>OY728120.1:1251681386-1254220136 GCA_963277665.1 Viscum album | reverse complement strand
AAACTATTGTGAACCCCATTCTACAGTGTGGATCCAATTTATATAAATTTTTGAGAGGACTAAGTCTCGACTTGCGACTGATCCTCTTGGTCATATCTGTTGTGCTTTATTTAGTTTTATCTAAAACCTTTAATTCGACTGCCAAGTGCTTTAAAACCTAAAATGTTTTTCAATGTTACTCTGATAATTGAATTAACAAGTGTTTTCATTATTTTTAAATCAGTAAGTCAGTTTCAAAAGCTAATCTAATCCCCTGATTAGATTAACTGGGAATTAATCAATCCCTTGAGAACCTAGATGAAAGTTTTCTTTAGTTCAAATTCACTAAAATTCAGTTAGTATTTTAAATTGGGGGAATTTGGTAATGGATTTTAAAATAGAAATTTTAATTGGAACACCATTCACCCCCCTCTTGAGTATCCTCTCCGACCAACAATTTGTTTTTACTAAATTTTAAAATGATGAATCTTTATCAATTTACAATGACTATGATTATTAATGTTGAATTTTGTAAAAATATTGTAACTAATTCACCATCCCAAAAGATATTCATTGAACATTAAGAACATTAGGGGGTTTGTCTTAATAACACCTTTATAAATCTTCCAATTTCACATATCCCCCTTAGAGTCATTCTTGTTTAATATTTGAGGTTATCCCTCAATATAAATTTCTTTATGTTATTTACCTACCTCTCTCCTTACTCAATATTCCTTTTCCCAATTCTCTTAGTCATTCTTCAACCAATTACAATGGTGGTATAGACTTTCTATATTTATTAAATAAATTTGGAGACATTAATTTTATGGAATATTATTCTCTTTTAAGGGCCTGATATATTTTTACCATGTGTAATAATGACATTTAATGGAAGAATCCAAATTTTTTATAAGTAATTTTATACAAAATAATTTTTTAACATATCATGGTTTTAATGACTTTAATAAACCCAATTTTAATAAATAATTAATCAATGTGTTGTATTAATTAATATGATATTAATGTAATCTGCTATCTTTTGGTTTTCAGGCATAAAAATTGTATTTTTTCAATGTTTTCCAATAATTTTTCTATATGAACAAATATCAATGCACAAAATATGTCTATAAAATATCAGAGAGGAATATTAAAATATAAAACTATCATTTTGGGTGATGTTATAGTTTCTAAAAGATCATATAAATGGTATTTTATAGTTAAAATTTAATCCTTCAAAATTAAGGTTTTATTTTTGATACATTAATTTATAATTATGTTTGTTATTATAATCCATTTTTTAGTTATATCTTGATGTTTATTATACCGAATATTTATATATATGATTTTTTAATTTACTTTTTAGTGCAATGAATTTATTAAAATAATTTTATCGAGACATTTGTTTCAAAGAATGATTTAACAGTCTATTTAGAAAAAAAATTCGATATTCATAGAATAGTTTAACCCCACGATGTCATAAACCCATTTTATTAATTTTTATATATAAATATATTTTATCTATTATGAATTTTAATTACTGTAAATAACTTTTTTGGGGTATTCAATTTAAAAGGTGTTTGGGATATGAAATTATGATTTTACTAGGATTTGATTTTCTGATATTTCACTTTTTTATCTGACATATTCCCTAACATCGATTGGATAAACTCGGGGGAACCCTATGTATCTTAGTCAGATATCAAAATTTAATTGATATGCTAGATATTGTTTCCACATTGGGTAGTATATATTTGTTTATGATAAGATACATCCTTTAGGTTTTCCCCCCTATGAGTCTAGTTGAGAGTAATCTATGGGTCACTAATTTATGAATGTATATTTAATCCATCACATGATTCCACCTAGGTATTTATATGATTATGTCACTATGGTCTATGAAGATTATAATTACTTGTACTATTTGTCTTGGATTTCTCTATTAGTGAGTATTTATTATGACCATCATTAATTATTGATTATTAATGTATTTTTACATACTATACACATTTCACTTTTTATTATTGATGTTGAATACAATTTTTCACTACTACTCATATAATATTTTTTACAATAATATTATATTATTGTTTATCGAATGATTAATTGATCTTTTTCCTATTAACCTAAGATTAATGTGATGTTTATAAGAAATTAATTCATGGGTAAATATTTGTAATTTGTAATTTTACTTAAGCTATTATCAATGGTTTTGACAATAATTAAGGATTTAACGTGTGGTTTTAATGACTCTTGGGTTCTCATTAAATGCTTCATTCCAATTTTAAAAATAAATAATGGGGTATAGTAACATTATTGGATTTCCATTAAGTATAAAAAATTTATTATCATATGTTTTATTTCAAACTAGAAATTATGAAATGTATAATAAAAGTAATTTGTAGGACTATTTAGTGTAATCATAAAAGCCTTTTTCAGATCACACACTATATATACACCTTTATTTGTATCTATCCATTATGTTTAATTTTAGGTATCCTTTTAATGGATTCCATGTTCGATAAAATAACATTTTATCATAGTCTAATGATTACATTGATGGGTTCTTGTGACCATGGGTCACAAGATTTTTCTCATGTGGGTTTTTAGTTTTCATATACATGGATCGATATATCAAATCCCATCCTCACTGGAAATTCCTTCATTTCCACAATTTATGATTATAATATATCATATTTTTCACTTTTTTGATAATTTATTCATAGGATGTATTATTTTTTTCTGGTTATTCTCAGTATGATTCATTTTATATATTTAGAACTGATTATTTTTATGAATGTATATAAAATAAATAGACATTCTATGGTAGATTCTTGGTATATATTTTATTTTTAGTTGTTTAGTTTTCATACATAGAAATATGATGTTATTGGATATAATAGAATCTCATCAATCCCATCCCAAATGATGTTTTCTCATTATATATAATAAATAATTCCCAAGATCAAAAATAATAATCATCATGACTAATTAATATAAATAATAAAACTTGATAAATTGTGTCCTTTAATGTATAATGTATATATTCAAGTAAAATTTCTAATTAAATTTAATAATAAAAATTACCTCAGTCATTAGATTATTGTTTCATTGTAGATATTAGTCGAATGAACCCCATTCATGTTGCAATTTAATTTTGATAATAGTGTCAAATTAATAATCCCGTTAACAATGATCCACACACTCTATTTGATCATTAAATGATACTGATGAAAATTAGAGTTCTAGTACAGATGATCTGAAGACCTTTGATTTTATGTATTATTCAAAACACAATCCTTCAGGTTTATAAGATTATATCTCTTCTTTATTGATTCATGGGAGGGAATAATGAGGCAAATGAATTATCTCAGAGTAGATAGTAACCCGTGAGATGTTCTCTATTAACATAAATCTTGAGGGAGAGTGTGAATTATAAAACACACAAATTAATTTCACACAATCTATAAAAATGATACTTGTTGTTATATATAGGACTACTGTATAATATTCATAATTTCACAAAGTTACTTAATAAAAAATACTATTATCTTCCAAAAAAATAATCCTAATATTATTATATTTATGTAACAGAATTGACTGACTGGTGCAATGAAATTTATTTTCATAAAATAAATAATCCATTATTTATTAAAAATACATTTAATGGTCATATAATTTCCAATAAATAATATATATCGTATCCCATAAACCTTCATCTATTTTTAACAAACCATAACTTATAAAAAATATTATTTTTTTACAAATTAATTAACATTTTATTGAAAAAATTATGTATAAAAATTTATTTTAATATTCCTGAAACTAAATAAATATATATTTTATAAAAAAGTTATTACCTTTGTGAATTGAAAAATATATAAATAAATATTCCAATAAAAAAACTTAAAAATAAATATTCATTTAAATATGAAACACAAAATATATTTATTTAGTGAGTAAATGTGATCAACAAATCTTGATTAATAATTATTCCTTGGCCATAACAATAATATTGATTCAACTTATTATATATAAATAGTATTTAACTCATATTGATGGAAAAATAAAATGGTGTGTCTCACTAGGTGACTTTATTAGTGACATTAGGTAGAATTTACTAAATTCTAATGTCATCATATAGAATAATGCATAGGAACCCATATAACCTGAATTTAATATTAATGTGACAACAAACACTTAAAAATTATTATTTTTTAATATAATCCATTTTTATTTATATATAAAATAAATAATGCTTCAATCTATTTTCATCATCCTATTTTCTCAATATTAATTTTCAAGACATCCTAATATTTACATTTTAGTGATTATAAATATATAATTTTAGTCTAAATAAAAAATTTCAATCAATGGTTTTGCGATATAACCATCCTTAAATCGAAATGCTAACCCAAATATTGAATTATTTATTCATTAAATACCACTAATGGAACACTGAAAATATCATACTTCTCCCAGATCAGATAATTGCATCATTTTGGATGAGACATTAATGTATATGACTCTTGTTAGGCATTAATTATAATCTCAAGTTGTAATATTATTAGAAACATCATATATAAAATAATATCTAATGACATATAAATATTTCGAATTTATATAGGCTAGTATTTTCTCTTGACCTTCTCTCATGGAAATTACGTTGTTCAATCGCCATGATATAATGTCTCATCCATATTTGACCATCACAAACCGTGTAGAAAAACATCCTTGAAATCCTTTCAGAGAATATAATTTGACCATAGATTATGAATTTAAGAATATATTTATAACACATACAAGCTCTCATCACATAGAGAAATATTATGATCATTGAATGAAATAGATACACTACGATGTTTTCACATTAATTTTACATAGAATAATCTTCAATATGTGATTATATATTTATTAATATTCAATACATAGAATATATAGTAATTCTAAAGTAAAAAATAAGTTATTTATAGGGAACTAAATCCTAAAACCTCCCACATTCATTTCATCTAATTACTATAAAGATTTGACCTATTATTCCTGACCTGATATTCAGGATTTTCATTAGGTTTCTATTTTTTCAATGAATATTTAATGATATTTTTGGGAGAGGTTTTCTGTTTCAATATATCTTTGTAAAAAATCTACTTTCTGAATCATCACTACCATGAGAAAATATACCATTTAGTAAAAACCCAATGTATTTATTTATGTTCCCTTGTTATAAATATGGAATCATTGATAATACCATTGGAAAATTTTTTAATAATAATTATTACACTCTTATTATTTTTTTATAAACCAAAATTAAATTATTAATTTCTATACCAATTCTATAGCTACAACTGAAGACACAATATATATTGGTATTTTATATATGGAAACCACTTTTTATAATAAGTTTATCCTTAATATTATATTTTCCTCACTGTGATACTATATCAAATTGATATGAATGAATGCTAGTGTTATGTCCTTTGATAAATAGTATTCCAATTTCTCTATTTACCAGATACTTATCTAGTTTTATTTCTCAATTGCAATTATATTGTTATAATAATACGGTTAGGTCATCTTCATAGTTCTATTTTATATTTTACTAGTATTCAAAACACATAAGTAATGTCAGACATCAATATATATCATTTTATAAATTACATATTTTTATCAACTAATCAAATGAAATTATGTTCATAATAATAATATACCTATGTACCCATGAATGTTATTCTAAATAGATTTTATACCTTTGGAACTAGGAAAACATTTAGAAATGAATTTCTAAATTCCATATATTTATTATATTTTCAACATTTGTAATATGTATAAATTTATCAAAAGATATATCTATTTTTATACATATTTTTTCCTATAACATTGGTTTATATTTTATGTTTGTTTTGATAAATTCATTCATCAACCTTTGTAAATTGGTGACTCTTGATATATTTTTTTCATATGTTATCAATATATCTATCTTGGAAAATAATAAAACTCCCACTAACGCCTTTTTTACACTTGACACCACTTCATTATAGAAAAATATTCTATGATCATTATACTTGCAACTATCCTTAAATGGATCTATCAAGATTTCATAAATTCTTAGAATTTATTAATATGATTAACCCTTATACTAGTTTTATATAGACATCTTCTATAGGATATCCATTTTTTGAAACAATCAGTGATATCCAACATCCCAATATAATGCAGAGAATTTTTTTTCAAAATAATAATAAAAATTGGTTTTATAACAATGATTGATAAAAATGTATCATCATCGACTATGCCTTAAGAATTATTAATCCCTTAAATAATAAATCATTATATATTTTTACCATATTTTACTATATATGTATATTTTATCATGAATACACTCTAGTAGTATCAAGTTGATAATTTTAAAAAATATAGAGAACCTAATTTTTGGTAGATGGAATCCATCAATGAAATCATACATACATGTCAATATTACCATTTTTCAGTTAAAATAATCATTGAAGAATTCATTATTCATTTGAATATATATATATATATCAACCACCTTAGAAAATATAAAAAGGGACTTTTAATTTTAAATTTCCTAAAAAATATGTGTCTTTTGGAAACTCCTCCCACTAATATTAGTGGAGTTTTTTTCCTATGATAATATATTTTCATCGAGAGTCTATAATTAATTGAATTCTATATATCTCTCACTAATATAAAACCCATATATTCTTCTATATTATATAAATATAGTCGTTATATAATTATAATTGATGTTAATATCATTAGTGGATTCAATATGATTAACTAATATGAACAAATTATTTAATTGATATCCATTTTTATCTCAATGTGACTTTTTACAAATGGTTCTCATCATAGATAATATGTTTTTAATATGGTAATTCTTATGATACTATAGTTAATAAGATATCCATATGTCAATATAGTTGGCACATGGTTAGTTATTGTATTTCTATTTGTGAAACATGTTTTTGAGGAAATTCTGGATTATTTTCAATACATATAATAAATTTTATCGACCCACTTTTACTACCATTAGAAATTTATTTTACAATGTAATTTTAGTTACATATTGCATTTACTCCACATATTAATGACCAATTAATACATGATTATGATACACTATAAAAAACCAACCCAAAGGATCCAATATTATTTACCATGTGTTTGGAAAAATATAACAAGGAATATAATAATGGTCAGGAGTTTTCTTTTGTTTTCAAGTACATTTAAGAAGAAAATAAATAAGCACACTTTTAAAATATGCTAATATTTTTCACCATCATATTCATGAAATCGAACTCATCATGGTTCTAGAATATAATGATGATTGTAATAAGGATGGGAATCATATTTTTGATGGATTCAAAAGAAATATTTTGACTCTTTATTATATTTTATTTCCCAAAAATCATATATATGTTGTAAAGCATGTTATTCATACATGATGAAAAAATTGGGTGAAAAGGTTCTTGCAATCATATTCAGGGTTGGAAGGAAAGTAACATTTTGTTGTAATAAAAGGAATTTACAATAAATCATCTTATATGTATGATGACGAGGAAAATGATATTCAACATAATAAATGTCATTAATGAAGTCATATTTAGAAGAAGATGTGTTTGAACGAAGTTTTTTTTTGAATGTTTCTAGCCTCAGATCATCAAAATGAGATCATTAGACATAGATTTGTTTGATTGTTGAGAAGTTTAATCACAATGAGAGAAACCTAATGTGCCATATTTTTGTTAGAAATAAAAAAAATAAAAAAAATAAAGAAATAATTTTGTGATTTTCTTAATCAGAAAAAAGAAATATGTTAGGGGTGGAATGTACTTTGGAATCATATTTAGAAAATAATGATGTTGATGAAGTCAAAGATGACGATACTAGTCCATCAGATTATTTATTTTATCATAATCATCATTGGTGTAATTTTTTCAGTGGGAGTTCTTGGGGCCAATAAAATGGAAAAATATTTAATTTTTTTGGTCTAAATACAAAAAATAAATTCATATATCCATCATAAATTTTGTCAGCCATTTCCATGAAGATGAATTGTTGGTTGTCATTCCAATAAGTGGGATAATAGAAATTAGTACTCTGATTTGATTTCATGTATTATAATTTACATGTTTGTAAAGATAAATAATATTTATGAATCTATTATCTTCATCATATTGAAGAAAAATAATGACCAAAATGGTTTTAAAATTGATAAAGTTAAATTTAATTGGGTTTATATAACTCTTATTTGTTTACAAGACAATAATGAAAATTTGAGTGACCAAATGACCTCATTGTAATGGAGAAATAATAATTGAAAATTAGAATCAAAAGTATAATATATATTTCTAATATGGATAATGATATCTATTTATTTATATATTGAAGTGTTATAGAGAATCATAATGAATAAATTGTGTTGGGAAATCAAATTGGAGAATCAGAATTGGACAGAATTTAGTTAGAAAAACATCTATGATCTGAAGTTGTTATATGATTAATGAATCTTTGAGAATAGTTTAGAAAAATTTAAATAGTTATAAATCAACCAAATATTAAATGATAATCTATATTTTTGGAAAATATGGTTGACTGCAAAACCTTTTCATAATACTTCCCAAACCTATTTTGGGTCGACGGTAAAATAAAAAATGTATTTTTTAATTTACAACACAGATGTACTATTGATAAGAAGATATAAAAGCTATTAATTTCAATGGAGAATATTTTTCTAGATTTTGAATTACCAGAGGAAGTTACCAGATAGAGTTGAAAGGTTAAGAGAAAAGATCATATTCAACTTGTTATCATATCAGGCTGGATAATTAGAGTAGAAAAATTATTTTGAAATTTATGTTGTGAGGAACAATATGTTCTAAATTGTGTAACGATTATTCTAACATTCTTATATTTTCCATATTGTGAAATCAGAATTTTGAATCAGACTGGATAATCAGACTGTGTATCACTATGAAGTCTAGAATAGGTTCTTACATGATCATGGGGATGTGTGTTTGAATAGTTTTCACTATGCAAAAAAACTCTGTAACCAGATGAAAAGGATGTTTCATAAGTATAGAAATATAAAATAAAATGATATACCTGATTCAACCATCCCCATCTAGTGTTACAACTAATTTTATTGGAAAATTACAAGTAGTATCAGATACGATCGATCCCTTCATATATTAATTAATGATCTTTCAAAAAGAATTTGATAAAGAATTTGAAATGGGTCATATCAGATGGTTCCATCTGAAATGTTTTCATTTACTTGGATTCCTGTGTGTGTGTGGGTGTGTACATGGTCTTTGGAAAAATCCTGCCTTGGTTTTTTGTTCTTCATCATTAGTCACCAGCCCCTAACCTTTGGAGGCGGTCTTGGGCTAGTTGCAGCTTGATCCCTAACATGGGTCTGGTCATGAGAAATAACTATAAAATCTATACAGATAGAATGGTTCCTTTTCTCATGTATATAGGGAATGATGTTATCGATGCTATAAAAAATGGTTTTCCTCTTATAATGTGAAAGTGCCTCTTACATCTGTTGAAAAAAATAATCATGAGCACGATGGAAGGTTGAAGAATTATTTACTCTCATCACACTTTGATAGTGAGATTTTAATAGTAAAAGGTGTTTCCAATTCCGAAGGTATCTAGGATAAGTTAAAAACATTTAATAAGGTAATAAAAAAGTAAATAATTTAATGTTAAAAGCTTGGATGAGGAATAATGAAGATATTAAAATGGGTGAATTTTAAATTTTTGGTGAATTATTTACCACTGTGAATGACATTGTAAGAACTAGAATATGTCTTGGTGAAAATTAAAAAAGATTATATAGTCATTGAAAAAATTTATTTAGGATCATTCTTAACATGTTGGATACTAATGTGTATTCATTAAAAGATAGAAATATAGAAACATTATCATGAGATTATTTTCATAAAAAACTCATTACATATGATATTAATACGTAAAATGTTATGAAGGGAAAAATTATGATAGGGATATGTCTTCCAACGACACCGAGAATGAAAATTATAAGAATTTTATTAAGGAAGAATTTGTTTGCTAAATCTGACTCTAAAAATGAGGCATTTAAAAACATTTCTGATATTTTAACACTAATTTCAAAAAATGTGAGAAGAGGTACTAGTAAATATAAAGGTAAACATCAATGTAAAATATTTTAATGTGCAGCCATTGGGAAAATTGTATATAATTGACCTCAAAGAAAGATATAAAGATATAATAATGAAGAAGAAATAAATCCAAAAAAGTAATGGAAGAAATAGGGTGATAAGGGTAAATATTTTTCCATAGGGAAAGTTAAAAATTTCTTCAAATCTAAAAATAGTTGTTTCTTATCTAAATATAAAGAAGAAGAAGAAGAAATATTAAGTGAGGGTGTATCTATTAATTCCATTGAAAACACTAGTTAAAATACTTTTATTTCAACAATGAATAATGAATCTTTTTGAAGCAGCTATTTTTAAGAAGAAGAATCCCAATTATAATATCATCTTAAGGACGAATTAAACGAATGTATGAGAATGATAAGGAGGATTCAAAAATAAATATAAAATCTAAAAAATTAAAATTCCTCGTATAAAAAACAATAAGGATTCATTAAATATGAATTCATGCTGATGTAAGAGATTGATGATTTGAATAAATCTATTGAGATAGAAAATAATCGTAATAAACATATAGAAGTGATGTTAATGGAAAATAAAGAATATTTGGAACATTTCCAAAAAAACATTCACAATATTTATATAGAAGTAAATGTTTTTAAAAAATATATCCCTAAATTTAGTGAGAGTTCACATAAGGATAATCTTAAGAAGGATTAACAATAGTTACCTTCAAAGGTTGAGAAATAGATGAATTTTCTTCTGAGAAAATGAATGATGAGAATTTTATGTATGTGTTCAAGACCAATAAATAGAGGGAAATAAAAAGATACAAAACACTATGAGTCCAAAAAAATTATTACGTCGAGTTATGATAAGATGAAATGAAAATAATGGTAAAAAATACGACTATGGTTGAAAATGGAATGGTTGGTGGTGAACAATGTTTTGAATATAAAAAGAACAAAGGTTTCTGGGAAATGTGTTCAATACACTAATCAGTATGGATGTTTCTGTGGAAAATTATATTTCTATGGATAGTACTGATATTGTGGTGGATTTTTACATATATAAAATATGATCTAATTCAATCAAAAATATTACTATATTCTATAAATTTAATAATAATATTTTCGAGGGGGATTCAATCTCCTCAATGAATGATGTATGGGAAGGATGTTCAGAAGAATCTAGAGGAGGATGGTGTGAAAATTGAAAATTGGTTCCATCCCATGGAAACTATTTGTGAATGATGTGAAGAACATGGAAATATTACTGATGGTTTTAATTTTTTAAATGGAACAAATAATTTTACTTAAAAATTATCAGAAGCTATAAAAGATGAAATAAAAGGGAATGAAATATATTTTTTTTATAAACAGCAATGAATACTAAAAAACGAGAATGACAATAAATCATAAATTGTGGGGTTTCATCTCATGTGACAGGATAAATAAATTTGATAAATAATCTGAATGCCATTAATGAATTAAATAGTGACATTAATTAATGATGTATCTCTTATATTCAATGTTGTTACATTATCCATCATTTGGAATGCAATGTTTTTGTACCATAAATCCTTTTCTATTGCTGGGATGAAATAAAAAATTCTATTAGTTTCAAAACTATATGATGATATAAATAATGTTATTTTAAGAAAATATGATTTTATTTGGAAGAGAGAGGAAGATATAAATATTTATTCAGGTGTCCAATTTACAAATGGAAATTTAATTCAAGTTGGTGAAATAAAAAACAATTATTACATAGGTATTGTTCAAGGGAATCAGTTGCGGCATAAATGGTTGGGTACATGTGTTAGAGAAACATGTTAATGTTATCAATTAAATTCATGGTCTTTGATATTCTAAATATTTCAAAAAGAAGATATTGGTGTTGCACTATTTTTCAGAAAGGGAAAATTAATAATTAAGTGCATAAGAAAAATGATATTTCTTCAAAACATCCCTTAGAACTTATCCATTCTAATATATATGGTCCATTGAGAAAAAAAAATAAAATAATGGATATAATTATTTCATCACATTAATTTAATAATTCACTAGTATTACTTGCGTTCGGTATATAAAACATAATTAAAAGATTTGAAAATATTTAAAAGATTCTGGTGGAAAGATGATAAGTAATGTGAGTATTCATTAAATAAGTTGAGAACAAATAATGTTGGTGAATATAGAAATGAATAGTTTTAATTTTTTATTTCGAAGTATTAAATTCAACATGAGTTTAGTTAATTGTACACTCCTCAACAAAATATGGCTGCTGAAATGAAGAAAGGATGTTTGGTGGAAATGAGGAGAACTATGTTATTAAACATGGTATTTCTCAATACAATTAAAGGATGCCCATTAGCACTGTCATTTATATCTAAAAATTTCTTTTCTAAAGGCCATGTTTAGATATGACTCCATATGAAATTTTTTATGATAATAATCCATGTCTCAAACACATAAGAGATTTTCGGATTCCATGCACTATAATGAAGAAACGTGGAAACCATGGAAATTCATAGCAGAGAGGTGAATATGGCATTTTTCTTAGAAATTATCTATAAAGAAGAGGATACATATGTATAAAAAATAACATTGAATAAATTTTGACCTTATTTATGATAATGTTATTTAAAAGTCTATGTAAGATAAACCAGCACATGCTGATAAGGATGTTGAGTTGGAGAAAAATATTTGTAATTTTTTTTTGATAAGGATACTAATATTGGTAATATTACTGAAGAAGAGGAATAAAGCTTAGATATTTTATGTAGTGAAGAGGAATATTGAAAAACTCATCCTATGTTGAGGAATCAAGAGGATGATTAGAACATTATTGGTGAACAAAATATGAAGTTTCAGACAAAAGGAAGATTAAATTTTGTTAAACACAATTCATTTTAA
Organism: Viscum album; assembly: GCA_963277665.1. Lineage (NCBI taxonomy): Eukaryota > Viridiplantae > Streptophyta > Magnoliopsida > Santalales > Viscaceae > Viscum > Viscum album. Next base: position 1,254,207,082 of record OY728120.1, on the reverse strand, counting down.
TCAAAATAACTGTTTAATGATGTGAATAAAGGCTTTGAGAATCCATAATGGGTTCAGGCCTATAATTACAAGCTGGATCAGAAGGAAAATAATTATACATGAAAACTCATAACAAATCAGAAAAGTGTGTTATTTTTATGAAGTGGGTTTTTTAAAAAATATTAGTGAAGAATGTAAAGTGATATGGAACAATGAAATTTTACTGTTCAACAGTTAGTCACAATCCTAAGGTGTTTATTTTTATGAAACATTTTTTCTACTATAAATGTTAAAAACAATCAAAATATTTCATTCTATTTTGGTGAAGTGAAGTTAAATTTTTTATCTAATGGATGTAAAGCCTAAATTTCTAAATAGGGATCTTGATGATGATGTTTACATTGAACAACCCTGTGGAATTGTATTTGGGAAAGATGAGAGTTGTGTGAATAAGCAGAATAATGTTTTCTATAGGATAAAATAAGCTCTAAGAGACCATTATTTCAAATATGATACTTGATTAAGGAAAATGGATTATATGAAATTATTAATTGATAGATAGATTTATTATACCAATATATTGGGGTTTTCCCTCATCATAACTGTTTATATTGATGAAAATATCTTTTCATTGAATGATAAAGGATTTTTTGAATTATTTAAAAAAGAGATAAAAAAATTTTCTTAGATATTTATTTTATGAGATATGAAATAATTTCCAGGGTTACAAATCCTATTGAACAATAAAAATTGAATTTCTTAAGAAATTTATGCTATTAAAGAACTTATGATGTTTAGAATGGAAAAATAAAATAAGTTTCCACACATATTTTAGTGGGATCCAAGAAAATTAAAGATGTAGTATGTAAGGATGTGGATTAGAAAGAGTTTCAAAAGTTTATTGGATGTTATTTATATTTGGTTTCCTCAAGAACATACAATGTTTATGTGGTAACCTTATGTGAAATATTTCAAAGTGATATTAAATAATGATATTTAATTTAATGAAAAATAATTCTCAGATATATCATAAGAATAATAAATTACTGGATAAGGTATTATAGATCAAAAGGTATTGTCTTGTTTTGGTATTCATATGTTGATTGGGTATGAAATATTGATGACATAAGATCCAAATCTGGATGTGTATTTTTTCTCAGAAATATTTTTGTTATTTGGAATACAAAGATAAAAATTTTGTAACTCTTAGCACCACTAAAGCTGACCATGATGCTTCCTCTCAAGCCACTTGTCAACATATAATAATGATGACTCAACTATAGGATATAATTTTTGTTGTAAAGATACTCTTTCTCTTAGTTTTTTTCAATTAAACTGTAATTAACCTTTCCCGAAATCCAATAGATCATTTTCATTCTAAAAATATTATATAAAATATCATTTAATCAATGTGCATGTGGAGATGAATGAATTTAAGATATGGAATGTTCCTATATCAGAACAAGTTTCTAACATTTTCACAAAACTTTTAGTGAAGGATCCTTTTCAAAAACTAAGGTAGAACATGGTATTCCATCCTCTTTCCAATCAAGGATTATGTATTTTTTCCCCTAACAGAAATTTTCTTTTGTTAGTGTTGTCAAGTGGATAACTATTTATAAATATGTTCTTTGTTATACTATAATCCTATTATGGATGCCTGTAAAATGGGGTAGTTTTATATAATATGTGATTTTAACATTTTAAAATTTTAAACTATTAATTTTTTTTGTTAGAGTACATATAGGATACTCATTTTATGTTGGTATGTGAAGAATGATGTGATGAAATGTTGAAGGGGTTCTCTGGATAACTATTTTTAGAAAACATTTTTTTTCATCAATAATTATTATTTCATAAAAGAAGTTAGCTCATATAGCCTTTATAATTTTGATAAGTAATCTATAATATGAGGTTACAATGTTCAGTGATTTAGGATCTATAGTTGAAAATAAAATCCAAATGTGTGGATTTTTATGACCAAGATGATAAGGAACACAATATGATTTTGAAGATGTCTTTTGTTGTCAATGATATTTCCGAAGAAAAAAAATAACCTCACATTGTAAAGGTGGGTAATTAGATTCAACACCATGGTAATAAAATCAGACTCACCTGGGGTCCAAAATTTAATGAATATTGTAATAATGAATTGAATCATATTTTTCATGGATATTATAGAAATCTAATGATTATTTTCTATTTTTTTCCCCATAAATCATATGTAAATTTCAAAAATTCTGATGCCTGCATGATAAAAGAAATGGGGAGAAAATATTCTGCCAATCGTATTAGGGGTTGGAATAAAAGAAACATGTTGTTGGAGTAATGGGAAGTTACAATACATTCCATTATAAGAATGAAAATTATGAAGCTACTCTTCAATGTAATCAATGTCATAATGCAAGTCAATCATACATGAATAAGTTAGTGAATGAATTGTTTTGTTGAATATTTCAGGTATCAGATCATCAGACTGAATTTTATGATTTCATCATATATAAAAGTGGTATGGATCATTGTAATTAATAAATAGTGTTGGGATATCAGAATAGAGATTTAGAATATTACTGATGTTTTTAATGATATCATAAGTAATATTAAGTTTTTAGAATATTCATGAAGGTTTGAGATGAGTTTAAAAGAATTTAAAAAAATTTATATGGACCCAAAATTAATTGATAATTTATATTTTAGGGAAAATGGTTGTGCGGGAATCAGTTTTAGAATCCCACACCAACATCTTTGTTATTGACTATAAATGGTGAATGTACAATATAAATTATGATAGAGATGTATTATTGAGAAGTAGAGGGAGAAGTTCTGAATTTTTAGTGGGAATAAATTTCCAATTAGAGAATCACTTGAGGATGTATTATACACAACATTAAAGGAGAAGAGACAAGATAATATTCACATGGTTATCGTATTTGGCAGCATAATCAGACTGGGAATGTTATATTTCGATTTCTGGACTAAGGAAGAATAAGCTATTAATGTTTTAACGTTATTGTTATATTTTTATAATTTTTTAATTGGGAGATTGGACTTGGGAATCATATTGAGTATCACTATGATGTCGAGAAGAATTTGTTTCTAGAATATATGTATGAAAGTGATGAATTGATTGTATATATCATATTTGGGAAAGTTGATCAAGAAGCACTATAACATGTTTGTTAAAAAATTATGTTGCATAATTTTGAGCTACATGAATTACATTCACTGTTTAATTGATCATAGTTCTATAAGATTTTAATGTAATATCCCAATATTATAATCTAAAAATGAATCTTTTCTAGTTGATTGTGTGGTTTTTGATCATTTACAAACCATACAAAGGACATAGCTTCTATTGTTGATTAGCAAACATTATAAATTAATGTGTTCTTATGGATGTGTGTTTTAATTTTTTTTCTGAAATGGAAATAAATTTTTAATAAGAGATAAAGGATGGTTCATATATAAGGAAACATCAAATAAAAAATTATCTTTGAATCACCCCCTCCTCCTATCAGTGACACAGATATCATGATTGGGAAATTATACCAATTATATTCATTTATTTACTGATATTTCATAAAATATCCTAAACTAATCTCATGACGTATATGAACTTATGTAACACCCCGGCCCTAGATACCCATATTTGGTGCATTATTACATAACATAGGCATGATCACAAAAGATCAAGCATCGAATGACTTATTATTTTAGTAGCCTTGGAAGTAATATATACATTCATTAGGGTTACATTACATCATAAAATAGAAACTACAACAACATTGTTTCCATAGACAACACTAAGATCCCATAGACTGTCCCTGCAGGTCAGTCATGATATAATTTTTCGCATCCTGGGAAAGATAAAACATAAAAAGGGGTGATCTCAGACGCCCATTAAGGATAACAATATAGCAGAAACTTTTATAAATAAGAATAAAAATTTAAGGAAATGTATAGAACTAAAACCAATGCCTTTTCAACATAAACATCATCATAATATGGAAAATATAAATATAAATAATTCTATTTACGTACTCACATGGATTTTCTACAGCTCTAATAATCACATGAAATATCAATAGCCACATTCATAATGATGGAATGCATAATTCCAGACATTCAAAACCACATTTTCAAGGCCTTGTGACAAGACTACAAATAATATTTTTTCAAGGCCTTTTTTCAAGACACTTGTTTGTCTCATGAGACCTATCGATGCATTGAGGATCGATAGCGAGCTCCATCTGTCACTTACTAAGTCGAATTCATTCCCCATATGAAAAGGTTTAAAAATAACATAAACATTTGTATTAAAACTGGCATACAAAATGTCAAAACATTATCCATAATCCATGAATGGTATGAAATAACACATCCACAGTCAAACATATCACAAACCATTCAATACAATATGGATTTTTTTATCCTAATAAGTGAAAAAAAACTTCAAATCCATCAAAGGATGTTGACATAGGTGAAATTAAAACCTTTTTACAGAACAATCTATTTATATTTTGAAATCATGTAAAGGTAACGTAATTATAAAAGAAAAAAATTATATGTGAAAATATTCTTATAAGCTTGTAAGGGAAGCTTCGACATTGTTATAATAGCGGAAAATAGCTGCACCCAATGTATAAGTTAGAAAAAGTCATTTTTACCTTAATTTTGTCGAAAAGGTTATAATGTACCTTCTTTGGAAAATGACAAAAATATTTCTTTAAATAACATATTAGGTTAAATAAGGGAATAAATGACTTTAACCCATTGTCTATTAAATATAATAATGTTTTGATATACATTTTAAGAAACATGGATGTGGATGATAAAGAGGTCCCAGTAGATATTTACATAAAAACAACCTCAGATAATAAAAAGATTGTGAAATTAACCCTTACCTTGTACTTTTCCTTGGTTGAGGGTAGGTTAACCTCACATATAATGGTGAAATAATTGTTATTAAATTAAACAAGAATCATATATATTAATATGATATAATATATGATCTTTTATCATTGCATTGTTAATAATTGCTTAGTATTATCATTGTTTCGGGTGTTCACTGATTCATTTTCCTTTGTTTGATTTGTTACATAAGTAATTTTTTTATGGATAGGATTTATCTTATTCATATTCATAATGATATTAAGTCTTTTAACATTATTTTTAAACATATTATGAAAATTATTCTTGAATGGATACGATGGGGAATGAATCTCATCGCGTTTGTGGAGACGGTAATCCGTACGTACGCACGAGCGACAATATCATTATTTTGATATTAAAATAATATATAATTAAATGGAATATCATGTATAAAGAATAATTAAAATTTTATATTTATTATTTACATAAATTACACATCATTATTATACCCATCCAAATAATAATGTTTTCAATAACAATTACAGCACGATGTGGAGATGGTAAGCCGTACGCACGCACGTATAGTGACATGTATTTCAAAGGATGGATATAAAAATGAATATGGTTGTCCCATATTTATAATAACATAACAGTATATAGAATATACTTTATTTATTATTTAGATTTAAAATAACTATGAATGTAGAAGTGGAAGTATAAAGGAACGTGAAAGAGGTGATGAAATATTTACCGCTTCTTCGGTTTCTTCCTTATGCTTTTATCAAAATGGTTCCATAGGTTGGATTTATGACTAAATAAAGGACCCTCCGATGAAGGGGGTAGTTGAGAGGGTATTTGGTCAGGTTTTGGCAGAGCCAAATGGCTTTGATGGTGTGAATTATAGAGAAGGGGGAGAGCCCATTTATAAGAGGATTGAGGGGCACCTTCAAAAAATGTAGAAATATTATTTTATAATAAAATAATTTTCGGTTTCTAATGGATAAAAAGTGGATTATTTAAAGGCTAATCTGGGGTTCAGTAGTAAAAAACTCATCCAATAGGTTTTATACATGTTTTTTTCTCTATTTTAACCTTATCATTTATATTTAACTCTTAGTTAAATAGCTTGACATTTACCATGCATCTTTGTATTTTTATATTATATGGTTAATAACCATAATATAAACATCCAAAATAACCCCAAGTGGTTCATAAATGATACAAATATCATTATATAAGTCATTTGGATGAACCTTATATTATTAGGAATATAATATCAGTTAATAATATAATATTTGTTTTAAAAACTCTTTTATGTCAATTTTGACACTATTTGGTATTTTATTTTTTGATAAATTTATAACCACATTATTACTTCAAAAAAAATTTATATAAATAACCCTAATATGAAATTTTAACCAATTAAATTATTGTAAATCATAAAAAGACTCAAATTACATTTATTTAGATATTTATAGTATCAGTTATTTTAATATTTCATTAATTAGGTAATTACTGCATCATCATGGTGTCATCAATAAATTAAATTATTTAATATCTAAAAAATATAAATAAAATAAAATTATTTAGGAAATCTTTTCATATTTTCAATGAATATTTATAGTCCAATTTATATTATGTTTGACCTTATGTGAAAAATGGTTTAGTTATTAAAAATTGTATTTAACACTTTTAACTCTTCTTTGAATTAAATAACAATAAATGTCCAAATCTAATACAAGTCGACCAAAGAGGTTCATATTTTATTCATAATGTTTTTGGGTCGAATTATACTTATCTTATAGAATTCTTAAATGTGTTAGGGTAATAATAATATCATTTTTACCCTTAATTAACCTATTTACTTTTAACCGTGGTAAATTAAAGTAAAAAGGTAATATTCCCCAAAAATTATTTTTATCTTATTGAACCAAATTTTACTCATTGATATTAACTGTGTCTCTTGGATTTTCGAAATACAACTCCCAGATGTAGAAAAATTACGTTTTATTTAAATTTTCAAATACTCCAAGGAGGTAGGTAAAAAACGGTAAAAAGTTCAATAAAATTTTTATATATCTAAAATTATTATAAACTAACTCCAATTAATTACATTGAACATATATAGGTATTATATATCTATTATGACCAAAAATAAATAAAATAAAATAAATAATTATTTAAATAAAAAGTCGGTTTTAAACAATGACTCAGTGTTTTTAATTATTCATCCAAAATTGAATGTTTTCAGAAAAATACCAAAAATTCACCCTACTAATTTCAATACTACGAATACAAAAATGAAGTCAATTTTGAACGAAAAAATTTATAAAATTTCAAAAAGTAGGTAATACTATTCATAACAGCTAGATTGATTGGTTGTGGTGTGTTAGAACTCAAAGTGGCATACAACACACGCTATAGTATTATTCAAAGAGAAACATAACGTGGAAGCTTGGGGTGTTACATTCTCCCCTACTTCAAATAACATCGTCCTAGAAATTTCTAGATTCTTACTGCGTAAAAAGACTCAGGTGGTTTTTCATCATAAGTTCATCTGGTTCCCATGTTCGCTCTTCCATCTTATGGTTTCTTCATAGAACTTTTACCAGAAGAGTCATCCAGTTTTTCCACACTTGTTCTCTTGTATCAAGAACCTTGACAGGCTCTTCGCAATAAGAAAGGTCGGGTTCCAGTTCTAATTCATCATTGCTGAGTAAATGTGTTGGGTCAAGAATGTATTTTCTCAACATGGATACGTGGAATACATTGTGATCTTTGGAGAGACTAGGAAGCATTTCCAAACTGTATGCTATAGCCCCAATGCATTATAGAATATCGAAAGGTCTGATGTACCTGGGACCCAATTTTCCCATCTTACCGAAACATATAACACCCTACCAAGGGGATACCTTCAAGAAAACATGATCTCATACCTGAAATTCCAAATACTTATTTCAGTTATCAGCATATCTCTTTTTCCTAATTTGATCTTCTTTGATGTGGTTTTGGATTACCTTCATGATTTCCATCTTTTCTCCCAAATATTTTGGGCCTACAAGTTTTATTTCACCAACATCATCCCAACAGGTTGGTGTGCGACATCTCTTTCCATATAAAACTTTATATGGTGCCATCTTAATAATTGAATGGATTCTATTGTTATAGGAAATTTATACCAGAGGAAAATATTCACCCCCATACATTTAAAGTCATGTGAGCATGATCTCAACATGTCTTCTAACGTTTGAATAGTCTGTTATTATCTTCCATTTGTTTGGGGGTGGTAGGCAGTGCTCCAATGAACATTAGTATCCAGGGATTTTTGAAGACTTTTCTATAATCTTGATGTAAAATATGGACCACGATCAGAAACAATCTATATAGGTACTCAATGAAGTCTTAAAACATAATTATTATATAGTATTGCAAAATGTTCAAGTGGTAAATCTTCTCATACAACATGAAAATGTGCTGACATGGTAAGACGATAAAAAATGACCCATATTGCATCATTCAATCTAGTATTATTTGGTAGTCCCATGAAAAAGTCCATCATAATATTATCCCATTTCCACTATAGTATGGTAAGACGTTTCATGACTCCTCCAGGTTATTTCCTTCTAGCTTTCACTTGTTCACAAACCATACATCTTGACACAAAATAAAAAATATCCATTTTCATGTTGTCCCACCAATGATATTCCTACAAATATCTATACATTTTAGTGCTCCCAGGGTGTATAGAAAAATTGGAGCTATGAGCATCATCCAAAAATTCTCTTCATAGATCATGTATATCAGGAACACAAAGTCTCTTACCAAATTTCAAATCTCCATCTTCATATACAATGTCACTCAATATCCTGTTATTCACATCATTTATCTTCTTTTGAAGCTTCTAATCATCAGCCAGAGTACTTTTTATCTTTTCTAGTAAAGATGGTTTCACAACCATTTGAATAATCTTTTATGTTTCACCTTCCATGGTTATTCCCTTATCCATCATTATTAGATCTATGTATACAAGATCCTTTTCAACTCTAATCTTGTTCAAAACTCCAGGATCCTTTCAACTCAAAGAATCTTCCACCTTATTTTCCTTCCCCTGGTGGTAGTGTATAGTGAAATCATAATCCTTTAGTAGTTCAATCCATCTCCATTGCCTCATGTGGAGTTCTTTTTTGTGAGAAAATATACTTCAATCTCTTTTGATCGGTATAAATCTCACATTCTTCCCCATAGAGATATTTTCTCCAAATAATCCAAGAAAATATTATAGATTCCCACTCAAGATCAAGAGTAGGATAGTTTTTCTCATGTAGTTTTAGCTATCATGATGCGTAGTAAAAAACCCTATCATTCTGCATAAGGACACAACCAAGTCATTTCTTTGATGCATCACTATAAATAACAAACCCATCATTCCCCGATGGTTTAGTCAATAAACGATAATTGACTAATCTTCTCTTAAGTTCATAAAAACATTCTTAACACTATTTTTTCCAATCAAATTTAACCCCTTTATGTTTGATCTTGGTTAATGGGTTAGCCAGTCGGGAAAAATTCTAGATGAAATGCCGATAATAACCTTTTAAACCTATAAAACCGGGTACCTTAGTTATACTCGTCGGTGCTGGCCATTCATGGATTTCTATTTTCACAGAAGGATCAATAGAGATTCCATACTTAGATACAATATGTTCATGAAAATAAATCTCATGAAGCTATAATTCACACTTTCTAAACTTCCCATATAATTCGTGTCCTCTAAGAGTCTTTAGAATAATGTGCAAGTGATTTTCATGATCTTTGTATATTTTAGAGTATTCGAAGATATCATCAATAAATACCACTTCAAAGTCATCAAGATATTCCATGAAAACTCAATTCATTATATCCATGAAGACAGAGGGCACATTAGTCAATCCAAAGGGCATTACTATAAACTCATAATGCCCATACCTAGTTCGAAATATTGTTTTCGGAATGTCTTTCATCTTCACACACAGCTAATGATATACAGATCGAAGGTCAATCTTCAAAAAGTATTGATATCCATGAATTTATTCAAATAAATCATCAATGCAAGGTGGGGGATACTTGTTCTTTATTTTTATAACATTGATCTCCATGTAGTCAATGTATAACCTCATAGATCCATCATTCTTCTTCATAAAAAGGACAAGGTATTCCCATGGAGAGACACTAGGGAGAATAAATACCTTTTTACTCAATTCCTATAGTTTTTTATTTTGTTCCGGTAATTCCACAGTGGCCATTCTATAAGGGGTCTTTCATATGGGCCTTGATCCAGGAATTAAATCAATGGATAACTCAATTTCTCATTCTAGAGAATGTCCAACTAAATCTTCTGGAAAAAAATCATCATATTCTATCAAAATCAGTACATCCTCCATTTGAACATTCTTTTCCTCACCCACAGTTATTTAATTCTCTTCCTCCCCAATAATTCAATTTATTTGAGCTGTTGGGGGTGGATCTAGAAAATAATTAGGTGGTGGCGATTCTGGTCTAATGATAAGGTTTTCTTTATCATCATTATCAAAAATAGTAACCTCCTTCCTCTTACAATAAATTTTATCATCATGGTCTGATAGCCCATCTATACCAAGGATTATATCAAATTCAATCATGGGTATGACAATGTGATCAATAGATAAAGAGCATATATATGACCTAAGGGGAACTGATTCACAAAACATTGTAGAAATTATACTTCCCTTAGGAGTTTGGACAGAAAACTCCCTTGTTAAATCTTATTGGATGTATTTAATTTTCTTAGAAAAATAGGAAGATATGAAACAATGTGTTGATCCAGAATCAAATAAAGCATTCGATAAACTTTAGGAAACCATTAAATTACCTTCCAATACATCTTTCAGAGCTTCAACCTCCGAAGTAGTGATAGAATAATATTGGCCTTGATCCCATGACGTCTTCTATGGTAAGTTCCCCTGATGCTTAGGAAAATCATTTGAATAATTCCCTTTTCTATAAAATTGTATAATTCTACATCGACAGCCTATTTCGTCCCCTTGCAATCACAAGCTTGGTGGCCTTTTTCACCACACTTGTAATAGACTCTCATTCACTTCAGGGAAGTACCAGGGTGTTTCTTCCCACATTTACAACATGATGGATATTCAACATTTCCCTTCTTCCACTTATTTCCATTTTCATAGTGTTCATCATATCTCTTCTTCTCTTTCTTTTCTTTAAAGTCATAATACATAGAAAATTATTTTTCCGTCTTGATAGAACATGAGACAATATCTTCATACGACGAGAAGGATTGTGAGACTATTGCTCGACGTAGAAATGTTTTTAACCCATCAATGAAATGATCAATCTTACTTCTTGGGTTACTTATATAATCTGCATCATGCCTCACTATCCTTGTAATGTTTTCTTCATACGTTGCGACATTCTCATCATCCTTTTTCCTCAGACTCAGAAATTGTCTTTCCATATCCACTTGATGGTCATGAGGACAGTATTTTTCTAAGAAAATATATTTAAACTCCCTCTATTCCATATTTAATACTTCATCATCTTCATTTTTTTGAATCAATGACCACCATTAATCAGCATCTCTAGTGAGGCGGTTAACTTCCATAACATCCTTTTCCCTTTTCCTGCTCCCTAAGGCATGGAATATTTTCTCTAAGGAATTTATTCACTGCTCAGATACTAGAGAATTCGTACCCGCATTAAATGATGGTGGTTTTTTCCTCATGAAGCGATCTAGCATTGATCCTCCACACTACAGATCAGGGTGATCCATACAGGTGAGGTTATTATTCATAACCTGAGTGAATTGTCCCAGAATGGTGATTAACTGATCAGCACCTATTGCATCACCAGGTCTACTATAATTATTTTGAGTAGGATGGAAATACTTACGTGGAGCCCTTGAATTGATATGGTTTACATTCCTTCCACTATGTGTCATTTCTAAAAAAAATCATAAACTAGTTTAGTTTATGAATCGAAATACATAATTACAATATTGTAAAGCACTTAACATAAATTAAACATTTTATGGATATAATCCATAATCATAAAAAATGTTTTCTTTGAGGATGTATATACTCATAAAAGCTTCATAATGGTTTTTAATGAAAATTAGAATTATCCTAAGAATATCCCCTGGGAGTGTCGTAACCAAGAGTGCAGCAAGGCCCATTGTCGTGCACCAGATCTCGCTCGAGTCTGGCTCAAAGCGGTGTTTTCATGTTTTACCACTAGTTACATCTATGCCAGATCCACCTCTACCTACTCGTATCCAAAAAGGGATCTATTTCTTGGAAAACTCACAAAATCTATACAATACCAAAATTATAAGAAGATATTATAGACTAATCCTCAAAGTCAAACTTAGGGTAGTGTGGTCTAATCAGAGATTATCTAAATCTAGATTACAAGGTTTGTACTAAACATCCTCTGATGCCAACTGTAAGGCCCCGACACTAGTAACCTATAGTCAATGAATTATTATGTAACATTACCATGATCACAAAAGATCATGTCTCCAAGGACTGATTATTTTAGTATCCCTGGAAGTACGAGACACATTCATAAGGTTTACATTACATCATAAAATGTAAAACAACAAAAACAATGTTTCTATAGAAAACACCGAGATCCCATAGACTATCTATTCAGGTCAATCATTATAGACATCTTCGCATCCTAGGAAAGTTAAAACATAAAAAGGGTTGAGCTCAGATGCCCAGTAAGGATAAAAATATAGCAAAAACTTTCATAAATAAGCATAAACAATTAAGGAAATGTATAGATCTAAAACTAAATCCATCTCAACATAAAATTCATCATAATATCGAAAATATTAATCAAAATAATTCTATTTACTTACTCAAATAATTATTCTACTATTAGAATAATCACATGCAATATCAATAGCCACATTCATAATATTGGAATTCATAATGTTAGACAATCATAACCACATATTCAAGGCCTTGTTCCAAGACAAAAAATAAGATTTTGTCAAGTTCTCGAGCCAAGATAGTAGTTTGTCTCATTAGTCCTACCGATGCATCGAGGAGCTATAGTGGGATCCACCTGTCACTTACTAATTCCAATGCATTCCCCATATGAAAAAGTTTAGATATAACATTAACATTGGAATTAAAATTGGCATAGGAAATGTAAATACATTATCCATAAACCATGAATGGTATGAAATAACACATCCACATTCAAACATATCACAAAACCATCAATACAATATGGAACTTTTCTATCATAATAAATAAATAAAAAACATCGAATCAATCAATGGATGTTGACATATATAAAATCAAAACCTTTTTAGAGACATATCTATTTCTATGTTGAAATCATTTAAAGGTCACATAATTAAAAATGAAAACATTTATATTTGAAAATATTCATATAAGATTTTATGGTAAGATTTGTCAATTTTATAATGGAGAAAAATAGCCGTAGCCACCGAATAAGTTAAAAAAATAAATTTTTACCTTAATTTTGTTGAAAAGGTTATAAAGTACCCTATTTGGAAAAAGACAACAAGAATCCATTCAGGACTATATAAGGTTATGTAAGGGTATAAATTAATTTAACTCATTGTCTTATAAATAGTAAATGTGTTTTGAAATACATTTTACGATACATGGATGTGGATTATAAAGAGGTCTCAGTATATTCTTACGTAAAAACAACATCGGATAATAAAGAGATTGGGAAATGAACCCTTACTTTATACTTTTAAATGGTCAAGGGTAAGTTAACCTCATATATAATGTTGAAATAATTGTTATTAAATTATACAAGAATCATATATATGAATATGATATCATATATGATCTTTTAACATTTATTATTTAATAATATCATAGTATTATCGTTGTTTCGGGTGTTAACTGATTCATTTTCCTTTGTATGATTTGTTATGTAAGTAATGGATGTTATGGATAGGATGTATCTTATTAATATTCAGAATTATATTAATTCTTTAAATTTTTTTTAATCATCTAATGAAAATTAGTCTTGAATAGATATGAGGGAGAATGAATCTCATTGTGTTCGTAGAGACGGTAATTCGTACATATGAACGAGTGACAATATCATTCATTTGATGTTAAAATAATATATAATTATATCGTATATAAAATATACAGAATAATTATCATGTTATATTTATTATTTACATAAATTAAACATCATTACTATACCCATCCAAATAAAAATGTATTGAATAACAATTACACCACGACGTGGAGACGGTAAGTCGTACGTACGCACGTATGGTGAAATGTCTTTCAAAGAATGGATAGAATAATGAATATGGTTGTACTATATTTATAATAGAATCACAGTATATATAATATACTGGAGTTATTATTTTAGATTGGAAATAACAATGAAATAGGAAGTGGAAGACGAAAGGATCTTGAAATAGGTGACGAAATATTTATCTCTTCTTCAGGTTCTTCCTTTTGATTTGATTAAAAGGGCTCCAAAGGATGGATTTATGACTAACGAAAGTCCTATAGAATGAATGGAGGACAGTTGAGAGGATATTTGGGTGGGGTTTGGCTGATGCAAATGGGGGTGAAGGTGTGAATTAGAGAAAGGGTGAGTGCCCTTTTATAACAAGAGTGAGGGGAACCTTAAGAAAAGATAGAAATATTATTTTATAATAAAAACTTTTTCGGTTTTGAAGGGAACAAAAGTGAATTATATAAAGTTTAAGGTGGGTATGGGTCGAGAACCACTCAAAAAATATGTTTTAGAGAGGTTTTGGTCACTTTATTAACCATATGTATTAGATTTAACTCTTAGTTAGATAGTTTGACATTTACCATGTCTCTTTGTATTTTTGTATTATATGGTTAATAAACATAATATAAACGTCCAAGAGAACCCCAAGTAGTTCATTAATGATTAAAATATCATTATATATGTCTTTTTTCCTAACCATATAATTTTTTGAATATAATATCAATTAATAATATTATATTTGTTTTAAAAACTCTTTTATGTCAATCATGACACTATTTGGTATGTTATTTTTTATAAATTCATAAAACCATTATTACTTCGAAAAGAATTCATCTAACCAACCATAAAATGTAATATTAATCTATAAAATTAGTTTAATTCATAAAAAGTCTCATATTACCTTTATTTGGATATTTATAATATTAATTGTTTTAATATTTCATTAATTAGGTAATTACTACATCATCATTGTGTCATATATAAATTAAATTAGTTAATGTCTAAAAAATATAGATAAATATCTTTATGTAGGAAATCGTTTTAGCTTTCCAATGAATACTTATAGTCGAATTTATCTAATGTGTATACCTATATTAAAAATGGATTAGTTATTAAACATTGAATTTAACACCTTTAACTTTTCTTTGAATTAAATAATAACAATTGTCCTAATCTAATCCAAGTTGACCAAAGAGGATCATATTTTCTTCCTAAGGTTTTTTTGGTCTAATAATACTTATCTAATAGAATTAGGTCATGTGTTAGGGTAATAATAATATCATTTTTTCCCTTAATTACACTTTTAACTTTTATTTGTGGTAAATAAAAGTAAAAATTTACTATTCAACAAAAATTATTTTTATCTTATTGAACAACATTTTACTCATTGATATTAACTGTGTCTCTAGGATTTTTGAAATTATTCTCATAAAAGTAGTAAAATTGTGTTTTATGTAAATTTTCAAATACTCCTAGGAGGTAGGTAAAAGAGGGTAAAATTTTCAATAAAATTTTTATATATCTAAAATTATTATAAACTGACTCCAATAAATTACATTGAACATATATAAAAATTATGTGTCTATTTGGAAATAAAATTAATTCAAATAAAATAAATAATTATTTAAATAAAATTCCGGTTTTGAATAATGAATTAGTGTTTTCACTGTTCATCAAAAATTGAATGTTTTTAGAAAAATACAAAAAATTCACCCTAAGAAAATTTTGATATTCCGAATCCAAAAAATGAAGTCCATTTCGAAAGATAAAATTTATAAAATATAGAAAGTGGGTATTACTATTCATAATGGCTAGTTTGATTGGTTGTGGTGTGTTAGAACTCGACGTTACGTACAACACACGCTACTATATTATTCAAAGAGAATCATACCCCTGAAGCTTTTGGTGTTACAACATACTTGTCATCCTCACCTTCATAATCAGTAACATTACTGTGCTGAACTAAATCTTGTTGTTTTTTTGAGTTCAATTATTTTCTAATTTTTTTTAAAAAACAAGGTAGTGAGCTTATAATTATCCATGTTTTCTTATCATAATATACTCTAAAACCAATATTGTGGATATAAAAATATCATTATTACTTATTTTTCATGATAATAAATTATTTCCACCAAATTAGGTACATTGATTTTTATTGTTATATTCATCATTAATTACTAATTTTGAATATCTATGAATCAATAATTATAGAAAAATTAGTTTATTATGTAATACTCTAACAAAATTAATTCAAAAATTTAAAAATTACTCATGATGTATAATTTGACATTGAGAGAAATGTTTTGGTAACAATCAATAAAAAATAATCATTTACCTATAATTCATTAGGAAATCCGGAATTCTTTCACTTCTGTTTACTGAAATTTTAATCACAATTATACATCTACATAGAGTATTAATTGATCATCTAATAATAATTACATACCTTCATGATCCCTATATTGAAATTAATATTTGGAAAAAATATTTTATTTTAATAATTTTTAATCAAAATATATGTATTACTTATAATTATTAGTATACCAAAAGATTATGTAACTAACTGGTTCATAATAAATTATTTTTAGTTACTTTCATAGTTTCCATTCTCATCAAATGAGAATAAAATTGATAAATTTTAATCTCCCTCCCATTGAATCATTCTATTATTTTAAAGATGTCGTAAATTAAAAGTTATTATTAACCAGCACTATTTTGTTCAATTTGTACACTCATCAATATGAATAATAAACCATGTTTTAAAAAATACCTTCCCACCTGATAAAGTGTTCCAAATATTCATGAGTGTCTCATCAAAGCTATACATCCTATAATTATTGGTTAATGTGGATAATATTAAAACTAATGATAATAATATGATATTAATGGATAATTTATATTCTATATGAAAGCATACCATTTCTCACAAATCAAAATAATCATTAATTTTGTAGTCATGTTAATTACCAAACTATAACTCTATCATTTTACAATGTTTCAGTTCAGTTACAATCTCAAATACTTTAAGCCTCATTTTATATTATTAATGTTAATTGAGATTATTTTTATGTTTTGAGTATCCATGAACTCATGCCATATCATCTTTTCCATGGACATAACTAGTTCCCTGATGCAATATAACTAAGAATAAAAATCCAATATTCTATGATAGGATTCCTTATCATCTTCACTACATTGGTGGTATGGGTAATTAGGTATATATAAGGGAAACACATAGAAGAAATTTGATTTTATTAGTTTCATGATTAAATTATTATAAAAATCAAGGATAATTTTATCAGTGGGGACATTTCTAAGAAAAATAATGATTGAAGTTTACTGATGGGGTTTCTATCTATTTTTTTAAAATATTTATAGAATATTTCAAAAAATTTATATATACTACTAAAATATGTGGGAAGAGATAAATTTAGTAATCTTATCAGTCTCTCACTATTTGAAAATATTTCGACATCCTTCACTATTGGACATGGAATATATTGAAAATTGAAAATTGTAGTTCCAACAATCTATATTGTCATTCTGATAACCAAGATGATGGTATTTTGGTTGAAAATCATACAAATATCTAATTTTTATCTTTCTGATTTATTTAGCATAATCACCAATCTGTAAATCCCTATTCAAATTTTCTCAATACATTCTTCCAAGTAACACCATGTCTAGAAAGGGATAATACTATTTATGAAATATTGTTCAAGTACACCATAAACCATTATTATAACTCCAAATAAAAATAATTGTCTTAGGAAGGTCCATACCGATAATTTTTCTTTGGTTACATTATAAAATATATAATGTACGTCTTTTATGAATTAATAATTACATAAAAGATGTTTATATTATGAAAAAATTTCTTTCTTATATCCATTTACTGTCATTTGATTGTTATATATTTTTTATATAATTTATTAACCCTTTCATGATGAAATAATTTATACATAATCCATTTATATTATTTTAACATGCGTGGGTTTTTATTTTATTTAGTTTCTGTGACTATTTAACATCATAAAAATATTCATCCTATAAAATAGATAACAATGAAATTTTAAAAAATATATAAATAAAAGGACTTCATAATGAGATTTTTAGACATTCATTAACTGATCATATGATTAATCAAATTATTACCATAGGGTAAATAATCCCTGAGTCGACCTTCGAAAAAATTGTGGTATTCCACCATCAACATATGTATATTCTCGGTAGGTTTTACCCTGGATCGGTTTCGGAACTGCCTCTTGTCCTTAGAGCTCAATACTTGACATCATTTACTCAACCACATGTGAGTGGGACAAAATATATTATATATATAAAATAAACCATGTAGATACATGTCCAATATAGAAATTGTGGGTGTGATGACTCATAAGATATAAAAATTTATTTAAAAAGCATGATCACATATAAAAAATCATAAAACAATATTAAATTGAATAAAAACCCCAGATATGTATTAGTTAATAATGATCTTGATAATCACATTAATTTTGTGAAAACACATGTATACATGATATAATTCATTTGACATCACTCTTACTATTTAAAATTAATATTAACTCCAATTTAAAATAATCATATTGTTAACAAGGTAACTTATTATCATAATTATTAATCCAAGAATTATTATATATATATATATGAAACCCATTATATAACACATAAAAAGTTATTTTAAAATAATAATAATATTAGTATGTTTTTTATCACGATACAATGACTTTTTTGTGAACTCTGATATGCTACAAATGTGACCATTATAACCTAGATGATAAATTAGTGGTACTAAGAAGAATATACACATTAAGAAAAATAATTATAAAGATTTTTTATAATTAAAATATATAGATTAATTCATAATATACAATTAATCATTTTCATTGAAGTAGATTTTTCATTCAAAAATATTTTTCTTTATAATGGAATTTATTTCATTCTAGGTGCGGGAGTTATTAATAACATAACCATTTTTTTAAATTTTATTTCACTAGATGAATTTAATTTTTGAGTTTCTCATTTCAAAATATGATTAGGATTAATTATAATGATTTTTTATAAATTTTTCATTTTTTGGTGGATATTGATAAATACTAATATTATAGAAAATTTCACATTTTTTATATTATAATGATATAATAATAACGTTAATGTTTATGTAACCTATTTTGTAGACCAAATATCTATTCGTTAAGTAATATAGTGCATATATGTATATAAAGATTAACATAGAAATGTATTCTTAACATTTTTGAAATCTAAGTAATGTATTTATATTAAAATATATTTCTATTTAATAACATTTAATAAATTGTTTAAATTATTCTTTTTAGTTTTGGTTTTTGTTGAATAAAAAATAATCTCCTTTTATTTAATATTAACCAATTAATTCATTTGGGATCAACATTGTAATGAAAATAATTTCTTCTATTTCTATAAATTCATTATTGAAAATTGGATTCTATATTTAGAGTCAGTATAATTAATTTTATGTTATAATGTAAATTTTTTGTAAATAATGAATAGTTACTATGGTAAATATTTATCTCCATGGTTTATGATAAAATGTGTTCATAGAGTCAAAATGAAAGGGATAAGGCTTAAAGATAAAAAACACTTTATTAAACCTTATTTATTGGTTTTATTTCAACACAACCCTTATTAATTCTAGAATAGGATACATTGGAACAAAATTTCTTGATTAAGTTATTTATTTATTTTAATGTTTTGAAACATTCAAAGTGTGTCATCTCCCTCATTTGAAAAAAGACACCATCAATCCTCTCTTCCTCACACACCATTATCCTTATAGATCAACCAAACCCTACCCAATTTTGATTTTAACATCCCACACAAGTATCTATATGTTCTATATTAATCAATATACCAACCATATAAGGATTAATGTGTAATGGAAATGATGTTGTCTGAAGAAGAGGTATATCTCTTAACTGAGTGTTTTCATTTAATTTATTCTTATACAACCTTCAACTATAGGATCACTATGATGGTATAATAAAATTTATATCTCTGTTATACTAATATGTTATTATTTCATTTTTTAACATATATTCATCTCTTTATGGATCTAATGGGATGAAAACATCATTGTTCGTTTATATGTGTGAACTACTGCCCCACGATGTGATGTGGTTGTTTTTTAACCACAACCATTCATGGATAGTTATTATAATAGATATAATGTTTATATTAGTGATTTATTAAATATTTATCATTTTGAAAATGTAATATATAATTTTATTTTTACCCTTCTACCCATTAAAAAATGATAACATTGATCAAGTGTATGTGTGGCCTACGACCTCCAAAAAGAGATGTAATTAATCTAAATGTCCTTCATCAAACAATGAAAATAAATATTTGTATAATTAAAATATATTATATTTTAATAGAGATAAATAGTTTTTACATTTTGGAACCATGATAAATATATATGTACCAAAACTACCGAACTGAACATACATGAAAAATGAAACAGTCTACACTAGGAAACAACAATTTTAATAAGGAATTATTATTAAAAAGGTGTTAAAATATTATAAATTGATCTTATATTTTATTATAAGTATATATATGACTTCCTTAACAATTATAAAATAAATAAATTTATTAATCATGTGTTTAAAATCACTTACGACTCATGTTAGACCAATTCTAAGGGTTTATTTCACCGCCTCATTCTTATTAGGGATTTTTTTTATTAAGTTTACATTGATCCAATTATGGGATATTTATATATTAGAACCCAATATAATTATTTTCAATTCAATAAATTATATGTTTTCAATTTTTATCTCTCAAAGTACACAAAATTTGAAAATTATATCATTAATCAAATATGAATTTATTTTTTATTCTGTTAGGAATATTTTTAATCAATTTATATACTTTCATTAAAATTTATTCAATAATGGGTTTATTTTTCTCCAATGAATTATAAAAGTCATTGTTAAAATATATTGTCTTTATTTTAAGAAACATTAAATGTAATCTTCATTTCATTTTTTAAAAAATGTAGTTTTTACCAGTGGTGTGAATGAAATATTTTTTACCAATCAAATATATTTTCCCTTCACCATGACTTTTACATACCTTTATACTTAATTTAAATGATAAATAATAAATTTAAATGAAATTTATATTCTTAATATTCTATAATATTTTATATTTTAAAAAAAATTTAAAAATTAAAAGGTTATTTTATTGAATAAATATTCCAATTACCAATTCAAAGTATTTTCATCTATGTTAAAATTAATTTATTAATTTGGTACTTTAGTGATTATATACTATAAATTTACCTTTCCACATATTTTTTGGATTTATTATGAATATTATATCTAAGGAACATATTGAAATTCAATATTTGAGTTCTTCGAGAACTGATATTTATTGATTATTAATGAATATTAATTTAGTCATATAGTTTATCCATATGATGAATGCATTGAACTAATTAATAGAGAAGTATAGAAAAATATTATATAGATATTATATGTATAATTAGTCCTCATGAGACAAAACATGTTGGATTTTTGGAATATGACTTAACTATTTATGTATGATGTATTGTCATTAAGACTGAATAGTAGGATTAAGATGTCCATCTTTATGCATTCCATTATTTTGAAATGAGTTAATGATGTCCACAATATAATTAGAATTGTTATATTATCCATGGATATGTTTCAAGCGCATGTGATAATATATTTGGACTTATTTTATCATCATTTATTCTTGAAATATTATTCATGTTTTTTTCTATGATAGCTTTTGTTGTGCATGATCCCGTATTAGGAATCTAAACTCAAACATTAGTTTTTTTTCATTTCCCTTGGATTTTAGGAAGGTCACTGTGAATGATATGTTAGGATACGTTTGAGGGGATAATAATTTAACAATGACAATAAAATATTTTATATTATTTTTTAATCTAATGTGAGAATCAAGCATGTTCAATGTTTTCCAATAAAATTGAACTATTTGATCCCTTGGGATGTGATATCTTTTGTCTAAATCCAATATAATAATGTAATTAAAATCTTTGGGATGATATACCTTGTATATTTGATGTTTATCTCATACAATATATATTTAGACCCTTGGTAACATGATATTGAATTAATAGATTAACCCAATGATAGACCTTAGGGATTACTCTAATTATAGAGTAATATCATGAAGCTTTAGTAAAGTATATATTATGTTTTTTTATGTGAAAATAAATCCAATATAGATACTAGAAAGTGCAGGTTACTATGGAATAGATTAACCCATGGGTAATAACTCTAAAAGGGGTAGATTGGTATTAACTTGATCTCCCTCATTGATAGTTTGTGAGATTAATACTACATTATTGGATAGAAACTTCTAGGGGATTTGATTTGGTTGATTCAAAAACTCAACAAAACCCATTATGAAATATTTGAAAATATTTTTTTGATTCCCATATATTACCAATATTACTAAAAAATTGATTCTGGGATTAAATATGCATACATTTAAAATTTATGAGTCATTTAACAAGATTTGAAAACATTCAATATTATTAATAATATTATGATCAAATTTAGGGTATTAATTATTTAGAAATGAATCTTAATGGATGGAATAGAAAATCTCTAAACTCCCATAATCTATATTGGTATTTCTATCATAATATAATCCATAATACTTGATTTAGTGGTAATTATATTATAGAAATATTATGGATTGTTATGAAAAATAATCCTGGTTATATTAAGAAATGTGTTCGTTCACCGTATGATAATGTGATGTTAGACTACATCAAAAAACAGAAAACTACAACCATAAATGGAAGTATTAATTTTTTATTATATGGATAATGGATCAAGTATATTTAAAAAATATTTTATTCTTTTTTATATAATTAAAGGGAGCATATTATTATAATATTGTTTTTAGGGAGATTCTAATAATTCTTCAATGTTCATTTATAATAATAAGAATGCATATAAAATATAGGGCATAGAATGGGATTATTTTAAGAAGATATTATCTGAAAAGTAATTTCATCAAGAGAAACAAGTCAAATTGAAAATTCAATTTATAAATATGGTTCAGTGGTAAGAAGAAAATTTAGTGAAGTGTGAATTAAGTTGTATAAGATTCATAATGAATGATTAAGATAATGACTGTAATCCAGATAGTGGCATTTATTGTTTCATTTCTAAAATAAATCCTAGAAATTGATAGTTGTTTCTCTCTAAAAATTTGTCTATATATTATGTTATGATATAAAGTTCCCCTAGGGATGATAATTAATTACACAATTCATAAATATTCAAATTAAATAATGTGATGAAGATAATGGTTTATCTCTATTTTAAGGGAAATGATGAAAAAGGAAAATTTGATGAGTGAAATTTAAATTTTTTTTATATGTTTGAAATGAAATATCCTAATACAATAATGAAGAGAGTCAGTGCTGTTTCATTTCTGGATTCAATGTCCATCAGACACGCTAGTGTAGTGGATTAAAAGAAGCATGTGATGTCCAGTGTTTCAACTGTAAGGATACGGGGCACTACAAAAACAATTTCCTTTAGCTTCAAGTGAATTTCACTAACAATATTCCAAATGTTTAAGGTTCATATTATTAAGTTACTATAGCTATATTTTAAATCCATTAGTTTTTTATTGAATTAACTCAATCCTAAACTCAATGTAATCTAATATGACATTTTTTTATATCTTCACACACAATTATATATTTTGAGAATATTGAATCGTCACCTAATACTATTTGGAAGAAGTTTCTAGTGAAAACAGCTTGTAGGAATTTGGTGTTAATGTTAATAAAATAAGGGGTCTCTATTAAGATTGACATATGTTGTCTTATTTTAAACAAGGTATATATACCAATTTTTAATAATGACATAATCCCTTTAGAATGGGTGGGGTTAATTTGTTTTTGGAATTTAGAAATTTTTATATGAATTTTAAAATAATCTATGTCGAAAAAGGGGTATTATAACTTACATGTTTAACTATTATTACATTTCTATGGGTGTTATTAGTGAAATTTTGTGAATTAATGTATTATTAATTAATAATAAGGTTTATTCATATGGAGTTTTATCATAACTAATTATAATCATTTATTTTGATCAGTGGTATACCATATCTATATTTTAGGGATTTTATGATAAATTAAAGAATTTTTATTCTTTATAAATTAAAAACATCTCATAGCCATTATTGGTTATAATATTATGTGGAAACTAATTAGAATATTCAATTAAAAAAGAATTTAATTTTTAAATTAATAAAATATATATTTTTTGCTATTTTTTTAGTCATGAATGTTAAATAATACATCAAATATGGTAAAGGGATCCTGAAATAAAACATATTTTTTTACCTCCATTTTTTATTAATCTATGATCTTCATTATCCCATACTTATTTAGAGTATTGTGGTCATTAACATTCTCTTGATCTTATTTTCTATTAGACTCTATTATTTAATG
This sequence comes from Viscum album, assembly GCA_963277665.1. Classification (NCBI taxonomy): domain Eukaryota; kingdom Viridiplantae; phylum Streptophyta; class Magnoliopsida; order Santalales; family Viscaceae; genus Viscum; species Viscum album. The sequence continues at coordinate 1,254,182,406 of OY728120.1, read as the reverse complement.
GATGTTATTATTTTAATTCAATATACTTATTTTCACATCATGCTATTTTTATCATTATCTCGGAATAATATATATGATATTTTAGGAAAAAATAATGTTTCCCACTTCCCTATTTCAAAGGAAGTTTTATTATTCTTTTCTAAAATGTTTAATTTCAACAAAATTAATTTCAAATATTGAACCCTTGATTAAAAATTTATGAAATAATATTTAAGATATAATTTATTTAACATGATAGAATTTAAAACTACAATAATTTAGTTTACAATAATAATACTTCAGATATCTTTCTTTACATGCAACACTCAACTTTATGTGAAATGTGATATATAATAAATGTGACGATTATAACATACCCATTATATTTATGGTATGAATTTGAATAAAACGCTTATCGAAATTATATATAAATGTTTTATTTAAATTAAATTTATTGATTAATGTATAATAAATAAATACTCAATTTTTAGTAAAGACATTTTATTCTTAAAAAATATGATTTCTTCAAAAATGGATTTATAGAATTTTTTTAGAGATAATTTTTATTAATTTCCAATTTAATTTTAAATTTAAATTTATCAATTGAATTTATGTTTTTTATTAACATTTCAAAATTATCATTGGGTTTGTTTTTGATATTTTTCCATAATTGATGATTTTTGGGTGAATAGTGAAAATAATGATTTTAAAAAAAATGTCACATTAATGGAATTATAAATTTATAAGAATAAATATATTGGTAATGGTTAATTTTTCTAGAAAAAATATATACTCAATCACTAATATATTACATATAACAATATTATTTATAACATAAAAAACATGTTTTCCATTTTGGGAATCCAAGTTAATTGTTTTTACAAATAAAAAATGTTTTAGGTTCAACTATATTAATCAATTATTTAAATTGTTGATTTTTATTTTGGTTTGGTTTCAATTTAAAATTATACAGATTTTATTTAGAAGAATATTATTATCTAAAAGGGAAGCATAATTATACATCATTTTTCAATACAATCAGGTTATCCCTAAAAATGAAATTTTTGAAATGATTTTGCTTACATTTTGTGCACATATGATAAAATTAATTTCTAAAACATGTAAATTTTGAATATTTTAGAATAAATTTAGTTTTTTAATCAAAATATTTAATATTATTTTATTATGTAAATGTATATTTTCACTATAATGAATAGAAACCATAGTATATATTTATCACCTAGATTAAGGGTAAATGGGTTAAAAAGGTTAAAAATAAAGGGATAAGGCGTCAATATAACACAAAACATAATCATAAAGCCAATTTTTTGGTTTTATATTTTTATTAACCTTGTCATAGATAAAAATAGTCTAATCTGCAACAACATTACTTGAGTAATACATTATTATATTTTTAATCTTTTGAAATGGTCCAAGAATATCCTAGCCCTCCTATATCTAAAAAAACCTCTTATATCATCCCCATACATCATGAGAATTATATCTCATCCAATAAGTTAACTATTAACATCATAAAATCCATAAATTTAATATATTGGTTGTTGTTTTATCAAACAAAAAAACATATAATCCTAATGAGTACACAAAAGGAGGTTGTCGAAGGAAGATCTATACACTTTACTGAGTTTTTTTTTCAATTTATATCTTCTAATACCTCACTCAACTACATACTAACCATTTTTGATATAATAAAATTTACATCAAATATATAAAAAGACATTATTATTATTTTATATCAACCATTTTTCATATCATTTTCAATGAAATGTTTAATGAATTCATCTTTCATTTGTACGTACAGACAACCACCTCACAAAACAATGTATTTTATTTTCAATCATCACCATTACTATATGACTACTGTGACAGATATAATTTTTATGTATTATATTTTTCGAAAAATTAATATTCTGTAAATATTATATATTATTTACTTTCTTGCCTAAAAAATTATAACATCATTCTTGCGTTCATGTAGACTGCCACCTCCTTGATGTTCGGTGATTAATTTTTAAAATTTTTATTTAATTAATGATTATTAATATGTATATAAGGAATATATATGAAATTATATCATTATTAAAATTATATTTTTTATTTAACCATGATCGTGATTCAATAACCTAAACTACCTATCCAAAACAAACATGAAAAATGAAATAATTAATAATAAAAAATGACAATTTTAATAAGGAATGATGAGTAAAAAGGTATTAAAATGTTATATGTGGGTCATATATGATATTATAAGTTTTTATATTTTTATGGTATATGATTATAATAAATTTTATTTTATTACAAAATATATTAAATTAATATACAAATCATATTGAACCCATGGTTTGTTTATTATTCATAGTCTCATCCTTATTCATCATTGATTATGATGAATTTTCTAGTAGGGTAATTGTTTGATATTTCTATCATAGAAACAAAAAAAATATTTCTCCTATGGTTATTTCAGTAATTACTTGATTTCATTTTTTTCAATTCTATATGTAAACGAAATTATAAAAGAACTGTTGTATGGAAAACCGACGTTGTTTTCTTATTCGGTCCAGAATATTTTCCATTAGTATATAAATTTTATTTAAAATATTTTCCATGCTGTTTTTAATATTTATAAATAATTGAAAAAATTAATTATTACACAATAATCAATTTTTATGAATTCTTTTAAATTAACTCTTATTTTCCTCTTCTGAACATGTTTCTTTTTATGAAAATTGTGAACAAAATCATTGTTTGGACTTTTATCATAACAAAACATTTTCATTCCATTAGGAATATTATTTAACATTAATATTATATTAAAATTTTCAATTTATTCAATTAATGAAAATTCATTACAATTATTTAATAAATTTTTATAACTTAATATAAGTTGTTTCAAAATGATATAAGTATATTTATCAATAAATCATTTAGTGATATTTTAAAAATATAATCATTTATGTCCAAATAATTTCATTAATATTTCACATTAATATGAGTATACTCTAATGATACCATAAAAAATATTTCAATATATTTTATATGATATTTTTTACTGTGGAATGTATTAACATTTTTAATGCAATTTCTTCTAATACAAAAATTTATTGACTATTAAATAATGTTGATTAAGTTGTATTGTTTGTTAATATGGTGACGAAATTAGTATTATTATGTTAATAGTGGGGCATGAAATTACATATAACCATGTTGAATCAATAGGTCTCATGAGACAAAATAGGTTGGGTATTTGGCATATTCCAATCCCATTTATATATGGTGTCTTGGCATGAGTAATCCATGATATGTTTAATATGACTGACATTATGGATTCCATAATTTTTCTGATTTTTTTACATATTTATATGTTATTTATTTAATATTTATGTATTCTATGGTTATTTGTCAATCTCGTTTTACTATTTATATTGAATTATTTCACTATTATTTATTCATACCATATTATTAATAAAATATTTATTCTATGAGAGCTTTCATGTAACCATTTACAAACTTATAATTTGAGCTCACCCAATAATTTTGTTTCTAATACCAAAAACTCAAGAAACTATAATAAAATTTATATTCTAGTATATTCTATAGGGAGTAACTATTTTCTCAATGATAATACTTTTTCATATTTTATCATGTCAAATGTAATATAAGAATAAAGCATGTATATTTTATTCCAAGACAATGAAAATAACAGATTCCATGGGATGTGATCACTAGTATGTAGAACCAGTATAATAAAGTGACAACAAAATTTTGGAATCTAGGATTGGGGTTTTAATAAATTTAACAAATTAAAATTATTTAAAAATACTTCATTACATTACATGTACATGTAAGTATCCATACATGTACTCGTCGGAAAAGCACAGTGTCCTGTTTAATCATGTACTTTGTACTTACATGAAAATTTAGTTTAAAAAACTGCTATTAAATAAAATGAAGTTCTATATTTTCGTGAAATTATTAATCATGGTACTTATGACAAGTGGAATGTGTTTATATTCCATGTTTATTGTATTATTAATTCTTGTGAACTACGTGACTTGTATAATGACCTTTCATTGGGTATTTTCTGTATTTATCAAGGAAATTAATTAGGAATTAATATTCTATAAAACTATGTCAGATAGTATGTATTCTATATATAGAAAATGTAGTATTATTTAATGATATAATTAATATTTAGTCTTCATAATGAATTTACTTGTTATAAGAATATATTTACCTCTACACCATGTAAAAAGGTTTATATTACCTATCGTGTAAAATGAATTACACACTTTCTACATCATTATATAGTCATTCATGATAAATTATTGGGTATTAATATTATAATCCATATATGATAAAAACAAATTACATGGTGTATACGCTAGATACACATCATGTAATAACGACTAGTACTAAACACATTATGTATTTGTTGCATGCTACACTGATCACCGTATTATTTGACATTACCCAATGTGTAAATTAGTTACACAACCTATAGATCTTCAAAGAATCTTGCAACATCATAATCAATACATATTTTAATTAATTGGGAATTACATGCCACATAATGACCTCAAAAAAAACTTTTAATTATAGGTTAAAACGCATAGGCATTTTGGTGATTTATATTACATGATGTGTAATTAGATTTGATATCATGTAATTGTGTCATAATACTATGATCGACATTTCTTAGGAATGGTATAACCATGATTTATTCACATATTATTGACATGATATTGTTTATATGGTAGATAATGAACTCATTATCTCAAAAAAATGGATTAAGAATGAAAAAAAATAAAATATATCAAAGGTGGTTGATATTGATCCGAAAAATTAAACATGTAACGATTTGAAGGTTTGTATGCTAATAAAACATGAATGATTCAGGAGTAGTGAAGAATGATCAATCTCATTACCAATAAGGGGTTTTCATTAAATGTAATTTATAATATATTACAAATTTATTAAAAATATTCATATCTAATAAATATAACTGAATCAACTAGATGAAAGTAATCATAGAACATAGAGAATATGTTTTGACATAAAATTTATAATTAATATAATAACAAATATTACCGAGATGATGAAATTATTTCTTTATTGACGTTGTTGATCATATGAACCCTATTTCATTTGTACCATAATTTCGTTAATAGGATCCAATGTACAATACCTCTATAGGTGATCTACATATGATCCTTAATATTTGACTGATATCGAAGGAGAATTGGTTTCTTATGAGGATAATCTAATCACCCTATGAAGTTCATCTTGAATACAAAACAATCATTCAGACGTTGTTGTATCTCATCTATAGTTCTCACTTTCATGATAGTGCAATAAAGATGTGGATAAATTCTCTCAGCCTTGAGAGGAATACCAAAAAATGTTCTCTGTTAGGATAATTCTCCAGGGAGGGGATGCATTGATCATAACAAAAATAATATCATGTATCATGTAAAAATTATATTACTGGGATTATATATATTTTGAGTTTAATATTGATAATCTCAGAATGGACTTTACTCAAATATAATGACTAATATATTCCTCATTATAATAATACTAATAATAATAATATAATGGAATGCTCTGAATTTCACAAATAAATATCATTTGGTTAATAAAATAATTCATTATTTATTAAAGTGATTTATATTGATAATATAATGTCTATTACTAGGCATATAACACAAACCAACCACCTTAATCAATGTTTACAAAACCAAAAATAATAAGTTAAAATTATTTATTCAATAAATAAATAAATATTATATTTAGGGTATTATGATTAAATAATTTTTTCAATATTCAACTCATATTAAAATTAATGATTGAATAAATTTGATCCAAAAGAAATTAAAAAATATTATTACCTAATCTTAATAATATATTTTTCCATCTATAAATTAAAAATAGTATTTAACTAGGATCGATGGGAACATAGAGTGTGTGACCCTCTTGGACTCCACTTTAGTGGCTTCAGGAGGGATTACACGAAGTCCACATTCAGTATCTATAGAAATAAAAATCCACCAATAAAATAATATTTTAATATTTCAATGAAAAAAATTTCATAATAATTAGAACTGTATAATATAATCACTTTCCATGATGTCTCAATTAAAATATTTTTCATGATCATTTCATTAACCTATGTTCTGGATATATATATATTTATCTTCTTGAAATGAAGATGTCAATCATTATGGACAAGGAATTTTAGTTCGAAAATTTCATTCTGGACAAACGACATTATATTTAATCTTCCATAAATAGGATGTGAAAAAACATAAATTGAAATATTCAATAATATATCACTCAAGAAAAACCCTTTGTATCCTACTTATCAACAACAATAGATCAACATATTTCAACTGAATAAAGAAATGAAATGAATTATGATAATAATAATAATAATATGAAGTATAAGCATCATTACACACATTCAATTATATGAATATCCTATGACAGATTAAAATATAGAATTATTATATGATGGTATACTATCAAAACAATTTCTATTAGATATTTTCATGTTTAATATTTATGAGATGAAGTCTCATCCAATTCTAGAGTTATGCACCCAATCATAAAAACATGATTTCTGTCACATCATAAAATTTTATCCAATAATAGAACATGTATTTAAGAATTTTATCATATAACATCACAGTTTTTGTTATATTAGGGAACTTAAATGGTTATTAAATGGAAAAAATACTATCCTATAAGTTTTTTTATGTATTTAAAATAATCACTCTATGATTTATAGTGGGAAATATATATAATCAGTGAAATGTAAACTGCATCGATCACTATACACTGCCAGACTAACCAAAATGAGAAAACAATTCTATACACAAAATCAGAAAACAATAAATTCATATTTAATAATTCTATATTCACCAACCACACATAAACCATAATGATAATAAAAAACACACTAATTGAGGAAATGTATCCCCACTAACATATGTCATAATAGTCATCCAACCATTTCCAAACTATACCTTGAAAAAACATAACCACGGGTCATAAAAGAAAAAAATTATGAAGGAAATTTTGATAAAAACTTCAATAGTCTGAAATAGAAGATACCTAAAAACAATATGAATAATAAATCATCACATGGGACCTCTTAAATCATACATAAGTCATCCGTAAATCCAGAAAACCATTTCCATGAAAACATATGCACCAAACTACAAGCCTGAAACCCATGTGATTTCATCACCATCATTTACAATATAGTCAAAAAATAAATAAGAAACATTAATTTGAGAAGAATCTCTCAAATACCTTCCAAAACTAACATAGAAACATTCAAAATATCCATCCCACTAAAATAAGAGAAACGTCATCACATCCCAAACCAAAAAATAGAAAGTCAATCAATCTTGAATCACCAATGTGTTGACCAAAGTGGAATCTTGGGAGTTTGGATATGTTAGTATGGTTAGGTGGTAGAGAAAGATATTATTATATTCTAGGGATCAAAAAATATAGAACTTAAAAACAAACTCTAGGATAAGTTTCATTAACTAAAATCCTATTTTAGCATCATGTTTAGAAAATTCCTACCTGAAAACCAGACTGAGAAACAAACCATAATCCCCATTATCACTAACCCTTCACCAAATATTTAAAATGGAACTAAAAAAATTATCTTTTCTCCAAATGAATAAATATTAACCCCTAAAAAAATAAAAAACATTAGCACACCATCAGAGGGAAGTAGATGGAAATATAAAACAGAAAAGTGGTATCATCAAAGACTACTCCCTAAAACCACTTAAATCACGCAAATAAAACATATAATCCACTATGAGGTGGATGAATTCATAGTGGGACAGGAAATAAATTAATGTGATAAGGGATGAGAAGAGAAACCATAATATTGAGATATAAATAACACCAAACATAGGGGATGCTGCATAGATCAAAACCCGCATCAACATACCATGTAACTATGAATAAATATGTGCTGAATTTGGAATGGAATTCATAAAGCTAGGATGGATAGAGGTAATAATGATGAAAAACATCCATTTCCCAAAACATAATGCACATTGGGGAGTATAAATCAAAAGGGGGGAAACCAGAATCATATACGGTGATAAATGAAGGAGCGAGGGTAGAGGGAAACCCTAAGAGAAGGAGAAGAGATGAAAAATAAATGTTATGTGAGCGAATTAAGTTGATGATATAGGATTTCTTAGAACACCACAAAATGGGTAGGGATATAATTCATAATTTTAGATCAATGTGATGCGGTATTTCATATCCATTCTCAAATATAATCACATGTGAAAAAATATAGTATATTATCATATTAATATTATATAGAAGAGTAATTTATATTTGATGACATATATATTAGTATTAAAGAACATGAATATAAAGTTAATTTAATATAAATAATTAATCTTTTATTGAACCAAAATTCATTAATATTTATGATGGACTTGATCGGGTGACATGGAATGTTAACTCGGATTTGTTTATGACATCAAGTAGATTGAAATAATGCGAGAGAAAAACATTATAATTTTTTAATTATTGAATGAGATTACATTTAAATATAAAACATTATATGGATATATAAATAAAATATATTTAAGGAAAATAATTATAAAACTCATCTATATCTAGTATATGTTCCGTGTAAAATAAATTTGATAGTTAATATGGAATATATATCTATAAAAGGTAATTGATATGGGAAAATATTGTCATTATTCGAAACACCCATGAAATATGTTTTACCTAATTTATAATAATAAAAATAATATTAATTACATATTTAATAACACTATATGTATTAATTAACATTTATATTATTCAATTATATTCATATTTTTCATTAATGTTAATTACTTCAATATTATTTTCATAATAAGATTTTCGTAGTCTTGATTGTATCATTATAAGATCCCAAACTTTTATCAAGATGTCCTGAGCTCATTTAGAGATATTTTTTTTCTTAATTTATTGTATATCTAGATTGGGTTTTAAATTTGGTGTGATTAGGTAAAATTTTGGGAATTCTCGAAAGAAGTGGGGTAATGTATTATTGGCCCACAGTTTTCCTAGACTATGCGCCCAACCTAAAAAAATGTTCGAACCCAAATAGTGGGGATCGACATGGCTGGTACATAGTATTTCAATTAATCACCATCTTAGGAAAACTTCCATGACCTACCTATTTGAGGTGCACTATGAAGGGAAAATGATCACTACATACAGGGAACCATGTGCACAAATTTATTTATCATAAAAATTTGTCTAAAAAATACTGCAACCCACTTAATTCATATAAAATGGACCTCGCTCATTTCTAAATAATTAATATATTTTTTGGATTCCTACATACAAATACCTAAGACTCTCTAACAAATTTTTCGATGAATAAAACATTGGATTGTTGGATATAAACCATTCTAAGTATGTGTTTTCTCCCGGATTAGGATTCTTTCTCTCCCACTCCTCTTTCTAGATAAACAGGGATTGTTTTATCCTTCCTTGAAATGGTTTTGGTTATAGGATTTGATTTTGTATGATCTATTTCTTCATATTTGTGGATTTAATTTATGATCTCATTATTCATTGGGGGTTTTACATTTTGGTTTCGATTGGGAATTTCTATTGGGTGATTTCTCATCATCGATTTGGGTTCGGTGGTCTAATTTACAATTCTCAATGTCTTGATTTCAATTATGAGTATATAATTATATAATTTATATTCAATGATTATCATTTGAATTTATTTTATTTATTTAATTAATTTTTTCAATTAATTAATGACTAGATTATGGAATTTTTTTATTAATGTGTTGATGGAATAAGTCAGCTAATGGAATTTGAAATTGGTTGATTAACATGGATCCCTTGATTGGTAAATTATTTAATTTGGTATTTGGATTGAGGAATGAAATTAATTAATTTTTGAATTAATTAATGAAATGTTATGATTGATCAATTGGATTAATTGATTATGGATCAAATTAATGGATTTAATGTCATGAATATTGAATTGGAGTAATTAACAGGAGAATTAATTTTTGGAATGCTGTGATAATGAAATTGTTCGATTGGATTAATTATTTTTTGAATTAATTAGTGGAATGTTTTGATACATGTGGTATTATAGTACATGTTCTATTTTGATGGATGTGTAATTATCATATATGTGATTATGTGAAATATGTGTGTGGGAGATGGCCAACTACATCAAAGGCCCGTAGATATAAATGAGGTCTGGGATAGGGACTAATCCTCAAAATACATGAATGAGATGATGAGTATATGATAATGAATTTATGCTCTAAATACCCATATTAGATAATGAGTATGGGATAGGGAGTAAGGCTCTAAATACCCAAGAGATTAATGATGTGTGGGATAGAGACCGAGACTCAAAATACCCACGGGTTCGTAGACATGATTCTCTATGCCCTGGAGATGGAATTTTACTATGGTTCTGATTATCCATGATATTATTAATATTAAATAATAAATGAAAACAATGGATTTCTGATATGGTTTAGACTCATGCAAGGGTCGAAGAGGGTATTGTGGTTTGGTTATCCTCACGAACTCGGTGGGTCTATGTTGTTAAATAAAGAGTAATTGAATGAATGTAAATTGTTTTATTAATTTCTTGTATTTTATTCGTTATACATCTACACATACTGTTATTGATTGGATATTGTTTAAGGAATCATCGGTGGTGGCCTATATAATTACCCCAACATTTATCAGTGCAATTTCTCCATTCTAATAGTAATATCATATAGTGTGAATCATATAAAATCACTTATAAAGCATAATAAAAATATAATACATAAAAATTATTTAACTAAAAATACTTTCTAGGAGTTAAGGAACCTGTACAGATTAAATAGTAACATGGCCTTATGAATAGTAATATGACAGTTATGAATAGTAAACTGGGAAAATGAATAGTTAATTCACCCGTGAATGTAAAAATATAATTTATTCATCTTATAAATGTTAAATATTATTTAATTATATTATAGAATAAGTGAGTAATAATTTAAAAAATTATTAACTATGTATTGGTATTTTTCTAATTCATTTATATATAACTAAATTTTTATAATTAATTTAGTTTTTTAAAAGAAATTGGGATTTAATAAAATGTATTCAATAAATAATATTTTTACTTATTATGGTTTTATGATAATTTTATGAGAACTTATGTAATTTTTCAAAGAGTTATAAAATCATTTACAATTTAAAAATCTAGATTTTCCAAGTAAAATATGATTTTAATTGAAATTTAAATTACTCATATTTTGAAAAAAAGTATCATAAAATGGAATTCATTTTTTAATTATAAATTTCAAAGAATGGTTAGGTTATATTTTTGGGATATTTATGAAATACATGATTTATTATGAATTGTAAAATATGATAATTTACTATAACTGCTAAATACAAGTATTTATTGAGTCATATTTGATGTAATGATGATGTAATACCATGATATAGAACCATAAATCATTATTTGAATGTTTTTTTATAATTATAAACTAATTAATTGTGGATAGACAACATAATAATGCAATGACATAAATATTGGGAAAACACCCCACCCCTCCATTATAAAAATCACCCCTCACCCCCTCTTCTCCCCACAACTCTCAAGCCCTGAGCCTTGCCTAAGTTCATCCCATTAATCTCACTTATCCCCTACCAAAATTCAAAAATCTCTTCTTCTCTAAAAAAGACCTAAAATCATTCCCTAAGGAGGTTCTCAAGGAGGATAGATTAAATTGGTAAAATAATGCTCCTCTTTCTTCTAATTTCATTTATTATTTTCTCATAACCTCCATTTGTAAAAATGGAATGGTAAACTCAAGTAACTTACACAAACTATAATTATATAATTTTAATGTAAGATCCATCATAAAAAGTATCCCTCTCTCTTCTTTATTCTATATATAGTAAATCGTCACCTATGATGTGTCAATTTGTTGACCATGTGGGCGATGGACTTTCATTTTCAAAAAATTCCATAATGTCTATTATTAAAACCATTAAATGTTATAAAAAATCATGTATACTGAATTTTATGATCTTTATTTTGTTTCTTAAAATAACTTATACTCAAAACACTAAACTATAGAATGAAATGAGTTCGTTGCGTTAGAAAAACTACCATAATTAACATAAAACATTCATCATTAACTTTTATATAATGAACCATCCTCATGGTATATAACCAAAAACATTTTAAGATAATTTATTATTTTTAGGATAGTTAATAACATATAATAAAATTTCTACCTAATCATACTCATTATAAATGAATATCCATTCATGAATACAAGTGAAAAAATCCTGAAAACCGTGAAAATGAATCTTCTCAAATGATGAAATTAAACTCTTTAACTCATCCAAAGTCAAGTAAAAGAACATAATAAAACCTTAATAAACCATATTCATGTCTAAAGGGTTATGAAATTACTAATTAATTAATCTAATGTGAGTAAATAATATATTAACATTAATTCAGATTTCAGATAAAAGGTATGAGGATTTCTCAAACCCAACTCTCTTGCTTTGGGTTTTACCTCTTTCACAAAATTTTCAGTATTTTTTTCTATAAAATTTTTATCTTCATAATTATATTACCTTTTTTGGTATATAAATATTATTTACTTATTCTTATGAAAAAAAAATGTCTTTCCAAAAGAACACTTCTTTTCAGAAAAAACTCCTTTTACTCCCAAGATTGTTTCCTTCACTAAAATTTGATAATTCTTATTTAATGTTTCTTATTACCTATTTCATTTTATGAAATAGTTTTTATTAATTTATTCTTATTAGATGAAAAATATTCCTTTTTAGGGGTTATTATATGCTCATTATTGTTATGTTCTATGTGGCATTCATGATAATGTAAATGTAGTGATGTGACAGGTCACCAAGAATTATAGTGCACCAATGCATTGGTTTATGTGAAGATCCTCACAATTAATCTTAAATATTCATGAAAATTATTCTAGATTTGTTCAAAACTATGTTTTGTAGCTAACCAGAAATACATGATGTTTCGTTTTGTTTCATTTCTAAATTTCATGCCTTAATCTAATGGTTCATCTCATGGTTATGATAATTTCCCTATTTAATGATGATATTTTTATGCTCACCCCATATTTTACTATTTCATGAACATATCTATCAACTTACCTTGATTTTAGATCACCCCTTTTTGATGTATTTCCTTAGGTGACTACATGTAATAAGGATAATTTAAGGGCCGATACAAATCTATAGAAGAAGGAATTAAATAATGGTTTATGTTTTATTTTATAAATGTTATGTATGGTTCTAATTTACCCAAGACATAAAACCATTATATACTCAGGTTGTAATGTTATTATGTTGTTAAATATTAATATTGTGGAATAATATACATATGAAAAATTACCGTCTCTAGGATTGGTATTAGAGGATAGTTTAGTTAATTTTGGAATTAAGATAAGAGAAACTTAGTGAAAACCATTAGTATTAGACTAAGTATAAATGAGTACCCAAGAGACATTGTTTTATAAAATTCTAAACATATGGATCACATAAGATATTCCATTAGATTTAATTTCTAAAAATATATAATTATTGATGACTTTATTACTTATGTCTTTTTCTGAAATTATCTATTTTAGCAAATGGGGCGAATGAGGAGAAACCCAGACAAGAATGAATGAAATGGACAATTTAGAGATTACTAGAATATTACCCCCAGTGATTTGGGTGTTGGAGTTCCAAATTTCAGGGTGATACTTACCCAACTGTCTCAGGTTATGAACAATAACCTTATTAAGGTTTAACAACCTCCATCATCGATGAATGGACAACTTGATATCGAGTGTTTTATGTGGAATATACCGCCAACATTTAGTGGATCTTCTAATCTACAACTTTTGGAATAGTGGGATAACTTGATTGAAATGATATTTTTGTTCTTCAATGTTCTAAGATGGAGAAACATAATCATGCACTTTATCATCTAGATGGATACGCTCACCAATAATGGGCATTGAATAAGAACCCCAAGTTGATGGATGAATTTGAATATATGTAATGTGAAGACTTTAAGATAATGATTAATAATATGCATTTCTCTCGAAGACATCATAGAATGATGGAGATAAAATTCTTATACCTCAAAAAAATGAATTATAATCTATCACAGCTTGCGAAGAAAATTTTAAAATGCATTCATGGTATGCTTCATGTTTTGTTGTCAACAGTGACAGAAAAATTGGAATATTATTTTGTGGATTAAAAACAAAATTTTCGAAGGCTCTTAAAATTATATACTATTGGAGTTATAAATATTTTTGCCAATGTTATCTTAATGTGGAATTGAGTTTGGTGAATGGTCTCATGGATATGGAGATACGAAATGAAAGATGGTTTTTCAAGATGAAGCATATAATGAAAAGGTAGAATGAAATATAAACCACCCGCATATCAATAATTTGGGAAGAATAATCATGGAATCTGCCAAAAATTGATGAGAAAATGATTCAAGTGTGGGAGAGATGGCCCCCAAGCTCATGAATTCCAAAAAGACATGAGTGGGAAAGAGAATGTGGTGTATGAAAGGAGATCACCACCCATGGTCCAATGTTATAACTGTAGGGAGAAAGGGAGCTGTGAAAGCTATTTCTCTACACCTCATGTCCTCAAGGGAAATCTATGTAAGAAGACACCAAATCCAAAGGTTAAAGGAATGGAGTATTCCAACACTACTGCTTTAGTGGAGAAAAAATGGTGTTGTAAAAGGTACAATTCTTATTCACCCAGGAATTGAAATAGTATTATTTGATTCTAGTTCTACACATTCCATTATATCATTCAAGTTTTCTTGAAATATTTAATCGAAACACCAAAACATTGGAGTAGATATATCTATTAAAAACATAGTGGTGAAATAATTGAAACCATTGTTAGGAATCTTCTATTTTTGGCATATGTGGTATGACTATTCAGAAAATCATGTGATAATTCCCTTTGTGGAATTCTATGATGTACTTGGGATGGATTGGATCTCTTCAAATAAAATACATATAACATACCAGGAAAAGGAAATAACATTTAATATTCCACCCCCCCACCCCATGATCTTCTATGAATACAAGGAATATCATGCATCCCCTTTGGAAAATCCTGTAATGGTGTGGGTATTGATTCCCTAATAAGAAGCATACCTCACTCAAATAGTTTTGTTATAGGATGGTATCAACATTGGTGAAATTCCCACTATGAGGTAATAGAGTGGTGGATTCTCCATATCATTACCTATACTTCTACTGGATCATGAGGATGAGTTATGAATAGAACTCATACTCGGAGAAACTCTTATTTAAAATTATCCCTATTGAATGGATCCTATCGAACTGTATGCGTTAAAGAAGTAGTTACAAGAGTATTTGGAATAAGGGTTCATACGCGCCAGTGCATCACCTTGGGGTGATGTAGTGTTCATTATCAAAAAGAATTATGGGTAAATGAGGATTTCTATCTATTATCAATCACTCAACAAGATCACTATAATTAACGAGTATCCTTATACAATGATTGATGACTTGTTCTCTTAATAATGAGGAGCTCAACACATCTCAGTGGTGGATCTTCATTCCTGATATCATTAGATTACGGTGAAGAAGGAGGATATTATGAAGACTGCTCTCTGTATAAGGTATGGGAACTATAGGTTTCTAGTGATTCCATTTTGACTTACTAATTTCACTATAATATTCATTAATTTTATGAATATAGTCTTTATAAAATAACATTATAAATTTCTGTTAGGGTTTATCAAGGATAATCTCATCTACTCCATGATAAAGGAGGAACATGAAGAATGTCAAGTCTAGTGTTCGAGACATTAAAATGGATAATTTTTATGCCATGTTCATAAAATGTATCTTCGGGATGAAGAATGTCACATTCATGGGACTTGTGATCACAGGTGAGGGAATTTATTTGGATCCTTCAAAAAATAAAGGCAATTGAGGAATGAACCATATCCTATATTGTCACATAAGTAACTATTTTTCAAGGATTTGATTGGAACTATCGATGATTTTTGAGGATTTTATCATGATTCTTTAGCCTTCCTAATAAGTTAATAGTGAAAGGGGTAATGTATGTTTAGTTGAAAGTATGCGAAGAAATCATCAAGGAGCTAAAGAGAAGCCTAATCACTACACATGTACTAACATTTCAAAAAAAATTAGAATGTTTTGTGATATACAGTGATGCTTCGAAGAATAGATTCAGTTGTTTAATCATGTAAAATGATAATGTGATAGCCTAAGTCTCACAGAAATTGAATATCTATGAAAAGATCTACGTGATGCATAATCTCGAGATAGAAGCTATTATTTTATCCTTGAAAATATGGAGACACTACCTCTATAGTGAGAAGTGTGATATATATACAGATCAAAAGATCCTTAATAATATATTAACAAAAAAGGAGACCAACATGCGTCAAAGGATATGGTTATAACTCATGAAAGACTACAATTTCTATTTTCAATATCATCATGGAAACACAAATAAGGTATCTTATACTCTTAGTAGAAAAGAATTTGCTACCCTATTCATTTTTTGAATGTAGAAAGACCATATCATCATGGAAATGAAAAGGATGGATTTGGAAATCGTAAAGGTACAGAATACATACTAACTTTCCCAAATGATTGTCGAACCATCTACCCCTGAGATTATAAATGAGGAATAAAAGGATGAATCAGTGTTTCAAAAGAGGGCGAATACAGTAAATGAAGGGAATCTACGTGACATCCAAATTGATGATGTTGGTGTGATTTGGTTTGGAATTTGTATTTGAGTTCCTTCATCACTAGGGATAAAGGATCTATTGGATAATTCACCAAGCTCAACTATCTCTCTCTATCCCAGGATTGCCAAGTTGTACTGTGATCTATGAGAACACTTCTGGTGGGAAAACATGAAGAATGATATTTATGAGTATATCTAAATGTTCTTGATATATATTCAAGTTAATGTACTGTGAAAGAAGTCCAAAGGGATGATGAAACCATTTCTTATAGACATGTAGAAATGGGGGATGGTAACTATGTAATTTTACATTGGCCTCCTAAAGACATCCAAAGGAAATAATGTGATATGAGTTGTGGTTTACTGATTCACCAGGACTTCCCACTATATTTCAATTCAGTAAGATCACTCACTTGAATGACATTAAATTATATTTTTGAAGGAAGTGGTGAAACTGCAAAGGGTTCAACTCTGGACTATCTCTAATCGTAGTCCATGGTTCACATCAAAATTATGGAGGATTCTTCAACATGCCTTGAGTACTGAATTGAATTTCAGAAGAATATATCACCCCCAAACAGATGGAAAATATAAAATAACTATTTAGATTCCCAAAGATATTCTAAGAGAATGAAAATTATAAATCAATGGTGGATGTGATCAACCTCTACCTTTGGTTGAGTTCTTATATAGAAATATATTCCAATAGAGTATTCAGATGCCCGCATATATTGGCCTATATGGAAAGTGATGTAGAACTCCAACCTATAAGGATGAACATGGTAAAAAAAGCTACATGGAGCAGATGTTGTTGAAGAGATAACAAAGAAGGTACATTACATTTGAAAAAAAAAATCAATGCTACTTAGAGTCAGAAAATGAGATATGCTACCAACAGTCGAAGGGACTAGGAATTCAATGTTTGATATAATTTCTTCCATTGGAAATCTCTATAGAATAGAATAAGTTGGTTTGTAGAAAGTGGAAAGATAATCTATATGTATATTGGCCCCTTTGAGATCCATGATTTCATAAGAGATATGGAATGTTGGATTCTACTTCCACAGAATATGTTTCATGTTCATGATGATTTCCATGTATCACTCCTGAGAAATTACATACCAAATCCCTCAAATATACTAAACTCAGAGGTGGTACAGTTGGATGATTATCTATCTAATGAGGAGAAACAAGTAATGATTCTAGACATGAGAGATACGGTTCTACAAAATAATAATACCCACCATCTTAGTGTGTTGTGGAGAAACCATAATTATGATGAAGCAATATGGGAACCATAGGATGTGATGAAGGTTAAGTACCCTCAGCTATTTTGGTAAAATGAAATTCTGACGGAGAAATTTCAGAAGGGGAAAAGAATGTAATGAATCCATCATTAATCAGTTGAATTTAAACATTCAAATTGTAATTTCATATAGTGTAAATCACATAAAATTACTTTTATAAAATAATGAAAATGTTATAAATTTTGAATTAATGAAATACAAATTGTTCCAGGAGTTAAGGAACCAATATCGATTAAATTGTAACATGTCCATAGGAATAATAATTAGGCCCTTATGAAAATTGAATCCACCAAATACAAAGTGACCAAATCATTAAAATTATAAATAAAATTTATGATTCTTTTGAATGGAAATATTATGTAATTATATCATATAATTAGAAAGTAAATATTTTAAAAATTATTAATTAATTGTTTGTAATTTTATAATTCATAAATCTTTAATTGAAATTTTAAAATTAATTTAATATTTTAAAATAAAATGTGTTTTCATAAAATGTATTACTAAATTATTATTTTTTATTTCTTATGCTTTTATTATAATTTTATGAGACTTGCTATAATTTTTCAATGTGTTGTAAAATTAGTTAAAATAATAAAATCTGTATTTTGTATAAAAATGATGATATTAATTAAAATTTAAGTTACTCATATTTAGAAAATTATATCTATAAAATGGGGTTAATTTTTAAATTCTAAAAATCAATAAATGGTTTGGTGAAATTTTTGAGATTTTTCAAAAAGACATGAATTATTGATAAATAGTAAAATATGATAATTTACGATAAATGCTAAGTACATGTAACTATTGATTCATACATGATTTAATGATGATGTAAGCCCATAATCTCGAAACATAGTTAATTATTTTAATATTTTTTGTGAAAATTCCTATCTAATTCATATTTGAGAGCCAAAATAATAAACTAATGATTAAAATATTGAAAAAACACCCCTCCCCTCCAATATAAATACCACCCTCACCCCCTTTTCTCCTCACACCTCTCAAGCCTAGAGACATTCTTATGTTCAACCAAGTAATCCTCCTTCACCCCGAACCCATGTACAAAATATCCTGGCCTCATAAATAGTCAAAAACAGTTTCCCTAATGATGTTCTTGAGGATGATATATTTAAGAGGTAAAATACTCTTCCTATTTCATTTAAAGTCCTTTCGAATTTCATTTATTATATTTTATTCTCATCACATCCCTTCATAAAATTTTTATAATAAACTCCAATACCTTTAAAATATTGTAATTATTACATATTAATTTAATATACCCCATTAAACTTTTCTCACCATCTATATTATTCTAAAAATGAAATCATCGCCCGTTATGTGTCAATTTACATACATCATGGGCGAGTAACTTTCATTTTCCTTAATCACCTTGAAGAATCGCTGTAAAATTATTAAATGGTTTAAATAACATTGTAATTTTTATTTTATAACCATTTTTATGTTCTATAAATAACTTATACATATAATACTAAATGATAAAACGAAATGAGTCCAGTGTGTTCGAAAAACCACTAAAATAAACCTAAGATGACCATATTTAACATCAAACTAATGATTCATCCTCATGTTATTTATCCAAATCCAATTTATGGAAATTTCATCTTTTGGATGATCATTAATATATATAAAAAAATTCTTCTTGTTCATCCTCATTATAAATGATCTTTTATTAATGAATACAAGTGAATCAATCCTGAAATCCATGAAAATGAATGTTCCTGAAAGATGAAATTAAAATATATAACTCAACCAAGGGACCTTAAAAGAACATAATAAAACCATAATGAATAATATTCACGTCAAAAGGGTTTTTTAATTTTAAATTAATGAAGCTAATGTGATTATAGAGGATTTTATCATAATAGAATCTTTCAAACAAAAGGTAAGGGTATTTATCGAACCCTACTCTATTTCTTTGGGTTTTCCCTATTTCAACACATTATCAATATGGTTATTCCATAAAAATAATTTCTTCATTATTATATTGTTTTTTCTAGGATACACATGTTATATACATGAGTTTATGAAAAACAAATTTTTTTTAAAAAATAACACTTCTTTAAAAAACACATATTTTACTTATCATGATTGTTTCTTTCACTCAATGTTTATTATTCTTATATCAATAATGTTATTAACTATTTTATTAGCGTGCCTAAATTTTATGAATGTATTCTTATGAAATTAAACCCATTCCTTTTAATGGGTTATTATATTTTCAATATTTATATCTATTCTAAGTGTCATGCATGATAATGTAAATGTTGTGATGAGATGTGTGCACCCAGAAGAACATAGTCTTCCAATGCATTGGGTAACAGGATGAACCTCATGATTAATGTGAAATATGTGTGAACATGATTCTATAATTTATCACAATTATATATGGTATTTAACCCTTAAGCCATTTTGTTTCTATTTAATAAATTGAAAATTTCTGTGCTTTTATCTAATGTTTCCTCACATGATTATGATCATTTGCCTATGTTATGATGATATTGATTATGATCAACTAATGTTGTACTATTTCATGTTCTTATCTATCCTTTTATTAGGATTTATTATAACCCCGGATTGAGGTATATCCACATGTCACTATATGTTCTAAGGAGAATTCATGGGCCAATATGAATCTATAGAAGAAGGAATTAAATAATTTTTTATATTTTAATTTGTAAATTTTATGTATGGTTTTAATTTTACAAAGACACTAAAACTTTGGATCCTTGTAGTGTAATTTTTTTAATGTATATTATCCTTAAAATAATGTAATAATATATGTAAGAAAATGCAGGGCCACTATAGACTACTATATTGTTCTCACGTCCTACATGGGATTCTTGATATATTCCTAAAAATACTTCATGTTTTCAGGACATGATAAATGAAAAGGATGCATATTAGATGGAAGAGTCAGTATAGACCATGGATATGAGATTCGATCTAGGTTTCAGGGCTCGCATGGTGAAGTATTTATTGACATTTTATATTTTATTATTTTTCATATTGAAACTTGAAATGTATTTGGTTTGAGAAAAATACTATTGAGCTTTCGATATTTCATTTTCCAATTTGGTAATCATGTGATGTTAGTTTTTTTCTATTTGTTATATGATGTGATTAATTTTTTCCACTAAGTTTCTACATTGAAGAAAAAGGTATTGTATCCCCATGATCTATATTAGGCCCTTGTTACTAGTTGGAAGCCTCTGGAATATGGGGAGGCACACATGAGTTCATATAACCGACAGACTTGGTGCACTAGTGTGGGCACCTGACACATGATGTTACAAAGTGATATCAGAGGTATTTTCATTTATTTTATGATATATTACTATTTGGTAAAGCTACAAAAGAGAATAAGATGATTTTTTCTTTAGTTAATATGTAGTGAATTGGAGTATCTAATCCATTAACATGATTAATTTTCAAGTATACATAGTGGTATTGTTGCTATTGAAGTTTGTTTTTATAGTTATATCTTATTTCCCATAGGGTGGTGCACATTCTATATGATGTGATAATTTTTATTTGATATTTTTTTATATTTGACTCATGGCCTGATATGTAACTATAATTTAGTTTCCATGCTTTATTCTAGGCACTCAATAATTATTATGACACACACCATTTTTTAGGAATGCACAAGAGAAAAGGTTAAATTGTTGAAATTGAAATGATTCTCCTTTCTTGTGTAATTGATCTAAAAATAGTGCCTAATATGGAATTGATAGTATTAATATGATACAGAATATGAAAAATGGATGTCTAATGATAAACAAGATTAGTAAGAAAATGTTTTTACCATTTTGAACAATGTCATATGTGTAGTATTGTTGTGGGTAGTGATAGTGCCTCGATTTTGGCTATGTGGTGGTAAAAAATGGGTAATGTTATGGCCTTACTTGAATACATCTTATTATCTATGTCAATTTTTTGAAGTTTTTCATAAGATTTATGTTTTTAAGTATAGTGATGTGCCTCAATGATGAATCTTGTTGAGAAGATGAAAGGAGGACATGGATGGAGATGGACCTCTAGTAGTAGAACCTAAGGAACTAACAATACTAAATATAGGAGTTGGGGATCAGTTTCCTGAGATCATTTCATTCTTCATGTAGTTTGTGGAGATACCATAGAGTGGGTAGTGAAGAGTATATCTGAAATGACATATGAGTTTAAGATACATCACCCTCTTAATTTCATCGAAAATGGTGTACCTTAGTTACGAGGTTCCAGATTGACTCCATAAAAAATATTCAAGGACATTTAGAGACAAATACTGATAAAAAGTTACAATTTTATGTATATATGTTAAAAGGACAAGAGAAGAATGGGTGGGACAATTAGGCTCAGACTCAGTAGGTAGATGGTATGGTATGGAAGTAATTTTTAAAGATGTTCCAGGAGCACTTTTAATATAACTCTTAGACATGAGAGAGTAACTGAGTTCACTTAGTTGACTTATGGGAGTATGTATGTTATGGACTATCCTATCATTTTTCCCAAATTTCATCATGTTTCTATAATTATAGAATGGGACAAGACAACTATGAAAAGGATTTTAAAGGATAACCTTAATTGTGAGATTCTGTTTCAAGTTAATATATTTCAGATGGAAATGTATTCAAAATAGGTGTGAAAGGATCTCATATATGATCTGATCCTTATGGAGTCCACTAGTGGAGGATATGTGGTTTCTATTGGGTGATCAATAGGTACTTCTTTCATGGGTAAGAAGCGTCATTATGAGAATTTTGACCAGATATTGGAAATGAATAGTGGATAGGGGGAAGGATTAGTTACTCGGGATGTTACTTGAGTTCATTACCATTAGTGTATTATGCAGGGCCACTATCATATAAACTATCCATAACCACTAATTGAGAGATGAGCTTGCAGCATGATAAAAAATCTTTAAAAGTTTTGTAGAAACCCAGGATGGATTGGTAATGATATAGCATATATGAACAATCAGAGTGTGGCAAGTAGATCTTCTACACCATGTTAGTCTAAAATAATGAATTCTACTTATCGTGGATGTCGAGGTACATGAAAACATTCTTCTAGGAAGGAACACTCATATTAGTAGCGTATAGAAACTTAGGAAACTAAGGAAATATCACATGGGATAGGGGTAGGGGAGACACAGTCAGTTAATCCTACCCTTATGGATAGAAAAGACAGACCATCAATATTTAATGGTTTTTCTCATATAGCTCCTACACTAGCCTGTTACTTATTTGATAATATTTCATCTCATTCTTTTGTTTCTAAAAAACAAGTTCATGGGATGACTCTGATAGTGGAGTTGTTGAGTAGGGTGATGATAATAGATAAACATTCAAGAGTATGGTTAAGAGATGTTTTTTTTGGTGCAAAGGATGTTTTATTGTGGCTGGGTACTATAGGTTAAATCAATATAGTTACATTATAGAAAATTAGGGATTTAATATAAATATGGGATCATACCATTTGGTCACATACCGAGCCCACATTGATTGTTACCGAAGTATTGTGACTTATACATATCATGAGGGTGAAAAATGGATTCACCGTAGAGAATGGGATATCCAGGTCGGAGGTGTCGGGCCAGTTCATCAGCAACTGGGAGAGATCACCAACCAGGTACTATGTCTATTGATGGATGTCGGGGTTTTGAAATAGTGTGGATTTACACCAATAGTGTATAGATCTTATGATTTTATTCCCGATGACATATCAGGGGTGACACCTGAGATAGAAATCGAATTTAAAATCTATCTCATTCTAGGTGATGATATAGTTTTTATTAAACAATATAGAATAGAATCTATAGATATTCATGATCATCGCACACAACGGGAATTGTTAATGGATAAGGGGTTTATCCATCTGAGTATGTAACAAAGGGGTTCTCTTGTTTTTTTACAAAGGCTGAGATGACTTTTAACTTATTTTTTGACTACCAAATGTTGATTTAATGGACTGTGAAGGCCTGGTATCCTACTTACCATATCGATGATCTATTTAAATAATTGAGAGTATTTTTTATTTTATCCATGATCAACATATGATCAGATAATCATCAGTTGAGTGTTCGACCTTCTGATATACAGATGAGTGTTGTAAAAATAATGTATGGATTATATGAGTTCTTCATTACTCTATTTGGGTTGATAAATGCTCATGCAGTGTTTACGGAATTGAATTATATAATTTTCCAACTATACCTGGATAACATTGTGGTGGTGTTTTTTGATGACATCTTGGTGTAATCAATGACTTGTGGAGATCATGCCCAACATCCGGACATCATCCTGAGTACACTAAGAGAGTATAGTATATACAAAAATCTATTTAAGTTTTTATTTTTTATTTATCAGTATCACATATGGGGTCAAATAATTTCTGAGGATGGCATGTTTATGGACATATAGAAGTTTCATATTGTTATTTCTTGGGAGAAACCCAATAATTTTTTCTGATTTAGTATGATTTCTAGTTTTAGTAGGATATTATCATAGGTTCATCGATGGTTTTTTCATTTTTGGAGACCCACATTCTAACTTGCAAAAGAAGAGGATAAAGAAAAATTTGTCTATAGAATGTGATAATGGAATCTAGGATTTGAAGAATCACTTGACATCGACATTGATCTTGATCCTACCTAATCCAAGTGAGTATCATATTGTGTTTTTCGATGCTTCTCAAATCAGACATGGAGTAGTGTTTATGTAGGGAAATTGATTTTGGGTGTATGGGAATAGGACGTTCAGTCTACATGACTGGAATAACCATATTCATTCCATTGAGTCTGTATCAATGGTTTATCAATTTATTTTTCAGTAGTATTATCTATTGGGAGAAAATTTTACCATTTATATTGATCACAATAGAATATTGTATATCTTTTCATAACAAGATTTGAAAATACAACAGCTGATTTGGGTTGACTAAATGGAGTCATTTTATTTTGATCTAGAATAAATTCCTAGAAATAGAAAATTTGATGATATGACCTTAAGGTGGAAAACTCAGATTGAGGTTGTAATGGAGTCTAGCTCTGAGGGGAAGATGGTGTACTTGCTAGTCGAGATGCATTTTGTGGTTCTAGAGAGTTAGGGGAAAACAAATCTTGTATCAGTTTCAGTGGAGTCTACACATTTGAAATGGATTAAGATTAGAGGTATTATTATTCATAATATTTTTCCAGGAATGTTCTGGAGTATAGGAATGTATAAAGAGAGTGAAGGGTTCATGACATAATGCTTCACATATCAATAGGTGGAGGATGAGTATCCATGATCTGGAGGTTTATTACATCCATTTCCCATTATGTAATGGAAGGGGGATGAGGATTCTATGGACTTTTTGGAGGGTCTCCCATGAAATCCTCATAAAAACGATGCTATTTGGGTTATTTTAGACCATCTGGGAAAGTTCGAACATTTATTACTGATACAGGAGACATTCTCAGTGGATCATTTGGGAGATTTGTATATTTAAGAGATTTTCTCTCTCTATAGAGTTCTATGGAGTATTATATTTTATCATGACTTTTTTTTTAAATTTTCTTCTAAATGTGGTTATTGAAGGTCCATGGTACACAAGTTTCAGTAAATATGAAATTCCACCCACAAAAAGTTGTACAATGGTAATGTACTATACAAATGCTTGTGGATATGCTTATGGCATGTGTCCTAGATAGTGCTGCGTCTTGGAAGAAGAACTTAGATTTCATGGATATTTCATATAAAAACAATTATCAGAAAACTATTCATACAGAACCATTTGTGGATCTTTATAGTAGTTCTTAAAGGTCAACTCTTTATTTGATGGAGGCATGTGAGTCAGAGCTATTATGACTAAGTCTCACGTCGGATGTGTGAGGATAGGTTCATCTATGTATTAAACTTATGGATATATCACAAAGTATATATAAGTCATATTATAATATATATTGATGAAATATTTATTTAACAAAGGATGACCCATTTATCTGTCATGTTTCATCAGTATTGGATCACTGTAGGATTCAGAGATAGGGAATCATAATGCAGAGGTTTGTTGTGCCATTTGAGGTCACAGATAGAATCAGGCATGTGGAGTACCATTTGGTTCTTCCACAGAGGTAAAATGTTATGAATGAAAATTATCATGATTCATAACATTAGTGGTATCATCTGGATCCATATCATGTGATTGATGTTAATTATATTGATCTCGAGATCGATTCCTCCATTGTGGAGAATTCAATATGTGTGTTGGATCATAGTGAAAAAGTGTTGTGGGGGAATACTTGGCTAATATTTATTTTTTTGAGGAATCATGAGTGTGTTTAGCAGGAAATATGGGAGATAGAAGTGTAAATTCAGGGTTTATGGTCTAATCTTCTTGACTCATAATCATATATATCCTAGGGAGTATAGCTTGAGGATGAGCTGTTATAAAGAGAAGAGATTATAAGATCCTGAATTTTTTTAGAGAAGTCTTATACTCTTTTATGGGTATTATTTTGACTTATTTTCATTATATCGTTTTTAGGATTTATCTTGGTTTTGTTTTGGTGAATTTTGTAAAATTTAATAAGGAAGAGGGTTTGTGCATGGTTGGTACATGGTGTTCCCAAACCATGTACCCATCCCAGAAAACAATGGTTACCCAAAAACAAGGGATTCCATGGATGGTTCATGGTTTTTTCAGTCATGAACACTCATAGGAGAAATTATGAAAACCCCCTAGGCAAGTCACGTTCTTAGGTTTCACGGTTATGGGAAATAGTGTGCCATATATAATTAATTGTGCATGTAGAATTAATTAACCTGAAAATTAGTTTTAAAATTACTCAACCCCTTAGAAATCACCAAAATTGACTTGACATAGCCAAATCTCAGTCCTACCATTTTTGAGTCTTCTAGTGGAATCTATAGGTATCTCATTCACCATTCCGGATGAAGTTTAAGCTGCATTGAATTATTTGCACCACTCTGGGTGTGTGGTTTCTTTTTTATTAGGCTTAATTCTCTCTTTATACTCTTTCCACATATAAAGGGGATTGTTATATAATCCAATGAAAAGGGTTAGGATGTATGATTTAATGGTGAATGTACTTTTTGATATTGATTCAAGTATTTTATTCAATATATCATACATCGTTATGGTGTTGATCTTTCTATTTGAATTGTGGGTTTCCATTGGGAGATCATTTGCCAAAAATTTGAGTAAGTGATTTATTATTCAATTATTGAAGTATTGATGTAAATTATGTATTGGTAGCATTAGAATTTATGTTGAATGGTTAATAATTGATATTCTTATATTAAATTAAAATATGGAAAATTAATTAAATATGATATTGTTGAATTGAATGATTATTTGGAAGATAGAATTGGTTAATTAATTAGTTATGTAATTGGTCAATAAATGTGGATTAATTTATTAGTATCATAAATAATAGGGTGTTGGGATATTGGAATTGAATTAATTAATTGGTGAATTAATTAATGAAATGTTTGGATTTTTTAATTGGATTAATTAATTGGTGAATTAATTAATGGATGGAATTTTATGCTTATTAAATTGGATTAATTAATTGGTTAATTAATTAATAGAATGTTAGGATTATGAATGTTTTCAATTGTATTAATTATTTTGATAATTATTTAATGGATTTTTTTGATACATTTCATATTTTGGTACATGTGATGTAGTGATACACGTGAAATTGGGAATTATGTGATTGTGTTATATGAATGTGCGGGACATGGTCTGCGGTATAATAATCCCATAGTGATGAATGTGTTCTGGGATAAGTATTGATACTAAAAAAAAACCCATATTGAATTATCATTATAGGGTACACAATAATTCTCTAAATACCCATAAGACATAATGATTATAGGACAGAGAATGAGGCTCTAAATATTCATGTGAATAATGAAGTCTAGGAAAAGGATTAAGGCCCATATACCCATAGGGTGCAAGACACGACTCTCAACTCCCATGAGTTGGCATTGGCCTATGGTTCTAATTGGACAAAATTTGTATGAAATGAAATGATAAATTAAATATGTGTTTTTTTGAAATGTTCTGGACTCCATAATGGTTTGAAGACGGGTTTGTAGTTTTGGTGTCCAAAATAACCTGAGGGGTCTATGCGGTTACATAAAGATTAATTTATTAAATATAATCTAATTTATTTATTTTATGTATTTTATTATATATATAACTAAAGTAAAAATTATTGACCAGATATTAATTTATATTGCATAGGTGTTTTTCTAAAGAGTTTTATTAACCACCAACTCACGCTACCTAATCGGTACAGGAATATACATCATGTTTGCAATAAATATTTTTGAAAAAGGCCTCAAATTTTATTGTTGAGTTGTGATGGAACATATATGAGGGAACATACATGGTTTCAAGACCCTCTTGTGGAATTTATAAATGTGTTTATATATTTTGGGTTTTTCATATTGATAACTTTCGTGTATTCTTTATGACATATCTACGATTGATTTTTGGATATTTTATTTCCGGTTTTGGTCATCTTGTGATATTGGTTGGGTTCTTCTATTGGTTATATAATTTGGATATTACGATTTATTTTCTACAATGGTGATACATTAACAAAAAAGGGTATAGTGTCCCTGTAATTGATATTAAAGCATTACTGGTAATCAGTATACTTTGGCATATGGGGTGGTGTTCTTGACATCATGTAACCAACTAGATTGGGGCACTGGTATATGGCACACAAGGCGGGATATTTCACCCATACAAGTTCCACAATGGTCTTATTTATCATCATTATTTGATAACACATTATTCATTATTGGATTAGTAAGGATAGTTGAATCATATTATTAAAATGATTTATATAGTCACATGTTTAATTTGATGGATGATAATGAAATAGTATATGGGAATGAAATTCATGAAAAGGCTATTTCAATTACATTTATTGATGAAATTTGGTTAAAATTTAATGATCATTTATTTCCATGTCATTATTAATGAACGTTAATCATGACATAAATTATTATTTAATAACATATATTTCCACACATTCTGGTTTATATTCTAAACTCTAATATAAATTATGAAAATTGTATAGTGTCATTAATGTAGGTGGTTAAACCTACCCAAACAAGAAAACGTTATATTGATGAATAAGTAAGATTATAGAGTTATATTATTGAAGTAAAATTTCATAAACAAATAAAATGATATTAATATAAAATAATTAGAGATTATAATGATAAAAAATCAATAGATAAGAGAATTTATTGAATCCAGTAAGCATTTGTTTCATTTTTTTTCATAGAGCATGATTTAAAGGTGTATTATGTCTATAAATTTTGTGAATAGAATGATGGAAGGAATTTCAATTAATCAACTATATTGATTTATATGTCCATGTTAGAATATATATAAAGATATATATATAGTTGAGAATATTAAATAAGAATTTAGCAAGATGTTTAATGTTAGTTTCTCAAAGTACATTTACTTGACCATATTAGAAAGCCGTGTAGTGTACAGTTATAAGTCCCATCATGGCTGATCTATGTTATGAAAATATAAAAAAGTGGGGAGATGGTTCTAAGATGAATGATTGGAAATTAATAATACCGATTTTTACCACCGTTTAACAATACTAAATAGTGAGTGAGTTTCATGAATTTAATGTTTGAGGTTGATAATGTGAGAAACTTTCATTGGATATGATTAGAGATACACTCTTATACAGAAATTTATTTTAATTTATTCCCCATTATCATGAATATTTTATTATTTTTAAATATTGGAAATTTTGGTTGAAGAATATGTGGATGGTGCTGGGTATAACACGATGATATTTTGTATCCTCATAGTGTAGAGTTATTGATTATCTAAGTTCATTTAATTATATTCCAATGTAATATAATGTGTATAGATAAGTCCATATTTCATTAGCATTGTACAAGATATTCTAGAAAATTTTGAAAGGAAAAAAATAGTGAATACCTTAGAGTCATTTTAGATCTAACCTGAATAAATTTCCATGAAAAAATCATAAAGGAAAAGTCCATACTAATATTTGTATAATATTTAACATTTTAAATATATTTTTATTCTCCTATATAAGTACATAATATTAATGGGATATCATATATGAGTTATATCTTTTTTAATCTATATAGAGAATTGGATATGTTAAAAAACATACACAATATATAAGACTAAGGAAATATTATTCATTAGTCCTTGGTTTTAATAAATGTTTTAAACAAAATGTATACTTTTAGATACATGAGATTCATGATATAGTTTGAATATGAATAATTATGGAGACTCAATATAATATCTTAAATAAATATTTTTTAAATAAAGGATCTCGTTAGTTGAAATTATAAAATTCAATATTCCTATACAGATATATATGAAAGTTTAAGATTGTATTATGATATGTAAGAAAAAATATTTTATTCATATTAATTAATATCTAGGAAAAATGTGTGAAGGTGAAGTTGTTCTAGAAGATACTTCCTGAATTTAAAAAGGATGATGTTGTAGAATAATTTATTGGTAAAAATATCAAATTCCAATGATTGATCCGTGTTCAAGATAATATTGTTGGATAATTAAACCAGATGGATTTTGTGATGTGATAAAGGTTTTCATTACATGATGTATTATGAGAATTACTAAAAAAAAGGATGGTTTTTTAAAATAATATGAATCCACATCATCATATATACCTTCATAAAACAAATATAACACTAAATGTTTATTATAGACATAGGTTTTAAATTTCATGTTTTTTTGGGAAAAAATAAATGAAATTTACCATGGTAATTGAAGTAGATTGTGAGTAATAAAAGGATAATAACGATAGAGGATATCTTGTACACATCATTCATTATATTCATGAATTTATTATTGAAAAATATATAATACCGATTGTACTGAGAATCATGTAGATATTTGATGACTAGGAATATAGAAGTATTAAATTACTGAATTTTATGTATACAACAATGATACAGTTTTGTGAATTTATTGAAAAGAATAACAATAACCATATAAGTTGGATACAATGAAGTTACTATTTTAATCATTATGAAATTCAAAAAATTAGATAGATTTAAATGAACCTATGATCATATTAATGATTCATTGGTACAATGTTAGAGAGATCCAGTGCTTCTTAGTAGGTATTTATCGTTGATTGTTAAAGATAAATAATTATTAAGAGATGATGACTTGATTTTATGGATCATAATTAATTATTAAGAAGATGAGTAAGGATACTAGCATATGTTTTCTTCATATTGAATGGACTAAACAAGATAATAGTACGTTTCTTTGAATATTTCATATTAGAAAATGATCTCTGATACCTCATTTCTATGAGGGGCATGATACTTCACAAATATTTATCATATTTCATTGTGGTAAAATCCAAATTTTATATTTTAAGAGGAATATATTCTTATTTATAGAGTATGATAAGGGAAATTTGGTTCTTACAATATTCCATGTTGGTTCCATGAGCACGGGTTTATGGATATTACCATACCTAAGCATCTTGTTGATAATAAAATAGGTGTTGTGTGCATGTTGGATAAAACCACTATACACCATTGACTTAACCATCCATCATGGAAATGTACCTCATTAATAAAATTATGTGTTTCGAGTTATTTATTTCATACTTATACTAAATTCATGATAACCAGGGTGAGGTGATATTGATAGATCTATTAATTGAATATGTGAAAAGGTAAATAGGGGAGATTTTTTAATTGATATCATGTCACACAATGTAATTACCCCTACACCTACTATTTTAGTGAATAAATCCATGCGAACGAACAATTTTTATCAGAATTATAGTTCCACATTTTATTGGGCTCCCTTTTACCTCATGATTTCAAGGATTGATGTTTTTGAGCTTCTCCTCCAAATTTACGCTGAGGTGAAGACTTGGAGAAGATGAATCTATTGATAATTATTTTTCTATATCATATAAAAATATGAATAAAATTAATAATAATGAAATGAGATAGATAAATAAGGAATCCCTTTAACCAAATAATAAAGGAAATACATTTTACACATTCATTAATCTAACAAAATATAGAAATTAGATACATGTAGAACTGGAGATTGAATCTACACATGAGAAGATAAACATCATTGGCTCCTCATGTATTTCAAAATATTTTCATGATTATGAGATACATGGATCACATTTTTTTTCTTCTAGAATAATTTATTACAACTATAGAAGATTTCATCTTCAAAAACAAATGTGATGAATCATATTGTTATTCATCATCTTATTCGTAGAAGTCCATAAAAAAATTTACAAAAAATTTAGTAACTTTTATGTATGTATAATTTAGAATCATATAGGATATTTTCAAATATCATGAAGAAGGTATTGAAATAATGGATGAATATCTAGATGAGTGGACACTTGAATATATCTAACTCCCTAGACAAGTTGATGCTTTTTTTTAATTCAACGGTTTTAGATATTTACTCCTTAAATAATACTTATTGGAAAAATAAAATTCATCAAAAGGACATAAAAATGTTTTACACAATGGAATAATTGAAAAAATACATTCATTGGTGTTTGAAAGTTTCAAAATAGAATTCAATATAATAAAGTAAAATAGTTTTCCAATCTATTTAAATAATAATAATAAGATACGTGAGGATAATATAGAGAAATGTATAAGGGGGTTTTTCAAAAAAGGTTAGATAATATGAGGATGAGAATAATATCATCAAATTGATGTGTCTAGATTAGGAGGTCATATTATAACACATAAAAGTGACACGAGTTTATTATTTATAATCTACCGGGAATATATATGCTGAAAATCGTATGTATTAGGGTTTATACATATGTCAAAAATATATCTTACCACTAGTATGAAAGTAATGAAATCATTTGAAGACAAAATCATAATATAATGTCTGAAAAAGGTAACTTTTGTTCTAGAAAATGGTTTTTTTAAAATGTTCAGTTTGTAAATAATGCTGGTCTAAAACAAAAATATTGACTAATTTGAATGATTAAAATTAATGGGGAACCCACTCCTGCACAAAGGTGGTTTGAAGTATGAGAAAAACAATTATCATAAAAATAATACCAATCATTCAAAGTATTCCAAGATAATGTTCAAAAAACAAAACAACTGTTTATTTTCTAATACTGGTGCGGTGAATTATTTTGAATAATAAATTTGGTTTTTTGTATAACATGTCAAATCATAGTATAGAAATTAATCCTATATCAAGGAGAATGAATTGTGAGATGAATAAAATTCCATAAAATATAGACAATAATATGTTAATCTCAAATAGATATGAAATTAGGGAAAGAAATTGGGAAGTTGAATTAGATTCTACACCAATACATTCTGTTCAAATCAACCAAGAATAAGAAAAAATAATTTAAAGAATGAAGTATATAAAATTATAATGTTGAAGATAATAGAATCTTGGTTTTCCATGGGTCTTTTTGAAAATCAATATATTGTACACAAAATTACTAATTATTCTAAAAAATTCTACAACAAATATGAAGAGATAATTGTAATATAGAGTAAGAGGAATTATCATAGATATTTGAACGAATTCCATTAGTGTTAATGTTCATGGAGAAAATTTGGATTGAGAAAAATAAGAGTTGATACATGAATAGAAATTGAGGATTAGATAGGAAGAAAATATTTATATTAATCCATGTAGATAGTCCATGCAAGAAAAATATTTTGATAAAGTATGCATGATCATTTTGATAAACTCATTATATATGTAAATGAATATAGATAAATCCTAATAAATTGAAAAAAATGAAAATAAGTAATTTTATATAAGTATGTTCAATTTTAATAGAGGTTTTGATGATTTTTTGACCCAAGTGTCTCTTGGATGATATCTGGGAGATGAAACCACGAAAAGTACAACTCTAAGTATTTTCAATTGGATGATATCCTTTGAAAAAATAATTTGGATTTGGTTTCATATTTTTAATTGGTTTATGGAAAATATTATTTTCAAATTTATTACCAAATTTTATCATCCCTATGATACGATAGCATAAATTTAGAGTAGATTAACTGATTTCACTTTGATTTATGTTAATTGATGCCAAATTCTCTAACATTTTACTATATTTATGGTTAATAAAGGGTGAGGAAAGAAAATAAAAAACAATATTTTTTCTTATATTTTAATATTGGTATTGATAAAAAACCAATGGAGGAGACTGATGATCCATATTACTAGTTTTTTGTTTTTTTCATTGGGAATTAACTATATTAGAGTGATGTTAATATTAATTATGAAGGGTATTTTGTATTGAATTCTGAGTACCTAAATATATTGTGAAATATACCCAAGACAGGTTGTCTATATATATTGAGTTGAGTAGATTAGATAACCTTATATTCTAAACATGGATGTTAGGCTGTAAATATATAATTATTTTAGAATATTGGAAACACGTGTACCCTGAATTTGTAAGTTCTATCATTATTGATTCATCTGAATAGAAATGTTAGTAAGATATAACAGGGTGGTACTCTAAAGTATTGTAAATTAAGTGGAATTATATTCTTCCAATGTTTAAAATTGAATTGAAATGAGTGAAATTATACCATAAAAATGAGATAGTTTTATAGTGATATAAAATCATTAGATATACAAGGATATCAATTATAACACTCCATTCATTTATGAAAAATATTCATTTTAATTTCATTGATTTCTTGTGTAGTAACCTACACCAATACTAGATAGTTCTATATGAAACCCCTTATTAGATTTATTTATATGAATAAATATTCTTGGATTTTTTTAGAAACAATTTCATATTATTTTGATAGAAATAATTTCACTAAATATTGTGTATAAGTGAAAACTAAATATTATAACCTAGTAATTATAATGGCGGGTATGAATAGTATTAACATCCTTATAAAAAATTAAATGAATATAAGCGAGTCTAAAAAATTATAAAATCTCTCTTTATGGATAATATTAGTGAAATATATATGTCATATATTAAATTTATTATTTGTAATTAATCTTATATTTTTTCTAGATATTATATAATAACAAGTTCAATTTTTGGATAAAAGAAGTATTTTCCAAAAAAACTTACAGTTTTTCTACCTTTTGATGGTGAACCCTTTTTAAATGTAGTTTCTGACAATTTTATCTATTCTATTTGAAAATATAAACTTTTACATTGGAATCAAGAAATCAGAATTTACCTTGGTTGAAATTTTAGTATTTTTCTCATAAAATTCTTATTTTAATGAATATAGAAAATACTACAATTTAATTCAATACCGCCTTTTGGTCAAATTAATTTATATAGTTAGTTAATATTTCTAATTAATTTAAAAGTGTTATTGTATTGTTTTTATATCATTTAATCCAATTTTTGTCATTGGATGTAACTATATATTTAATTTTATATAAACACATGTAAATATTATTTTAGTTTTTTACTTCTTAAAAACACACTTTCTAGTTTTAACAATGGAAATTGATTTTAAGTTAATTAATAAAACTTATGTGTTTTTAATTTGGCAAACTATATTTCATATTTCGAATAAGATGGTCCAAAATATGTAAATAGTTTCTTTATATTTTTTTATATTAAGAAAAGTAACTTCAGTAATTATTTTCTTATTTACAATTGTAAAAGGGTAAATTAGGTAAATAATGGTAAAATTGATATTATAATAATATAAAACTATCTTAACACATGCAGTAATATTATTGGATGAGTCA
Organism: Viscum album; assembly: GCA_963277665.1. Taxonomy (NCBI): domain Eukaryota; kingdom Viridiplantae; phylum Streptophyta; class Magnoliopsida; order Santalales; family Viscaceae; genus Viscum; species Viscum album. Next base: position 1,254,146,422 of record OY728120.1, on the reverse strand, counting down.
TGGGTGACCAAAAAAATCCAAATACATAAAATTTGGAATTTTGTGGCCGCTTCAGGGTGAAAATTACATGTTATAATAATTAATATAATGTAAAGGAAATTATAACATAAAAATGTAACTTTTTACAAAAAAACGCAACATTGGGGTATATATTTTATTTATATGACTATATGTAGTCATTAAAAAAATTCCTACATCATGGTATTTTATTCAAAACTTTTAGAAATTAAATAAATAAAATTATATATGACACAATGATGATGTATTTATTACCTCATTAATGATAGATTCAAATAAATGATATTATAATTATCAAAATAAATGTAATTTTAAAATTTTGATTCCATACACGAATATTATGGATGATTATGAACTTTTATATTTGGTTTAATGTACTTTTTTTATCAATCATGTTGATATTGATTTAAAATCAATTACTAAAAATTGTAAAAATTGACATAAATGATTTTTTAATAACAATGCCATTTTATTAAATGATATAATAGTAATTTGAAAATATGATTCGTCCTAATGAGTTAAGTAATGTATAAAATTTAATTAATGATCCACATTTGGTTTTATTTTCAATTTATAGTAAATATATTGACCATATAGTGTAAAAATACAAGAAAGCATGGTAAGAGTTCATATATTTAACGAAGTGCTAATGCAAAAAATTCTGTTAAATTTCTGACCTAAACTTGCCTAAAAACAAATTTTTAGAGGATTTTGGACCATTCTCATATTATCTTTGAAATATATCACATTGGTGCTATTATAAATCGAAAATCATTTTTTAATAAAATAATTTTTCAATATTCCTAAAGTGCCCCTCCTATCCCTTATAAAAGGACACCACATATACCCATTAACTCACACCTATCATCCCCCTTGTCTCATCCACAATCATTTCAATTAATCTACCAAAATCTCTTCCTTACTTCTAGAGGTCAATAATTTGGAATAAATCCATCCTATGGAGACATTTTGTGCAAATCAAAAAGAGATGCTTAGAAAAGATGCAATTGTTTTATCACCTCTTTCAAAATTATATTATTCTTATACATCATATTGTTTTGTTTCTATACTAAAGTAATAATTCAAGTTTATTATACAAATTGGGATGTCATTATAATTAAGGTACCACCTTATACCTTCTTTTATCCATCATACTAATTACAATATCACCATGCGTCTGTACGTACGACTTATCGTCTCCACGTTGTGGTGTAATTTTTTATTCAACAATACATAATTTGGAAAGGTATAATGATGTTTATAATGGATTTAAATAATTCAGATAATATTATAATTATTATTTTCAATTAATATACCATCCAATTCCATACCATTTAACCATTAAGTGAATGTTTTCGTTGCTCATGCATATATACGACAAAATAAATCTACAATATGATGAAATTAATTCTAATGATCTTCATTAAAAATGGTTTGATACATGAATGGAAGGACTAAATATGATATATATTATAATAATATCATTTTGTAATTTATATTATTATAACATAACTAGTGGAACATGAACATATCTGACAAAACATTCTTAGGAACATAAATAAGTTAATATCTGAATAATGAGTGACAATGAAATGTTACATAGAAATCAAGGATAATATGAACATATATGAATTAATAAAAATTACTATGATTCAATAATAAATCAATAACATTATTTAAATTACTATACATGAGGTTCGGATACATACGAAGGATATCAAACCTAAGGTAAGACATAATTTTTCAAAATTGTTATTATCTAAAATTCATTATACTTAATTATTAACATATGTATCTTTATCAAACACATCCATGTTACATAAATATGTAATAATATTTCAATTATTTTATAATTATTTAAATTCAATTTTAAACAATGGTGAATTTTTACTAAATGGAATGAAAAATTATTGTTTTCATTATTTGGCATGAGGTACCTTATTAACATTCCTAGAAAAAGTACGTGGAAATGTTTTTTTAAACATATACAACATGAATGAAATATTATTCATTCATAATGAATTATTTTACTGAATATATATTTAGAATATTTCAATTTTACTTTCAATTAAATTTTTTTCTTTTAAATTTTAATGTAATTATGAGGAAAGGATTTGTTTTTGAAGAAGAAAGGATATTTTCATCAAATATTTACTTCGTGTATTTTATAAAATTTATTTTCCATATAAGATGACAAATGGTTTTTTTCTATGAATATTATTAAATTTATTTTATTGTGTTTTTGATGGAATTATTTTTACTAAATCCATTTATTTTATGCAGATTATGATGGAAATTATGTTTAAGAAACCCATTTTATGTTCCTTTGGTTATGCTATGATGAATTGATTATGTTTTTGGGTGACATGTAAGACTGATTTCATTATTTGATAGGGGGACCTATATCTCCCTATAATGATTTGGGTAATGATTTATATAGCATGAGATAGACATGGATAAAATGGAAAGTCAATGTGGTTTAGTAATACAAGGGTGGATCGAGGAGTAAACTCAGTTCAGTAATAGAATTTTTACACAATATAGGCCATGTTAATGAGTCTTTATTAATAAAGAAATTATTTTCTATGAATATGTGTCTTCCATAAGTTCATTTTTTATACTAATGGTATGTTATAGTGCATAATGTTCCATTATAAATTATTCCTTAAGTACTTCCAAGATTAATTTTTTGACTTAAGATTTTGATATTCCAAATATATGTTAATGTTTTGAAATTCTTATGTTTATGTTTTGTTTTATGTTTTATATGTTTACCCTTACTGAGAATTTGAGTTCATCCTTTTTATGTTTTATTACCCATTGGACATATAGAATGGTTTTATGTAGGAATACTAATGGGGAAGATCTTCATGGGAGATGTTGAAGTCTTTCACCAAGCTAGAAGAATGTATTCCGAGTTTCCAAACATAGTAAACTAATATGGTCTTCAGGAATCTATTTTTTTAATATATTATGTATTCCATAAAATAAATGAAATGTACATGTATTTCAATCTTGGGTCATTAGAGTTAATATCATATTAATGTTTTGGTTAACCTTTGGAAACTATAATGCAAAAAATTTATTGAGATCTAAATATATATTTCTATGGGATTTTCTAAGGTTGGTATAATTATGGGCTTCAATCCTATAATTATGGTAAATATCATGAATAACCTAGGATTAAAACTAATATTTCAGTTATTGAAAATATACCCCCTTGATTATATTGTTTTCCTAATATGATTTCTTTTCTCTCAGACTATTCCTTTGGGGTTTTAGAAAATGGATAGAACCAAAAGGAACCATGTTAATGATCAACGCAATCTGCTATGTAATGATTTTCCTACTAATTAATCAAATTCTATGGGATATGGGATGAAATATTTTATTTCTATACATAAATAATATATTAATCACTCTATAACTCCAAATTAGAATATATGGGAACAAAATTATGTGGATTTTTTCATAAGGTAACACCATTCTTCTTTCAGTGGGTCTTCTGATCCACTTTTTATTGAAAATGGATAGGTACCGTTGAAAATATATGTCATATCCCTCTCTAATCGGAACATGAAAAATTCACATTGGATGTTTGTTGTTTTGAATGATAAGTGGACCAGTGGTGGACTCTAATCAAGAATATGAGGCTACCAGATGGGATTTAATCCAAGGAATGTGATGAGTTCAAGAATTTTTTTTTTAGTAATTACATTCCTTGCATCATTGAAACTAATATGTAAAAGGAGTTTCAGGAGTTTAATGAAAAGGATGATAATTTTTTTGGAACATACAAGTCAACATTTTCAAGACATTCACGGTATTTTTCTCGCTTTATCAGCCAATATTAATGTAAAGTTTATTGATTCTTCAGTTTATTGAAACCGACTATTTGAAGGGTGTTAGATATAAGATATTTTAGTTTATAGGACTATATTGTGAGTTTTTCTATCAAGGTAGAAAATTAATTTTTTGTTAGATATGAATCTCATGGTTTTGACAAAAATGGATGATTTAGTTCAATGTAAAATATCAAAATAATGATGAAAAGGATAATAATGTTACCCTACACTCAATCTTTTGAATCAATCATGGTGGAGGAGACAATATCAATGGGATTATGAAATTTTTTAAGATTGGAAAATAATTTCATCATGCATTTGAGTGCTGAAGTAATGTTAAAAAGGTAGATAATGATTTGAATATAGAAAATAATACAAAGAGTGCACCACCCACAATTCAATTCAAAATTTGAATGGAAATGGGGAATTATGATAACCAATTCCCTAATATAGGGGTTAAAAATGATGATCAACGTCAATATCTTCTTAAGGACAATGAAAAGTGGAAATCACATGCGATCACTATTGGTGATGTTGAGTATTAAAATAAAATGGTGGAGTGATTGAGTTTTTATGTAATGGGATTCCAGAATAATGTTGAATAATTTCTATTACTATTTTATAGATTAATGAAATATTTATGTAGTGGTCTGCTATAGTTTTCCACATGAATTTCAATGTATATGATGAGTGGTACATGTATCCCTGAAAATTTATTGAGGTAATAAGATGATGTTTTTGTAAAACACGTGATTTAGGGAATAAGGACACTTAATATGAACATGACGTTGAGATAATATTATTTGGATAAGGTTATATTGGAAAGGAATAAGTAAATTGGATGAAATTATTTATCATGGAAATATTTATCAATTTATTTTCATGTGTGTTATTATATCTTGGAAGAATATTATAGCTTTTTGTATTAAAAAAGATGAAAACATGCATATTTTCATTAAGGATATCTCATAACTCTAGTTATTATCATTACTCAATAGAATATATGATTAAGGTATTCACATGTTTGGAATGTGAAAAACAAGAACATCGATATGAGATTTGGGAGATAAATGTAAAATTGATTTAGAACATCACATTCTAATGTTGTATATTTTTAGGTTTTTGGAAGGATTGAATGGTTGTCCATTCATTGATAGTATAAGTTATAATTCAGTTGTTGTTTGTACGATTAATGTATTATCTCCCTATAGGTGGATGTATTCATATGTGATAACATATACTATCATTTTTTTTGAGGATGATGGAATAACCAATCGATCTATTTATATATCACATGATCTTCTAACACTTTGGGAATGAAAAATTCATATTCATTTCGTGGAATAATCGAGGAAGTGTAAATCTTCTATAACATGATCAATTGTGAGGTTATATATATATAATGTAATTATTTCTCCATATTTTCATCAAATTTAGGGAAAGGATCGTGAAAAACTAAAAATTTATCTTATTATATGCATATCAGTTGAATCAGATAGTCCATAAAATAATCATAGATTTTTGGATTTCTAGTCGTTAAATTTCTCCAAACCTTGTTCTTTATCACTAGACATAAGAACATGATTGTTATATTTTTCTACCATGTCACTGTTTTCAGTTTCCACATATTTTCTCTTACGTGGAAACCCAACGATGACTTACATTGGGTAACAGTTATGTTTCTTACATTCCAATTTTAAAAGAAGTTTTAGTATTCATTTTAACAAAGTCACTTTATATGAAAGAAACATTCAAGTAGTAAATATTTTATAAACTAGAAAATTTTTTATGGAGAAATTAATTTTTAGGAGGGTATAATGTTACACTCCAATATTGTATAAGATAGATTACTTTTAATTATTTTTATGTCTTATGTTGTATGTTGCTCCAAGATTAGCTTTCACTATATGCAACACCATATTAACATGAAGTATACACAACACAATTCATGGATTGTGTTACACAAAATATAAGAATATTTTTATATAATTTATATCATGCAATACTGAGTATAAGTGACAACCTTATATTATAATTTAATCATTATAATGGTGGGTATAAATAGTATTCACTTTATTCTAAAAATCTATTTAAATGAAAACAATAGAGCCTATAAAATAATAAAATCACTCATTATAAATTTTATTATTTAAACCTATATGTAATGTGTTCAATTTAATGTCTAAAATCCAACATATATTTTTTCTAGTTATGATATAACAACAAGTTCAATTTTTTAGATAAAATATGTATTTTAAAAAAATTACAGTTTTTCTACTTTCTGATGGAAAATCCCTTTTAAATATATTTTTTGAAAGAATTGAAGATCTATTTTAGATAAAATACTTCTTATTTTGAAGTGGTACATCAAAATTTACCTTAGTTGAATTTTTTTGTATTTATTGATGAAATTTATATTTTAATAAATAGTGAAAAATAATACATTTTAATTCAAAACTACATTTTTGCTTAATTAATATATATAAAAGGATTTTAATATTAATTTTTTTTATTATGTAATTGGATTTTTTTATTTAACCCAATGTTGGTCAATTGATGTAATCTCACATTTAAATTGGACATAAAAACATGTCAATCTTTTGATATTTTTTATGTCATAAAACCCACATTCTAGTTTTGACAAAGAGAATTAATTTTAAATTAATTAATGAAATTTATATGTTTTTAATTTGAAAAAATTTATTCCTTATTTGGAATCATAATGTCCAAATTATTTTAATATTTACCTTTAATGTTATGTACATTCTAAATAGTAACTTCATTAATTTTTTTTTATTTACCATGATTAAAGTGAAAATTTGGGAAACAAGGGTAAAAATAATATTATAATAATATTATACTACCCTATAATGTGGCATCCCGTATTTTTATAAAATAAACTTTCATTACATTACACAACACTGAGGATATTTAAGGTTTAGTTTCTTGGAAACCAGGAACATAATACATGTAAACAACCTAAACAATTCTTCATAAACACTTAGAAGGCTTCCCTTTACGTTCATCATAGGTTCATTACTACATCTCATAACCCGGGGACATACATCAAAAGAAAGGGTGAGCAGAAGGCCTAGTAAGGGAAACAAGAGAAACATTTTACATGTGAACTTGAGATACATCAATAATGTCATGAAAAGAACTCTAAGGCATGAGAAAGAAATCATGAGGCATATCATAATAAAAATAACATTTTCATAAGTTGAATATGTGGCTACAAAATTTTACAAAGGAAATCATTTCTGTTTCACCAAGGTCCATCCCAAAGGTGTCAATAAAAATTACCAAGGTTATTCACCAAGGTATCAGTCTAAATGGTCATCTCTAGAGATTAAGCCTTTACCCAATGCATTGGAGCGCTATCAGGGAGCACCCTTAAATTTTCCTTTGTTATCATGTGATACACATGTATCATCATCAATCATTTCATAAAAAACCAATATAGCATAAAATAAATGGGGTTCATTTCAAAATCATAACATTTTAAAACTGCTTTAAAGACATGATCTTTTTGTCACTTTAAAACCCACAGAAAAGGAAGGTGGGTATCGTGTATGTAAATCCCAGAATTTAAAATAGAAAATTTTGGTATATATGTGATTACCCATTTAGAAGAAAGAGCTTTCAGTATTAACTTAATAAAATAAAAGAACATTAGAAAAAGAGAGAGACATTTTGAGACGGAAATTCTACAGCATAACTGCTATGTTACGAGGTTTTAGAAAACATTGAAAAGAGAGGGGGCATGGTTCAAACAATCATAAATGACCCATAAAACAGTAGAGGGACCGAATATGAAGAATATATGAACATGTTAATGAGATTTTAAGGACATACCATTTGAAATGAAAAACATGGAAGGAAGAAAAAAATTAGATTTCTCTTATGAAAATTCGGTAGCCTACCGGCGTCACATAAACTCCATAAAAAATGAATTGAAAAGATAAAATATGGTCCCTCATCATATGAACATAATAGTTCATTATGATATATATAGAGATCATACCCGAATATAATTAAAAATCAACTTGAAAGACTTGACATGAAAGTAGAACTTTGAAAAAAGAGAAGGGTGAAAGAATCCCTTAAAAACTCGGCAGCCTAACGATGCCACTTAATCATTATTAAAACGAATTGATGAGATCAAGAGGGGATCTCTCATCATATGAACATAAAAAGTTCTGTAAGATGAATATAGAATAACATCCTCCAACATAATAACATGGTGCATAAAATAAATGACATAAAAGAGATTACTTGAAAAGAAAGAGAGAGGTCGGATCCCTTACCTTAAAACGTAACTCTTAAAACCCAAAGGTTTGGACCTTGAAGGATTGGGGGCACCTTGGGAGGACTCCTTGGGAGGTAAGAAGACCCTAAATTCGTTGAGGATGGTTTGGGAGTCGAATGGATGAGAGGAGGGCTTGGTATATATAGAGAAAGTGAGGGGACAAGGCATTAATGTCCAGGGGACACCTCATTGGTGGTTTTGGCAAAACCATGGGCTTGCCCATGGTATTTTCCCATGGTATTGGCCACTTGGGAAACCTCACACAATATTTCATCCCCTTTAGTCGACCATCCCTTAAAATATCTCATGAAATCATCATGACACAGTGATGATATCATTTAACATACCGAAACCCTAAAACGACTTTTTTACTATTTACTGAAAAATTATCTTTCGCATAAAAATCCCAAAAAAATTACCATAACATAATATCGATGCTCTGAGTTCGAAAATAAATTCCATTTTATAAAAATAATTTTTGAAATATTTTTAATTAAATTTTTAAATAAAAATCACCATTCACCCGAAAAAACTAATACATGATTAATAATTTATGAAACCATTATTTAACAATTTTATTGAATCACATTACATAATCAAGGTGTCTAAATTATATTAAAACTTTATTTAAGTGGGATTACTAATCCATTTGGTCACATTACTAATCCTAATCATAAAATCAATATTCATAATTTATTATTCATCAAAAATTACGTTGATCTTATTAGAATCCAAATTCCTTACGGAACACTATTGCAGAAGACCATTTTTTGAAAATCATTACAAATCTTTAATTATTTAAGGTTTTCATAAATATTTTAAAATATCCTTTTTCCAAAATTCATCAATAAAATACATCCTAAAACTATCTGGACATTTGAAATTTCACAAACATCACTAAAGGAAGAAATCTCAATTTATTCATCCTAGAGGATTACAAAAAGAAGCTACAGTCTCATCACATAGCCCCTTATAACACCAGCATATGACCTAAGTGTAAGGTGTGCTATGGTGAGAGAATCTGAGGGAGGATCAGATAACATTACCCTAGTTGTAATCTCTACTAACTTGAACTTCTCCCGCAGGCGTTTCCGTTCAAGCTTGACACGTTGGAGTTTGGCTTGGGCTTGGTCCAATGCGAAGCCCAAATATGCCACCTTCTTCCCAAGCTTGGATAAGTGCGATTCATAAGGTTCGAGTCTACTGGATGAAGCCATTGACTCCTCTTTCTACATTAACCATTAACATATCTATTAAATCGTTAAGAGTAATTTAATATACTATTTAAAAAGTTTGGGTCGTTACATTCTTCCCCCCTTAAGAAATTTCATCCCTGAAATTTTATACTTGAGGCCTAGTCGAAAAGGTGAGGGTACTTTTTCTTCATTGTTTCCTCAGGCTCCCAAGTCGCTTCTTCATATTTATGATTCCTCCACAACACTTTCACAAGGTGGGTAGTCTTGTTTCATAGAACCTTGTCTCTACGGTCTAAGATCTCCACTGGCTTCTCCTCATAAGAGAGGTCATGTTTCAGGTGTACCACCTCTGGGTTAACTACATGAGAAGGGTTAGTTATGTACTTCCTCACGAGAGATACATGGAAGACATCACGAACATGAGCTAGGATTGGTGGAAGTGATAGATGATAGGCCACTTCTACTATGCGATCAAGGATTTCATAGGGGCCAATGTACCTAGGGCTGAGATTCCCTTTCTTCCCAAAGTGCATGACTCTCTTCCATGGAGATATTTGAAGGAAGACTTTGTCACCAACACCAAACTCCAAGTCCCTTCGACAGTTGTCAGCATAGCTCTTCTGCTGACTCTGAGCAGCCTTTATGTGTTGTTGGATGGCATGAACCTGTTCTGTCATCTCTTGCAAAAGATCAGGCCCAAAAAGCTTTATCTCACCAGTTTCATCCCAACAAGTAGGAGTTCTACATCACTTTCCATACCGAGCTTCATAGTGTGCCATCTGAATACTCGAATTGAAGTTGTTGTTGTAGGAGAACTCAATTAATGGGAGGTGTTGATCCCATCCACCATTAAATTCCATTGAGCATAATCTCATCATGTCTTCGAGTGTCTGAATAGTCATTTCAGATTGGCCATTAGTTTCAGGATAATAGGCCGTACTAAAATTCAATTCAGTATTCAGAGCATGTTGAAGAATTCTCCAGAATTTTGATGTAAATCTTGGATCACGATCAGACATGATGGATAGTGGTACCCCATGAAGCCTTACCACTTCCCTGACGTATATCATGGCATGTTGATCCAGAGAAAAATCATCCCAAAAAAAGATAAAATGGACGGTCTTAGTGACACGGTCCACAATCACCCATATCGTATTGTTTCCTTTGGATGTTTTCGGGAGGCCAGTTACAATGTCCATAGTGATATTATCCCACTTCCATACTTGTATGGGTAGTGGTTGTAATAACCCCTTTGGAAGTTGTCATCCTGCCATTACTTGCTAACACACCAAGCAACTTGTAGTGAAATCACCAATCTCCCTCTTCATGTTATCCCACCAATAACAATCCCGATGATCTCTATACATTTTAGTGCTTCCCAGATGTATAGAGAAGGTAGAGATATGAGCTTCATCTATCAGTTCATTCTTTATCACTGGAATAGATGGAACACATAGTCTTGTATGAAATTTCAATACACCTTCTTGATCAATATTGAAATAAGGGAACTTCCCATCCATTACAGCCTCAAACTTCTCCTGTAGCAAAGGATATTCTTTTTGAGACTTCTTGATCGTCTCTAGTAATAATGGTTGAGAAATCATTTGAGATAAGGTTGATGATGTCCCTTCCATTAAAATTCCCATGTCCAATTTTACTAGATCTTTAATAAAGGGATCTCCTAGGATCCTCATTTCTGCCAGAACAACAGGATCTTTCCTACTTAACGCATCTGCGACTTTGTTTGCTCTTCTAGGGTGATAATGAATTGAACAATCATAGTCTTTAATAAGGTCCAACCATATCCTTTGTCTCATGTTTAATTCTTTCTTCATGAAAATATACTTTAAACTTTGGTGGTCGGTGTATATATCACATTTCTCCCCATAAAGATAGTGCCTCCATATCATTAGAGGAAAAACAACTGCCGCTAGCTCTAGATCATGCATAGGATAATTCTGCTCATGAATCTTCACCTATCGAGATGCATAAGCAATTACCTTGACATTTTTCATGAGGACGCACCCAAGCCCTTTCTGAGATGCATCCCTAAAAATAACAAATACTTCTCTGATAGAGGGTAGTGTTAACACAGGTGCAATAACCAATCTCTTCTTCAGCTCTTGGAAACTTTCCTCGCATTCCTTTGTACAATTGAACTTAAACCCTTTTCAAGTCAATTTGGTTAGCGGATTAGAAAGCCGTGAATTTTTTTTCACAAACCTACTATAATATCCTCCTAAACAAAAGAAACTACGAATCTCAGTTACTGTTGTGGGTTGAGGCCACTCCTCCACAACCATTTTCTTTGCAGGTTCAACTGAGATATCTTCTTTGGTTACGATGTGCCCCAAGAAAGCCACTTGTTGTAACCAAAAATCACACTTGCTGAACATTCCAAAGAGACTCTCCTTCCGCAGAGTTTTCAAAATAACCCTCAGATGATCTTTATACTCCTCATGACTTTTTGAATATATCAAAATATCATCAATAAAAACCACCACAAAGTTATCTAGGTAGTCCTTAAAGTCTCTATTCATCAAATCCATGAAAATAGCAGGATCATTAGTCAAGCCGATGGGCATAACCGTAAACTCATAATGCCCATATCATGATCGGAAGGCAGTCTTTGGAATATCTTCCTTCTTCACCCTCAGTTGATGATAACAAGATCGAAGGTAAATCTTGGATAAGAATTGAGCCCCACGAAGTTGGTCAAATTAATCATCAATTCTTAGAAGAGGGTATCTAATCTTCACTGTGATCCCATTCAGTTCTCTATAATCAATGCATAGCCGCATTGATTCATCCTTCTTCTTCACAAAGAGAACTGGTTCTCCCCAAGTAGACACACTCGGTCAGATAAACCCCTTCTCCAACAAGTCTTGGAGTTGTTTCTTTAACTCTTCTAGCTCCACATTTTCCATTCTATACGGGGTCTTTGATATCGATTGAGATCCAGGTACGAGTTTAATGGAGAACTCTACCTCTCTTTCTGGGGGAGGTCCAGGTAACTGCTCAGGAAATACATCCTTGTATTCCTGAACAATCGGAACATCTTCTATTTGTATACTCCCTTTTCCTTCTTCATCATCACTGATTAACTCCATAAAGAAATATATAGGAGGTTCTTCTACAGAGGGATCAGTTCGAGATATCTCTCCTTAGAAATAATTGTAGGTCGTTCATTCAAGACTACTGAGATTTCCTTACTTATGAATTTGGTCTTAGCATTATACTTTGAGAGCCAGTCCATCCCTAGTATAACGTCAAATTCCAACATGGGAATGACTACTAGATTTGCGATAATATTTTTCTCACTGAAGTAAACACTATAGTCTCTAAACACTATTAACGCATGGATAATCCCACTTGGAGTCTTTTCTGACAATTCTACATCAAGCAGTATAGGGATTGATTCTATATTCTTTGAAAACATAGAGAAAATAAAGGAATGCGTAGAATCAGAATCAATCAAAGTACTTGCTAGTTTTGAGAGGAAAACAAGTGTTCCTGCTACCACGTCGTTCGGAACTTCAACTTCAGTTGTTGTGATAGAAAAAGTACAACCTCTCTCCCTTGGCCTTTGCTGAGGTTGATGGTGATTCCCCTCCACTACCCTCGGATTTGGACATTGATTAGAAAAGTGCCCAAGTCGTCCACACTTGAAGCATTTGACTTCGGGTAGGGCCAGAACCATCTTTCCTCTGTCGTTGGTGTTGGGAAGTTGAGGCTTCACCTCACTATGACAATTTCAAGCAATATGGAATTCTCTTCCACACATGTAGCAGTTGCCACTTCCGACCAAGTAGTTCCCCAGATTCTTCTTCCCCCATTTATTTCATGTGGTAAGTTGCATTTTCTTTCAACCTCTTCCTTGATCAAAAGTCTTCCATAGACTAGGCTCCAACGATCTCTTCTTGTCATTTGATTTATGAGACCACTGTGTCTCAGCAAACTCTAGCTCGACTTTCATTGCACTCTGCACGATCTCCTAATAGCATCGTAGTCCCAATTGGCATGATTCTTCCACAGATGAGGTCTCAGTCCACCGAAAAATCTGTCAACCTTCCCACTTGGATCCATAACAAAGGTTGAGGTATATCATGAAAGTCGGGTGAAGTTCATCTCATAGATTCTGCCAGATTCGTTCTCCTTCTGCTTCTGCTCGAGAAACTCTTTCTCCATTCTCATTCTCATGGAACGAGGGAAATACTTATTAAATAATATTCCCCGGAACTCTTAGAAATCCATACCATCCATCTCTCCTCATGGATTCGTGTTTTTTGATCAGTGACCACCACTGATCAGCTTCTCCCTCTAGGCGGTAACTAGAAATAGTCACTTTTTCTTGTTCTGAACAATGATGTAGAGAAAAGATCTTTTCAATGGAGCTTAACCATTGTTCCGCAACCAGTGGGTCAGTATATCCACTGAATGTTGGTGGTCGTTGACGCATGAAGGACTCAATAAAATTTTTTCCCTTCATGGTGAGATCGCCCTCTCAGCTTTATTCATGTTATTACTCATAACCTGAGTCAGTTAGTTCATCATTCTCATAAATGATTCCATTCTGGATTCCATCGGAGGGCCCTCAGCACATGGAGCATTGCAGTCACCATCTGCACGATTCCTCCTATTGCCCACCATTTTCTAAAATAATAAAACCTTAGTGAGAAACTTATTTCATTTATGAATCTTTTAACTAAGACTTTATGCTTAGAGAATTAAAATTCTCTATAATTCCTTCATAATTATTCATAAAAATCTTGTGATTAACCAAACATATACCTCGGGAGTGTCATAACCAAGAGTGCAGCAAGGCCCGTTATCGTGCACCAGTTCCCGTTTGAGTCTAGCTCAATGCGGTGTTTTCGGGTTTCACCCCTATGTACATATGTGCCAGAGCCGCCTCTACCTACTCGTATCCAGACATGGATGTATTTTTTTCATAAACCACTTACTCAATAATTACCAAAATACCATGAAGTTTTCCTATATTTGAACTTTTCTATAGGGTTCTTCCTAAAGTTATTATATCCTAATTTCCACAAATAACTTAACCATCCTTTGATACCAACTGTGCCATCCCGCTTTTTTATATCATAAACATTCATTACATTACACGACACTAAGGATCTTTAAGGTTTAGTGTTTTGGAAACCAGGAACATAATACATGAAAACAATATAAAACATCTTTCTTAAACACTTGAAAGGCTTATCCATAAGTTCATCCTAGGTTCATTACTGCATCTCATATCCTAGGGACATACATCAAAAGAATGGGTGAGCATAAGGCCCAGTAAGGTAAACACGAGAAACATTTTACATGTGAACTTGAGATACTTCAACATGGTCATGAAAAGAACTTTAAGGCATGATAAATAAATCATGAGGCATATCATAAAAAAAATAACATTTTTCATAACATGAAGATGTGGATAGAACATTTTACAAAGACAATAATTTCTGTTTCACCAAGGTCCATCCCCAAGGTGTCAATAAAAATTACCATGGTTATTCACCAAGGTATCAGTGTAAATGGTCATCTCTAGAGATTAAGCCTTTACCGAATAAATTGGAGAGATATCAGGGCACACCTTTAAATTTGACTTTTTTATCATGTGAGCCACATATATCATCGTCAATAATTTCATAAACAGCCCATATAGAATAAAATAAATGGGTTTCATTTCATAATCATAACGTTTTAAAACTGCTTTAAAGACATGCTCTTTATGTCCCTTTAAAACCCATAGAAAAGGAAGGTGGGTCTCATGTATGTAAATCCCAAATTTTAAAATAGAACATTTTGGTATATATGTTAATAACCCTTTTGAAGAAAGAGCTATGATTATTCACTTAATAAAATAAAATAACTTTAGAAAAAGAGAGAGACATTTTGAGATAGAAATTTTGCAGCATAACGGCTATGTTACAAGGTTTTAGAAAACATTGAAAAGAGAGGGGACATGAGTCAAACAATCATAAATGACCCATAAAACAGTATATGGAAACAATATGAAGAATATATGAACATGGTAATGAAATTTTATGGACATACCATTGAAATGAAAAACATGGAAGGAAGACAAAAAATTAGATTTCTCTTATGAAAATTCGGCAACCTAACGACATCACTAATACTTCAACAAAAAAATGAATTGAAAATATCAAATAGGGTCCCTCATCATATGAAAATAAGAGTTAATTATGATAGATATAGAGATAATACCCCAACATAATTAAAAAGGAACTTTAAAGACTTGACATGAAAGTAGAACTTTGAAAAAAGAGAAGGGTGAAAGAATCCCTTAAAAATTTGGCAGCCTAACGGCGCCACTTAAACGTTCTTAAAACGAATTGATGAGAGGAAGAGGGGGTATCTCATCATATGAAAATGAAAAGGTCATTAAGATAAATATCGAATAACATCCTCCCACATAATAACATGGAGCATAAAAGAAATGACATAAAAGAGTTTATTTGAAAAGAAAGAGAGAGGTCAGATCCCTTACCTTAAAACATAACTCTTAAAACTCAAAGGATTGGACCTTGAGGGATTTGGGACACCTTGGGAGGACTCCTTGAAAGGTAAGGAGACCCTAACTTCGTTGAGGACGTTTTTTGAGTCGAATGTATGAGAGGAGAGCTTGGTATTTATAGGGAAAGTGAGGGGACAAGGCATTAATGGCCAAGGGACACCTCATTGGTGGTTTTGGCAGAACAATGGGCTTGTCCAAGGTATTTTCCCATGGTATTGGCCACTTGGGACACCTCACACAATGATTCATCCCCTTTAGTCGACCATACCTTAAAATATCTCATTACATCATCATGACACAGTTATGATGTCATTTGACATACCGAAACCCAAAAACTGCATTTTTACTATTCACTGAAAATTCATCTTTCTTAGAAAAATCCCAAAAAATTACCATAAAATAATATCGATGCTTTGAGTTCAAAAAATAAATTCCATTTTATAAAAATAATATTCTAAATATTTTAAATTAAATTTTTATATAAAAAACACTATTCACCTGAAAAAACTAATACTTGATTAATAATTTATGAAACCGTTATTTAACCATTTTATTGAATCACATTACGTAACAAGGTGTCTAGATTTTATTAAAACCTTATTTAAGTGAGATTACTAATCCATTCGGTCACATTACTAATCCTAAGCATAAAATCACTATTCATAATTTACTATTCATCAAAAATTAAGTTGATCTTATTAGACTACAAATTCCTTACTGAACACTTTTGCAGAAGACCATTTTTTGAAAATCATTACACATAATTAATTATTTATGGTTTACATAAATATTTTAAAATATCCTTTTTTCCAAAATTCATCAATAAAATACATCCAAAAATTATCCAGACATTTTAAATTTCACAAACATCACTAAAGGAAGAAATCTAAATTTATTCATCCCAAAGGATTACACAAAGAAGCTAAGGTGTCATCACATATCCCCTTATAACACCAGTATATGATCTATGTTTAAGGAGTGCTATGGTGAGAGAATATGAGGGAGAATCAGATAACATTTCCCTAGTAGTAATCTCTACTAATTTGAACTTCTCCCGGAGGCGTTTCTGTTCAAGCTTGACAAGCTGTAGTTCGGCTTGGTCTTGCTCCAAATCGAAGCCCAAAGATTCCACCTCCTTCCCAAGCTCTGATATGTGGGCTTCATAAGGTTTGAGTCTACTGGATGAAGCCATCAACTCCTCTTTCTTCATTAACCATTAACATCTCTATTAAATCGTTAAGAGTAAGTTAATATACTATTTAAAAAGTTTGGGTCATTACATATAATGTGTCCTAATAATATGGGATCAGTCTTGGGAGAGCAAAAAAATTGACATGCTTAACTTTTTGCATTCATGTAGACACTTGGGAGCGAAAATGACATGTTATAAGAATTAATTTAATGTAAAGGGAAATATAACATAAACATGTGTCTTTTTACTAAAATAATTTTAATGTGGCGTTATATAATTGATATATTTGAATATAAATATTTGTTAGAAAGATAAAAATATATCATATATCATGGTATTTCTTTATATTTTTTAGATATTATATAAATTAATTTATTTATGACATAATTATGATGTAGTGATTACCTTATTAATGAAGGATTCAAATGAATGATATTACAAATATAAAAATAAATGTAATTTGAAATTTTATATGACGTAAAAAAATTTTATTGATGATTATGACATGTTATATTTGAGTTAGTTTATTTTTTTAATATCAATAATGTTGTTATAGATATAAGAAAAATTGTTTACTAAATAGTGTCAAAATTTAAATAAATGTGTTTTAAAAAAATATTATTAAATTATATAATATTCATAAAAATATACTATTCTTCCAAGTGAAATAAATAATGTTAAAATTTACATTAATTATCCACTTGAGGTTCAATTGTAAATTTATAGTAACTATATTGACCATAGAGTGTAAAAATACAAGAAGACATGGTCAGATTTAATTTATTTAACTAAGGATTAAAGATAACAGATATAGTTTACGTCGGGACCTAAACATGTCAAAAACCAATTTTTTATAGTATTTATAACTATCCTAATAATATAATACAAATATATTTCATTTTATATATATGAATTATAAAATGAATTTATAATAAAATATTTTTTCAAGACATTCCTAAAATGCCCCTCCTCCCTCTTATAAAAGGCCTCCACAAGTACCCACTTACTCAAACATCTCAAACCTATTGTATCAACCAAATTCCACAAAAATAAACTCATAAAATATCTTCCTTTTCCTTTGAGGCCACACTATACATCTTAAGGTGACCTTTTGTGCAAATCAAAAATAGATACTTGAAAAACACGTAGTTGTTTTATCACCTATTTCAAAAATATTTTCTTCTTATACTTTCTTTTAATATGTTTGGTCCTAAATAATGTAATAAATACAGTATATTGTAAATTTTTATATGTTATTATAAATATGTTACAACCATATACCTTCTTTTATCCATCCTATGTATAATAATATCACCATGTGTGCATATATACGACTTACCATCTCCACGTCATGGTGTAATTTTTATTCAAAAATACATAATTTGGATAGATATAATTTTCAGTATAATGTATTTAAATAATGAAAATAAAATGATAATTAATATGTATAATTAATATACAATCCAATTCTATAACATTTAACCATTACGTGAATGATAACATCACTCATGCGTGCGTACGACCAACCATCTCCACAGCGTGACACGATTCATTCCACAAGATATTCATATAAAAACAATTATTTTCATGAATGGAAGGAATAAATATTATATATATTATATTTAAATACCAGTCCCAAGGGACCCGGACGTGACTACACCAAGACTTCCACCCATTGGCTAGGGGTTGATGACTAGAAGCTGAAGGTTTTTCTCGAATAGGGAAGGCATTGTCTTAGAGACTTGTACACTCCCAAAATGGGAAACTAATGTAAAAAACCCACAAAAGTAAGGTATAGACACTAGAGTAAAGTACGACCACAAGTAAAAATGAATAATAAAAATATTGGGATGGAATATAAACCGTAAAAAGTAAAATGAATGTAAACTGTTATTGCATCTTCCCTAGATCTACACCTAGAGGGTAGTAGCTATAAGTCTGATGTCGAAGAAGAGGATATCAACTGATCGCATCACACCAAGATCAATAATTTCCCGAATCTCCAATGTCTCCCCTGGAGTGTTAGTAGTCTACCCAATACATGCACATGCAGGCAGAGCCCGTGTAAGGGTGAGTATAACAATACCCATTCCGAGACTCTGAGACCCCTGAAAGACTCTCATTTATCCACAAAGGAAAACATCATAAGAAATACCACAATGGTAATATCACAATCATGGTTCTAAATCATCAAGCACAAAGAAAAAGAGATGGGTCACGTTAATGGTATAACATCAAGGTTTAATGGATAGGGATGACTAGTCATAAATCTATGTCATAATATTCATAATAACTCTATTGCTGACCTCTATAGGTCACTGTGTGTTGACCCATATTGGTAGCTAGATGGTGACACATATTGGTCGCTGGTGCTCACTAATATTGGTCGTTGGTGCTGACCCATATTGTTCATCGGTGCCGACCTGTATTGGTCGCTAATGCTAATCAGTATTGGTCACCCATGCTCACCCATATTGGTCGCTAGTATAGAGGTAGGGAAGATCAGTCATACAGCTATATAATGCCACTATGGAGTTTCTGATGCTGACCCGTATTGGTCTCTCTTCATCTTCATGTCACAGCCAGCCACTGGATTCCCACACGAAGCACGCTTGATCTCCGGAAGACACTAATTCTCAAGCCATCAGTTATTCTTCAACCAGTACAAAGTTCCAGAAAAAACATACCCAAAGGATCACCCCTTCATAGGGGTCCCAACGTGAAAGATGACACATCGATCGGACGCCTGATCTTTGAGATATAGGCACTTTTGTAAAAAGTTCATGGATGGATTCATGTTTGAGGCAACCCATTACACACACCAAAATCCATAAAAACTCACTTTTAGTATCTCCAAATAACTGTCTTATCGCAAGGGTCCCTCTACCACAAACAGTGCATCGATTAGACACCTGATCTATTAGTTACACCGTTTTCAGTGAAATGGGGGTGATCACAGTTTAGTCCAGCCTCACTCGGTCGGTCCCGCCAGAATATGCCAAATGAATGCTTCCAAAAAGGGGAACCTATACAATTTGTGGCGTGTCAAACTAACTCCTTGTTCGTTAGTTGTGGGTGTTTCTTTATTTGGGTGTCAATTGGGTCTCGGCCCGGTCCGACATGGTCAGGCTGGCCCGACACAATGTGTCTAGGGGTCTACCTTAACCCGCTCAGGTCCAGATCGTTAAGGGTCATCCTGGTTCACTAGGTCTGGCCTATCTGGGTCAGTTCATCTGGTTCATGGTCTTGGGCCATGATTAGCACATCCCGTCAGGTGGGTCTCAGCCCATCCACGTTGGCCCGCTGGGTCGTGGGTCCGACCCGCGTTCGGCCAAGTCTGGCTGATGGCGGACAATCTCCAGCTGTCCCCACAGATGTAGGGCCATTTATTCTAGTCGGTGGGTCACATTCCCACTGCTTTCAATGGTCGGCCAAGTGGACGACCTGTCTTCATCCGACGTGGCACGATGCAACCCCACACCACCCCATCTTGTCGATACCACCGGTTGTGTATGTGGGCATCGCCCTTCCCCCACATGGCCAGCTTAGGCCGGCCACCTATGGAAACCATGGAGTGTGACAACATGGAACCTTCCCATAACATGTGGCGGGTTCTTGCGGTCCTCCTCTAGCCCCCGCAGACATGGCGCGCTAGCGGTACTTCTTGCGGGCCATTAGGCGTGCTCCGGTGGTCCGTTCTTGGTTATGTCTGCTCCTTCGAGCCTCTCGGACTTCCACCGTCGTATCATGACCCTCTATCTTGCATTTCTATCAAAATTGAGGAAATATTTCATTGAATAATTAAACATGAATGATGTGGTGGAAGGTCTGAGCACTGCTCATTCAGCCTATGCCCTCCGAGTTTACATGATAACAAGAGGGAGAATATTTATCTAACATTAGAGATTATATAAACTCATTTCAATAATGTTAAATGAAAACCAAACATAAACCCACTACCTGGATAAGACGTCCACTGACGATGATCGACATAACCTCATTTGTCGATGTCGTTGGTTCGTGATTCAGTAGTGTTCATCATAGCTCACTAAATCTGGTCTCATCCTCAAGGTGTATATTGTCGTAGAAGTTTTCTAGAGTTTTTCTCGCTTGTTGAAGACTTACCAAAGCCCCACCACAAGCTCCATTTATATGGGATGGGGAAAGGTAAGTATCACATTGAAGAATTAATGACGTTCATTAAATTAATTAATGAACCACATTTAATTCACAACGGTTGAGTTACACAGTTGACGAGTCAAGCAATTAAATGTCTTGACAAGTCACCAGTCTCGCCACTTCATCTCATCCATTGGAGAAAAAAATAAAATAACAATTACATTTTATTTAGTTATTATTTTAAAATTCCAAAAATGATCTTTTTCTCCCGACCAATTATATTCAAAGTGAAGATTCCCTTAAATGAATCCTAGTGCTGAGGATTCAATGGTGCCCTCAGATTTTTAATTCAAGAAAAGATTAAATAGATGGAAATTTTTGACTACGCGTTTAGTAATGGTACCTATAAAAAAGTTCAAAAATTAATTTCGGGCACACTGGGCCGTGAAATCATTCGCTGTTACGTTTTGCAGACCCGTAATGATCCAAAATAATAAAAAAATTGCATAGAATTTTCAATCTCTTTACATTATCCACACCTTGGGGATTTACGTCCCCAAAACCCAAAATAGTATAAACAAACAAATAGGGGTACTGGGAATTCATATGATCATCTCAGTCTCATGTTTTCTCCTGGAGATTCCCAAACTTCCATACAACGCGCCCTAGTGGTATCGACTGCCCATGAAGGATCCACTCCTATCGGTCCTCTATCTCCACAGGGTACTCCACAAAAGTCGCCCCATCATAAAGCTCCAGCTCACCATAGTCGATTATGTGAGACGATCCATGCAAATATCTCTTTAGCTGGGATACGTTGAATATTTCATGCACCATCACCAACTGTAGTGGTACTGTCAAGTGTTACACCACCTTTCCAATCCTCCGATGTATAAGGAATGGTTTGATAAATCTTAGTGAGAGTATGCCTCCTAGGACAAATTTACATAGTCCCCATACAGAGGGTACTCTCAAGAATATGTGGTCCCCCTCCTGGATGTCCAGTGGCCTCCGTCGCCTATCAGCATAGGACTTATGTCAGCTTTGTGCATTCTTCATCTGCTCTCGGATAACCTGCACCTTTTCAATGGTATCTTCCACTGTCTCTGGTTCCACAAGTGCTGGCTCTCCTAGATCCATCTAGCACAAGGGTTATTTGGACAATCATCTGTACAATGCCTCGAAAGAAGACATACCAATGGTAGAGTAATAGTTGTTGTTGAACGCAAACTCCGTTAAGGGTAGGTGGTCCTCTCAACAGCAACCAAAATCTAGGACCCATGCAATAAGTATTTCCTACATTCTCGGGATGGTCCGCTCAATCTGATCATCTATCTGCAGGAGAAAAGTGGTCCTCATGTGAAGCTGAGTTAGAAAGCCTCCTCCAATCCTTTCCATAATCGATATGTGAATCATGTGTCATGGTCTGAGACTATAATCAAAGGAACCCTATGATGTCTTATGTACTTCTGAACATAGAGATGTTACAATCCCTCTAATGAACTATTCTCTCGAATAGAAAGGATGTGGGATGAATTGGTGAGTCAATAAACGATCATCCAAATGGTATCGTGCCTTCTAGACATATGTGGTAACCCCTTCACGTTGTCCATTGAAATCCATTCCCTCATATACTCTAGTATGTTTAGTGGGTGGGTCAAGCATACAGGTACCTGGTGCTCGACCATCACTTGCTGGAAAGTGAGGCATCTAGAAACAAACTCTACTGTATCATTATTTATCCCTGGCCACCAATACTGATGTCGGAGGTTTTGATACATCTTCTTCACACCTAGATGTACTGCCCAGAGGGATGTATAGAACTCCCTAATCCTATCCTCTCGTAGTGCCACTGGTAAAACTGTACATCCTCTAAAAAGGATAGTGTTCTCCACACCTTCAGAATATCCTCCAGGAGCATGGCCTAAGGATATCTGAGAATATGTAGTCTTACATCTTCTGTCTCCAAGTTGCACCTCCATAAATTGCTGATGGAATATAGGGGAAACAACCATTAACTAGAGGTAGACTTTATTATCTCTATCCACGTAGGACATCTGATGTGAGGCAAACTAATATGAAGCCTCATTCAGTAGCAGTGAACTTGATAACTGGATAAGTGCGTTTACCACTATGTTCCCCTTCCCTTGATTATAGACTATATCAATTTCATAGTGCTGTAGGAACTTATACAACCTTTTTGTCTAATATTCCAATATTTATATGTGATTATATATCTGAGACCCATGTTCTCTGAGTAATCAATGAACTGGTCACCCATAAAGTAGTGTCGCCACATCATTAGTGTGAATACTACTACTGCCAACTCAAAGTCATGAGTCACAAAATTCTTCTCATGAGGCCTTATCTATCATGAGCCATAAGAAATCATGACATCACCCTGCATCAAGAGGAAATGGATCCTGGTCCTTGATGTGTCATAGTAAATCATGTACTTTGTTCCCTCCTCCGACAACCTCACGATGAGAGTGTTGGTCAAGCTCTACATCAGCTGTTGAAAGCTCTGCTGGCATGTTTCTAACAATATTAAGGGTTTTTCTTTCTTCGTTAAGGAAGTGATATGTGCTTCTGCTCTTGAGAAATCGGGTACAAATATCCAACAGTATCCTTCTATTCTAAGGATGCTCAGCATCCCAGTAACACTCCTGGGTGGCTCCCAAACAAGTACTGCCTCAATCATGGTTAGAACCACTACAACTCCATCATCTGAAATGAAATTTCCCAAGAAGTGGACCTTCTATATCCATAAATCACACTTCGAGATCTTCCCATATAACTGGTGGTCCTAGAGTTTGTCCAGAACTATCCTCAAGTGTACAACATGCTCTTCCTCGGAGGTTGAGTGCACCACGATTTTAACAATGAATACCACCACGAAACGATCGAGGTATGGCTGGAAGATCCTATTCATGTTCCCCATGAACATTAATGGACCATTGGCCACACATAAAGGCATCACCAAGAACTCTAAATGGTTATACCGTCATTTGAAGGTTGTCTTCAGTACATCCTCATCCATTACTTTGATCTGATGATCTCATGATAAAATGTCTATATTCGAGAACCACTTTGATCTTTTTAACTAATCAAACAGATCATTAATCCATGGAAGAGGAAACTTGTTCTCCATGGTAACCTGGTTCAGGCATCAGATGTCCACACATAGCCTCAAAAATCCTCCTGCCTTCTTGGAAAACAACACTGGGTATGCCTATGGAGAAAAACATGGCCTTAGGAATCCATTCCTCTATTTGTCCTCTTACAATACCCTCATCTCCTGGAGCTCCGTAGGGGCCATATGATATGTAGAAGTAGATATCGGTGATGTTCCTGGGTAAAAGTCAATGTGGATGTCTACCTACCTATGAAGACATAGTCCTGGGACATCTTCTAGATAGACATCCTCATACACATCCACCACTATTGGGAACTGTGGACATGGCTCATTAATGGTTTCAAAGGACATCCATTCCAGCTGATATGTAATTAGTTTCACCCACTTATGCACAAGTCCATCTCCAGATGCTCTATTTTCCTTCTCACCAAAAATAGAAAATTGGATTCAGTCTCTACATGTACATTGCACTATACATCTGAAGCAGAAAATATGTGCTTGAACTGGTGATAGCCAGTCCAGGACAAGAAGGACCTCACAGTGCATAAAAGACACTACTGGAAGATCCCATCTAAAACTCTCTCCTCTACGTGTACGATCACACTATCGACACCATTATGTGACTGCTGAATCTCCTCCTGTTAATGTATCCATATGCAAGGTGAAGCTAAAAGATCATTTTCAATTTCAAAATCCTGAACTTAGTCCATGACATTGATATAATGGCTAAAACTTGAGTCGATAATTACTACTACTAAATTTGAGATGATATAGATAGTTCCATGTATCATCACAGAGAGGTTAGGATCTTGAGCCTCTACTATCTGTTGTTGGCCGTGTCAACATCCACCTACCTACTTAGATAGTGTGGACTGCCCGAGGGTGGTGGTGGAAGTTACTGGTGACCCCGACCACCTCCTACTACACGTCCTGCTCCCAAGTCTCATCCACCTCTGGGCTGATGCTCCTGCTCATGCTGCTACTGCTACCTAGGTGGCCCCTCAACTATCTGATGATCACCCGCATGGGGAGTCGTATATTCATGATATTCGCGACCCTGTACCCCACAAGAAAAATATATCATGCCACGTAGGTGGCTCCCTCGGCCTCTCGAGCCGCCCACCTCAAACCCTACATCCCCGGGTCTCCGTCTAGTAAATCTACAACACTTTGGATTATGCATCATCTATCTAATTCCAGCAATATATGACCCTTGTACCTGACATTTGGTTGGGGCTCTCATTGTCGGTGCATGCTCGGAAAATAATCTCTCCACAAACAATTCTCACTCTAGCACCCCATCCTACATCGGGATACTGAGATAAACTATTGCAGTTCTGATATCTAGTCTTATCCTATTCTCAAAGGTCTCTGCCATGAATTATGGGTCACATACCTTGTATATAGATTATCGGGATAGGTCAGTAAATCTCGTGGAGTACTGAGCCACAATCTGGATACCCTGCTACAGATGCAGCATCTCCTGAATATGCAAAGAGCATAGTGTCACTAGAATGATCTTTTCCTTAGAAATGCTCTCAATGTATAGCCAAGTGACATTTGTCTCCTCATGCAACTGCAGCGTCGAGGTCTACCATTTTCCTGCCGAGCCCTAAAAAGGCTAGCAGCCAATATCGACATCTGCTCATAGGGTGTCTATACTAAGCAAAAGACCTACGAAACTGCTTCAAGCCAGTCCTCTTCTGCCTAGGGGTCCATCGTACCTTGAAATACCATAGGTCTCTATCTCTAGAACTTGTGAAATGTGCTCAACCATCATGCATGACCCACTAGTAACATATGCTTCTCAATGGGTAGTTGTGATGCTGGTACACCACCCGAAGGTTCCATAACCATGGGTGGTCCCTATACTGACGCATCTTCACTCGTTGGGCCACTTTCACTATCCCCAATCTAAATCCTGGTTGGATATCTTCTTCAAGGCACCTATAAGAAATAGATGTTGCATAGTAAATATGTTATACCTGGTGAGCTTACCCAAGAACGATCAAGAAAACTTTTCAAACCAGTAGCAACTGTTGTTTTCATGAACCGAGTTGGAAAACCAAATCTAGGGACCTAGTGTATAGATACGTTTTCTACCGCACTAACAATAGACTCCATGTACTAAAAAACAAACTCAAGACACTTACACCATTGCATAATTCAATGTCAAATATTAGTTGTTCTAGAATAACTGGTCATCCTCTGATACCACTTTTTCAAGACCCATCCCAAGGGGCTCAGACATGACTACCCCAAGCCCTCCTTCCATATGCCAGGGGTTGGAAACTAGCACCTGAAGGATTTTCCCCAACTAGGAAGACATTTCCTTAGAGATATGTACACACCCAAAAAGTGAAAATTGAAATAAATAACCAAAAAATTAATGTATAACCGTGAGAGTAATGTACAACCACAAGTACAACTATAAACTGAAAAGAGTGGGCCATAATACAAGCCCTGGAAATATAATAGAATGTAAACAGTTATCTTATATATCCTGAAGCTCTGCGTAGAGGGTAGTAGTTGTAAGTATGATGTCAAATAATTGGATCTTGACTGCTCCCATCACACCAAACTCCACCAAATCCCAAACCTCTATTTTCATCCCTAGAGAATTAGTAGTATGCACCATAAACATACGTGTGGGCAGATCCCATGCATGGGTGAGTATAACAATACCCAGTATGAGACCCTGAGACCCCGGAAGGTATCCTAGTAATCCACAAAAGAAAACATCACAATAAATACCAAAAAGGTAATATTTCAAGCATGATTTTAAATCATTAAGCAAAATGAAAAAGGGACCTCTCGCTCTAACAGTATAACATCAATGTTACAGGGATATCTGTTACTAGTTTTAAAGAAAAATCATACTATCGAAAGTAACTCTACTACTGACGTGTATAGGTCATTGTATGCTGATCCATATTGTTTGCAAGATGTTGACCTGTATTGGTTGCTGGTGCTCACCCGTAGTGGTTGCTGGGGATGAACGATATTGGTCATCGGTTCTGACCAATATTGGTCGCTGGTATAGAGGTATGTATGATTAGTCATATAGATAGATCATCCCATTATAGAGTTTCTGATGCTGACCCATATTATATGCCCTTCTTCTTCATGTCACAACCAGCCACTGGATTCCCACACAAAGAACTCCTGGTGTCCGAAATACACTGATCCACAAGCCATATTTCATATTTCAACTTGTACTATGTCCCAAAAAAATCATATCCAATGTACTTTCCCATCATAGGGGTCCCAACGTGATAAACTATGCGTCGATTGGATGCTTGGTCTGTGAGTTGTGGGAAATTTTATAAAAAGGGTCATGTTGGAATCAAGTCTGATCCAACCCAGGTTTCACATCAAACTCCATAAAAACGAATTTAGAGTATATCCAATTGACCATCATGTCACAAATGTCCTTATTCAATAGACATCTCATCGATCGGATGCCTGGTCTATTAGTTACACCCCTTTCAGTGAAATAGGGGTGATCACACCTTGATCCGGCGTGGCTCGGCCATGCCCATCAGAATAGGCCAAAGGGACCGCTTCCCAAATGGGGTGCCAATAGCAATGATGGCATGACAAATGCACACCTGGTTTGTCAGTTACATGAATTTCTTTATTTGGGGTAGGGTTGGGTCTGGGCCCGATCCGACATGGTCAGGCTGGCCTGACACAATGTGTCCCATGGTCTACTTGACCCAACCCAGTTCCAGCCCATTACAGGTCAGCCTAGTTCATTAGGTATGGCCCGACGAGGTCATTCCCACTGGTTAATGGGCCCGTTTAGTGGTTGGCTCGGCTGACCAGGTGGGGCAAAGCCAACCAGCACTGGCCCGCTGGGCCCCGGACATGACCTATTCGGTTTTCCCACATCTAGCCGAGTCCTCTTAAAGGCGGAATGTCTCTAGAGGTCCCCATTCATGTGGGCGGCCATTTCGTCTATCCGGTCGGGGCTGGCCCACCACGTGCAACGGTTGGTCATGTGGCCGATCAGTCATCATCTGACATGGCGATGCTCGGCCTCATGTCTTCCCCTACTACTATGGTTGTGTGTGCCGCCCTTCTCCCACACAGCTAGCTTGGGAAGATTTCCTCTGAACACCCAGGCACCTGACGGCGTGCGGCCTTCCCAACACCAACAGCTGGTTTCTGCAAGCCTCCTCCACCAACTACCGGCTGCTGCCGGCATGGCGCACCAGTGACTCTTTCTTTGGGCCACTGGACAAGCTCTGGTGGTCTTTTCATGGTGTCATCTTCTCCTATGATCCTCCTGGACTACCACCATCACAGAGTGACCCTCTGTCTCACGTTGCAGTCAGAATTTAGGAAATTCTTCCTTGACGAACGCAACATGAACGAAGCAATATAGGGTTTCGGCCTCGTTCAATTGGACCACTCCCTCCGCGTTGACATGATAACATAAGGTAGAATATTTGTCTAACAATAATGACTAAATAAACTCATTTCAATTATGTTACACCAAAACCAAACATAAACCCCATATATTGATGAGATGTCTGTCTATGACGATCGACAAAACCTCCTTCGTCGTTGTCGTTTTTTCGTGATTCGGTGGCACTCATCACCACTCACTGAATCCGGTCTCGTCCTCCATGTGGATGTTTCCACAGGAGTTCTCCAGATTTTCCTCAAATGAAGAATTCATTCCAAAACCCCACCCTAATTTTAATTTAAATAGGAGGGGGAATGGTGAGTAATGCATTGAAGAATTAATGATGTTCATTAAATAAATTAATGAACCTTTTTTAATTCACAATGGTGGAGTTACGGAGTTTATGAGTCATGCCATTAAATTTCTATACAAGTCACTGGTCCCTCCACTGCCACTCATACATTAGAGAAAAATAAAATAAAATAACAATTACTTATTATTTTATTATTCTTTAAAAGGTAAAAAACTATATTTTTCTCCCGACCAACTTTTGTTGAAGTGATTCTTCCCTTAAGAGAATCCTGGTGCTACAGATTCAATGGTTCTCTCTTATTTTTAATACTTGAATCGGTTGAAAAGAGAGAAAACGATGCCCACATGTTTACTGAATGCACCTTTAAAAAAGTTAAAAAATTCATTATGGGCACATTGGGTCAAGGAATCCGGCGCTTTTAATTTTCACAGACTCGTAATAATCCAAAAAGATTAAAAAAATACATGGAAGTTTTTGCGTCATTACATTATAATAATATCGTTATGTAAATTATCTAACTATATCATAAGATGTGTAACATTAACTTATCTGACAAAACATTCATAAGAAAATAATGTAGATAATATCGGAATAACAAGTTAAAATTAAATGTTACTAACAAATTGATGTTAATATGATCATATATGATATCATAAAAATGCCTAGGATTATATAATAACTAAATGTCATTATTTAAGTAATTATATAGGATCTTCATATAAATAAAAAGGATATCGGACCTAAGGTAAGGGTTATTTTCAATCTCATTATTATCCAAGATTGTTTATGCGTAATTATTTACTCGGTATACCACATCCATGTTCCTTAAATATGTAGTACTATTTCTATTCTTCAACATTATTTTAATTTCAATTTTTCCAAATAGTGATTTTTTACTAATTGTTTTGAAAGAGATAATTTTTCATTACTCGATATGAGGTATTTTTATGGGTTTTCTGACAAAAGTATGAGTAGAATGTTTTTTTACTTATACGACATGAATGGATTCTTATTCTTTCATAACACCGTAATACAATGAAGATTAATTTAAAATATTTCAATTTTATGTTCAATTAAATTATTTTATTTTAAAATAGAATTAAATTTTGAGGAAAGAAAACATTTTTCAAGAAGAAATGATATTTTCCTTAAGAATTAATTTCTATATTTTATCAAAATTAATTTCCTTCTAAGATAACATAGGTTTATGATTCTATCCATATTATTAAATTTTTTTGATTGTGTTTATTGTAACACCCTGATATTTTATGAGATATAACATATTATTTCGTCTATTGTACGCTACAAAAAGATTACCTTACGCTATACGCAACACCATATTAACCTACAGTATAGACAACACTATTCTTGGCTTGTGTTGCATATAATTTCAAGTTCATTTGATAGAATTAATTTAACAAAACACTAAGCATATATTTCATTCAATTTATAAATTAACTATGTCTGTATTATGTTATAAAGAACCACAAAGGAAGCTTTCACTACATGAAAAACTAACTTGGCTGGCACTTCACGCAAGAGTGACCTTCCTAGATATCTTGCATTGTACGCAATACCATGTTTCACTAAACAAAAATATATTATTAAATTATTATATAACAGTTCATTTTGAATATTATTTACCACAATTTTTGTTTTATATAACATTGGAATTCATCTTACATATTTTCATGAACACAATATGAGAAAAAAAATCAATTTTTTGGATACAAGAAGTTTTTTTAAAAAAATGTAGTTTTATCACCTTTGGCCGTGCACCTATTTGAGATCTATTTTTTGTCACATTTATGTGTTAAATTTGAAAAAAAATATTTGTAATAGAAACATCAAATTTTAATTTGGCTGATATTTTGGTATTTTTCTGATAAAATTCATATTTTTAAGAATAGTTAAAAACACTGTATTTTAATTCTAAACTACCATTTCATCGAATTTATTTATATAGTCAGTTTGTATATTTAATTTTTTTAATGTATAATTATATTATATTTTTATAATTTAATCGAATGTTGGACATTGGATGTATTTTCACTTTCAAATTTGACATAAACAGATGTTAGTCTTTTGATTGTTATTACTTCTTTAAAATCCAACATTTCAGTTTTGACAATGGGAATTAATTTTATATTAATTACTGAAACTTCTATATTCTGAATATGGAAAAATGGATCCTATATTTGGAATCGTAATATTTAAATTATATAAATAGGTACCATTTATTTTTTGACATTATGAATAATAACTTGAGAAATTATTTTATTTACCATGGTTAAATGGTAAATCTGGTAATCAAGGGTAAAAATAATATTATAATAATATTAAAATACCCTAACACATGGCCTAATCTTATTTGATGAAATATTACCGACCAAGGGAATATTTGGAGAGATTTTGGGAACCCATGGATTCACATTGATGTGAAAAGGACTTTTTATAATAATTAATTTAAATTAAAGATAATTATCAACTAAACATATATCTTTTTTTTAAATATATTTTATTATGGGGTTATATAATAGATCGCTATGTTCATAAATAAACATTATAAATATAATAATATTTCCTACAACATGGTATTTTATTTATAATTTTTAGAAATTAGATAAATATATTAATATATGACACAATTATGAAGTAGTGATTAACTCATTAATTAATGATTCAAATAAATGAAATTATAAATATTAAACCAAATATATTTTGGTTATTTTGATGTCATATAATAATTTTATGGATGATATTGACATATTATATTTGATTTAATGGCGTATTTTGTAAGGAATCAGGTTTTTAGGATTTTTAAAAAAAGTCTCGTATGAATAGTGTCTAATTTGATAAAATTCATAACTTAAAAACTAAAATAGTTTATTAAATGATATTAAACTCCAAAAAAATATAATATTAAAAAAAAGGTTAAAATAAGTCCATATATGACTTAAATAGATTTTTTTAGATCGTTTGACCAGATATGGTAATGAAATTAACTCACAATGTGTAAATAACATGATATCACGGTAAGATTAAAAATGGTAAAATAAAGGTAAAACCAAAAAGGTAAGGATAAAAAAATCTTCCAAACATGTAAAAAAATCTTGGATGATGGGTGTTAGAACGAAAATCATCTTATATTATAATTAAATAAGTTTTTTACTTTTTAATGACGAAAATGAATTAATAATAAATTAATATTTTGGAACATTCCTAATGTGCCCCTCTCCTCTCATATAAAAGGAACCTCCTCCATCTCCTATTCACTCTTTTTTTATCCTTCAAGATCAGCCAATACCTAACCATTTATATTTTACACTTCAATAGTTACATTCTAGTGGTTATGGTCTTATTAAAAAAAATCTCTATTTCCCTAAGATAAATTTAAAAGAGGCACGTCGAGGAAGAGATAATCTCTCCTACCGATTTTTTTCAAATTTATTTACTATTATACATAATATTAATTAGTTGTTTCATTATAAATTAATTACATCATTATCAATAAATAATGATATGTTATTATAAATATGAAAAAACCCTATTTCACCTTCAATTCATCCTATGAAAAATGAAATCAACCTGCGTGTGTACGTACAGATTATTGTATCTACATCGTGGTGTAATCTGTTTTTCACCCCCACATTACATGGATGGGTATATTGGTGGAAATAATAACTATATATGATTATTATAACATTATACTAATTCATGAGATATTATAGACCATCTACTTCAATACCACTGAATAGTACTGGGAAAGATATCATCGCTCGCCCGTATGTACGACTTGTCATCTCCACGACGCGATGAGATTCATTCTCCATGTTAACCATTCAAGAATTATTATAAAGTATATATAATAAATAATCATGAAATATATGAAATAATAATTCTACTAGATTTATGTATATATATATATGTCATTTACTTACTTCCATTCATTTTAATAAGGAAACGAAACACTGTTTATGTGTACACACGACCTACCATCTCCATGAACGGTGTATTCCATTCCATTTTTTGTTCTATTATATATATTTATGTACTAAATATATATGATATATAAATAATGTTATACATTCTGGAAGTATGTAAATCAAGATCTAATTAATCATATGAAGAATAAAAAGTCCAAACACGTATGAAAAATGAAACGATTATTACTCAAAATGTAGCTTTAAATTGGAATTGACAAATGAACAGATAATATAATGTCGTATGTGAATCATATATGATGTCATAAATATTATTAGGATTCGTTTTTCATGTTAATAATATTTTTATACCCACTCTATAGTATTTTCTGACAAGGAGAGAAGATATCATACCTAAGGTAATGGATAAATTTTCCATCTCATTTTTATCTGAGATTGTTTATACGTAAGTATTTTCTGGGGATATATTCATCATCCATGTAAATGGATTATAAAAATGAGTTCATAAAATGTATACTATTATT
Organism: Viscum album; assembly: GCA_963277665.1. Lineage (NCBI taxonomy): Eukaryota > Viridiplantae > Streptophyta > Magnoliopsida > Santalales > Viscaceae > Viscum > Viscum album. The sequence goes on along the minus strand of OY728120.1, from coordinate 1,254,112,865 downwards.
ATATATATATTTAATGTCATTTTACCCATTTTTAACTTTTACTACATGGTATGGATGAAATATTTCGTTGGTTTACCATACGATTTACTTTAAGACTTTTCCTGTAAAAGTACAGGGAGAATGTTTTTTTAACTTATACTACATGAACAGATTATTATGTCTTATTAACTTATTATTTCCATGAATCATTCTCTACACTATTTCATGTTTATTTTTAACTAAATTACTTTCTTTCAAAATTACATGGTATTTGGATAAAAATAAAATGATTTTGAAGAAGAAAGGATATTTTCCTCAAGAACAAAGTTCATGTGGTTTATCAAAATTATTTTCCAACTAAGATGACATTGGGTTATGTTTCTATCCCTATTATTACTTTTATTTTATTATTTTTATGGTCGAATTATTTTAATATAATTCATTTATCTTATATGGATTATATTATGATGACTTGTGGTTTATGAATCCCATTTTATTTCAGGTGTTATGCTATGTGGAATGATTTATGTTTTTGTGGCACATGTAAGAATAATTTCATTATGGGATTGGTGGGACCTATATCTCCCTCCAATGCATTGGGTAAAAGTTGATATCTCATGAGGTAGACATGGAAAGAATGGAAAGTAAATTTGGTTCTGTAATACAGGGTTGTAACGGCACGTAAATGAGGTTTAGTAATGGGCATCGTCCACTATGCTGGTTTTTCCAGCAATGCCTTGGATACTATTTGTAACACCCCAATCTTCCATGGCATGTTTACCTTTGAATAATGTAATAGCTTGCGTTGTACGCCACTTCGAGATTCTAACACACCGTGACCAATCAAACTAGCCATTATGAATGCCAATACCAACTTTTTTAGATAATATAAATTTTAACTTCAAAATGGACTTCATTTTTGGATTTGGAATATCGAAATTAGCTTACGGTGAATATTTGGTATTTTTATGAAAACAATCAATTTTAGATGAATAGTGAAAAACACTGAGTTATAGTTTAAAAACAAATTTTTATTTAAATAATTAATTATTTTAATTAAATTTATTTTAGGTAAAACTATATACATAATACCTATATATTTTCAATATATGTCATTGGAGTCATTTTGTAATAATATTAGATATTTAAAATTTTATTAAACTTTTCACAGTCATTTACCCACCACCTAGGAGCATTTGCAATTTTAAATTTAACTAAATTTTATAGATTCTATGAGCTGAATCTCAAAAATCCAAGAGACACGGTAATTATCAAGGATTAAAATATGTTTCAATAAGATTAAAATAATTTTTGGTGAATAGTAACTTTTAACTTTTATTTAACACAATTAAAAGTAAATAGGGTAATTAAAGGTTAAAATGATATTATTATTACCTTAACACATGTCCTAATTCTTTTGGATAATTATAATTTGACAAAAAACATCATTAGGAATAAAATATTATCCTCTTTGGTCCACATGGATTAGATTAGAGCATTTATTGTTATTTCATTCAAAGAATAGTTAAAAGAGTTAAAATCAATGTTTAATAATTAAACCATTTTTAACACATGGTTACACATAAGATAAATTCAACTATAAAAATTCATTAGAAATATAAAATTATTTTCTACATAATATTATTTTATTTATATTTTTTAAACTTTAAATAATTTAATTAATTTATGACACAATGGTGGTCCATTATTTACCTAATTAATGAAATATTTAAATATTTGTTATTATAAATATCCAAATAAATGTAATTTGAGTTTTTTTAGGAATTAAACTAATTTTCCAGGTTATTATGACATATTAGGGTTGGTTAGATGAATTTTTTTTGAAGTAATAATGCTATTATGAATTAAAAAAACAAAATACCAAATACTGTCAAAATTGACAAAAAAGAGTTTTTAAAACAAATATTATATTATTAATTGAGATTCTATTCTGAAAAATATATGGTTCATCCAAAAGACTTATATAATTATAGTTTTATCATTAATGAACCATTTTGGGTTCTCTTGGAAGTATATAGAATGTTTATTAAAGATATAAAATAAAAATACAAAGAGACATGGTAAATGTCAAACTATTTAACTAAGAGTTAAATCTCTATGATATGGTTATTAGAGTGACCCAAACCTGTCAAAAATATATTGGATGATTGGTTTTTGACCCATAACAAACATATAATTTAATTAATTCACATTGGATCCACTAGAAACCGAAAATTATATTATTATAAAATAATATTTCTAACTTTCCCAAATGTGCCCCTCACCCCTCTTATAAAAGGGCACCCCCCCCCTTCCCTCAAATTCACCCCTTAAAAGCCTTTTTTCTCGGCCATCCACTGCCCAAATACCCTCTCAATTTTCGTTCTTTCATACTAGAGGCATTTAATTAGTCATAAAGCCATTCTATGGATCTCTTTTGATTAAATCAAATCGAAGAACCTGAAGAAGAGGTAAATATTTCATCACCTCTTTCTAGTTCCTTTCTTCTTTCACTTCCTCTTTAATTATTGTTTACATTATAAAATAATAACTTGAGTATCTTCTATACATTTTTATGTTATTATAATTATCGTACAACCATATTCATTATTATATCCATCCTTTGAATGACATGTCACAATATGTGCGTACGTATGGCTTACCATCTCCACATCGTGTAGTAATAGTTATTCAATACATTATTGTTTGGATTGGTATAATAATGATGTGTAATTGATTTAATTAATAAATATAACATGATAATTATTCTGTATATTTGATATACCATCCAATTATATATTATTTTAATAAAAAAGAATGATATTGTCGCTCGTGCGTACCTGCGGATTACGGTCTCCACGAACGAGATGAGATTCATTCCCCATCATAATCCATTCAAAAATAATTTCCATTTGATGAATAAAAATAAGGTTTAAAGACTTAATATCATTCTTAATATGAATAAAATACATCCTATTCATAAAAATCAATACTTACAAAACACAGTGTATGAAGGAAAATGAATCAGTTAACACCCGAAATGACGATAATACTAAAATATTATTGACAGAGAAATATTTAAAGAACATATATGATATCATATTAATGTATATTATACATGTATAATTTAATAACAATTACTTATACATTATACAGGAGGTTAACTTACCATCAACCAAGGGAAAGTACAATGTAAGGGGTTTCTTTTCTTACCTTTAATTCTGTGAGATTTCCATTGTTCTCTACTTATTTATTGGATGTGGTATATTGTGTACCGCTACTTGATATATATTATCATGATCCTATTTATAGTCATAGTATTATGTGATTCATTTTTTGGTTTTTAACTTTTGTTCATATGACTTGATTGATTATAACTAAGTAATGGTTTTTCATCTAACTTTTTATTCCCATGAGATTCATGCTATATTGGCCACTATTTCCTTTTTGTGTATAATATGTATTGTCCATGATTTTATTAATGGTGTAATATAAATTAATTTAAGGGTATTTATATATTCATATTATTATCTATATTTCATGGGTGTTATGTTTCCTATGTTACCAAATCTGTAAGGGAATTTCAAATTTCAATTTCCACTCAATGGGATTTACGCAAACTTTATTGATTATTTTAATCCCGGATTATGTGTGGAATCACTATTTATTATTTATATAGTAATTTCCAATCCCCTTTGTGTGGATATATGTTTGATACACATAATAAATCCATTGATAATTTCTCATGTCATTGATATAAACTTGATCTTAACTCAATTTCCATTCATTGAGTTAAACATCCAAGTCATTGGTGTTGTTTTTACAAGAATATGTATGAATTTCCTCTAATTTATTTACACTTAATATCAAATCATATTTCCTTTATTTATAATTTTGACACATAATTATTCCATTTAATTATCCTTAACCTATGGATACTGTCTTTATAAGGTATTTCATCTCAATTTACATTCCTTTGAGACTTCTTTGTTGTTATGGGCCAATTCACTTTTACATGGTGTATATACTATCCTTTAACATAGTATGTCATTAAATCCTTTATTCTAAAGATATTATAATGTTTTTATTCAATCAATTATTTGTATTCAAGCATCTCTCATTTGGTTAGGAACTCTAACTAAAATATTATTTTAAATGTTTTAACATTTTATTCTTCTAAATCGTTCTCATTAATGTCAATGACATAAAAATGGTTTTAAGGATTTATTTATATGGAAATTAATGTTTTACAATTAAAATTCCTTTTAAATGTTTTAATTTGGTATGGGAAACATTGTTTCAAAAATCTATTTTTAAATGGATTCTTAAAAATAGTGTGACTTTTAAATGATTTCATGAAAAGGGGGATATTTCTCTCAAATACTTTTGATGATTATTTTCATCTATGTAAATATACTTTATTATTCTTGATTGAGGTTAATATGTTACAATAAAATCAACCATATTGTATTGAATGAGATATGTTTGACTTTGGATGATCTAATTTTATACCATTCCAGGTTTGTGGATAAAGTATTGACATTTAGTATGATAGTTTTAATACAAAATTTTATGTTATGTTTCTATCTTTTAATATGAGGAAGGCATTGGACTTAGTAAGTGACGGGTGGAACCCACTATAGCTCCTCGATGCATTGGTATGTCTCATTAGAAAAACTAGTGTCTTGGAACAAGGCCTTGACAAAATCTTATTGTAGTCTTGGCACAAGGCGTTGACTATGTGGTTATGAAAGTCTGGCATTATGCATTCCATCTTTACGAAAGTGGCTCTTGATATTGCATGTGATTATTAGACTAAGAGAAAATATCCATGTGAGTAAGTAAATGGAATTATTTTGATTAATATATTCTATATTATGATGAATTTTATGTTGAAAAGTCTTTTGTTTTAGTTTTATACATTGCCTTAAATGTTTATGCTTATTTATGAATGTTTAGGATTTATTGTTATCCTTACTAAGCATCTGAGCTCACCCCTTTCTATGTTGTATTTTCCCAATATGTGAAAAAGTATATTAGACTGAACTGCAAGGACAGACTATGGGATCTCAGTGTTGTATATGTAAACAATGTTGTTGTATTTTTCCAGCTTATGATGTATTGTAAACCTAATTAATATATCTAGTAATATCAAGGCTACTAAACTAATCGGTGTTCTGATACTTGATCTTTTGTGATCATGCCAATGATACAAAATAATGCACCGACTCTGGGATTCTGGTTTCAAGGCGTTACAGTTGGTGTTATAGGATTTTTAGTACAAACCATGGAATCTATATTTAGATAAACAATGATTAGTGAACATATCCCTAAGATAGACTTTGAGGATTAGTGTTTAAGAACTTCTTAAAATGTTGTTATTGAAGAGATTTAGTGAGTTTTCCAAGCAATACATCCCTCTCTGGATACAAGTAGGTAGAGGCGGCTCTGGAATACATGTACCTAGGGGTAAAACCTGAAAACACCTCTTTGAGTTAGACTCAAATGGGAACTGGTACACGACAACAGTACTTGCTACACTCTTGGTTACGACACTCCCAGGGGCTATGCTCTTGATAATTTAAATATTCATTAAAACCGATTTAAAGGATTTTAATATAAGACGAGAATAAATGATCTTGGATAATCCTAAAGTGGTTCAAATTGAAAATATGGTGTCATGATTTTCTCTAAATGATTTTATGAATATTGTTACTCACACAATGCTTTCTGGTTTTAGTCAATGGATGGATTCCAATAAATTCATAGTAACTTTAAGCATGATGAATGAGTTGGGAACAGTGGTGGAAATGAGAAACAAAATGGAATGTTCATAGGCTTAAAAGATATAGTGTTAATGAAAAATCAGTTTTCCAAAAATACGATCAACAAAATATATATTAACCAACTCCCAGAATCAACAAAGAAAAGAAATTTGATGAATGAAAAGAGCTCCAGCAGTGGAGACCATGGAAAAAAGAATCCTTAATTTCTATTATGCGGGAAATGTGGAAGGAGACACCCAGGAAAGTGTCTCAATGAAAAAAAGAAATGCTTTACATGTAGGAAAAAAGGATATATAATAAATAATTTCCAAGGAAAAATGAATAGTACTATGAATGAAAATAAAAATGGTCCCATGAATCAATTTACAGTCAGTTGCCGTAAATATAGGGGACCTGGACATTACCCAAGTTAATTCCCTATTCTATAAGATATTTTCTTGGTCAAAGAAAAAGCTATGTGGAAATAAATGGTGAGATAAATTTTTAAAAGTATTACTTCTCCTTGTTAATGGGATTACATTGGAAAACTTTTCTCCTATATTTGTAACCCTACAGTTTTTCATGTGAAAATGATATTTTAGGAAGAATTATCTTTTCTCTTGTGGATAGAGTTATGAATAACCATTTGGTTTTATATGATCATTGGGTTTGAGGCAATTTGAAGTTATAACTTTTTGGGATGAAAATGCAAGGTATGAGATAACATTTGTGGTAAAATTATGTTATGCTTATTTTGACGAATTTATATCATTTTTGTAATGTTATAAAATATAGTTTTTGAAAGTGGACAACACGTAGACACTGTGACAACCCCATAGTGTCGAAAAAAGATATGGTAATCGAACCCACAACCAGTTTGCGATTGGGATTTATCACCTACCACTGGACTACGTGATGTCACTGGTTAGTGTGACTAATTATTTTTAGTTAAATGATTTTATTGATAAATAATAAGTTGATTCAGGATCTTATGTCTTATCAAATGAATACCCTTCGTATAGGAAAATTATTTAGTGATTAAATGATAAATTTTATTTTGGAAGATATTCTCTCTGTTGGAAACAGTATATTCCTACAAAAAATATAATACTACGGGATTTCATTTGAGGAGTAATGGTGGATTATTATCTATGTTTTTATTGTGGATTTATAGTGATTTGGGTTATTAATGAAAATGAAAAACCTAAAATAGAGAATAAGTGATTAGGTTAATTACATTTATGTATGTCACATTGAGAGTAGTTGATGTCATTTGGAGATACAGTATAACGTGGAAGACTACATAACAAAAATATTATAAGTTTTGGGTTTCAATATTAGTTTGGATTATATTGAAGGATTTTAATGACAATAGTATTTTGAATGGTATTTATTTAACGTTGGGGTATTGTTGGTTTAATTTTAGAAATTAAGATTAATGTTTCTTTCTCTAAAGGAATACCATTTTGGGGGATCAACTAATCTTGTACTAACCGTTTTGGTTTTGATTAATCTTTAATGAAAAGATAAATATATAGTTTTTCCTATGTGGATCATGTGATTTTCTAGAAGTTGATCCTAGCTCTTCAGGTGTGACCATGTCATCTTGAATACTCATCATTTTAAAAAAAATGAGTTAGTGGTAAGAATTTATAAAAGAATGAAACTCTAATTAAAAATTAATAATATCACTTTATGTTCTTAATAAATCTAATAAATAAATTCCTCATATTTATGAAATGTAACTTAAAACAAAAAAAATGTTTTCGGTTTACTTTTCATACTGGGAAACTAATAACCATTTTTCCCATCACAAGATTGTGGTTTTTATTAATTTCCCCTTGTTCAGGTGTTATATCTCTCTCCATATGAACGTGACACTTAGTTTATCTTCCATATCTATGTTTTCCTACACAGAATCCTAGTATGGGTTATCTTGGGTGACCTTTGTACTTCTCATTCATTTTTTAAAGTGATATTTTTATTGACTATTTTTTCGATGTGGGACATTCAATTATGTTCTCAAGCGCAATTTTAAAAATTGCGAGGATGCAATTTCTAATAGGGGGAAGAATGTAACACCCCAAGATTCCACTGTATGTTTCCCTTTGTATAATGTAATAGATTTCATTATACACAACTTCGAGATTCTAACACACCGCCACCAATCAAACAATCCATTATGAATATTAATACCGACTTTTTGAAATTTTATAAATTTTATCTTTCAAAAGGGACTTCATTTTTGGATTCGAAATATCGAAATTACCTAGGGTGATGTTTTGGTATTTTTCTAAAAACATTCAATTTTTTATGAATACTGAAAAACACTGAGTTATAGTTAAAAAGAGAATTTTTATTTAAATAATTAATTTATTTATTTAAATTTATTTTTGGTCCAAATAGATAAATAATACCCATATTTTTTCTATGTAATTCATTGGAGTCATTTTGTAACCAAATTATATATATAGAATTTTATTGAACTTTTCACCGTCTTTTACCCACCTCCTGGGAGAATTTGAAAATTTACATAAAACATAATTTTACCGCTTAGATGAGTTGAATTTTGAAACTTCAAAAGATACGGTAAATATCAAGGATTAAAATTTAGTTCAATAAGATAAAAATATTTTTTTGTGAATAGTAACTTTTATCTTTTATTTACAACGGTTAAAAGTAAATAGGGTAATTAAATGTAAAAATGATATTATTATTTCCCTAAATCATGTCCTAATTCTATTGGATAAGTATAATTCGAACAAAAACAACCTTAGGAATAAAATATGAACCTCTGTGGTCAACTTGGATTAGATTAGGACGTTTATTATTATTTAATTCAAAGAAGAGTTAAAAGAGTTAAAATCAAAGTTTAATAACATAAACATTTTTAATATAGGGCTACACAAAAGATAAATTCGACTATAAATATTCATTAGAAATCTAAAAATATTTCATATATAATGGTATTTTATATATATTTTTTATACTTTAAATAATTTTATTTATTTATGACACAATGATGATCCAGTAGTTACCTAATTAATGAAATATTAAAATAATTGATATTATAAATATCCAAATAAATGTAATTTTGAAATTTTTATGAATTACACTAATTTCCTAGGTTACCATGACATATTATTGTTGGTTAGATGGATTTTTTAGAAGTAATAATGTTGTTAAAAATTTAGAAAAAACAAAATACCAAGTAGTGTCAAAATTTACTTAAAAGGGTTTTAAAAAAAATATATTATATTTTTAATTTATATTCTATTCCTATAAATATATGGGTCTGCAAAAAGACTTATATAATAATAGGTGTATCATTAATGAACTACATGGGGTTCTCTTGGATGTATACAGTATATTTATTAACTATATAATATAAAAATACAAAGCAAACTATTAAATGTCAAACTATTTAACAAAGAGTTAATTCTACATGATAAGGTTAATATGATGACCCAAAACGATATAACACCTATGTTTTGACTGATATTTGACCCATCCACACCTTATAATTTAAATAATCATCTTCAGAGCCCTTAGAAACCGAAAATGATTTTATTATAAAACAATATTTCTAGCTTTTCCTTAGATACCCATCACCCCTCTTATAAAAAGGGCACTCCCCCTTCCATGAAATTCACATATTTAGTGCCTTTTTACTTATCCAAAATCTGTAAAATTACCCTCTAAAATGTCCTCACTTCATCCTAGTGGCCTTATTTTAGTCTAAAAGGCAACCTATGGAGCCGTTTTTATCAAACCAAAAGTATTAACTTGAAGAAGAGGTAAATATTTTATCACCTATTTGAAGACCCATTCTTCTTCCACTTCCTATTTCCATGTTGATTCCACTCTAAAATAATAAATCCATTATATTTTATAGACTATGAGGTTATTATAATTATTTTACACCCATATTCATTATTCTATCCATCTATTGAATGACATGTCACCATACGGGCGTACATACGGCTTACCGTCTCCACGTCATGTTATAATTGTTATTCAATACATTATTTTTTGAATGGGTATAATAGTGATGTGTAATGGATGTAAATAAAAAATATAACACGATAATTATTCTTTATATATGATACAACATCCTATTATATATTATTTTAATAACAAAAGAATGATATTGTCGCTCGTGAGTATGTACAGATTATTGTCTCCACAAACGTGATGAGATTCATTCCCCATCATAATCCATTCAACATTAATTTTCATTTGATTTTTAAAAATAATTTTTTAATACTTAATATGATTATTAATATGAATACGATGAATCCTATTCCTAAAAAACTCTACTTACGAAACAAATCAAATAAAGGAAAATGGATCAGCTAACACCTGAAACAACGATAATACTAAAATATTATTAACAAATCATTATTAAAAGATCATATATGATATCATATTAATTAATATTATTATTTTATAATTTAATTACATTTACATCACTATTATACAGGAGGTTGACCTACTATTGACCAATGAAAATTACAATGTAAGTGGTTTCTTATCTCACTTTTACTTCTCTGAGATTTCCATTATTTTCCACTTATTTATTAGATGTGGTGTATTGTGTACCTAAAAATCATATATATTATCATGATTACATTTATATTCATGTAATTATGTTATTAATTTGGTGGTTATTAACTTTTTGTCATATTACTTGATTGATTACAACAAATTAAGGGTTTTTCATCTAACTTTGTATTCTCATGAGATTCATGCTCTATTAGAAACTATTTCATTTTTTATGGAATATGTATTTTCCATGCTTGTATTATTGGTGTAATATACATTAATTTATGGTTATTTACATTTTCATTTGTATTATCCTTCTTTCATGGGTTTTATGTTTCATAAGTTACCAAATTGGAAAGGGAATTTCACATTTCAATTTCCCCTCAGTGGGCATTACGCATACTTCATTGATTATTTTACTCCAAGATTATGTGTGGAATCACTATTTATTATTTATGTAGTAATTTATACTCCCCTTTTGGTGGATATAAATTTCATAAACATAATCACTCCATTGATAATTTCTCAAATCATTGATATAAACTTGATCTTAACTCAATTTCCATTCATTGAGTTAAACATCCAAGTCATTAGTGTTGTTTTTACAAGAATATGTGTGAATTTCCTCTGATTGATTTACACTAAATATACAATAATATTGAGTGTATTTATATTTTTCATAGATAATTATGTCATTGATTTATCCTTAACCTAAGGATACTGTCTTTATAAGGGATTTCATCTCAATTTACATTACTTTGAAACTTCTTTGTTGTTATGCACAAATTCAATTTTATGTGGTGTATATATTGTCCTATGATATAATATATTATGAATTAATTTATTCTAAATATATTATAAATATTTTATTACCTCAATTATTTGTATTCAAGCGCCTCTCATTTGGTTAGAAACATCAACTAAAATATCATTTTAAATGTTTTAAAAAGTCATTCTTCTAAATATTTCTCATTAATTTCCATGTTTTGATTTTTTTAAGGATTTATTTATCTGGAAATTAATGTTTTAAAATTAAAATTCCTTTTAAATATTTCAAACTGGTATGGAATAATTTTTTTCCAATGTCTATTTTTAAACGGCTTCCTGAAAAATAGTGTGGCTTTTAAATGATTTCATGAAAAAGGGGGATATTTCTCTCAAATAGTTTTGATGATTATCTTCATCTGTGTCAATATCCTTAATTATTATCAATTTAGGTTAATCTGTTACAATAAAATCTTCCATGTTATATTTGATGAGTTCTACATGACTGTGGATGTGCTTCTTCTAAACCATTCAAGGTTTGTGGATAAAGTATTGACATTTCATATGCTAGGTTCAATACAAATTTTTTATGTTATGTTTCAAAATTTTCATATGAGGAATGCATTGGACTTTTTAAGTGATGGGTGGAGCGCTCTATAGATCCTCGATGCATCGGTAGGTCTCCTGAGACAAACTAGTGTCTTCTCACAAGGGCATGGAAAAATCTTATTGTAGTATTGGAACAAGTCCTTGACTGCGTGGTTATAAAAGTCTCAAATTATGCATTCAATCATTATTAACGTGGCTATTGATATTGAATGTGATTATTAGACTATTACAATATCCACATGAGTAAGTAATTGGCATTATTTTGATTTATATATTCCATTTTATGATTATTTTTATGTTGAAAAGGATTTTTCTTTAGTTATATACATTTCCCAAAATGTTTATGCTTATTTATGAATGTTTCTGCTATATTGTTATCCTTACTGAGCATTTGAAATCACCCCATTCTATGTTTTATTGTTCCCAGGATGAAAATAAGTATATTATGGCTGACCTATAGGGATAGACTAAGGGATATTAGTGTTTTATATATAAAAAATGTTGTTGTAGTTTTCCATTTTATTATGTAATGTAAGACTTATGAATGTATCTAGTACTTCCAAGTCTACTAAACTAAACATTCTTTCGAGACATGATACTTTGTTATTATGCCAATGATACGTAATAATGCACCGACTCTCGAATTCTGGGGTTGGGGCATTACACTATTGAAATCATATTATGTGCATAATGGTTTGAAAAAATTCCATATTTTATTCATGTTCTATTCTATCATGTTTAATTTTATTTTATGATATATGCCTTACATACTACCATGATTTTTATCATGACTCAAGATTTTGGTGTTTAATCATTATGTTCATATTTTTACATTCATATTTATATGGTTTGTTTTATTTTCTCCATGTTTTCCATTAATGAGAATTTGGGATCAATGTTTCTATGTTTTCTTTTCCACAGGATATAATGAAAGGTTTTAGGTAAGAGAATAAAAAGGGAATATCTTTATGGGAGATGTTTAAGATCTCTCACAATGATTAGATGATTATGTTTAGTGTTTCTAGAGACACTAAACTAATATGGTATTTAGAAATTTTCTTGTTTCATCTATTAATTATTCCAAAAAAAGTAATGTAATGTTCTTATATATCAAGAATGGGTATCTATAGTAGGAATCAGTGTGAAGGTTTTGTTAACCTCAATAAACTACGATGCAAAAAACATTAGTCATATCCCTAGAGATAATTCTAAGGTAGTTATAGGGATGTCCCTATAGTTATGTATAAGTATAGTTTAAAGTCCTATTATTTTGGTAACAATAATTAATAACCTATAAATAAACCAAAGATGTTAGAGATAGAAGGAACTCCCCCTTGACTATGTTGTTTTCCAAGTATGATTTGACCTCTCACACTATTCCTTTTTGGTTTTACATGATTGATGGATCCTGAAGGAACCATGTTAATGATCAATGCACTTGGAAATGATATTATTGTATTCCTGATCAACCAAATATTATGTGATATGGATTGAGAAATATTATTTATATACATACAGAATATATGAATCATTCTGGACTTCCCAATGAGCAGAGAAGGGAAAAACATTCTATTGAGTTCATCATGAGGCAACATCCACCTTCTTTCAAGGGGCCTTCTTCTCCACTTACTACTGAACAATGGATCAGTACCATTGAAATGATATTTTCTATCCTTCACTTTTTGGTACATGAAATGATCATTTTGGTTGTCAATTGTTTAAAAGGTGATGCAGACAAGTGGTGGACTCTAATAATGATTACAAGGTAGGAATATGAAATTGAATCCTTGGAATGGGACGATTTCAAGGACTTATCTTTTTAGTAATTACATCCCTCTTATTCTTCAAAAAAATATGGAAATGGAGTTCCTTGAGCTTATGAAAAAGGATGATGAATCTATTGGTACATATGAGGCCAATTTTACAAGACTTGCAAGGAATTCTTCTGGATTTATCATCCAACTTGAAAGTAAAGTTGATCTTTTCTTCAATGGAATAAACCCATGTGTTTGAAGGAAATTAGATATAATATATGTTAGTAGCTAAGAAGTTATTGTGTGTTGCGCTATCAATGTAGAACTGGAAGTTGGTGTTACATATCCATATCATGTTTTTGACAAGAAATGAAATATGTACTTTGAGGGAAAATCTCAAAACAATGGTGAAAAGAAGATAAATGTTCCACTATGATCAAAGTGTGGAAATAAAATTGTTGGATATTATGTTATAGGGTCTAAAAAATGTTTCAACTATGTAAAATACATTTACTGAGAAGTTGAGGGCCGATGTAATGGGAAAATGTTTCTAATGATGTGAATGGAGAACATACTAAAGAAAACACATCACCAACAATTCAATGCTATAAGTGCAAGGAAATTTGTCATTATGCTAACCAATTCCCCAATCCAAGGGTTAATGATGATCGACATCAAAAACCCCTTAAGGAAAAAGACAAAGGGATGTCACATGAAATCACTATTGATGATGTTGAGTATGACAACGATGTGGGGGAATGATTTAGTGTTTATGTAATGGGATTCCAAAATAGTGTTATGGAATCTCATTTACAGTAATATGAAATATTGGAAAAAACTATGTATTGGTTTATTATGGTTTTCTATAATTATATGGTACTAGTAACCATTAAAACAGAGTGAAATATTTTAGGAAAGCAGATGGTATGCGTATAATTAAAGGATAAGGAGAAAATAATATGTTTGATAGTATTAATGATTTCATGACTGATAAAAGGAAAAAGTGATATCATGGTTTGAGTATATTGTATTTTTGATATATTTAGTGTAAGGAAAGTGTTAATTTTTATTGAATTAATTTTTTCACTAAGGTTCTATAGTAATTTATGTTGTTATCATATTTAGAAAGAATACATGATTAAGGTATTTAGATATTTGTAATGAGAAAACCAAGAACTGACAAATGAGATATGGGAGACATATGTTAAGTTTATTTAGTTTAGCTCCTTCTAACATTTTATATTTTCAATTTTTGGAAGTATTGTAATGTTATCCATTTATGGACAGTATAAGTTATTTTCTAGTTTTATTTTTATAGATTAATGTTTTATCTCACTATTGGTAGAATTATGCATATTTAATAATCTGTTATAACATTTTTGTTGAGACAAAAGGAATGAATTATCATTCTATAGTATGATCTTCTAACACTTTAGGAATGAAAAATTCAACTTCATTTCATTAAATAATAGATGAATCCGAAATTGTTCAAGTAACGACCAACGTTGATATTACACTAAAATCATGTATGTATTTCTCCTTTGGAAAACATTATTCCACATTAGGGAAATGATATTGAAAACCAAAATTGTTATCCAAGTACCCTCTTGTCCAATTAATCATATGGTCCCATAAATCATCGCAAATTTATGGATTTCTAATAGTCTACTTTCTCCAAACCTTATTATATATCACTATCCATGAGAACATGAAGGTTATATTTCATTTCCATATCCATGTTTTTACTTCCCACCTATGTTCTCTTATTTGGAAACCCAATGATGAGTTACTCTGTGTAACCGTTATGTTTCTAACATTTCCTTTTAAAATTATGTTTTTGTATTCCTTTTTACGTTGTGGGTTTCTATGAAATAAACATTCAAATAGAAAACCGTTTATAACCCTAATGAATTTCGAGGGTGAAATTATTTTTAAGGGGGTAGAGGGTAACACACCATGATTTTATGAGATATATTATTTTATGTCTTGTGTTGTATGTTACACCAACATTATCTTGTTCTATACGCAAAACAATATTAGCTTATAGTATATAGAACACTTTTCTTTGCTTGTGTTGCATATAATTTCTAGTTCTTTGTATTGAATTAATTTCACGCAACACTGATTATATATTTTGATCAATATACTAATGGTGTAGGTATGTATTTTGTTATATGAAACACTAATGGAGTCTTTCACTACATGCAACACTGACGTGGCTTGTGTTATACGCAAGAGTGACCTTCCTCGATAGCTTGTGTTGTACTCAATACTGAGTTAACTAAACAAAAATATATTATAAAAATATTATATAAATAGACGTTAAGAGTAGTATTAACCACTTTATGAATTTTATATGACATTTTAATTTAATTTACACATATTCTGGAATACAATATGAGAAAAAAAATCAATTTTTCTGATAAAAGAAGTATTTTACAAAAAATACATTTTAACAACCTTCTGATGGCGCACCAATTTTAAATCTATTTTTTGAAAAATTTATATGTTCAATTTGAAAAAAAAATTATTCTTTAGAAGAATAACATCTAAATTTACTTTGTATGATCTTTAGGTATTTCTCGGATAAAATTCACATTTAAATGAATAGTGAAAATTACTGTATTTTAATTCAAAACAACCTTTTCATATAATTTATTTATATATATCGATTTTACCTATAATTATATTTTAAATATAATTGGATTATATTTTTATAATTTAATACAATTTTTTCATTAGAATTAATTTCACTTTCAAATTGGACATAAAAAGATGTCAATCTTTTGAAAGATATTATTTGTTAAAAAATATGCTTTTCAGTTTTGACAACGAGGATTAATTTTAAATTAATAACTAAAACTTGTATTTTTTGAATTTGGAAAAATGGATTCAATATTAGGTATCATAAGGTTTAAACTGTGTTAATATTTACCTTTTATGTTTTGACATTGTGAATAGTAACTCGAGTAATTATTTTATTTACCGTGGTTAAAGGTTAAATCTAGTAAATAAGGGTAAAAAAATAATATTATAAAATATTAAACTATCCTAATACATTTCCTAATTATATTGGATAAGATATTTCTGACCATGTGAATCTTTATGTAGATTTTGGGACCCCCTGGTTTCACATGGATGTGAAAATTACATTTTATAATATTTAATTTAAAGTAAAGATAATTATAACATAAACATATATATTTTATTAAATTAATTTTAATATGGGGTTATATTATAGATATCTATGTTAATAAATATTAATTTCAAAGATAAAAATATTTCTTACATCAAGGTATTTTATTTATAATTTTTAGATATTAGATAAATATACTTACTTATGACACAATTATGATGTAGTGGTTACCTCATTAAAGAATGATTCAAATATTTGAATTTATAAATATTAAAACAAATATATTTTCGTTATTGTAATGTCATAAATGAATTTATTAGATGATATTGAGATATTATATTTTATTTAGAGGCTTATTTTAGAAAGAATAAGGTTGTTATGAGTTTTTAAATAGTCAAGAATGAATATTTTCCAAAATTGAAACAATTCATAACATAAAACACGAAATAGTTTATTAAATGTCATTAAATTCATAAAAATTTATCATTCATAAAAATTATTAATATAATTCCAAATATTTCATAATTAATTTTTTAGTGGGTCTTTTCATATGACATGGTAATTACATTAACCCACAATGTGTATATAACATGATATCATGCTAACATTAATAAGGGTAAAATAAGGTTAATACCAAAATGATAAGGATAAAAAAATATTCAAAACATGTCAAACAATTATTGGATGATTTTTATTCGAAGGAAAATCATTGTATGTTATAATTAAATAATTTTTAGACCATTTTAAATCGAAATTTTATTTATAATAAATTAATATTTTGGAACATTCCTAAAGTGCTCCTCTCATCTCTTATAGAAGGCCACCTCATCCCTTTCCTATTTAATCCATTTTGAACCTTAAATATAGGCCAAAATCTGCCCATTTCTATTCTAAACTTCCCTAGATAAAATATAGAGGTTCTAGTTTTCTTAAAAGTCCAACTCTAGTACCATAAGATGAAATTCAAAGGAGGCATGTCGAGGAAGAGGCAATACCTTCTCCCGATTCATTCAAATTTATTTATTCTTCAAAATCCTCTTATTTACTTTTTTCATTATAAATTAATATAATAATTACCACTAATATACTAATATGTTATTATAAATATGAAACAACCCTATTTAACCTTCTATCCATCCTATGAAAAACAAAATCATTGCGCGTGCATACATACGGATTACCGTCTCCCCATCATGGTGTAATCTTTTTTTCACCCCCACTATACATGGATGGGTTTAATGGTGGAAATAATTACTATATATTCTTATAATAAAATTATTCTAATTATGAGATATTATACACCATATACTTTGATACCATTCAACAATTATGGGAATGATATCATCTCTCATGCATGTGTACGGCTTACCGTCTGCACAACGCGATGAGATTCATTCCCCATGTTAACCATTCAAAAATGATTATAAATTATATATAATAAATACACAATATATATATGAAATAATAATTCTGCAAGATTTTTTTATATATATATTTCATTTACTTACTTCCATTTAATTTTTCAAAGAAACAGAAACAATGTTCATGCGTACGGATGACCTACCGTCTCAATAAACAGTGTATCAAATTCCATTAATCGATCTACTAAATATAATTATATAATAACTATAAGTGATATATAAATATTGTTTTAAACTATTTAATTATGTGAATCATGATCTAATTAAGCATATGAAGAATAAAAATCCAAACACATTTGACAAATGAAACAATTATTACCCAAAATGATTCCTAAATATGGAATTGACAAATGAAAAGGTAATATAAAGTCGTAAGTGAATCATATATTATATAAAAAATATTATTATGGTTTTATAGAAGTTAATAATATGTTTATACACACTAAAAATACGTTTTGGAAACATACAGATGAAATCAGTCATATGTTAGGGGTTAATTTTTCAATCATTTTTTAAATGAGATTGTTTATAAGTAAGCATTTTCTGGGGATATATTCATCATCCATGTCCATATTTTATAAAAATGTTTTCATAAAATTTTTACTATTATTATATTTATTTTAATGTCATTTTTACTCATATTTTACTTTTAATACATGGTCTGGAAGGAATCTTTATTTTCGTTGCCATACGAGGAACATTTTGACTTTTCTAGTAAAAGTATAAGGCAATTTTTTTTAAAATTATATGGAATGAAAATAATTTTAAATCGTAGTAACTCATTATTTAATATAAGTTTCATATACACTATTTAATTTTTATTTTTAACTATTTTTTTGAATTCTACAGCATTTTGAGAAAAGAAAATGTTTTGAAAAAAGAATGGACATTTTCCTCAAGGACTATGTTCAAGTGGTTTATCAAAATTATTTTCCCTCTAAGATGACATAGGTATATCTTTATGTCCTAATTATTACTTTGGTTTGATTATTTTTATGACGAAATTATTTTTATGATGTCCATTCATCTTATATAGATTATGTTATAATGGCATGATGTTTAAGAATACCATTTTATTTCATTGATTATGTTATGATGAATGATTTATGTTTTTGTGGAACATTTAAGAATGATTTCATTTTTAGATTGGTGGTAACTATATCTACCTCCAATGCATTGAGTACATATTTATTTCTCATGATATAGAAAATACTGGAATATTAAATAAATCTGGTTCAGTATTATAGTGCTAGAATGGCATGTAAAGCCAGTTCAGTAATGGAACTTGTCAACTATGATGGTTTTGGATGCAATGCATTGGATACTATGAAAATAATATTATGTTCTAAATGATTTTCCAAAATTCAATGTTTTATTCCATTGCTATTTTATAATGGTTAATGTTCTTTTATGAACTACACCTTACGTACTACCATGATTTATTTCATGACTCATGATTCTGATGTTTATACATTATGATCATATTATTACATTAATATATATACGGTTTGTTTTATTCACTTCATTTTTACCATTACTGAGCATTTTAGATCACCCTTTCTATGTTTTCTTTTCCCCGGGATATGAAGAAATTTTTTAGGATGGAAAAAAGGGGGTGATCATTATGGATGATGTTGAAGATCTCTCGCCATGATTAGAATATAATGTTCCTAGTTTCAAAGACACTAAACTAATAAGGTCATAGGGAATTTTTTTGTGTCATGTATTAGGTATTCCACAAAATTTTTGTAATGTTCTTGTACGCAAATCGTTTCTCTCTACATTGATAATGAAATTAATTTTATGAAATCAATTTATTTTATATGGATTATAAAGGAAATGATATTTTAGAGAGCCATTTTTTGTTACATAGGTTATGCTATGATGAATTGTTTATGTTTTTGAGAAAAAATTAATTTTTATTTAATTATGAGATGGGTGGGACCTATATTTATCTCTAATAAATTTTTTAATGATTTATATCTCAGGAGATAGATATGGCTGAAATGGTATGTAAACTTGGTTTAGTGATATTGGGATGGAACGATAAGTGAACTTGTTTTAGTAATGGAGTTTTTACACTATGAAGGTCTTTATAATTATTCATGTATATATATATAAATTATTTTATGTGCTTGAGTTTTTTTAAAGATGATTTTTTATACCAATTCTATGTTATCGTGGTTAATTTTCCTTTACTAATAAAGAATTACATACATCCTTGATTTATTTTATGACTCAAATTTTGATATTAAACATATATGTTCATGTTTTTACAATATTATGGTTATGGTTTTTTTTCTATAAGTTTTCCCATACTGAGCCCTTAAGTTCACTATTTTTATGTTTTATTTCCCACAGGATATAAGGAATGGTTTTAGTTTGGAAAACTAAAGTGGAAGATCTTTGTGGGAGATTTTTGAGATCTTTCATCAATCTAGAAGAATGTGTTATGTGTTTCCAAAGACACTAAACTAATAAGGTATTTGGTCTTCTATTTGTGTAATGTATTATGTATTCCTAAATTAATTGTAATGTCCATGTACATCAATCTTGGTTTGTAGGATCCATTGTCATATAAAAATGTATTTCAGTAACTTCCCTCACTACATAAAAATTATATTATTGTTAATGATTTAAAATTATAATTGAATATGTGTATATCACTGGTTAGATCATTAAGATAATATGAATTCATTTAGTATATAATTAGTGGGAGTGATTCATGTATTAATAGAGTTTGTTGGAATATTACAATCCGGGTAATTTTCTATGATGTATATTATTTAATGATTTTTTATCTATATGAGAAATATAATGATCTTGATGAGAAAAACATTGGGATGGTGTTTGTGATGGATATCCATACTACTGATTATTATGAATTAATAAATAACTTTTTATGGAGATACACTAGGATGAAGATTATTAAAATGGTGTTAAATCTTAGAAACGTTATACTAATCCTTGGGATTAATCAACTCTTGATTGAATTTCATTTAACTTCATTCAAATTCAATATCCAGAGATTATATTTTTCTATAAATCTTATAAACTATATCCAAGATTATAGAAAAATGTAAAATGGTTAAGGATTAATGAATACATAACATTAATTTTAGAACTACCCTGAACGCATTTCAATGACAAATGGAGAAGGAAAAGTGAATACTAATGTGAATAAGAAATTAAATATTTTAGGTAAGTTTTTATACTTCTAGAGATGTATCAAAAAGAAATTTCATGTGATGCGTAATATATATATTTTGGGGAAAATATAAAAAAGTTCCAAGGTAAAAATAAAAATTTAACACAAAAGAGTAAAAAATTATAAGCATGATTCAATAGTTTGTGGAAATTTGAAAAGGGAATATATATACTATGAGACATAAGATTATTTAAAAATAAAAAATGGAAAAATTATAGACACACAATTTAATATGTAAGATACATATTTATTATGTAATGGTATACCTCAATGAAGATTTTTAAATTACAGATCCCTAAATTGATATATAATAATGATGGAGATCACAGTATTATACATAAGAAATCATATTTATTTTTTAATTTTTATTTGTTAATAATGATGAAAAAAGGTGAAGAGTTTTTAGAAGATAGTTATAGAAGGTCGACGTGACGTTTTTTTATATTATTTCATGTAATAAATATCATAGACTGATGACTAATCCTCATTTCAAGGTAATATGTGTAAATAAATAAAGAATAATATTTCCACACCATGAAGAAGTCAATCATGTCGTAAATATTTTTAAGAATGAATGAAAAAAATGATTCATGTTCTATTATTTATGTTCATCCCACATCATGATAGATTCTTTCACACTAAAATTGTAACACTACATGTTTTTATGAAGTCACATGCTATAAAGTGGTAGTACTTTTTTTATATTTAAATGAAACTAAAAATAATAATTAATATAAATCACATTGAAAAAGTTTATGATAATAGTGGATTCTATCACAAACACACAATGTTCAACATTAATGCCTTTATTATAGTGAAATATTATGGAAATACTAAAATAAAAATCATGGTAATATTTTAATACCAATAATATAGTATAATAAAATTAATTAATATTGTCGAGAAAATATTTATAATGATACATGAATAAATTTTAAAAGAAAAAGACAATGTGATGCAAGATTTAAGGTAGCTACTATCTTAAACATTCTCCGAGTAAATGAAGAGAGAGTGAGAAGTAATCTTATGTTCATATTAAATATATTTCAGGACAAAGAAAATTATACCCACCACTTCAAAGAATGTTTTTATTCATGATTATTGAATCCAAATAATAAGTGAAGGTTATTAAACCTTTTTTTCTTCATTCTCACCAATGAAGATGACTAAAAATCCAATTATACTATATCATAATATTAGAAGGTATAATGAAGATAAAAGTAATATTCATGGGTTTGTTCTTATTGAGGAAGGTGATTAAAAAAATTATTTCTATGATGAATTTGCGAGTTCACTATTATTGATCATACTTCATATATGTTCTAAAAAAATATTTTTTTTGAAGAGGGTGGCTTTGTTTCGGCTAGATATTGATAATTATATGTTGGTTTTTTCATTACACTTAGTGCGAATGAGGATTATGGGACCAATGATATTTCCTTTCCCGATATTCTTATTGATAACAAAACAGGATTTATGTGTGAATGTTATAATAAACACCACACACATTGTCTATTTTCATCCATATTGGAGGTGAAACACATTGATAAATATCAATGTTTTGGGTTTTTTTCATTACTAGTTGTACTTAATGAATTATAATAGGGGAATGAGATAATTTATAGATACAATAATTCAGTTTTTATTGATTTAAATTTATCTAAAATGATTTAATTTATAAGAAGTCACACACACTGATTCCCCCCTCCCCTCAACGTGGTGCATCGATCCTTGTGGAATAATATAAGGTAATTGAAAAACATAGATAATAATTTGATATTTAATTTTATGAGTTCAATAATTCTCAAAATTGTATCCTTTTAAATGATAGATATAATCCCCTTTCATAGAAATGATGGCAATGAATCATGATAGAGGGAACTAGGATAGGTAATTGGGGACTTTATTGATGGTGAAATCCAAAAAAAAAGTGAGTTCCAATGTGGGTAGAGGAGGGGGTCCTTTTATTTTTCATTTTAAGTGGAATTCCTATAAGATTAAATTTATTAATTTTTTAGGAATTTCATTTTGAAAACAAAACCCGTAGGGAAACACTAGTATGATCAGATCTTTTACCCTCCCACATTCGATAAAATGAAGTGTCAATATAGATGATTTAAATATTGGGACATCCAATGTTGGTTATTATAAATTCATGTTTACATACCTTATAAAATAATAAATATAATTTAATATAACATTAATTTATTCAAAAACCATCAATTAAATACTTCATACTTTACTTTTCATGTTGTTTTTCGATAAAACTAATGTTGAAAGACATTTTAATGTTGGTTTAATAAAAAAATTAATGATGTACCCACCAGAATGGTTTTCAAAGCCATTTTTTCCTAAAACTGATGTTAAATGTTGATAATGTTTTTAAAAATATTTCATATTAACTAATTAAAAACATGTAAAAAAATAATATAGAACCAAATAGAAGAAAAAACCATTATAGAAAATAGCATAAAAATCCTTAAAAACATTTAATTCTTTTCAAAAAATAATCTTATATGAAAATACACTAAAAAATTAGTCAAATATAAATAGTTTTTTCAAATAAATTATAATGGTATATCATTTTTTTTGGTTTATATAGATAAAAACCATAAATAACCTATAATATAACGTGATATGAATTTAAAAATACAACAGATTTTTTTAAATTTAATGAGTTATAATGAAACCATCTTTTTCAATATATATGTTTTTTCTTATAATTATTATCTTGTATATATTTTTTTCAATCATAATAAATGTATTCAATATTCCATCACTAATGATAAAACTTTATCTGTAAAATCTAATTTTTAAAATAGTTACACTGGATATGAAAGATCATACAAGTATTAAATGATATAAAAGTTATCAACCTGAACATTCAAATATTTAAGTTTTTTTGTTACACTATTCAATTGAGAGCCCAATATAACTCAATAAATAAATTTTTTTAATTTCAAATATTAAACATCCAAAATTTTATATAATGAAAATATTTTGATTTAATCAATATTAGATTTTATCCTTAAACCGTGTAATGAAATTATTTTTATGTTCATTCGTCGTCCAATTTTCATTACATTTCTGATATCTTACCTTTAATCCAACAATATTCTATGATATAAAGGGATGAACCTCACCTATATTTTATAGAATGTATAAATGTTCATGCATCAGTTCATCATGTGGAATTAACATTATCATTAATCTAAAAATCACTCTTCTATCAAATTTCGAGATATTGGAAGACTAATGTTCTCCACTTTAGAAAAATAATCAGATAAAAACAATATCACCACTTCTTATATAAATGTTTTATCAAAATAGGCCTCAAATTTATTTAGATTCTTAAAATATCCTTCAAAAATTTCTCATGTAATTAAAAATGTTATAACCAATGTGAATAAATTGGGTCCTAATTTATTATCTATTAAACAAAATGAATGAAAAATGGAACAATTATATAAAAATTGTAGAGAATACCATTCCAATAGAAACAATATAAGGAAAAATTCATTATATAATGAATCTAACTAATATGGATCCACACATTTACAATAAATAGAACTGAAAAAAAACCTAATGATTTTCATTTTTACAAATGCTGGTAATATTCAACCCAGTATAACCAGTATAAAATATTTTATAAATTCATACTAGTCATGATATTTAGTAAATAATAAATTTAATACCATTAATGACACCAATTTTTTCACATGTGAAGAATAAAAACTAGTCAATTTAATAACATGTATTCATTGGAATAAACTTACCTTCTCACTCTTTGTTACTGTGAGACGATATGAATGAAAATATGATATGTTTCCCTTCATTGTGGGACCCAATTGTAATGTCATTCTATGGTTATTATGTCCCATTTTCATGAAATAAATATTTTATTAATTCCTTTTATTTTTAACAATGTTCTAATCTGACTATTAATATTTGTTTTCTCAGCATAAATATTATCGTTGATATATTTTACCTCCTGAAATTTCCAAGAAGGTAGCTCAAATGAAATGGATCATTTTATCCATTTATTTGTTTTTTGAAAAAAATCAACATTATTTCTTCCAGATTGTGACTCTGATGTTTCTAAATTTTTTACAATATTCATCAGATGATAATGGTTGAGGAGAAAGTTCATACACTTATAAGCTACAAAATGAATTTTCACTCTTTGATAAGGATGACCCATTCATAAAAATCACTAATATTTAATGTAAATTGTTTTTTTTTCATTCCAAAATTTATTATATGTATTGGGATCATTGAAAATTGCACTACATTTATGTCTGTTAACAATATATCTAAATAAGATTACATATGTAGTAATGTGGTATAAATTTGTCATTATTATATCACACAAAATAATATACTCATTATTGTATTCATTAAATAATTGAATACAATTACCCCTTATAAAATCCATTTCGTACATCAATAGTGATAGATAAACATCTATATCATTTCTAGGATACTATGTTCTATAAATTGTAATTCTCATCATCACATGTTTCCTCTTTGAACATATTTATGGGTATATGTTTTAAAGAACCATCATAAGAAGAAAGAAAATATATTTTCTACTTAGGCCCTAATAGGGATTCATTCAATCTGTACATAGTCTATTTCAAGATTTCTAACATTATTTTCAAAATCAAAATATATTTGATCAAATGATTTCCATCGTGTTGAATTATTATGGTGAAATATATTTCCATCTCAGATGCACTAATCATTACATTATCTAAGTATCATTTCATAATTTTTATATATAGATATTCTCTCCAAAAAAGAAATTATTATAAGGCAATAGATTTCATTAATAGGAAATTCAGGTTCTATTCATAAGAATGAATCATGGTTGGATTTATCATCCATTGTAAATAATTATGTCTCACATTTATAGAATTTTGATTGAATTATATATTCCTTCAAATATTGTACAATTTTTTTGGAAAATATTTATCGTTTTATTCCTTAATACCAATTTAAATAATATACCTTTCCCTTATAATATGAATCTTCAATCACATTCCCTTTTGGATGTCTCCCAATTAAACGTTTAAGCAATTTAGTGAAAATTTTAACACTCTATCCATGTATTTATTTAACTTTAAGGAATCTCAGCACTGTTGGATACACTATAAATTTTGAGGAACTAGAGAAAACTGGTTTCTCAATATCTTCGTATAGTTCTTCAGTGGTTACTTTTTTAAATGGTTTCAACGCCTACATCATTAATTAATTCTTAAAAAAATCCTTTTGTCTTATTCTAAAAATATTTAGCATCATTAGATCATGAATTTGTTATTATTTCACCATGATGGATCATTTGTGTATACATTATATTATGACCATAAAATATCATTTGTTATTTTATTTCATTATATAGTAATTTGATAATATTCAAACAATTCATGCGTGGACTAAAAATAAAATATTTGATTCGATGATTACATTGAGAAATTTAGATGAAATTTTTTATCCCTTCCCCATATTCATCTCTAATTATTCCTATATTATTGCAATTACAATAGATTATTTACCTAATATCACAATATAATAGATAAATATTTTAATAATTATAATCACTTTAAATAATATACAAACAAAAAATTAAAACATATACACATAAAAGTAATATAATCGTGATTTTTTTAGAAAATGTTTAGAAATGAAAAATAAATTATACAAAAAACAATTTACAACTAGAAAAAAATTAATAATGGAAATTAGGCATATTGAATAATATAATTTAAAACCAAAAAATAATTAAGGAAAAAAATTCCACAAACAAAAAATATAATAAAAAATTAAAAAATACAAACAGTTTCAATAAAAATATTACTATAAATAAATTATAATCACAAAAAATTTAAAACCATTACCTATTTTTAATAATAAAAAATTTAAAATTTAAAATATTTTAAAACAAAATTATGGATGAATGTAATATATAACTTAAAAATATTTAATAAATAAATACAATGGAAAAAAATGAGTTTCAATATATGCATTCTAATGATGGAAAATTTTCATGGCCTGTACTAGAGAGGCACATTCCATGACTACCCCGAGACAACTTCCTATAGGCCAGGTGCTAGGGACTAGCACTGAAAAGGCATATCCCAAAAATGGTAGGCATTTTCCTAATTACTTATACCAAAACACATATCCAAGCAACAAAAGATAAAATGTAAAAATTCATAATAAAAATTAGTGAAAACACTATATCCCAATCGACAGGGTAAGAAATGAATGTAATGTGCAGTAAAGAAAACTAGGCCATAATACAAGCCCACCAAAAGAAAAGTATGTAATCCACAATATCCAACATATAGAAAAATATACTGGGACCATTGCTCAAAGCTATAGGAACACCTCAGCCTGCCTAAACCCATAATTCCCAGTTCGGTCCTTATCCACCCATGACTCTTTGAATATTCCATTCAACTAAAAAAGACACTACATATGGGGTGAAATCCCATGTAGGGGTGAGAAAACAACAGTCAATAAGGCACCCTGAAACCAGAAAGGTATACTACAATGGAAAAACATAAATTAGATACCACATCAGAAATAACACAAAGGAAATACCAATCATGAAAATAAAAATTCGACAAAACGAAAAATAAATTTCACTCAGGAAACACCACACATGAAATACAAAAATGGAATAATATAGAAATATCATTTATGATATTCACCCACAGACCATATATCAAGACTATCCAAATATACTCTCTATAATGAGACACACAGTCTTCAAAATGCACATAGTCATTGGCTGTTTCATTGTCTCCATGAGACACACAATCTCTATAAGACACACAGTCTTTAGAGTCACACAATCTCCATGAGACACCAAATTTTTGGGAGTCACACAGTCTCTATTAGATAACTAGTCTCTATGACATATTCATCCATAAGATTACTCTCAAGAAGGATCATTCCAGGAGAACATACTAATCCATCAATATGATCATATGCACTAATCCAAAAAACCAACTTAGGATATCTCTAAATGTCCATCTTGTAGAAGGGTCCCAACGCTATAGACGGTTTATCAAATGGACACAAGATTTCAAAGTTACTGTCATTTGAAAATTCAGAAGGGGGTCTATCATCTCGAGGACCCTTAGGGTGGTTTACTTCCTAGTCCGAATGCCCCCCCCCCCCCCACGGTCAACCATGATGCCAATGTTTGAGCTATCTAGGTAATGTAGATGCATGGTCCACTGTAGCTCATAGTCGACCACAATAGATTATTGTGGAATGGTTCATCCACCTAGGTCTGATCTGACTAGGGGATTATCTTGACATGTCGAGTTGTCCAGGAACACTAAGATCGGGCCACTCTAGATAGGTCTGGACCAACCCACCATGGAATGGACCATCATGCTGAGGCTTGGCCCACCTGGTCGGGCTAGCCCATTCACCATGTCTACACCCCGCTGGGAAACTCTCCTTTGAGTATACCACCACATTCTTTGGCAACTAAACACAGTTAATTGTCATGTCCAATGTCCACATTCCATGCATCCGGACACAGCCGTTGTTTCCACACCACTCCACACAATGCACACCACTAGCATGTGTGCCTCCTCCCACACGATGTCAGCCTCCCTATGAAAATGGCCCCTTTCTGGGGCCACCGTGCATCCTCCATTGGGAAAATTTCTAAAATGAGACTACTTATTATATCCTCTGGTTGTGAACTAAATTTATCCGGTCACCGTGTCATCTGGTCACCAATCGTTGGGTCTGATTGTGTTCAGAGCCTCCTAGAAATTCAATCCACGACCAAGAAGATCCAATGAATAAGAACACCATGAATAGGGGGTTGAGAAAGGCACCAAGAACACCGGAGGAACAAACCTCAACATTTTTTCATATCATCATCTATTCATTCTAGTTAGAAGAATAAATGAAGATCCATAGTTATCACAATGATCTATATACTATTAAATCTCCACAAAAAATATACATCCGGAAAATAATAAAACTAGGTATCAACCTTTTCGTGGGTTAGTCCATGTTCATTATATAATTTAAGAATGAGGAAACGACATAAGAAAATAAATTCCCAATGTTATTTTTGGATCAGTCATTGCTGAAAAGCAGTTGTTTTTTCAACGTTGAGATGATCCTCCAACTATATTGGCAGGAAAATCATCAATGTAATCTCAGATCCATCGTCATTCATTAGAGATGATTGTTTCTCCAAAATTCTTAGTAATTACATGGATGGGGAGTTAACCCTGAATGCAATGATAGGGTTTAATAAAATAAATTATTGTCACTAACTTTTTGTATAACATTAAATAAAATTAATCATAATTTGTATTATTGAGTTAAACATTCAAAAATTATTTTTCACAGTCAACATACGCTAATCGATGAATGGTATTACCTAAAGTTAATTTGTTTCTATGATTGCAATGATTCCCTCAAATTTCTGATATATGCAACCATTTAGATGTGATTAATCTTTTTCTAGAAAATGAAAAAAACATTCTATTTAATATTTTAATATTATTCCAAAACTGATTTAGGTACTCTGAGACTCAGAATAAAACATTGTCTCAATACCTAGTCTCTTAATATATCAATATAATATCTAAAAATAATTCATATAAAATTACAAATGTTACATTCTCCTGACATTGGGGAATTACATCCCCAAATTCCAAAACAAAAGTGATACTCAAACAAAATAGGGTATTTATCCCAAATCAGAGCCTCCAACTCCTATGTTCTCTCCAGAAGATTCTTGTTCTTCCATTAAACTTGCATGAATGAAATCAACCACCCATGAAAAATCCTTGATCTCCACCAGGTACTCAGTAAAATTCACCCTTTCATCAATTCCCATCTCTCCCTAGTCAATGATGTGTGATGGTTCATGCATGTACCTCCACATCGGTGACATGTGGATGATGTCATTCACCCATTCTAACTATGGAGGTAATGCTAATTGTTACACCACCTCACCAACTCTATATATAATATAGAAATGGATGATGAACCTCATCGATAGCCTACCACCCCATCTAAATAACTATAATCCCCATTGAGGTGAGACCTAAATTAAACATGGTCTCATTCCACAAACACCAAAGGACACAACCATCTGTCATCATAAGACTTCTAATGACTCTAGACTATCATTATCTATTTCGGTATGATCTAAACCTTCCCTTTATTCACCTACACCAACTCTGGGCCTATGAGTGCTGACTCTCCGGGGATCATAAATAAAAGTTGGGACCTGATGTTTCACCTATATAAGGCATGAATCATTCCATATTGATGGTGGAATGGTATTTGTTTTTGTATGAAAACTCTACTAGTGGTAGGTGATCCTACCTAATATGGCCAAAAAAACATTATGCAGTAACTTTCCATGTCCTACAGAACCTGATTTTTTTCCTCAGCCTAAACATACCTCTGTGGGTGAAATGTTGTACACAAGTGTAACTATGTCCCAAATGACCCCTGCAATCCCTTCCACAACCAGGATGTCAATAAATCATTGGGATCAGATTCTATCATTGATGTATGTCAATGGAGTCAAGCTATATATTATATGTTGAGGCATCCCAAACTCTCTACTCAACATTGCTATCAAATATCTAGGATGTTGGATGACATGGTGAGTCAATCAATGATCTCATAGATGGTATTGTGTCCCCTAGATGTACATGGTATATCTATCAACAATTCTATCCATATCCCATCCCACCTCCATTCTGGAACATATAAGGGTTGATTCAAACCTGCTAGAACCTACTGATCCTACTGCACTTGCTATAAAGTGAGGCATTGAGAAACAAACATTGCAACTCACTTCTTCATTCTTGGCCACAAAAACTAACAACGGGGGTATTGTTACATCTTCAACACACCTAGATGTACCACTAAAGGGGATGTATGAAACTCTCTTCATACCATATTCTGTAACTCCATAGGTACTACTGTGAATCCTTCGAAAAGAATGATGTGCTCCCCACCATTAGAATATCCATTAGGGGCATGCCCTATAAACATCTGAGCATATAGTGTCTTGAAGTTAGAATCTCAATGATGTTCCTTCATTACCCATGGTATGGTTGGAGGGGTTACAACCATCAATTGGAGGTAAGATACTCCATTTCCTTCCACAAAGGATATCTTCAGCAAGGAATACCACTATGATGCATCATTTGATAATTGTGAACTTGATCTCCTACTATGAGAATCTTCAACCACATTCCCCTTCCTAGGAGTATAGGCAATCTCAAAGTCACAATCTTAGAGGACCTCTAGCCATCACCTCTATCTCAAGTTTAGAACCTTCTTAAAGAAGATATTCTTGAGACTATTTTGGTCAGATTAGATGATAAATCGATCACCAATAAAGTATTGATTCAACATATTCTATGAGAAAACTAACACTATTAACTCAAGATCATGGGTCATGTAGTTCTAATCATATGGTCTCAACTGGTGCGATTTATAGGAAATCACTACATTCCCATGTCTCATGAAAAAATCACGAATGGTACCTGATGCATTACAGAACACAACTTACATGGCACCTTCCTCTAGAGAACCCAAAATATGAGTGCTCATAAATATCTGTCTCAACTACAAGAAGATCTCATATAAATTCTCCATCCACATGAAAGGTTGCCCCTTTGTATGAAAGCTATCAAGGATTATGCTACTTTGTAAAAATCCGGTACAAACTATCAATAGTAACTAGCCAAACCAAGGAAACTCTTCACCACTGTAACATTATTGGGTGGATCCTTATCATGTACTTCTTTAATCATCACTGAATCCATTGCAACTCCAGCCTCTGAATTAACCTGTCCTAGAAAATGAATATCTCGAATCAATAACATACACTTTGAGAGCTTCCCAAAATGATACTACTCTCAGAGTGTCTCCAGGACCGTCTTCAAGTATCTCACGTGCTCCTCCATTATTGTTGAGTATACTAGGATTTAATAATGGAAGACCACCACGAATTGGTCAATATAGGACTGAATGATACTATTCATGAGGCTCATGAACTCTATTGGGGAATTCTAAATTCCAAATGGCTTCCGAATGTATTAATAATGGTCATAATTACATTTGAATGTTGTATTCGGTATATCCTTATCTCGTTCTCGTATCTAGTAATATCCAGATCTGAGGGAAATCTTCATGAACCACTTATTCCCTTTCAACTGATCAAATAGGTCGTCAATAATTGGTAGTTGATACTTACTTTTCATAGTCACTATGTCGAGGAATCTGAAGTACCAAAATAACCTCAACCTCACATCTCACTTCCTCGAAAATAAAATTGAGGATACCCAAGGTGAAACACTATGTCTCAAGAATCCCTTCCTCAACCAGTCCTCTGACTATACCCATTGCTCAGAATTTTCTACAAGAGACATATGATATGCATGTGTAGATATATATGTTTTCTCGGGGTACATATCAATGAATAATTCTACCTACCGATAGGAGTTACTCCTAGAACATCTTTTGAAAAGATATCCACATACTCCTCCACCACTATAAGAAACTAATGAATCATATCATCCACTATTCTGAGGGTCAGTCTAGCCAACAATTGAGTAATCAGTTTCACCCTCCTATGTTTGAATCAATCTTATGCTTCTCTGTTGTCATTTTCAAAGGAAATGGAATTCATGATCCTATCACTATGGAAACACCATACTTTATGCCTAGAATAGTCAATCTGAGCATGAATTCTGGATAAACTGTTCATACCAAGAATGAAGTCATAAGTCCATGAAGCCACTACCAGGAGATCCCAACTAAAACTCCTGCCTCCAAATATATGTCCACACTGTTAGAACTAGTGTGATATCATCGAATCTTCCCCCATTTTAGTCTCTTAGTGTAAGGGTCGATTTTATAGTTCAACTAGAATCACAGAGTCGAAAAAGTTTCATGAAAATAAATGAATGATAGGAACATGTGTCTATAAAAACTATAGATATGGTGGAAACAACACCGATTGTACCTCAAATCATCCTTAGATCCTTAAGGTCATAAGACCCCATCATCTATTGTTGGCCTCATCATACACCATGAGTTCCTTGTGCAAATCATTGAACACCTGTGGTGGGGTAGGTAGTACATATAATCTACACCCACTTCCATCATCCCTACCTACTCCTCATACACATCCACCACCTGACAGAACACCGTAATCCAATCTCTGCCTCTGCCTCGGTTGTCACTCAACCATCTCCAGATCGATCATATTATGGGTTGGGAAATCGCGTTCAAGAAGACCCAAAATACAACATGTATAAGATTTGATGTCCCTTATGTGATTCAAGCCTACCTAGGATCATCCCTGGAAGTGCTTGATCGACTCGGGTCCCTACCACTACCATTAGAAACCTACTAATGAGGTCTTAGCTACTTGGTGTCTTCTAGTAGCTCCTAATGCTGGTGTATACTCTCTAAGAAAACTAACATCCATAAGAGGTCTATAATGTACCCTATCATAAGTAGGAATGCAATGAGATATCATGGGTTCCCTAATCTCCTGACTTAGGCTATACTTGATGGTATGATCCTTGAATAACCTATCTCTTACCCTATCCTTGTAGTAATGTGAAGTAATGGTAAACACCAACAACTACTACACCATATTCAGACTACCTTGATTCAGATGCAGAATATCCTCTTTGTGTACTGATCAAAATCATCCAAAAATAATTCTTCTATAAAGAGATAATCAAATTCTTCCAGACATAGACCCATCCCATCATTGTCCAGGGTCTCTATACTCCACCATCACCTTGATGAGCGCCAGAAAATACTCGCGATAAGGAAATCCATTTGGTTGGAAGGTTTCCTCATAAGGAGGAATACACGTGTAACTACCTTCAGCCATTCCTTAAATGCATGGGGGTATGGCTCACTCCAAATCCTGGGAGGTCACTATTTCTAGAACACATGAAATTAACTCAGTCAATGTGCATCCTAATCCAATAATTATACTCAAAACTACTGCATGACAGTTGGTGGTATTTCTCGAAAACGACATGGAGGTTCTATTTATGGTACAAGCCCATGTTCTGATGCCTCATTCAATGGTGGATCATCCTCATGATCATGAAATAGAGTACAATTTGGTTGGCAAAATGGAATCATCCTGAATCAAAACAAGGTGTGTCATGATAGATATAGTATATATTTAGTGATGACTCATGAAGGACATGGAAACCAAAATGAATTCTTATATTATGCATGCACCATTATTTTTTCCGACTACCAATGTTTTCATATACAGAGTTGAAAACAAGAAATCAGATTTAAGGTGTATGGATATGTCAGCTACCACACCAACACTATATTCCCTGTCCATATGGCCAAAAATGAATTATTTGATGTTTTCCCCCAATCTAGACTCAGAAACTCTTGTTCATATGGTAGAACTAACCACCATTTATAGGACTCTCCCATAACCCTTGCTAGAGGGGCACATGTCATGACCACACAAATCCCACCTCCAATCGTCCAGGGGTTGGTGACTAGTATCGAGAAGGCATATCCCAAAAATGGGAGGAACAATCCCAAATACATGAACACACACACACAGAAACATCCCCAAGACACAAAAGTTGATATTTAAAAATACTATGTAAACTAATGCTTACATACACTATATCAATACAATCATAGTACAATAGGAAAGTAAAGTGCAGTAAAGTAAACTGGGCCTGAATACAGAACACCAAAATAAAAGTCTATAAACCATAAAGTCCAACATATAAACAATGTTATTAGGACTGATTCATGAAACCACTGGAACGCCTTGGCCTTCCTAAAGGCACGCGGCTTTGTTCAGTCATGGTCCACCCTGGACTCTATTAAAATAACTCTTGTCTGCACAAAACTATACATGTACAAGAATGGCCTGTGGAGGTGTGAGTAAAACAATTTTCACCAAGGATCCCTAAAACCAAATAAATTAACACGACAATGGAATAAAAAAAGTTAATACCATACAGGTAATAACACACATGAATTACCACAATGGAAATACCATTTAGAAATTCCACATTGGAAATACCAAAAGGGAATACAACTCAGGAAATACCATACAGGAAGTACCATAAACAAATAGTATAGTCAATTCCTTAAAAATATATTCCCATGTCCCATATATCAAGAATATCCAATTATAATCTCTCCAAAGAGACACACAATCTCAATGAGACACATAGTTTCCATGAGACACACAGTCTCCATGAGAAAAACAGTCTTGGTAACACACAAAGTCTATGGGTGTCACACTGTCTCCATGAGATACATAGTCTCTATAAGAAACATAATATTTGGACGTCACACATTCTACATGAGACATACAATCTCTATAAGTCACATAGTCATTAGGAGTCACACGGTCTCGATGAGACAACCAGTCTCCATGTCACAACTATCAACATGATTCCTCTCAAGCACACTCGTACTGGGAGAACCAACTACACAAGAATTTAGTTCATATTCACACATCCACAAAACCCACATAGGTTATCTCAAAATAACCCTCTCTTAACAAAGGTCGCAATAATGATGATGATTCGTCAAAAAAAACAACATTTTTTAGATTTGGGAATTTAAAAATTCCAAATGGGGTCAACTGGCTGATGGACCGATCATGGAGGATGACCAGCTAGTCCGAAAACACCACCCTAAGGTCAACTATGGATCAGTCCTTCCACCTGGGTCCGACCTATCCCATGGGAACTGGCGCATTCTAGTTGGGCCTCACCTGATCAGGTTTTCCCAGACCAACTTCGGCACGAACCGTCTCAACGAGGCCTTGCCCATGTGGTTGGGTTAGTCCACACAACACATATGTAGCTCGAGGATTCTCTCCACACCATAGTGACAAGCGTGTCCTATATACACCGCACATGGATGGCTGCCATGGGCTCAAATATGGTCGTGTCACCACTGACACCAACAGCTGATGCCAGCGCATCGATGACCCCTTATGCGGGCCACCAACCTCCCCTGGTGAAATTATTTATAAAACGAGTCCACCATCTCGATCCTCAAGTCATGAGGTACATCAATCCAAAATCCATGTTTCCATTCCACCAATCCGGGGTTCCGATTGAGTTTGGAGCCTCTCGACAATTCAAGTTGGGACCAAGCGGGTTCAACAGAGAAGAATGCTAACAACCAGGGAAGAGAAAAACACCAAGAACACATGAGGGACAAACCTAATTCTTTGTCCATACTAGCCATGATTCATTCCTATTATAAGGATAATCATAGAGCCATATTTATCACAATGAAATATCTCTAATTAAAACCCCAAAAATATATATCCATCCCAATGTTGATCGTACCACATTCTACCGATTCATGGGGTTTCCCATGTTTTTGGTAAAATTTATTAAGGGAAACCATGAAAGATAATAAGGAAAAAACCTCATGTTTGTATTGGTCGGTGAGAATATGTGGTTGTGTTTCTATCATTGACGAGATACACCAACAATGTTGGTACGATGATCCTCGATTCGATCTCCAATCTGTTGTCATTTGTTTGAGAGGATTCTTTATCTAGGATTTAGTGGAACTCAATGGTTATGGTGATTAACCTGAATTATCAAACAAGGATTAATAGAAATAATACATGTCACAGAAAAATGTTAAAAAAATCGTAATTTATTTTATTCTTGAAATTATTAAAAAATTATTTTTCACATTCGACCCACACCAATCGATGATATGCCTCACTTTTCGTAATGTCACTAATATAAATGAAATGGTTCACTCAAATTTCTGATCTGAGAAAAAAATTTGAAGTTATTAAACTTTTTATAAAAACCATTGGTGTGTTATATTTAATATTTTAATATCATTCAAATAATTGTTCTAGGAACACTAGGCTTTTGAATTGCATGTTGTATGAGTTCCTGGTCTCGAAATCACTCTGTATATTATCTAAAAAAATACATGAATAATAAAATATGTTGCAAAAATATCTAATTTATTTTGAGGAATGCACCTGAGGGTGGTGGAAGAATGGTAAACAATTAATTA
Source organism: Viscum album (assembly GCA_963277665.1). Lineage (NCBI taxonomy): Eukaryota > Viridiplantae > Streptophyta > Magnoliopsida > Santalales > Viscaceae > Viscum > Viscum album. Next base: position 1,254,075,591 of record OY728120.1, on the reverse strand, counting down.
TTTGGGAAAAAAATTTATAAGAATTAAACTCAAAATTAATAAACAAATCTATGATTTTTATCATGATTTGAATGGATAAACGTTTCTTTCGACCAAAGGATTTCAAGGACTCTATAAGAAAGGAAATATCTAGAAGATTGAGGAGGGAAAATGAAAAAATAATCCTGAAAATAAAATCAAATTAGTTTATTGTGTTCTGTGTGTGTTTATTCATGAGTCAAGAGCATGAGGATTTCTGAAAGGCCGTTTTGAAAAAATTAGGAGAAGAACATAAAAATTTTATTTTGGGGAATTTTAATGCTTCATATAGAAAAATTTATAATTTAGTGATCTTAAGAGTAGATTTTAATCCTCAATATGATGTAAAATTTCATAGGCTACAACATTTGTATGGGGATACCCAACATGCAACTGATAGTACACGGTAAGGTCTGAAATAGGGGGAGGAGGATCTAGGTAGGAATGTTGTGTCAGTATCATCTCTTTCACAAGTATAACTGATACATATGATTTAATTCTATATTAAAAAAAATTCATTTTTCATAGAAAAACCTTTAAGTAAGATATTTTTCCTTGGTATTCTTCACCAATTTATTTTTCTCTATGGATGTGGACAAATTTCTTTCTAAAACTGCTGACCTCTTTATACCCTCTCTTATATCTCATGGGTTTTAGTTTTTAAAATGAATTTGTAAAAATATCAATCCAACCCCCAAGTATAAACATACACAATGTGTGTTATCTTCTAAATTAAATCATAAAATAATGTTCTCAAATATTATATTAGTTAGATATATTTAAAAAATAATAATATCAAATAAAATTAATTATTTGTTACTTATAATATTATCTTTTACACTCTTTGTAGGATCAATAATATATTTCGTATTTCCTACCATTTTCACCATTTTCTATTTTTTATTAATGAGGGGGTGGATATGGAGGGTCTTACAGAACCTCTTTAGTGACACTACAAAGCTTGACTTGTACTTTATTATCATTTTCAACAATAATTTTATCCTATAATAAAGGAAACCCTATGTGTGACAATGTATGAGGGTATAAGTTTTGAGACTATTTCTCATAGTGATTTTTCTTAGGGGAATACTAAATTAATAAAAATATAATTTAATTAAAATAAATTTATTAAATAAAATTTACTAAAAAAACATGACATAAAAAACTTCCTCTCAAGAACTAGAGGAAAAATTATTCAATTTCTTCATTTATATAAACCCATACATAATCTATATATATTAAATCTATATTCTGCAGAAAAATATAAGTTTATAACTTTTACCATAATGGACTTTAATAATTAATATTTCCCAACTTGATGGAAATCCTACAATATGGGAATAAAATACTTATTCTATAGTGACTCTACGAACCAAGGTATGTTCTGTAATATATAGCATGGGGGCCAGTTGTGTTTTCATTATTATCAACCTATTCTCTCTAAATGTATATGTAAATTTTGAAAAATTTATAATTCCATGAATACCATATTTAGGTATCCTCCACACTGAATAATAATAACTAATAAACATATTTTTGTTGAATATAAGATTAATTACATTAAATAATTTAATAAAAACAAATATATTTATTTATTTAAATTTATATACCTTGAATCCCCTTCTTTCATTTCTGTCATTTATAAACATGTATCCTAATTTGATGAATATTTGTGTACTTGTATTAGATTATAATTTAAAAAATTCAATAAAAAAATTTTAGTTCGTAATTGAAAAAATATTGAATGTTATATTTTTTAAAAAAATTATTAAATTAAACAAATTAATATAAAACATAATTTAAAAAATATAAATTATTTTTCATTTAAAAATGAATTTTATTATATACCGATATTTTATTATAAATAAATAAATTAAATATGCAAAAATGTGGTTTTTTTAATAGGAATAAATATATAATTTTTTTTTGAATTAATAAATATTCTTGAAGTTTAAGAATATAATGAAAATAGTCACAATAAAATGATGTGGGAAAATTTTCTCGAAAGAATTTGATATTTGAATCTATTTAATCTAAACCAAATTATGGAAGGTATGTAATGCTAAAAATTTGTATATTTAAATATAAGAGGTAAGAAATAAATATTATTAATGATTTGGTTTCATAAAAAACTAAAATTTACATGATTGATTAGATGATTAATGGAGTGTTTTCCCATATCCCCTCAAATTGATAATTTTGTGTTTCATGGACTATGTACATATCATATTCATTGTTATCCATGGGAAATTGAGTAATATATAAATAATTTCAACATAGGTATTTGACATTATCAATATTCACATTACCAAAATGAATTTTTTTAATTGAATAAAATAGACCATTGGTCATTTGATGGGTCAGAAACATAAAATATTTATTTTTATCCATCTACATGATAAATAATTCCTCCTTACTACTGAATCATTTCGAATCACCATATTTAAATCTATACTCATCATATTTCACACCCCTTTTACTATCAAGGATATTAAAAATAAATATTTATACAAAAAATATTATATAATTAATCTACCATATATCCTCAATGAATCTCAAATAAATTGTTTAAAAAAAAAATTTATCATTAGAAATCAAAAATTTTAGTGCTTCAGTGATATCCATTACTCTACTATTTAGAATTGAACTCTTGTTATACTGGGTTTTTGTGTAAAACTTGTAATGAATTATATCAAAACTAGAGAACATGATCAAAATGGACCTCATTCTAAAAATTTTAAAATTTATTTTGTGGATAAATTGATGATTAATTTCTCCTCAAACAATCAAACAAATGTGTTTTTATGTTCCTTCATCTACAAATTTTCATTTCATTTCTATTATCATACCATTATCCTAGAAATATGTGATGATATTTATGGTTGAACTTCGTCTATATTTTATAGTTTTAAAAATATTCATACATAAATTAATCACATGGGGTTACATTTATCGTGAATCTTACATTCTCTATCAATGATCAAATTTCATGTTATAGGGAGACCAATGTGCTCTAAAATAGAAAAATAATAAGGTAGAATCTAAATCACCTCTTATAATTTATATTTTTAATCAATAGAAGACTCTTGTTGATGTAGATTATTAACATATCCAATCAATATTTTCATTTATCATTCAAAATGATACACCCAATGTAAATAAATAGGACCAAAATTATTATATCACTAACTAAATGATTCAAAAAATGAACAATTATCTAAAAAATGATAGAAAAATAAAATTTATAGTTGAAAAATTATGAAGAAAACATCTTTCTCACATTCATATAACAATTATGGATCTAAAATTTTAATATAAAGTGAATTAAAAAGCTAATATAGCTTTATTATATGAATATTTATTTATATTTGAAAAATTACACCCAATATAACTAGTAGAAACTATTTAATTAATATATGTCAGTCCATAGAATTCGTACATATTGGAATTAAAACCATTAATGACACACAAATTTTCAGAATTTAAGAAAAAAAAATAGACAATTTAATACCATGTAGACATTGGATAAAATTTTCCTTCTCACTCGTTCTAAATGTGTAGTAATCCAATGGAAATATTTTATTTAAATCCATATTCCTTTATTTTCCTAAATTTTTAAAACTGTTCTAATCTAACTATTTACATTGTTTTCTCAACCATTATATTCCTATTGTTATGTTTTACCTCCAAAAAATATATAATAAGGCATCTCAAATAAAATAGATCATATCATACATTTAATTATTTTATAAATATAACTTTATTTCTTCCCAAATATGATATAAATGTTTCTCAATTTTTCATAATATTGATTAGAATATAATAGTTTTGGGGAATATTCATACACTTATAAGATACTATTTTCCATTTTTTACCTTTTAATAAGGATGATAAATTAACCAAAATATCTTATATCTAATGTTAATAGTTTTTTGTTCATTTTAGAATTGATTATATGAAGCCCACTCTTTGATAATTGGACAAGATTTATGATCTTTAAGACTATATGTAGATATGATTCCATATGGAGGAAAGTTTTATTTAGTGAACACTATCATAGAACATAAAATAATATACTCTTTATTGTATTCATTAAATACTAGAACAAAATTATCCCATATAATTTTCAAATCATTAATAAACGGTGATAGATTAACGTAAATATCATTTCTAGGATGCTTTAGCCTATAAATCATCATGATCATCATCACATATTTCCTATTTATACATATCTATAGGGATAAGTTTTAAAAAAACAAAAATAATGGGACACAAACTATATTGTCTACTAAGGCCCTGATACAGATTCATTCCAAATGTTCATTGTCTCATTTTAATATTTCTAACATTATTTCTAAAATAAAAATATTTTTGATCAATTATTTTACATTGTGGTTAATAAGTAGGGTGACATAGGTTTCTATATGAGATGCACTCATTATTATTCCATACATGAATCCTTTCATCATTTCAATTTACAAAGATACTCTCCATGGGGGGAATTATTAGAATACACCTGAATTATGTAATATGATGTTTAGTGATAATTTTCAAGAGTAAATAATGGTTTGATTTATCATCAATTTTATATAATGGTGTCACACATTTAGAAAATACTGATAAAATTTTATATTCCTTCCTATATTGTACATCTTGTGTGTGGAAGGACTGTATCTTTTTGTTGCTCAATCCCATTGAAAATAATATATTTTTTCATTATAATTGGAACATGCAATCATGTTTTATTATAGAAGTGGCCCTCTTAAAATTTCATGAAATTTGGGGAAATTTGTATCACTCTAACCGTGCCTTGATTTCACATAAACTATTCTCAACACTTCTAATAACATTGTAATTTTAGTGCAACTTGAGAATAGAGGTTTCTCATTATCTCCGCATAGTCACTCAACGCGTATTTTTTCAATGGATTAAACACTTACATGATGAATTAATTCATCAAGACAATCCATTGTCTTATAGTGAGAATCCTCATCATAATTAGATCTTAAATTGTATGTTATGTCACCATTCTAGATCATGTTTTCATATATATGATTCAAACAATATCAAATCATATATTCTTTTATTTTTTATACGTTAATCTTCCAATATTCAAACACAACAGGAATAGACTAAAAATCACATATTTTCATTCATGATTTCATTTGAAAAGTTACATAAAATTGTCAATTCATTTCTCAGATTCATATATTGTTCTTTATAAATTTTTCCATTTACAATAAAATAATTACCTAAATTCACAATATAATAGATGAATATATTAATTAATATAACCATTTTTAAAATAAATATAAAAATAAAATTAAAACATATACTCAGATAAATAATATTCATATATGAATTATTAATTAAAATTTTATATATTGAAAAACATTTACAGGTAAAAAATAACTTACAATAAAAAAATTATAATGAATATTAATTATAATTTCAAAAAAAAAGTTATAAGTGAAATAAATAATGGATATTAAAATTCAACAAAAAAATATAATTACAAGAAGTTTCAAAAAACAAATAGTTAGAATAAAAATTTTACAATAAAAAAAATTTAATCATAAAAAAATTTAATCATTAAAACAAATTTTAACAATATGATTTTATAATTTAAAATAATAAAAAAATAATTGATGAATGTAATATATAACTAAAAAAATTTACTTAATATTTTATAATTTTAAAAAAAATTCCGAATTATGGAGGTCGATGATGGAAAATAGCTATTGAATTTTGAGGAATGCACTTGAGGATGGTTGAATTATGGTAAAAAATGAATGATTATGGGATATATTTTTAAAAATTATAATGAAAATTTGTCGAATAAAAACCTTGGTGTGCCATCATGATTCATGTATATAAGGGATTTTACTGAGAAAATGATTTTGAGGGTCATTGTAGAAGGAAAATGATGGAATATTTAAGAGAAAAAAATTGAAAAATACACATGGAAATTAAAAATAAATTAGATGATTGAGTTTAGGATGGTTCAATTCACAAGTTAAGAGGGTGTGATTTTCCAAAAGACCATGTTGAAAAACTGATGAGAAGTATATGAAAATTACATTTTTAATTATAATTAGATAGATGTTAATTTATTATTTTATAAATAATATATTTAATAAAATTTATAGTTCAAATATGATATCATTAATTATTAAATAAAATTATATAATATATGACAAAAATGTTTTTTTAAAATATATATGTCGTTAACCATGAATCACTAAATTAACATTCTATATAACTCATTTTTGATTTAATGAGGGTTATTTATAAAATAATAATTATAAGGCCCCAGCCTTAAACCTTACTTAATCTTGAGTTATTACAAGATTACACATTGAGGATCTTTTCGTGTTTAGAGTTTTAGAGAATTAGATCATAAAACTTGCCTTACATTCCACATATAAACAAAGTGGTTACATAAAGATAGTATTCTTCTTTCCGATCAATGGAAACATATTTAAAATAAATCATGGATTCTTTCTTGACACTTCCTTTACACTATCATCATATAATGTACCTTTCCCTTGACCTGTGAAAAGCATTTCAAAAAATTTGGGATGAGCATAAAAAGCTCAGTAAGGGATATAAAAATATGGAAAGGAAACATGGGTACATATATACATAAGAATTAAATCATACTTTACCCATAAAACATAACCACTTTAACATACCTCATCAAATCATGAATAAACCATAGAAATCATAATACATAAAGGTAACTTGAGGGATTCATAACATTCTTACGTAGGGAGTAACCCTCTTGGTTACGTTTGGAATACCCATAACAGTATATTCCCTAAATCTATTCGGAGAAACCTTAACGTTTCACTCCTTCTCCTTACCCAATGCATTGGAGAGCTATATCGGGCTCACCAACCCTTAGTCTATCACGGAACCACCCGTCTTCATAATAATGCCCAAGAACCTCAACATAATCGTATCACATAAAACATACATAAAGGAAACATAACATTTCCAACTTTCAATCCCATGATATCAATACCACACATTGGTATAAAAATTTTATGAAAACCATTTTCGATACCAAAATAAAATAAATGTAAAACATGGTATTTATTTTTCTTTAAAAAGGTATGGCTTGTAGAGGAAGCCGAAACTCAAATAATGGTCATGGCGGCGGAGAAGTCGTTGTCGCCGCATACGTACAACAAAAACATTCTGTATTGTCGTTTAGTAAATGCTTCGTATAAAAAATATTCCTTTTCAATAAATGTAAAAGTCAAAGGGGTTTATACACCGTATAAAAGAAGGTTGTGTATAAAACAAAATATGCCTCAATGAAAGGAGATTGAGACGAAGTCTCATACCTCGAGGCCAACATGACTCGATCGTTCTTTAATGTCCTGAATAATAAACTTGAGTTAATTTATACTTTCTTATGAACCATTTTCAAGTTCATTATTCCTTTTATATCACTTATTTCCATGTCATGAACACTATGTAATTATTTAAGTTAATAACGGTCGTTTTAATGATCATTGGTACTTGAGTCAAAAATAAACCCTTTATAATTACAGGTTTTTCATTTATCCATTATATCCAAAATGTTATTCATGATGTAGATATCATATATTTCATATATATCCAGTACATGCATGCATTTACAATATTACATAATCATTTAGAGGTAAGAAATGAAATGCCCCGTTCATGGAGACGGTAATCCGTACGTACGCATGAACGCTACTTTCATTTCTATTTCGTATTTTATATAATGGAATCATAATGATATAAAGGTATATTATAATTCCAGTATAATATAATATATAATATCATATTTTCATCCTTTATACGTCCCACATATGGTATTTAACGAATCAAATCACTTTGAGGGGGCGGTAGTCCGCACTTCCTTAAATGAAGATATCACGTTTACCCATAATGGAAACCATAAAGGTATTCCCAAAATGAAAAATACATAAGCTTAAGGAAAACATAAACATATTATATATCATATATAAATATAGTGACATCTTAATGGCCACCTTTGAAGGTGTTAAAAGAATGTTGAATAATCATCGTTTCGGGAGGCATAAATTCACCATCCACGGAAACAGTATGTACTTTAACCATTAGATGTAGGTGTGTGTAAGTGTAGCTCGAATCCTTCTAATAAAAATATACTAGTATATTTAAGATACTGGAGTTGTTACAAAATAAATGAATAAAAATAGTTTAGGGGGTTGGAGAAGCAAAATAATACAAAAGGACTCAAGTGAAGACATTACCTTAAAATCGGGTAACTCCCTTTGGTTTGAGCTCAAAGGATTCCTTGGGAAGACTTCTGCCCAAAGTGAGGCTTCAAGTAGTAATAGAGGGAAGTGGAGAGACAGAATGAGAAGGTTTTGTCCAAGCCAAAGGCTTTGGAAGTGTGGGTAAGGAGGTAGAGGTGGGGTCCTTTTATAAGAGGATAGGAGAGGCACTCTTGGAAAGTAAAGAAAAGTAACTTTATTTTAAAATGGTATTAGGATTTAAGAGGTCCCACATTGATATAATTCGAGGATAAGGTGATAAGGGTTCTAAATCCACTCATCCAGTAGGTTTTGGACATGTGTAGGTCTTAGATATTACATTATCTTTCCATTTTATTTAAATCGTTAAATAATGAGGTCATCACTGCATCATCATGATGTCATAAATAATTTAATTTATTTAATGTCTAAAAATTATAAAAAAAATACTATGATGTAGGAAATCTTATTATCTTTCCAATTACTATTTATAATCAAAAATATGACTTGTATAACCCCATGTAAAAATTGTTTTTGTAAAACATCTCATGTTTGTGTCATTTTTACTTTAACATTAAATAAAAAGTCATATATGTCATTTCCCAACCAATGTGGCTCCATGGGGTCCCCAAGTAGACCCATGGATTGTATTGGTCGGCCATGACACATCCAATGAGATTAGGACACGTGTCAAGATCATCTCATTTTATTAAAACATTATTTTTACCTTAAACTACACTAATTACCACAAATCGCGATTAAGAACTTAAAAGTTACTATTCACCAAAAAATTATTTTAATCTCCTTGAACCACATTTTAATTCTTAATGAAAACCATGTATATCGGATTTTTGAAAATAAAATCACAGAAGTGGCAAAGTTTCATTTAAACGAAAAATTAGTTTCTTTAACTACCACTTAGTGGTTTCACTATTCATCAAAAATTGATGTTTTTCAGAAAGATACCAAAACTTCACCCTAAGCTATATTTGATATTATGAATTCAAAAATGATGTCTATTTTAAAAAATTCAAAACATGTAAGTTTCATTAATTAATTTAATAATTAATTCCCACTGTCGTGATAAGTAGCGTGTTTTTATGAAACAATAAATATCAAAAGATTGACACTAGTTTAAGTCCAATTTCAAAGTGAAATTTATTACAATGACCACCATTGGATTAAATGGTAAAAATATATACTAATTTGATTTTAAAACCAATTAAAAAGATAATATAATCATATAAATAAATTATATTAAAAAGAGGTTTTGAATTAGAATACAACTTTTTTCACTATTCATTAAAAATGAACTTTATCAGAAAAATACCAAAAATACACACAAAGTAAATTTTGATGTCCTGATCATAAAGAATACGTTTATTTTGAAAAACATGGCTTATAAAATTGTCAAAAGATAGATTTAATAATGGTTTTCCATTAAAAGGCAGTAAAACAATCTTTTAAAAATATTAGTGTATTTCCTGTTAAAGATTGGATTTATTTTCATTTTAAGCCTCTAAAACACTATCTAATTCATTAATAGGAATAGATAAAAATATCTATTATTCATTACTTACTTGGGATGTTACATCCTCCCCCCTTTAGAAAATTGTGTCCCCGCAATTTATTTACTTATCGAATAAATGGGGGTACATATCCCTCATTGCATTTTCAGATTCCCATGTTGCCTCTTCCATCATATGGTTTTTCCACAAAACCTTTACCTGATTTATCACCTTACTCCGTAACACTTTCTCCTTGTGGTCATGAATCTGTACTGGTTGTTCCTCATAAGATAGGTTCTCTTCCAGCTGAACTACCTTTGGACTCAAAACATGAGATGGATCTGGCATGTACTTTCTCAGCATCGAAACATGAAAAACATTATGTACCTGAGATAAACTAGGAGGTAAAGCCACTCTGTATGAAACTAATCCAACTCACTCCAGAATTTCATATGGTCTAATGAACCTTGGACTCAGATTTCCTTTCTTACCAAATCGCATCACACTTTTCCATGGTGATACTTTGAGAAAAACATGATCACCTAACTCAAAAGAGAGATCCTTCCTCCTGTTGTCTGCATAACTCTTTTGCCTACTCTGAGCTATTCTCATGTGTTTCTGTATCCGCTGAACTTTTTCTGCCAACTCTTCTACCAATTCTGGTCCCATCAACTTCCTTTCACCCACTTCATCCCAAAAATCTAGAGTTCGACACCGCTTCCCATGTAACGCCTAAAATGGTGCCATCTGTATACTAGAATGAAAACTATTATTATATGAAAATTCAACCAAAGAAAGATATTTGTCCCAACTTCCCTGATAATCCATAAAACAAGCTCGTAGCATATCATCCAAGGTCTGAATTGAATGTTATTACTGCCCATCTGATTGAGGATGAAATGCTGTACAAAAATTTAATTCAGTACCCAACAACTTCTGAAGGCCTTTCCAAAAGTTAGAAGTGAACCTGGGATCACGATCAGATACAATGGAGAGGGGAACTCCATGTAACCTGACTATCTCTTTAAGATACAAACAGGAAAGTTGATCTAGGGAAAAAGCATCTCATATAGCAAGGAAATGAGCAGATTTAGTCAAGCGATCAACAATAACCCAGATTTCATTATTACCTCGAGATGTCTGCGGTAATCCCATAACAAAATCCAGGGATATATTCTCCCATTTCAACTCTGGCACTAGTAAAGGCTGAAGCATCCCTTTCAGTAACTGTCGCCCTTCTTTAACTTTTTGACAAGTCAAACACTTCACAGTAAAATCAGCAATATCTCTTTTCATTCCATCCCACTAGTAATACTCCTGCAGATCTCTGTACATCTTAGTACTCTCAGGATGAACTGAAAAAAGAGAACTATGAGCTTCACATAAAAACTCTCTCTTAAACTGTGAATCACAAGACACACACAATCTCTTCCCAAATCTCAAAACACAATCATTATAAATGTTGAATTTAGGCAACATACCTTTCTGAACCTGCTCTACCTTTTTTTGCAACTCACTGTCTTGCTTCTGTGCTTGTTTGATTCTATCTGATAGAGATGATATCACTGATACCTGAAACAAAACAGAAGAACTTCCTGCACCAACAACTTCTATGCCAAAGTTCATCAAATACTTAACTAAAGGATCACGTTCCAAATGCAACATTGCTAATGAAGCATTACTTTTTCGACACAAAGCATCTGCCACTTTATTTGCTTTTCCCGGATGGTAATGAATTGTACAATAATAATCCTTGATTAATTCTAGCCATATCCTTTGTCTCATGTTCAATTCTTTCTGAGTGAATATATACTTTAAACTTTTGTGATCGGTATATATTTCAGACTTTACTCCATACAAATGATGCCTCCAAATTTTTAAAGCAAAAACAACAGCAGCTAATTCCAAATCATGTGTAGGGTAATTTACCTCATGAGTTTTCAACTGTCGTGAAGCATAAGCAATTACCTGATCATTCTTCATTAGGACGCAACCAAGTCCTTTTAATTAAGCATCACTGTATATAACAAACTCACCATTCCTAGAAGGTAGTGCCAAAACTAGAGATTTCACCAATCTTCTTTTCAATTCCTGAAAACAATCATCACATTATTTTGTCCAGATAAACATAACACCCTTCCGAGTTAGCTTAATCATTGGACTAGATAACCGTGAAAAATTTCTAACAAACCTTTGGTAATAGCCTGCCAAACCAAGGAAGCTACGAATCTCAGTTACATTTGTGGGTCTTGGCCAGTCTTCCACAACTTTTTTTTTGCAGGATCAACAGTTATCCCATCTTTAGAAACAATGTGACCAAGGAATGAAATTTGTTTCAACCAAAACTCACACTTGCTGAATTTCCCATACAATTTCTTTTCTTTTAAGGTTTGAAAGATAACCCTTAAATTTATTTCATGCTCCTCTTTACTTTTAGAAAACACCAAAATATCATCAATGAAAACCACAAAAAACTTATCCAAGAACTCATGGAAAATTCTATTCATTAAGTTCATGAATACAGCAGGTGAATTGGTTAGCCCAAAAGGCATTACTACAAATTCATAATGGCCATATAATGTACGGAACGTGGTCTTCGAAATATCTGCTTCCTTTACCTTCAGCTGATGTTACCCCGATCTCAAGTCAATATTTGAAAAATACTGAGCTCCCTAGAGCTGATCAAACAAATCATCGATATGAGGCAAAGGATATTTGTTCTTGTTTGAATCACTTGTTTTGATAATCCCAAATCATGCTTAAACATTAATTATGATGTATTAAAACCTTTGCATTAATCTTATTATTCTATGCTTAAACGTATTTTATTCTAAACAGTTCATATTCTTACTCTCATAACTTTACTGTAACAGCTTACAGTAGTATTTACATAAGTTTGGTATTGTTAGCTAACAGTCAGAGCTTTCTTTTCAAAGTCACAGTTACAGTTAACTGTCACCTTAAGTTACTGTCGCAATAAGTTCACAGTTACAAGGTTACAGTCGAAGGCTAATACAAGCTTATAGTTACGAGTCTACTGCTATCTATTGTCAAAGCTCACAGACGAAGGTCACAGATACAAGACTTCTGTTCAAAGTTTTCTCTGCTCAAGTTCACAGTCGAATAAGCTTACAGTCATAAGCTTACAGTCATAAGCCTACAGTCAAGGTTACAGTTAGACAGCTTCTGTCGACTAAGTCTACTGATGATCGAAGTCTACAGTTGACAAAGGTTACAGTTCTACAAATTTGATGTTACAAGTCTACAGTTAGAAAGGCTACAGTTACATGGAGTAAAAGCTACCATTGCAAGCCTACAGACAGCAAGCCCTTTGTTGAAGTCAGCAGTCAGAAGGAAGTCCACAGTTGGAAGTCCACAGTTGGAAGACCACAGTTGAAGTCAACAGTGACATACATTCTCGACTCACTGTTTTAATTTCTTTATTTCCTACATTTAATCTATCTAACTGTCATATCATACATTTTGATGATTTGTCAAATATCTGATAAAGGTTGTCGGATGTCAGGAACCCGTACCTCGTACCTGCTGAAAAGAAATCTTTTCTGTCCCCTGTCGGGAGATAAATACGAGAAGACTACGCTGCCCAAAAAAAATATATATAATGCGAATACGAATGCGAACCAGAGAAGTGCGTGGTGGACGAAATATACCAGAAGCACAAGAAGATAAAAACGAGTTCCATCAAGAACACAGAGAAGCATATAGACAATCAAGTATACTCGAGAAGTGTTCTGTGCATACAAGAAGAACCCTGAAGAACTTCATCGACTACATTCTCACTACCTGTGAACCTGGAGCATACGACACTCTGTTTCTCAAATAGAAACGAGAAGAGGACTCAAACTCTCTTCTGATCGAATACAAGAGCTACACAGAGATCACCAGAACCATTTCTAAACTCTACATCTCTTGTTCTGTGATTTATTCTACATTTTGAGCAGTGTGTGTTATCTGCTGTATTAAACACACACACTGACTCCTGTACTTTCACTGGAGGATCTGTAAATCCTCAGCAAATCTTTTTGCATCCCATTTCCCACTGTGGATAGTGGTAGAGGTCTTGTGACCTGGACAGCTTGCTGCTGTTGTTTGTTTTCCCACGAAGAACTGTGGTAGAGGTCTTGTGACCTGGACAGTGTGTTCACTGTTGTTAACCCCGATCCAGGGTGTGGATCATTTTATATAAACTTTTGAGAGGACTAAGTCTCGGCTTGAGATTGAACCTCTTGGTTAACTCTCTGTGTTTATAGCTATACTCTATATCCATTCTCTACATATTTATTTCATATTCCGCTGCTATTACTTTGAAATATAATCTATCTTCAAAGCTACTTTGATAATTAAATTCGCAAGTGTTTATATTTGTTATAAATCAGTAAGTTAGTTTCAAAAGTTAATTTAATCATAAGATTACGTTAACTGAGAATTAATCAATCTTTGAGAAACTAATTGAACCCTTATAATCTATATAAATTCACTACAGTTTAATTTGTTTTTGAAATTGGAGGATTTTAATAGAAATTGTTTTTAACAGAAATTTTAACTTTGGAACTCAATTCACCCCCCTCTTGAGTGTCCACTCCGACCAACATTTGGTATCAAAGGGTGGATTTATCTCTGTTATACTTTCTCAAAGTTTTATTTTAACTCTCTATTTTTAAACTGTGATTGTAGTTTTATCTAAAAGATCTTAAATTTCTGTTAGTTCTAAATTTTATCTCTTTAAAACATTTTCTACAATTTCCTTATGGATAATAGAGTAGAAGGTGCTGCTACTAACAGGCCACCCTTCTTTAATGGTGTGAATTATGCCCAATGGAAGCTCAAAATGAAAATTCATTTGGAAAGTATGGGTTTTGATATTTGGACTGCTATAGAGTCTCAATACAAAATTCCAGAAACTAAAAGAATAACTTGGGATGAACCTACTAAAGTAGCTTACAATAATAATTGTAAGGCTATGAATGCTCTCTACTGTGCTCTAGGAGATGAGGAGTTCAATAGAATTTCTGCATGTAAAACTGCTTTTGAAATCTGGGACACCTTAGCTGTTTCTCATGAAGGAACAACTAATGTCAAGGAAATGCGGTTAAACACTTATACTATCAAATATGATAACTTTAAGATGAAAGCTGATGAACCTATTTCTGATATGTATCTCAGGTTTAATGAGATATTCAACACAATGAGCTCACTCGGGAAGATTGTTCCAGAAAAGGAGAAAATCATGAGATTATTGAGATGTCTGCCTGACAGATGGAGAGGCACATCCGTTTCAATTAGAGAATCCTGTGATATTGGAACTTTGCCTGTCAAGGAGTTAATTGGTAAGCTGATGATGTACGAAGAAGAGCTAATGGTGAATAAAGAGGAAGATGAGGAACCAAAACGAAAATCTGTAGCTTTTAAGTCTACTGCATCAAAGAGAAAAGACAAGGAGAAAGTGCATATACCAACTGAAAGCTCATCTAGTGAAGACTTAGATTCTGATAGTGATGCGGGGATGGCACAAATAGCAAGGAGATTCAAGAAGTTCTATAGGAAGAAGAAATTCTTCAGAAAACCGAACTACAAGGGCAAGTATGATAGACAAGGTAAGTGGAAGAAATATTGGAAGAAAACTGATAAAGAAGAAGACATAGTTTTCTATGAATGTAAAAGGAAAGGACACATCAAAGCTGACTGTCCTAAGTTAAAATTCAAGAAGAAATATGAGTACAAGGACAAGAATTATAGGAAAGCTATGAAGGCCACCTGGAGTGCTTCAGAAGATAGCACAAGTGAATCAGAGTCCAGTGATTCTGAAAGAAATCGTGCTAATATGTGTTTCATGACAAACACATCTGAGGTAACCTTAGACACTCCCACTTTAAACTCTTATTATTCTGAAGGTGAAGCAGAATCTGGTTCTGATTCTGAAAATATGTCTACAGATGAATTGACTGAATACTGTAATATGCTGGAAGAAACGTGTAATGAACTAAAGGATAAATATAAGTCTTTAAAGAAACAGCATGCTCTTACTGCAAGTGTCAAGTCTGCACTTGATGTAGAAAAAGAGAAAAATGTTCAATTATTAAAGGAGAATACAGAACTGAAACTATCTAATGAACAACTTAGAAAGGACTTAGAAACATTCACAAATGGAAAAGATACTCTAACCCAACTGCTAGGAAAGCAAGTTGCACCTAAGTATGCTACTGGATTGGGATACCAACCTGGACAAAGACAGTTTACTAAAACCCGATTTATTTCCAAGTCTGGAAAAAATCCTGCTAGTTCCAGTTTTGGAAATTCGTATGCCTCAACTGGTTATTTAAATAGTTGTCGATCAAGTAAAGTATATCTCTCTAAATCTGTTGCATCTATTAATTGTATGGGACCCATAAGACAAATCTGGGTACCTAAATCCTTGATTGCTAACATATCTGGACCCAAGAAAATCTGGGTACCAAAGTCATTTCTTGTCTAATCTGTTTTGTAGGAAATCTGTTTGAAAAGCAATTACAAGAAGGTATGGTACTTAGACAGTGGATGTTCAAGACACATGTCTGGGGACTATTCGTGCTTCAAAAGCTTAATAAAGGTTGATGGAGGATATGTCACTTTTGGTGATAACTCAAAAGGAAAAATCATCGGCTTAGGCCAGATTGGTAACACTGACTCCGTATTAATTTCCAAAGTTTTATTTGTTGATGGACTTAAGTACAACCTGCTTAGCATTTCTCAATTGTGTGATGATGGTTTTAATGTCAAGTTTGAAAAAAATTCTTGTGATGTTTATAATTCCAAAAATGCTTTAATATTTTCTGCCTTAAGAAATGAAAATGTTTATGCTGTTGACTTAAACACTTTAGCTAAACATAACGTTACTTGCTTAAATGCTTTTCATAAAGAGTCTTGGCTGTGGAATAGGAGATTAGGACACTGCAACATTCACTCACTTAGAAAACTCTCTAAGAAACACCTAGTTAGAGACCTACCTAAGCTTGAATTCCCAAATGACAAAGTGTGTAATCCCTGTCAAAAGGGAAAACAACATAAAGTTTCTTTTAAACCAAAGAAAGAAGTTTCAACTTCTCAACCACTTGAACTGGTTCACATGGATTTGTTTGGACCATCAAGAATTTCATGTCTAAATGGGAAGCACTATGTTTATGTTCTTGTAGATGACTTTTCTAGATATACTTGGGTATACTTTCTAGCTCACAAAATTGAAGCCTGCTCTTCCTTTGTCAAATACTCTAAGTCTGTAGAAAATCTTAGTGGACTTAAGATTAAGACCTTGAGGAGTGATCATGGCCGTGAGTTTGAGAATCAAGAATTTGAATCTTACTGCTCACACAATGGCTATACTCATAACTTTTCTGCCCCTAGGACACCCCAACAGAATGGTGTAGTGGAAAGAAGAAACCGAACCCTGCAAGAAATTGCTAGAACTATGCTTAATGAATATGACCTGCCTGTTTACTTTTGGGCTGAAGCTGTAAATACAGCCTGCTATGTTATTAATAGAGTCTTGATTAGACCGATTCTTAAGAAAACCCATTATGAGTTGTTGAATAATAGGAAGCCTAAGGTTAATTACTTTAGAGTTTTTGGTTGCAAAGTCTTTATTCTGAATACTAAAGATAATCTTGATAAATTTGCTCCAAAAAGTGATGAAGGAATTTTCCTAGGTTACTCTATGTCTAGTAAAGCCTATAGAGTGTTCAATAAGAAAACCAAATGTGTGGAAGAATCTGTTCACATCAAGTTTGATGAGACTGATCCACATGAGTCTAAAACTTATCTTGAAGATGTTGAAGAAGACTTATCTGTTCTGGACCTAAATAACAAATCTAAAGAACCTGCAATAAAAACATCCAGTTCTGGACTTTTTCCAGAATCTTCCTCTGTGGAACCCGAACCTATAGATGAACCTGAAATCTCTAGTCCAACCTTTACCAAATCAACTAGGATTCTAAAGAATCATCCTTTAGATGCTGTTGTTGGTAATCTTGATAGAGGAACACAAACTAGAGCTTCTCTAAGAAATCAGGTTGAACATCAAGCTTTTCTTTCACAGCTTGAACCCAAAAATGTCAATGATGCTATCAGTGATGAATTCTGGGTAATGGCTATGCAAGAAGAACTAAATCAGTTTGAAAGAAACAAAGTTTGGGAATTAGTGGAAAGACCTAAAGACACTCTTACCATAGGCACTAAATGGGTGTTTAGAAACAAAGTTGATGAGTTTGGTAACATAATCAGAAACAAAGCTAGGTTGGTTGCACAAGGGTATATTCAGGAAGAAGGAATAGACTATGAGGAAACCATTGCACCCGTGGCTAGACTAGAGGCCATTAGGATATTACTTGCTTATGCTGCTCATCTGAATTTCAAACTATATCAAATGGATGTTAAAAGTGCTTTTCTAAATGGATATATAATTGAGGATGTATTTGTGGAACAACCTCCTGGTTTTACAAATCCCCATTTTTCTAATCATGTTTTTAAACTATCTAATGCTTTATATGGTTTAAAGCAAGCTCCAAGAGCTTGGTATGACAGGCTCAGCTCTTTTCTTATTTCGAAAGGATTTACTAAAGGGATAGCTGATCCTACTCTTTTTATTAAATGGATTTCTAAAGATGTCTTAATAGTACAAATCTATGTGGATGATATTATTTTTGGATCTTCTAAAAATTCTTTATGTGTTGATTTTTCAAAAATAATGAAAAATGAGTTTGAAATGAGTTTAATGGGAGAACTCAAATTTTTCCTTGGATTTCAGATCTTTCAAAATAAAAATGGTATTATTTTGAACCAAAGTAAATATATTAAAGATCTTCTAAAACGTTTCTCTTTGGATGGCACCAAAGGCAGTGACACACCTATGAGCACCACTTGCAAGTTGGACAGTGATGAAACTGGTGAACCAGTGGATCAAACCAATTACAGAGGTATGATAGGTAGTCTACTGTACCTTACTGCCAGTAGACCTGACATCATGTTCAGTGTATGCATGTGTGCTTGGTTTCAAGCCAATCCAAAAGAGTCTCATTTAACTGCTGTTAAAAGGATTTTCAAATATCTAAAACATACTCCCAATTTGGGATTATTTTATCCAAAAGGACAATCATTTGATTTATTAAGTTATTCTGATGATGATTTTGCTGGCTGCAAGTTAGATAGAATGAGCACCTCTGGAACATGTCACATTTTAGGCAAGTCACTAGTATCTTGGTGTAGTAAGAAGCAGAATTCTGTTGCATTGTCTACTGCCGAAGCTGAGTATATAGCTGCTGGTAGCTGTTGTGCACAAATCTTGTGGATGAAACACACTTTACTAGACTATGGATATCAATTCAAACATCTCTCTATAAGGTGTGACAATACAAGTGCTATTAACATTTCAAAAAATCCAGTATCTCATGCTAGGACAAAACATATTGATGTGAGACATCACTTTCTGAGGGATCATTATCAAAAAGGTGATATCACTCTTGAGTTCATTGGCACTGAACATCAGTTAGCTGATATTTTTACAAAGCCTTTGAATTCTGAGAGATTAAGTTACATCAAACATGAGTTAGGTATGATTAATTATAGCACAGTTGAAACCTCACAGTTGAAACCTCACAGTTGAAACCTCACAGTTGAAACCTCACAGTTGAAACCTCACAGTTGAAACCTCACAGTTGAAACCTCATAGTTGAAACCTCACAGTTGAAACCTCACAGTTGAAACCTCACAGTTGAAACCTCACAGTTGAAACCTCACAGTTGAAACCTCATAGTTGAAACCTCACAGTTAGACCTCACAGTTGAAACCTCACAGTTAGACCTCACCGGTGTACCTCACTGTTACATCTCTCTGTAGGCTGTTTCGCTATTTAATCTTATTTTATTTTTGCGGGAATTCGAACCGTTTCTTTTCTTTATATTTTTTTTCTAAATCCCTAAATGATAAAATTGAGAACATCGAACATATCTCAATCCACTCATCTCGACCCTTGCTCTCTCAAGTCCTAAACCCTAAACCTTCAACCGAACCTCGAAACCTCATTCAGTTCCAATGGCCAGAACAAAGCGACCCCCGACTGTCAACGAAGATGCACCAATGCCAAAGAGGACTCAAGTCGAATCCAGTGGCACCGGGAACGCCTCGATAAGACCTGTTAATCCACATCTGACTAGGAGAGAAATAGTTGCTGAGAAGGAGCTAAGTGAAGAGTGGATTTTATCGAGCAGATCATTTGTGCTGGCAGTGCTTAATGATCAAGGATGGACCGAATGCTTCGCAATCAATAATGGACCGTACTACCCGAAGCTGGTGAAGGAGTTCTATGAATATCTAAAGTTCGAGGAAGAGGATGATCAGTATAGACTGGTATCCAGAGTAAACGGTAATGAAGTCAGTTTTTCATCAGTTGAATGGGCTGCATGTTTAAGAGTTCCTCATGAGGGTATTTACAACTACTATTCTGGAGAGGCTCCTCCAAATAGTAGAATCTTTGATCATGAGACGGCTCTGGAAGAATTGACAGGTAATGGCACAGTAAGAAAGGTTATTGCTGTTGAAATGTGTGGAGAGGACAGGCTTCTGTTTAAGTTTATTCAGCATGTACTGAGTCCTAGAAGAGGAGATTTTGCAACTCTGAAGCATCAGGATATTTACCTGATGTACTTATTAAAACGTGGAAGGAAGGTCAACCTTTGTAGGTTGCTGATGGCTCAGATGGAGGACATGATAAAGGCAAGCTCAAAATCATGTGCCTTGTTTCATGCTAAACTCATTTCAGTTATGTTGAAAGTGAAAGGTGCAGCTGGAAGTCAGGAAGAGTTGATAGTAGCAAAGAACAGTGTATGTATCTCGAAAGTAATCTTCAAATTCATGAAGATCAGTTGGAATCCCTGGAAGAAATCATGGGTGAATGATGAGGAGAGAATCTATGAGAATTTTAGCCCTTCTACTCATCCCTCTAGACCGAGAGATAGGAGAGATCCAGGCTTAAAGCCTGATGAGCCTGAACCTGTATACTCAGATGATGAACAGACTGTAGTAGTTGGTAACTCTGCAAGAGAGAACACCCCAATTGATGAAGGGAGTGATCCTGATACTACTCACAGTCCTGTCAGGACAGTGACGTTTGGAGCAGCAAGCCCTCCAAAAGAACTACCTAGTAGAGAACCTGTTCTAAGAGACAGTGAGACTGAGACTACAGAAGAAGAAGAAGAATCTCAATATTTTGTCAAGGACACCTCTGATGAGGGTGATACAGTCGAAGCAGAAGAGGCTGGAGCTTTAAATGAAAAACAAGAAACTGTTGCAGAAGAACTTAGTATGAGCCCTCTGATAGGGTATACAGACAAGTCAGTGTCTGACCAGGAAGCAAGAGTGGTCTCTACTACTGTTGTCATGGAAGTGGTTGATGACCCAACAGAGAAGGAGGCTAACCTCACTGCTGAACCTACAGAGGAAGCAAGTATGGAACCTGCTAGAGCTACAGAAGAGAACTTAGAGTTACCCAGAGTTGAGCAGATAGTAGAAAGTGTTCAGGAAGGACCTCCAAGTGAGGGGGAGCGTGTTGGTTCAGTCTCTGTACTGTTTGATATAGAAGGATGGACCTCAGATCCAGGATACATGGTGTTAGGACTCAATTATGAGGATTCAGATGAGGAAAACCAACCACCAAGAAATCCAGTCATCCTACCTAACAGCTCTCCAGTATTAGAAACTGAAAGATTGGCCACCAAGGAAGACCTTGAATCCTTAAAGAATGAAATGAAGGAGACCATCAGACAGTCTGTTGCTGAATTGAAAACCAGTCTTTTTGATGAGCTGAAAAATGTGGAACAATCCTTAGAACTATCTCTAGGATGTGTTGTGGGAAGTCCAATCAAAGAAGTGATGGATGAAATGAAAGTGTGCCACACCCAAATTGAAAGCTGGACTGGAGCAGTAGTGGCCCTCAGACAATCAGTTGCTTCTTTAACTGCCCTGAGCAGTTCTCAGACACAAGTGGCTAGTGAGATTCGATACATCAAAGAAGTGGTCAAGCAGTTTGTGGAAGTATTTGAGGCTTTCAAGAAATCAGTAAAAGAACAATTTAGCAATCAGGATGCTGTCATTCAGAAAGTGATTGGAAATCTGACTCAGTCTTTCAAGGAGACAGTGGCATTCTCAGTCAAGTCCCTTCCTTCATCTAGCTCTCCTGTAGACCTTGAGCAGTTCAGAAGCCTGCTCAGAGAAGAGCTTACTCAGGCCCGTGCAAATGACACATCAGACCTACAGATCCTTGCTACTACAAGAGAAGTCAGTGGCTTTGTTCGTGAGCACCTGCAGGCTGCTACTGCTTCTCAGGAGGCCATCAAAAGTAAAGTGGATTATTACTTTGATCGGATTTTCACCAAGCATCAGTTGAACAATCACTTCAAGCTCATGCTAGAAACTATGAAGCTGCCTCCTGTAACTCAAGCCTTCAAAGAACAAGTTATCAAGCTAAGAGAGTTGACCCCGGCTTTGGATAAATTCTTGGAAAACAAAGATGACTTCTTATCTACCATGGACAGAGGAGGAAACATAATAATGGATTTCAGGAATCTGCTCCTACCTTTTCTTCATGTGGACTGCACACCTGTTATAGTTCCTCCTGCCCTACCTGTCTCTAACCCCAGTGGTTCTTCCATAATGTCTCCTGCTGATGCCCTCAGAAGCCTTCGACCACTGATCCCTCGGCAAGCTACTCACTACAGGCCTTCAGGAGCCTCTGTTGCTGCCCCTCCAGAAATTCCTGCTGCCATTCCTCAGCCTGTTGATCCTTCACCTCCTGCTCCATCTTCTTCCTCCAAAGGAAAAGATCCCTTACCTCCAGATGAAGAGGATTGAGTCTTTTTATGTTTTTTTTGATAGGGATCATGTATTCACATTTTGGGTCATGTATTGTACTCCTTATTAATACAATGTTTATTTTCTCTCTCTCTGTCTTTCTTTTTGTTAATCACAAAGGGGGAGAAATAAAGAGAAATAGATAATGGGAGAAATGGGGAGAAATAGGAAACTCATATTACTAATACTGTGTTTTGCACACTTCTCTCTGATACTTCTATATTTCATACTGACATAATTTGTTGATATCAAAAAGGGGGAGATTGTTGGAATCACCTGTTTTGATAATCCCAAATCATGCTTAAACATTAATTATGATGTATTAAAACCTTTTCATTAATCTTATTATTCTATGCTTAAACGTATTTTATTCTAAACAGTTCATATTCTTACTCTCATAACTATACTGTAACAGCTTACAGTAGTATTTACATAAGTTTGGTATTGTTAGCTAACAGTCAAGGCTTTCTTTTCAAAGTCACAGTTACAGTTAACTGTCACCTTAAGTTACTGTCGCAATAAGTTCACAGTTACAAGGTTACAGTCGAAGACTAATACAAGCTTACAGTTACGAGTCTACTGCTATCTATTGTCAAAGCTCACAGACGAAGGTCACAGATACAAGACTTCTGTTCAAAGTTTTCTCTGCTCAAGTTCACAGTCGAATAAGCTTACAGTCATAAGCTTACATTCATAAGCCTACAGTCAAGGTTACAGTTAGACAGCTTCTGTCGACTAAGTCTACTGATGATCGAAGTCTACAGTTGACAAAAGGTTACAGTTCTACAAATTTGATGTTACAAGTCTATAGTTAGAAAGGCTACAGTTACATGGAGTAAAAGCTATCATTGCAAGCCTACAAACAGCAAGCCCTTTTTTGAAGTCAGCAGTCAGAAGGAAGTCCACAGTTGGAAGTCCACAGTTGGAAGACCACAGTTGAAGTCAACAGTGACATACATTCTCGACTCACTGTTTTAATTTCATTATTTCCTACATTTAATCTATCTAACGGTCATATCATACATTTTGATGATTTGTCAAATATCTGATAAAGGTTGTCGGATGTCAAGAACCCGTACCTCGTACCTGCTGAAAAGAAATCTTTTATGTCCCCTGTCGGGAGATAAATACGAGAAGACTACGCTGCCCAAAAAAAAATATATAATGCGAATACGAATGCGAACCAGAGAAGTGCGTGGTGGACGAAATATACCAGAAGCACAAGAAGATAAAAACGAGTTCCATCAAGAACACAGAGAAGCATATAGACAATCAAGTATACTCGAGAAGTGTTCTGTGCATACAAGAAGAACCCTGAAGAACTTCATCGACTACATTCTCACTACCTGTGAACCTGGAGCATACGACACTCTGTTTCTCAAACAGAAACGAGAAGAGGACTCAAACTCTCTTCTGATCGAATACAAGAGCTACACTGAGATCACCAGAACCATTTCTAAACTCTACATCTCTTGTTCTGTGATTTATTCTACATTTTGAGCAGTGTGTGTTATCTGCTGTATTAAACACACACACTGACTCCTGTACTTTCACTGGAGGATCTGTAAATCCTCAGCAAATCTTTTTGCATCCCATTTCCCACTGTGGATAGTGGTAGAGGTCTTGTGACCTGGACAGCTTGCTGCTGTTGTTTGTTTTCCCACGAAGAACTGTGGTAGAGGTCTTGTGACCTGGACAGTGTGTTCACTGTTGTTAACCCCGATCCAGGGTGTGGATCATTTTATATAAACTTTTGAGAGGACTAAGTCTCGGCTTGAGACTGAACCTCTTGGTTAACTCTCTGTGTTTATAGCTATACTATATATCCATTCTCTACATATTTATTTCATATTCCGCTGCTATTACTTTGAAATATAATCTATCTTCAAAGCTACTTTGATAATTAAATTCGCAAGTGTTTATATTTGTTATAAATCAGTAAGTTAGTTTCAAAAGTTAATTTAATCATAAGATTACGTTAACTGAGAATTAATCAATCTTTGAGAAACTAATTGAACCTTTATAATCTATATAAATTCACTACAGTTTAATTTGTTTTTGAAATTGGGGGATTTTAATAGAAATTGTTTTTAACAGAAATTTTAACTTTGGAACTCAATTCACCCCCCTCTTGAGTGTCAACTCCGACCAACAGTTCTTAACAGTGATGTTATTCAATGCTCTATAATCAATGCAAAGTCTCACTGAACCATCTTTCTTTTTAACAAATAAAGCAGGAGCACCCCATGGTGATGTGCTAGGTCGAATGAAACCTTTCTCTAATAAATCTTGCAATTTCTCCTTCAACTCTAAAAGTTCAATTTGAGCCATTCGATAAGGGGGTTTTGAAATTGGATTAGCATCAGGAACTAAGTCAACGGTAAACTCAACTTTGGTATTATTCCAGGAAACTCATCAAGAAAAACATCAGGATACTCATATACCACTGCCATATCATTAATCTGAATAGTTCCTGTATTTTCAACGATGTGTGCAAGGTAACATTCATTTCCATCTTTTACATGTTTCTTGTCCTCTTGATATGTTATCAACAGTAAGGGTTCATTCTTGTACACAAACTGAAAGAATTTCTGAAAAGAAACTTCTTTATCTCTACAGTCAATATTAGGATGGTAAATAGAGAGCCAATCCATACCCAGGATAACATCAAACTCTACTAGAGGTAGAACAATAAGGTTTTCAAGTAGGTTCTTTCCACATATAAGGATAGGAAGATTCTTATAAATTCTTTTTTCCTCAACATTTCCCCCAGGTGTTTTTACCAAAAGTTCAGGAGTCATTTCTTGAGATGGTACTACCATTTTAATAGAAAAGTTTTCAGAGATGAAAGAATGTGTAGACCCCGAATCAAACAACACACTGGCATAATCTGAAAAAACAAACAAAGTACCTGATACAACTTCATTTGATGGCCCGACCTCTGCTGAAGTAGTTGCAAAGGATTTCACCACCCATTTCTGCTTGTAGTCTAACTGCTTCCCATCACTCAAGATCTTTGTCGGACACTTGTTTGCATAGTGACCCATCTCATTGCACTTATACCATTTCACTAACTGTAAATCAAATTTGTTCTTACCATCACCCTGATCTTTTTCAGTGCAATCACGAGCCTTATGTCCCATCTTACCACATCGGTAGCACTTTCCAAAATTCAGAAGACATTCCCCAGCATGCCTTTTGCCACATTTATCAAAAACTGGAAACTTAGTTTTCTTACCATCAGACTTTTTTGAAGAATTCTTACCTTTCTCTTTCCACCTCGGTCTCTTCTTCTGTTGGTTGTTATAGAACACTTGATCATCGGCAAACTCTATTTCAACCTATTCAGCACATCGAACAAGCTTTTCATAACTTTTAAACTCACGAGAAGCTAATGACCTTCGATATTTTGGCTTTGATCCTGAGTAAAAATGATTGATTTTACTATCAAAGTCTCGGATGAAATTTAGAGCATACCTTGCCAAACGAGTGAACCTTTCTTCATAGGTAGCCACTGAGTCTTCCTCTTTCCTCAATTCCAAGAATTGTTTTTCCATCCTATGTCGAACAGCCTTAGGAAAATACTTCTCAAGAAACATACCTTTGAATTCATCCCAATAAAGACCATCAATCTCATCGATGTCCCTGATATTTTTAACCATAGACCACCACTGATCTGCCTCACCCTCTGAATGGTGGATACCAAGACTAACCTTTTTCTTGTCTTAACACCGCATGATATCTAAAATCTTCTCCAGTGCTTTAATCCACCCTTCAGCAAACATAGGGTCAGATGATCCTTTGAATGATGGGGGCTGTTGCCTCATGAAATGTTCCACCACTGACATGTTCCTCTACGGTTGTTCTGGCTGATCTCATGCATGGATACCACCACCATTTATCACTTGAGTCAACTGCACCATTACTGCAAAAAACTGTTCTGTTCCAATTCCGACCATCTCAGGATGCTGATTCGGAAGGTTATTTCCTTCCGTATGCCTTCCTAGCACTACTTCTCTATTTCCTCTGCGGAAAACCATTCTGAACAAACATGTCTTAGATGAAGCAACATGGTAATCTTCAAATGCTATATCACTTAAAGTGGACAATAAAAAATATTTTTGGATAATCATTTAATAGAATTCTAACTCCTAAAGTTATCTAAACTGACCTTTGATACCAACTATAAGGCCCCAGCCTTAAACCTTACTTAATCTTGAGTTATTACAAGATTACACATTGATGATCTTTTCGGGTTTAGATTTTTAGAGAATTAGATCATAAAACTTGCATTACATTCCACGTATAAACAAACTGGTTACATAAAGATAGTATTCTTCTTTCCCATCAATGGAAACATATTTAAAATAAAACATGGATTCTTTCTTGACACTTCCTTGAAACTATCATCATATCATGTATCTTTCCCTTGACCTGTGAAAAGCATTTCAAAAAACTTCGGATGAGCATAAAAATCTTAGTAAGGGATATAAAAATATGGAAAGGAAACATGGGTACATATATACATAAGAATGAAATCATACATTACCCACAAACATAAGCACTTTAACATACCTCAGCAAATCATGAGTAAACCATAGAAATCATAATACATAAAGGTAACTTGAGGCATTCATAACATTTTTACGTAGGGAGTAACCCTCTTGGTTACGTTTGGAATACCCATCACAGTATATTCCATAAATCTCTTCGGAGAAACCTTAACGTTTCACTCCTTCACGTTACCCAATGCATTGGAGAGCTATATCAGGCTCACCCGCCCTTAGTCTATCACGGAACCACCCGTCTTCATAATAATTCCCAAGAACCTCAACATAATCATATCACATAAAACATGCATAAAGGAAACATTAAATTTACACCATTCAATAACAAGATATCAATACCACACATTGATATAAAAATATTATGAAAACCATTTTCAATACCAAAATGAAAGAAAAGTAAAACATGGTATTTATTTTTCTTTAAAAAAGGTATGGCTTGTAGAGGAAGCCGAAACTCAAATAATGGTCACAGCGGCGGAGAAGTCGTTGTCGCCGCATACGTACGACAAAAACATTCCCTTTTGTCATTTAGTAAACACTTCATATAAAAAAGATTCCTTTTGAATAAACTTAAAAGTCAAAGGGGTTTATACACCGTATAAAAGAAGGTTGTGTATAAAACAAAATATGCCTCAATGAAAGGAGATTGAGACGAAGTCCCATACATCGGGTCCGACTTGACTCGATCGTTCTGTAATGTCCTAAATAATAAACTTGAGTTAATTTCTACTTTCATAAGAACCTTTTTCAAGTTCATTATTCCTTTTATATAACTTATTTCTATGTCATTAACACTATATAATTATTTAAGTTAATAACAGTCGTTTTAACGATCATTGGTACTTGAGTCAAAAATAAACCCTTTATAATTACAAGTTGTTCATGTATTCATTATATCCAGAATGTTATTAATGATGTAGATATCATATATGTCATATATATCCAGTACATGCATGCATTTATAATATTACATAATCATTTAGAGGTAAGAAATGAAATGCACCGTTCATGGAGACGGTAAGCCGTACGTACGCATGAAAGCTACTTTCATTTCTATTTCGTATTTTATAGAATGGAATCATAATGATATAAAGGTATATTATAATTCCATTATAATATCATATATAATATCACAGTTCCATCCTTTATACGTCCCACATATGGTATTTAACGAATCAAATCACTTTGAGGGGCGGTAGTCCGCACTTCCTTAAATGAAGATATCGCGTTTACCCATAATGGAAACCATAAAGGTATTCCCAAAATGAAAAATACAGAAGCATAAGGAAAACATAAACATATTATATATCATATATAAATATAGTGACATCTTAATGTTCACCTTTTAAGGTGTTAAATGAATTTAGAACAATCATCGTTTCGGGAGGCATAAATTCACCATCCACGGAAACAGTATGTCCTTTAACCATTAGATGTAGGTGTGTGTAAGTGTAGCTCGAATACTTCTTATAAAAACATCCTAGTATATTTAATATACTGGAGTTGTTACAAAAGAAATGAATAAAAACAGTTCATGGGGTTGGAGAAGCAAAATAAAACAAAAGGACTCAAGTGAAGACATTAACTTAAAATTGGGTAACTCCCTTTGGTTTGAGCTCAAAGGATTCCTTGGGAAGACTTCTGCCCAATGTGAGGCTTCAAGGAGTAATAGAGGGAAGTGGAGAGACAAAATGAGCAGGGTTTGGCCGAGCCAAAGGCTTTGGAAGTGTGGGTAAGGAGGTAGAGGTGGGGGCCTTTTATAAGATGAGAGGAGGGGCACTCTTGGAATGTAAAGAAAAGTCATGTTATTTTAAAATGGTATTCGGATTTAAGAGGTCCCACATTGATATAATTTGAGGATAAGGTGATAAGGGTTCGAAATACACTCATTCAATAGGTTTTGGACATGTTTAGGTCTTTGATATTACATTATCTTTCCATTTTATTTAAATCGTTAAATAATGAGGTCATCACTACATCATCATGATGTCATAAATAATTTAATTTATTTAATGTCTAAAAATTATAAAAAAATACTATGATGTAGGAAATCTTTTTAGATTTCCAATATCTATTTATAATCAAAAATCTGACTTGAATAACCCCATGTAAAAATTGTTTTAGTAAAACATCTCATGTTTGTGTCATTTTTACTTTAACATTAAATAAAAATTTATTTATGTCATTTCCCAACCAAAGTGGCTCCATGGGGTCCCCAAGTTGACCCATGGATTGTATTGGTCGTCCATGACACATCCAATGAGGGTAGGACATGTTTCAAGCTCATCTCATATTATTAAAACATTATTTTTACCTCAATCTACACTAATTACTACAAATCGCGATTTTGAACTTAAAAGTTACTATTCACCACAAAATTATTTTAATCTCATTGAACCAAATTTTAATTCTTAATGACAACCATGTATGTCGGATTTTTGAAAATAAAATCATTGAAGTGAAAAAGTTTCAGTCAAACGAAAAATCAGTTTCTTTAACTACCACTTAGTGCTTTCACTATTTCTCAAAAATTGACGTTTTTCAGAAAGATACCAAAACTTCACCCTAAGATATATTTGATATTCCGAATTAAAAAATGATATCTATTTTATAAAATTAAAAACATTTAAGTTGCATTAATTAATTTAATAATTAATTCCTGCTGTCATGACAAATAGCGTGTTTTTATGAAACAATAATTATCAAAAGATTGACACTAGTTTAAGTCCAATTTCAAAGTAAAATTGATTCCAATGACCACCATTGGATTAAATGGTAAAAATATATTCTAATTTCACTTTAAAACCAATTAAAAAGATAATATAATCATATAAATAAATTAGATTAAAAATAGGTTTTGAATTAGAATACAACATTTTTCACTATTCATTAAAAATGAACTTTATTCGAAAAATACCAAAAATTCACACAAAGTAAATTTTGATGCCCCGATCATAAAGAATACGTTTATTTTGACAAACGTGGCTTATAAAATTTTAAAAAGTTATATTTAAAAATGTTTTTCCATTAAAAGGCAGTAAAACAATCTTTTAAAAATATTAGTGTATTACATGCTTAAGATTGGATTTATTTTCATTTTAAGCCTCTAAAACACTATCTAATTCATTAATAGGAATAGATAAAAATATCTATTATTCATTAATTACTTGGGATGTTACAATAATTATATAATTTTAACCAATCTATCCCTTTAAAATTATTTTTTAAAAGTAACAAATTCAATAACAAATCTGTGATTCATAAAAAAAAATTCAAAATGAAAGTTATTTTTACCATTGAATTTGAATTATTTAGATTTTTTAAATACACAATATGGTTTTAATTAAAATTTAAACATCTATATTCCTATTATAAAATCATCAATTTAAATATTGGATACATGTATCTTTAATAATCATATAATAATGTCTATATAATCAATGGTCATTTAAATAAAGGTCATATTACATTCCAATACATAAACTTACCTACGTCACTATAATTTCACTATTTTACATGGTTATTTATATAAAATAATTTCTATTATATTTTAAGTTTATTACCTTACCAAACGAGTCATAATTTATGGGTTGATCATCAAGTAAAATCACAATGATGAATTTTTCATGTTATTTTCCTTTTTATTTACTTTTGGTTTAATTCCTCTTTTAATTTTATTATTGAATGTTTTTATTCCCAAATCATGATGTATTAATGTATAAAATGGAGTAAAAGATTTTATCAGAGTAAAATATTTAATTATAATTATGTTTTGTGTGTAAAATATGTTATTCAAAAAATTCATAAAATAAAAATGAGGTGTGTTTCATTGTACCCACTTAAAATTTCACCCAAAAAAGAGATTACCTTTTTATCTTTACAACATCGAGTTCCCACACTACTTTCTCAAACATATGATTCCTCTAAGAAACAATAATCAGGTGAGTGGTCATATTTAATTGTACATTATCACTATGGTCTATGATATTAATTTGGCATTATTCATAGTATATATTATCTTCCAATTATAAACCCATCCAGTTTAGTACATGTCATAGATTGGTTATGTAATTCAATGTGACACAAATAACAAATCTTCCACTAATGAGATGTTTGGTCAAAATGAAAGTAGATAAGATAACTTAAATATGAAATCAAGGATTTTTTATAGTCTGATGTGTATTGTGATCAACACTCCATATTCTCGAATCATGTTACCCTCTTCAATAGTGATATTAAAAAAATTAACTTATATTCAAAATCATAATCCAAATGTCACAAATGATTGTCGGTGTATCCCTTATCCTAATTTATAATTATTTAATATCTTTCGGATATTTTTGAATGTATTATAATATTTATTATCCATGATATAACCCCAATAACATTCACTCTATGACTTCGTCCCAACATGGAAATGTTGTACACCACTCTTCATAATTAGTCTCAAATGTTGACTACTAAATACTGGACCATAAACTATTATTACATGAGGATTGTACATGAAGAAGATATTGATACCAATACCATTTTAAATCCATTAAACATAATTTCTAGCTGTCTTAGAAATTTTAAATGGTATTCTTAGATTGAATATCATTTTTTTGGTGATACGAATTTTAAAAGATCAACTCTCTATTAAATTATTATTGAATTCATAACCATGAATTTGAGGTAAACCTCATATATAAATCACATATAATGAAAAGTGGTACTCTAAATAGACTTACCACTTTTTTGTGTATATATTGAAATGTTAGTGAAGAAATAATGAAATTTTAATAGAAATGAACAA
This sequence comes from Viscum album, assembly GCA_963277665.1. NCBI lineage: Eukaryota > Viridiplantae > Streptophyta > Magnoliopsida > Santalales > Viscaceae > Viscum > Viscum album. The sequence goes on along the minus strand of OY728120.1, from coordinate 1,254,043,532 downwards.
ATTTATAATGTGAGTAACCATAACCCTAATATAATTATATATATTAGAGGATGTAGGGAGAATTATAATGAAATATATGGTGATGATCTCCCGTATAAATTAATGTATGGGTAATAGTATCATCATCCCCATGTAAATCAGATGTCCATCATTAACTTCTTGGAGAACTATCCATCGTGTGATGCACTATGTGGTTTCCCTCTTCATGTTTTCCACCAAAAATGATCATTCAAATACCAATATATCATTATTCTTCTAGGATATATTTAAAATGAGAGCTATGTTCATAAAAAGACAATGCCAAATTAAATTATATTATTGAAGGGAATCATATTTGTATATTGAATATCATAATTTGTTAATTTTCAAAGATAAAATCCAAAATATTTCCTTTCTTCTTCACTATCTCCATGTTATCCTTCAATACCTCCGTGATCATCACATGGATTGATGATTGAGAAATCATTTTGAGAATATTGGATTTAACCACTTCCCTTATGATAATTGGGTCCATAATTTTAGAATCCATTAGTTTTGGGTATCTCTCAATCCTCATCATCGATAATGTTTCATAATCCTTATTACTCATTTTTTATCCACCTTATTCACAAACCAATGGTTTTAATGTATTAAAAAATCATTGTTTTGAACAAATCAACCCTTATCCATTAGAGTCTGTTCATCTAATTATGTGTTATTATATACCTTAAAATATTTTAATCAACATATATGTTTCATTTTTCTACATAAAGCTAACTGAATCATATATTTAATAAAATTATTACTGATTCAATCTCTAAATCATGTGTTGGAAAATTATTCTAACATAGATTTAATTGGTGTGAGGTAGATGGTATAACCATCTTATTTATTATACGGACACACCACAATATTTTTTTGATTCATCATTGTATGTTATAATTTTTTTCCTACTATAGGATAATTTTAGTATAAGTTTAGCGACCAACATTCTCTTAGCCTCCTTAAAATTGTGTTCACATTCTTCTCATTAGAAGTAATTGAATCTTTTTTAGCTTAACTTTGTTAGTGTAATATAAAATCAAAATATATTTCTCAAAAATTAGTTGACAATATACATAAAATCTAAGAAAAATATAGATCTCAATTATATAGGATGGTATATGCCATTATTTAATAACCTATATCTTTGAATAATCAGTATATATAACCTATATTATGATTTCATGACCAAATAATGATACTTTTATATCTGAAATTCACACATACTAAATTCATCTAACATTTTATACTTTCAAAAGGACATTATAACAATCTTCAACTGATATATATTTCCATTATTTCTCTTAGAATATAAAATATTATGATATATAAATTTCAAAAAAATTTGTTTTTAAGGTTATCTTTGAATACTATATTAATCAAAACCATTATGATAACAATAGAATATTTATATATGAAAGGAATAACTATAAATTAATTGTTTCTATATCATCTACAAAATGTATCTTTGGTATATACTATCATTTCACCTATAATTAGTTATATCTCAATTGATGTAATATCATTTAGAAGTATTAATTCCTAGAATTTTGGTCAAATATGTCATTCATACAGGGTAGTGGATACATTTTATTGATCATTATCCATTTAAGTTCTTGATAATCACAATAAATATGTACTGATCCATCATTCACAATGAGGGATGGAGTAACCCATAATGATGCACATAAACTTAAAAACCAATTTATAGATTTTGTTATATTTTAATCTTTAATTTTGGTAGATCAATAGAGACCATTATACACGTAGTATTTGAAGTCATCATATCACTATTTATGCATTAAATTAAAAAATAAAACTCACAATATATGGGAATATAGGGAAAATATTTCGGAAATACAATGAAATATTCTTGTACAATTTTAATATATTCAATATGAATTGTATCCACAAGCATTTGAGCCAAATAACACTAATTATTATGTATAAATACCATATATGTGTATTAATTTAAAAAATTAGTTTATAGTTATCCTTTTAATTATAGTTGATCTCAGTTTAACTTGGAATATGAAATTTGATTTCGTTATATATAAAATATTTATGGGATTTATATAGAGAGCCAAGAGATTCCAGAAATCACAAAAAATTTTATAAAAGGGAAACAAAAAATAATTTTTGGAATCACATTCTGAAAAACCTCAATCAATGAAAATGTATAGGATTGGGATGAAATCATCATACAAATAAGTTTTTCATTGATATTTCTGAATCTAATAACTGAGGTGATGATTTATTTATTTTAACAAACTCTACATATATAAATGAGGGGTTAGAACTATAATTCAAATTTATATTTTCATTTAAGTAATATATAATAAGAATTCTTATTTTCTTTTTATTTTTTTTGTAATCATTAATTAAAATATAATTTGTATGTATGAGAAATAAATAATAATATCAATGTAATAAATAATATGATAATGAAAATAAATCCTAATATTTTAAAACCTAAGATATCATTATTTCAACTTATGACACTTCATGATAATCCAATATCACTTTTGGAAAAACCAATGACACATAATCTAAGATCAATATAGTTTTAATTGATTAATATCCTTTTATTTTTAATAACCCAATCCCAAAAATTATCTAAACTCTAATCTGATACCAATTGATATTATCATATCGTAACATACATTTCTATTTCATTATTTCAGATTATTTTCCCTTAGAACTCATAATAATTTAAACCTAATGAACCTATAGGTTAAATATATTTGAATATTAGATACATAAAAATCTTATGGTACAAAAAAATATTCAATAAATATTCTTCAAACTTTATACCCTTCATGAAATGAAATATATAATAATAATATTCATTTCTTGTAGAACAATAACATAATAAAAGTGTCATCTCATATGCTAGTTAATAGATTAAACATATGATATATCAATTGAGACAAAAAAATATTCAATATTGAAGATAATATGTTAGAATAAGATGATCATGTTTTTATAGATTTTTGAATCAATGTTTCATTTAGTTTCTTTGTTTTTGAAATCATAATAAACATCAAATTAATATGATCTCACATATTTTTTTAAGTTTATGTGTTTTCAAAGAATTTTATTGTAACGTAAATTCTATAGAACAAAATATGGATGATGAAAATACGATATTTTAATCATTTCTAATATTTTAATGTCAATATATTAATAAAACTATAAAAGTGCTGATTATACTCATCGGTAGATGGAAAAATATTTTATGATAATTTCTGTATGGAAAATATATTTTCAAAGATGTTAAACTGACTATAATATTTATGGAATTCAACCATTAGAATTTATTTCAATTATTCCTATAAATAGACATCCATTTATAGCATCCAACGATACTAGATTTAGAATTGTGATAGATGTTGGTCATTTTGATGATCATTTATTTTTTGCTGAGAGAACTTATATTCAATGGAAGAGTTATTATTTATGAGTGTTTTCAAACAAATAGGTAGGTATTTTGAGGATTCTGGTTAATCTATTAGTAATTATATTATAATTAATTTCTTTTGATCATATGTGATCGAGTGAATACAATGATGATAATAAGGGGAAATTTATAATTTTGTGGACCATGGACTTTCATGGATATAAATATTGGGCTCAAAATTTTTCATTTCATGGATGTGAGCTACTACAAAATGGTTAATTTGAGAGCTTCTAGGAATGGGTTGATAGTCATTAAGATAGGTGAAAATTTTGGGATACCTTATGATAATATTAAATTCATGTATACCTTGACTCTAGACTAAAAATCTATGTCACACAATGTTTTCATGTTTTCTTATAATAATATTATTTTAAAGAGTATTTGGTTCTCTAAAATAATATTTTTTTTCTACCATACAGATTATTCCAAAATGTATTAAATTTGTGTGAATTATTTTATCAGTTATTGTAATATAGATATATTAAAATAATTTTTCATTAATTTTTTCATTGGTAATTTTTATAATAATAACTATTTTATTTACACTATTAATATTGTATTTTAAATAGGAAAAATTTACACTACATGATTTTATTTTTACATATTTTTTGTAATATTGATTTGTAGATTAAGAAAATGATCAACATTATACTTGTGGATCTTGAAAAATATCTGATTATTTTAAAACAATAAATCAACCCTCCTGTATTTTCAAATTCATCATACTTCATGAAAATATTTTGTTTCATACCATTCCTTTTCCATTGTTATATAATTTTTTAAATCATTTAGTTTTTTTCTATTGATAATAACTTTTAAAATTATCAAGTCTTTTATTAACTCTGAATTTTGTTTACTTGATTATCTTTTCACTCATGTTCCTTCACTAACAATATTTATAGAGTAAATATATTTTCTTTTGGTAGTTGTACCTGTTGTAACACTCAAAAAAATAAATTTAAAAAGGTCGTATATTTTTTTGGACCTGATCCGGTTTACTATCAAGGTTGTCTGACGTATTTCATTATTAGTACTGGTGTTTACAACGTCATTATGTTGACTGAAAATTCAAAAGTTTTAGAGAAAAATAGGGATAAATTATCACATAATGAAAAGATTTAATATCAAGGATACCAGTTTTTCATAATTCGCTATTATGTACTATGGATAGGAATATCTATTGTAACATATCTTCTTGGTAAAAAGAAATTGTATTTATAAGTAGTTACTAATCCCCCATTTTAGAACATGAAATGTTTTGGAAGCCCACAGTGCGATGTTGAGAGCATATTATCAATAATTTAATCTTCTACATAGAGAAATAATAATGCAAATTAAAAATTTATTTTTTATGATTATAAATTGTTTATAATTATTTGGTGAGAAAGAGTAATATGAGGATCAACATATTGATAAAATTATGGAAATGATGATGAAATAATGGAAATCTTATAGAGCAACAATAAATGAAACTAAACATTTTAAAAAGTTAATTTTAGATAAATTGTAGAGTATTTTAATGAAATATGATATCAAAATTAATGTTTATAGTAAAAAGATGAGAATAAAAATGGTGGATCATTTTCTTCTTCTTAAGGTAATAATACTTCAGGTTCTTTTATCACTTGTACTTATGGTTTGAAATATAATGTTTTAAAGAAGAGGTGAAATAATTTATATTGAATTAGTTTTAATTATAAATTTAATGAACCTTCTCAAATTGTAAATGAATTAATAATATTTTTTATAATATGAATTTATGGAAGACACATCATAAAGAGAGTAAATACATACATGATAAGAATGAGTCGTCAGATTTGATATCCAATGGATGTAAAAGGCAGGTAATATTACACTAGATTTAACAAAATTGAGGAATAAATATATAAAGTCAATAAGAAAATCTAAAATATAATAAAAATTTATCTTAAAGGCTTCAAACTCCGGGATTCCCAATTATGTTAAAACATATACCTATAGTTTTTCTAAATAAAGTTGAAATATCTATCAAGAAATTAGATGGATTTTATTCAAATATTTTGAGGAATATAATATTCATAATTGAAATGTTAATAGATAAATTATAAAAATATTTATATATACAATCTAAATTATATTATAATTATAAATATAATTATTCAACATAATCAGATAATGAAAAATATAACTCATTATATGTTGCAAAAGTGAATTCATCATATGTTAAAGAATAATTTCCAACTATAGATGAAATGGATTGATATTAAAATATTATAAGTATATAAAATATTAACTTGAAGTGTACCTATTATCTTAATAATGAAAAATATATTGAAGATAATTAAATAATTTCAAAATTAATTATATAAATATCCAAACATTGAACTGATTAAGACTCAAAAGCTTACTATGGTATGAATTCTATTGATTATAATATAGTTGATGAGAACTTAGATGATCAAAATTTCGATAATGCAAATTTTATTTCTACAAAAAATCCAATTTTTTTAAAAAACATTAATTAATTATTACTTCTAGTAAATGTAATTTTGATATAATTAACTTAAAAACTATACCCTCTAAAACTTATAATCAATTTTGATATATATTTGTTAAAAAAATCTCAATCAAATTATTTTTTACCTGAAATAGAAACATTTTTATTAATTGTAAATGCATAGGGAATTGAAGTATGCGGTGTTTCCTAAAAACGTTCAATAATTTTGGTTTTCATAATGAATTTATTTTAGAAGAACTGGAAAATGTAAAATTCATGATTTTGGTGTATGTTGTTTTCTATAATTTCATAATTCTTACATAATTGAATGAAATTATGTTTGGGTACCGTGAACATGGTTATATATTTTTCTGGAAAAGAACACATGATCCAAAAATTAAAATAAATTTTAAATAAACACTATTTTTATCAAAACATTTCCATAGATAAGTCCAAATTTTCAAATTTGAAAAACATTAATGGAAGAAGAGTCACATTTGGAAAAAATGAAAATGGTGAAATCATTAGAATCAGTGACATTTACTTTCTATGTAAAAAATAATTTCAATGGATTTATATCTTTTAAGACATAAACAATACCTTATCAGTATTGGTCAACTATTTGATGAGTGGTATCATGTGATATTTATGAATCCTAGATATAATATTCAAATCATAGACGTTAATTTCATTTTACAAACTTATTGGAGTGAAAATATTTACAAACTCAACATAGAATACATTAGTCATCAAAATTTCGATTTTTTAGTGAAACAAAAGATTCACCATGGTTAGGAAATATAATATTATAACACCATAACTTCCTAATTTTTTCAAAAACATATTTAAATGTAAATTTCATGGATCTAATTGAACATAATATTAAATCAAATAGAATCAATGATCCGTATTAATTTAGTAAGAAACAAAATTCTAAATTTAAATCTAGAAGTGACTCTCAAGTGAAAAATATTTAAAAATAGTTCAAATTGATTTATTTGGTCCAATAAAAACTATAAGTATTATTTAAAAACACTATGTGTAAGTCCTGGTTAATGATATATTTACCTAGTTATATATTATCATATGAAAATATAATACTCTTAAGGATTTTAAATTATTTCCTAATTGAGTTCTAAATTAGAAAAACCTAACATTGGGTACAATCCAGATTGATTGTATTAGAATGTATTTGAACTATAAATTTTAATATTATTTCTTTAAAAAATTAATAGTCATAATTTTTCCTCACCTAGAACACCACCTCAAAATTTTTTAATTGAATAATGAAATATAAATACATATGAAATTAAATGTACCTTTATAAGTGATTATTCTATTGAAGAATAATTTTATGCTCAACTAATGGGTAATACTTGTTATAGGATTAATTGAGTTTTACTTATATAGTTTCTTAATAAAAATATTTATGAGTTTTATACGGGAAGAAATATAAATCATTTTTACGTTATAGTTTTTGGGGGTAATGTATTCATCATATATAAAAATTATCAACTATATGAATTTTACCCTAATTACGATGCATGAATTTCAATTGGTGATTATATAACTAGTAAGGCCAATAGAGATTAAAATAAATGAAAGAAATATTGTTGAAAAAATAGTTGAAGTAATATTTAAATTACAAGATTATTTTATTTTTTTAAACCTCTTAGAAATACATAATAATAAATATTGTTTTGAAAATTATTCTATTAAATTACGAGAAGTCAATAAAAAGGACTAATTGTAAATCCTTATTTAGTAAGATCTTAATATTTTCATTTTTGAGTTATTATTACAATATGATATGTGCATATATTAGTTGAAGATAATGTGATCAAATTACTCATGAATCAATAAATATTAAGGACTGATCCTTTTAGTTATATTATTAGGGATTTATATTAGTTGGTTAAAAATAGATGTTCCCTATGAAATCAAGGTGAGAATCATGATTTCCCTTCAAAATTTGAATCTAAAAATAATATTATTATTTATATGATAAAAGTGAGATAAGGGCTAATAAAGAAAATATTAATCAATTTTAAGGGAATAAATTTTAGAATATAGTTGAATGACCTAAATATATATTGGTAATTAGTGAAAAAATGGGGTTTTATATTAAAATTTTATAAAAATGTTACAACCATTAGAACTAAATTAACACTATTTTATAATTTTTATTTTCATGATGATGGGATACACTATGGTTATTATTTTTCAGTAGTATAAAGACAAAAAATATATTTGAATCATATTAGTCATTATATATTATCTAAGTTTTAATTTATTTATAATGGATTTTAAATAAAATTTCCTTAATATTTATGGTCAAGATAATTTTTATGTTTAAAAACCTCATATTTTTTAATATATTAAATATCCGGATAAAATAATTAAAATTATTAAATTACTCTATACCTTTATGAAATCCCCAAGATCTTATTATGATATAATTACTTCATTATAACATAAAAAATAATTTATTAATATATGTACTAATCCAACCCATTTTGTAAATAATATTTTCAAATATATAATTATTTTATAAATATATATTGATGATTTTTTTCACTCCAAAAAATCAATCTGATTGTATTTTGAAACTTTTGGAAAATGGTTTTCAAATGAGAATGATGGTTTGACATAAATATTTCCATTGTTATAGAAGTTCTAGAAATCTGAAATGAATTATTTTTAATCAAAATACATATATTTAATAATTACTCATACATTTCGGTTTTTAAAATGAATAAAACATTATTAGTATAGTAATAAATTCTATTGGACTTTATCGAAATGAATATGCTAAATCATGAAATAAATAAAATTTATAGAATTGTAATTGAAATTTTACAACATCTCACGAAAATTTGGCTATACATTATGTTTTCAGTATGTATAACTATGATTTTTCCATTAAATTTTACAAAATCACATTTATTTGTGGATAAATCCATTTGGTAACTTCTTAAAAGAAATTAAAAACATGTATTATTATCTTCTTTTTTAAATGATTATGATCTCAAATATTAATCATAATATAAATTTAGATGTTTTAGGTCAGATATAAATCTACTTCATAAAAAATCTATTTTTAGGAGAGGATTATGTTTTATGGCCCAACAAGAAAAAATATTTTATCATAATTTTCACTTTGAAAGAGGAATAATAGGATGTTGTAAGTCTTTATTCTAAAGTTTTATAGATCAAACACACACTGACAGATTTTGGAATTAGTTTTACCCAAACTCCAATTTTTTCTGGTAATACTAGTTCCATATCATTATATACAAACACATGACATCACTTGTCATACAAACACATAGATTTATCCAATATTTATTTTATGGATCACACCCAAAAAGAGATATTATTCATGAGTATATTAGAATATAAAATGGGTTTCCAAATTTTTTTACAAAACCATTAAATTATAATATATTAGAATTAATTAAAAAAATGTTGGGACTGATCAACATAATGTTTTCTTCAATCCATTTCTTATCTAACCTATCTTTTTAAATTGAAAAACACTTATAAAAAGTGTGAAAACATAATTTTCGTTGGATTTTAATTTTATTTACTTTTCATTGGTTTTTTCATTCGTTTTTTAATTAGTTTTACATATATAATTTTTTGGACTAACATTATAAATTTTTGGTAGATTTAAATTTTTTCAGAAATACATTTATTTATACAATCAAAAAATACAAGATCATCCATATTTGTTTAAATATTACTTCATGAATATTTATCATTGGAATTTTTTGAGTGACATTTTTAACCAGAAGATGGTAAAATACTTTATTTACTTGATTTATTTAATTTTTAGAGGAATATATTTCATTTTATATATTTACTATTTTCTTCTAGAAATGAATTCTAAATTTAATTTTCAAAAGAACATTTAACACATATTTATTGGTGACATATTTTTTAAAAAATCATTCTAAGCCATTCATATTTCAAAGGACATTTTTAATAAGCTATCCTTATTAATAACCTATATATGAAATAATATATTAATAATTTTTTTCATATAAAACCTTTACATACATTATCTATTATTTTCTAAAAATATTTTCGATAGAATTATTTCAAATCGAAGATGTCCATATGTGAAGATCAAATTATTATCTAAAAAATAGTAATTGAATAATATACATCTGAATAACTCTATTATTATAATTTTGAAAAAGATTATGATAAATGTCTATTAATGATGAAATTTTTCTTCTAATATATTGACATTCATTATGAGATTCGAAAGATTTGTATAGAAATGATGTTCAACACTTGAAATCATCATATTACTATCTTTTAATATTGGAAAAATGGATTACATTTGGCTAATGTATAAAATTTTTATTAGACCAACCATGTTGAAGGAATTTTGAATACCTTAAAAGATACAAAAGAATATTATAATTCAAAAATATACGATTGGAAAATTCCAAAAGGAACTAATTTTGAAGATTATGATTGTATTTAATTTTTATTTTTTAACTAATATTTTTTATTTTGTTAATCAAAATGGGGTAGATTAATATTAAAACTAATAAAGTTATTATAAAAAATTTATATGTTAAAAGGGTGATAATTTTTTTAAAATTGAGAAAATTCAATATTTCATTTGATGGGTAGTGATTCTTGATTTATTATATAATGTTTTTTAATAACGATTTTATTATAAATAAATATGAATAAAGGAATAATTTAACTTATTATGATTCACATGGAGACTTCTTTATAATTTAAAATATCTTTTTTATTATTGTAGACGTTTTGTGATTTAGAAAAAGTTAAAAAAAATTTGGGAGATTGTTAAATCCCTGACTCACTAACATTAATTATAAAATATTTCACAATACACATGAAATTAATATGAACTAACATAATTTTTTTATGTTATTCATTTTCTTCACAAGAAATATATGCTAACAAAAATACTTGTGGACTAAATCTCGTTTGTGAAAATACAATAGTTTGACATTTGACGAAATATTACTATTATTTGATTTAGTGGAACTCTAGTGGTTAAAATTAAACTAATTGGTATATGTAGATACATTAAATGTTTATTAGTTGATATAAAAACTCTTATTGATATTGTTACAACTGAAATTTAGATTTATATAATTAAACTGTTCAGTATTTTGAAAAATATTTCTATTGATAGATCACTATTCCAAGAATTATAAAAACCTTGATTGGTAATTTTAAATATTATTATTTGTTTTAAATAAGATCATTTTTTGTTAATATGATCACTTCTGATCCGTGTAATATATTTTCTTTCTATGTGTTTTCTTATTAAGAGTTATGACTTTTGATATTTTTTAAAAATATCATATTATTTCTATTATAGTTTTTATTTTTATAATCCTGTGTGACACATGAAATAAGAGGATAGTGTGTTAGATAAATTTTGTATTTTTTTTGATCAAAGGATTATGTGCCTTGGAAGAAAGATCTCGGGATCTTTCAATATGTGGAAGTGACCTGATACTGATAGGTTTATTCATAGGCTTCAATGGAAGCAAAGATATAAATCATGATGATTATAATATCAGTGATAAATTATAATAGGTTTAAATTTAATGAATCTTTGGATTTAGTCTACATATATAATTTCCTCTTTGGTTTAAAAATGCGGTCTTAATAATATCGTTTTTAGGAGTATTTAGTTTGGGGAACAATACTCTGTGTTTTATCTTTAAGTTTTACTATGTTAATTCTAGAATAACAACATTGTTTTTACTTATATAAATATTTTTAATATCTATAGCTTAAAATTTCTTGTGTTAACACATTTATTGGTAATATTTCAAATAATGAATATATTATTTCCATTGTACATATTGTTTTTCACAAACATTATAATTCCAATATATGAACATTTTTTACTCTAGTTCCTAAATAAATTAGTAGTACATAAAACTGATCAACATAATAAATGTGGATAATTAAAAATGTATATTTCTTTTAAAAATAATATTCACTACTGCTTGTATTTTATTATCCATCATAGCTTGGGACAACACATCTATTTTGACAAGATAATCCAGGTATATGGAAATAAACTAAGGAAATCATACCTAATAACATATGGACCATGAACCATGGTATAAGAATTTTGGAAATACATAAGAGATATGGAGTATGAATATGACATGGAATTTAAATTTGGAACATGATCAAGCATAACAAAAAAAAACCTTTTGTTGAGGGTTACTACAAAACCAACAACACATTCCAGATAAGAAAATCCCATTACATTGTGAAATTAGATAATCTCATGTACCCCCATAACTTAATATCTTATAAGATGTATAATTTTACTAAATCATTATTTGAATATATATTTCTAGGATAATAATACCAATACATACCTTAATTGTACTTTTAAAAGCACTTTATCATCACTATAGAAGTGTTGATAATGTGAGTGATGCTAAAGGGCTTGCATTAATAATGTGCCAAAAATGCACAATTAAATCCCCCATTTATTAGTGAAAAAACATGGATAATGACCCACATATAATAGGGGATATTTTTTAATCCTCTCCCAACCCACATTTTAGCAGCACTTCCCAAGCCACATATCAACTCTCCCTCCTCCCTTATCAGTTCTTTAGAAAAATTTCCCCTACACGCACTCCGGGCTACAACGCGTCTTTAACAAGAGACCTCCATCTCATACACCAACTCCTTTCCCACTCCATGTTATTATTATATTTTCCATTTAATGATATATCTAAATATTTATATATTTTTTGTTACATTATTATCCATAAATTTATAAAAATTTCAATATATATATGTGTGTGTATATTATTAAATACATTACAAAATACTTGTATGTGTGTATGTGTGTGTTTATAAATACATACATACATGAATTCAAATATATATATAAATATTCATCTATAAATATAATTATACATATTTATATTTATTAACATATATTATATATTAATATTTGTGTAAATATATTAATATATATATAGATAAATATAGATCTTTTTGTGAAAAACATTTACACAAATATAACATTATATATACATTAACTGTATATGTATGTAAATAATTAAAAACATTATTTTACTTAAAATGGATATTAGTATTCATTTAGGTAATGTTTATATACTGAGAAAAATATTTTAAATTTAATTTTTTTTAATATTAATTTTTATAATTATATTTTTATGTGTGAATGTAAAGAACATGTGTTTCTATATTTATATATTTTATTATAAATAATCTTCAATTATGAAAAAACATGAAATTTCAAATATATAATATCAATATGATTGTAATACCCTAGAATAAATTCAATAGCCACTAATAACTGGAAAAATGACCCACTTAATTGAGGATAAAATTCAATTAAATTTTAAAAAATTGGAGCACCCTGAATAAAAAACTCAATTTTGGCAGCCATTTGGGACTTTTTTCGCCTCGAAAAATGTGATTGGGGGTCCCCCTACTAATTATTTCATAGATCTCAAGGAAAATTAGATTTTATATATGGGGGAGTCCAAACAGAGACCCCGATTAAATTTAATGGTTCTTTGATGTTCATGTTTCATTTTCAACTTATTTTATATCATTTACTAATATTTTTTTTATATACCAATTGATATTAACTGAATATTAAATGATAATAATTAACATATAATTAATTAAATATATATTTGAAATTATTTTATAATTCATCTCCACCGAATATCCATAATATTATATTTAAATGTCTATTTATCCATATATAAAACATATTTTAAAAATATATATTATATTTCATTCAATATAATAAAATTTCTATAAATAAAAAAATAATTATATATTAATATATTATTTTTAATAATTTTTTTTTACCAATATACCATTTATCAGTGCTTCTAAAAAAGTACAGACAAATGGGTGGTTTTATCATCACTTCTAAAAAACAATGATAATGACCTCCCATATCAGTTATTTTTATGTGTCAATAAAAAATAAAACAATTTATCATCACTATTACTAAAATTTATAATACCCCACCATTACAGATTCTTTTTAAATAGTGATGATAATGGGTGGACTTTATCAATGCTTTTTCACAAGAACTGATAAATAGCCCCCTTTAATAGCATTTTTTAGATATATTAAATACTCCCTTTAAATATGATAAAAAAAATATTAATGGCACTCATTAATGACAATATTAATATTACATAAAATTGGGGGACATTAAAAGAATTTTAGAAAGCATTGTTAAATCCCTATATTTGGAAAAATCCAATTTCGTTATATTAGGTTCACATATCACCTAATTATAAACCATGCATATGCTTTCCAGATTAACATGAAATCATCATATTTTTTTCATAACATAACCTACCCATTAAAATAAAATTGTATTTATAATAATAAATTCATGAAATATAAAAAATAAACTAGAGAAATAATGTAGTTAATTTCATTAGATTATATCCTTAATCATTCATATGAAACATTAATATGTATTGACATTAATGTAAAACACTTTAGAACATCATTAGAATTTTTCTAATGAAATAAGAAATATCCATTACATAATGTATACAATAATGGATTTCGTAAAATAATGATTTTCAATAACAATGAATACATTTCCTGTAGACATTTTAATGAATAAAAAGGAAACAATGGGAGAAGGTGGTTGAGCATAAATCACAATAGAGGAGAGATATAGAAGATAAATTTCACATATTTTAAATATATTAATTTTTATTTGTATATACCTTAATAAATCATTGATGTATAGATATAAAGATCTAAATAAATACGAAAAATATGGAAATGGATTAGAACTAACACTTACTAAAAATAATTGATAAACATTATTCCCCTTACTTGCATCATTTTGGGTGAAATATGTGTCAATAATATGGAAAATTTTATGAAGAAATGTAAATGAACAACTTAACAAGAGGAGAAGAAAAATTGGGATTATCTGGAAATTTCATACATATTCTCCTATGGTATGATTATGAATCGATAATTTCAAGTACGGAAAGAGTTTGAGGGAGAAACCATTGTGAATTTTTCATTGTTTGAATCACATAAAAATGAAAGAGAGATCATGAGATAGATCTATAAATCACTATAATTACATTAAAATAATTATAAAATTCATCCATTGGTAGTATATACATAAAATAAATTAAACCAAGTGGTGAATATTGATCGAATCTCAATACAGGGAATTGAAATGGGAAACCTTCACCTTTAATACAAACTCCCATGAATGAAATTTAACCTCATGTATAGTAAACATAATAATATTAAATACTTATTCATACACCATATTTGTATCCACTACATTAGTACTACTAAATTATATTAATTTATTTCATGTAAATTAGTAAGTTATAGTTTATTTTCATTATCCAATGTTTGTAGTTCTGATTGTCTCATTCAAATTACACAATAGTGATGTTTGTTATCTATCATTAATAAAATGTTTTACATTCTTATATTATTAAATATAGGTCAATAATTATGTTAAAATGATTTTTACACATCTATTATCAATTTATTATTAATACTACTATGTATTATAAGAATAGAAATCTTGAAGAGTTTAATAAATGTAATTTTACTGATAATAATGTTTTACTTTATAGTGATCAATAATTTGTATGTCACCTATAAAAATCTTGAAACATGAAATAAATTATTATTTAATACCACATTTTACCATACTTTATGTTTTATAATCATCCATAATAGAAATTATGAAACATGTACTTCATCACATATGTAGGTGGTTGAATTGACCCAAATAATAACCTGTTATACTAATAAATGAGTAAGGGTGTAGAGTTATAATATATAAATTAATTTTTACATAATTATAATGATGTTAATATAAAATTATTATATAATATAATATAATTTATCAATATTATAAATAATAATATAATTCAACAAGGTAGATAAGTAGGAGATACTTACTATTATGAATTAGCTCTTTCTCAAAACGAGTTCCTTAGAAATAAAGGATTTATGGATTTTTTGGAACCAGAGGCAGACAATAATGAGAGAGGATTATATGAGATTTAATTTTTAAAAATAATCAAATGGAAACTGATGTAATAGTGTTGTTTGAAATTTTTATTATAGGGATCCTTTTATAGATGACATTTAGTGGTATTCTAACATATTCTCATTTCTTAACGTGTATGTAATGTTATTTTATAAGGAATGTGAATCTAAATAGGATACATAATGGATATAGGCCTCTAATTGTACTATCCAAAAAATGCACCGAATATTTTTGAGATATTTTTTGGACTATATCCTTTAATTTTAACATATTTATGTATTTTTACTGTTTATCATGGTAACTTAATATTTATCTCATTAACTTATTTATTTATCAAAAAAATAAATTTATTCTATTAACTAATTTAAATGAAATAATTATATAAAATAAAATACATTTCATTAAATTTATTTTATAAAATTTATTTAAATTAATTATACATTAAAAATATAAAACAACTAAAAACATATTTTTGGGAAATTATATTTTAATTAAAAAGTGTCATTATTCAAATTCATTTACAAGTATTAATCATACATTGAATATTAATTTATTTTTACTTGTATATATGTATTAAATTTGGATAATTATTAATTCTCCAACTATTATAAATATAATTTTCAAATAAAAACGTATAATATATAATGAAAAAAATAATTGTGAATAAAGCATGTTCCATTCACCAGGAATTATCAAATTCACATTCATTATAGCACCTATTTTATTTCTTGAATATCGTCTATTTTCAATATATATATATATATATATATATATTTAATCAATAAATTTTTTTGATGTCATTATTTGAAAGTAATTAAATTTCAAAAAATATAATAATTAATAGAAATTTTTTTCAAAACAAGTGATAGTATTTCCAATGAATTTGTATCATAATATTTTATTTCAATATGAAATGTAATTTTTATATCAACCTTTAAACTAATATATTTATATTATAAAATAATCAATTTACAAATTAGATATATTTATTCCCAATGAACATATGTAAAATTTCCATATAACAATGAAAATATAAATGATGACTATATATATATATAATAGTTCTATTATATTAATATATATAAACTAACCAGATTCAGTGAAATTCGTTGGTCATACTTGCTTATTTATCTCTTGAAATTTATATTATATTTATAATTTTTTTTATTGTTATACTATTTATAATAAGAAGGATAATGTTCAATAAAATTAATGAGGTGTAGACTTTATGTTCATGGAATTTATATATACATATATCATTATTCCTCATATATTTTTTCAAATGGAATTCTATAATACTATTTTTTTAATTTACTAATGTTTTGATTATATTATAATTTTTTATCATAATAAAATAATTGATTTTGTTTTATGTTTGGTGGGAAATTAGTTATTCATCATATTCATTAAATAATAATGTTGAGTGTTACATTAATAATTATAAGATGCTTAGAAAAATTTTCTTTTAAAATGGATTATATTTTATAAGAGAATATAGTAAAGAAATATGAAAGAAGTGATGTAAAATTCAGCACTAAAAATATGATAATGTAACAGATAAATTTTATTCAAAATGTAGATAAAAACCCCATTATGAATGGGCTCTTAGTACCAACAGAATCAATATTGAAGATTGAATTTTTCCAATATATGGAATATCCATATTCATTTCCTTATAAAGGTAGAATAAGGTATATATTTACATGAAATTTAAAAAGTTACCCCATATAAAATTCCATATTGACATTAACAAGAATACATAACATGTTAGATATTTATATAAAAGTGATTTACATTAATGATATATAATTATTATAGAAGCATTACAGACTCGCAAAGTGATTTTCAAGGAAGGGTTAAAAAATAAATCATGAGTATTAATTGAAATAAATATTTTTAAATGATATATATACATATATATAAGTAATAAATTTGAATTAAAAGAGAATCTTATACAAATAAGAAAATTATAGAAATATATACAAGAATAAATATACTCTTACCTTTCTTTAATCATTCCTAGAACTAGAGAAGGATCATTTTAATCATAATAAACATATTAAAGGGAGTTTTAAGAGTCAAGTAATTTCATATAAATGCTATTAATATTGAGACTAAAGATAAATGGGTGCATAATAAATTTATATAGAAAACCCATGAAAATAAATTTTTAATTGTGGGTTGAAACCATATAATTTATGTAATAACATAATTTTATTTAATGTAAATGAATATGGTTTTATAGACAAATTTTTTTTAATTCAACTCCATTATATTTTAAGATAAATTTAATATGATTGACACTAAAACCTTGAGGATACTGTATTCTACAATAATATTAAATAATACATGGTAGTGAATGAAAATAATTCTTAATAGAATAAAATATGTTTTTTGATTTATAAAATTAACTTATGGTTGGAAGGATGGGTAATATAATTTAAAATTATTTATTTAACCATTATTATTTAATTATGTCATAGAAATGATAATAAATTTTTTGAATCATTTTCACATCATGATACACTCATATAATATAATGTGGATTTATATAATGTTTCAATATTTGTCCCAAAATGTGACTATCCCCACAAACAACTAAAATTTTACCTCCAGGTAATTTTTTTGTGTTTATTCAAAATAATACATCAATTTTATTTGAATAAATATCTAAAAAATAGAAATTTAATTATTAAATTTGTATGTGAAAAAAATGTATTTTGATGTAAAAGGTTTTATTTGTAATAAGTATGTCAATATTACAATGATCATAACAAAAAAATTCTCTAACTTATCTTCCATGTTGGTTCACACGTGGTTATCCTTTAAAAACATGATTTTTATTCCTATGGAAGATATTATTTAATGAAAACATAGAATGCCTACACCATATTCCAGAGTAGATGAGCATAAAATGGAAATCGACCGACTAGATTATCATATATAGGGACATTGGATGATGAAAATTTCATGAACATGAAAATCAATGGAATATTTACTACAAAATAACATTCCAAGGTATTGAATATTTCTACGAATAACTCTTTTGCCCTGTATCTATATGAGTTAAAATGGAGAACTGTTCTTTTTCATGCATATATTAAATAATGGATGTCTCTAGGTAATTTTAGTATGCTCTTGGAATATTTTACCATTAATAATGATGTTAATAAAGATTTTAGTATTACTATGATTTACATGGAACCTATTCTAATAATATCAGGCTTTAGAGGAGGAGAGGGATATGAAATGGTGGAACTTGGGTTGTCTTACTTCAACAATATTTAAAAATCCATCTACGGGTAGAAAACTGAGAATTTAGTTTCATTCATGAAGAGGATGAAATTAAGCATGTAATAACCTCCCTAAACCCTGATTATTCCCCTATGCTAGATGTTTTTATAGGTTCTTTCTATATTGTAAACTGATAAATTATTAAAATGGACATCATTATTGTAGTTAGAGATCTCTTCAGTGGAGGTTCTATTATATTATTTATATATTCCACTTCTATTATTATAATTACCACGTTGTAATAACCCTGAAATTTTAAACAGTATCATACAATAAGTTTTTATAGGTCATCCTATAGTTTTATTGTTTTCATCATAAAAACAGATTATCCAAACTTCTTCTATGAATTATATTAATAAATAAACATGGTTTTATTAATGGATGTCATTTGAAAGGAGATATAGGACTGACATAGGAAATGAATAGAGACCCTAAATAAAAAGTCACTACAACCATTTTTTTGATGAAAAATGATATAGATGATTTCAAGGATACGTTGGAATGGAATTGTATCGAAAATATCATTAATAGATATGACTTCCTTGAATGAGTCCGTGATCTATTATATCAATTTTATTAAACCTAGTTTATCTTGATCATTTGTATGAACAGAACAATTTTCCTCTTAAAATCGATGATAGGTCATTATCAAAGTGACTAACTCTCTCATTCATGACCCACTACATCCAAATGTACCCATCTATGGAAAAAATAATGAAAAAATATAATGATTACCCAAACGCACATCCATTAGGCCACGAGTTGGTGACAATAACTAATAGTATGTCAATCAAATGCATGGTAGAAATTAACATCTATATGTCTATAAAGTAAGAGATAAGAATTATAAACAGTAAATTAACACCATGATTAGTCAAGAATAAATCCCAATACATTTAATTACACAAATAAACAAAAAATAAATACTATTAGTACAAATAGTAAACCTAGGTGGGGATGATAAACTCTGGAAACACCTGATTTATACTATGAAACTCATTCAAGTTAATGACATCTATTTCAATTTCCTACAAATTCCTACTAAAATAAAAATGATTTATAAATATATTCGATGAGCATAAATGTATACATAATGGGATCCTCCATGAAAACTATCATGAAATTACATGATATCATTAAAATAAATACAACTCAATAAACTAATGAATCTAATTCATCACATAATCATGAAAGACTAGTTCCACGTCTTCATAATGTCTCTCACACTATGTAAAACCTATAATTAGACTAATTTATATCAAAAATATATATATATATATATATATATATATATAATGTTAACCCAGTCATAATTATCTAGGTGTTTTATTCAATCATTCCCGAAATATTATGTCATGTGATCATCAATCCTATAAATAATTTATCCCTCATGCAAGTTGGTCTGAAAACCTACATACCTCATTCTTGTGTAGGGATCAAAATCATGTAGTGACCCCAATACTCATATCCATCTCATTATCAACATATTCATGTAGTAACCAAGTGTATACCCTGAATCCACAACATATTATTTAAATACATTATACCTCAATCAATGGAATCCCCTGAAAGAACTCTCAAGCTAAGGAAAAACCACCACACTCAGATATAAGTACGTTTTATAACTCAATGTATTACAAACTTAAAATAAATTTATAATATAACTATGAAGAATCATATCCTTGGTAGGAATGAGACATAAAATATAAGATATTATATTCTAGGATTCACTTACTCATTTTTTTATAAACGAATTGTAGTGGAGAGAGATATGACCATCATGTATTCCCTCATCAACCTATATGTTTGTAGAAAACACTCCAAAAACATTTGTGTGTTGATTTTCCTTCCAATATAGGTGGTTATAATATTTAATCACAAAATATAGAATAATAAAACACACCACCACACTAAGGGAAACTACCTATCATTAGAATCATCTACATGTATCACAACACATGACCCCTAGATTCCACTGGTAAGGACTACATATCAAACAATAGAAACATCATGTTTATTACTAATTAATTGATTATCCTTTAATTAATTTTTTCCATTATCATTTCAAGGTATTACAATTTAAGCCCAAATAATCCAAGTGTTGATGGAACTATTAATACTATTTATTATATTATACAGTACGTATTCACCGTTTAAGAACACCATGAATTGAAACCACTCCTTTATATGTTCAATTATCATTACTTAATCATCTATGTAATCTAGGTCTCTAAATAAGATACCTCATAAAAATTCCCTCCTAGTGGATAATAATAAACTAAATCATCTAATTGGGCTTTGTCCGAGTAAAAATCACCTGACAATCAAACTACAAATAATCATCAATTATGCTTAAAGAACGATTTGGAATTTTCATTTATATATCAATAAGAAATCCCCCTCTAAAATAATCCTAACCTCCCTAATATCTCACACCATTTCACATATTAACAAATTTATCCCACCATCAATGACATTGACCAAAACTATATACTAGGATACTATGTAATTTATTATCCATGGATCCCAACCATATCAAAGAAACTCCATTTAAACGGACCAGGTCTCATTACCCATTGCCCATAAAATGTTTCCAACCCCAAAAATCCATTTAAAAGAAGGAACTAATTCCCTAGAGAACACATACATTATAAAAATTCAAAAATAAGACAAGAAATTATAGTCCTAACCTGGAGCTAATTATGAATCTCTATCTGTAAAATAGAATCTCATAGCGCAAAAAATTTATTATTTAACAAAAATCCATCTAAATTATATCTTCAATTAACAAGTTCATTAAACATATGTTTTCTGCACAAGTTAATAAATAGGTGTTAGCAATCAGTGAGATCATAATTATATAAACAGTCTTTCTAGAAATATTTATCTTATCATAGAAAATAGAAGATAAACTATAAAAAATATCATACCTCTTCCATTATCATCATCATTTGACTTTACATTGATTATATGTGTCATGTATTTAACCCTGAAAAATGAATAAAATTTAGTACAAAAAATATGGTCCACACAACCAAAAAAAAATTGGGAGGTGGTTTGAACATAACAGATAGAGAAAGATATAACACATTAAAAATTAATTTATCTTCTCCCCAATAATTATTAATTTTCTAAAAAACATAATAATACATATTATAAATCATTAAATGACATAATTCTAAACAATTCTCACTATGTGAAAAAAGGTAGATAACATTGAAGGATGAAATACTATCTTTGTTATCATAAATTCTTAATTTAATTAAGCTTAAAAAATTAAGATATGTCATATGACTAATTTTCTATATTAACTCTTATATAGTTGACAAAAAACTTTTTCCCTGGAATGTGAATAATTCCAAAAAATAAATTAACAAAAGAAATTAGCAATTGTTCTTATTTATAAAAATTCCCTGATAATTGATTAATCATTCAGTAGAAGATTAAATTTTCTATATTACTATCTATTTATGGCTAGTAGAACCCATTTGTAAAATCATATAATTAATGATTACATAAAACATTCATATTAATAAAATGATAACTAAAATATCCCAAATATTGATTAAAATATCAATAATAATCAAGTAATAATTGAAAATTTATAAAATAATTCTTATTGAAGGAAACACATCCAAAATTACAGAAACAACACTATAACCTAATCACAATATCCATATTAACAATTTCATGATTCAATCTGAAAAAGGAAAATCAAACAAATAATTGATTTCTAGATATATAAAAAAGTTTAGAAACAAGAATAAAGGGGAATTGGGAAGATAACTAGGAATAATACATCAATCTATCGATCATATTTGTATATTATAATGTCCCAAGCCTGATACTCCCTCTCAGGATAGAGATATGTTGGATATATTAACATAGGAATGCATCCTAGTAAGCTAGAATATTCTGACTAATATAAGCATTCCTAGGATATTTTTTTGAAACTAACCCTATGGAAGAGAGTACTAAAATGGTAGATAATAATAATAGAGTAACAAAAGTAGTGGAAACAGAATCACAAATCACATGAAATCATAAAAGAATAAATTAAAACTCAAACATCTTAATGATAATATAATCATGTAATGATAGGATAAAAATGTATCTAAATGATGTGTTGAATGTAAAAAATAAATATGATGACTCAAATAAGAAATCCAAGACATTATTCTTGATCTCCATGTTTATCCCATATCTATGCTCTATCCAATGAAGAAAACTGAAATAAACAATAGATTCTCATACCACTTTCCAATCCAACATCGAATAAATACATCCATGTAATGAATAGTGTCCCATCCAGGGTGTGGGTAAAAGTTAGTTGGAAAAGTTCTCCATTTCAAAATAAATTCAATTGTATATATATAGTTCATGAAATAATCAAATAAGGATGGTAATAATTTCAGTAAATAATACATTAACTGAAATAAAATTACTTACTATCAAGCTATGTGATGACACCTCAGGTTAGAAAAACCTACTTGAGAATAATACTTGATATCTCTGAACATTTCATGGATCCATTCCAAGAATAATCATATCCATCCCAGGATCTAACCATAAATCATCATAGAAGAATTGTCCAGATCCCTATAACAATTATAGAATAACTGGTCCAATAATAATATGAATTATAATATAATAGGGCTATTCTCTATAAGAATAAATGAATATCGTGTTCAAGACCTATAATCATTACAACATAACTAGTAAATTCCATATAAGTATTAAAACATAACACATATAATCACGTTCAAATCATCAAAATATATTTTATCTATCCATTTACATCCCATAAGTTAATAATCCCCTCTATCATCCCAATTCCATCAATTCTAGTTCCATATATCATTTAAATACTAATTTCATTAGTGTACCAAATATCCTATTTAAATCATAGTTATTATATCTCAAACTATTAAACCTATTTTATTAGTTATTCCAAATAATAAAATTATTCCATCAATCATACTTTTTCTCATTAAAGGTAAAATAATGTCACATGTATTAGTTATCCGCATATCATGGTATCAACACAAAAGGACCTAGCATGATATAATGAGTGGTCTATACATTTTTAATTCAATTGAAATTTTATGAACCAATCATTTAGGTATCACACATTACTTTCTATCCTGATCTCATATATTTAACATAAAAGAGTCAATGAAATAAAAAAAGTGGGAAAATTTCTAGACCACCCACCTAAAGTATTAATACGATACATAAAAAATCACAATGCCAATGATAGAATTTGGTTCAACTTTTTTCCCTTCATTTATGACTAGAAAAATTTCAACAATGTTTACCCAAGATATAACTAATGAATGGGAATACGAAGATGAAGAAGAAGAACCAGAATGTTTAACTTCAAACACTATTCCTAGAATACAAAGGGAATAATATTGTGGTCGAATTTAAGTAATATGAGGTCCAAAATCCTTAAAAATATCATTTTTTTCCTAAGAGTATGGATTTGAAACATGTATCAATAGAATTTCAGGTGGGG
Organism: Viscum album; assembly: GCA_963277665.1. Taxonomy (NCBI): domain Eukaryota; kingdom Viridiplantae; phylum Streptophyta; class Magnoliopsida; order Santalales; family Viscaceae; genus Viscum; species Viscum album. The sequence continues at coordinate 1,254,018,685 of OY728120.1, read as the reverse complement.
GTCTTGGCTGTATTTATAGATAGATGGTAAAAAGGTGGTCTATTACATAGCCCCATAAAGAAGGATATGGAACCTCATTAGACATGGTATTATATAGAACAACATAAAAAATCATTTTTTATTATCCATTGGAAAAATCCCTCGAGGTATCACTGATGAATTTTTGAGGTGACTATGTTTATTGACAATGTAGACAGCTATGTTGTGATTTTTGACAATGAAAAACAATGAAATTCAAATTTGTTGACAAAGGGGATTTCATGATGGAATGTCGAGTTCAATAGTTGGGGTCAACGATCCATGTTTCATTCAAAAACATCGAAAACAGAATGGATGATCTGGAGGCGGTACAAAAATAACAGATACAGGGTGGCACCATATTCCAGTGTTTGCCAAATTTTTTGGGCCTGAAAATCGACAAATGAAGGCAAGTGGATTTTGGAAAAGAGACCTATGTGTCGTTGACCTGATATATAAGAAACTAGAACGCCATATGTTTTTCATGATCAGAGCATCAAAATATGGAAAAGGAAAGATGCTCGCGCAAGTATTGTTCTGGTCGCACAGGTGAGCTGTGCACTGTGAGGGGACTTGTGCGTTGATGCCTTGGATTCTTTAGAACTTGCACGCGTGTTTTTTTCAAGATCATAAGATCAAAATTTGGAAAAGGAAAGAGGGTCGCACGTGTATTGGTATGGTCGCACATGTGACTTGCAGGGGAAGAGACATGCATGTCGAGACTTGCACGCTGAGGGTAGAATTTCACACCACCACGTAGGTTTTCCAAATGACAATAAATACAGGACCACCCCTCCTTATTTTGAAAGGATTTCAACACATAGAAAATTCAGAGCACCCGTCGCGCTGGTGTGGTGGTCACGTAGGTGGTGTGTGGTCACGCAGGTGGACATGTGCACCAGTGTTTCATGTTGTGCGTCAGTTGGTTGTTGCGCGCCAATATTGGCTTGGGCGTAAAAGGGATTGAGTTGCATGTGATTGGAGTTGCAGATGATTGTGTCGCGCAGGTGGTAGAGGCAGACATGTGCTCTTGTTGTGACTTGCACGCTGATAATAGTGCATCGGGTTAGTTTTGTGCGTCAAGTATGGTTGATTCCCTAGTAGTGTTTTTGGGCTGCATGGAAGCTAGAAGTTTTTCTGATACCTTCGGTGTAAAGAGAGATTCATCTACGGGTGAAATTTGGACTTCAATAGAGCATCTATATATAGAGGAAGATGCATTGCTTCATGAAAATGAAGATACCTACAGGTCTATAAACTGTGAGTGGATCCTTTCTAGATATGTGAGCAAAGCATGAGGAAGAAGGGGATCCCCTCCACCGTCAGTGAGCCTGGGACAGAGTGACTCTGCCCGAACCTTGTAATCCACAACTAGTGAAGTTTAGTGGAATTTGGTTCGACCAACAACTTGTCGGCGTATGCTCCTTGGACGTAGCCCTTCATAATCAACCAAGTAAAACATTTTGTATCTTACGCATGCTTTACATTCTGTTTATATTGTGAAACAGGAAAGAGAGAGAATAGTGTTTTTCTTAATAGAAAAACAAGATCCTAACGGGATTTAATTTTAAATTAGTCATACCCTGATTCAATCCGCCTCTTAGGGTAATCAGCCTTGTGGACCAAACAATTAGTACCAGAGGGAAAAGTTTATATTAGTTCTTCTCAAAATTGAGGTCACTAATCATAATGGGATTCCAATTTTCAACGGATGTAATTTTCCTAAATGGAAGAATTGAATGAAACACTATTTACAATCCTTTGGAATGAATGTGTTTTCATCAGCTCTGCATGGTATCACATCTGATATTAATAGCGGCTCATTATCATAAGCTAATCATAGAGAGTTGGATGCTGATTCTAAAGAAATAAATTCTTTAGGGTTGAAGGAGTTCAAGAGAAATTTTTTCACGAAGAAGAATCTTCTTTTAAAAAAAATAGATATTTTAGAAGAGTCTAAGGTTGAAGAGGATGAGAATATTGAAAAATGCAATGATCATGGAGAAAATTCTATGGTGACGGTTGTCAGTAGTTCTCATGAAAATGAAGAAACTGACACCGGAGAAAAAGAAGAAGAAGTTGAAGGAAGAGTTGATATGGATGCCGAATTGGAAGCAGCTCTTAAGGAGATAGACATTTGGAGAGACAAAATGAAGAAATCCAATAATGTGGTTTGTGATGTCAAACCCTATATGAAAAAAAGGATGAAGCAAATTCTTAGCTATTTGAAGAAATTGAAGGACTAAAATCCTCAACACCAGTGAGATCAGAAAATATTGTTGAGTATGAGCTTAAAATTGAGGAACAAAAGAATGAAATTGATTGTTTCACTAACACAGCAAAGAACCAGGTCAGACGTATCAATGATCTTGAAGAATAAGTGGTCAATCTGTGATGAAAAATGAAGGATCAAGAAAAACTCTTGACCTCTAATGTGACTTCAGGAAAGCAGGTCATTATGAAGACTGAAAACGTGAAAGATGAGCCCATTTGTTCAGTAGAAAAGAAGCAGAAATTGAGCTTAGATGTTAAGGCTAATTCAGGGCTTGATAAGATGAAAAAATCTGTGATAATTGAACTCAGACTGCAGGTACCGGTCCCTAAATTTATGGTTGATTTGGGAACAAAGAAGAATCAGAATATTCAGAGATCCCAAGGGGAAACTCATGGTGCTGAAGTAACACGTGGTAATGCACCATATATCAGGTGTTATTGTTGTGGGAAGACGAGACATTCATAGTATGTGTGTTCCATAGCCAAGAGATATCGAAGGAAACAAGAACAGAGGTGGAATCCAAATAGAGAACGGTTTTCCAGAACATATTTCGAAGGACACTGTTTTTGGTATGGAGGATTTGGGAACATGGATAGGTAATGCATTTCGATCATTCGGATAAATGTGACAAAGAAGAATCAGAACGTTCACAAGCAGTAGATCAATAAACCAACAAGTAAGTTAAAAATACAGAATAGATTTGCGGCTTTGCAAGATGAAGTTGGCCCATCATACTCTGAGAAATAATAGAACTCTCAATCCATGCCAACTGTGAAGGAAAAATTATGCACCAAGAAGAAGAAAAATGAGAAGGTCGGGGTGGCATAGATTTCCCTTAAAGCGTCAGATCGCTTTGGAGTGTGGATCCATGATAGTGGTTTACATCTCAAATGACAGGTAATAAGTATCTTGTTATAGGCATAAAATATGTCAAAGAAGGAGTTGTCAAATTTGGAAACGATGAAGGCATGAAGATTCATGGATCAGGGAAATCCAATTTTGGGGGCAAAGAAATTAGACAATGTTGATGTCTTGGTAGTAGAGGGTCTTAGTCATAACATGCTCAGTGTCAGTAAACTATGTGACTATGGGGATTTTATCCGATTTACCAAAAATATTTTTGTTGTGAATGGAAAAGATGGAGAAGTTGTTCCACATGGAAAAAGGACAAAGGGAAATATTTACCTTTTAGGTGGGTAAGAAGATACGTTCCTTTTATCCAGATAGGTAGAAAACTAGATGTGGCATAAGCTACTTGGTCATCTATGCCAACCATCCATGGAAGATCTGGTAAAGTGTGATGCTGCTAGAGACTTTCCCAAACTATCACGTGATCGCACTCATACCTGTGATGCTTTCCAACAAAGAAAGATTATTAGAAAGACATACAGGCCAAAAAACATAAATCAACTAGAGTTCTTGAATTGGTGCATGCGGATGTATGTGGAACTATCTCACCATGAGCTATAAATGTGAAAAGGTACTATGTTCTTTTCATTGATGATTATAGCAGAATGGCCTGGGTATTTTTCGTTACCCATAAGACACAGGTGTTCAGTTTCATAAAGCAGTATAGGAGGGAATCAAAAAGGATTCTTGGGCAGAAAATTCTAACGTTTTTTACTGATGCAGGTATGGAATTCACAAACAGTAAAGTCGAAAACTATCTCGAGAAAAATGGGATAAGGCATCAAGTTTCATTATTGAGAACTCCCCAATAGAATGGAGTGGTTGAGAGGAGAAATCGGATCATAAAAAACATGTCCAGAACGATGCTTATTGAAAAGGACCTACCAGAGACGTTTTGGAAGGAAGCAGTTTTGACTTCGGTCTATATTTCAAACAGTTCTCTGTTATGTCTGAAGGAATGGAAGACTCTATATGAAATTTGGTACGGAAATAAGCCAATGCTGAAATACTTTTGAATCATTGGGAGTAAGTTCTTCATTCTCAACAGTGAAAATAACAGGAAGTTTTAGTAACAAGGAGATGAGGGGATATTCCTTTGCTAATCATGGAAAAGAAAATCATATAAATGTTTCAACAAAAGGCTGGGAAATTTTTTTGAGAGCAATGAAGTCACTAGAGTTGAAAATAAACAGAATAATCAACGACCCGGTGAACAGTTTTTGGAAAAAAGTGATGATGAGGTAAGCAACACAGGGGGAGCAGAAGTGGTAGGGGTGGACTCAGAATATTATACTGATGATGAACAAGAAAGTTTCAAGTCTGTTTCTGCAAGGAAGCCAAAGTGTCGAGTTGAAATTGATAGGAAGAATATCATTGGTGATCAGACAGCTCTAGTTCAAACTAGAAGAATGAAATCATTACAGCAAACATCATTTTTATCTCGAGTGGAGCCGAAATGATTTTCTGATGCATCTTAAGATGAAAATTGGGTTCAAACAATGAATGAAGAGCTTGATCAGATTGAGAAGAACCTAACATGGGAGATTGTTTCGAGGCCAGGTGACAAGAATATCAACGGGACTAAATGATTCTATCCCAACAAGATGAATGAAGATGGAAGAATGATTCAGAACAAATATTGGCTAGTTTTCAAGTGGTACTCTCAGATAGAGGGCATTGATGTTGATGAGACATTTACATCAGTTGTAAGGCTGGAGACAATCTGATTATTTTTAGCCATATTAGTGCAATGAAAATTCAAAGTGTTCCTAATGGACGTCAAATCTGCATTTTTGAATGGGATTCTAGAACTCGAGGTGTAAATTGAGCATCCATATGGTTTTCTCATTCATGAGGATGAAAAAAATGTTTGCAGGCTGAAGAAGGCGATGTAGGGGGTAAAACAAGCACCAAGAGCATTGTACCCAAGGCTTGATCAGTTCTTCAGGAAGCTTGGTTTCTAGCATGGGGGAGTTGATTAAAATATCTATTTTAGAAACTACAGTTATCAAAGGATGATGGTGATGGTCTATGTCGATGAAATAATATTTGGAAGATCAGATGAAGCTCAGTGTAGAGATTTTTCTGAATTCTTGAAAAATTAGTTTGAAATTTCAATGATTGGAGAGCTAATGTTTTTCAATAATCTACAGGTGACACAAGGAAGGAATGAAACATTTATTTCTCAATCCGAATATGCCAAGGAAGTTTTAAGAAGGTTTGGCATGGAAAATTCCAAGGAGATGAAGACTATGGTTGCTACCCGGATGAAATTATCAAAATATGAGGATGGAAAGGAAGTTAATATCCCAGAATAAAGGAAAATCATTGGAAGTTGGTTGTACTTGACCACAACAAGGCCTGATATGGTTTTCTCCATATGCCAATAAGCATGATATTAGAGTAATCCCAAGGACATACACATGCTTGAAGTGAATAGAATACTTCGATATATAAAAGGCACCATGGGTTTCAGTATGATGTATAATGACAAATCTCAATTAGTGTTATTGGGTTACATAGATGCAGATTGGGCCGGATCAGTAGATTATAGAAAATCAACGTCTGGAGGTGCATTCTATCATGGTGGATTGGGTGTTTCTTGTCTATGCAAGAAGAAAGATTTCATTTTATTTAGCACTGTAGAATATGATTATATTGCGGGCACTCAAGCTTGCACACCGTTATTGTGGATGATGCAGCAAATTGAGGATATGGGAGTTGATGTGATGTCTCCGATCGGAATCCAATGTGATAACTCAAGTGCCATAAATCTTAGCAAAAATCTTGTCCGTCACTCAAGGACAAAGAACATTGAGATCAAATATCATTTCATCAAGGAGAAGGTTGAGCAGGGAATTGTGAAGTTGGAGTATATGCCTAAAGCGATACAGGTTACAGAAATTATGACAAAGGCCTCACCAAAGGATGTTTTGAGAGGCATCGATTGGCTCTTGGAGTTCAGTCGACTCCCCGCAATTGAAAGTGTGTGGATGTGGAACACCCCCTCTCCCTGAGGTATGATGTGTGTATTTCCCTAATGTACTGATATGTGTTCTCTACCCTGTTACCGACTGCAAAGGAGTGTCCTTTGGGTTTGTTGACCAAGGGGGAAAAATAGTAATTGTTCAAGGGGGAGACAGTGTGGCTATTTGAAAAATCATGAATGATGTAGGGAGAAGCTGACAGGTGAAGCAGCACGATAGGGGGAGCAATGAGAATGGGCGAGCGTATTAAATATGACGATGATAGAAGTGATTAATCAAATAACAGATATCACGACAACTGATGATCATGATAAAAGCAGAAGAGTACTGTTGGAATGTGGTAAGGATAGTATCAAAATTTTGTATAAGTTTGATAAAAATTGGTTTTAGTTTGGTATACATTGGTATCAGTTTGGTGTTAATAGTGGGTGTCAGAGATGAAGTGATTAATTGATGAAATTTTCATTTACACTTGTTTCGCACGCCGAGCATTGCTCATGTGGGCTTAGAGTATGTGTTGATTAAATCCTTAATTGCTATAGAAATAGTAATGGGAGAATGGTGACTGAAGAATTAACGATGTATCTTTTTATGGAAGAGTTGTCATCAAACCCAAAGGGGGAGATTATTGGGAAAAAATTCTTCAAGTGAACATTGAAGTATTTTTGAGGTGATTGTGTTTGTTGAAAAAGTGGAAAATTGTGCTGTAATTGTTGACAAGGAAAAACAATGGCATAAAATTGGTTGAAAAAGGGGATTTCATGGTTTAATTTCGGGTTCAAGAGCTGTGGTCTATGATCCATGTTTTATTCAAGATCATCGACAAAGGAATGGATGATCCAGAGGCGGTACAAAAAGAACAGATACAAGGTGGTGCCATTTTCCAGTGTTTGCCAATTTTTCGGGCCTGAAAATCGACAAATGAAGACAAGTGGATTTTGACAAAGAGACATGCGCACATTGAATTGAAGTAGAAGAAACTTGCGCTCCATATTTTTTTTCAAGATCAGAGATTCAAAATAAGGAAACGGAATGAGGGTTGTGCAGGTATTATTGTGGTCGCGTAAGTGACCTGTGCGTCATGTAGAGACTTGCGCGCTGATTACTTGAATTCTTGAGAACATGTGAACCTGTTTTTTTAATGATCAGAAGATCAAAAAATGGCATGTGAAAGAGGTTCGTGCAGGTATTGGTTGGGTTGTGCAAGTGACTTGTAGGGGAAGAGACATGCACGCCGAGACTTTTGCGTCGAGGGTAAACTTCCGCACTGACGCGTAGGTTGTCCAAATGCCTATAAATACAGGACCACCTCTCCTCATTTTGAATGAAGTTCAACACTTAGAAAAATCAGAGCTCCTGTCATGCTAGTGTGGTGGTCACGCAGGTGGTGTGTGGTCACACAGTTGAACTTGCACGCCAGTGTTTGAAGATGTGTGTCGGTTGGTAGTTGCATGCCAATATTGGCTTGGGTGTAAAAGGGATTGAGTCGCGCAGGTTTGGAGTTGTAGAAGATTGTCACGCACAGGTGGTAGAGGAAGATCAGTGCACCCATTGTGACTTGTGCGCCGATACTTGCGCGCCGGGTTAGACCTGAACGCCATGTAAGGTTGATTCCCCATCAGTGTTTTCGTGCTGCGTGGAAGCTAGAAATTTTCCAAATACCATCGGTGCAAAGAGAGATTCATCTATGGGTGAAAGTTGGACTCCAACAGAGCATCTACATACAAGGGAAGATGCATTCCTTCATTCTAATGAAGAAACCTATAGGTCTATAAACTATGAGTGGATCCGTTCCAGATAAGTGACAAAAGGAAGAAGAAAAATGTGATCCTCTCCATCAGCAGTGAGCCAGAGAGAGAAATATGGAGTGACTCTTGGGAAAGCAGTGAGTTGTCCTTAAACATTATAAAGGCAATGAGCCTGGGACAGAGTGACTATGCCCGAACCTTGTAATCCACATCTAGTGAAGTTTAGTGAAATTTCTTATGACCGACAACTTGTCGGCGTATGATCCTTGGACAAAGCCATTAGCGGAGAACCAAGAAAAAATTTATTTGTCATGTCCATTCTTTACATTATGTTTATAATGTGAAATATGAAATAGAGAGAAGAGTTTTTTTCTAAAAAGTGAAACAAGATCAGAACGGGCATAAATTTTAAATTATTCATACCCTGATTCACCCCCCTCTCAGGGTACTCAACCTTGTGGACCTAACACTATGCTATAATTTGGTTCAACCTTTTTCCCTTCATTTGTGACTAGAAAAATTTCAACAAGGGTTACCCAAGATATAAATAATTAATGGGAATAATAAGTAGAATAAGAAGAAGAACCAGAATGATTAACTTCAAACTCCTTTCCTGGAATACAAAGGGTGTAAGAATGTGGTTGAATATTTGGAATATGAGGTCTAAAATCCATAAAAAATATCACTATTTTCCTATGGATATAAGTATAAACATGTATCAATAGGATTTCGGGTGGGGGTCATGGGTGTATTTATAGATAGATGGTAAAAAGGAGGTCTATGACATATCCCCATAAAGAAGGATATGGAACCGCATTAGACAGGGTATTCTATAGATCAACATAAGAAATCATTTTTATCCTCCATTGGAAAAATAATGTATGAAAAAAAAATTATGTCCATGGTATAGATTGTATTTAACTAGGCATATACCTCACCACATCTATGAACACCCCACAACCATTCCTATTTCGAGGAATTAGCTACACAATGTCATATCCTCATGATTCCGGGGAAATTGTCTTATAAGAACTAACCAAATACAACCTAGAGACCCTTACACTGCAACCACCATCCTCATGCCATAGTTTAAAACCAATCTATTTTTTAGTCATATTCTACACCACAACTATGAAAATTTTTATAGTATCTCATCTTTTTTTCCTCTTAGTTCCATACGCTGCAATTGGGACATCCACACCACAACTACCAGTATAATGGTGTGACAATTTTTTCCATGAAACAATATCCTCTAAAAATATATAGTTTAGAAAAACACCCAATATTCTCCCTCCCTGAGCTACATAATTACATATATATAAGAAAATGGTGTGTTTATAATGGATTAAAAAACATTAATGCGGATTTCACCCAAGAAAACACAAGATCTTATTGCCTCCCCACCATATAACAAGATTACCATCATGGTACTCCTAGCCCCACTGTGTGGTATCCAATGAAAATTATTTTCATTGTGTATGAATATCATATGCTCTCACCCATGCCTCCTATTTCACCCGGCCATGATTCCATTGTACTAACATAAGAGGAATTGTTTTCCCTTGTTTATTATTCTCACTATGGTCCAAAATATGAATTTGATTCTCCTAAAATGATGCATCAACATCCAAATCATTTTCATAATCTTATATCACAAAGGAAGTTTCAAGATGTTATCATTGAAGCTGTGATATGTGAAGAACATTTTGAATGGTGGTTTAGCTCTATGAAAGGGATATATAGAATTCTACTACTCAAAACATTCCACTATCTCAAATGGATAGAAAAGCCTAGGAACTATCTTCCAATATTTCATGATATTTCATTTCCCCAATGTAGGTGAATCATGAAGGAAAATATGTTGAACAAACTCAAACTATAGAGTACTTATCTGATGGTTAGCATATAATTTCTTTCCACTCTATGCACTCACCAACTGCTTTTTAATCAACTGAACATGCTCATAAGTATCTGGCATACAAATTGGTCTAAGGAGTGAAAACTCTCTGGTCACTAAAAATAATGGAGTGGAATGAAAATGTATTGGAAAAAATAATTTAAAAGAGATATATTTATTGATTCCTAGAATTGACTATTATAATAGAACTACATTATGGAAATTAAATTCCTATGATAACCACCAAAACCCAATACAAATGCTTGAAAAATATCCTCAAAAATATGAATAGTCTACTAAGATTGTTTGTCGATCGATGATAGGATGTAATTAAAATAACCATTTATCTCATATCCTTTTGATTACCCTTCTAAAATTAATTTATCAACTATGATATCATCCATACTTGATTCTCCTTAGGGAACCATGTAGCTAAACTATCTCCCATGCATAAAGACTCCCTAGATCTTCAATAATGATAGTCTCACTGAAAAGAATGAAGTATTATACCTTTTTAATTAAATCAATTATAACCATTAAAAAATCATTATTGTAGGGTTTTATCATTATTCTTTTCACAAAATTATAGTGGCATTATCCAATTTACACTCTATTTTTGGTTTTTTTTTGCAACAACATAGTAGGAATTTGATGTTTTACCATCACCTTATTGCTGACAAAACATCACTCCACAAATCACGGTATCTCCTTGTTCACTCATAGACAACATTATTATATATGGATATGATGATACATATTTTCATACACGGATATACATCCCACTTAGAATAATGATTCTCCCTCGTTAACTCCTCAAAAAAACAAATAATAACCCACTCTAATACTTACAAAATAATAATTTTTATGATTCTAAGAGACCATACTAATGGTGGATCTCCACCATATAATCAATATCTCAATGAAAATCTCTCTAGACCTGTTATCTACTCATTCATGATCATGTTACAATGAAAGGGTATAGCATATTTCAATATTACAGCCACCCATCCCTAAGACATATGGACATTGAGATGTGTATATGCAAAGATTTGAATAGTATTCCACTCATTGTAGGACATCCAAAAAACCTCTATCAAAGTCCTCTAGATCAATAAATCAGTAAAAAAGATAACCTTTCCAGGTTGTTAATCCTAATTGATGTTGAAATACTATAGATAATCATCCCACCTCCAATATGGAAGGTTCGAGTCTCAGTGAGAATGATGTACTTGAGGCCCATTTGGTGTATGTAAATCAAAAACATTTCTCCCAATAGATGGTGTCTTCAATACCTTAGGGAATATACCATTGCATATATCTATAGATGATGATATGGGAAACTTATCTCATATGGTATTAGCTGTCTATAGATGTAAATAAAAACATTTTATTCTTTCGTTATAACTACTATGAATTTTATTTTTGATACGTAACACTAAATTGTATAATATTTTCATAGAGCAGGAAATGTTAGGATCAATATTGAGGCCATTCTATTTTTTGATCAAAGAAATCACCCTCACAATCTTTTGATATAATAAAATTTACCCCTTTCTTTTTCATCTCAATATTTTCATGACAAACAGAAGAAGTCTTCGATGAAATGATGATAATAATATGATAAAATCAAAAAACTCATAATATTGAACACATTATTTTCCCACTCCCATGATATAAAAATTTTAAATTAATATGGGTCCACTTCCACTCCTTCCTATGAGGTTAAATGAACTAATAATTCAAATTAATCAATTCTAAAATTTCATTTAGATATATTGGCATATAGATGATTATTTCAGTGTACATTGAATTATATCAAGATGTTGGGAAAGATAAAATAAGGATTAGAAGTATATAATGATTTTTTCAATGAAAACTTCCAAAAATGCTCCATTCAAGGATGGATTATTCCTTTAATCAAGACCATGGACATCACTAGTGTGTTTTTCTAAGTGAATGTCATCACCATGAACTCATACATTCTAGGAATGCTACTAAAAGCATTTTCAGGCATGTTAGATAGTCTCAATCTAATTTAACGGTACCCTAACCTCAATTCGATCATGGTGATGATCCTAACACCTCTAATCCAACCAATGAGATCATGGATTCATGTAATGGTATACTATCTCTTGAACATGATATAGTTTAGTGTTATATAATCCAAACATAAGCATAATGTAAAATCATCCTTCTTGGGGAAAAGATTGGGAGACGGCCTTTCTAAATTACTGGTCCTTATGAATAATTTTTCATTTTGATTATAACCAATATTTTATCCCACAAATATCATCTAGTTAAATAATATAAGTTATATTGGAAACTTCTTCGGATCTTAGAATCAACTCAATCATGAACATGATCTCTCACATGGGTGGTGATCCACTGAATTCATCATTAATGAAATCCTAAAAATAAAAAGCATAATGTTTAATTACACAATCTAGAAAAACTTTTGTTTCTATTTGAGTTGTGAGAAAATCAAATCATCGTTGATTTGGACCTGCATGACTATAATGAAGATCTCACATTCTATGGTCGATGTAGAATCCCCCTTCTGGAGATAGAAATGTAACTATTCTATGATAATAGTCAATATGAGCCTAACACAAATCTAACCAATACATACCAACAATTAAAACAAATCATATCATTTCTGACATAAAAATATTCCCAAAAATGTTATGTATTAAATTCTAGAGAATATACCATGAATAACATGATACCTTATTATTGCACTCTCAATAGTGTGTCGAAGGAAAAACACCATATAAGATGTTGTAACCAATACAAAACCCGTAATATAAAGTGAAAATAAAAAATTAATGTGATGATCCAACATTAAATAAATGGTAGAAAGGGTAGCCGATTCATGAATCAAACATCTGAATGTAGATGGTCATGTATCCATGTTATCCATAGAAGAATGTATAACATGTAGCTAAAACAACCCTCATCCCTTGGTTCAAGTATGACTCAACTATGATGTTCCCTATGAATGGTATTGTCCCTACCCTTTTGCAGTACCATAAAACATTCCTCACCCTAAACATCAAGTGGAACTTCTACTACCATTTCGGTGAGGATTAGATGACTCCCTCACTATCTCATGTGCTGGTACTGATCAATTTATGCTATTCATCTACTTCGGGGTCATGAAAAAACATTAAAGATGACTCATCATACCACATGAAATACACTTCACATTTGGATAAGGACACTGAAGGTGCTTCTAGCCTACAATTCCATAACAAATACACTTTAATGGCCCCTATTACTTTGAATACATCCCACTTACCTAGATTCACTTTGGAATACTTATTTGAAGACAACTATAATAGAGGTGATTCCTGATCCCATATGAAGAGATTCAAGATTTCCCTAATGAAACTATCTATCCACCACATATTGTCACCCTCTGATTCCCTTACATGATGAAAGCCTAATTAATCATTTCTCAAAAGATTATAAATAAATATGTTCAAATTTTTCATTATATCATAGCAGATCCCTTCATAAGAACACCTCAACCTAGAAACTTTGTCAAATTATAAGGGAAAAGAAAAGTTTTGTAGGACTGTGAATGATATATAATAGTCTATTATTGGCATACCCTCATTTTTCCATTGTCTGAACTCTTTCTCATTATTAATCCTCAATGTATATTAATAGAAGTATTTCAGAAACATTACCTCAAAATACATGACGGATAACTCCTTAAGCTTCCCATCATTTTCCTAGATGTCCCACAATGCATGGATAGTACTTTATGAATATAAAATAGAAGCATCATCGTCAAATCTATGGGTTTCTCAAGGTGATTAATGATCATATGGAATAACTCAATCCATATCTTATCTTCATAAGGTCCTCCCTCATTAGTCGGCATATGTGGATGATGTAGTTGAAACTATATCTTCATATCAAAAATTATAGGGGTGGTGTGAACAATCTCCCTCTATATGGATTTCATGATTCATATGGAAATGTTATGAATCTGATCTACCATTAAATTTATTGGAGATATAGGATGTTCTGACTCAACTGTATTGTTCTATTTATGATTTCCACTCTCATAGATCTCAACTCTTGGATGGTTTTGAGTAATTTGTTAATAAATGAAAAATTCACTCAAAAGAACACAAAAAATCCCAATGTCAACCATAATAGGTGATTGAAATGGATAAACCTAGATCAAGTTTCCTTAATAAGTTTCTTGACATGTGAATTGTCATAATAATTATTCTCAATAAATTTATTATTTATAACAATGAATGTTGTTAGATAGTTTTGATGGGTAGGTATGTCACATGTTTAGAAGATTTCCTTATCTGGAAGAATTCATGTTATTATTTATTTTTATGTTCTTATCATGGTTCATATGTACTCATTTAATTTTATATTGATCCATGAGTATAAATTTCAATAAACAATAACATAATACAACATTTAAATCACCCAAGGTGAAATAACATCATAGTTGTACAACAGAAAAAATTTTACTATAATCCAATCACTTTATCCTAATATTTTTTCCCAGAAATGGGTTAGATACTCCCATGTGAATGATCATTAAAGAGTTATGACATGTCCTTTTATCCATTTATACTTGTACAAAATATTAAAAAAATATAAATGAAACCTAAGGCTCTAATTCCAATTTATAATGACCTCACGCCTATACTCCCTCCTGTGAAAGAGCCAGGTTTTCTATGTGACCAGAAGCATGCCTCCGCAAATACTAGAGGCATCCAAGTAGTTGTGAGGTTGTGTAGGATATAGAAGGTAGCCTATACCCTCTAGAATAGACAAGAAACATAGTGTAAACTAAAACAATGTATAAAAATATAAAAAGTATAATAATCAATGACATGCACCCTTATCATAATAAATAACAACTAAAACATATCAATTATAATATAATTATGTAGTAAAATGATGAAATATAACTATATGATGTGTTGTATGTTAAGTAAATGACCAATAATACTCAAATAAAGTCTCCATGTTGATGGTTTTTATCCCCATTTCATCCTATCTCCATGATCCAACCCATCAAGAAAACAACAATCAATAGTAAGGTCTAATGTCCAAATCAAAACCCACATCTATGAAATCATTCTAAGTACCAAATGGATTCCCCTCTAGGGTGTGGGTACAAAAAAGTAGGACAACACTTCCAGGTTTTAAAAAATAAACTTTGATATACAAAGGGAATTTGATAATGTGATAAAAATGGTATTTATTTATTCAATTAAAATTTCATGTGAAATAATTCCACTGACACCCAAGATATGGGTTAATAACCTGGGTCAGAAAAACCTACTACAAAATTTCTGATATCTCTAATTATGTCAAAGATCAATTCAAAGTATAACCTAACCCTCCAATGTCATAGCTATAAATCAGCATAGGAGAACTAGTAATATCCCTATAAGGATTATTTCATAACAGGGCTAAGAACTATAAGATATAAAATATAACTGGGACTATCCCAATAATATTTAAAACATAACTAGTCCATTACCAATGATAATTACATCATAACCAGGAAAAGCCCTATAATATTTACTACATAAAACTAGAAATCTAAATCCATTGTGATTAAATTATAATAGTACATTTTGTTAGTCTATTTTCATCCCATAAGTTCACAATTCCCACTATTATCACAATTAAATTATTTCCCAATCCATTTATCATTTAAACTCCCATGGTGGTTAGTATATCAATTAACAAATTTTAATCCATTTGATTCTATCTCATGAAATCATTCAAATTTCAAATGTTATGTCAAATTATAAAATTAATCCATCAATAATCCATGTTATTGAACAAGATCAATAGTTTGAACACTTATCATGTGGACTTATATATATATCTCAACACCAGAGGACCCAACAAGATCAAATGGGAGGTATATATAGGTGTAACTCGTTGAATAAAGAATGAAATGATTATTAAGGTCATGTGAGAAACATTCTGTTGTGATCACACATATTACACTTATTAGAATAAATTAAATAGACAAATATAGATATGTTTTAGACCACCCTCCTCAATAAAGTATAAGAAGAAGATAAAATTTTGTTTTCTGAGCTATATTTTGGTTTCTCTCCCTTCCTTTTGTTAGTGAAAAGAAAAATTTTAAATAACTATTATCCAAGAGAAAATCAATGATGGGTAAGAATAAGATTAATATGAAGAAGAACTAAAAGGGTTACCATCAATATTTACTCTAAAAATACCAATGTTGGAAGGCAGGGGTAGAATCCAATGAAAAGGAGGTCAAAAGACTTCAAAAATATATATATAAAACCTAGGGATTGAGAGTAAACACATGGATCAAATGGATTTTAGTAGTTATCCTAGGTATTTATAGAGATTTAGTTATAAATAAGGCCACTAAATAACCCCGTAGACTAGTTCACCCAACCTCTTTCTATAGGGCTTGCTAGAACCTATCCCCAAAAACCATGTTTCAAACCCCTTAGTCAAAGAACATATGAAAAATATTTTGAGGTCCATGGCATAGAATCATATGAAAATAAGATATTTAGTACAACTCCCCACTTTCTACCTCTATGAGATACGAAGTTATAACCATACATGGAAAAAAACTAGTATAAATGTTTTTCAATAAATAGTTAAGATGTTTGTGTCTGGGAAAAGTTGAATCATACTTCTGGAATCTCTTAAAGGCGATAAAATAGGAGGGTGATGAGTTGAGTAGGGATCATGTAGGGAATTAATGTGGGATTTAAAATAAAAAACAATTCATTTTGAGAATTCAATTTGTATAGCAATTCTGAAATCCTTCACCATGATTTGGTGAACTCCCACAATTCCCATTGAGCCTTTGGAAAAAGAGCTATCCAATATTCTAGGAATATGAAACTTGTAGATCAGGTGCCTTCAAAAACCTCTTCAAATATCTATGACTACCACCAGGTCCCCTAATAGTGCATAACAAAAAAATCCAATCAATTTCAACATTCCCATTCCTAGAACTATGTCATCATAATCCATACACTTACCATTTCTGATAGTGGGACTCTTTGAGTGCCACTCCAATGATTAAATCCTCAAAACTGGTTCCCAAACTATTCCCCCAACCTCATTTCTCAAAAGTTAAACCTACGTGGATAGTTCCATTAAAAACAAATATTAAAACAATTTCACTCTCCTTGGAGAACTCCAAAACCAAAAAATAGACACCATAGCATAACATTAAATGTTCAAGACCTAAATAGACTTCCCTACTATAGAGACCCAAAGCTTGACATACATGGACATTACATTACATTAGCGGAATACTTAATACATAAAAAAAACAGAGACACAAGGACCGTAATAGTTTAGTGTCTTTGAAAACTTGGAACGTAATCTTCTAATCGTGGTGAAAGATCTTCAACATCTCCCATAAAGATCTTCCCTTTTTTTCTTTCCTAAAACCTTTCTTTATATCCTGGGGAAAATAAAACATAAAAAGGGTGAGCTCAAATGCTCAGTAAGGGTAATCATGTATAAAATAAAACTTACCATATACATTTGAACTTAAAAACATGAACATAATGTTTAAACATCAAAATCTTGAGAAATGACATAAAACATGGAAGTATGTAAGGAATAGATCATAACGAAACATTAATAATGATAGAATAGCATGGGAATAAAACATGTAATTGTGGAAACCATTAATAACATGATATTATTTTCATAGTATCCAAGGCATTGCTACCAAGACCATCTTAGTGGATAAAGTCCCTTTCTGAATCGAGTTCACTCCTCGTTCCAGTCCTGTATAACTGAACTGGTTTAACTTTCAGTTCCATCCATGTCTATCTCATGAGATATAAATCTTTACCTAATACATTGGAGGGAGATATAGGTCCCACTCATCTCATAATGAAATCATTCTTACATGTTCCGCAAAATAAACATACATCATTCATAAAAACCCAATAAATAAAATGGGTTCCATAAACATCATCCCATCATCACATAATCCATATAAAAGAAATGGATATCATTTCATAATAAGATAAGTGAAACCATGTAAATCATAGAGACATTATACTGGAAACATTCACATATGAAATAATGTCATCTTATATGAAAAATGGTTTTGATAAAACCCATGAAATGAATTCTTGAGGAAAATATCCCTTTTTCTTCAAAATCATTTTCTTTTCACAAAATGTCATGAAATTTTAAAAGAAAAGGATTTTGTTGAAAATAGTCATGAAATATTTTGGAGGAAGCTTCTTGAAAACAATTCTTTATAAAACCGTAAAAATCAGTTCGTGCCGTATAAGTTAAAAAAACATTCTATTCGTACTTTTGCCAGAAAAGTCAAAAAGTACCTCGTAACGTAAACAAAAGAAATATTCCTTACATACCATGTAGTAAAAGTAAAAAATGGGTAAAAATGACTTTAAAAATACATGAAAACACTTTTATAAAACATTGACATGGATGATAGAAATAACCCCAGTAAATACTTACGAATAAGCTATCTCAGATAAAAATGAGATTTTCAAAATTATCCCTTACCTTAGGTCCGATATGCTTCGTACGTATCCAAAAATCTTGTATAATGATTTAAATAATTTTATTGACTTATTAAAGAATCATATTAATTGTTATGATATCATATATGGTTCACTTATGACTTTATATTACCCGTTCTTTTGTAAATATCTTGTTAAAGAGCGTTTTGGGTAAAATCGTTTCATTTTTCATCCGTGTTTTGACTTTTAAATATTAATATGATTACATAGATCACCATTACATACATCCGGAATGTAAAATATGATTTATATATAATATATATTCTGAATATACATATATATAATAGATATCTAAATGGAATGAAATACACCGTTCATGGAGACAGTAGGTCGTATGTACGCATGAACGTTGTTTTCGTTTCCTCATTGAATTGAATAGAATTAATTGGATGACATACATATATATAAATAAATACAGTATCATTATTATGTCATATATTTCCAGATTACTTATTATATATACTTTATAATCATTTATGAATGATTAATCATTGAGAATGAATCTCATCGCGTCGTGGAGACGGTATTCCGTACGTACGCACGAGCGATGATATCGTTCCCATGATCGTGGAATTTTATTGGAGTGTATGTATACTATTACAGAATCAATATCACTTTACAATAATCATATAAAGTTATTATTTACACCATTATACCCATCCATGTAAGGTGGTGGTGGAAAATAGATTACACCACGGCGTGGAGACGGTATTCCGTACGTACGCACGTGCGGTGATTTCGTTTTCCGTAGGATGGATAGATGGTGAAATAGGGTTGTTTCATAGTTATAATAAAATATCAGTATATGATTGATACTGATGTTATTACTTCATAATGGAACAACCTAAGAAGAAGAATTGGAAGAAGAAATAAAGGTGAAAGAATCGGTAACGGATATTACTTCTTCTTTGAAGAGCCTCTTTGAGACCTCCTCTTAGGGAACTAAAATTGGTCTTTGAAGAAGAGAAGGACCTCTAGGTTGTTTATAGGGAAGTGGAGAATATAATTGGGCAGGGTTTTTCTTAGATTTAAGGCTCAAAGTGGTGTGTGGAAGAGTGGGAGGAGGTGCCTTTTTATAAGGGAGGAGAAGGGCACCTTTGGAATTCTTAAAAATATTAATTTATAATAAATCTAACCCCACTAAAAAAACTCCAAAAATGACTCATATTATAATATTAGATGAGATAGGGTTGTAATATCATCAACCAATCAAATTTAGACATGTTTGGATCTTATTTTAAACCTTGTCATTTTGATTTATCCTTATTAAATCTATTGAAGGTTATTTGTGGTAATAAAATTCTAAATTTTACATTATAACAAATAATTACTTATTTGTTGTGAATTTTCAATAATTTTTCACTTAATAACATTATAGACCATATAATGTTAAATTTATAATTTTTAAATATTTTTTTGATTTTTAAACAATTTTATAATATGTTATTGTTATAAAATAACAATTGTGTCAATTTTAACACTATTCATTTATTTGAATTTAAATAAAATATATACAGAAGGTATGTTCGAACTAAAATATTTAATAGATTCATAAACGGTCATATTATTCTATAAAATTATTGTATAACATTAAATAGTTCATATAATATTTATTTTATTATTTTTAAAACCATTTATTTGGTTTATCTCTTAAATAAATAATTTCAACAACATTTTTGTATAATTATTTAATATACTGATTTGTAGCATAAAAATTAAAAATAAAATCCTATGATGAAGATATATATATTACCTTTAAAATAATACTTTTACTCGAATTTATCATCTTAAAATCACAATATTTATATTGTTATATTTATTAAATTATGAAGGTGACAACTTTGGCATCATTTAAAATAAATTAATATAAGTGTCATAATCCTTTTTATAAGGATCCAAATGGTTATATATAAGGTCATTGGATTATTAAGGTGTATATATACACTACCAATAAGTTTTGGTCAGGTTTGTGGGACTTTTAATGGGTATTATTATTTCAATAAAAACTATATTACTTATTTTCCACTTAATAAATAATTTCTGTATCATTAATGTATCACCATTAATGACAATTATTTAATCCCTAAAAATAATAAATAAATTATCATGATGTAGATAATTTTATTAGATTTCTGTAGACTATTCATTTTCTAAGTTTCATGATGCTTATCACTAAATTAAAATTATTATACTTATAATATTTAAGAGAGTGACATGTTGTCACTTTCTTTGGTTTTAATAATAATTAAATTATTTTCATGGTCAAAAGTCCATAAAATGAATCTAATCATACCCTTAGGTTATATGGGTCTACTGTTAGCCATCCAATAGAATTTTGTCATGTTTTAGGGTAATTTTATAATATTATATTTACCCTTAATTACCCAATTTACCTTTAACTATGGTAAATAAAATTTACCATAGTTACTATTCATAATTCCCAAAAATAAAAAGTAGATTATTAACATAATTTGGACCAAGTGATACCAAATATGGAATCCATTTTTCCAAATTCATTACAAAAAAGTATCATAAATTAAATTAAAATTAATCCCGTTGTTGAAAGAAAACGGGTTTTTCTTGAAAACATTGCAAAAGATTGAATTGATTTAACCTACGAATTTAATGTAAAATCAATGCTAATGACATAAATTATATTAAATGATAAAAATATATTCTATTTATACTTTAAAAGCATTCAATATTATAATTTAATCATATAAATTATTGTGATGAAAAAAGTTGTTTTTAATTAAAATATAGAGTGTTTTTACTATTCATCAAAATATGAAAGTTACCAGAATAATATGAAAAATTTTTCCAAAGTAAATTATTATTTCTTGATTAAAAAGAAGAATTTTATTTTGTCAAATTGAACTTATAAACATTTAAAAAACTATATTTAAAGTGGGTGCGCCATCAAAAGGCGGCAAAACTGCATTTTTTGAAAAATACTTATTTTACCCGAAAAAATTATTTTGTTCTTATACCATGTTCTAGAAAATGTGTAAGATGAATAATAATGTTATAAAATTAAAAATTTAGTTAATATGATTCATAACGGCTAGTTCATAATAATATTATAATAATATATCTTTGTTTAGTAAAACCCGGTATTGCGTACAAGACATGCTATCGAGAAAGGTCATGATTGTGTGTAATGCAAGCCATGTCAGGGTTTCGTGTTGTTCAAGAATCCTTCATTGTTTTGTATAACAGAATCCAACCATATTTCATTTATACATTGAATATATATTTATATATATACTCAATGTTACGTAGAATAACTATTATCAAAATTGTGTGTAACACGATCCAAGAATAGTGTTGTGTATACTGCAAGCTAATACGGTGTTGCATATAGGGCAAGGAAATCATGGTGTAGCATAAAACACAAGACATTAATGAAATTAAAAGAATATTTTACAAAAAATCCTGGGGTGTTACATTCTACCACCCTTAAAATGAGTTTATCCCTCGAAATTCGTCGGGGTTATAAATGGTTTACTACTCGAATGTTTGTTTAATAGAAACCCACATTGTAAAAAAGAAATACCAAAACATGGCCTTAAAAACTAAAGTATGAAATGTAATGGTTACAAAAATTAACTCATCACTGGGTTTCCACGTAGGAGAACATAGGTGAAAATATGGATATGGAAGAAAAAACTGACCATCAAGTTCTGATGGAGAGTGGTAGAGAACCTGGCTATGAAAAATCTAACAATCACAAAGATATTGATTTTTGATGATCTAAGGTACCATCTGATTCATCGGATATAAGGGAACTAGGACAAAATTTTTGGTTTTCAAGATCATTTCCCTAAAGTTGATGAATTAAAAGAAATACTTGCATGATATTGGTTCAATCTCACTATTGTTCGCGAATTGAACAATTTCCACATCATCCCTTAAAGAAATGAAGTTGAATTTGTTATTCATGATGTGTTAGAAGATCATGTGACAGAATTATGGGTCATTCCATCCCTTTCAAACAAAAGGTTAAAAAAAGTTATAAGTCCAACTTATGGTTAGATTAATTGTAAATGGTTCCAAAAATGAACTTATACTTCATATATCATACCGCTTAATAAAATAAAACTAGTTTATACTAACCATGGACTTCCTGTAGGCTATTGGTAGGCGATAAAGGTCAGTCGCACTTAGGTTGTGGGTTCGATTCCCCCAGCCTTGTCTGATGCGATTGGCTATCGCCCGTCCTGCTGGTTGTCCTTTTTCTAAAACAATGTTAATATAATATCCCATCAATAATATCGAAAAAACTTCTATCCTTAAAAAATACTAACTTATGTCCAACTTAATCCATTCCAATCTTTAGGATTATCCATAATACTACAGTCCACTATCATAATATAGTGAAAATGATTAACAGAGATTTAATACCATCATTGATCTCCATATATCATAAGATATGTCTTGTTGGACACATTCCAAACATTCAAAGGCCTTAATCATGTATTCTCTTGAAAAATGAATACCCATTGAACCTTAGTGAAAACATTAATGTAGTTAAAAGTTAACACTTTCCACATACCAAAATCCTCAAAATTCTATATACTCAAACCATGATATCACTTAGTCCTTATATCAATCATGAGCTCATGAATACAATCAAACATCTCATTATCTTCTTATTCCTTCATTATGAACATATCATCTACTTTAAAAAAATATCTTAATAACCTTCCATGGTTACTGGTACCATTCAAAATATACTTTCAAATACATTTTGGAAAAACAATAGTGTAACAATCCTAAGATGATTCATTATTCCATAGTACCATTAACTATACAACATAACTCTCGATAAACATACAATCATTCCACTACCTTCTAAAACAACCGACAGAGCTTCAACACTTCTTTCAGCTCATATATCATTTGTAGTCTCCTCATCATCATCCATATAAATACTACCCATATGACCATGCTGATTCTCTTCATGAGATTTTACATTAGGGCATTGGTTTTCATAATGCACGTACATTCCACATTTAAAACATCTCATCATTGTTGATGTCGTAGCAATACTATTATCCTTGTCCATGGTGTTAACTGAACCTTTTCCTTTTCACTTACTGGATTTGTCTCCTTCTTTTCCACACCCAAAGCACCTTCCAGTTCCTTTGAAACAATCTCCCTGATGCCTCTTCCCATATAATTTACATGAGGGAAATTGAACTTTCTTTCCTCTATGATCATCATGAAACTCCATCTTTCTCTTATTATCTGAGTCGGGAAACTTACCAATGTTGAGATTATTGATCATGTTATGAGATTGCTGATTAGGAATAATAACTATGTTTGGACTTCCAGATCCCATTTCATTTGGTTTCTCATGAAGAAAATCATTCCATTGTCTATCATATCCTCCATTATCATGAATCTTCCTGTTTCCAGCCATTTTCTAAAACCCAAAAAGAATAGTGTGAGAGGCGAAAATCATGCTAGGTAAAACAACATGGTAAAGGGGGAGTATCCTCAATATCTAACATCTTATGTTAAATTCTATGATCTTTATCGTAGTTCTAGGACTGTATCCTATACGTATACTTATCCTTAGGGACATCCCTAGACATACCTTAAAAATATCTCTAGGGATCTCACTAACGTTTTCGCATCATAGTTTCCAAAGGTTGACTAAACCTTTCCTCTGATACCAACTGTAGAGACCCAAAGAATGACTTACATGGACATTACATTACTTTATCGGAATAATTAATACATTACAAAAACAGACACAAAAGGACCGTAATAGTATAGTGTCTTTGGAAACTTGGAACATAATCTTCTAATTGGGGTGAAAGATCTTCAACATCTCCCATAAAGATCTTCCCCTTTTTTTCTTACCTAAAAACATTCTTAATATCCTGGGGAAAAGAAAACATAAAAAGGGTGAGCACAAATTCTCAGTAAGGGTAAGAATGGATAAAATAAAACATACCATATACATTTGAACTTAAAAACATGAACATAATGTTTAAACATCAAAAGCTTGAGAAATGACATAAAACATGGAAGTACGTAAGGAATAGATCATAAATAAACATTAATAATGATAAAATAGCATGGGAATAAAACATGTAATTGTGGAAACCATTAATCACATGATATGATTTCCATAGTAGCCAAGGCATTGCTGCCAAGACTATCTTAGTGGACAAAGTCCCTTTCTGAACCGAGTTCACTCCTCGTTCTAGTCCTGTATTACTGAATCGGTTTAACTTGTCCTTCCATCCATGTCTATCTCATAAGATATAATTCTTTACCCAATTCATTGGTGGGAGATATAGGTCCCCCCCATCTCATAATGAAGTCATTCTTACTTGTGCCACAAAATAAAAACTACAACATTCATAAAAACCCAATAAATAAAATGGATTCCATAAACATCATACCATCATCACATAATCCATATAAAAGAAATGGATATCATTTCATAATAAGAGAAGTGAAACCATGTAAATCATAGAGAAATTATACTTGAAACATACAGATATGAAATAATGTCATCTTAGATGAAAATTGGTTTTGATAAAACACTTGAAATAAATTCTTGAGGAAAATATCCCTTTTTCTTCAAAATCATTTTATTTTCACAAAATGTCATGAAATTTTAAAAGAAAATGATTTTGTTTAAAATAGTCATGAAATATTTTGGAGGAATCTTCATGAAAACAAGGCTTTATAAAACCATAAAAATCCGTTCGTGCCGTATAAGTTAAAAAAACATTCTTTTTGTACTTTTGCTGGAAAAGTCAAAAAGTACCTCGTAACGTAAACAAAAGAAAGATTCCTTACATACCATGTAGTAAAAGTAAAAAATGTGTAAAAAGTACTTTTAGAATACATGAAAACACTTTTATAAAACATGGACATGGATTATATAAATAACCCCAGTAAATACTTACGAATAAGCAATCTCGGATAAAAATGAGATTTGCAAAATTATCCCTTACCCTAGGTCCGATATGATTAGTATGTATCTGAACCTCCAGTATAATGATTTAAATAATGTTATTGACTTATTAAAGAATCATATTAATTGTTATGATATCATATATGGTTCACTTATGACTTTATATAACCCATTCTTTTGTAAATTCCATGTTAAAGAGCGTTTTGGGTAAAATCGTTTCATTTGTCGTCCGTGTTTTGACATGTCATTATTCATATGATTACTTAGATCATGATTACTTACATACGGAATGTAAAACATTATTTATATATAATATATATTCATAATATACATATATATAATAGATCAATAAATGGAAAGAAATACATCGTTCATGGAGACGGTAGGTCGTACGTACGCATGAACGTTGTTTTCGTTTCCTCATTGAATTGAATGGAATTAATTGGATGACATACATATATATATAAATAAATACAGTATCATTATTATGTCATATATTTCATTATTACTTATTATATATACCTTATAATCATTTATGAATGGTTAATCATTGATAATGAGTCTCATCTTGTCGTGGAGACGGTATTCCGTACGTACACACGAGCGATGATATCATTCCCATGACCGTTGAATTTTATTGGACTGTATTTATACTATTAAAGAATCAATATCACTTTACAATAATCATATATAGTAATTATTTAAACCATTATACCCATCCATTTAAGGTGGTGGTGGAAAATAGATTACACCACGACGTGGAGACGGTATTCCGTACGTACGCACGCGCGGTGATTTCATTTTGCGTGGGATGGATAGATGGTGAAATAGGGTTGATTAATAATTATAATAACATATAAGTATATGAGTGATACTAATGTTATTACTTCATAATGAAAAAACCTAATAATAATAAGTGGAAGAAGAAATAAAGGTGAAAGAATCTGTATTGGAAATTACCTCTTCTTTGAAGCACCTCTTTGAGACCTTCTCTTAGGGAACTAAAATTGGCCATTGAAGAAGACAAGGACCTCTAGGATGTTTCTAGGGAAGTGGACAAGATAATTGGTCAGGGGTTGGCCGAGCTTGAAGGCTCATAGTGGTGTGTGGAAGAGAGGGAGGAGGTGCCCTTTTTTAAGGGAGGAGAGGGGCACCTTTGGAATTCTTAAAAATATTAATTTATAATAAATCTATCCCCACTTAAAAACCTCCAAAAATGACTGATATTAGAATATTATATGAGATAGGGTTGTAATCTCATCAACCAATAAAATTTATACATGTTTGGATTTTATTTTAAACCTCGTCATTTTGATTTATCCTGATTTAATCTATTTAAGTTTATTTGTGGTAATAAAATTATAAATTTTAAATTATAAAAAATAATTACTTATTTGTTGTGAATTTTCCATAATTATTCACTTTATAACATTATAGACCATATAAATTTAAATTTATAATTTTTAAATATTTTTGTGATTTATAAACAATTCTATAATATGTTATTTTTATAAAATAACAATAGTGTCAATTTTGACATTATTCATTTATTTCAATTAAAAAAAATATATACAGACGATATGTTTGAACTAAAAGCTTTAATAGATTCATAAAAGGTCATATGTATCAATAAAAGTAGTGGATCACATTAAATAGTTCATATAATATTTATTTTATTATTTTTAAAACCATGTATTTGGTTTATCTCTTAATAAAATAATTTCTACAACATTTTTGTATAGGTATTTAATATACTTATTTGTTTCATAAAAATTGAAAATAAATTCCTATGATGAATATAAATCTATTACCTTTCAAAATAATACTTTTACATTAATTTATCATCTTAAAATCACAATATTTAATTTGTTATATTTATTAAATTATGAAGGTGACAACTTTGGCATCATTTAAAATAAAATAATATAATTGTCATAATCACTTTTATAAGGCTCCAAACGGTTATATATTAAGTAATTTGATTATTAAGGTGTAGATATAAACTACCAATAAGTTTTGGTCAGGTTTTTAGGCCTTTTAATGGGTATTATTATTTCAATAAAAACTATATTACTTATTTTCCACTTAATAAATAATTTATGTATCATTAATGTATCACCATTAATGACAATTACATAATCCCTAAAAATACTAAATAAATTATCATAATGTAGATATGTTTATTATTTTACTGGATACTATTCATGTTCGAAGTTTTATGATGTTTATCACCAAATTAAAATTATTATTCTTATAAGATTTAAGAGAGTGACATGTTGTCACTTTCTTTGGTTTTAATAATAATTAAATTATGTTTAGGGTCAAAAGTCCATAAAATGAATCTAAAACGACCCTTAGGTTATATGTGTCTACTTTTATCCATCCAATATAATTTTGGCATGTGTTAGGGTAATTTTATAATATTATATTTATCCTTAATTACCCGATTTACCTTTAACTATGGTAAATAAAATTTACCGTAGTTACTATTCATAATTCCCAAAAAAAAAGTAGCTTATTAACATAATTTGGACCCACTGATTCCAAATATGGAATCCATTTTTCCAAATTCAATACACAAAACTTTCAGAAATTAAATTAAAATTAATCTCGTTTTTGAAAGAAAACGGGGTTTTCATTAAAACATAGCAAAAGATTGAATTGATTTAACCTACGAATTTAATGTAAAATCAATGCTAATGACATAAATTATATCAAATGGTAAAAATATATTCTATTTATACTTTAAAACCATTCAATATTATAATTTAACCATATAAATTATTGCGATGAAAAAAGTTGTTTTTAATTAAAATATAGCGTGTATTTACTATTCATCAAAATACGAAAGTTACCAGAATAATATGAAAAATTTATCCAAAGTAAATTTTTATTTCTTGATTCCAATGAAGAATTTTATATTGTCAAATTTAACTTATAAACATGTCAAAAACTGGATTTAATGTGGGTGCGCCATCAAAAGGTAGTAAAACTGCATTTTTTATAAATACTTATTTTACCCGAAAAATATATTTTGTTCTTATAACATGTTCTAGAAAATGTTTATGATGAATAATAATGTTATAAAATTAAAAATTTAGTTAAAACTATTTATAACGGCTAGTACATAATAATATTATAATAATATATCGTTGTTTAGTAAAACATGGTATTGCGTACAACACATGCTATCGAGGAAGGTCGTGATTGCATGTAATGCAAGCCAAGTCAGGGTTGCGTGTTGTGCAAGAATCCTTCGTTGTTTTGTATAACATAATCCAACCATATTTCATTTATACATTGAATATATATATATATATATACTCAATGTTGCGTAGAATAACTATTATCAAAATTGTGTGTAACACGATCCAAGAATAGTGTTCTATATACTACAAGCTAATACGGTGTTGCATATAGCGCAAGGTAATCTTGGTGTAGCATAAAACACAGGACGTTTGAAATTAAAAGAATATTTTTCATAAAATATCGGGGTGTTATATTCTACCCCCCTTAAAATGAATTTCTCCCTCGAAATTCGTCGGGGTTATAAATGGTTTACTACGCAAAAGTTTTTTTAATAGAAACACACATTGTAAAAAGGTATAACAAAACATTGATTTAAAAACTAAAGTATGGAATGTAACGGTTACCCAAAATAACTCATCACTAGGTTTCCACGTAGGAGAACATAGTTGAAAATATAGATATGGAAGAAAAATCTAACCATCAAGTTCTGATGGAGAGTGGTAGAGAACCAGGCTATAAAAATCCAACAATCACAAAGATATTTATTTGTGATGATCTAAGGTACCATCTGATTCATCGGATATAAGGGAACTAGGACAACATTTTTGGTTTTCAAGATCATTTCCCTAAAGTGGATTAATTAAAAGAAATACTTTCATGATTTTGGTACAATCTCACTATTGTTCGTGAATTGAAAAATTTCTACTTCATCCCTTAAAGAAATGAAGTTGAATTTGTTATTCGTGATGTGTTAGCAGATCCTGTGATAGAATGATGGGTCATTCCATCTCTTTCAAACAAAAGGTTAGAAAAAGTTATAAGTCCATCTTATATTTATATTAATCGTAAATGGTTTCAAAAATAAACTTATACTTCATATATCATACCGCTTAATAAAATAAAACTAGTTTCTACTAACTAGGGACTTCCTGTAGGCCAGTGGTAGGCGATAAAGGCCATTCGCACTTCGGTTGTGGGTTCGATTCCCACAGCCTTGTCTGATGCGATGGGTTGTCGCATGTCCTGCAGGTTGTCCTTTTTCTAAAACTATGTTACTATAACATCCCATCAATAATATCGAAAAAACAACTATCCTTAAAAAATAATAACTTATGTCCAACATAATCCATTTCAATCTTTAGGCTTATCCATAATACTATAGTCCACTCTCATAATATAGTGAAAATGATTACCAGAGATTTAATAACATCATTGATCCCCATATATCATAAGATATGTCTTGTTGGTCACATTCTAAAAATTCGAAGGCCTTAATCATGTATTATCTTGAAAAATGAATACCCATTGAACCTTAGTGAAAACATGAATGCAGTCAAAATTTAACACTTTCCACATTCCAAAATCCTAAAAATTCAATATACTCAAACCATGATATCACTAAGTCCTTATATCAATCATGAGCTCTTGAATACAATCGAACATCTCATTTTCTTCTTATTCCTTCATTATGCGCATATCATCTACTTTACAAAAATATCTGAATAACCTTCCATGGATACTGGTACCATTCAACATATACTTTCAAATACTTTTAGGAAAAACAATAGTGTAACAATCCTTAGATGATTCATTATTACATAGTACCATTAACTATACAACATAACTCTTGATAAATATACAATCATTCCACTGCCTTCTAAAACAACCGACTGAGCTTCAACACTTCTTTCATCTCATATATCATTTGTAGTCTCCTCATCATCATCCACATAAATACTACCCATATGACCATGCTGATTCTCTTCATTAGATTTTACATTAGGGTATTGGTTTGCATAATTCCCGTACATTCCACATTTAAAACATCTAATCATTGTTGATGTCGTAGCAATACCATTATACTTGACCATGGTGTTAACTGAACCTTTTCATTTGCACTTAATGGATTTGTGTCCTTCTTTTCCACACCCAAAGCATCTTCCAGTTCCATTGAAACAATCTCCCTAATTCCTCTTTCGACATGATTTACATGAGGGAAATTGAACTTTATTTCCTATATGATCATCATAAAACTCCATCTTTCTCTTATTATATGAGTCGGGAATCTTACCAATGTTGAGATTATTGATCATATTATGAGATTTCTGATTAGGCATAATAATGATGTTTGTACTTCCAGATCCCATTTCATTTGGTTTCTCATGAATAAAATCATTCCATTGTCTATAATATCCTCCATTATCGTGAATCTTCCTGTTTCCAGCCATTTTCTAAAACCCAAAAAGAATAGTGTGAGAGGAAAAAATCATGCTAGGGAAAACAACATAGTAAAGGGGGAGTATCCTCAATATCTAACATATTAGGTTAAATTCTATGATCGTTACCGTAGTTCTAGGACTGTATCCTATAGGTATACTTATCGTTAGGGACATCCCTAGACATACCTTCGAAATATCTCTAGAGATATCACTAAAGTTTTCGCATCATTGTTTCCAAAGGTTGACTAAACCTTTCCTCTGATACCAACTGTAGAGACCCAAAGCATGACGTACATGGACATTACATTACTTTAGAGGAATACTTAATACATAACAAAAACAGACACACAAGGACCGTAATAGTTTAGTGTCTTTGGAAACTTAGAATGTAATCTTCTAATTGTGGTGAAAGATCTTCAACATCTCCCATAAAGATCTTCCCCTTTTTTTCTTACCTAAAACCTTTCTTTATATCCTGGGGAAAGAAAACATAAAAAGGGGGAGCTCAAATGCTCAGTAAGGTTAAGCATGGATAAAAGAAAACATATCATATACATTTGAACTTAAAAACATGAACATAATGTTTAAACATCAAAAGCTTGAGAAATGACATAAAACATGGAAGTATGTACGTCATAGATCATAAAGAAACAATAATAATGATAAAATAGCATGGGAATAAAACATGTAATTGTGGAAACCATTAATCACATGATATGATTCCCATAGTAGCCACGGCATTGATGCTAATACCATCTTAGTGGACAAAGTCCCTTTCTGAATCGATTTCACTCCTCATTCCAGTCCTGTATTACTGAACCAGTTTAACTTGTAGTTTCAGCCATGTCTATCTAATGAGATATAAATCTTTACCCAATGCATTGGAGAGAGATATAGGTCCCACCCATCTCATAATTAAATCATTCTTACTTGTGCCACAAAATAAACACACATCATTCATAAAAACCCAATAAATAAAATGGGTTCCATAAACGTCATCTCATCATCACATAATCCATATAAAAGAAATGGATATCTTTTCATAATAATATAAGTTAAACCAAGTAAATAATAGAGACATTATACTTGAAACATACACATATGAAATAATGTCATCTTAGATGAAAAATGGTTTTGATAAAACACTTGAAATGAATTCTTGAGGAAAATATCCCTTTTTCTTAAAAATAATTTTCTTTTCACAAAATGTCATGCAATTTTAAAAGAAAAGGATTTTGTTGAAAATATTCATGAAATATTTTGGAGGAAGCTTCATGAAAAAAAGTCTTTATAAAACCGTAAAAATCTGTTCGTTCCGTATAAGTTAAAAAAACATTCTTTTCGTACTTTTGCCGGAAAAGTCAAAAAGTACCTCGTAACATAAACAAAAGAAACATTCCTTAAATACCATGTAGTAAAAGTAAAAAATGGGTAAAATAACTTTAAAAATACATGAAAACACTTTTATAAAACATGGACATCAATGATAGAAATAACCCCAGTAAATACTTACGAATAAGAAATCTCGGATAAAAATGAGATTTGGAAAATTCTCCTTTACCTTAGGTCCGATATGCTTAGTACGTATCCGAACCTCCTATATAATGATTTAAATAATGTTATTGACTTATTACAGAATCATATTAATTGTTATGATATCATATATGGTTCACTTATGACTTTATATTACCCGTTCTTTTGTAAATACCATGTTAAAGAGCATTTTGGGTAAAATCATTTCATTTGTCGTCCGTGTTTTGACTTGTAATTATTCATATGATTACTTAGATAATGATTATTTACATACATAATGTAAAAAATGATTTATATATAATATATATTAAGAATATACATATATATAATAGATTGATAAATGGAAATAAATACATCGTTCATGGAGACGGTAGGTCGTACGTACGCATAAACGTTGTTTTTGTTTCCTCATTGAATTGTATGGAATTAATTGGATGACATACATATATATATATACATAAATACATTATCATTATTATTTCATATATTTCAGGATTACTTATTATATATACTTTATAATCTTTTATGAATGGTTAATCATTGTGAATGAATCTCATCGCATCATGGAGACGGTATTCCGTACGTACGCACGAGTGATGATATCGTTCCCATGATCGTGGAATTTTATTTGAGTGTATGTATACTATTATAGAATCAATATCACTTTACAATAATCAAATATAGTTATTATTTACACCATTATACCCATCCAAGTAAGGTGGTGGTGGAAAATAGATTACACCACCGCGTGGAGACGGTATTCCGTACGTACGCACGCGCGGTGATTTTGTTTTCCGTAGGATGGATAGATGGTGAAATAGGGTTGTTTCATAATTATAATAACATATCAGTATATTAATGATACTGATGTTATTACTTCATAATGAAACAACCTAATAAGAAGAAGTGGAAGAAGAAATAATGGTGAAAGAATCGGTAACGGAAATTACCTCTTCTTCGAAGCACCTCTTTGAGACATCCTCTTAGGGAACTAAAAATGGTCGTTGAAGAAGACAAGGACCTCTAGGATGTTTCTAGGGAAGTGGAGAAGATAATTAGGAAGGGTTGTCTGAGCTTGAAGGCTCAATGTGGTGTGTGGGAGAGAGTGAGGAGGTTCCTTTTTATAAGGGAGGAGAGGGGCGCCTTTTGAATTCTTAAAAATATTAATTTATAATAAATCTAACCCAACATAAAAACCTCCAAAAATGACTCATATTAAAAGATTATATGAGATAGGGTTGTAATCTCATCAACCAATCAAATTTAGACATGTTTGGATCTTATTTTAAACCTTATCATTTTGATTTATCCTTATTTAATCTATTTATGTTTATTTGTGGTAATAAAATTCCAATTTTTAAATTATATCAAATAATTACTTATTTGTTATAACATTATAGACCATATAAATTTAAATTTATAATTTTTAAATATTTTTGTTATTTTTAAAAAAATTTATAATATATTATTTTTATAAAATAACAATTGTGTCAATTTTGACCCTATTCATTTATTTGAATTTAAACAAAATATATAAAGAAGATATATTCAAACTAAAAGCATTAATAGATTCATAAAAGGTCATACGTATCAATAAAAGTAGTGGATCAAATTAAATAGTTTATATAATATTTATGTTATTATTTATAAAACCATTTATTTGATTTATCTCTTAATAAAATAATTTCTTCAACAATTTTGTATAGTTATTTAATATACTTATTTGCTTCATAAAAATAAAAAAAAATCCTATGATGAATATAAATATATTACCTTTTAAAATAATACTTTTACTTGAATTTATCATCTTAATATCACAATATTTAAATTGTTATATTTATTAAATTATGAAGGTGACAACTTTGGCATCATTTAAAATAAAAGAATATAAGTGTCATAATAACTTTTATAGGGCTCCAAACGGTTATATATTAGGTAATTGGATTATTAAGGTGTAGATATAAACTACCAATAAGTTTTTGTCAGGTTTTTGGGCCTTTTAATGTGTATTATTATTTCAATAAAAACTATATTACTTATTTTCCAGTTAATAAATAATTTATGTATCATTAATGTATCACCATTAATGACAATTATTTAATCCATAAAAATACTAAATAAATTATCATGGTGTAGATAATTTTATTATCTTTCTAGATACTATTCATGTTCTAAGTTTTATGATGTTGATCACTAAATTAAAATTATTATACTTATAAGATTTAAGAGAGTGACATGTTGTCACTTTCTTTGGTTTTAATAATAATTAAATTATTTTCATCGTTAAAAGTCCATAAAATGAATCTAATCAGACCTTTAGGTTATATGGGTCTACCTTTATCCATCCAATAGAATCTTTTCATGTGTTAGGGTAATTTTATAATATTATATTTACCCTTAATTACTCGATTTACCTTTAACTATGGTAAATAAAATTTACCGTAGTTACTATTCATAATTCCCAAAAATAAAAAGTATCTTATTAACATACTTTGGACCCACTTATTCCAAATATGGCATCCATTTTTCCAAATTCAATACAAAAAAGTTGCAGAAATTAAATTAAAATTAATCTCGTTGTAAAAAAAAACGGGTTTTTCTTTAAAACATTGCAAAAGATTGAATTGATGTAACCTACGAATTTAATGTAAAATCAATGCTAATGAGATAAATTATATTAAATGGGAAAAATTTATTCTATATATACTTTAAAACCGTTCAATATTATAATTTAACCATATAAATTATTGTGATGAAAAAAGTTGTTTTTAATTAAAATATAGTGTGTTTTTACTATTCATCAAACTA
Organism: Viscum album; assembly: GCA_963277665.1. Lineage (NCBI taxonomy): Eukaryota > Viridiplantae > Streptophyta > Magnoliopsida > Santalales > Viscaceae > Viscum > Viscum album. The sequence goes on along the minus strand of OY728120.1, from coordinate 1,253,983,529 downwards.
TGAAAGTTACCAGAATAATATGAAAAATTTATCCAAAGTAAATTTTTATTTCTTGATTCGGAAAAATAATTTTATTTTGTCAAATTGAACTTAGAAACTTGTCAAAAACTAGATTTAATGTGGGTGCTCCATCAAAAGGCGGAAAATCTGCATTTTTTTAAAAATACTTATTTTACCCGAAAAAATTATTTTGTTCTTATACCATGTTCTAGAAAATGTGTAAGATGAATAATAATGTTATAAAATTAAAAATTTAGTTAATACTATTCATAACGGCTAGTTCATAATAATATTATAATAATATATCATTGTTTAGTAAAACCTGGTATTGCGTACAACAGACACTATCGAGGAAGGTCGCGATTGCGTGTAATGCAAGACAAGTCAGGGTTGCATGTTGTGTAAGAATCCATCGTTGTTTTTTATGACGGAATACAAACATATTTCATTTATACATTGAATATATATATATATATACTCAATGTTGCGTAGAATAACTATTATCAAAATTGTGTGTAACGCGATCCAAGAATAGTGTTGTCTATACTGCAAGCTAATACGGTGTTGCGTATAGCGCAAGGTAATCTTGGTGTAGCATACAACACAAGACATTAATGATATTAAAAGAATATTTTTCATAAAATCTCGGGGAGTTACACCTACACTCCTGAATCCAAGCTGATTCAAAATGGCTAGAAAAATACCTACCACCCTGGAATGTTTAACCCTAAAGAATGGAAGAACAATATTTTACCTCTATAAATATAAAAAAATATATCATGAAATCTATTATACCTAGAAAAATTATGTGGGAGGATAATTATAAATCTAAGACCATATATCATAAACCTTACAAGAAATTATTATCCTTACAAATTCGAAACAACTCCGAGAAGGTTGAATGGCGGTAAGAACAACCACCCCAAAATTTAATTCTCAAGGATACCACAAGACTTTGAATATAACTAACACATCATTAGAAAAGAATATATTTACATGAAACTACACCAAATAGGAAAGAAAAATACTTATAACAACACAAGATCAAACACTTCTTCTAAAAAATAAATGAAAAAATATAAATAATCAAGGTATTGTGAGGGAATATATGACTCAAAATTCCATGTGATCCCCTTTAAAACATTATATCACCATAGGACACAATCCAAATGAATAACACACCCACACAACACCTTCACTTGGTGGTCCTAAACCTTTACAAGTTTATCTTCGATGATGGCACCATCTTCAACATCCATCTGACCCAAATCGATGAATTGATAGTAATAATGAATATATCAATTAATATATAATTCATGATAGGTATAATAGATTTATATAATATATGGGGGTAGTTATATTGTTTAAAAGATGTCTCCAACCTAAACCAACACCATAAAACGCCTAATGAACATGGGAAAAATCAAAATCACATTTCCAACGATTCACATACAATGATTAAGATACACCTAAATGAATACTTGATCTATGATTTTGATCTCTATATGACTCATCCAATGATTTTAATAAGACTTATGAAGATTCCAAACCACCTTCAATTTCTTAGGAATCAGCTAGACCTTCTTCATCATACTCTACAGCAGTTCCAGTCCAAGAATAGATGAATCATAGAACTCTATAAAACATAATGTATAAAACCAATATTGACCATAAAAATATTAAAAATGGTCTATTATAATAATGGAGTGATACATTGTGTTGTTGGTAAGCTATACTAATGTTAAATTCCCACCCATGAAACACCAATGTCTATAATGCATGCACACAACATGTCCTATAGAGTTTGGATGGTGTGATCTATCTTACCAGCCATCTATGGATAATAAGTGGTGATATAAAATAAGTGATCTCCATAATCATATTCTATACCTCTTTACACCCTTAAGGATAAATTAGGATCTATATCATATATTATTTTCTTCATAACCCCATGATGTCTCATTGTTTAATCTATATACTGACACTACAATACCACCACTGAGATTGACTCCTTGATCGCTAATAAGTGAGCTGACATTTCTAGACAGCCTATGAGATCCCAAATATAATGATAACCACACTGATCTATAGGTAAATGGTTGTTGGATTCTATTGAATTGTCCCCCCACTTCAAATGGAGAATATCATGTTGCTGAAAAAACCAACCATTATTACAGTGCTCAACCTTCACATTTTAGAAAACACGACACTAATATACAGACTCTAAAACAAAATTCTTCATAACTGAAAACCAAATTTTTTTACCTTCAGCATGGTACATCTTATCCAATCCATGATATTGTTCTAATGAAGATCTATGGGACTCACTGAGAACCACATCATTCATCACTGAAGTAAATCAATGATTTCCTATAAAAAACACCCATCATTATCCACCCCCAAACCATCCTTTAGGATAATTTACTCATGAAAATTGATCCACAAAATTCTAATCCTTGTAATATCCCATAGGGGACTCCTCCAATTGAGACACTATGGATGACCACATTTTCATCTAGTAAAGAATAACAATACCATCCAATACTACTAAATTAAATTTCATCACTCCAAACTCTTCCATCACTATCTAAGAGTATCCATACACATGCACGACACCACTGATTGAATTCCTTTACAATGCATAAAATACAAAATTACCTTTACCATATTAAAAGTTAATCATAATTTCCTAGTCCTATAAGAACTTCATTAACCTTCAATGTCGAAAATTCATGGTCCATAGGGAGATGACATAATTAGGGATTTCGTGATCTGTGAAGAACAGAAAATGTTAGTTGATAAGATAGTGCAAACCCATATTAAAAGAAAAAACTAATTTTTTAAGATCAATATCATCGGTGGAATAGTTAAATTCACTATGACTATCGATACACATAATATATGACTACCCTATTCATCATTAAAAAAGAATTAAAAAAATACATTAATCACTATGGAAGACCTTGAAACAGATGTTGGAGAAGGAATGATGTGACTGGGAAATCATGAAGCGCTCTCCAACGGGTGACTGGAAACCCTAGACCCCTTCGTTGTCTCTCGCAGAAATTCACTGATGGCCAGCTTTGATCCGGTGTGGGAACTCCCCCACCCTACTCCGGCTTCTTCTGATCCAGGTTCTGCAAAAAATCGAAGTGGGAAATCTCGAAGTTCCCCGTCGTACCGTACATGTCACCTTCCGTGATTCTTTGCAAGGAACTGATCTCAGTAGTGTGAAACAGTCCAAACCGCGTCTCTTTAAAAAACATGAGGATGGAGGTTACTTAGTTGATGTAGATCTGAAAGCCTTGAAGTAGAGAGAGAACCTGAGCAAATACTCAGTTCTTGGAAGAGTTTTATACAACACATGTGATCGACCCTGACCTGTATTAGATCTAAAGAACCGAATTTCTCACTGCTGGGGCTCTGCTAAATAGAAGATTGTTCCCATAGGCAAGGGATATTATCATATATTCTTCAGCTCTCAAGGTGAGCTTGATCAGGTATAGAAACTTAGAAACTTGAACCATAAACTAGGTTTTCATATAATTTTAGATTGGGATGCTACTTTTAACCCATACACACACAAAAATTATATGGCTCATGTTTGTGTAAGAATTCATGGACTCAATTGGTTCTATTGGCACCCCAAGATTCTTAACGACATTGCTTCCTTCATAGGGTCCCCATTAAAATTGATCACAGGACCTTGAATGGAGATCTCGGCCTATATGCTAGAATAATGGTTAAGGTTAATCTGGCCAGTGAACTCCCTTCTAGCATAGGATTCAATGCCCCTGATTATATAATATACCCTAGAATTGAATATGAAAAGATACCACACTTTTGTGAGGTGTGTATATTGATTGGACACAACCTCTCCAATTGTAGGGTGTTTAGGAAACAAATGGATCCCCCAATCATTAATGATTGGCAGGAAGTAAAACATGGTAAAAAGGGATCGAATACATCAGACAAACCTGAGCTCCCCAAAATGAAAAAACAAGATACTTGGGTTAAAAAATCCAATGTCCTTACATCCCTAGAAGGTAAATCTCATGGAGATTTGGTTGAGGAAGATAAGTCTCTTCAAATTAATGATAATATTGTCACTAGAATAGAATAAATATTGGCTAAAGGTAATGGAAATAATCTGGACAAAATTCATACCTCTATTACCTATTCAGCTACTTTTTCTTCTACCTCTGGTACATTAACTGTGATTTAACATGTTAGTAGGGATTTGGAGAAATCTACCTTGGAGCCTTTGGATTTGAATGGAACCTCCAATGCTTCTAATCAGACACAAGGTGAGCTGAATAAATTCTCAGAACCAGGTATTTCTGTTCAAACAAACATCTGCTGATAAATATAATTCTTCTATTCCTGAAATAGATGCTCTGGTTACTCCTGTTGGTAATGCTGTGACACTGGGGTTTTTGTCGTGAAACTCCAGTCAATAATTTCCCCTTAATAATGTATCACAATGGTGACCACGGGGTTGTCTCACGATGAGGTTGTGGGCTAAGTTATCAAACTGTCACATTGTTAATTTGTTTTTGTAAATTTCAAATTTTGAAATGGGGATTTACAATTACACAAACAACGTTAAATAATATAAAATTATAATTCAATGAAAAATATACGTTAGTGATTGGAAATCAGAAGTAAAATAGACTGAAGAAAACAAACAAAAGAAGGCAGTGCTGGACAAACATCGATCCCCAGATACTCCCTCTATCCTTGTTTAATTGAATTATCAGATTATATTTCTCAATGGTCACTCAAATAACTCCATGTGAACACCTATATTGACTATACACCATATTGAGACCTCAAATATGGTTTTTATCCTCTTACGACTGTGATTCAATTACCCAAATACCTTCAAGTAATCAAAACTAATTGAACTTGTTGTGCTCAATGGGGAGACCTCGCCCAAAGAATTTTAAACAACAACACAATTATTTTACATTCATAAGTTGATAAACAGTATATAAAAATATAGATGAATTTAAATTTATGAAAGAAAAGAGACCTCCATCATTCATGAAAACCAATTCCAGAAATATATAATTAGAATACATTGAAGTACAAAACTCAAAAGGGGAGAATCTTTGGATCTCTACTACCCACCACCACTTGGAGTTTGGCCCTTCATGTCTTGATTATCAATTGAACTCATATTCTCCAGAATATATCATCCAGAAAAGCTCACTCCCTTGGTCCAACCCCCTTGAAAATACTATCCTTGTAAAAGGGAGAGGAGTTACAAATTTATAGGGAAAATGGGTGAAGAAATATATCTCAATTCTGTCCACCGGATTGTATCGACTTTGAGACCCATTAAATGACATAATGAGGACATGGTCCCTTCTAGAAAGTTGTTCCAAATCATCGTCGGCGTTCCTCCACTAAATTTCAGCCTCTTTGGTCCAAGTATGAAGGAGTTATATCAGATTTAGTTCGGCACATTTAATCTTCCAAAGTGACTCTTCGTATTCCACAACTCCAAATTCCCATGCCATAATGACCTTGAACACAGTTGATTCATACGTGGACTCTTTAATAAAAGATATTCACCAATTCATCTTACAGCTCCATGTTTAATTTATGCTCCATTGGATCGGTAAGCGTCGAGATAAAAGATCAGCATTAAAACATTCCAAATCTGTACTCCGTTTTCGAGGCATGGATTGTGAGCTGGTTTTGGGCCTCCAAATGATTGATTGAGCTGGGCCTCCAGAAGGATGAAATTCGGCCAATGATGTAAGTAAGCCTATAAAAATGAATTTCACAATTTGTATTAGTGTAGAAAATTATATGGCCGAAAAAAATAAATTAAATAAAACAGTTAAACACCAAAATTAAGCCATTTTTGCATTTGAGCTCAAAATACAACTAAAACATAAAAATGTGACAATTGCCCATAAACTAACACTATGGTGGGATTTAGAAAATTGTAATGCAGTATATAATATGTGAAAATTCAAGCTTTATCACTCCCCCACACTTAATCATTTCACTCCTGGAAAACCATCTTATTCAATGGTCAAAACAAACTTCTCAAAGCATAAATGACCACACAACTCAATTATCATATTAGAGAAAATATCATGCATCATACATGGATAAAAATTTCATAACTCCTCAAAAATCATATGAATCCATTCAATATCATGTTAATACTCACATGAATGTCGTGCCTACCTCCCCGGAAAAATATTTCTCTCTTCACTCAAGGATATTTAATGTGGAGTTTTTCTCATTCTCAAAACATGTGTGATCTCCATAGGCTTGATATCCTCATAGTATCTCAACTTCACAGAGTCAAAAATGTGTCAATCATGAGGTCTTTTTCATGGGTTGTTCTGAGGCTGAGGGTTGGAAGGATTAAAATGTAAAAACAACTGAGGCAGAATGGGGAGGGTTATGCTCTAAAGTGAAGTAAATGCATGAAAACAGTTTTGCTCAAGAATGATGCGCTCCTCAATCAGCTCAAAAATCAATCACCTCCAAACACCTCTTATTTTGGGAAGTTCACACATAGAATTTCAGAATCAATGATTTTCATCCCTCTTTTCCCAATTTTTAGCATTGTTTCAGCTTGAATTTAGATCTGGATTTCTCTTTAGAATCATGTTTTGAAGGAAAAGAGAGGCAGCTTTTGATCTTCAAGTATTAGTGAACAGCCTACCCATATATGTAATGATATTTTGGTCCAGCCATCCGTATTCCCATCATGACATTTCTTCCACACATGCAGCAATAAATATGGCAACACTTTCAATTCAGCTCAAAAATAATCTTCTGGAAAGCAATATACCACCCATCTTCTCCCTCCCCGACACTTGAGTTCAACAATAATCATGAATTTAACTTCTATAGAAGGTTGAAAATGGATAAATGGATTGTAATGTGGCTGCCTAACAAGGTATTTCATGGCTTCTAGGGGATTAAAGAAGGTCTGTTTAAAAGGTAGGCCAAAATAAGAGTTTGATACAAAAATGGCTTTCAAAATGGTGCCTCAATCATACTTAACACATTCTATGAACTCTAACAGCTTTGAAAAAGAGAAAAATAGAAAGTTCTAGATCACAAAACATGTCTCAAGACTCTCAAAAAAAATATAAATTTAAAGAATATGTCAAAAAGTTTTAGAAACCTCTCGGGTTGGGCAAGATCTTCAATTTGGATAGCACTAGTGCACATGAGTTTCACAATCAACCAGACATCATCAAATGAAAAGATCAGAAATCCGAAAAAAAATCCATTCAGCAATCATTTAATTCCTCAAATACTCAAATCAAACAATGTGCCAAAAATACCAAGATGGTTTGAATTTTCCCAAGTATTCGATTGAGCACAATATTACTAAAAACAAACCGAAAAAACAACAAGAAAAATAAAATCACAAAGAAAATTCCTAAAAACAAGTTGAAACCCCTCCCCCACACTTATTCCATTTACTACCCTCTTTTAGCTCAAATCATATCAAGAAATATGTTCACACAGAATTTAAATTGGGTAGCAAACAAAATAAATAAATGGAAAGACACAACCTGATTTATATTTCAGTGGCAGCCTTGAGTTAAGATCATAGATTTTTCCACTTGACCTAAAAGAAATGAAATAGAGAAAATATGACAAAAATAAATAAAAATAACGAGTAAGGGAAATAGAAGGGGATAATGCTTGGTTTGACCCCCCAAGCGGGTGCTAGGTTTTTACTGCCCCTAGTCCAGTAGTTGTAGTAGTTTAACCGCAATCTGATGGTGGATGAGGTTTCTTGCTCAGAAACCACCAAAATGAAATCTCTCCAATCTTCTTCAGCTCACACATCTTGTAGAAGCTCCAAAAAATAGACTTCTTCAGCTTCCCCTACATGACTTTTATGTTTTGATGATATAGTTTAAGAGGGAACAAAACGTAAAATAAACCTCCCAAGACATTATCCTCACAAAACGCCTCCACTTGTTGTTGAAATGGGAAATCCATCCTTTGCTCAATTCCATCCTTGAAATCCTCATCATCTGGAAATTCAGTCCACTCAAACGAAACATGAACTAAATTAGCACAGGGAGAAGAACGTAGAAAATTATTATCAAAATTATCAGGAAAGTAAGGATCTAAATTTGAGACATCTCCCTGTGGATTCTCAGGTTCCAGCTCTTTCTCCGAGTCAAAAATAGTGTCATTGAATGTGGGAAGCAACTCTGGTTCTTCCATATTCTCTTCAAAAAGTAATGTCTTGTGTTTCTCTTCCTTTTTATCCAATGATTCAGAAAATGTTTCTAAATTATCAATTTCAAAAATAGTGTCTTCAAATGAAATTTCATTTTCAACAAATTCATCCCAATGTTTTTCAAAAGGGCTTTCATTTCCAAAATACACATCTGTTGGTGAATCATCAAAAATTTCATCGTTAAAATGTGAAAAAGATGATTCAAAATCCGGTTTCAATACATCAACACAAGGTTCATCAACATCAAAAATTGGTGGGATGTCATATTCCATTTCATGAGTATCTTTTTGAGCTTTCAGTTCTTTCAATTATTTTAACTCATTGGAAATAATTCCCATTTGTCTGATAACTTCTTGAATATTTTGTTGAATCACCAAATTATTTTGTTGCATTTCAAGAGTATCATGTTGAAATTTTAAAAAACCATCATGACCAGGCTCCTCATATTGTTTATAATTAGGCCAAACATAGTAGTAGTCACTGTGAAAATCCATTTTTTGGGTTTTTTTAAAACACAATTAGTGGTTATAAAGACTAGAAAATTTAAAAACAAATCAAAAACAACTTAGGCAACCTCCCCGGCAACGGTGCCAAATTGACGCTAGGGTTTTTTTCATGAAACTCCAGTCAATAATTTCCCCTTAATAATGTAGGACATTGGTGACCACGGGGTTGTCTCACGAGGAGGTTGCAAGCTATGTTATCAAACTGTCACTTTGTTAATTTGTTTTTGTTAATGTCAAAATTAGAAATGGGGATTTGAAATTACACTAACAATTTTAAATAATATAAAATTATAATTCAATGATAAATATACGTTAGTGATTGGAAATCATAAGTAAACTAGACTGAAGAAAACAAACAAAAGAAGGAAGTGCTGGACAAACATCGATCCCCAGATACTCCCTCTATCCTTGTTTAATTGAATTATCAGATTATATTTCTCAATGATCACTCAAATAACTCCAAGTGAACACCTATATTGACTATACACGATATCGAGACCTCAAATATGGGTGTTTATTCTCTTACGACTGTGATTCAATTACCCAAAGACCTTCGAGTAATCAAAACTAATTGATCTTGTTGTGCTCAATGGGGAGACCTCGCCCAAAGAAGCTTCAACAAAAACACAATTATTTTACATTCATAAGTTGATAAAAAATATAGAAAAATATAGAAGAATTTGAATTCATGAAAGAAAATAGACCTCCATCATTCATGAAAACCAATTCCAGAAATATATAATTAGAATACATTGAAGTACAAAACTCAAAAGAGAAGAATATTTGGATCTCTGCTGCCCACCACCACTTGGAGTTTAGCCCTTCATGTCTTGATTATAAATTGAACTCCTATTATCCAGAATATATCCTCCAGAAAATCTCACTCCCTTGGTCAAACCCTCTTGAAAATACTATCCTTGTAAAAGGGAGAGGAGTTACAAATTTATAGGGAAAATGGGTGAAGAAATATCTCTCAATTCTATCCTCCGGAGTTTATCGACTTTGAGACCCATTAAATGACAGAATGGGGACATGGTACCTTCTAGAAAGTTGTTCCAAATCATTTTCCGCGTCCCTCCAAAATATTTCAGCCTCATTGGTCCACGTATGAAGGAGTTATTTCAGATTTAGTTCTTCACATTTAATCTGCCAAAGTGACTCTTTGTATTCCACAACTCCAACTTCTCATGCCATAATGACCTTGAAAACAGCCGATTCATACGTGGACTCTTTAATAAAAGATATTCATTAATTAATATTACATATCCATGTTTAATTTCAGATCCATTGGATCGGTAAGATTCGAGATAAAAGATCAGAATTAAAATATTCCAAATCGGTAAACCGTTTTCGAGGCACGGATTGTGAGATGGTTTTGGGCCTCCAAATGATTGATTGGGTTGGGCCTCCAGAAGGATGAAATTCGGCCAATGATGTATCTAAACCAATAAAAAATGAATTTCACAATTTGGCTCGGTGTAGAAAATTATATGGCCGAAAAAATTAAATTAAATAAAACAGTTAAACACCAAAATTAAGCCATTTTTTCATTTGAGCTCAAAATACCACTAAAACATAAAAATGTGACAATTTCCCATAAAATAACAGTATGGTGGGATTTATAACATTGTAATTCAGTATATTATATGTGAAAATTCAAGCTTTATCATGATGAAATTGCAGCTAATAATTTTGCACACAAGAATTGCACACACTCCTGCTCTTGTTTCAATTCAATCTTCATCTGCTGATAAAATGGCTACTTCTGTTCCTGAAATTGATGTTCTGGTGACTCATGCTGCTAACATTGACACTACTGTTGCTATTTATGCTCACAAAGTTTCATACAATACTTTTTTTGACTCTCTTTCTCAATCGGAGTCTCCTCATACTACTATAATCTGCCCAGCTAATAGGGTGGAGTTCACACCCCCTGTTGACAAGAAGACTTCTGTTTTGTTACAGCCTCCTTCTACAAATCCTATTTCCACATCCGCTGACAAAATATTTATTCCTACTACTGAAACATCCACACATGCTTCTAATGTTAACACTGCCACTATTTCTACTGCACATGACATTTCACAAATTCCCCAGGTCTATACTGTCCTCCAGGACTGTACTTTCCTACCTCTAGATTCCATAAATCCTCCAACAGAACAGAATCCTGCTCTAGTAGCTGTGAAAGTTCTTTATTTGGTCAGTCCTTCCATTATTGGAACTCCAGTTTCTAAACCTATTTCAATTTATAATTTGAAAATTGATTCCTCTCCAAGTTCTAAAACTAATGAGGCCAAAAAAAATCTTCCTTCCTCCCCTATGGTTACGCGATCCCAAGGGAATAAAGGATCTGGAAAATCTAAAAAAATAAGGGTTATAACCCAAAACGCAAATAGAAATGAATTTTCTCTATTGTAATTTCCAAGGATTGGAAAAAAATGATACCTCCGCAACACTTAGGAGGTTTCTAAACACCCACGAGCCTCATCTCTTTGCCATTTCAGAACCTAAAGTCAACATCAAAATGAACTTCATGAGATTTGGTGCCCGTAATTACAGTTTTCTAGGCTCTTGTAAAAATGTTCCTCAAACTGACTCTATGTGGATCTTTTATCACAATACCTTAAAAAATATCAACATATTAAAAAATATTAAGCATCAACATACCAGTGATTTCTTGTGGAATGGTCGGCATACCTTTTTCATTTTGGTTTATTCCAATAATAGATATCAATATAGAAGGGTTTTATGGCATGATCTTTTTTATATGGCCAACATCATTCAGGACCCTTGGGTTGTTATGGGCGATTTCAATGCCATTGTCAACTCTTGTGAAAAAATTGGTCCCTCACATCTTTCTATATCCTCAAGGGAATTTAGGGCATCTATTGAGGACTGTATCCTTTTTGAAGTCTCTCTCACTGGTGCTAAAAATTCTTGGTACAGAAAACACAATAACAAAACTGTTTCCATTAAGCTTGATAGGGTTTTTGTTAACATGAAGTCCCTTGATATTTGGGATAATATATCTAGTATAACACTTCCTATACTTAATTTTTACCATCATCCTATTCTAGTAAGCCTCCTTATGAATGACCGTAAGCTTGTTCTTCCTTTTAAATTTAATAATTATTGTTCTTCGAATCTTGATTGTGTCACTTTTATTCATAACACTTGGAACTCTATGAAACACCATAAGGATTACTTTACCTGCATGTTCAAGTTGAAAATTCCAAAACAGGCCCTTAAAGGATGGTGTAAATCAACGAAATCTCAAATTGATTGAGATATTTCCTCTCTTGAAAGTGAACCCAGCCGCATCCAAATTTAAAGCACTAATTCAGATTTCAATATGGACCCTCAATTGGAAGAAAATATCTCCCTTAAACTTAATTCCCTGCTCACATTTAAGGATAATATGCGTAAGAAAATTTTTAGGGCTAAATGTCTTGTAGATGGTTATCGTAATACTAAATTTTATAAATCCCTTCAAAGAATCAGAAAGGCTAATCATCCCCTTTATAATCTTATTCATAATGACCTGATCATTGATTCTGAAGAATCCATAACGGATCATGTTATCTCGTAGTTTTACAACATTTTTAATGGCCCTGAGATAAATATTGATCTCAGATCTAATATTATTCCCTTAATGGTGGATAAAAGATACAATGAATCTCTTTTAAGCGCCCCACTTGATCATGAAATTAAGGATATTGCCTTTGGACTTAATCCAGATAGTGCGCCTGGTCCGGATGAGTTTAATAACAACTTCTTACAAAATCATTGGGACATTATACAAAATGATGTTTGTAACCTTGTTAAGACCTTTTTCATTCATGGATCTCTACCTCATGGAATCAATGATCAATTCCTATCTTTAATACCCAAGGTTGAAAGTGCATTATAGATCCATCAATTCAGACCTATTTCTCTCATTAACACTATTTATAAGATCATTACCAAAATTATTGCGAATATATTAGCGCATGTTTTCAATAAAATAGTCTCATGGAATCAGTTCGGTTTTATTAAGGGAAGGTCCATTAAAGACTGTATTTGTCTTTCCTCTGAATGTACCAATAGTCTAAACAAAAACACTAGAGGGGGTGGTGGCCATCAAACATGATATCAGAAAGGATTTTGACACCATAGACTAGAACATTATCTTCAATGTCTTAAAAAACTTTGGATTTCATGATTCTTTCATTGGAAGACTTAAAACTTTATTTCTCTATGCTTTTATTTCCATCCTGATTAATGGCATCCCTATAGGTTTTTTAAATGCTCTAAAGGAGTCAGGCAGGGCGACCCTCTTTCTGCCATCCTCTTTGTTATTGCTGATGATTACATAAGAATACTTCTCAGTAATCGGGTTGCTCAGGGTCAGCTTAAGCCTATTCAAGTTTCCAGAAACCTTATTACCCCTACCCACCTTTTATATGCTGATGATATCATCCTGTTTTTTAAAGGGGATAAAAAGAACATTAATTTCCTCAATAAAGATCTTCATCACTATGATGAAGTCTCAGGACAAGCGATTTCCTGGAATAAATAGTATATTTTTTTTGGAAAGAGCTTTCCTGTGAGAAGAAAATCTAGCATTACTAACTATCTTGGAATTAAAGAAGGCCTCATACCTTTCACTTACATGGGCATCCCAATATTTTGGGGTCTTCCTAAAGCTATCTACTTTTCTAATATCATTGATCAAATCATAATACAACTCTCTACTTGGAAAGGTAAATCTCTCTCCATGGATAGAAGAATATGTCTGGTCAAATTGACCATTGTCTATAATATGGTCTACTCTCTTATAATTTATAAATGGCATGTTAGAGTCATCAGAAAAATTAATACTTATATTAAAAATTTCATCTGGATGGGTAGTATTCTTGAAATGAAACTTTTCACTATCCCTTAGAAATCATGTTGTAAACCTCTTGACAAAGGTGGCATTGGTATAAAAAATTTAAATTTGTTCAGTAATGCTCTTCAGTCTTGTCTTACTTAGCGTATTATTAATTTTACTTCCAATGCTTATGAATTCCTGAAACATATATTAAATGCTAAACTTTTAAATGGGAATCTTAATTACATCAACTCTTTGATCTGGCCTTCTATTAGGGATTTGTATCATGAGATCATGGAAAATTCTAGATGGATGGTTAGTGCTAACTCTTCCATCAATTTTTGGTGTGACAAATGGTGTGGTAACCCCTTGATATATTTGTTACCGTATAATATTATTCCTAATGATACTAGTCATTCTACAAAGGACGTCTTACTTTTTCATAGACATGTCCTCCCTGACAATATTGCACAGATTATTGATAATCACCATTTTTCTTATAATGGTGACTTCCTTGTCTGGGATACTGCTCCAAATGGCATCCTAGACTCTAAAAACTTCTATAAGCATAACTTTTCTGGAAATGAATCTAATTTTCAATGGGTGAGTCAATTTAACAAACCTTTGATCAAACCTTCTAGGCTCACCCTCATTTGGTGCATTTCTCATAATAGATTGCCTATTGAAGCATGTTTGCAAACATTTAGCATACAACTCTGCTCTAAATGTCACTTGTGTAATCAAAATAAGGAGGATGATGATAATCTATTTTTTTCATGTGAGACGGCCTCTGCCTTATGGAATTATGTTTTTAATTTATTTTATTGCATATGGCCCCTATCTGACTCTATTTGTTTGTTTCTAGAAAAATGCATTAGATATGAAGCCTCTCTACAGGTTAAAAATCTTTTTCATGCGGTAGTGGTGGAACTCCTACATGAGATCTAGTATGTTAGAAATGATATTATTAGTAATAAACACTCATTCAGTCTCAATGCAGGCAAATATCGGATTCATATTGCGATTCATGAAGCTTCTTCAATTCAAAAAGACTGATGCAACAACTCGGTTGGTGACTTTTTGATCCTTCGCCATCTCCGTGTTCCTGGCATTTTCCCAAAGACCAAACGTCCCTTTGAAGTATTCTAGTAATCACAGATGCTGGGATGTATCAAAGTGAACGTAGATGGTGCTTCTAAAGGCAATCTAGGCCCTGCCAGTTGTTGTTCCATCTTCAGAGACTCAGCTGGCCAGTGTCAGGGTTGCTTCTATGCTGGATGTAGGCATTCTTCATCTCTGGAGGCTGAAATGCTTGGGGTCATCCATGCAGTTGATTTTTCTCTTCAAAGATGTTGGAGAAAGATTTGGATTGAAAGAAACTATACCACTAGAATTCATTCCATCTAGAATGTCATCATTCATATTGCTTGGCCGCTCACCACACTTTGGATGAATTTTCTGAACTCACTCCATGGGATTGATTACATAGCTACTCATTCCTACCGTGAAGCGAATTCTGTTGCAGATTCTCTAGCTAACATAGGATTTCATCAGAGCATGACTTGGATGGACATTCATCCAGCTGACTTATTATACATGTTTGATACAGATTGTAAAAAAATCCCATCCTTCCGTTTTTTTAATCTTTTTCTTATCAATAAATTGTGATTTGGCCTTTGACCAAAGCATTACCTTAAAAAAAATTGAAGAACATGAATTCAGTGAACTCCTCTGGTAGAAAAATAATCAAATCACATGAAATATTCTCATTAATATATTTGAACGTGTCCTAGAACTGGTCAAACGACATCAACAAAAAATCCTTTATTGTTAATTTTATCAAAGGAGTCACAATCTAAGATAATTTATGTATTAACCACCTATAATATCCAGCTAGACCAAGGAATCTCCACGCATCTATAACATTCTTGTTATCTACATAAGAAACCACCATCTAAATATTGAAAGTATAAATGGAATCAATATGTCCATAAATGACAGGACACAAAAAATTAACCTTGTGGTCCAAGAACTCTCAATTTTACAGCTTCCAAAATAGATGATGAATGTGAATAACTCTTAACACACCCCACAAATAATCAAAATGATCCTCCTCTTACATTGACAATTGAAGGATTCAATTGATAATGACTAATATGAAATGGTCCTAAAAATAATAGAAAACAACAACAATCAACCTAATGAAAAAAATAGTAAATTTTTAGACCTGAAATCATCACAATGAACCCATAATTCCCATAATGATAGTTTAAAGTTCTCTTTGGGATATCCTTATCCTTTATTCACATATGATGAAATGTTGAGGAAAGTTATGTTTTAATGAACCATCTAACTCCAACTAAATTATTGAAAAAAAACATTTTTCGGGTAAAATGAATCCTCTTTGCAATAGGATGGGATATCCCCAATATGACACACTAGGTTAACTGAATCCGTTTTTAAATAGATCATAATCCAAAAAACCTTATCTATCATAGCATGGAAGGGTTTATCTAATATTATGAAAATAATTTTAGATAAATACCATGTTATAGCCCTATATCATACTCTATATCTCCTCGTGTGGGTAAAGTCACAAATTCATTAGAAAAACATCAGGGAACTATTAAAAAAAATTTAAACCCCACCAAATGAACCTCCATATAACTAAATATTAACTAATTCATAATTTATGATAGAGACTTAACATTATCACTACGAATATAAGGGTCTCTCTCATCCAGAACATTGTATTGTCCCTATCATCATTATAGAATACGTCTTTCTTCATGAAACAATCTATTGTAGTTTGAATCGAATCAAACCATTCCATTATATAGATGTTTTCATATAATTGTATCCATAAACATGAGAAATATACCAAACAATAGGGTTTTACTAGAAATAATTCATGGTCTCTACTTACATTAAACAATCTAACTCATCCACCAGTTGGTATAGTAAACTCCAAGGTAGCGTGAATCCTCTCTACCCCAAGTGAAAAATCATAGTCTAGAGAGGGTGAAAAAAGAGTGTACATATATTCTATCGAATAAGGAATAAACACCAGTATAAAATAGAGAAATAATACATCATACATTGTGGAACATGATTGAATTTCTAAAAGTTGATTTATTCTTCAATGTATGTCCCACTCTACAAACTATTTCTCCATAAAATAACCACCTCTATGAATATGATCTTTTTGATATGTCTAGGTGTGATGGATATATTATTTCCATCCTCTTCCTACTATATAACCAAATGATTCTTCTTCCTCAGTTGATAATTCTTCAGCTGTTGGGATATAAATGAGCCACCATCCATATACTAACCACAAACGAAAGTTGGGTACTCTTGATTCTAATGGACATGACATTCAAAAGAGATAGAAATATGGATATCCAACTTTCATGGGTGTAATAATTGCTAGATCATATGAAATTAGATGAAGACAGATGAAAATTTCTCCCACATTTTGGAAACATCTTCTTCTAGCTAGTCAACTTGGAAATCCAAGTCATAGATAAGCTCTATGGATTGTCTTTTAGACATGCATGTATTGATGATCCCTTTCAAACCAGAATCCTATCAGTGACCTCTACGCTTTCCAGTACCTCATTGTATGAATTAAAAAAAAGAGGTTAACCTAACACTATATATTTAGGTGAAAACATTCTGGAAATTTCTAACCATATCCTCTCTATTTAGAATAATTTCTAGAGAATAATGATGGATTTTCTTGTAGTGGATATTGAACTCCTGAACATGGGAACTCCACTATTTAAGGGTATGGATTACATGATGACCAGACACCTTATTTGTACATGATATAAAATAATCCTCAAATTGATCACTAAAGTCATATAATGAAATACTCTTATCGTCTCAATCCCTAAGGAAGGAAAGTCACCACTAGCGAGTTGACCCTCATATTATCATCACTGCTATAAAATCAATTCGCTTTCTATAAATAGATCAAACTAAAATATATCTTCAATTATTATTCCCAATCCATTATCCCATGACTAAAA
The DNA here is from genome assembly GCA_963277665.1 of Viscum album. NCBI lineage: Eukaryota > Viridiplantae > Streptophyta > Magnoliopsida > Santalales > Viscaceae > Viscum > Viscum album. The sequence goes on along the minus strand of OY728120.1, from coordinate 1,253,965,895 downwards.
AAAGATCCCCTACAATTATATAGAGTTGCGAATTAAAACATACAGTGTTTCTTATTTAATGTTTTATCACTATCAACCTACACTCGGTGATGATAGACTAGAACATCTCAATGATTGAGTTCCTCATTGACATGCCAATAATATTGAACCGATTCCATATCTGCAAATTAAATGTTAGTACCCCTAAACCTAAGAAAAAATAGATTTTTATGGGTTTTTAATTCCACTACTAATTCATTTTATCATATTTCCCATTACCAACTGAATTTAAAATATTTTCATAAAACATCATAGTTCATGATCCTTGTCTAGTTATCTACACTACATGCAGCACAACATCACATGGAATGTTTTTTTAACATGAATTTCATTGAATTATATCATAGGTGAGCATAAAATCCAATTCCCTAGTCAATATACCTGGTTTATAGAATTTAATAAGCTGAAATGCTATTGTTTTAATTCCAACTCATGCATATTGACAAGTTCACAACTCCGTAGTCCATCGTATATCTTAACCATTACCTTAAATACCACTCTATCCTTACCCCCTCCCTCCATATTTAATCCTCTATCTCAAGGAATGAAGGATGTGAGAAAATAACACTGGTAACCCGTCTCCTGTTAGCCACAGGTTGGAAACTGAAACTGAGGGTACATAAATCACACACATGGGATTAATTTCACAAAATATACTTAAGAAATATGATTTAAGAAGGATAAAACACCAATAAATACCAAAAATAACCCTTAATAAATCAGAATACATATAATTTCACGAATTACTTAAAAATAAATAATATAAGTACAAAAATTAAAATATTGTCATGACCATGAACTCCAACAACACCTGACAGCTGCTAAATGACTAATCCAAGATATTAATGTCCATCTGGATCACTAACCTATTCCTAATAACATGAAAAATATTTTTTATACTCATAGGGTGAGAATAAAATATATAATCAATAGGTTCCTCCCTGAAATCTCGCAAGAAAAAATTCTGAAAGTAACATAATATAACCTAATGAATAATTAAATTAATATTTTCTCCACAAATAGGTAATACTAGTTTACATTATCCTCTATAGATCTATCACCAGATAGCTAATATTTTTAATCCACTCTATATAAATGTATGTAATATATAAATAAATTTACACTAGTTTTACTTCTATACTAAATTTCACTCTCATGCCCCAAAAATTCTTAATTATGCACAACCCCATTATAAATAATTCCTTTATGATGTGAGTCAGGTCATAGACCTACGATCCTCTATCTTGTATAGAGATCAACATATCGCATTGGTCTTTTTACTCGTATCTATCTCATTATCAACTTATCTTAATAGTATCCAAGTTTATTTCTGAAATACAATACTACTTGTGTAGATACATTATACATCAAGCCATCAAACCCAATCCATGTACACCTATGGGAATCCTAAAACATATTGTAATTATAGAATTATTTACTATACCTCAAGACATTATATCCCATAATTAAATTTGTAGTACAATCATGATCTATCCTATCCTTGGTAGGAACTCACCTAGTCTGATAAGACATTTTATCCTAATATATTCATACTCCTCTATGTATAGATAGACACTTGGGGAGTGGATGGTGTTTGAAATATGTTTCCTCCTGAACCTAGATGTTGGAGAAATCTATCATTGAATCATTTTGGTATCGATTTCCTCACAGACATAGGTGAGGAATCATATGAAATCAAAAAATGATGAATAATAATATTCATAACTATGAAAATGGAAAATATATATCCTAAGATTTGTCTTCCACTACCATTGTACATTTTCCCAAACAGTCACTAAAAATAATAAAAATAAAAAATTCAATAGGGGATAATTATTATGATACTCTAAATAATAGACCATTTATTAATTATTACTATTTTATATTTCGAATGATTAATATTTCAATCCACTTAAGTCAAGTATTGATGGGGCTATTAATTTTTTCCCAATATTATATTGTTTCATGTCATTATTTTTAGGCTCCATAATCCATAACCATTAATTTATTAGTTCAGTTATCAATTCATAAGCATTTGGGTATTATAGAACATTCCCTAAAAACTAATTAAAAATTCCCTCATAGGGAATAGGAAAAAAAGAAACAAGTACATGGATACTGACCAAGTAAATATCATCCTTATATCTAACTATTATCAATGTAGAACATAATACTAAGAAAATATCAATTACATATCAATGATAAAGTCCCAATCTAAATAGATACTAACCACCCATGTGTGCCACACTGGTGTGTGTAATATAAAAAATTGTCCCATAATTATCTACATCAACATTATGTACAACTTGGTCTCTCAACCTATTGCACATTAATTGTTCCCAACAAAATAAAATAAACATTCAATCAATCATCCTCAATCCCCCATACAATTTCTCATCTTGTATTCACAACAACAAAAATGTAATAAAACATTATGACTCTAATTCCCTAGGGAACACATTTAATAAAAAATAATTTTACACACTCAATAGAAGGAATTAAGGCCATAACATCAAATAATTTATGCCTTCTTCTCAAAAAAATAGGATCTCTCAACCGCAAATATTTATTATATAAAAAACTATAAATAAATCTCGAATTAATCGGATTATTAAGAATATATTATCCACACAAGCCAACCTAAAGGAATTTGTTGACATTATATAACAATAAAAAAATCACCCTTTCAAGAATTATGTCATATATTTTAAAAAATACACAATGAGTAATAAAGAAAAATATCATTCCTATTTAATTATTTATAATATATAATATTGATATTGGTTATAAGATTCATGTTTTTAACAATGTTATGTAAATAATATCAAAATCAATACAAAACATGTGGGCCACATTACCTAGTAAGCAATAAGATGCAATATCAAGAAAACATGAGGAACATATGATCACACCACAATAGATAATTTATCTTCCCCTTAGTTAATTAACTGTTAAACTTAACACATGATATTCACATTTCAAATCATTAACTCAATGAATTGAAAATAGTTTTCACTATTTGAAAAAAAATCGATAGCATCGCAACATATGATAATATATTTTCTTTTTTAATTTATACATTAAAGCATTACTGTCACTTTAATCTATAGAAATTGAATCATGTTCTAAATTAAATATTGGATTTATGAGAAACTAATTAATCCCTAAAATAGAAATTATTCAAATGAATAAATTAATAAAAAACATGCACCAATTATTTATATCATTAAAAATTTTCTAATAATTGATTAATAGTCTAACATGTGATTCATTTTTAAATATATTTATTAAATTAAGTACAATCACACTGATTTAGAAAATCATATAAACATTGATTAATTAAAACATTCACATAAATAAAATGAGAATTAACAAATCCCTTACCTCAATTAGATGCTCAATGTTATCCTATAAATAACATACATTCTATGAACAATAGCTACAGAAGGAAACTCTTCCAAAATAAAGGAAACAAAAAGAGAATATAACAATTATTTCCAACATTAAATCAATATCAATTATTTCCCATTTAAATGGTCATTCCCATTAACATTGTATTTTTAAAATGAAGAAGGAGTAAAATGATAATGACGGGATAAAATTGAATATATGTTGATCCAAGACATTGATTTTTGATCCATGGTGTATGGACTCATTAGAGAGATTTAGTGGGTGGTTAATGGCTTGACTAGGGATTGTATTGGGTTTCAAAGAGGGAGAGAAAATCCAATCCAAGGGATCGTGGGCCTTTTATTTATAGAGGATCATGAAATACTTCACCATGGCATGGTGAAAACCAAAAACACCAACATTACATTAGTTAATGAGAAATCCACTTTCCTGGGAGCTTCAACACTGTATATGTTTCACCATTAAAAATTATATAAACCACTTTTAATTAAACATTGTAATCCACTATGTAAAAATTCCAAATCCCAGACTATTTTTATCTTATCATTCCCATCACTATAGTGTGAAATTATTTATGCTACACATTTATAATTGTGGGGATCACAAAAAACATCCTACCTTCCTCAAAGATATTCTATATTTGTTTTCAAAATCATCATTTCTTGCATGAGAAAACAAAATGGAAAAAACCTTTCCAAAGAGAAATATAATCTATTTCAGTCATCGTGGGGAACTCCATCGAAAATATCCAATTGAAAGACCTATCTCGGAACTCTTCAAGAAAAATAGTCTTTCCCACCCCAAGACTCATAGAATCATCATAACGGATGAAACGATGCTTAAAACCACAACACAGTTCCCATTAAAATACTCTCACCCATTTCTAACTTCCAAAACTCCTTCAAACTCTTTCAGGACCCCTATAATCCCCAAAAAAATTAAATAGAAGCTCATTAGAAATCCTAGATCTAATTTCTCTCAAATTATTCATTTTGATATAATAAATTCTCAATAGTAACATTAATAATGAAAATTATAATGGAGATATAACATTAATAATGTATTATATGAATATAAATAATATAGTTTAATGTTAATAAATTAATGAAAAATAATATTTCAATTCCAAATAAATTTACTTCGATCATGATTAAATTAATTAAGAATAGGTGGGTATCACATGAAAAAACATTCCCATAGAGTATATGGGTTCCCCAATCTAAAAAATAATAACTCAAGTGAATATTTTTTATGATATTATGATTGTGAATACTATGAGAATCATGAACTAGAATACTATATATTATTTTTTGGTGGTATAGTTACTATATTTAATAGCGTTCTCTCATAGATTTGTATGCATATGTTATCCATTATAAGGTTAATTGAGATTGTTATAAAAAATATTTAAAAAGTGTTGAATGGATTTATTTGGGATTATTAACATAAAGGATGAAGTCATTGGAATATGCGGGAGAGTATGTAAAAACCCATTTAGTGGTCTGGAAAAAATGGGATATGTCGTGAATTTGTGATGCATTATAAGAAATATAAGCTTTCATGGTACTATGTGGATGGAAAGTCTCTTCGGAAAAACATCACTAAAGGTACATATCATTAACAAGGTCATAACAATATCAAGGATAATTCTTATTTATCTCTCCTATTTTTTACCTAAATATAAACATTTATATTCATTATTTTCATTCTTGTTGAATCGTGGAGTACTGTGATATATGACTCTTGATTAAAAATAGAAAAAAGTGTTTATCTTTTCATTCTAGGATACAATGTTCCTAAAATCATTTTTTGGGTGTCTATAAAAATCCTAGATCTCTTCAATTTTTTTATAAATAAAGATCATAAATTTATCTACTATAATAACTTGTTCAAATAATATCAAAATAGTAGTGTATTTTCTCCATCAGCCTCAGGTAAAATCATAGATTTGGAGCATTTTAATCTTTTTTATCTAGTTATGAACAATAATTTATGGGAAAATTTTCTATTTTTGAAATAAATTCCTAAAAAATATCTTCAATATTTATATCATTTGTAAACAAGATATCATCATATTAAATGGTGTGAAATGTAAAGGTATACACATGGTGTCCTTGTATATCATTTTTATAACTATTCAAACAAAAACAATTATCTTACTCATTTTAAGTGGATTGGGATTGTTATATCTACTATTTAATTTGATTTAGGATGGGATTTAAATTCAATTTGAATCTCCCAAAATATTATTATCTTTATGGTTTCATATTATAATAATTCTTATGGAGAAACCCAGGTACACAGTATGATCTCTTCAATTGTCTATTGAATATTATCAGATACATATAATGTTTCCTAACACCATGAGAACAAAATATTCATTTTGTTTCTTATGGTTAAGGTGATTTATATGGAGGTAGAAACCATTAAATTGATCAAAGGTTTCGACCTCTCTTATGCCATTATAAATATTCTTACTCATCAATCCCATGATAGGATTAGAGACCACATGAAGATTTAGGGCTAGTATTTTGGATGAAGTAACCCATATATCTATGATAAAACAATATTTAGATATCTCAAGTAACCCAGGAATCATGATTGGATGTGTAATTATGTAGGAAACTTGTATCTATTTTGTGATGGATTTCCAAAAAAAATTATTTCAATGAATATTCTCTTGAGGTGAATTCTCATGATTTGTGTGAAAGAATCACCTTTATAAAGCATTATAATTTAGTTTTGACAGTGGTGTAAATAGATTCATCTTTAGTGACAAACTTCATATCAAGTAACATTCTTAGCCATTGGTACAATACCTATTACATTAGTAATTATTGAATTATGATCTTTTAGTATGTATGAATTTTAAATTCTCAGCATGATGCAAATAAGGTGGATGAACATATATCTTTTAATGGTTATCCATAATCATCTCTTTATATTTTCTCTAATATTGTATCCCTTCCCCAGTAGTTCAAGGATATTTTATTTAGGGGTTACCAAAGACGTCATTTTTATAGTCTACCTTGAATTGAATATTTTAGATCATCCCCTTAATACAATTTATTAATTTGTGAGTATAATGTATAGTCTAAATTATTTTTCCTTATTAAATTTCTTATTGTTAGTATGATTTTTGGTAAAAATATGATCTCAGACAATGTATAAATTTTTAATAAAACAATATAACCTAGATGTTTAATATATTATTTAACATTTATATTTACTTTTTAATGTAATAAAAAATTATAATATTGTTTTATTTAGTTATTTAGGACAAAAATTGCATTCCATTATTAGTAAAATGTAATCCTTTTAATCATAACACATCTATTAATATATATTTATTTTTATGTGGGTATGTTTTCATGATTTTGAGTGAGTTTTTTGTGTAATTGATTAGTTATTATATCCCCCATGAATTTTCATATTTTGGATCTCTAAATTCTTCTTCTATGTCCTCCATGATACCTTCACCAATTGGTTTATCCTATTTCACAAATATTTATATTCTTAGTCAATAATATAAATTGGAATTTTCTTTTAATAAAGAACAACATTTATTTATACTCTTTCACTATTAAATTTATATGACCAAACCTTCAATTATCTACATCATTTTGGAAAATTAAAAATAAAATGACATTTTGAATGGTTTGGTGTTAGAAAAAACATATATAATTGATATCCAATTTTATGGATTATCGAGAAAGAAATAATATAACAATTACACATCATTATATTAATTCCAAATTTCATGGAACTTTTACATGTGATTTTCGTACAAAATATCCAATCATTAAATTTTAATATAAATCTCAAATATTATTTTTCACATTCCTCTTATATCTACTTCAAGATACTTTGATATTTTTCAAAATTTAATTCATCATATATTTTAAATGGTTAATAAAATATTTACCCAATACTATCTTGTCATAATCATTATCCCAATTAAATGATGATAAAATTTTAATTTCATATGAGGTCATATATGATGCCTTCTGAATACTAAAATGATTGTTATCAATATGCTAAAATTTCACGAGATCATGATGTTGATCCCAATTACCTTTTAAATCAATAATGGAATCCCTTAATATATCCCGAAAAGTGGGGATAGGTTTTTTGGATTTGATCAATCTATATATGATAATATGTGTTGATATATAGTTCAATAATTAATTTGATGGTGATACACCTTTGATCATGAGATACATACTCATATTTAGAGACAAAATAAAGAGGTATGCCATAAAGCCTCACTATTTCACTTATATATAGATTATAATTTGGATCACATATGAATACTAATGAACATATACGTAATTGAAAATTTTATCAAATTGTAAACTATAATTGATATAACATTATTACCATTTGATTTACTTGGAATTCCCATGGAAAAATCAATCATAATGTGATACCACTCACACACTAGTATATGAAATGGTTAAATCATTCCTTTGGGTATATTTCACAAATAATTTACATATTTACACACAAAATATCATGATGTTTAATCAATTATCAGTTAACCTATGTTATATAACCAATAACTCTATTAAAGATCCACATACATCCATATACTCCAAGGATATATAAAGACGTCTGATCTTTGAGATTCATCCAACAATGACATCCACAAAGAAATTGTATATAAAACATAGAATCTCATTATAAATTACAATAATCAATCTATATTTATATAAAACTAAACATTATATCTTGAAACACTATAATTATATCCTATTTCCCGTCATCATATTTTATATTCCCCTTGATACTCTCAATTATGGATGTCCAAGAATCCATATTTGAAGATTATGATGTCATTACATCACATAAAATTCACATACTAAACATTATAATATCATTTAGAGAAGGATAATTTTTTATTGTCATTGAAGATAGAGATCCATGGAAATTTATTTCAACGAATCAACTACCATTTTTACCAATATAAGATTATATTGGATCATGGAATCGTAATGTTTCAACAATTCTATAAATCATTGTTCCATCATGATCAACCCTTTTATGTTAATATATATTATATACTTTTATTGACATTATTTATATTACATATCTCACCATATATATAATGTTTATATATCTTTAAGGAATATAAAATTGTTTCCATCTCTAATTCATGTGTATGATCATTCTTCATAGAATTCATTAATCTAATGAATTCAAATTATAAAAATTTATTATTATGCATAAATACATAACCAATAAATTTATTTTAATTATCATTATTGATGAAAAAACTTCTCATTTATAAGTTAATGTTAAATTATATAAACATACTAATATCTTTTTTTCTCTTATAAACATTACTCACACTCTTGGGATCATTCAATCATAAACCCTACCATGTAAACATGGTTACTCTGTTGGATAATTGTCTAAAAAATATAAAAAATCACCAATAATACAAACATAATCCTGGGAATCAATTTTACTTATTCACTATTGTTTAACTATACTATTATTAAATTACTATGGTCTTTGATTGATCAATATAGAGAACATTAAAACATATAACATACATAAAAAATGTTACTTTATTTATAAAAAATTAACACTTTTCAAACATTAATACAATATATTCCATGCTATTTTTTTAAAATACCTTAATAGAACTTATTGATCAAATTTCATTTAATAATAAATAAAAAAATCTATAGAGACTGCAAAAAACATGTAAAGTTAATATTTAGATACATTGTTCATTAAATACATTAGTAGATTATGTTAATTACTATAACCAATAGGAATTACCATAAACTCATAGAGAGAATTATTAGTTAATAATATTGAATTTTAAATATATTTACTAATTACATTCAGTTAATGATATATATATATATATAAGATCAATCTTAGAAAATTACTTAGCACTTTTAATTTTTTCAAAAAAATCCCCCTTTCAGAGTAAACGAAATTTATTTTTAATTATGATGTTGTTGAAATATTTTTATTCAATATATAATTTCATTATATCGTCTATATTTTATAAAAAATATTTTCACTATAATGTGATATACATAGATAAATGAACCGTTTTCCAAAATATATTATAGTTGTTTCCCTAGTTTTAGTCTTCAAATACTGTTATTAAATTTACGATCATTGATTGGGGTTAATATCTATGGTAATATTATAATGGATTGCTCCACATATCGTTTTGGGTTGGATCCATGAATATTTTATATAAATACAACCAAAAACTCATTCAGTGTTGAAAAAACCATCCTATGTATCCCTATTTTATTTCATTTATTTGAGTCAGGATCATATACCAATCATCAACTAATAATATTTACATATATAATGAATATTTAAATGAATGAATATCATTCATATCATTGCCTTTATATATTAATCTATGAAGATTAAAGAAGTTAAATATAACCATTATATCATGGAAATTAATATTTGTCTACTGAGTTGGGAGTTAATCAATTCTCAAGATTGTATAAAATTATATTAAGTGAATAATAACAGAAATTTCAGATAATAAATTCCCATATAAATTAATATGGAATTATTTTAATATCTCAATTTAAATTTATGTTATATTCATAGTTTCTACTAATAACTCAATCTCAAACCTTAGAATTATATAATTCAGGTGCATCATAATTTAATAATATATAAATAAATAAATTTATCCACAATAAAATAAATAATTCATTCTTGAATAAAAAATACAATACATGTGATACCATTATTGGGTTATTTTAACTCAAATTTCATGGTGATAGAAGTATGAAATTTCCTGTGAGAAGGTGATATCTGAGGTCATCAGTTTTCATCATATATCATTTTCTCAGGGATATTATTGACATAATTAACTACTTTGTTAAAGGAAAACATTACATTTTGGGTAAATGTTTTTTAACACTTTTTTATATATATTTAACAAATTAATGAAAATTTTCTTTCCCATAATGAATTCATTTTTTAATTTCTCAATCTGGATGACCATCCTTCAATATCTAATGAACCAATCAATCCCCTTCCAAAAATTATCATTGTATTTTTTTCCACACCTATGTAATGTGGGATTATAAACCTTTTTATTTTCTTCCACTCTATGAGATGATCTTACATATTGATTCACATATTTCTTCATCTCATTAAGAACAAGAGGTATTTGTGTACTTTATTCAAATTTTTCAATCCACATAATATTTTACTAGTATTGTTTATTAAATATTGATATTTTTTCAATATTGATAATTTCCCAAGAGATAATATCCACTTTTCAGACATAGGCATATCCATATACCCATATAGTGATGAAGTTGTTTCCTTAATAGAATACATCCTTTTTATTTATTTTAAATGCATTAAACTTATTATTATTTCCAATTAAAATTGAAGCAAAACACTAATTCATAAAATAATGATAGCCATTTACATAATTTACAATATTTCTATGATATTTTTCTTTTATAGGTTTGATTTTAGTGATCTTTTCAGTCATAGGATTCTCATTAAATTCTTATCATTAATGATTTATATAGAAGTGAATATACATTTTAAGGGAAATTGTTATTTCTTTATTAATATTATTTAGGGAGAACCATTATCATATATTAAGATGAGAATTATATGCCAATATTCATTCTTAACATGAATATAAAATGGAAATACAAGGCCCATTAAAGTTTGGATATTTATGATGTAACCATCAAAAATTATTTATCCTAATGATCAAATTTTAAATCTCCAGGGTGGTTCAGGGAACCTTGAGGCCATCAAAGAGGTCGTAAATCATTATTCATGAAAATAAAATAAAAACATTATCTAAAAAAAGTACAATAATTTCTTCATACAAAATTTCATTTACCTATGGAAACTAATCATTAATATGGTTATGAGCATTATATAGGTCCATTAACAAAGTTTATAATACCACCATTTTTCATATGTACATAAGGTTCTTACATTAATAAAATATCGATGGGGGATAAATATAAGTTAATTGAATGGAAAGAGAAATATATATCCCTTTTAGAAAAAGAAATTACCACATTAAAGGCATTAATATCCACATAGTTGTATACTCCATTATGAATTAAAAAAGCCTTAATTCCTTGAATAAATTCATAAATCAATGTCATTAGTATTTTATATGGAGTTAAAATATATATGATAATAATTGTTTAGTGTAAAAATGGAATATTGGTTGAAAACCATTAATGGATGGTGGAATACGCATCACCAATATTTTTTTATTCATCAATTTTATTGTAGTCTATTCTTGGGGAGGATTCAGAATGGAATGTCCAACAATAACTTCCTTTTGAAAAATAGATTTATAGTGAGACTGAATTCTTGTAATATTCATTACCTTAATTCCTCTATATTCCAAGGCATCATATAATCATATAAAAACGAGATGTATAAAAGTATATATATTGACTCCCATAATTCAAACCATAAAATTTGAAAGGATAATCAGATGGTTAATCCTTTTATGGATGATTTCCACTAGATGATTTTACAAACTGATGTGAGCATCATGGAAAAAAGGGATCCTCTATATATAAATTACCTAGAACTCTTAGAAACTCTATTAGAACATGTAACAGTAGTTTGATCAAAGAAACAATGATTTTGGATCTAGTGAGGCAAGTAAATATCACTTGTATGATGTTTTATAATATATATGGGAAATGACCTTTGAATTAATTCTTACATAAATAAATCTTTCAACCAATGTATTTATCCATCTCGGTATACTCTAACCAAGAAGGGTTTTCATAATGTGCCACCCATAAATGAATCACTCATGGAAAATTTCCTGTATCACTGTACAATGAGAAGTTTCTATCTATATGGAAAAAATACCATTTTCCATCTTGTCATTCAATTATAATTTTCTAAATCTCATTGGATCATTTTTTATTACCTTTTTGAATTTGGTCATCTCAATGTAGTGAGATTCAGCACCATTTCAATCAAATGACAAATAACGGTTTTTATGAAAATAAATAACATAAATTTGATAGTGATAGATAAATAAATAATTAATATTTTTTAGATTGGGATTGTTATTAAATTTTATTTTCATTCCTTTAATATTAATATTACAATGAGGAAAATTTTTCCTGTTACAAAGGTGGTATCCAACATGAATAATATCATTTTTGGAAACTGAATTAAAATTTTATCTATCTATAACAGGTCATATATTTGATGGTGTTATAAAATTTTCAATGTTCATATCCAAATTTTCAAGTAACCACTAGTTATTGGTTTTATTTAGATCATCATAGATGGATTTTCAAATGGATATTCATGTTCCTTCTGGATTCATTGGATTCTTTATGGGAATTAATGTTTGAGCGATCTCATGATTCCATCTAATAGTAAAATATTATATTTCTAATGAGTCTAAAAAGTATGGAGTGATCCTATAAATTAAAATTCTAAGATTAAACAACTTGGGAAAACTATATCTTTATCTGGGAACCTATTTTGTAATGTAGTCCATAAATATGAAGATTTATTCCCCAATTATAAACTTATAATGGATTGGGAGGAATGTATGATCTATTGTATTCATAATTATTATTTTTTCCCCATATATATAGAGAAGTTAAAAATTTTAATGATTCTTTATAAAACATGGGTGTTGGATGTGAGGAATGAATCTGGGATTTTTATATACTATATTTAATTTCAGAACTCTTCTTTTGGGATATTTGTTAATTTCATCTTTATATTTTTTATAATGTTCTTCAGGCCCTAGTGTATTTATATGGGTAAACTTTATATTTTTATTTAAATTATAAGCTAAAGTTTCTATTAGGGGTTTCATAATAACATAGTATAATTCCATGGACTAATCCACCATAAAACACAGGTTAGAAAATCAGATATATGTAAGAATGAGATAGATCATAAGGATAATCATATATAAGTAATATAGAAATGATTGTAAAATATAATTAACTTTCATGTATCAAAATTAATCTTCATAGAATATAAATAATAATTATATTATATACATAATGGTGGATTATGTAATGCATGATCTTTCCACATCATGAACATGTGGTCATAAAGTCCTATTACGAATAGTTAACTTTATATTGTAAGGGAATTAAGTACATATGGTTATATGGACACTTAGTAGAAGGATACCTTTCAATTTTCCAATATAAAAATCCACTCCTATGATAAGGTTACACATCAATGTCATGTCAATATAATAGTTCCTCATACATTCTTTTTGAAAAGATAAAAAATTAGCCATTAAATTAGTGGAATATATGGTTTTTATCCCACATGTCAAATATATTTTCATGTAAATAAGGAAAAAATTGAAACAAATTAGATATATTATAATATAATATTTTAAATTTGTTACATGGGAACAATAATCATTGGTGACCAACAAATAATGGGATTACGTGTAATCATTTTGAAAATCCTTGATCAAAAGATTATATCATATAAATAAAATCACACTTTATTCAAAAGGAATTGATGATGATAAAATTCATAGAGAAAGGTAGGTTTATGGTTTCAAGGATTCTTGGGAAATTATATTCAATTTATAGATGAATAATCCCTTGTTAATGGTATTGTTATAAAATAACATTATAAAAAATTATAAGGGATTAAAATAAGTTAATGAAAATTAATTTTTTTTAAAATATACTACATGATTATAAAAATGTAATTAAAATATTTAATTCTCATTAAGAATACAAAACCATTCAATAATGAACTCTCGGAACTGGGGGAAATGTTTTTTATGTTTTAAATGTACCAATATAAGGATTATTTCTCTATAGGTCCATATAAAGGATGAACTATATATATACTATCAAAAAATGTATTAATCCCTCCACTTAAAAATTAAATATCTATAGTACCACAAAATTATAACATAAATATGATTTATATAAATATATTATAATAAACTATGATATGACTATACTATTAACATTCAAACTCATGAAAAGAGTTTAAAAAATTCATTAGGAAAACAACATGAATAATAATTTAAATAGATAGTATTACACTAGATATAAATTTATAGCAATGTTAGAAAAAAATTAAAATATATTCCATCAAAAATTTAAAATCATAAAATGATATTTAATGATAGGTAACCCTTCCAATTTATAAATCCTTCCTAAAACATGAGAGAGAAACATTGATGTCTAAGGATCTCCTTGAATAGATACATGAATGTGTAAATTAGAGGATATCCATTATATAAAGAATTATATTTAATATCAATCGGTATAGAGGGTGTTATTGATAGTGAATTTTTGAGAATAAATTAATAAATCTTATTTTAAACCATAGAATCAATGTAATAAAATATTTTTATTTGGAAATTCATGATTAATTTTCCAATTTTTTTAACATAATCACAATTAATTGTTTTCAATAATTTCTTTTCAGACATTTAAGATATTTGAAAATTTAAATTACTTCCAAATAATGATAAATACAAGAAATATAATTAAAAGAGATTACTAATGTATTAAAATATTGTTTATACTTTTAAAAAATGTAGTACTATTAATATGTTGATTTAATTATTTTAAAATAATTTAGTTAACCAAAAACACACTAAAAACACAGACATATTTTTTTAAAGGAAATGCATTGGTCAAAGACCAAAGCATATTTTATTGATAGGCAGAAAACAAATTACAAAAAGCGAAAGCATGAGATTTTTTTACAGTCTCTATCAAAAAGATAAAAATTGTCAGAAGTGACAACATCCATCCAAGTCATGCCTTGATGGACCCCTTTGTTGGATAGAGCATCAGCAACGGCATTTGCTTCGCGGTAGGCATGAGTAGCTATATAGTCAATCCCATGGAGCAAGTTAAGGCAGTTCATCCAACGAGCAGTGAGAGACCAGGCTAGATGAATGTTGCTATTCCAGATTGCATGAATAATAGTGGTTGAATCACTTTCAATCCATAACTTTCTCCAGCCTCTCTGAAGAGCAAAGTCAACAGCATGAATGATGCCAAGCATTTCTGCCTCCAGGGATGAGGAGTGACAAAAAACAACAAAGAAGCATCCCTGACATTGACCAGCTGAGTCTCTGAAGATAGAACCACAACTGGAAGGGCCAGGGTTGCCTTTTGAAGTGCCATCAACATTCACCTTGATCCATCCTGGAATTGGTGATTGCCAGAACACTTCAAAGGATCATTTGGGCTATGGGAAAATGCCAGGAACATGAATTTTTTCCCATAATCAACGGATATATAATATCTACATAACCATATATGTTATTTTAATGTATATATATTCCCAGTATACTACTTATATACATTTTTTGTTTCATTTTAAAAATATATTTCGGGGATTTTTCTATTAATCATTTCTATCGTGCTTATTTTATGTATGTTTATTATCTGGACACTCTATGTTAAAGAAAAATATATCATAGAAATATTATATTTCCTTAATTTCCCATACACTCTTACTCCTTCAAGTAATTTTATAATATATTCATTTTATTTTTTCCTTTTAATTATAATAATGAAATATTGATTATATTATTATATCATTTATTCATGGATTTAATCTGTTACTATGCATCCAAATATATAATATTTTTCATAATGACATTTATTTTATCAAAAAAATGTATATATAAATTATTTACAAATATTTTTATCCAATGAAATCTATATTTTCATATTTTTATTGATATTTAGGTAAAATATTGATAATAATATAAAATATGTGTTATCTTCATATTTCAAAAAAATTTCACTATTTAATAAATCCAACTAAGAAATAGATCCTTGTATTGTGTCTAAATCAACAATATTCAAATTGACACAAGTGTTTGAATTTAAATGTTTTTACTATTTGGTTACAATATCATATTTAGTATATGAGTATTTTATTGTGGGATATTATATTTTAAATTTATCTTCCGAAAGATACACTTAACTAGATAAATAATATTTTCCTGTATTTGAATATTCCTTTATATAGTATCATTTTACAAAATTATAAATTGTGGAATATCGTGATGATATGATACCTCATGGGAAATCCTTGTATCGTGAAAAATTTTATAATGTCAAAAAATTTAAAAATGTAATTTCTTTGATATAGATTTAATTATGCGATGCCCAAAGCCTAGTTGGTCAAATGGCATGAAGCACATCTCCCAAGACACCATAGGCTGCCAACTATCTACGAGGGCCAATGGTGTATCTTTGTGGATATTATTCCCTCTTATCAGATTGTAGTATAACAGTAGTAACCATACACATTAAATAGAGGAATTATTATGATATTCATACAAAACATAAACATTAGAAAATGATTAATAATTCAAGAAGTAATCTCATATATAGGATAATGATCATGTCACATGTAAACTAAGAATCTAAAAAATAGTATACATGGCATCAATACAAAACATGTATCAAAATAAAAAAATACTAAAAAATACTATCTAAAGATATAATAAAGTGAAGCAACTCGGTATTTTTCTTTTATTACCGTATGAATGGAATAAACTCAGGCATCATAATGCATACGATTTTCCCAATCCCTACCCATATCCATAAAGTGGGTCGAGGTACCCAACTGCTATTCGAATAGGGTTTGAGGTTCAATCCTAGTAGGTCACCAATAAAAGTGTCTATAAAAATCCTAGTTGTGTAATATAAGATATATCAGAGTGGAATATATATCATAGTTATCATGTAAAAAATGTAAACATCCTCTCGAACATATACTACATAACAAGGGATAATTTATCATGTGTGGACTTCCGGCACCTGAACTAGGAGGCTGTGAATAACATTTCTCCACTTTTGAGGATTGATGACCTCTTTAATTAGCTAAATGAAGAGAGGTGGTTCTTGATGAAAGACCTTAGATCAAGTTATCATCAGATTCGTGTAAGGGATGAGGATATACTGAAGAATGCCTTCAGATTCCAGTATGAACACTCTATGTTCATGAATATTCCCATTACTATGACCAATGCCACAACACTATTCATGGGACTCATGAAATAATCTTACATCCTTGCCTCGATAGTTTCATGGTGGTCTTTATTGATGAAATATTTTTTACTCGACGTTTGAGGAGGAGAACACTACCACCAATAGATATTCTGGGATACAATCCGAGAGCACCAGAATTACTATAATCTCTTAGAGTACCAGTTCTGGATTCGGGAGGTCCACTTTTTGGGACACATGATCTTGAAATCTGGAGTTGTAGTGGATTCATTGAAGATAGAGGTATTACATGCATGGGAGCAACCCAAGAGTGTGACTGAAGTGTGATGTTTTCTGGGGTTGTTCGGATACAACCGGAAGTTTGTTCCCAACCAATCCAAAGAATTAGAACCATTATCGGTTTCAAAAAATAAGGGATAACACTTCATGTGGATGGAGAAGTGCAAGAAATATTCCAGGGAGCTGAGGTGGGGACTGAAGAGTTCCCCCATCGTGAGGCCATTAGAAGAGGGAGTTTGGTATGTAGTTTTATGTGATGAATCAAGGAACGACATAGGTAGTGTCCTGATGTAGTTGTGGGAAGTGATCTAATACAGCTGAAGGTAGTTTAGGCAACATGAGCAGAGATAAAAAAACCATGACCTTTATTTAGTAGCGGTTATGATTTCATTGAATATGGTGCAAAACTAATCGATGGGTAAATAGTTTATTGTCTACTATGACTAGAAGAGTCTTAGGTATATCTTCTCACAAATGGACATTAACTTGAGATAGCGGTGATGGAGGCAGTTTCTCTAGGATTGTGACATTGAAATTTTCAATACTATTGGGAAAGGGAACTTTATGGCTGACCCACTCAGTAGGAGTACCGGTTTGCAACTTTTATGTGAGGAGATAAAGAATTTATCCACGATGTAGATATCCTTCATGGACAATGATGGAGCAGATTACCTTCAGTCGATTACTGTCAGTCCTCTACTCTTAGAGTGAGTCAGGGAGGCACATCTTGTGGATGTTGAATGCGGTTCATGACATGCTCATTTATCCTTCGGATAAGATTATAATGTATTTTTGATAGGTGGGGCACATTTCATCCTTTTCAGAGAACGCATTGTGGTGAAAGTGACATTAAGGGAGGAGATATTGATGGAGTTCCATAAATCTCCATTAGAGGTACATCCTAGTGTAGATAAGATATATCAAGACCTATGAATTCAATACTAGTGGCTACGGATGAAGAAAGTGGTGGTAGAGGTCATTTCACAATGCCTCACTTGTGAGAAAGTGAAGGCTGGCCATCAGGTTCTAGAATGCTATGTAGAAACACTTGAGGTTCTATATATTAAATGGGATGATATCTTGATGGATATTGTGATGGAGTTACTGCGCACATCTTGTTGCCATGATTATATCTGGGTGATCATTTACTGACTCAATATGTCAGCCCACGTCCTACACATCTAAGAAGAGGGATAAGTAGAGGTCTTGGAAAACCTCAATGTACAAGAGATAGTATGGATACACGGTGTAGCTTAGATGATCATATCATACCATGACACTCACATTACATCCCAGATTTGGAAAGGATTGGATGAGGCATTCTGGACTCAGTTGTACTTGAGAAAAATCTTTCACCCTCAAACAGATGGTTAGACAGAGCAGACTATATAGACCACGGAGGAAATGCATCATGCATTCATCCTTGATTTTTGGTCACAGTTGAGAGGACCACCTACCACTTTTAGAGATTTTATACAACAATAACTATCACTCCACCATTATCATGGAACTATTTGAGGCCTTATACGGCGGCCATGCTGATCATCTCTATGCTGAACAAACACAGAGGAGTAATATATCATGGGTCTAGAGATGGTACAACCTACCATTGAGAAGGTTAAGATAATCCAGGATAAAGTTATTACTTCATAGATAATGAAAAAATATTATGAGGATAGGAGGTGAAATCCCATGGAGTTTGAGGGGGGAGACCATGTTTTCCTTCTGGCCTCACATCGTCGGGAATTGTGGTGATTTGGAAAGGGTGGAAAAATATCTATGAGACACATTGGACCATTCTAGATTTTAAGTAGAGTTGGAAAGGTGGCATACCTCTTAGGTCTTCCCCCACAAATGAACTTGTTTCATGATGTTTTCCACGTGTCGTAGCTGAGGAGGTACGTGGATGATCCATCGCATGTCATAGACTAGGGAAATATGTACATTGACGATGGGGAAACGTTTGTGGAATTCTTAGCAGAGATTGAGGATTGATAAGAGTGGGATGGTATATTCCTCTAGTGTGTGTTTGGTGGCATTATAGGAATTTCCAGAAGAGAACATGGGAGAAGGAGGCTCACATTCGTGCTCAGTACCCCCATTTGTTTGTTTATCCTTGTTTTGTCTTACGATGATGTGAAGCTATAAAAGGGGGGAGTAATGTAATATCCCTTAAATTATTTTTAATTGTTTAAAAATATATATGGAATTATTACGAGACCAGATACACTGATGACACCTAATTCCGAGGCTCAGTGATCCTATAATAGAATGTTGATTTTTTTGATCATTTAAATAAACATGTGAGTAGCTTTTTATAAATTTTAAAATAGTTCTCAGATCCAAAGTATGAGGGAACCATTGAACATAGAATGTTGGGGTTCACCTTGAATGTACCTAACATTGAATAGCATGGGTCGAGGGAAGAGGTTATTTTTTCGTAATTTTTAAAGAAAAAGTTAAAATTAAATAAACATGTATTATATTATTTTTTATGAATTTTTTTTAATCGTTACAGATCAATAGTTTTCTAACTATTCGAAACAGAATATGTTGATTCATAAAAAGAAACCTTATAAATACATCATAAAAAAATAATAGAAACTTTGATTCGTTTTTCATCCATTAATGGCCATGTAGAAAATTTCGGATTATTGGGACAATCCTAGTTCTTCACTAAAGCTCTGCTGTGTGATGACGACAAATTCCAACCCCCATTCGAACAAATCTTCACCAACATTGATTGGAAAACAACTTCATATAGAGGATATAAAAATGGCTAATGCAGTAATGTCGTTCCTCTCTATTGAATTATCTTACCTTGGTAGGGGTTTTTGTTTTGTTTTTCCCCATTCATTGTTCTAAATGACGAACGTAGATTAACCCACGAACAGTTTGATCTGTGGATCACTTATTCTTTCTGCAGGGTACTTTAATTTAGGTTTATTTCTAGGGTTATTTGATTAATTTTGATAGAACATAAATTCTATATCCCATGTTTATAAGACTTTAACGCGGAGGAAAAAATATGTCACAAACAAGGCCCAAGCACCTCATCCTAGTGTATTTTGTCTTTTCATCATCACTGTATAGTTGATGTTGTAGAAAATAGTATTTGAGGCCATCTCAGGGAAGATATAATCACCTAAAGTATGTAGGTAATGGAGACATGATGAATGGACCACTGGAGAGGACGCAGGGGTTTGTGGAAGAACTAGTCACCACACTAGCATTGGCAGTGGTGCTGGAAGAAGCGACACGGTTGGCTTGGGCTGTGATGGTGTGGAAGAAGCCTCTGGCTTCAGTGCCAGTAGCTAAAGGTGGATAGACATGGAGACCCACCTGTATCAGAGGAACCATGGATGGGGCACCAAACCACATTATAAAAGACATGCCCATGACCATATGATCGCAACAGAGGACATGGACCTGCTGATGACATGTGGGGTAGGGGGAGCGGACTCGGCTTCCAGTCACATCCTAGCCAGTTAAGAACCGATCTACCTATGGAGGACCGGTTAGTTCACGGGCTTCCCTAGTAGGATAGACCCAATTAGGGTCTAGGTTCGGGTTTGGTCG
Source organism: Viscum album (assembly GCA_963277665.1). Lineage (NCBI taxonomy): Eukaryota > Viridiplantae > Streptophyta > Magnoliopsida > Santalales > Viscaceae > Viscum > Viscum album. The sequence goes on along the minus strand of OY728120.1, from coordinate 1,253,944,590 downwards.
ATAGAAGTTGGGCCTGGTCGGGTTGGTTCAGTCCTATAAGGTCTGACTGGAGCCAAACCCAACTGGCCCCTTTTTCGAAAAATTCCATTATCTTTCAAACTGGGTGTCCAGTTGATGAGATTTTTATGGAATTAGAACCCTCATGAGGAATCAAATATTATGGAATAATCTATGGAGGATTTCATGGATGTTTAAATTAGAAGAATGTCTCATGTAGAGGTTCTCTTAGAATCAAGATCACTATATATGAAACCCCTCAATTTGGATGATACCTAAAGACGGCTAGAAAAAGACCATATGTGGATCTGTTATGATGGACTAATTGGAATCGTATTCATGTGACCCGGAAGGCCCACAGTGGGGAGTGGCTCTGTATGACCCAGAAGACCCACAATACTCGACAGCAAGAGTTACTCAGTATGCCCATGCTGAGAAGAAGCTTCTGTGTCACCCGACATGCTGACGGTGGGGATCGGCTTCTGTGTGACCCTGCATACCCACTGTACTAATCAGGGATTAGTACCACAATAGTCCAAGGTTAGGGGGATGTGTCTTCTGTGTGACCAGGTAGGCCCACTGTACTAATCTAGGAAGAGTAAACCAAAATCCCATGGTGTTCGATGATATGACTAATGGTCTTAATTTCATATTATAGATTATAACTAGTTTTAGATTTCTTGTATCATGGTTTTATCTATGGATTTATTTGTGGTCATTATTTGTTGGTTTGGGGCCCCTATTGAGTATATCAATACTCACCCCATCATAATCTTTTCATGTATGTTTTCTACCTTGTGCAGGAAATTTCAGACTTGAAGGAGGACTAGGTGGACTAGGGCCTAGTGGTGCCTAGTGAGACCTGGTATGCGTGGTATACTTCTATGGCTTCTAGCTGATACTCTACACTCCCCCATGAGGTGGGGTTTCCAGAGGGAATATTTCATATTTTCATTATACTTTTATGCTTTTAATTAATCTTTTTTTTGTTTTTTATTATAGCTCATTAAACCAACAATTTGTATTTTACTCAGTGGTTGTTTAGTGGAATGTATGTATAAATTTCTAGATTTGTGATGTGGTTGTGTGTACAATCATACATGTACTCATGAAAAATCACTCCCACTTTTAGGTTGACACCTTTGGCATGGGTCACCGACCCCAGGACTTTTGGAGGTGGGCTTAGGGGATGTCATTGTAGGGTGCTTAGTGGACGGGTCGAGATATTATATGTATAAATATTTTTAATAAACAATTCCATAATATTTTATCTTTTTACCATTACCTTCTTTATGTTATTATTTCATTATTAACAAGATATTTTATTATCAAATAGAATGAAGTCACAATAATATACTTGTTAAAACTTATGAAATATAATATAAATAATATAAGATAAAACAATATAAAATATTAATGTCATTAATGTCAAGATAAACACATGTAGTCACTTTTCCCTTTTCGAAATCCATTGATCTCATTCATTTTTTTCTTATGTAAATTTTCTCCATTTTTCAAGTGAAAAAAAACATGATCATTCCACATTCAAATATAATATTAGATGAGTGTTTTTGAATCTTCTATCACAAAATGTGTCTTCTGTATCCACTGCACAAAGGTAAGGAGGGAATAATGATCGAATAACATTATGACCATAATGATTCCATAAAAATGATATGGTACACTAACCTAAATCATAAACCTAACCCAAAACTAACAATAATTGGTAATTAATCCCCTATCATAGACTATTAATATAATAATAAATGAATATCATGGGAGAAGTAGAATTTGTAACACCTTAGGATGAAGGGATATTTTTTCCCAATGAAATAGAGTATGGATTGACTAGAATGTCCTATGATTACCAATAAATTCGACGAAAAACACCTCCAATTCAAAGGAATGATTATTAAATGGAATGAATTAAAAAATCACAAAAAATTTATAATAAAAATATTGAACCAACGTGTCATATTGTGACATTTAATATCACAATTCTATTACAGTTACATCCAAGTACCATGGAACAATCATCCCTCATGTTTCCACCTTTCCTCATGGTTAATACTCATTTTAATAGATGATTTCAAGGAATATAATAACCTAATAACGGATTTCAAACCCCAACAATTGAACCCAAAAAAATAATAGCATAATCCTTGACTAAATCACTCAATCTTTATCAATACTAGATAAATCCCACCACATAAAACTAACACGATAGTGAAACAATCCATAAAAAGGTTGTACGATGAAAACCTAATGCCTTGAATTCCACAACCCAACACCTACCATGTCATCACAACTCATCTTGAGTAAGACTAAATGAAATCACTAAAAAATAATCCCTACATTTTATCCTATAAAACATGACACAAGGAATATTACTTAAAATACCATAAGTGGTGAAAAACTTTTATGGATTAGCCTCACTCAACAAGAAAACCCTTCATGGTGAAATACATAAATCCATGACACAATAAACCCCTATAAATTAAATTTTATCTAAATTGTAATCCATTAATATTAACGTCAAATTCATCCCTAACAATATCTTACACCCTGAAAAAAATAAATGTTAAAGAAGGTTTGAGCATTCACGTTATATCTCTCTCAAATTATTCTCACAATAATGAATTAGAACCAAATTAGAAAAAGGAAAAATGTAATCAAAAAAACAGAACACCATATGATATACCACCCACACAATTGTGCCACCATCATAAAGAGAACATACAAAAAAATAAAGAGTAATAATAATCTCAAATAACTTCAACAAAACATGTATGAATTAATACAACAAACAAATTATCAGAAAACTATCTATTACATATCTTCTCATGATCAACCTAGACACCTCAAACTTCTCATGATACCAATCATAAATCTGTGAATCAAATTATTATATGCACTCCTCCAGTCCATCGTGTTGCTATATGATACAATCCAAATGAATTATTATCCTTGAAACACCTTATCATGGTAGTTATAAATTAAAATATGATTCTCCATAAACATCATATAATCATTAAGATTCTACTCATCATAATTAATGACATTAGATACATCATTAAGATACAACTGAATCTATAACATATAGAATATTTCATGGATTTTATCTAGCTATGGAGGATGAACCAACTGATAAACCACCTACCCCGAATCTTCTAACAACTCAAAATGTCCCATAAGTCAAAGATAATATTAATCGTATGACTAGAAATACACTACCCATTATGTGGATAAACCTTCAAAAACAAATGATATGTAACACTAAACTCAAATGGAAACATCAGATGATATGAATATGTCTTATGAGGGAATTGAATAGACATCAACTTATCAACAATAAAAATCACATTCTCTATCAAAATTTGTATAAATTTTGTTTCATTAATTACATGCACTGTAATATTGGTCTCACCAGTAGTTATCAAAATAATTTTCTAAATTATTTTTATGAAACCATTCCAATTGATGAGTGATAACTATTATTATAAAAAAATTTAAAAAAAGGTAGGTACCTCATCCATGATCCTCTAATGTCTAGAACACATGCATGGAACATATCCTCCACTCTCTGGATAGCCATCTATATCTAATAATTTGTCCATATATGAAAATAAGTGATAAGTAATAACTTAAAAACAATATAACACTAATGAAAACTATAAAACCATTTGGTCTAATGAATATAAAAATAATAGTTTCTTATCAGTGAAACCCCATATTTTTCCATAACTATTTAATCAAACAACCTTGAAAATGAATCCACAACACTCAACTCCTTGATATCAAATAAGTGAGCCAACTTTTTCCACAAATCCACAATCACCAGAATAACATAACATCCACCATATAATGGGGAAAATATATAATGAAATCCATCTAGTTTAAATTAAATTTCCATTGTGAAAAATAAAATGGGTATAAGAATCTTCTATAGATATAGTTCTTATCTTATACCCTTTCACAAACCAAACACTGAGATACAAACTCAATTGTTGAGCTCATCAACACTTTCCATTGAAATTTACTCATAAATTCAAGACACAAGTGATATACACAAAGATTCACTACCAAAGGTGTTCTATGCAACTCATATAGTATCATATTATTCATTTATAATCAAACAATGACCCTCTCTTAAAATAGCACCTGATGTAGATCATCCCTAAATAATACATTGGGAGCATCGACATAGATGACACGGTCATGCCAAACATCGACCAAAAAATACCCCATCTGAGTATCCTCTACCTATTACACCAAATATGAATTCAATTTAATATTATAAAGATATATCATACCTTTAACTTCTTCCATATAATGATTAAACATTGTCGGATCCTACATCATTATCCATACATATCTAGACTCAAACATATATTTAGTATGTGACATCCTACCCATTTCATCAGCTACAAGATTCGATTTCTATAGTGCATAAGAGTTATTAATGACATAATCATATAAGAACACCATATAGTGAAACTCAAAATGATTAAAATTACACTAATAGAAAATATACCTTAAGAACTTCTTATTTATGAATTCCAAAATTTCCTACCTAATAAGATACTTATAATATAGCTTCTATATAAACACCACCATCTCAATCTTGAGATCATGGGTAGAATACCAATATTCATGAGTCAATATCTATCAAGACCCTTCTGAGATGACCATTATCTAAAAAATTATAATTCAACCAAATATAAGACCTTAGGCATCAAATAATACATCAAAACCCAATTCATCCATTGGGAAATGAAGAAGGGACCCACTATTTAGTTTATCCTCAATGTATTAAAACAAATCCATGAACTAGTTTTTCCACAAAAGGATCAATCCATCCTATTAGAGTGCATAAAAATATTCATAATCTAATAAAAATAAGGTACAAGCCTCTTATAATAGACTGTAAGAATAAGGAATGTAAAAAATGTATGACATTATTTGGGGATTCATATGAAACACCCACAAGGATATTAAAAAGATCTATAACTAATAATTTGTGAAAAAAAATTATCTGGAAAATATACCTTTAACATTTACAACATACACATGGAAAACTTTTAATTTATTAAATGATGTCATGAAAAGTCTAACATATCTCACTGATTCTCACCCTGATTCAATGAGTCATTTAATAAATTAGTAATTTATCAATGAAAAATCCCAAAAACTAATCCATGAACTAATAAAACATAGAGTTCATAAGTAAAAATAATAAAACATGTGATTTCATGACTCAATAGTATTGAATACAAACTTGATGTGTCCATTATAACACTAAAAAGATCTCCAAGATTTCATCACCCTTCATCCTCATCAAATGAGTCCCTAACCATATATTAATCTACATGAACTATAAATATCCCTTAAAATGGCCAAATAAATCATTTTTTTTGAAATACGATAATGTTTATTCACCATCACCTAATAAAGATAACTCTAATTGACGAAAAATGATATACTTCCATATTCCTTCTTTATAAACAATACTAGGGAACACCCTGGGGACACATTGAAAAAGATAAAACATTTATATAACATATCATCAATGTGAATCCTCTCTCATATGATTCAAAATGTATCATCCATTATAAAGACATAAAAAATTAGTGAGAGAATTTTATGTAACTCTATCCTAAACTAAATATACCATTGATGGGGTACAATTATAAACTCTTTATGAAAGACGTCACTAAACTATTCCACAACCTTCGAAGAGGTTCTCAAAACATTGAGGGTCAAAAACATATAGTTCCCCATAAACTGGTGACAACATCTACTCCAGTTAGTATATGATCCAAAGAAGAAAATTCTTTGTCTTGAATGCAAAGATGAATGTACTTTAGATGAATAGTAGGTTATCATTGAAATAAAGGGATATTTACATGAAAATAACCTCCCTAACATGTTATGGCCACTAGACACTTCTAATAATGATGACCTAGAAGGTTTTGAAAATGTGTTCATTCCTTATCAATGCCATAATATGTGGTATAATCATCAGTGAATATTTTCTAGAAATATTCCCAATTATAAATATAAGTATCACTTTATCTTATCAATACACTCAATTTTAAGCTGGATATGGCCACCTTTTCCCCAGTATAGAACCCTATATTAGAGGAGCATGAAAAATTCCTACATATTTTCTATAACAATGTCATGAAAACCTAAACCTAATTGATTTCAAGAGTCTTTCCTGATGTGTGTGTCCAATGATGGGAATAATATGATGAATTAAAATTCACTATATACATACAATAGAAAAACCCTACAGAAATAACATATTTTAATTTCATAGCCTCCAGTGAAATCATTGTATGGGGTAATGTGTGAGTTAGTTGGTCACTATAATATAATACCCCCAATTCAAATATTCTCATACATCACAAATGGAGAAAGTGGATAGAAAACCTGACAAAAAACTGGACCCCTTATAGAATCTAGAATGCATTTCAGAAATGAAATTTGATGTTGTGATCTATCATAAATTTTTTCCTAAAGAATGATTCCCATCATGGGATTCCACCAAAACAAACAACTACACGATCATAGATTCTACAAATCAAACATGTCATAGTTTCAGATTTTGTAGCAATCATCTAGGAGAAAACTAGGCCCGTTGGGTTGGGGAAATATCTACATCTGTATCCACCTATCATATCTTCAATTCCCTATTGTATTTAAGACATTTTCTATGTAGCTCCAAACAAATACTATTTCACTAGGTTGTGGTAATTTTTATCACAATCACCATCACCAGTTCCATTATACCCTAAGAGGTTCCCAGGGAAATCAACAATGATTCAAGATCAACACCACCCCGCTGTGCTAGGTACATTTATATCTATGTATCTTTCCTGACCCACGTCATATAATTGACTAGTATCATTGGGTCCTCAATAATAAGATTAATTATGTAGAGTTATGGACCCGAATAACACCTTCACATAGTGATGTGGGTATTTTCATCATCATTATCATCAACATAATATGAATAAGTATTCTATGGTTTGTGAGGTAAAAATCAACAGTTGGAATCCCATCCATTCCTCCTCCCACAAGACAAACCTATGCTATTCGAGGCCCATTCATCATTCATGACTATAAAATCTTTCAAGTTCATTAATCACTATCCATGACCAGAGGATTCTATCATATATTCAATCATACTATACTGGGGGAACAATCCAAAAAGGTATAATATAGATAGGGTCTCGAATGATGACCCTGATAAAGGCAATGTAGAATCAGTATGTTCCATTGAACGTATGGGACAACCAATATTTCCTAATATTCCTATAATAATGTTTTCAATATCAACATAATAGATATGGTAGATCCTGACATAAAATTATTTGGATTTAAAATAAAAAATATACCATGAGAGGAGGGTGATTTTGATTCTACACATGAGGCTGCACACACCTGAAACCAAAAGAGGCTCCAAAAGCTGGCATCATATGAATACTGAGATTCAACATATCTATAAGAACACTACCAATAAAAATGGAAAGGTGTCTCTACATCCTAATGACCCCCAATAAGAGTTGATGTTCCTTCCACCGATGATTAGTTGACATAATATGAGGGTGAGATACAAACTCTGTTAAAAATCATAAAGGAGAAACATAGAGGAAATATTTTTATTGGGTATGATCTTCATGATAAGGAAAATATTCCTCCTACTATAATATAAAATCTTCTTATATGAGAGGTATCATAGAATGAAACTAGCTATGGATCTAGGAATTTGTTCTACATAAATGAGGATTTCCAAAATGATATTGGAATCCCTATGTTGTGGTTAAAACCACTCCCTCATGAAAGAAATCAATAAGACATATAAAGAATATTGGATCTGTGGGAGATGATGGCGGGGCTAGCTGAGTGACCACAACTCACCTTCTATAGAGTAGTTAAATCTCAGAATATAATACCCTTGGATATTTTAAATTTCATCGAGTCCCTAACTACTCAAATGGAAGCTACGGAAGGGCCATGCATACCTGGGTAGAGTAAGAAGAAGCCACATCAAGTGTGGGTGGAAGATAATACACCTATACCAATTTTCATCAATCTCTCCTTCTATACCTTTTATGGTGCAATTTACCCTGTACAACATCTTAAAAACTTTGTATCCTGATGTGGGCCTATGATGGGCCATTGAGATCAATAGACGGTGACCATGATGAGGTGTTTTATATATATTATGTTAGGGATAGCTTTTGTTTCATACAATAATATTCTACCCTGATCCAATGTAGGATGGGAAGACCTTTTTCATCAATTCCTTCGTCATTTCCACTCCACAATTAGGAAATTGATAATCAGAAACGTAAAAAATTTCAAAAACATTTGGAAATGATATGGTTTCTAACATCATTATTAGATGTAAAGGTTCAAAATTTTCTCTTAGAATCTCCTCTCAGAGGAGAAACTTCTAGAACTATGTACTAAAAATATCTGTGTTGAGTTGTAGACACCTCTAATCCAAATGAAGTATCTAGGTGGGTTATGGGAGTTCCTAGAAATTGTAAAACTCTTATAGGATTCCTTTCCCCCAAAAAAATCCAAACCCTGACTAATGACCTCAACAAAGGGAAAATGGATATGAAAATCAAAATCGATAACATTCACTCTCAATCTAATATAATTTCCAATCCTAGAACCTAGGATGGTACCAAACCACCTTGTACCTCTTTACGATTTAAGGAAACCACAAAATTACCCATGTCCAGAAGTATAGATAAATCAGGGTCATCTAGGATTTGAGGAATGGATGAATAAAGCATAAAATTTCTAAAATTAATAATTACCTAGTTATTTCATAGCATCTATGGTCAATAATCTCCTCAAGCTATCACAACCCTAGTAAGCTGATGAGTTCAATCTCATTGGTCATTCTGTCTACCACCCATTCCATAAAAGGCTAGTTCATAATATAAATGACCATATCATCATCAAATAAGTCCTTCAATTCATGGTTGGTTCAGATTGGTGTATTTAGATAACTTATCATAGTCAGGGGCCTGCATAACCATTTCCCAATCAGATGAAGAGGGTGATTTTAAAAATGTTTTGGCCAAGTGTGAGATGAATATAGACAAATTGATGACTCAAAAAATAGATTACCATGGTCATTCATCCCTGGGGCAATAGCTGTGAAAACCCACAATTTCTTCTCCACCCATGGAGGTGACATAATACATTCCCCGCAAGGATGGATGCATCCCTTGAATGTTTGAAGAGATAATATAGGAGGTGTCATATTATACCCCAATTCAAGCTTCAACTCTTATATATTTCTTCTCTATGTCATCATATGCACTGGAACTACCCAACAAAATGGAACCATCATCAGACAATGAGATCATTTATGGTTTTATCAACATGATACATTTGGTAGACCACTTTTTGGATGATGATTGTGCCTCTGAATAGGGTTTCATCTCATGTAATTGGGTAATGGGAGGTTATAAGATCAGGAACCAAGGATATAGGGGAAAACATAGGCATGGTTAGACCCAATATTTTAGGAACATCCCCACATAGGAAATATATTCAACTATATCCTATGGGAAATCAATTAGGTTGTCCCATAATAAGAATGTATGTTTCCCAAAACCCTCCAGTTATCTTATACACCCAATTTTCATTGATGAACGCTTAATGGGGCTTCTATTTTCCTATAATTTTAGGAAATGGGGAAGGTCTAAAAAACACACACCACTTGAAGTATATGTTCCCACATCCTCTAACATGGAACTAGGACTATCCACCTCAGATTCAGTGACTCTTTATCCACATGTCTTAGAGTAACCCAACATTAATAAGTTATGTCATCTAGCAGAAAATTAGATCATAAAAAAAAGTTTTATGTCACCCCACCAATGTTCTCAATCCTTGACATTCCACGTCATTAGAGATAAATCATTGAGTTACTCCTAAATTCCTCTAATGATTATTGGAATTTGAGATATATGTCCAAGTATATGTGGTCTATCAAATAGAATCCTTCTCAACATAATTCCATATTGACTTCTCATTTATAGTGCATGATCTATAAGAGGTCATCCCAGGGCACATCATTCCCCTATTTGTTTCAGGTAGACTCCAGGATGTCGATATCCAAAGGGATATGATTGAATAAGGCTCCAAGATTATTCTATTTCCAATTTCAATCATATAATGATTTGTATATATTGAAGAGCATTTTTCTCCCAAGAAGATGACCAATAAAGGTTATGGTAAGTGTGATAATAGACCTATCAAGAGGATTAAACTCAAATCATAGTTTGGTGATCTCACATATAATGCTAATTTTATGGCTAACTAGAAAGACACTATAAAAAACTTCCTACGAGAAAGGCCCTGGCTCCATAGCCATATAGAAGTACCATCAATATTCCATCATTACATGAAATAACTCATCGATGGGAATGTCAGGAAACTACGTGCTGACAGTGACCTTGTCAATACATGTGAAGGAACAGATGTTGAAATAGGGTTCTACAAAGGGGTGTAAATCAACAAGTGGGGGAAGATAATATTATAGATTCATTTCCCAAAACATTGGTATTTTCACTAAAAATAATGAAGTATTCCCCATGGTAATTATATGCTCCACCTAAAATAGTTTGTGTTAATAAGCTTGTCCCCATAGGTCTAATCCCCTTTTCTCTCCAGTGTTGGTGTAATGGAAAATTAGTTCTTGCATCTCTCTACAATAACTCGGGTAGTATGGGATGATTATGACTTTTTTTATTTCCTCAGTCACCTCAATTGTGATATAGATGCCCCCATATTTTAAACATTATCAAAAAATGTCTCCACATACTCAGAGGTGGAAGAAGATGATGGTGAACTTAGGAACACTCTTCCATCATTTAAGGAAGGTGTGTCCCCAACCATTGATAAGATTAGATATGTAAATATGGGAACAAAAGATGATATAGGAGCTATATTTATTAGAACCACCATACCCCTAAAAGAGAAAGAGATGTATACCACATTTTTAAAGTATCACTGATACGTGTTCCCTTTGAACTATATATAAATTTCTAGAATCAATCCATATGTGATGACCAACTATCTTGGATAACCCAATGAGAACCGAGTAATGAAGAATTCACCTAGAAGGATGAACCCCACTCATGCAACCAATGGAGAGGAAGATGTTGACAAATTTATCAAATGATACATTTTATGAGAATTTAAATACCTAGAGGGATTTTCAACTTCATTCATATTGATAATATTAATGGTAATATTTGGTCTTTCATAAATTACAATGTCCTTAATTGGCACATCATGAAGTTTTATTACCCATTAATGATCAAAGTTCTCATGGTCGACTAATCAGTTGGCCTCCAATCCATTTCTTTTGTGGATTTGTATTCCGAGTACAATAATGAAAATATATCCCCTAAAGATAAAGATTACACTTCCATTAGATAACCTCATGGGATCTTTTTCAATAAGGCCATGCCTTTTGGATTAAAGGACACAGGAACCAATGATTTGGGCCCCATTAATCATATCATTGAACCATTATTGGATATAATAGCTTCATTTTATGTCTGTGACATAGTGGTCAAACCTTGACAACAATGTGGTTACTTTATTTATCTCCGAATAGTCTTTAGCAAGCTATGATACCATATTCTAATGATGAATCTTCTTAAATGTGATTTCTGGATATCATCAATGATGTTATTTGTTTTGTATGGATTCATGGAATTTATGATGATACAGATAAGGCTAGTTTTATTTAATCTATGTCACCCCGAAAATCACATGTAATTGAGCTGGATCCAAGGGAACCAATCCTAAATTTAGTATTTTTTATATAACTTTTCCTCCAATGATATCCATTTTCTCCATGAAAATGAAGAATGGAATTTCTTATAATTGGGATGATTACTACTAATAATCCTTAAAAAGTATCAAGATGTATTTACTGCACCCACAGATTCAGATTCGTCTAGCTGAAGGGAGCCCACTCATCATATATTTTATTATTATGGTATGCAAATTGGGAACCCATGTCAAAGAGAAAAATTACCAGGGGAGTGAGAAAAGTATCTAATACCTCATCCAAAGAATTCTAGGTAATGGGAACTGTTACTTTGATGTCGAGAAGATATTTTGTGCACACATCATCATAGTTCAATAGAGGATGAATTGTTTGTAACAACATGAGTTATATTTGGTCTCTCACATTGATATGCTCAAATAACTCCTTATCCTTGCTATGTTGACTAGGTGCTTGTTCAAATGGATTGTCACTCTACCACAATACGAAATTAAATTGTTATAACATAAATCAATGAATGGGCTGGCCCCGGATGATTTCCCCATAGTACAAACTACCTTAAGGAATACACTAGTGGACAATGAGGTTCCATATGGGGATGAATTTTATTCCCATGACACTCCATATACTTATGGGTGTATTTTGATGGATCTTCAAGAAGACCTATGGTAAAAATAATGGGAAACTCGTGACTCAATTAGGATGGCATAGGGATTGTGTTTTTCTCTCTAGATATAGATGTTTTTTCCTACTCTTTCTTACTATCAATACCATTCATCAATAATGAGGTAGTGTACCAAACTCTCATCAATATGTTGGAACTAGACTTACTACTGCAAATCACCTATATGAATATAAAAGGGGATTCATAACTAGTTATAAAACAAATTAGGGGAGATTATTTCATAAAAAAAGAAGGAAACAACCTCTCTCATTAGCTATATAAGGGGAATGATGGTGGAGTTATCTTTTTATCCCACAATGCATCACATTACTTGATTAGAAAATGCATGCACTATCACATTGGCTAATGCAGCTACATTCCTGGTCGACCTAGATGAGAAGGAAGAAATCAACCATCTCACACACCAAATAATTTTCTCTTTATCCATTTTCTATGATATGGATGATATCAATCATGTCAACACCACCCCAAAGAATGATGAACCGATATCCTCCCCTGGATGGATAGAAACCATAATCAGCTGTCTCCAAAATATGACTCTAATGATAGATTGATCTAGATTAAAATATATTCTATTTCGTTCAATGAACTTTACACTGATGAGTTTACCAAATTAATAGAGGTCTCTCTACATGTGTGGCTTATACCGAATCCTCCCAATGCGCATTGAAAAATGAGAGATTGTTATTATCATGGAAGAGGACTCTAAAGGCTCCAGTGGAGCTCAATAGTCTAGGGTCTCGCTCTCCTTGTAATTAAGGAGGCTGGATCATTAATAGAAATCCATTATTCAAGACTATGTGTAATTAACCATGAAATGTCATTCATGCCAGCCATAGGAAAAATCATCCACCAACCCATATAATTTCTACATAAAACAAAATATTCATGTCCATTTTCTATTTGGGAATGGATGTTGTGGGGCCATAACTATGAATTTTGTGTATATCCTTACATCTAACAACTTATTTTCCAAATGATATATGTAAACACCCCTCAATGTAGTCTGGTTGAAGAACATCATCACCTTTTTAAATTCTTATATCTTTACTAGGTTCAATGTCCCTCTCATGATATTGATGAAAAATGGAGCAACATCTCTTCTACAAAGTTGAGAAACATGTATCCAGAGTACAATTTAGAGTATATTAATTAATCTCGTAATCATGTAGCAGAAGATTGAAAGATATAGGCTATCAATAAGACTCTTTAAAATATACTCCAGAAGATGTGGATCAAGGACAAGTAGTCCTAGACACATAAACTCCTCCATGACTTACAGTTCTACCATATCACCAAGGACACTACTACATTGGTAATTCTATATTCATTGGTTTATAGGACAAAGTCTCGGTAACCTCTAGATTTCCACCTGCCTTTTCTCTAAATATACATTTGGGAAAAACTCTCAGATGATGAGAAATTAAAGAAGAATCTGGTAGAATTGGAAGAGCTCGATGAGAACAGGTTGTGTACATTGCACAATTATTATGTCCATCAAAATCATGTAACACAATCCATTAACAAAAAGTATCACCTTCATTCATTCCTCCAAGGAGAATTGGTATTCTCTCTCATAACCCCAACGATCCTAGTAAATATTCCTCCAAATATGGAAAAAAATGTACTAGATCGTACATCATACATAAGGTCTATTGTATTAGAGATTACATACTAACAAAAATTTTTGGGAAGCATATCAGAAACCCCACCAATAAAAGGATTCTCAATAACTTATTTTTATAGCTTTTATCAAGTGTATGGTCCTAGTAAAAATAATATAAATTTTAAAGTATCCCACATTATAACCACATGAATCTGAACCATACATAGATGACTTGGTTGTATGATGTTAAACTACACAACTGCATCCTAGAAGCATGATGTTAAACATCAAATCATCTCTCATCATATTAGCAAGATTTTAAACATCAAAACATCTCTCCTCAGGATTCGTGAAATCACAAAACACAATGTCACCCTTACTGCATGATGTTAAACTATATATGATGAACTATCTCACTAATGAATAACCACAAATTAGCCATATATATGTGAATTAAGGATTAGATTCCCCCATCCCTATGTGTTAATTATCTCTGTATATCGAATCTCATCATTCAAGAACTATGTATGGGTTGATTCCTACCATTACAGTATACATAGTTACAGTTGATCCTCTTATCTTTTTCCCATTAACAATATTCATTTTCCTTCATGTTGGGTGATCCTCATCCTTTCAACATGAAACGAAACAGGCTGGATTCATGGTGTTACCTCCCTTTCACATTAGATGATCCACATCCATACTGAAATACATTAAACAACAATTATGATTTTCTTTCCACACGGCAATAAATCGTACACATTTTCTAGAACTATATATGACTTGATTCTCATTTTCAGGGGGATACATATGGATTCCAGGATCCTATATCTTGGTTCGGGACCCTTATAATGAGAAATACCCCTATCATATCCTTAATTTCCGTTTCATGGTGAGAGGATACCTTATCATTCTTTGTTTCTCACATTTAAAATATCTCACATGAGCTTAGAAATTTTGGTTTGGGATTCCCATCACAAAAAGAGCATAAAATCACAAAAAATCTCATTAGGACTATGAATACAAGACCATTCAAGGAATATCATGAGTACTCATCATATGATGCTAAAACTACATGGTTTATTTCCCATTCATGACATAAAACTGCACATTATTGTGGACCTAAACCAAGAACAATGTGTTTATTGGAATTAGTCTCATACAACAACTCCATTCAAGAACTATGTGGGACTTGATTCCAAACATCGTAGGATAAAAAGTGGCATATGAATCTCTAAACATAGGTCCAGTCACAAAAAATAATAATAAAAGTGACCCCTTTCTATATACTAGAAATAATTTCATAGGATGGTCCTTCTATAAGAACTACTTCTAGATTGATCCTACCATTATAGGATATGTAGTGAAGCTCATATTTCAATCCTTGGGTCAATCCCCCAAAACCCTTTTCACATTAGGAATCCAATTTTCTTACAAAAAGATGTTAGACAAAATGGATCATCAAGAACTACATGTGGATTGATTCCTGTCATATTGAGATACACAGTAACTCCCGGATCTCCAATCATGGGCCAAGATAAAATAATCAGTAGATACAATTCCCACAACTGTGTGTGGGTCAGACCGGAATAGAGTGGTTCTTGTTCAAGAACTACATGTGGCTTGATTCCTATCACCACAATATACATATTGAAACTCGTGTATCCAATCATGGGCCTATATATAACAACTGATGAATGAAATTCACCCCATGTGTATAAGGGATTATCCATAAAAACCATTTTTATTATGAATGAGGAAGATCTACATGTTCCCTTTTTTCAAATGAAATTTGTCTTGGAAAATATTTAACATCATTTTTCATGTCCTTACCTCATAACATTAAATTTCTAGGAAAATTTCTCGTTTAAATGACATTATAGCTTCACAACCAGAATTTTTTTACCTACTGATATTAAACTGAAATGAAACATCCTTACTTCATCGAGATAAACATCAATTAACACATACGTAAGGATAGATATTTAATTGCATATTTACAAGGATGTCCCTAATAGACCATGTTAAACTATGAATACCATCATCCATTATCATCCTTTTTAATTTACCATGATATCCTTACACCAGACCACAAAAGCATGTGATGCTTCCATCATATTTTAAGCACCATAATCTAAAATTCATACTTCTTATATCAAGTACCTTGGGTTACCAAAAACCTTCCATAGACCTCATAAAAATATAGTAATCATCAAGGGGAACATTATTTGACTATGCACATATGCCTATGGCTCTTACGTTTGTTCCAATGGTCATAAACAAAATGTGTCACTTTGTTAAAATGGATTTATTATCCTTGTGATCCCTAACATCTTGGTGGAAGAACTTACAAACTTAGGGTGATCTTAAAAACTCCTATCGTGATTTTCCCATAACATTACTTACTCATGAATTGAGAACCATGACCCATGATTTATTTTATTTTCATCACCCTCTTAGAAAGATGATGGGGTACTCCTGACACTGGGTATCCTAATTAGGTTATTGAGTACTATCCCCCATAGTAGGTCAATGTGTGTCACAACCATAAACATTCATCACTATGGTCTAATATATATGCACTTAAAATCTGTCCTATAATTTTACAAATATGATGATCTTAAACATCTAGAGAAAGACACACAGCTCTTCTCTGGTTGAAGAACCACAACGGGAATCATGAGCAAAAGTGATGTATTATCTCGCTAAGGAATTTATCACTATAGGTTAGTAAAAATTAGAGAACAAATAAATAAGAGATAATGTTCAGAGGTCCAAATATATATCCCTTTTAAATTCCACGGTATAATTTAATTACCCCTTAGTTTAGTAAAGTCTTTGTGTAATGACTTGCATCTTCTCCTCACAGCAAGAATATGCTTGCTCGGCATTGACATAACTTTTCAGGTGCTTGAAACATTCTTTGATACTACATTTTACACAAATCAAACTCCATGATTTGAGTTCCTTAGAATAGAATAAATCATCCAGGGACCTAGAAAAAGGATACCCAGCTTCAATGGACCCTTTAAATGACTATGAATATATTACTATGGATTCGAAATATGCACCTATGGTCATTAACCAAATGTAACACTCTATTAAAATGACTTTATGATCCTTGTGAGACCTCACATCACCACGGTAGAACAAATCACCTCAGTGTGTTTTGGGCCATTACCATTATTATTGTCCCATATCAACCTCATATACCAATCAATTTAGACCATGATTTTCAATTCTCGTGCCAAAATATTCAAGCTGATTCAACATCCTCAATGTTACGTCACTGTGTCATGTACCCCTCCACAAGGATATAATATGACACTCCATTAACTTAACATTGTTGGGCCACACTTCTAGATTATAAACCACATGGACTAGGGTTAAAGATTCAAAATTTTTGAGCTTAACTACACAATGGTGTCCTAACCTTTCTTAGACTACTTTCTTCCCATACCCAGCCTCAACATCCTGACCATTCAATCTTCCCATATCTCCATTGGCCCTCAAAATAGAGTACAGATAATCTTTTCTCGGTCATGATATCGATTCATAATGGATTACACCTACCAACTAATGGAATATTATCTTATCCAGAATGAAGATTAATTCCTTGTGAGCCCAGAAAACACCTCAACAGTTCCTAGAACCTCAAAGTGTTACGAGTCATCCCCGAAATGTCTTCATAATCCCATTTTCATTAAATAAAACTTTTGGGCTATTAATTATATCCAGCATATACCAAATATCGAGGTGGTCCTAAAATCCCATGTATTTCTCTCTCAACTAGTATTACCCACCATAAACCATATATGACCCTTCGAATAGAGTGGAGACACCTCTTCTTGAAAATTCTGTTAACGCATAAGGGATTTATCCTAGAAACCATAGGTAACTCCTCCTTGTTGAAAATAAGCTCTTATCCTCATCATCCATGACAACCCCATGATAGAACATAACACCCTTGAGTGTTTTAGGTAATTATCATCATTTATGTACCGTATTATATGATCATCGAGTAGGTCTAATCTAAAAGTACAAAAAACTACTGTGATAGAAGATCCAAACTAAATTACACTAAACTATAGAGACATAAGGTGTGATCTAAAAGAACCTAATCAATAACAATCGAAGGTTTGATTTAAATGACCCAAAACTAAACTAATAGAAGGTCTAGTCTAAATGAATATAAACTAAAGTGATAGTAGGTTAGAGATAAAAGTACTTATACTACCTCACTAGAAGGTCCAAACTCAAAGACACTTAACTAAAGACATATAATGTCCATGCTAAAAGACCCTAAACTATAAATATTGAAGGTAGGTGCTAAAATAACCTTAACTAATGTGATATAATGTCTAATAAAAAGACCCTAAACTTGATTAATAAATGTTGAATTCTTTAAGAAACACAAGTAAAGTGTTAAAAGGACCGATATAAAAGACCATAATCTATATTAATAAAAGGTACGACCTAAAGTCCCTAAACTAAAACAATAGATGGTATAAGATAAAATAACCTAAAGTAAATCAATAGAACATCTGATATAAAATACCATAAACTCTACCAATTGATGGTTCAAGCTAATATAACCTAATCAAAATAGGTAATGAGTATGAGTTATAAGACCCTAAACTACAACAATAGAAGGACGATCTAAAATAACCTAAACTATAATTATAGATTGTACAACCTAAAAGAACCGAATCTATAGTGATAGAAGGTCTAATCTAAAATATTCTATACTAAAATCCTACAAATTCTTGGGTTGAAAGATCTTAAACTACATCAATAAATGGTCTGATCTAAAAAAAATGTAAACTATAGTTATAGAAATTATGACCCTAAAGACCCTAAACTAGATCACATCAGTGATTTAGTCTACAAGAATGTAATAGATTGTAAGTCCCATCTTATTTCCATATAAAAAACAAAGCTACTATCTCCAAGGTTACCGACTTCAGAAAAAGATAAATCGGTCTCATGCATGGAAATACATTCTACAAATATTTTCCTTTTGTGAATCTAGGGATATCATGATAACTGGATAGTAAATTTTACTATGGAATATCATATTGGTGGATATTAATTAGAACTTCTTGAGAATACTATATTATAATTATAACATTCAAAGTACAAAAATTCCAATTTACATGATATTATGAAAAGATTGTTTACACATGAAATTTATTATAAATCAGTCTAGATAAATGTCATGCACATGATGAATGAATGGAAACTACAAAACAACATCTGATGTTCAATAGATATATTTACTAATAGAATGCATAAGATGTAATCTCCACATATGAGTTCCCCTCTCAAATTTATATGAACCAACTAAAAGATGAAAAATTAAAACTCTATAATAACATGTTCTCAGAAGAATATTGGATCTCTGAAAGCCTCTACTTTATGTAGGTACCAAATCAATATAACTGGTTAATAGATCTAGTTTTCACTTCTGTAACTCGCTGTAACTCCTCCATAATGGAAAATTCATTAATCCTGGATTTCCCCACTACTTCATAGAGTCTCTAGTGCTCTGATATGGTCTTCCCTAATTTCTGAAGTTATTTTTGAAAATGGGATAGATTTTATTGAAGATAGATGATTTTATTCTGAAGTGGTTTAGTTTTAACCTTCACATCATTGACTACATTCTGGAGAGCATCGTCCTCCATCGCACATCCGGAAGATTCATTTACCACATCAACCTAGTTATTGTTCACTAAATAGGAGGCTTCATTAGAAACCGCCATCAATTCAAGGACCCACTTCATTTCCCTCATAGATAACACCTCTTTCAATCAAGTGTTAAAGAAAGAATAGTCAAAAACTATCATAGACAAGGGTGGGGAACATAAATCAAAGATGACCCAATCGGTACATTCACTCATCTAATGGGGTCTATAAATGTAAATTCAAGATCTCCCTCCACATTTGTCACTACATAGATAGATAAATTGATGAAGACATGAGGATTTGATCAAGGTTCATCTTAGGGAAATATGTATATTTTGCGACCATTCCACCTTGATTAAGAGTGATTATCAGAGTATTTTTTGGCAAGGGAATAGTGATAACCTCTACATTGGATGATCCAGTTAGAGGAACCCCCAAGGGAGTAGGGACTACATACTACGTACATCAGGGTGAAGACAATATGAAAATTGATACATGGATTAATTAGTTAAAGGATAAATAACACAATATCACTAGGTAATCAAATGATATGACCAATTTTTGAAACATACCATTATTAGTGGTATCAATGGAAATTTCCAATGCTTTGACCCCATCCTAGGGTAAAGAGGCATCTAGTTTCTATAAAGAGAGGATTCACACAACTTCTGTTGATTTTCTTGAAAATGTGATTCGCTCACCGCCAATGAGGAATACATGTAAAAAAGATAATATTAGGAAACATGACAAAAAAACATTTCTAGTATTGTAGACGTATTCACCTTCTCCAAAAAGCTCTTCTATCATGGCTGACATGGTAGAAGAATAAAAACATGTGTTGATATCCTCCAAAATCATGTCCCCCCGCACTAGATCAAGTTGTCTGATCACTATAACATCTAATGAAGGTAATGGTAAGGAACGATTCAGCACCACTACCATCTTCGCTTCCTTACAGGTCATGAACGACTGTTAATGATCTGCTAAAGCAGTCAAATAACCAACGACATACTCAATGGATGATGAATGATCTTACATGCCATCTTGGTTAGTACAAACACTTTTTTTAAAAATCAGAATCTATTACATGAATAATACAAAGTGAGAGAAGAGTAAAATACCACACCTACTTTAGGATTCCAGAATAGAACAACATAACAATTATACACACTTCACATTCCTATTACCTTCTAGGGAATTATCTCTAGAGTATTGTCAATCCAAATTCTTTTCTCCATAAATATCAATCACTGCCCTCGTATAGTCTTTCTTCACCGGGGACCCCTCATCACCAATCCCCATGGAACATCCCAAACCATAAACCATAGTTTTACACAGTGTAGAATAACCATGGGACGGTAGGACAATATGATAATCTACATCCACCCACTGCATTGCAAAAAATGATGTTATTATGGTTTCAATGGTTCGATGAACATGTAATAATAGTGATGTGGTCAGCCTTACTGCTTATTCAATAATGGGATTACCCTATTTATCAACAAAAAATAGTAGGGTACCTTGAACAACCATTTTTCGGACCAATGGGAAATAAAATATCTGACCACTGTTGTTGTCTAATGCTACATCCCGGTCTCGAAAGAATTCCATGAACTCTTAAACATGTTCTTTAAAATTTATACCAATAGGATATCAGAAAAACCATATAATGGTAAATATAATTGAAGCATGATACTTCAGAGCTCAGTCTCTATGTTTTGATTCCGGTAATCCACCCACTATATAGATGCGATATGAAATTGTAACTCTTGAACAACTTCACCCTCTAGTACTACATTCATTGCAGCCACATCAGTGTATCCTTCTCGTGACAATGAGGATTATGGTAAATTTTTTTATCTCCACAATTTGTGCTTCCAGAGTTGTTGGGCCTCTAGAAACCAATTGCTTCCTAGAGATATGACGGTGCTAAAAAACATTGCAGGCCTCACTTACCAATCTAGATAATTTCCCATCTAGATAAGAGATAATCCATATCGTAGCATAATATTGGGATAAACTAATTATTGCATCGTGGTAAGGTTTGTCTCTACACGAGTCTCCATCTTCAGAAATATAATCCAAAATTAATGTGATAAAATTATATTCTCCTCATATTGAACATAAACCGAGCAAGGAATTATTTAATGGACACATAAGAATATATTGTTGAACCAAAAGGTTGAATACCATTCATAGAGGAGGTCCCCATCAAAATAGTTGGAAAGTATGCCTTTATAAAGTGGAATTGTGTAAGCTCATTCTTGAAGACATGCCTCACTATTATCAACCATATAACCCATTGACACTGGCCCATAGGGTATGAAAGTGAAATGGTTATAGAGTCTTATATAATCCCTAACATCATGGTTCTTCAATGTAACAGGCCTTTCCCTATAGGGAAACTATATATATGTTTTTAAGAGAAGATTGGGGATTCCCTAAATGTTCATATATGCATATCCTCATATATTAGATCCTATAAGACCATATAATACATTGAAGGGGACCATCATCCAGTAAGGGGATATTCCCTTATAAACACAGTGTAAAAGGAAGTAAGGATTTTCCAGCATAGAGATGGATAGACTGACACACTCCTCAAAACCATGGAAGTCACCACCATGAAATTGGAATCTATAATTCCATCTTTTTGATTCATTGGAAGTAAGTAGCCAATCAGGAATATGGTGACAAAAAAACTAGTTGGACAACCCAGTCAACCTCGAGGATAACCTCTCATTTCCATTCTTTAAATTTCCCTTATTCAACCATAGGCCAATAAGACCGCATTGTGCTATAGAAATCCTTCATAAGAAGGACCTTAGGACTTTCAGTTTCTGATTCACAGATGAAATTCTTGAGGATGTATCCTACCCAAATCATGGATGGGATATCCTCTCCTATGAGTGGCCCCTTTCGAAGGGCCTTCTCAGCCCAAAAGATCAATCCATTTATAAGAGTATGGATCCTCATTATTTCATCCCAAGAAGAAAAATGTGGAAAAAACTCATCATATATCCCACCCAATATATGTGTGTTGCGTAACTGGTTTTCATCTAAGAGGCTAACACCCACCTCACCGTGAATGAGGTGGAATGTGCGTGTGTGTGTGTGTGTGTTAGGACTCCAATTACTGAACAGTTCCAACATTAGAACCTTGTTACAATAGGAAAATGTATGTGATATCCAAATAGCATCACACATCATAATGTGATTCAGTTCCTCTATGAACACTGAATCAATGTATTGTACCCCGAAGTGATATACCCATTCTATTAAACACCTGCCTCCTGATCGAATGTCTCAGTTAGAAACCCACCCAAAATTGTGGATTAATGAATAATTTTACATTAGTGAGTAGTAAATATGAACATCCTAATAGATATCATGATCATTTTCATTGAGTTATATAATCATGTACATCATTATATGCCAGTCATCGCAGTCTCCATCATCGATCGAGTGACCCCCTAAGAGATGATCAACCCAAATTTGTGGGTGGATTTCTTAATTCAAGGGAACGGTATGAAATAGGACTTTTGAAAGGGAATGGTAGTCTATTTGGTAAGTCAAAACCTATAAAGGGTTAGAAAATATGAATTGGGATATTCCCCATGTTTCAATCCCATCATCTCTATCTTTTTCATCCGATGTGACCTAATTGAACAGAAACAGGTAGCATCTACACTTGCTAAAATAGAATCATGATGGTCCATCAGTGCCTTTAAATCCTTCTTCGAAGGATTGGGAGATATGTTATGTCTGATGGAATCCATCTGAACAAAATTATGTGGCATATTTCAGATAGATAAAATAAAATATTTTCAATAGAAATACATACATTTCCATCCTCATGTGCATTGTATTAGTCATCAATGAGATTTATGAATCCAATGAAGGATTCAAAAATCCCAAGAATCCCACAAATCATAGGGGTATCTTAAATTTGTAGTAAATCATACTATCCATATGGTCCCTCCAATTACTAGTCTCTATGTGACCTTTACATGGTCATGTGAGCCACATAATTGTATAAGGATAATGTGATCAGTTTAGTAGATCCTGCAGAACCCTCCACATGATCGAATATCTCCATGACCAAAGTTCATACTGTTATTTAATTTATGTCCATGGTTGATTTAAACAAATTACTCGGAAAAAGTGGTATTGTGAAGGAGTTCTCACCGAATGGTCTCACAAAGGGTACTTTTCATAATGTCTCATGACAAGGTTATGTGATGGAAGTAGGGAAAAAGAGATCTATACAATGGAATAGACGGTGGTTGAAACCCTCAATGAACACCTATTTATAGGTAATTCCAACGAATACCAAACATTACATGGAAGACCATGTGACACCCAAGACACCGATTACTAACATCACTAAATTCTCAGGTAAGCATTTATTTTCTTCTGAACCCATCCCTTGAACTCGTGATCATCTCCCATGAGGGGGGGGATTTATTGAAGCCCTCAAAATGAACATGAAAAAATAAAAATAAAAACATAAACCCGTAAATATGGTTATCATTTTATCTTCAAGAATAAAGAAGAATAAGGTGGTCAGGATCTTGTAGATCACGTGATCCTCAAGAAGAAACACAATCACATAATGATTGGAGGCTAATGAAAAAGGTCACGTGCAATTCATAACCTGTGATAGGTCCCATGAAGTCCCTCGGATAATTCCTTCTACTCTCAAAAAGGAACTCTATCAAAAAATGGTCACATTACTATAACAAGATAAGCTCCTCATAGACACACGACTTGTTGACTAGTGGACACCTGATCCAACCTCCAAAAAAAATCCTCCAAATAAGAGGAAATATCCAAATGGTGGGAGCCACCAACAGTCAAAAAACTGATGTGATGAATCCCTGAAAGGTTGGATTATTCTCATTAACCACATTAATGAAAATATGAAATACTCATTGGCCTTTTAAAAATAAATAATGGAAATAAAATTTAGTGTAGGAGGGAGCCTCTTGTGTTCCTAAAATTCACGTAATGTTCCTCTGGAAATCTGAAAGAAGATTCAAGTACAAATGGTAATCTCAAACTCTTGAGAAATCCAAATTATTTATATAATAATCAAAGGAAATAAAATAGTGAGACATCATAAGCCTATCATGGTTATAAAAATCTTATAATGCGTGTAATCTCCTCGAAACACATTCTCGCAAATCCCTTTGAGCAGTTGGTATAATTGTGTAAAGGCCTAATTACATGTCATCCTTTTCTCATGTAATACCCCTAGATATTTTCTTTAGGTCTGAGAAGGCCTTTATAATGGCCCCTTAATCTCATAAATTTACTTTGATGTGTCATCCAGATGAAATTAATTTTTCTTAGAAAGGATGCATGAGAAACAAAGACTCAATTTTTTGGATATAATCCACTAAATATGGGGTTGATGGGATTGTCTTTCAGTCACTAAAAATCATGTTAATTCCCAAGAATGAATTATGGAGGGAAATCATGAAATACATGATGCATATTCCCTCCCCCAACTATAGCCTGGGTTCATGTGATATGTGCTACACAATGTGGCGAATAACTGTGGGGGTCATGCCTATAAATCCTCTAGCCCATCATGAGAAATAAACTTCTAAGACCGAGTGGATATAGGCTTTTCCATGGAACCTCACAATGGCACACCCATGTACTGGATATAATTTCTCGTAGTGGCTGATCTCAGGACCACAAAATCCTCTAGTTAGGTAAGTTCTAGAGAATGACCAGAGCGATTATAAATTATGTATAAAGCACTTCACCTAAACATTCATTGATCACTCAATGGTATTTTGGAAGGACATGCAAAGAAAATCCATCAAATCAACTAAATCATGTGAGAGATAAAAAAATAAAAAACCGAATAAATCTATGGAGTTCTTAATAACTAGATAGTACACAGACTAAAGGATGGGATACTTATGGGAATAATAGATTAACGAATCCTCATGTGCGTTTTGAAAAATACCTATGCACGAGACAACATATGTAAATATCATCAAATAAATTGTGAGGATTCATTTAAATAATATTTGGATATTGTGAAGACTTATGATCATGTAAAAAAAGCACATTGTACCCCCTATTCTCATGAATTCTTTTTAGGATATCAATAGAAATTTTTTTGCGTCTTTTAGACATGTAACCTAACTCATAAAGAGACACTATAACAGGTTCGCTAAGTATCATGATAGCATCAGGTCATGTTAAGTGACTCCAATGACGCACTATGGGCATGACTATCATATCTCAAGCTACCCCCATACATATAATCCTACATCATGTGTCACCCTCTATATATGTCACATTGTATCTTGCGAAAACCTTCATGAATTCCCGTAATTTTCATGATGAATGTAGGTCAAGTCACTTAGATCATGTGACACACTCTAACAATTTCATCCATGATCATTCAATGGATTTTATAATAATTCATCCAAGAATCTTTATTTTTTCTAGATAGGTCATCCATGATCTTTTGATGACCCTCAACCATTCCATACAGGATATAGAACATCCCTCTAATAAGCCAACTAGATCATGGGATTATCATTGAAAATGTTAAAAATATAACCAAATAGGTCCATAAATCCTACTAAATATTAAAAAAAATCAATTCATATCAAGAAGTTAGTCAAGAATGTTAGGCGGGAAAGATGTCTATGTCAAACAGGTATCCTAGGGCTTGATATCATTTTCCACCCCTACTGTGTATTAGCCGAATAGAGGAAAATGTCAGTTTTTAGGCCCCTATAAACTTAACTACGATGACTATGACTCCATATATAAAAAGGATAAACATTTATCCATATTATGTCTTAGGCTCTATGTTATGTATTCATATGGTTTTCCCAGAAGATTAGTTTATGATCTAGAAGAAGCGTGAATAATTATTTTTCACTTATTGATTCTCACAGCGAGTGTAGCTCACGTAGTCTTAATGAGTTCTAATAATCAGATCATTGAAGTCTATTTTAGAGTATGTTAATCTTAATTATGAAATACCTAATTTTTGGGATAAAATAATACATCTTTTATATAAAGGAAACATCAGTGTGTAAGCCCCAACAGTTTGAACTATGAAGACATTGATTCCTACCATAACCGGGATACATAGGAAACCATAGTAATGCATGAGCCCATATTCATATTAGAATCCACCTTAGTTTAAGTACTTACATATTTCATACATGTAAAACAACAGTGTGTAATCCTTGAGAAATTGAACTATAAAGAATTTGATTCCTCATATAACCGGGATACATAGGATTCCTTCTTGAGTCTCGAGACCGAACTCAAATGGGAATCAACCTCAGTGTATGTCCCTCCATGTCCTAGACAAGGGAAAAGTCATAGTGTAATCCTGGAAAAATTGAACTATCATGACCCTGATTCTATCCATAACCAGTATACGTAGGATGACTTATTGAGGCTTGATCCCTATCTAAAATCAGAATCAACCTTAGTGTAATTCTCACCATGTCTCCTACATTTCAACCATAGGGACCAAATCATTCCTTTGGGATAGTAATTATACCTCATTTTTAACAAGACATGGAAGCTAATTTAACTATGATATTTCAAATTACTATGATTATATGTAGTGAGACTAATTACATGTTATCCCTTGTTTCTCAAATCAGTAATCGATCATGTGGGATTATGTAGTTGCTATAGTCACCTCATTCTAATTATAAATTTACACCATGGAGGGAAATATAACCTTGTAATCCCTTATTAGTGGAAAGATATAAGAATCTTCCATAATAGTGAATTCACCTTTGGACTAGTATCGATGTTGTGAATGAAATTAGATAAATCTTATTCCTAAAATAACATGGATACGTATGATGTCTCCTCGAGAGTTTAGCTCAAATATCTGGTGTCTGAGTGCCTGAAAATATTTCCATTCAGCATGACATTAAATTTCTCAATTTTTAATGAACTATGGGGGTTTTGATTCTTCCAGTAAACTAGATATCTAGGATTCCTCGGAGCGGCTCAATCCACTCCTCATATTGTTAATCACCTTCCTACATGGAAACAATTCATAAGTGGATGGTTATACGAAGTCATTATATATGAAAATATTAATTAATGGGATATATAGGATGAACCTCTTATAAATATATATGGATTCAATAATGAGATCCCCTTATTCTGATTCACATAAAAAGTGTGAACCTTTGATCATTTTTAGGGTATCCAATCATGTATCAGGGGTAGGAAGAGATTCTCAAACATATCTCAAATATATAAGAGGGTCCTGGAGTAGGGAAACGTTACCCCACATAGGGTGAGATGATCCGATCACCCATACACTCAATCAATGTGAGTACCTAAGTTTCATTGGGTCTAAAACCCTAATTGACTACATACATTTCGAAAGAATGTATGTACCCAATTATGGATAAGGTAACCATTGGAATTTCCACTAAGAATGGAAATGGTGACCCGATAATAATTTTTGAGAATGAAAATAAACCCACATTATGAACCTCCTAGCCAATCCATATGTACCAAATGGTCAAATTTTCTTTATCAAAATAATGGGTGGGGCCTATTATAGACCCTAAAAGATTCAGTGGGTTCCGTGAAACATGCTAGATTCGGTTTTGGATGATGCCTTACCAATTTATATAGATGTATTGGAATAGGCCCATGATAGTATTATATATCATGGAATAAGGCCTCAATGGTATGATTTAGATGTCCCTTTTTATGAATTCCATCATTATAATTTTATTTTTTGATATTCCATTTGATTATTCAATTAGTTAGAATATGTGTGTTTATGTCTCATGATCATGTGATTATTTATATGAAGTTATTTTGTAATAATTTATTCCTACAAAATTATGATAATGTTATTATTTAAATATCTTTTTGTTTCTATTATTTACCTTCTTATATTGATTATTCCATATTTTTTCGAAGCCTCTGTTATACTCTAATCCTTACTAAGAATTAGATATGACCCATATCTAATATTTTATTTTCTTTTGGATTTGTGGAATTGTTTTGTGATAGAAATATAGGGATACTCTAGGTTGAATATTTGTATTCTCAACAAAAAATATTTGAGTATTCTATGTTTTAATTTGAAATTTTAATTTCAAGTAAGTATGTAGTTTACCAAAAGTACTAAAAAATTTCATACTTCATGATGAGATTCCTTGTATATTATTATAATGTAACAAAGTAGATTCCGTCAATGGAAAATTTTCATTAGGGGATCAATAATTGGTAGTAGAAGAAGTTTAGTAGAACCTATGAGAAATAGATTTAAGAAAACAATGATCAACCATCATAACAATATGATAGAATTGGCTGATACGTTGTACTGAAAATTATAAATTTTTGGTAAGTAATATATTATGTGGGCTTTCCTAGAAAATACATCCATGTATAGATACTATAAGTGGGCATGTTTCTGGAACATATGTACCTAGGGGTAATGACACAAAAAAGGGTTCGTTTTGCATGACCCAATAAACACCTAGTTTTTGAAAAAGGGTCTTACTATGCACCTAGTTTGATATACATGGGATATATTCTTATGATAATTCAAATTTTATTTTAAAAACTTCTATGAATTATAAAAAAATAACTATATTTATAAAGAGGCCATTATTATTATTATGATATTAGTTATACATATATTTTTTAATTTATATTTATTGGTTCACTAGTTTTGGGACTATACATTATGTTTCATAATTATATGATCTAATCTAAAATATGAAACAGTTTAGAAACGGTGCTTAGTAGAAGTAATGGGGATGTATAAATTCATGTAATACAAAGACTAAGTGAGATTATTTCTTTGAGGGTATTAAACCAATATTCTTTAGGGAAGTAATCTTTAAAATATTCTCATCTTATAAGGACATTGTCTCTTGTACTAAAAAGATGTAGAAATAATTCACTATGCATTATAGATTCTTATAAAAGAAAAATATGAGTATGATGATAGAGAAAAATTTGAATTAAGGGAATAAGGGAAAGAAATATTTTCTATGATGTGATAGTTATGGAATGAAACACCCTCATACTTTCTTGATTGGGAATTGTATATTTCTAAAATTATAGAGATAAAGGCCACCCTTATCATGATTTAAATGGAAATAAAAAGTTTTAAAATGTTTAATGATTAAATTTTAATGATATGGGGTACAATGAAAATGAATTTCCCAATAATCAAAGTAATATAAATCAAAAGTAGATAATGTATACTGGTGAATCTTATGTTATCACCATACCAGAAGTGAAACAATTAATGTGATTGTCTTCAGATTCAATAATTATTTATTTTGAGTATTTTTAAAATGAAATAATAGTTATAAGAATTATGAAAATTTTAAGGAATTTACTATAGTACATTTTCATTATAGATTTTAAAGCACATGATGAATGGTACTAATGACCTAAAATAGTGATTCACTGGAAAGATGAAACTATTTGAAAACACATTATTGAAGGAAATATAACACTGAATATATTCTGGAACTTATATAGTTATTTGGGATTTAAGAGATCATTGATTTTGATAAATTAAATTAGATTGTATTGATTACCATGGGAATGGTTAATGATTTTTAGAAAAGGTAGTTTACGCTAAAATTGTTGGAGTTAATAACTTTTTTTTATTTAATTAATATATCCAATTATCTGTAATTTATTTAAGGAATATGAAAAAAGGTATTTTTTAAATAAATTTTCTAAATTTTTTTTGGTTTTTTCCATGATTTAGTGGAATACATGGTGATGGTATTCACTTTAATAGTATTTCATAAGTAAAAGAAATATCCTTGAGTATTGGGGATTAATTAGAAGTTTATTTTTAAAAATTTGGGACCTTATTTCTATATTTATGGATCATAATATCATGTAAGGGTCCAAATGATAACCATTTATGAATTGTTTTAGATAATATTTTGTTGAGGTTGATGAGATTTACGTATTACATCACTATGTGAAGACTTATGAAAATTTGATAACATATAAAAACCAATTTTTATAATAATAACTATATATCCATTCATTGAATTATCTTTCTATCATGCACTTTACTATCCATTAAAAGTTGATTTTAGTGATCGAAGCATAAAAAATACAGTATTGGATATTTATATCATGGATTAATCAATGAATTTTGAAATTCATAAAATAAAAACGAAAGGTTGAAATTGTTTTTATGAGATAGATACATCTCATCTAAGTATATTTTCTTATATTCATGGATATTAAAATAATTCCTCATCTTGAGGAAAATGTTTTTGAAACAAAATGATGTCATAATAATATCATTTTTAATAAAGTATTGTTATTTTAAATTCTCACAAAATTATGATTTTTAGGTCATTGACATTACTTTTCTTATTCTCTCTTTTATGATTAATTTCCTCTTTAACTCTCTATAATTATTTATGATTTTAATCCATGTCAATATATTCACATTTTACAAATTTTTACCTAAATATAAACATTTTTATGTGTTATTCTTAATTTTGTTTTTACATTCCATTCTCTCTTATTAAGATGGTTTTTAATTATCCATTTAAATGATTTCTAATTTCAATAAATATATTTTCAAATGTCTGGGACATGATCACTGAGATCAATATTATAGTATGAGGAAGAAATTTTTTTAAGGTTGAGAGAATGTAATACCACAAAATTATGAAAGAATAAAATTGTACTTTATATAATATGTGACATACAATACCAAGAATAAAAAACCCAAGTTATATTTTTCTTGAAATTCAATCACTTTGATTGATTACAGAACATGACAACCAGAGTCTAAGTTAAATGTATTGTAGTATACCGTTATAATAGCAGTATTAAATTAATACATATGAATATTACCAACAATATTGATAAAATTATATCATTTACAAATTTTTAAAATATTCATTGTTTTCTATTTATTATAAATAAAATAATAATCTATTAAACGAAAAATGAATTTTATTAATAAAATTATATTTTATCTAAATGATGGTTTACTCAGGCTTCACATAGATAATATAAAATTAATTTTTATGACTTTAAAAAAATTATTTTTTAAAATTTAATTAATTTTTGATATTATAAGTTAAAAATTATACTATGGTGATTTTTTTTATATTTCAGAAATGATTCATTTTTTGATTAATAGTGAAAATAATAAATTCTAATCGAAAAACTACTTTTTCAATAAAATTATTGATAATGATAAATTATATTTTTCATCGATTTTAATGTAAAATTAGGTCAAATATATATCATTTAATACGATTTAATTCCTTTAAAAAATTTTAATTTTTAATTTTCATAAAAATGATTTGTAAACTTTTTAACTTTTCCTCATTGAAACATCATTATCTCATCGTGTTTGTGGGATTAATTTTAAATAAAATTTTATCACTTATGGGAAAGTGATTTTGAGAAGTGGATTCCATATTTAGATTAAGGATAATTTATATTATCTAAAAATTTAAACATAATTGTTTACCTTAATGAATATTAAAAAATTAAAAATTATTTACGACAGTTAATGTAAAAATTGGTTTACCGTTAGTCTAATCTAAGAATAAAATAGTTAAAATCACTTAAAAATAATCAAAAATATATTTTATGGCCATAGTTTAACCCTATACGTCCCAACATAAAATATAGGGCCATTGCGAATTCTTTATAATTTTAATGGGTTTTTTAGTATGGATTATTTTGGGAGATTTGAAAATAATTTCTATTGATGTCCCCTTTTCCTGTATATAAAAGGGAACTCCCTACCCTCACTTATTCACACCCCAAGACCCTTTTCATGACGAAACCCTTATATATTATATCCCAAATATACATAGTCACAATATATATTATTTTCTTCCCAAAAATAAATTACTATGATCATTAAGAGGATATCCAATGGAGGATTATCTTATATAAGGTAATTACCTTTACAAATGTATTTCCTTTTAAATCATTTTTTCACATTAAATTATGTATTCCCCCTTCCAATATAATAAAAGAATTATATACCATATAAATAGGTTTTATTATTCTGATGTAATAATAATTATCCATCTCCACTTCCATCAAGTGAGAAACAAAATCGTCAATCGTGTCAATGACGTGATACTGCTTCACAAAACGATGTAGTTTTGTTTCGATCACCAAAATAAAGGATGGATTTAATGAGGAATTTAAGAATTCTATATGATATTTAAGACACAATTATACTTTTTTAATTTTAATATCACATATTCATTTTTATGTTGAATTTGATAATAAATATGATAACAATTCTCGTCAGTATGACAGACAACCACCTCGCAAAGCATGGATATTTTTTTCACATAAAATTTAATTGTAATGTGTTATGGGTAAAATTAGTGAATATATTTTATATATATGAAATTATATTGATTCTTTAAAATTAATGTATCCCCCAGTTCCTTAACCTTTCATCTTCAAATTGAAAGATAACATCACTCATGCATACACACGACCGACCGTCTCCATAAGTGATATGACTCATTTTCCGTGACAATCATTTTAGGAGTTATTCTAATAATTTATCTAATGAGTAAATATAATATTTATATTGTAATTATAATTTTTTATATGATGTAATTATATCCTATGTACACAAACTGAAACATTCATTTCGAAACATGCATGTGAAAACAAGGTAATTAATGCACAAGATAATTACAATAATAGATTATTGTTAAAAAAAGGTTGTAAATTGTTGTAAGAGTATAAAAATTGATATTATAAATATTATTATGGTATTTTTATAAATTAATATCATGCCTAAAACCATTATAAGAGTTTTTAAATCATGTTCATCAAAATAAAAATTTCTGGTAAAGGGAATCGTCTCAATTTCCCTTCATTGAGGCATATAGTACTGTTATGCATATAATATCTTTTATATAGTTTATATAATGACACTTTTACAACTAATATAATTATTAATTTGTATTTCATGTTTATTTTTGAATTATTTATTCCAATTTTATTTTATTTATATGTTACCATGTGGTAATGAATTTTGTAACTCAATTTCTTTTCATTAGGTTATATTACTTCTTAGTTATCTTTTATATTTTTGGATTATGTGTGTAATGAATTATTATTATATTATGTTTTCTATAAACTTGATCCAAATGAATTTAAATTTTATAAACATAAAAAGATTCATCTGTTAATTCTCACATCAGTGTTATAATATTTTCTGGAGTTGATTTCCCATTCACAATTTAATATGAAATGTTTATACTTGAATTTAAATTGAAGGAATTATTTGATAATTGATTAATAATAAATTTAATTATTTTATTATATATTTATTAAGGAATTGTTTCATGAAATTTTGATATTTTTCAACTCTTTCGTATAGATAATGATTGACAAAATGTTTTAATTAAACCTGACGATATTTCTCTCTTTGGCCGAAAATCCTATTTCTTCAAAAACCATTTTTTATAACAAATTTATCAAAAAAAATTGGACGCTTTTCCAAATGATTTATTAAGTACTTGTTTACCCATATTATCTTTTTACCATAAAAATTAAAGGAATCTTCATTTCATTTTCAAAACAAGGCCCAATTTTCTTTTATAGAAAAGTGAAAGGAATATTTTCATTACAGGTAATATATATATATTTAATTTGCATCCTCCATTACCACTCCATATTTTTAAAGATTATTTATAATTTCAAAAGGATATTTTTTAAGAAATGTGTATTACAACTATTTTTTTTATCTTTTTTTATATGTGATTTTCATATGGAAATGAATATTTTTCTATATAATCTTTTTAAATATATTTTTATCATATTTAGATTTTTCAAAGACAAAACCCCTATATATATAAAAAAACCCTATAGGGATATGTTATATTGATACCATTATATTTATACTAGATGGTTTATGATTGTTTTTATTAACTGGGGAATTTCATTACATTTTGTATGCTATATTAAATATGAATCATTGGTGCATTATGATGCACCACTTTCATATGAGGAATTAATTTGAATAAGTAAGTGACATGATTGTCCAGTTATATACTATTGATGGATAAGATGATATTATTAGACAAACTCTATTAGGGTTGTCCAATTCCTTACCCATTTAGATAGATTTCTTGCAAAAATGCATTGAGTGTATTATAGGTCATGTAACAAGGCATTGATGGTATGTTTTTGATGTCTAGCATTATGAATTACATCATTATGAATATATTTATTTATATTATATGTTATTTTTTTAATTATTTTTAATATTCATTGATATGTTTCATTCTCATTTGATTATTTATATTTTTTTTAATCATCATTTGTTCTTGATATATTATTCAAGTGTTTTAGATTATATTACATGTGTATTAGTTATTTACCATTACATATTGATTATTATTTATTTATTCATAGCATACACTATACGCTTACCATTAATAAGCATATCAACTCGCACCTTTCTTCAGTTTTAATTTCCCAAAACATTAGGAAGTGTTTTTTGATTGATATACAGGGATATACTAAGGGTAACAGTGTAATTTTAAATGAAAATTATTTTGAAATTTTACATTTTAAAATTTGATGTTAATTTCATTAATTTATCAAATTTTTCCAGACTATTAAAATATTTGGATCTTTAAGATATTATTTT
Organism: Viscum album; assembly: GCA_963277665.1. Lineage (NCBI taxonomy): Eukaryota > Viridiplantae > Streptophyta > Magnoliopsida > Santalales > Viscaceae > Viscum > Viscum album. The sequence goes on along the minus strand of OY728120.1, from coordinate 1,253,909,093 downwards.
AGGTATCATATGCCATTTTAACTATTTAGACACTAGTTTGGGGCTACTGGGGCTAGTGGGGCTATAGCTGAGACACCTATTAATATGATTTTCATCTCATTACCATGAAACCTCCTATTATTTGCATTGATTTATTTAATAAATTTGGTTTATTTTTTGGTCAGGTTAATTGATTTCATAAATGGGATATTGATTTCCACTTTTTATAAATTGTCCATAATTTACTTTTGAAGATATTCTTTATGAGTGTTATTTTATTGTATCATTCTTAAGGGGATTGATTGGGATAATCATTTCTTCACCCTATTGTTTTTGATGATATGTATCTGGTATCTTCTTCTTTGGTTCATCCATATCTTCATTATATTTTTTTCATTCTTCATGGGGACATTTTTCAAACTTCTATCCCAATTGTTTATAATTTACAGCCACATGCTACTCTAGTTTTGTATGGCTAGATATTTTAATCAGTTTTACTAGTAGTTGGATTTATTCTCCACTTATTTTTGTGATCATATTCATAGAGTTCATGGAGTTATATATTTTATATATTGGTATTCTCATTGTGTTTTTAGATATTTCTTCCATAATGTTTCTAAAATCATTAATTTCAGTCTTGATATTATCTATATATAAACTATTTTATTATTAAATCTGATATTTCTTATTATCTCATGGATGATCATAGGTTTTATTTTATATATATTTTTTCAGTTTGTACCATTGATTGTATGTATTATTAAAAGGTTATTGGAAAAGTGGTGGGTTTTAAAAATAGCGGTGTTATTTTCAGAATAGGGGAAGGTTTGAGTATTGAGACTAATTGGGTAATATGAAATAGTATTTATAATTTAAAACTTATTTAGGCTATCTATATAACTATTTTTTGGATTTTTTTGGATGAAAACATTCTACGCACCATTATATGACTTTTACATTTACAAAAACGTCTACAAAAAGAATAAAAGATTAGAATAAACTTAATACTTTAGAAGTTTTTTATTTATTAACTTTCTTTAGGGCCATCAATCACCCAAAATTAGTTAGAATTTTTTTTTAGTTTCATGAAATGGTTATGAATTATAAGTTCATAACTCATTAATTACTCCTATTCTAATACCTATTATTCTGAATTTCATTGCGTTTATAGAAATCATCTAAATTTGTCATTTGGATTTAGCTGTAATTTTTTTATCATGGTTCCTTTTAATTTGTAATAAATAAGGATTGTATCAATATAAATTTGTCCATGGTATAATAAAATAGGTAAATGATTCTCATTAACAACTTGATATGGAAAACTAGCACCTTGATTTGTGAACCTCTTCTGATATTCTTAACATGTGTCTCTATATGATTATTTAATGTTATATATGACTTTTCTGATAAATTTAAATATAGATGTTTAGAAGAATATTTTGATGAATCCCATATGAAGATTATACTATTCTAGGAATTTAACTATGTAAAAGTTATATAATAATTCATTCATATATAAACCATGCGAGAAGGAATTTTCCATCAACATCGATTTTTCCTCAGCCTCTCTTTGATGTTGAAATGATGATCAACCCCATGGGAATTCATGTGTGATTATGTGGGGGTATTTCTCCTAAAAAATCATGTAACTTTGTAAACACTTTTATTTGGATAATTTTAAATTTTGAATAGTTTTTAATTTATGAATTGAAATTTTTCTATCTTGATTATAAAATTTAGGATCACATAAGTCTATGAGGTATTTATTGATATATTAATCCATTTTTTGAGGATTAGAGTGAGAATTGATGTTTTCACACAATTTTTTGAGAATAAATTCCCTGATTTCTATTTTAAATTTCATATTTCTCACTCTAGTAAGATACATTTCAATTTTTTTATCATAATCAATTAATGTGTTGTCATATTTTTATGGAATGCATTGTTAAAATTTTTGTTTTATAGAAATGAATCAACATAAATGACACCAATTATAATGTATCAATTATCATGGGGAATTTAAAAACAATGTATTTACTATGATAAATATTTTAATAGTTGAACACAATGTAGTCCCTTATTGATAAGATCACTCCAAAATTAGTTTTCACATAAATATTTTTCAAAGAAATTGTTTTTGATTTATACTGTGGATTTCATGTCAATAAAAATAATTAGAATAGTGATATGAAAATATTTTAAGATAATGTGACTAGTTGTGAGTTATATAGAACTTTTTATACAATATATCAGTTCTCTAATTATCCATTATTCTTCTTTGAGGATGATATGAGATAGTTTCCACAATAGCTTCTTCCCTCCCTCAACCAGATAGTGAAGTTGATAATATACCTAACTAAAATCTCATAGGATTATAACCTCATTCCTATGTGTGATAATGTTATATAGGACCTCCATGTTTTCTTTTGAAATTTATAATTAGTTAGAGTTATTACAAAAAACATAATTTTCCTCTAACACTTCCATATATGTTCATGATTTTCATGTACTTCACCACCTTTCTCCATCAAGTTCCATCATATATAGACTAATAATTAGATTACAGAGATAATGAATCATTAATGAAGGAAATAGAAATTAACATAATATAAAATAAAATATGATCTCACATGATAATGAACGTTAATATTTATTAATTGAAACTAGTTTAAGAAAACAAATAAATTATATTATTCAAAGTTGTATATAAACCCATGAATTAAAAATATTTAATGCAGACCATTCGTTGATAACGTGTAATTTATCCCCTCCATGTAATCAAAATCTGAGTTGAAGGTATTTATAGAAAAGTATTAATGACAATAATAAAAAATGAGAAATAAATTAAAATAACAATGAATGTGCACAAGTATCAACAAAATATTCATTTTAGATCTCTTTTATAAGTATGAAATCCTTCCATATAAAAGGTACATTGTTTCATTTTTGGATTTCATTGGTAAATTTTTTTAAATGTCCATGATTTTAATTTGTAAGAGTTACATTTTTCTCACACATTTAATCTCTTGTGATTTGGTCTTCCATAGAATCTTCAACTTCCTTCCTTGATTCTTGATCAAAATAACATGCATATTTAGTTCCTTATGGAAGCATTGGATTGGTGGAAATAGAATTTACACAATGAACTATTGTGTTGGCACGAATCAAGAATGATTACACTAAATAATTCTATCAAAATTCTATTTGCAATATTTTGTTACAATGTAATAAAGACTTATAACGTATAAAAGGATTACGATCAGGCCCAAAATACTTATGATCAACTTCGAATCCTTATGATGTAAATGAATAAAATAATTGGTGAATCATAATAATCCTTTCAAAAGATTTATGTTTGGGTCCAAAGCATTATGATAGGGTAAAAATATTAATACTCGAGAACTGAATCCATAAGTTCACACAAAGGCCAAGGATAAACATGACATTATTTTACATCCTTCACATGATTTAAAACATTATATTTCCTAAAAAAATATAATCATAAGAACTAACAGTTTTAATTTCATTGTATAGGTTCTACATAATCATCATATATTATAATACATGATGTCACTTATTATTAATGGAACCATACTATACCATATTATATATATACCATTAGTAATAATCATATTCATTAAATAGTGAATGAAAATATAAGAAAGGTTGAGCTCAAATGCTTATTGTTGGGTGAATAAATATTTCATCATGGTATATTTCATAAGAATATCTTAAAAAATGATCATAAGAGAAATATCATAACATAATGAGTTCTAACCATAAAACATAAGTGATCTTCAGTGTAAATATCTATTTATCATAAATCCACACAAAATTTACATTGAATCCTAATATCTATAGTAATGCTTATAATTATCCAAAATAACCCTTGAATCATGAGTGCATAAGATCATAATGAATAACATCCCATGACTATGGAAAAATCATTCAAATAAAATAACATTACTTTCATGATCCACATCATGAGACAATAATATAATAATGAATAACTTATTTTAAATATGCAATATACATTATTATATGGAAACATTACATTCATGAACAACACTATTTCTACCCATGCTTATGAGTAAGTAAAATTTACTCTAAAAACATTTCTCATGAGATATCAATTTTTAACCAATAATTTGTGGCCTATAATGGACCCATACATTTTAGGTTTATAATTTAATCATCTATATGTGGTTTATAACAGAACCACTCATCTATGGTTTATAATGTATCTACCTTTCCTTTATTTATAATGGAACAAACTGTCACTCATCCATACATATATGTGAAACATAAAAATCATTATATTATCATATCACATAGAACATATAAAAATATATTGGGTTTCATAAAACAACCCTATGGAAATAATTCCATGTTTTGAAGAAACCAATGGAAATAAAATGGGTTTAATAAAATATAAAAAGGTATAAAATAACGTTATGAAATACATCATTTGATACTGAAAAACTGATCACTCATGAAAATAAAATTATAAAAAAAATATTGATTCAAACATGAAACATCACTCCATTTCATGTATATCACTTTGAGGATAATTAAAACTAAATCACAAAATTTTCTTTTTGAAAAAATTTTTTATGTATCATTGTGAAAGTCAATTACACAACTATTTTTATAAAAGTATCATTATTTTATGATAATTTAAAAGAAAAACCTTCATGAAATTGTATTTGGTTCAACTAAAATTATCTTCAAATAATTAATTAAAATCATATAAATTTTAAATTCATGGAAAAATGTAGCTCATATAATAAATTATATAACTCAAAGAATGGAGTGTGAGTTACAATGCCACTTATAACTAATAAAATATTCTAATAAAACCACTTGAATGATTGGGATTGTAATTGAAACTAAAATATATTATTAAAATATAAGTCATGATATTTTGTCTCATAGACTCAATAAAAATGAAATTATTATCATACAATAAATCAATTAATACTTGGAGGAATTTGAGGTGAAGAACACTTATATTATATCAATTATTAGTACATGAAAATATACCCTCATATAAAATAAAATATAAACATTTATAATATATTTCATAACCTTATTCATATATTTAACCTTTTATATCATTAAATTATAATTATTGACTATGTTTATGTTATATAGTAATAGCTTACTTCAACGATCGATTATCAACAACATTCAATGTTTGCATACATTTTATAATATTGATTTTATTACCCATTATTTTATAAAAATTTTATAATTAATATATCATTTAAGATAAATTAATATATATAACTGATAATGATTTATTGAGACCTTATTTTATTCCATAATTGTTTCCATTATACTTCATGAAATTAGAATTGACATTAGATTTTTTTAGTGGGTATAGTGAATAGAGAAGATACTTTAATAATAAGTTTAATAATTAATTTAACATTTCTAGAACTATATTCTAATAATTATTTTAATATTATATTATAATAATGTTAGTATTTCTGTTTCCATAGACATACACAAATATAATTTAATATCGTCGTTCATGTTGGTGGTTAAAATGACCCAAACATGAATGCACTTTAACTCGGTGGGTGAGAATGGTTACAATGGTGTTTGTTTTGAAATAATATATTTTTAATAGAATAATATAATATGATTTTTCTATATTTATTATTTATAATTATCTTTGAATATTTTTTAATAAATTATTAAATGATAGATAATAATTGATAAAGGGTTCTTCATGGAAGAGATAGGCCTCACACATGCACTATTGAGGTTTCGTTGCTATTATAAGTGGATAGAAGAGAACAAATAATATCTTTAAAATTAATATAAATTCATATTAGTATAATAATTATACTAAATTCCATGTATTATTATTTTTAAAATAATTTTTGTAGAGGAATAATAATAAGGTAAACTTAAAATTGTGATAATACTTATGTTGGAGTCAATATCATTACTTTCAATACTACTTCGAATTGATTTGATTAGGCTAAAATAGTGTCGATAAGGAATTTATCAGTGTAGAGTGGTTTATTACGATATGTAAATGGATGAGTTTAAGGATTAAGGGTAAGGTTAAATTTATCTTTGAATGGGTGGATTTGGAATCATTTTATAAGAGAATAAAAGAGCACTTTTGGAAAATAATCATCATTTTTAAATTATTCAAGGTTAAATGTTTCAAAATTAGAAAAATGTGGAGGATAAAGTGGTCATGGGTTATGAATCACCTAATAAATTCATTTTTAAACATTTTTTTAAAATGTTTTTGAAACTTACTTATAGTAAAAGTCTTTTTTCAATATTTTCTTTTTATTATGTAGGTGTTTTTTAACCATAGTAACTAATATTGATTACCAAATGTAAAATTGACATTTTAATCTAATTTCAAAATCTTGATTTTAAATATTAAAGTAATTTAATAATATAATTTTTTTAAAAGTATGTAAATTTAATTTTAAAATAAACCCACATAATCACATAAAAACCGTTTTAGACAAATGAGCTTTAATAGTTTAAAATTTATATACTAGTTAAAATTAACATTATTACTAATTAAATTGAAATAAATTAATTTATTATAAATTAAATAAAATTTATGGGTATTTCAATAAAATTCACAACTTCATATCACTATAAAAATAATTCAGTCAAATATATGATTAGAAATAGTTGTTTTTAAACTATAATTTTAATTTAGTTCCATAAATATTGAACACAAGATTTAAAAAATCAACCAGAATATTAAAATATATAATTTTATTCCTTAAATAATTATTTTATTACTTTAATTTTTTTACACAAGTATGATATTCTTGTATAATGAAAAAATTAACACATGAGCCTCACCCTTCTTGGTGATGTATCCTTAATTGCATCAACTAGACCAAGGATCAAAAACAAGTAAAGGCATATTTCTGGAGTTGTAGCAGTAATGTTACAGGCATTGTAGCAGTATTGTAGCAGAACTATACACTGTATAGGAACTGTATCAGAACTGTACACTGTGATGGTACTGTAGCAGAATTTTACACTGTCTGGGTACAGTACCAGGCATTATAGCAGTAACTGTAGTAGGTATTGTTTGGTATTATAGAAGTTGGAACTATTCACTCTAGTCCATCGGTTTGGGCTTGGAGTCCTTAACGATATCGGGCCACCCAGACCTTCTAGTCAGTAGAGCTTTTGGGCCACCTTTAAGGCATTCTGGTCACCTAGAAGCCTTTGGGCCACATGCAGTTGCCCCAGATAGACTCTACAAAAAAGTAGTAGTCCAAAAAGAGGATTCAGAGTAGGTGCACTTACCAGAGTAGAGCTAAATGGAATTTTCAGAACGGGAGGGTATGGAAATTCCATTAGGACCATCCTTTGCTTGCATGGGAATTCAAGCTAGAGGGTCATGCAAAGGTGGAGAGCAACTATCATGATGTAGATGCTGGGGAGGGCTAGTTCCTTGTAGATAGTCTGGCTGAATTCCCTATGCCCATCAGGTCATGTTATCTCCTAAGACTATGATCCTAGTAATCTTTTAGACTATCGGCCTTGTAAGGGTTCCCCCTTATACCTTGAAAGGGGGATTATCAAAAAAATAAAAATAATGATGGCCTTAGGGCAATTCGGGCTAATAAAACATAAAAATTATAAATTTTTCAGAAATTGAATATCGGAAAAAAAAATCAAAATTTTCAAGAAAAAAATTTAAAAACTCATTCTAAGTTTATTTGGATGAGTGGAATTAAAAAATTAATTTTATTTTATAAATTTTATGATATGAAAGTTTTAAAATAATATTTTGAATTAAAATACTATATAATGAAAATGAATTTTATTGAAAATAACCATTTTCTATATGATATCATATTAATTATTTATATTTTAATGGTAATATATGTTAACAGTTTACAATAATATTATTAATTATAGATTTAATAATAATATTATTTAATATGTTTTGTTTCATTTAATCTGGCCGTTGTTTTTAATGGAAGTTATCAAACATGGTATTCATTTAATGGGGAAATAACATTGTTCATTATATTATACCCTCCTTAAAAATGTCATTCTAAAAATTTTATTTCATGGAAGATAACAAGTGAGGATAATTTTTCTTTATTTCCTCCTCAAGTTCCCAATCTAGCTTCTTGAAACCTAGGATTTATCTATAGACCATTTTTATGTTTTTTTCTAATTGTGCAATACTTTATCCATTCAATCATGAATTTAAATTAGTTGTTCCATCAATGATATATCATGTTCCAAGTTCATAACTTTTATGTTTAGTGGATGTCAATGTTTTGGTACGTACTCCCTAAAAACTAATACACGGAACAAATAGAGTACTTGGGGGGAGTTCATGCTTAATTGATAATAGATACTATATATATCCCAAACATGACAAAGGATCTCAAAAGAATAGATATACCTAGGTCTAAACATTTATTTATTCCGGAAACAACTAACTCGCTTCCATAAAGATAATAAAATTAACACATTTTCAATGACATCAAAATCTTAATCTCTTGAATGATTATCTAAATACAATTTTTATCAATATTATACCAATTTCACATGCCGCTTAATGGTTTGAACAATCTCCATCATTTTTTTGACTAGGTCAGGTCCAATGAGCTTCCTCTCCCCAAAATTAACACAACATGTTGGAGTCATGCATCTCATTCCATATAGATCATCATATGGTTCCATATGAATGATTAAATGAAACGTTTTGATATATGGGGGTACTATTAGTGGGATTCATCGATCCCTATATCCCTATAATTTCATTGATCATTATCTCATCATATCCTCTAGAGTTTTAATTTTAATCTCAAACTGGCCATCTATCCGAGGATAGTAAGATGTCCCAAAATTATTCTCAATCACTAATTTTCTATAAATTATTATCCAAAATATGAAGGTAAATATTAGATCCTAGTAAAATATAATGGATACTTGTACAAAATTCATCCCCACCACATACCTTATGTATATCATGGAATAATGTCCATGGGGGTATTCTTATTTGATGGAAATAAAATTGCACTAACATTTTTCTATGATAATGTACAAATAAAATAGCATTATGTCTTATATATATTTTGGGGATTCCTATGATGAAATTCATGTGGATTTTAAACAATTTAATTTTTTTATTGGTAATTTTTAAAACATACCCTTAAAATTTATTAATTTATCCTTAACCTGCGAGAATACTAATCATTGAGATATCTATTTTGAAATATCTCACTTCATACAATCCCAACAGAATATTATCCTCAAATCTCTATACATATTTATTTTTCCTAAATAAATATTTAAGGATGATATATAAAACCTATCCAAGTCATCCAACTTCAGTTCTATCTTTTTTGGGACACACATCCTTATTCCAAGCCTTAGAAATCAATTATAAAATCTAAACTCTATAAAATTATCTATCTTTTTCCTATCTAAACATTAACATTCTGGGAATTCTTTTTATTCACATGAATGGATTTTTTAACAGTCCCATAAAAAAAATTATCACCTTTCATTATAATTCAAGATTCATGTTTTTAAAATCCCTGAATATTGGGTATCCTTCAACCCTTATCATAGATAAGGAATAGTGATATTTCATTATTAAACAAACATCCACCTTATTGTGACTTTCTAAAGAGGTAATTTATTGATAATTCATAATATTTTACCAATTCCAACCCTCTCACTTGGTGAATATTCAATGAATTCTATATTAATATATATTTCATGATCTTTCCCTTAGTATATATATATAACACTTTTTTCCAATTCAATAATATATACAAATCATCAATGAGAATATCACAAATTCCATATCTATATCATGAATCATGTAATTTTTCACTTGAGTATTTAATTATTAGGAGGAATAAGAAATTTCCTCTTATTGTTTCATCAGAATATATCCCAATAGCTTATTTTAGGCATCACTATATATTATAATGCCTTTCCCATTACAAGGTAATATAATTATAGTATCAGTGACCAACCTCTTTTCCAATTACATGAATCTTTCTTCAAATTCCTCCATCTAAAGGAACTTAAGTCCCTTCCACATAAACATGATTTGTGAATTTAGAGATTAGAAGTGGTTCCACATAATGTTTTAATAGTATCAAGTTAACCCAAATAAACTATGGATCTTACTAATAGTGGTCAGTCTCTTCCATTATTCAATAACATTTATTTTTGAATGATCTATAGAAATTACATTTATATTAATTACATTACCTAAGAACTATTCCTTCTCTATCCGTAATTTACCTTTTCTAAAATTTTCTTAAAATTTCTACATTATTGTGGTTGTTATCATCATCAATAAATGATCATCACGTTTTCCTTGTTTTTTGAGTTTATAATAATATCATCTATAAAGATGTATACAAACTGATCTAGGTAATATCAAAGGATATATTCATCAATCCATGAATATTGCAGGTAAATTAGTTAATATAAATTCATCACTCTAAACAATTATTTTTCAATCCTCGTTCGAAAAGTTTTTTTATAAATATTTTCTCTTTTTACCCTTAACAGATGATATTAATATTGAATGTCAATGTTTTATATGTATTGAACTCGTTCATGTTGATTAAATATTTCATTGTTATGAGTTAAATAATATTTATTCTTAGTTTTTATCTTGTTAATCTATAAATAGTCTATGCAAAGCCAATTTGTTTCATATTTCTTCATAGAATAGAGGAATTTTGGTCCCTATGCTAAATCACTAGGAAAAATAAAACCATTTTCTGAATTCTCCTTTAGTTACATCATTAATTACTTTAATTCAACATGTTATATTATAGATTGACTCTGTGAGATAGAAATAGATCAATTTATAATATAAATCGAGAACTCAACTAACACTTCGATGGAAGAACTAGTAATATATACAAAAATACATTAGTATATTCCTACAGAATAGGAATTCCGTTTAACAAACCATGACCCACACTCTCGAATCCTATGTTAAAGTAATGAGCTTTACATTCTTAATAATAAAACAAATAATTCAGTCGAAAATTTCTCCATTCAAACCATAAAACATAAAAATGAAAACATGAATAATTTAAATCCTATATTAAAATTTAGATTTTTAGATTAGAGAATTAGGACCAACTTATATCAACATGAACTCAATGACAACCAGTTTATAAAGACGATCATTATATCCAATTATGCCTAGCTTTTATAATTTCACATTTGGTCAAAAACATCATCATTATGAAATCATTTATAGATATAATTTGTTCAACCTAGTTGTATTTTTGGGAAGAGGAAACATAAGAGGTGTAATATCAAATGCTCGGTAAGGTAAAAATTCATTAAAAAATTAATTCTATAATTAAGAATAATAAGAGAATAAGGGTATGATGGAATAATCAATGAGAATGTGTGTAACATAAAAATATTCATACCTCTAAAACAATATATTATTAAAGATGAAAACATGTTATAGGGAATTAAAAAGTGAAAAAGTCAAACCAATCATGTGTCGTGGGATATCAATATTGATCAATTGAAACATCATAACCCTAAGGAATGTAATTAAAAACATTTTTGATAAATTGGACGATCACATTCATAAAATGATTTCTAGATACATGTAATGAGAATAACCATATGTCCAAATTACAATATAATCATTACCCAGTACATTATATAGTTATAAAGATCTCACCTGATGTTATCAATGCCACCCTATTGTATTAGCTATAATGGGATCGCCCAATATTAATTGGTCCACCCAATCATATAATCTATAATTGTCTCATCCATTACTATCTCCACCGCCTCATCATAGAAGTTTTAATATCCTCACATAACACAATCTTGTTCACCCAATCATATAATTCTCATGTACCATATCAAGAATAAAATACATTCATCTTTTACTTCACTATAAAGCTCCTAGAAACAATCATTATTCATTCATTGAATAATCATCCCATAGAAAAAAATGGGTTTCAAATAGATCACATTGAAACATGATTAAACTGTGGAAGGAATTGTTTTATATAATAATTTCTACGAAATATGATTAACCCATTAAAAATTAATGGGTTCCACAATAATCCCTTTGAAACAATCTGAATATATCTAGAGAAATAATAATGAGCATATTAATACAAAATATTCCAATTGGATTACGAACAAAAGTGTTTTTCTCATTTATGAATATGATTTCCATTAAATTATCATTAATAACATTCTGGGTGAGAATATACTATTCATTTTGAAAATCATTTTTTAAAACAGAAAACATATTGAGAATGATTTTCATTGAAAAAAACCTTGAAAACTTATAAAAGAAGCGTTCAAAATATTTTAAAAATAATTTCAAGAACAAAATCCTTTACCATTTAAATTATCATAAAATAAAATTTAAAAACGTTTCTAAAATTTATTTAGAAGACATTTTTTTGAAAGAACATAGATTTCCAACAGAAGAGAGAAATAAAGTTAAATTTTATTAAAAATTATTTTTAAAAATTTTATATATCCATGAATGAAAATAACATACAATTACATAAAAATATCATGAATTACCTGAGTGAAAAAAATTAATTGGAATTATAATATTTCATTATTGGAGGCTAAATCATACACAATCCTGATCAATGATGAGATTATAAAAAATGACTCTTAGAACATTGTTAATATTGAATCACAATACCCTTGAAATAATATAATTTATAAAATCATATATATATATATATATATATATTAATGAAATAATAATTAGTAGGTTTATAATATTAACCTGATAATTTATGGTAGGATTATAGAAAAACATACATCAAAAAGAGGAAAAGTGAGACAAAACTCCCTTAATGTTATGTTATCTTTGAGACACTATACCCCGTGAATGAAAGATACACAAATAGATATAAAAATACACATAAATTTATGTATATGATTAATAAAATACATTAATTGTAATTTTATATACCCCAATACAAATAAAAGTGGTTAATAATTCATATATATCATAAAAATAAAAGTCATACAAGAAAAACTCTTTCATTAATTCTGATTCTTCGCACTTGTTCATTATCATTCTGAAGAATAAACTTATATTAAATATTAACATTATTGATAAAATTTATCAATTTTATTATTACTTTTATTTCAATTATAATAATTTTATATATTATTATTTAATCAATTATGTTTAATTTAGATGTTTTGGCCATATTCGACTTATGTCTGAAAACTGACTTTGGTAGGTCGACTAAGTTCAATTAGGTGAAAATTCAAAAACCATGAAAATAATAATAATTAAATAATTATAATATTTATTAACAAATTAATCTCTAAAAATCCATAATTCAATATGGTTCTTTAAAAATGAATCAATATTGCGATTGTAGAGACGGTAGGTCGTATATACTCATGTGTAATGTTTCCATATTTCAATTCTCATTATGGAATGAACGTAATTAATATTTTTATTTAAAGAAAGATTATTATATCATAAATTACATAATATTGAATTATATATACTTATATATATCATCATGTAATGTGGTGATGAAAAAATAAGTCCAACATCAATTCGATGAGGCTGTAGTCCACACATCCATGAACGGCGTTATCACTTTTTCAATGAGTAAAATGGAAAGAATAAAATGATAAAAAATATTTCAATAATTAAATTTTTTTCTTTAATATAATAATTATTTAATTTTTATTATATATATTCTTTATATTAAGCCTTTTTATCTTCCATGTAATAGGTTAATCAAAAATTCATCACATCACTTCTCAAGGTCATAGTCCCCCACACGTACGAGCGATGTCATCGTATGCCTTACAGAATGGCTCATAAAAAGGGTTTATATTATATAATTATCCCATATGTTATATTATATTATAAATATCATAAAAATTTTATATAAATTGTATTCTATTTATAATTTCCAACCTTGATATGTGGTAATGGAAAAATGGACGACATCGTTTCGTGAGGTGGTAGTCTACCATACACACGAATGATGAATTCGTAATACATTTGATGTAATTGTGAATTTTTTTATGTAATAAATTAAATATATAAACATATTAAAATATTTAGGACACTTATATTATAATATAATAATATAATAATAATAAATTAAGGTGCTGGATAAGGAAATAAAATAAGAATGATTTTATAAGAACATTATCTCTTTTCAAGTATCCTCATTAGGATTTCACTAAAACCATGAAAGGATTCCTTTATACCCTAAATAATTATTTTATTATTAGTTGAAGGAATATTATTGATGATTTTTTATGGTTAAGTATTATTAAAAATTCTTGATATGTGTGATGATGTTGGGAGAGTGAGTGCCTTTTGTATTTGATGAGGAATAGAATTCATGTAAATACACAAAATTACTCTCTATTTGTAGGTAAAAATTAGCTAAGGTGGCTAAAAATTTTATGATTAAATGTTTTTAGTCATTAAATGGTCTATTAACACCTCAATTACTAAACCAAACACATGTTTTAATCATTTTTTTCTGTAAAATCTACGTGTCCTTATTTTTTTATTTTTTATTTTTCATTAAGGTAACTAGTTTTAACAAAATTAATATGAGTCATATTATTTAATTTATAACCATCTATAAGAATTACTAAATCCAAATTATAAAATAAAAAAAATTCCATGTATTTTGGAAATTAATTTTAAAAGAAGCTCATGTGACGCGCAAAAACACGCATTGATCGCAAACCATGTAAAAAAGTTTTTTACAATATAATGGTCGATATATTCATTATAAAAGATATATTTTAACATTAGTGGACCATATTTTATATTTATTACAATTTAATAATCACTTTTCAAAATATATGGTTTTATGAAATTTTAAATAATATAATAAATTTTCAATAAGTATAAAATAGATTGAATATAAATTTTCACATTATTTATTTAATTTTAACTTTTAAATATCAAGACAATGATGGAATATTAATATATTAAGTTCAAACCTCTTTATCATGACATATTAATCCATAAAAATAATGTAACACAACAATTCATTATGTTTAATATTCACTTAATATTTTTACTATCATTTAATTTACATGAATATTAACTAAAAATTACTAAGTTGTCATTTCATAAGAATTTTCAATAACTAATTATTCTCTAAAAAACTAAGATAAAATATTATGTTTAAAAATTAATTTATCTTTTATAAATACTTTTACAACTTAATATTTTTTTTATTTTCCCAATTGAATGAACAATAGAAAATAAAAGGAAAGGGGGTTCCATTGGCCATTTCCACCATATGTTATTATATGTCTCACATTCATGGAATATTGTCCCAAAAATCTATAAAATTAATGAATTATTATGTAGGATTAAAAATATTTCCATAAAATTGGTGTTGTAATGATGCTAAGGAAATATTTTCATCTTATATTCTATGTTTGACTAATAAGTAAACTCATTTCTAAATGAATCAATGTAATTTATTTTTATTGTTTTCACTAATAACGTAAGTAAAAAATAAGTTGGAATAATTATATATTATACATTATTTTTTTCATAATATGTTATATATTTTTCCAATTTCAAATCATATAAATATAAAATTTTAATTAAACATGATCCCCATAGATGTGATGAGAAAAAATATTTTAATGAGAAACTACTAAAAAGATTGAAATTTTTTGTATCCAAATTCCATTATAATATGATTAAAATGACATAAATTTGGTTAATTGGTTTTTAATTTTTCTAATTTTGCTTTAAAAAAATTTAAAATATAATTTAACAATACAAAATATTTAGCGTAAAAGTCAGTTTTCAATTAAAATGTGGTATCTATCATTATTTATCAAAAAATAAAATCTATATAAAAAACGAAAAATTAACCCTACAATTAATTTGAGGTTAATATTTAAATAACGAATATTAATTTTTCAATTAAGATTTATAATAGTGGAAATATATATTTTAAAGAAATTTTCACTATTAAAACACGGAAAAATAAACATTAGACGAAATATATCTTTTTATGCATAAAATATGATTTGATCTTATGTTATATCTATCAAATATATCGGATGATAGTAAAAAATGTTATTTAATATATAATATATAAAATTAATTATGATCATCCACTAATATTTATTAATTTAATTTATTTGGATAAAATTCCATAATTTATTGAAAATAGTTTTTATAAAAAATATTTAATTTATATTCAATTGGTTTTCATATTTATTTAAAATGAAACGTTTATAAATGAATCTGTCTATTCAACTATGAAAAAAAATTCAAAATTAATTTAATCCTATTTATACCCTCAATTTCAATGGATATGTTATAACAATAATATATATAATGGGTCATTAATGTTAAGTGTTATGTGTAAAATATATGATAAATCATAAAAATCCTATGGTGTTACACCCCCCACCCCATTAATAAATTTAATCATGAAAAAATAATCATTATCTATATTATAGAGGGTGGTATAGTTTAAAATACGATTGTTTTTAAACTCACATCATAAAAATGGTTAATAAAACTTCCTCTTAATAATAAAGAAATGGAATTACAAAGATAATATAGAATAACAAATAAATATGTTTCCATATATGATAACATTGGAGGGAATGGTGGAAAAGTGTGAATAATTATTGACGGTGATTTAGTTCATTGATAATAAATAAGTGAATTATTAATTTAATGTTAATGGACTCAAACCAAAAATATTTAATGATGGAAAATACCATCTTTTCATCAAAAATAAATTTACTAGAATAATTTTTTTTTCAAGATATTTTTTCATGTTTTAAAGACTTATTTCATCATCTACATTGAAAATATAGTGGAATATAGTTACTTTTCATATATAATATCATATTTTATCAAATTTCAAATAGAATCTAATACTTTTCCCCAAAATATGAGTATTCAAGATGAATTATTATTCCTGAAGCACAAAAATAATCTATTAAATACCATATAACCATAAAAAGGATAAGAATCCCTTCCTACTCTCTTTAAACATTAACAAAATATAATTTCCCTAGAAAATGTGAGGATAATTACCAAAATGAATAAACCATCATATTGTACATTAATATTAAAAACTAATTACTAATTCAAAAATTTGTTTTTGAATCTTTGAATAAATTATTATCTTTAAAAAATTTCAATCATTTCAATACTATGTTTAGAATCCATTGATTAGAAGGATTTGATCATATATCCTTACAATATAATTCTATTGCAATTCCTAATATCAAATCCCATGTGCTTCCTAAATAAAATTAATCATTACCTATAAAAATTTCATACTGGGCATGTAACTCCCTAACCCCAGTTACCCAGCGTTGGTGCATTATTTTAATACATTGGCATGATTTTAATGAAACAAGTCCCAAAGGACCGATCAGTTTACCAATCATGGAAAATATATTAAATACACCAACGTTACATTACACATTTAAAAATAAAACACAACATAAATGATCATTAGATAATTCCTTTAATCCCTTATCTTTACCCTGCATATCAATCATAATACACTTCGAGGAATCCTGGGAAAATAAAATATACAAATGATGAGAGCTAAAACACTCAGTAAGGGTAAGAAATAAAACAGAAGATAATATAAAAATTAGGTATGTTTAATAATTTAAAACACATTCCATTACAAATAATAAACATGAACACTTTATGAAATTAATATGAGATGAGTAAATAAGGCCAAAATATAACATAGTCATGTGTATTCTACTAGTAGAATAACAACAGGAACAATCAATAATATTTTCTTAATGAGGTAATGTATAATGCTGCACATTCATAAACATCTTGGAAAGACCTTAGCCAAGACGTCTAAAAATGATTTAGGCCTTTGACAAAACCATATATCAAATTGGGAAAGGCCTCTGCCAATTCCACATCTAATTGTCTCATGAGACCTTCTGATGCATCAAGGGGATATAGTGGTCTCCACCATTCACTTACTATGTACAATAAATTAATAATATGAAAAGTTTGAGACATAACATAAATATTCGTATTAAAAATGGAATATAGAATGTCAATACATTAACCATAAACCATGAATGGTGTAAAAATAAAAAATCCATAGTCAAACATATCACATAACCTTCAATACAATATGGAATATTTTTTTCATAATAAATCAACATCAATCAATAATAATATAATGTAAAAGATGTTGACATAGTTGAATATGATCAGTAAAAATCATTGAGAGAAATAACCCTTTTTCATGATGTCATTTAAAAGTAACAGAATTTATAAAGGATGTCATTTAAAAGATATTTTTGAATCAAAGTGTCCCATACCACATTAAAAGATTTTTTATGGAATTAACTTTTTGAATCATTTATGTCCATATAATTATATCCTTAAAACTATTTTGAAAACATAGACATAATTTATAATGGTTTAGAAGAATAAATTTTTAAAACATTTAAAATTATTTTTTAGTAAAATAGTCCCTTAAAAATAATCCCTTTTAAAATTCTTTTATGAAACTTGGACATGGATAATAAATATGTCCCAGTAAAAATTCACACATAAACAATCTCGAATAATAATGAGATTGAAGTATTAACCCTTACCTTGCACTTTACATTGGTCAATGGTACATTTATCGTTATATATAATGACCATCATATGTTATTAAATTATACCAAAACCATATTAATATTTATTATATCATTCATGATTCATTTATGACTTTATACTACCAATTTAATAATGATTTCAATGTGAAATTAACATTTTGGGAAATAATCTCTTTCTTTATTGTACGTGTTTTAACTTGTTATTCTTGATCGTAACATTTATTTCATGACTAAAATACTTCTAGAATATAAAACTTGATTTATATATCATATATATTTATAATATAAATATTTACATTAGACAGATATATTAAATGGATGGCATCGTTTATTGAGATGGTAGGTCGTACGTACTCATAAACGATGTTTCTGTTTTCAAATTGAATTGAACAGAAGTTAGTAAATAAGATATATGTTGGTACACACACACACAAACATATATATATATATATATACATATATATATCTAGTATAATTATTATTTAATATATTTCATACTTATTAATAATATTTATTTTTATAATCATCGATGAATGGTGAACGTGGGAATAAATCTCATCGCATCGTGGAGACGTTAATACATACGTACACACGAGGGACAATATCATTATATTGATGGTGAAATCAAATGTAAGTCGATGGTATATAATATATAGAGAATCATTAACATGTTATATTTATTATTAAAATAATCTATACTACTTATTATACCCATTCAAATGATGAAGTGTTTGAATAACAAACTACACCACGACGTGGAGACGGTAAGCCATATGTACGCATGTATGGTGATGTTTTAATTTATAAGATGGATAGAATAATGATTATGGTTGTACCATATTTTTAATAATATTACAATATGTAGAAGGTACTGGAGTTATTATTTTGGAATGGAAACAAAAAAAGAGAGGTGAAGTGGAAGAAGAAAAGAACATGAAAGAGGGTGGTGAAATTATTTCCTCTTCTTCAGGTGTTTTCTTTTGAGTTGATCAAAAAGGGATCCTCAGGTTGGATTTTTAATCAAATTAAGGACTCTTGTTTGATTTGATTAAATTTTGAAGGATATTTTGGCAGGGTTTGGTAGAGCTAAATGGATTTGGAGGTTTGATTTCGAGAGAAGGAGAAGTTCCCATTTATAAGAGGGGTGAGGGTCACCATAGGAAAAGATTAAAATATTAATTTATTATACAATAATATTCAGTTTATAATGGCTCAATATGAATTTAGTTAGAGCCTAATGTGGAAATTGGTCGAAATCCTCTCAAAAAATAGGTTTTAAACAAGTTAGGATACTATTTTAAACTTAGTATTTAGATTTACATCTTTGTTAAAAAGATTAAATTTTACCATGTCTCCTTTTATTCTTCCACAATATGATTAATAAACATACTCTAAACTTCCAAGAGAACATCAATTGGTTCATTAATGACATATATAATATTATTTAATCTCTTTGTCCAAACCATATATTTTTAGGAATATTATATCAACCAATAATATAGTATTAGTTTTAAAAACAAATTTACGTCAATTTTGACACTATTTGGTATTTTGTTTTTGTGAAAGTCATAACAACCTTATCACTTCGAAAAAATCTATATATTTAACCCTAACATGTAATACTATCCTAAAAATTGCTGTAATTTATCATAAGTCTCAATTTGAATTTATTTGGATATTTATAATATCAATTATTTTAATTTTTCATTAATAAGGTAATTACTGAATCATAATTGTGTCATAAATAAATTAGATTATTTAATGTATAAAATTTATAAATAAAAAGACATTATGTATGAAATATATTTAGCTTTCTGAAGAATATTTACAGTCTTATTTATTTTATGTATAACCCAAAATTAAAAATGTTTTAGTTAATAAACAATGAATTTAACACTTTTAACTCCTCTGTAAATAAAATAATAATAAATGTCTTAATCTAATTCAAGTGGACCTAAAGGATCATATTTTATTCCTAATGTTTTTTTGGTCGAATTACACTTATCCAATAGAATTAGGACATGGGTTATGGTAATTATAATATCATATTTACCTTTAATTACCCACTTTACTTTTAACCGTGGAAAATAATAGTGAGAAGTTATTATTCACCAAAAATCATTATCATCTTATTGAATCACATTTTACTAACTGATCTCAATTTTTTCTCTCTGATTTTTGAAATTCAACTCATAGAAGCTGTAAAATTATGTTTTATGAAAATTTGATAACATGCCCAGAAGGTGGGTAAAAGAGGTTAAAAAGTTAAATAAAATTTTATACATCTAATTTTATTATAAAATGACTCCAATGAATTACATTGAACTTATATAGGTGTTATATATATTTTTTACTTACAATAAATTTAAATAAAATAAATAATTATTAAAGAAAAGTTTGATTTAAATAATAACGTAGTGCTTTTCATTATTCATCAAAAATTGAACGTTTTAAAAAAAGTACCAAAAAATTACCCTATGATAATTTTTATATTGATAATTAATAAATAAATTCTTTTTACCATATTCAAAACATATATGTTGCATTTATTAATTTAATATTTATTCCCGTCATCAAAATGATGAAGCAGGTTTTTTAAAAGTAAAAAGTATCAAAATATTGACATGTGTTTATATAAATTTAAAATGTAAAATTACGTATAATGATAAAAATTGAATTAAATGATAATAATATTTTATAATTATACTTCCATACCAATGAAATGTATAATTTAACACTATAAACTATTTTGATTAAAAAAGTTGTTTTCATTTAAAATTTTGTATTTTTAACTAATCACCCAAATATAAAAGTTATAATAAAAACACAAAAAATATATCAAAACTAAATTTTTATGTCTCTATTCTAGAGAATAAGTTTATTTTGTCAAATTGAATATATAAAAGTGTTAAATATTGGATTTAAAAATGGTTCTCCATTAAAAGCTGGTAAAATCGCATTTTTTTAAAATACTTCCTTTATTTGAAAAAATGAATTTCTTCTCATGTTATGTCTATGAAACACATAATATTGGTGTTAAAATTATATAGAGTTCATAAGAATCATAATGCAGTTAATAATATTCATAACTGCTTTTTGAAATGCTAGTTTGGTATGTTGTGTGCTCGAACTCGGTGTTGCGTGTAGCGCAAGCTATTGAATTAGTTTAATGAGATAATGTACTATGAAATCTTAGGGTGTTACATTCTCACCTCCTTTAAAAAATTGTGTCCTCTCAAATTGAAATTGTTCTTCTAAAATAAAAGAGTAAAAATATAAAAATACCTTTGTGGAAAACCCACATCGGAAATTGGGTTAATAAAATTTAGTCTTAATAATAGGCACAGGGAAATTAAAATGTTACCACCAAATTATGATCTCGATTAGAAGAACATCGGTAGAAATTGGGGATACATAACTGGAGAGAAAAAGTAATTATTTATATGGAGTGAATGAGGTCATCAATCACAAACTACTATAAAATTCAGGGCCTCCAAGCCATCAATCTTGATGATTTAAAATATCGTTAGTTCAACAAAGTATAAGGTATTAGGATAACATACTTTTGGTTTTAAGATCCATTCTATAATGTTTAATAATTAATTTATTCATAGAATAATATGATATATATATATATACTAGAGAAGTAGAGATTCATCCTTCAACAAATTCCTACCACAAACTCATATTTCACTCCAAAAGATAATAGAATTCAAAAATATTCTATTAATCATAATCATAGAGTGTTAAAAAATGAATTTATATTCATTTTTCAAACAATTAAAAAAACTACATTATACAAACTAGGAAATCATGTATGACATTGGTAGGTGATCCACCCTTGTCTCCCATTGGTTGCAGGATCAAGTCTAGCTGCCTTACTAGACATGATGGGTTGTCACCCGACCTACAGGTTCTCCTTTTTATAAAAATCCAAAAAATATCATAAGAAGTGTTTTAACTGTAAACAATAGTATAAATTGATTAACATGATCCATTCCAACCTTTAGACTTATCCAAAATACATATGTCCAAACTCACAGTCCAAAATATATAAGGAAGGTAAACACAATGAATATCCTTTTTTCAACTTAATAGCATGTGAATACCTTCATTGTGTATTATTTTAAAACATGGTTACACCCTGAATTACCATAAAACCTTATTGATTACATTCACGCTCCCTTATTCTTTATAGAATACTGGATATACTCTTTATACCCAAAAATTTTGTGAACTCCAACAATGATGGAATATACAAATCATTAATCAGTTTCAAGGTAGTCAAAAATATCACGAATAATTTATCCAAATAAATCATATCTTATTCCAAAATCACTACCTCTGTATCATAACCATATTATGGTTTTTCTTCCTCTCAAACATATATTTTCCAAAAAATATTTACATGTTGTCGGTTCACTTTTATTGGTTCCACACAATCTCAAGTCCTTAATGAAATATCACTGTAGTACAATCCTTATATACTCTATAATTACTATAACATATGCATCATTAAAAAAATAATCAAATGACACAATAATTTAATAACATCATAAGAACTCTAAAAATTCCTCTTCAACTTCGGGTGTATCAAAACTTGATTATTATCTAATAGCAGAATTAGGGGTATACAATGATGATTTGGAAATTGATTCGCGTAGTGTCCCAACTCCTTACAGATAAAAAATTGTACATTTGAAACCGTTTTCATAACCTTTTACTCATGTATCTGGTGTCCATTTTCTCCAAACATATAACAAACACCCATTCCCTTCAATCATATACCAAGATGATTCTTTCCACGGTTATCAAATATGGGAAAGTCCTTCTTTCCCATCTTCCCTTTATCCATCTTTATCTCTTCCATCCTTTTCTTCTCTTTCTTCCCATCAAATACATAAGACTCAGAGAATTATTTACTTATCTTATTAAAACATGAAATTATTTCTTCGTATGATGATAATATACAGGATACTATTTCACTTTTAAATTTTTGTTTAATACCATGATAGATATGATTCTTCTTAATCATTTTATCATGCATATTGCTGGAATTCTCATTCCTTCTTCTAGGAACCATTTCTAAACAATTTCTTACACTAGGTTTGTTTTTGAATTGTAATGCATAATTCCAAACATGTAAAATACCTAATGTAAATTGAAAATATTATTAATTTTATATTTAATCATAATATGTTTTATTTCAGGAAGTATTTACTCTTAAATCATTCATATTGGCTTGTAATTAAAATGTGAATTATCTTAAGCATATCCCTCGGGAGTTTCGTAACCAATAGTGTAGCAAGGCCCATTGTTGTGTACCATAATACCCTAGGTGAAGCCGGAAACACCTTGTCAATGTTTTCACTCCTAGGTACATCTGTGCTATAGCCGCCTCTACCTACTCGTATACAGACATGGATGTCTATCTTGGAAAATACAAAAAATCTACATATTACCAAAATTCTAGGAAGTTATTCTATATTAATTATCAAAGTCTATCACAGGGTAATGTTTTATATTCAGAGTTTATATCAATTTATTTCCATGGTTGTTGCTAAACATCCTCTAATACCAACTGTAATGCCTTACCTGAGTTACTCAGAGTCAGTGCATTATTTTAATACATTGGCATGATTACAAGGAATCAAGTCCCGAAGGACTGATCCATTTAGCAGTCTTGGAAAATATAATACATACATGAATGTTGCATTACAAATTCAAAAGTAAAATCTAATGTAAATGATCCTTTGATAATTCCATTAATCCCCTAGTTTAACCCTACATATCGATCATAATACACAACCTGGAATCCTGGGAAAAAACCTAAGAAATGAGTGAGCTCAAATGCTCAATAAGGATAAGCAATACAACAGATGATAACATAAACATTAAGCATGGGGAATAATTAAAAACACATTCCATTACAAATAACAAACATGAACACATTATGGCTGGAATATGAGATGAGTAAATAATTCCATAATAAAACCTATGCATCGGTATTTTACTAGTCGAATAACCACATGAACCATCAAAAATATTTTCATAATGAAGGAATGTATAATGCTGGACATTCTGAAACTTCTTGTCCAGGACTCGGCCAAGATGTCTAAAAATGATTTAGGCCTCAGCCAAAACCATATATCTAATTAGGAAAGGCCTCGGCCAATTCCACATCTAATTGTCTCACGAGACATACTAATGCATTGATGAGCTATAGAAGGCTCCACCCATCACTTACTAAGTCCAATACATTCCTCATATGAAAAGGATGAAACATAACATTAACATTCGTATGAAAACTAGAGTAAGAAATGTCAATACTTTAACCATTAACCACGAATGGTATAAAAATAAAAATCCATAGTGAAACATATCTCAAAACCTTCAACACTATATGGAAGATTTTTATCATAATAAATCATCCTTGATCAAGAATAATATCCAGTAAAGGATGCTTACATAGTTGAAAATGATCAGTAAAAATCATTGAGAGAAATATCCCTTTTTCATGAAATAATTAAAGTAACATAATTTATAAATGAATTAATTTAAAATATATTATTTAATCAAAGTGTCCTATCCCACTTTGAAACTTTTTAAATGAATTAACATTTTAAAACATTTTGGTCCATATAAATAAATCCTTATAACCATTTTGAAAACATGATCATTAAGGAGAAAGCTTTAGAAGAATAAATCTTCAAAAAAGTCAAACTGTTGTTTTAGTAAAAGGGTCCCTTAAAAATAATCCCTTTGAAAAGTATTTTTTGAAATATTGGCATGGATAATAAATATGACCCAGTAAAAACATACACATAATAAAACTCGAATAATAATGAGATTGTGAAATTAACCATTTCCTTGGACTTTACATTGGTCAAGGGTACGTTTAACCTCATGTATAATGACCATAGTGTGTTATTAAATTATAAAAAAACAATATTCATATTTATTATATCATACATGACTCATTTATGACTTTATACTACCCATTTAATAATGATTTCCATGATAAATTAACATTTTTGGTAATAATCTCTTTCTTTATCGTACGTGTTATGACATTTTAATCTTGGTTGTATCATTTAGATTCTTATTTAAATACTTCCATAATATAAATATTGATTTATATATCATATATATAAAGATTATTAATATTTATAATAGATATATATATGAAATGGAGGGCACCGTTTTAGGAGACGGTAGGTCGTACGTACGCATAAACGATGTTTCCTTTTTCATATCGTATTGAAAAGAAGTAAGTGAATAAGATATATGTAAGTAAATATAAATATATATATATCTAGTAGAATTATTATTTTATATATTAAATAATTAATAATAATATATATTTTTATAATCATCGATGAATGGTGGATGTGGGAATGAATCTCATCACGTCGTGGAGATTGTAATCCTTATGTATGCACAAGCGACAATATCATTATATTGATTGTGAAATGGTATTTAATTTGATGTTATATCATATATACAGAATCATTAACATGTTATATTTATTAATTATATTAGTTATACTCATTATTATACCAATTAAAATAATGAAGTGTCTGAATAACAAACCATACCACAAAATGGAGACAGTAAGTCATACGTATGCACATATGGTGAATGTCATTTATAGGATGGATAGAATAATGAATATGGTTGTACCATATTTATAATAATATAATATTATGTATAATTTATTGTAGTAATTATTTTGGTATGGAAACAACAAAAAGAGAAGAAGTGGGAAAATAAAAGAACTTGAAAGAGGGTGGTGAAATTATTACCTCTTCTTCTGGTGTTTCCTTATGAGTTTATCAAAAGGGATACATAGGTTGGATTTCTGATCAATGTAAGGACTCTATTTTTATGTTAGGGAATCTTGGGGGATATTAGGTAAGGGTTTGGACGAGCCAAATAGATTTGGTGGTCTGATTTGGAGAGAAGGGTAAGTGTCCTTTTATAAGAGGGGTGAGGGTCACTTTAGGAAATGATAAAAATATTAATTTATTATACCATCATATTCGGTTTATAATGGATCAAAATGAATTTATTTCGATCCATAGATGGATATGGGTCTATAAAAATTCAAAAAATATGTTTTAGACAAGTGTAGGTTACCATTTTATCCTTATATTTTAGATTTACCTCTTAGTTAAATAGATTAACTTTTACCTTGTCTTCTTGTATTCCTACACTATATGGTTAATAAAAAACTATAAATATCCAAGAAAACCTCAAGTGATTCATTAATGACATATATAATATTATTTATGCCCTTTTTCTAAACCTTATATTTTTAGAAATATTTTATCATCCAATAATATAGTATTGGTTTTAAAAACTAATTTATGTCAATTTTGACACTATTTGGTATTTTGTTTTTTTGAAAGTCATAACAACAAAAACACATCGAAAAAAATTATCTTAACAACCCTAAAATGTCACATTAACCTAGAAAATAAGTGTAATTCCTCAGAAGTGTCAATTTACAATTATTTTAATATGTATAATATAAATTATTCTAATACATCATCATTGTGTCATAAATAAATTTATTTATACAATGTCGAATAATTATAAATAGAATACCATTATATTTTAAATATTTTTATCTATATAATAAATATTTATAGTGTAATTTATCTTATGTATAACCCTATATTAATAATGGTTTAGTTAATAAATATTGAATTTAGCACTTTTAACTCTTCTGTAAATAAAATAATAATAAATATTCTAATCAAATCCAAGTGGACCGAAAGGATCATATTTTATTCATAAGGTTGTTTTTAAATGAATTAAACTTATCCATTATAATTAGGACATGTGTTAGGATAATTATAATTTCTTTTTTAACTTTAATTGCCCTATTTACTTTTAACCGTGGTAAATAAAAGTCAAAGGTTACTATTCTGAAAAAATATTAATTTCATCTTATTGAATCCCATTTTACATAAATATTTCAACCATGTCTCTCAAATTTTTTAAATTAAACACTCAAAAATTGTAAAATTATGTTTTATGCAAATTTTCTAACGTGCCTAGAAGGTTGGTAAATGAGGATAAAAAGTTAAATAAAATTTTATACATCAAATTTTACTATAAAAAGACTCCAGTGAATTACATTAAACATATATAGGTATTATATATCTATTTTTAATTAAAATAAATTAAAATAATATAAATAATTATTTAAATAAAAAGTCGGTTTTAAATAATAATGCAGTGTTTTTCACATTTAATCAAAAATTTAATGTTTTCAAAAAAATACCAAAACATTACTCGAATCTAATATTGATATTAAAAATTAAAAAATTAAGTCTATTTTAAAATATTCAAAACATAAAAGTATAATTTATTAATTTAAAATTAATTCCCATTTTCAAAAGGAAAAAGAGGACTTTTAAAATGTAAAAACTATCAAAAGATTGAGATGAGTTTATGTCAAATTTAAATGTGAAATAAGTTATAAGGACCTAAATTGTATTAAATGATAAAAATATAATCTAATTATACTTCTGAACCATTAAAATGTATAATTGAACACTATAAAATATTCTGATTAAAAAGTGGTTTTCAATTAAAATATAGTATTTTTACTATTCACCTAAATATGAAAGTTATCAGGAAAACACAAAAAATTTATCAAAACTAAATTTTTATGTCCCGATTCAAAATAATAAGTTTATTTTCTCAAATTTCATATATAAAAGTGTAAAATATTTGATTTAAAAATGGTTCACCATTAAAAGGTGGTGAAATTGCATTTTTGAAAAATACTTCCTTTATCTAGAAAATTTAATTTGTACTCGTATTATGTCTAAGAAACACATAATATGGGTATTAAAAATATATATAGTATATACGATTCAAAATACAGTTAATACTATTCATAACTTCTTTTTGAATGGTTAGTTTGGTATGTTGTGGTGCGATCGAACTCGGTGTTGCATGTAGCGCAAGCTACTAAATTACTTTAATTAGACAACGTACTAGGAAATCTCATGGTGCTACAGAACAAGAGATTAAGTAGGCCAATGGTAGGTTTTACACCCTTATCGATGTTTGATTTTCGGTTTAAGGCCCACGGTCTCCCTAGATGCGAAGGGTTGTCACCAGGACATAGGGTTTTACCTTTCATTATTTAAATAGGAAAACAAATTCCTCCCAATGTATAACTTAATTTTGATTATTGGGGTTACAAATTCCTTTACCCAAATAATTTTCTTCTAATAATTTATTAAATACCTGAAACAAGATTACTACTTAAAACCCTCCAATTTGGTGTCTAAGACATTGAACATATGATCAACTATAATAGTATATGTAATGTCCTGGAATTTCCATTTAATTTTGTTTAATAAATGGGAATTTTATGAGTCCGTGAAAATTGAGGGCGCATGATTCTGAGGCCCGGTGTGCCCGAAATGAATTTCTGGGGTTTTTCAGGTACGTTCAGTAAATGTATGAGCAGGGTTTTCTAACTTTTTAACCAGTGATCATAATTGCAATCTAAGGGAACCATTAAACTCATAGTGCCAACATTCTCTTAAGGGTACCTTCACCTTGATAGTAGTAGGTCGAGGGTGGAAGTTAGCTTTTCGCTTATTTGTGAAGGAATAAAATAAAATAAAATGGAGAAACATTTTATTTTTATTTTCTTTTGAAACTCCCATTTAGATATATCATAGGTGGGGACCACCTAAGCTAACAACCTCTTATGAGAGGTTATGTAGGTGGGGACCACCAATCCTAACCTCCCATGAGAGGTATTAGTTGTGGGGAACACCCCAGGCTTAAAACCCCTTGAAATCCTCTCTTAACGGGGAGAAACCTCTTGAACTCCCCGACTTAATTTGTGCCACCCAGATAAATAATTATACAAACTCAATGTAATTAATTATTCCAATTTGACATTCGTGCCAACAATTAAATTGGGGAAACACAATATAATTGGATACTTTTCTTTTTGGTGGAATTGGGGGAAACTCTTGGAAAAAGGAAGAAACATGGAGAATTGGGAGAATGCTCTCCAACGAATAATGCCAATGAAGAATTCTGAATTCGACTTATTCCTCGGGGCATCCTCCAACGATGGAAATCTACAATCGATGACCATTCTTTACACCTCATTGACAGCAATAAAAAACGAGGTAGGGGTTTAAATTGAGTATGATTATATTCACATGATCATCCCTTTTTCATTCTTGATGACTATTCATAATTAAAGAGAGATTATAGCCACTTGCTACCGCTCTAATTCAAAGTGAGCGGGCCAAACAAACATGTCCCATCCTCTCTGCAATTATTGTGATGATTTGTGGTGTTCTCCGCGATGGAGGTGGTCGGCTATCAACTGTGACGAAGGTGACGAAGGCGACAAAGGCAACAGCGCCGCCCCGTGGCCCCTACCTTATGTTTCCACCGTTGCAATGGCTCTACCACCCCTAGGCCTTGTCGCGCCACCCCATTCCCTCGCGGCACCCCCACGGCCTTCGTGCCCCACGGCAATCAACCCTCTGGTCGAGCCGCCCCGCGGTGCTCCACCCTCCGGCCGAGCCGCCCTGCGGCCTCCGCCCTCCCTGTCGAGCCGCTCCGGCCGAGCCACGCCGTGGCCTCCACCCTCCTGGCAGAGACGCTCTTTCTGATCCGCCTCACGGGGCTCTTCCCTCCATCCAAGATTCCTTGTGGCCTCTTCCCTCCTAGCCGAACCACTCGGGCTGAGCCTCCCTGCGGCCTCGCGTCACCCCCACAGCCGAGCCACCCGGCTGCATTGCGCCGCCCGCGTCTGAAACCCTACGGCCCTATGTGGCCCCTCGCTGCCTTCCGGACCCCCCAATCATGGGCCATGACGCCCAGTAGGCCATGATGGACCCAATGTGCCTGGTCGACCCAGGACGGGTTGGTCTGACCGGGTCGGACCGGACCCGGACCCATTTGACCCATTTACTCTCTCTTGGCCATAACATTGGCTCCAGTCCTTCGTTTGACGAACCGTCATTGGCACTAGAAACCTTGGAGTGATACAATACCTTTGGTTTACCCCAAAATAGATTTGTACATTGATGGGAAACAATTGGGTTGGATCGAGCACTAATCCAACCGGGCCCTCGAGACTAAAAGTCAAATAACTCAGAGACAGGGAATCTGATTGATGCACCGTCCATAGCATTGAGACCCCTTTGACGTGGAGGTCCATTGAGATACGTCATTATGGGACTTCTTGGATATTGGAGTATCGACTAGTGGCTTTGGGATTGGACCCTCCCGGTGACGAGCAATCCTAGTGCGGGATCCCAATAGCTGGCGGTGACGAGAAGACTGACTAACAATCCTGTGTGGGTCATCTCATAGCGATGCTATGTGGGTCAGATCCTAGCGATCCTCTGTGGGTCAGCTCCTAGCAATCCTATGTGGGTCATCTCCTAGAAATCCTATGTGTGTCAGCTCCTAGAGGTCTTGTGTGGGTCAGATCCTAGAGAACATTTGTGGAAGAGATTGTAAAAATCCTGTGTGTGTCAGCTCCTAGCAATCCAGTGTGTGTAATCTCCTAGAGATCAGGTGTGGGTCAGCTCCTAGCGACCCTGTGTGTGTCAGGACCTAGCGATCCTATGTGGTTCAGCACCAAGAGATCATGTTTGGGTCATCTCCTACTGATTCGGTGTAGGTCAGCATCAAAGCCTATTAACGGAGTAAGACGATTTAGTAGAAATAACTAATCGTATCTACTATCGTACCTATGTTATACCTGGTGTGGGATGAGTCAGTACTTGTTTGGTACTTTACCTCGTGGTTTCCCTTTCGTTTTGGAATAGTTGATCTTTGGGCTTTGTTTGGGACTCTTTGTTTTCCTCATGATTGAGATGGGTATACTCAACTACAAAGGTATATGTATGGGTGTATACCTATGTCGGGTGTCACTAGTTTACATGATTTTTGGGTTTTCCTTTTTATGTTTTTGTGAGACCATGAGCATCTTGGGGTCCCTACTAAGTATCGTTTTACTCACCCATGCACGGTCTATGCCCGCACCTCATTGTGTTTGATATAGACGATGGACAACGCTAATAGAGTTTGAGAGTACCAGGACTGGATGGTGCTCGGAGGTGGACCATACAGCGTGTCGGTACGTAGAGGAGACGGGTGGACATGGAGTGATGTGGAGGAGATCTTTACTAACCCTTCAAGTAGTAACTCAGAGGACGGCCTAGTAGTTGCCTTTCTTCAACTATAGTTTACTTGTAATTCCATTTTCTTTTACTTTCTAGTTGGGCTAATATTCTGGCCCCTTTACTTACTGTATTTAGATTGTTTACTATTAAGTTTACTTGAGCTTGTATGTTTCTATGTTCTTGGTAGCGTGTGCTTATAGGTAATAAAGGAAATGCTTTCCCAGTTTTAGTGATTGCAATTTTCAGTGCTACTCACCAGCCCCTAGCCTATGGAAGGTGGGCTTGGGGTAGTCACAGCACGGGCCCCAAGGGATGGGTCGTGAAAAATTGGTATCAGAGGAGTATATTCTACCATAGAAAATATGACTCTGATATTTATTTTTAATGGAAGTAGTGTTAAGAGTAGTGAGTGCGGTTATCAGTTTAGGGAATCCAGTGTTGGTGCATTGGCCGACGTATCCGTACACCAGGACCCTAACTTCTGATTTTTGACTCGGTGCATGAAAACACTAATTGCGTGTGGGTTTTCAAGAGACATCTTTATGAAATATTTGAGTCAACTCACCAGGTATAACTTATTGATTGTTGAGCACCTGTTTCTTTTAAGGATTCATCCACAGAGACAATAAGCTAGGGTTCAGAGACTAGCATGGATGGATTTCCCACTGAGCGATGAGGCCTCTGTAAAGGGCCCTCTTCGAGTAGAGGCACCAACGGTATCATTACACATTGGTCCATCGATGTCACTAGTCCCCGTAGTATAGGGTACACACCTCTTGAGTGCGTTGCACATATTCCAGCACCAGAGGCCACCCAGGTTCCGAGGAGAGACGGACCCAAAGGCAGCTGAGGATTGGATGGAGGCTGTAGTGAGAGTATTCTGACTAGTAGGGACACCAGCCGATCTCACGGCGATCCTTGCCGCCATCCTTCTACAAGAAGAAGCAGGATGATGGTGGAGTGTGATGCTTCAGGATCACGATGAGGCGACGCTTCTTTAGGTAGAGTTCAAGAGCATGTTTCGAGTAGATTTTGTTCCAGTGACACTTCGAGAATTGCGCATTCAGGATCTACTTCATCAGTAGCAGGGCAGCATGACTGTGTCCCAGTACATAGAGAGGTTCAATGACCTCTCACTCTACTCCACTGATATGGTGTGGGACCCATTCTTTAGGGACCATACCTTCGAGTAGGGACTTAGGTGAGAGATTCAGGATTGGATGATCTCACTCAGCTTCTGTACGTAGGCGGGGGTGTTAGAGAGATCCCTCTTAGTTGAGAGATTCATTGTTGAGAAGTCTCTAGCAGAGAGACCCACCACCAGTCGTCATGTAGTGGAGTCTTCTACAGTTGGAATCAGACAGATGACACAGAGGTCCTAGAGGATTAGACCTATATTGGACTACCGCATGATTTAGGGTCAGTTATGCGGGGTATCCGAGAGCGGGATAGTCATTCTAGGAGTGGGAAATGTTATGCATGTGGTGCGTAGGGCCACATGGCTTGTGATTTTCTGACCCGCTGTACAGATGAGCAGCAAACGGTCTAAGGACCACCGAAGCATAGACAAAGATTCGATCGAGGAATTCCACATGAGCAGGCAGACATGGAAGAGGAGCTGGTTGTGCAGCTGTCAGTGGGTGAAGATTCAAGATGTTACCGCCCCTAACACCAATAGGTCCACCCCGACTATAGGGAGTTGGGGGACAGGGGAGATCCAAGCTCCAGGCAGCTGAGGACTACGATCACGACACTCTGCAGTTGATACGAGATATGATTTTTGTCCACTACTCCTTAGCTATAGTACTTATACACACAGGTGCCAGTAATTCTTTTATTTCCAATGCCCTCATTCGGAGGTTGGAGATTCCAACGGAGTTGTTGGCTCGATCCTTATGACTAGAGACTCCCTCGAGAAAGGATTCGATTATTACGCATTTGTTCTGGTAGTGCGAGCTTACTCTAGGAGGAGAGATCTTTGGATGAGATCTCCTAGTAGTGGTGTCGAGGTCTTACGACGTCATCTTGGGTATGGACTGGTTATCTACAGTCCATGATCAGATTGACTGTATTAAGCGTAAAGTGCAGTGTGTCACCACGGATGGACCAGGTTTACCTTCACCGGAGAGAATGGAGCCTTTTCAGCACATGATGGACTTACCCAGAGGAGAGTGTAGTCAATCACTCATCTGTTGGCTAGCCATACCCTCAGAGCGGTTGATGTGGGGTGTCCGAGTTATCCTATAGTGGTGGACCAGTACGTGGATGTCTTCTCTATTGATGTTTCTGTTCTTCCTCCTCACAGAGAGGTGGACTTTTAAATTGACTTGTACCCTGGGACGACATCGATATCTACACCAGCATATCAGATGGATCTCGCGGATCTTTATGATTTACGGGTATATCTAGAGGACTTGCCGGTGAAAGAATTCATTCGTCCCATTGTTTCACCTTGGGTAGCCCCAATTTTATTCTCTAAGAAGATTGATGAGATTTTTAAGCTTTGTGTTGACTATCGTCGCCTAAACCTGGTGACCATGAAGAACAAGTACCCACTCCCTAGTACTGATAACCTCTTTGATCGGCTGGAAGGAGAATATTGGTTCTCGAAGATAGAACTCAAATCGGGCTATCACCATCTCAGAGTACGAGATGAGGATGTGAAAAATATGGATTGAAGATGTCGGTACGACCACTACAAGTTATTTTTTATGCCATTAATAGTAACCAATGCTCCAGAAGTGTTCTTGGGACTCATGAACAAGATCTTTCATCCATACTTTGATCTCATTGTAGTAGTCTTCATCCATGACATTCTAATGTACTAAGCTATTGAGGAGGAGTATGCCTATCATTTCAGATAGTACTGGACACATTCTGAGAGCACCTGATTTATGTTAAGCTCTCTAAGTGCTAGTTCTAGATCCAAGAGGTTCACTTTCTGGGACATGTAATATCAGAGGCTAGTGTTTCAGTGGATCTAGCGAGGATTGAGGCAGTACTTTCTTGGGAGCCACCCATCAGTGTGATGGAGGTACGAAGTAACTAGGGTCTGGCTGGATACTAACCGAGATTTATACCAGATTTTTCCAGAGTTTCAGAACCACTATTATCCTTGATAAATAATGGGGAACCCTTCGCGTGGTTGTAGAGATGCCATCGATGTTTTCAGGTGCTATGGTAGAGGCTTACTAGTGCACCCATCTTGAGGATACTTGAGTAGGGCGTATGGTATGTAGTCTACTGCAATGCATCAGGGACTGGACTCAGATGTGTCTTGATGCAGGAGAAATAAGTGGTCACATGTGGTTCTCAACAGCTGATACAACATTAGAATAACTATTCTACCCATGATAAGGTGTCAGAAGTAGTGGTCTTCGCCTTGAATATGTGGCGACACTATCTGATGGGCGAACGATTTACAGTCCACTTGGATCACAAGAGTCTCAGCTATATCATCACTCAAAAGGACCTGAACCTGAGACAACAACATTTCCATGAGTTCCTCCATTACTATGACTTCGATATAGTTTATAATTTTGGGAAGGGGAACACTGTAGAAGATGCACTCAGTAGGAGGTCTAGTATATAGCTTCTACGCGAGGTGACGAAGCAGCTAGCCTCTTTCGAGATACCCTTTGTGGATAGAGATAGAGCAGCTTTTCGTCAATCTGTTACAGTCACTCCCCCACATCATCAGTGAGTTAGCGAGGCATAGTGTAGGGACACTCACTGCGAGACACGACATGCTCAGATATCCACAGTACATGCACCTGATGGATTTTCTGAAGGTTGGGAGCATGTCATTATTTTCAAAGGACGTACCATGGTATCAGTGTTTATTAAGGAGGAAGGGTTGATAGAGATCTACACATCCCCTCTAGTGGTACATCCAGGAGTCGTGAAGATGTACCAAGATCACTAACGACATCACTGGTGGTCTGGAATGATGAAATCAGTAGTAGAGTTTGTCTCTCGATGCCTCACTTGTCACCAATTGAAGGCGGAGAATCGGGTACCAGTAGGCTTGATTCATCCTTCAGAGGTCCCATAGTGGACGTGGGATGAGATATACACAGACTTTATGATAGGACTTCCATGTACATCTAGGGGACATGTTCTATCTGGTTGATTGTCGATCAACTCACCAAGTTGGCCACTTCCTACCAATCAGAGAACATGGGTCAATATATAGATTGGGATGCCTCTATGTGCCAGAGATTGTGCGGAAACATGGAGTAATGTCAATGAATGTCTCTAATTGTGATGCATGTTTTACATCCCATCTATGTAAGGGGTTGTAGGAGGCTTTCGAGACGCAACTTCATTTTTGCATCGCCTTCCATCCTCAGATGGATGGTCAGACTGAACTAACCATTCAGACCCTCGAGGACATGCTACGTGATTGTGTTCTCAATTTTGAACATAGTTGGGAGGATCACTTTCCATTGGTGGAGTTTATATACAAAAATAGTTATCACAAGACCATTGGAATGAAACATTTTGAGTCCTTGTATGGGCAACCTTGCAGATCACTTTTGTGTTGGACTAACCCATGTGAGTCAACACTTGTAGGACCAGAGTTGGTACAGGCTACCACAGAGAAATTGAAGAACATCCAGGAGCATATGATGATTGGACAGAGTAGGAAGATGTTGTATGTTGACAGGAGACGGAGACCTCTGGAGTTTGAGGATGGCGACCACGTCTTTCTACGGGTCTCATATCGATGAAGTCTGCGGAGATATGGCCGAGGCGGCAATTTATCTCTACGATTCATCGAATCTTTTCAGGTCCTCAATAGAGTAAGAGAGGTGGCTTATATCTCTTCCACCTTAGTTTCACTAGGTGCATGACGTCTTCCATGTATCCCAGTTGAGGAGATATGTGAACGGCCCATCTCACATCATCGGCCATGGCAATGTGGACTTTGGTTATGGGGAGACTTTTACGGAGGTTCCAGTTGACATTGAGGATTGACAAGAGCGGGTCCCTCATGGGTAGTCGATACCTATGATGCACATTCGTTGGCAGCATGGGAACCACCAGGAGAGTACATGGGAGAGGGAGGCTCAGATTCATGCTCAGTACCCCCACTTGTTTTCTTAGTTTTTTGATGTGGCGTACGGTGTCGTAAAGCCATGAGGTGGGGAGAATGTAAAGGCCTAGATTTTCCATGTAATTTTATTTTATTAAATGGTAATTTTACGAGTCCTCGAAAATTAATGGTGAGTGATTCCGAGGCACAGTGTACCCGACATGAATTTATGATCTTTTTTTCTGGTAAGTTCAATAAACATACGAGCGGGTTTTCTATCTTTGGAACTGGTGATCGAAATTGAAATCTAAGGGCATCGTTGAACATGCAGTGCTGGTATTCTCTTAAGGACACCTTCATCTTGACCTTAGTAAGTTGAGGGTGGAATTTATCTTTTCACATATTCTTGAAAGAATAAAATAAAATAAAATTGTGTAACATTTTTTTTTAATTTTTTTTTTCAATCTACAATGTGGATATATCACAGGTGGGGACCACCTGATCTAAAAACCTCCCAAGAGAGGTTATGGAGGTGGGAACCACTGATCCTGACCTCCCATGAGATATTTTGGTGTTGGGGACCACCAGAGGATTAAACCCCCTTGAACTCCCCTCTTAATCGGGAGAAACCTATTGAACTCCCCCACTTAATTTGTTTTACCCGCTTAATTAATTATACCAACTCAATGTAATTAATTAACACAATTTGAAATATTTTCAAACAATTAAATTGTGGAAACAAAAAATAATTTGGTATTTTTGTTTTTGGTGGAACTGGGGGAAACTCTTGGAAAAATGGGGAAACATGGAGAATTGGGAGAAACCTCTTCAATGAAGAACACCGACATCAACTTCTTCCTCGGGACATCCTCCAACGTGGGTTGTCTACAATTGAAGGCCATTATTTATACCTCATCAACAGCAAAAAATGAATTAGGATGGAGTTTAAATTAAATATAATTATATACCCATGTTATTCCGTTTTTCACTCTTGACGACTCTTCACAATTCAATGGAGATTATAGCTACTTGTTACCGCTCTAATGATAAGAGTGAAGGCCAAACAAACATGCCCCATCCTCTATGCAATTCTTATGGTGATTTTTGTTGTTCTTCGTGATTGTGGAGGTAAACTATAAACTTCAACGAAGGTGATGAAGGGGACAAAGGAATCGACACCGCCATGTGGCCCTTGCCATCCGCTGCCACTACCTCTTGTGGCTCCACTGCCCGCGGCCTGTCGCGCTTCCCCGCGACCTCGTTGTGCCTCCATGGCCGAGAGGCCCCATGCCCTCATGGAACCCCCATGGCCTCTGCACCCCGTGGTTCTCCACCCTCTGGTCAAGCTTCCCTGCGCCACTCCGCCCTCCGGATGAGCTACCTTGTGGCCTCCTCCCTCTCGGGCGAGCAACTTTGGCAGAGCCACCCCGCGGCATTCGCCCTCCGGCCGAGCCACCCTGCTACCTCCGCCCTCCCGGTCGAGACCCATCGATTGAGCTGCCCTACTGTGCTCCACCATATGACCGACCCGCCCCGCGACCTCTTGCTCTCAGGGAACCCCCCATGGCCGAGCCGCCCTGCTGCATCGTGTCGCCCGCGGCCGAGCCACCCTGCGGCCACACACTGTCTGAGGTGGAACCCCTACGGCCTTCCATGACCCCTCATAGCCTGCCAGACCACCCAGAATGGGCTGAGCCAGGCTGACCAGTGGTCCGGGCTGAACCCAATGGGCTGGGTTGACTCATGTCGGGTTGGTCAGACGGGGTCAGACCGAACCCGGATCCACTTTGACCCATTTACTCTCTTTTGGCCATAAATTTGGCACCAAACCTCAGTTTGATGAACTTTCAACAGCACTATAAACCTTGGAGTGTAAAGGTACCTTTGGTTTACCCCACTATTTATTTTCATATAGATTGGGTATAGTTGGTTTGGATCGAGCACGAATCTAACCGAGCCCTCGAGACTAAAATGCTAATTACTCACAGAACGGGCATCTGATGGGTGCACCGTCTGTTGCATTGAGACCCCTATGACGTGGTAGTACATTGAGATACTTCTTCATGGATATTCATGTAAATGGGTGTATCGACCTATGGCTAGGGGAGTGGACACTCTTGTTGACGAGCATGCCTAGTGCGGGAACCCCATAGTTGGCTATGACAAGAAGACTGACTAATGATCCTGTGTGGGTCAGCTCCTAGAGATCCTGTGTGGGTCAGATCCTAGCGATCTTGTGTGGTTCATCTCTTAGCCATCCTGTGTGGGTCAGCTCCTTGTGATCATGTGTGTCTAATCTCATATCGATCATGTTTGGGTTAGATCCTAGCGATCCTCTGTGGGTCATCTCCTAGCGATCATGTGTGGGTCAGCTCCTAATGATTTTGTGTAGGTCAGCAGCTGATCCTCTTAATTAAGTAAGATGATTTAGTAGCTATAAATAATCATCTCTACTACCTTATCTATGTTATACTTGGTGTGAGCTGAGTCAATACATATGTGGTACTTGCCTTCATGGTTTCCCTTCCTTTGTGGAACAGTTGATCTTTGGTATTTGTTTAGTACTATGTGTTTTCCTCATGATTTAGATGGGTTTACTCGACTACATAGTTATATGTATTGGAA
This sequence comes from Viscum album, assembly GCA_963277665.1. Lineage (NCBI taxonomy): Eukaryota > Viridiplantae > Streptophyta > Magnoliopsida > Santalales > Viscaceae > Viscum > Viscum album. Next base: position 1,253,869,616 of record OY728120.1, on the reverse strand, counting down.
TATACCTATGTCGGGTTATTAATGGTTTACTTGCTTCGTGGTTTATCAATTGAGGATTTTTGTGAGACCTTGAGGGCCTCGGGATCCCTACTAAGTATCATTATACTCACCCCTGCATGGTCTATGCCCGCACCCCATTGTGTTGGATGTAGATGACAGAAAGCGCTACTTGAGGTTGAGAGTACCGGACTGGACGTTGCTCGGAGGTGGACCATACGGTGTGTCGGTACACAGAGGATACGGGTGGACGTGGAGCATAGTAGAGGCGATATGTACCTACCCTTCAAGTAGGAACCCAGAGGATGACCCAGTAGCTACCTTTCATTTTCTATAGTTTTCTTATACTTTCAGTTTCATGTACTTTCCATTTGGGCATGTATTCTAGCCCCTTTACCTACTGTACTAACACTATTTACTATTCAGTTTACTTGAGTTCATATCTTTTCATGTGCTTGGTTGCGTTTTCTTACAGGTTATAATGGCAATGCCTTCCCAGTTTTAGTGATTTCACTTTTCAATGCTAGTCACTTGCCCCAGGCCTATGGAAGGTGGGCTTTGGGTTGTCACGGCACGGGCCCTGAGGGATGGGTCATGAAAATTGTTATTAGAGAAGTCGATTCTGTCATAGAACATAGGACTCTGATCTTTATTTTTAAAAGAAATAGTGTTAAGTGTAGTGAGTGTGGTTATCAGTTTAGGGAATCCAGTGTTAGAGTGGAAGCCGATGTATCCATACACCAGGAACCTGACTTCTGATTTCCAACTCTGTGCACGAAAACATTGATTGTGTGTGTTTTTTCAAGAGTCTTTTTTGGGAACTCTTTGAGTCAGCTCACAGGGTATAACTTATTGACCATGGAGCACCTATTTTTTCAGATTTCCTCGACACAGATAGACATCTAGGCTTCTGAGAGTAGCAGGCATTGATAGACCACCAAGCGACAAGGCCTTAGTACAGGGCCCTCTTCTAGTAGAGGCACCAGTGGAGGCTCCAGCGGTATATTTACCCATTGGGCCACCAACTCTACTTGCCATAGCAGTAGAGGGTGCATACCGCTTGAGCGCATTGCACAAGTTCCTATGCCAGAGGCCACCTAGGTTCAGGGGAGAGGTGGACCCACAAGAAGTTAACGATTGGTTGGAGGCTGTAGTGAGAGCCTTCCGACTGGTAGGCACACCAGCTAATCTAATGGTGATCCTTGACACCCGTCTTCTACAGACAACTACAGGCCGATGGTGGAGCTTGATTATTCAGGTTTACGACGAGGTGACACTTCTCTGGGAAGACTTCGAGAGCCTGTTTCGGACAGAGTTTGTTCTAGTGACACATCATGCAGTGTGAATTCAGGAGCTAATTCATCTGTCGCAGGGCCGCATGATTGTCCTACTACTCAGCGAGGGTTACTGACCTCTCACGCTACTCCACTGATATGGTGTGGGACCCATTTTTCAGGGCCCAAACCTTCGAGAAAGGACGTAGGTTGGAGATCAAGGCTTCGATGATATCACTTAGAATCCCGATGCAGGTGGGGGTGTTAGATAGAGCCCTCTTAGTGGAAAGTTTCATTGCTGAACAGTCACCAGCAGCGAGACCCACCACCAGTCGCCATATAGAAGAGTCTTATGCATTTGGTAGCAGACAGATGACATAGAGGTCCAAGTGGACCAGACCTATAGTTAGACAACCGCATGATTCCAGATCAGTTATGAAAGCCACCTGAGACATACCCAGTCATGCCAGGAGTAGACAGTGTTACGCATGCTGCGGTTAGGGTCACATGGCTTGTAAATTTCCGACCCATTGTACGGATGATCAGTAGACTGTCGACGGACCACCCAGGGAGATATAGAGATTCAATTGAGGAGGTTCGTAGGGAGTAGGCAGATGTTCCAGAGGAGCTGGTCGTGCAACTGGCGGTGGGTGAAAATTTTAGATTTTATTGCCCCCACCACTAAAAGGTCCACCGCGACCGGAGGGAGCTAGTGGACATGGGAGAGCCGAGCTCCAGGAAGCTAAGTCCTATGATCACAGTGCTCTAGAGATGATTAGAGGTAAGATCTCTATCTACTCCACCTTAGATACAATACTTATATACATAGGTGCTAGTCATTCTTTTACTTCCACTTCCCTTGTTTGGAGCTCGAAGATTCTGACGGAGTTGTTGGGTTGATCCTTACGGCTAGAGACTCCTATGGGATTGTATTCGACGATTACACACTGGTGTCGGTAGTGCGAGCTTACACTAGGAGGTGAGAGCTTCATCTGAGATCTCCTAGTAGTAGTGTCGAGGTCTTACGTCATCATCTTGGGTCTGGGATAGTTATCTATAGTCCATGCCCAGATTGACTATTTTAGAAATAATGTGCGATGTGTCCGCATGGATGGTACCAGGTTTACCTTCATCGGTAATTATGGAGCCTTTTCATTAGAAGATGGACTTACCCGGAGGAGAGTGAAGCTGATAACTAATCAGTTGGCGAGCCTTACCCAGAGAGATGTTGATATAGGGATTCCCAGTGATCCTATACTGGTGGACCAGTATGCGGATGTCTTCCCTGTTGATGTTTCAGGTCTACCTCCTCATAGAGAGGTGGACCTTTACAATGACTTGTACCCCACGATGGCACTGATATCTACACCAACATATCTGATGTCTCTTGCGAAGTTTCGTGAGCTGTGGGTATAGCTAGAGGACTTACAAGGGAAGTGATTCATTCGGCCTAGTGTTTCACCATGGGCAGCCCTGATTTTATTCACCAAGAAGGATGATGGGAGCATGAGGATTTGTGTTGACTATCGGCGACTAAACCAGGTTACCGTGAAGAAAAAGTACCCAATCTCGAGGATTTATGACCTCTTTGATTAGTTGAAAGGAGAATGTTCGTTCTTAAACATAGACCTCATATCAGGATATCACCAGCTCAGAGTACGAGACGAGGATGTGCAGAAGATAGCTTTCAGATGTCGGTACGACCACTAGGAGTTCTTGGCTATGCCATATAGAGTAACCAACACTCCAGCAGTGTTTATGGGACTCATGAACATGATATTTTATCCATACCATGATCACTTTGTAGTAGTCTTCATCGATGACATTCTGATCTACTCCGCTATTCAGGATGGGCATGCCTATAATTTGTGGGTAGTACTAGACACACTCCGAGAGCACCAACATTATAGTAAGCTCTCGAATTTCCAGTTTTGGATATGAGAGGTTCACTTTCTGGGACATGACATATCAGAGGCTGGAGTTGTACTGGATCTAGCAAAGATTGAGGCGGTACATGCTTGGGATCCTCCCACGAGTGTGATGGAGGTACCGAGTTTCCTAGGTTTGGCTGGATACTACCATAGACTTAAAACATATTTCTCCACAGTTGCAGCACCACTATTAGGATTGAAAAAGAAGGGACAACCCTTCGTGTGGTCGGAGATATGCTAGTGAAGTTTCTAGGAGCTGAGGTAAAGGTGGAATAGTACCCCCATCTTGAGGCTACCATAGGAGGGAGTAGGGTACATCATCTACTGCAATGCATCAGGGACCAAACTCAGATGTTTCCTAATGTAGAAGCAAGCAGTGATCACATACGGTTCTCAACAGCTGAGAAAACATGAGCAGAACTGTGCTACCCATGACCATGACTTAACAGCAGTGGTCCTCACCTCGAATATATAGTGACATTATCTGATGGGTGAAATTTTTATAGTCTACTTGGATCACAATAGTCTTAGGCATATCTTCTCTCGAAATACCTAAACATGAGACCGCGACGTTGAATTCAGTTTCTCCAGGACTATGAATTTGATATATTCTATACTCCTGGTAAGGGGAATGCTATAGAAGATGCACTTAGCAGGAGGTATGGTATACAGCTCCTAGGTGAGGATACGGAGTAGGTGACCGCTTTGCAGATATCCATTGTGGATAGAGATTGAGCATCTGTTCATTAGACTATTACAGTAACTCCCATACTTCTTCAACGAGTTAGGGAGGCGCAATGTGGGAACGCTGACTGTGAGACATGACATGCTCAGATATTCACAATACATGCATCATATGGATTTTATTATGGTGGGGAGCACGTCATCCTCTTCAAAGGATGTACCATGGTACCGGTGTCACTTCGGGAAGAAGTGTTGATAGAGTTCAACACATCCCCTCTAGAGGTACATCCAGGAGTGGCAAAGATGTTCCAGGATCTCCGATGATAGCACAAGTGGCCAGGAATGATGAAAACTATAGCAGAGTCTGTCTCTCGATGCCTCACTTGTCAGCAAGTGATGGTTAAGAATCAGGTACCACCAGGATTGGTTCAGCCGTTAGAGGTCCCATAGTAGAAGTTGGATGGGATATCCAAGGAATTTGTGGCAGGACATCCATGCACATCTATGGGACTTGAATCTATCTGGGTGATTATCGATCAACTCACCAAGTCGCCCACTTCCTATCAATCAGATAACATAGGTCAGTAGAGAGCATCAAACACCTCTATGTGAAGGAGATTATGTATATACATGGTGTACCCTTGACAATTTTCTCCGATCTTGATGCATGTTTTACATCCCGGGTATTGAAGTGGTTGTAGGAGGCTTTCAGGACGTAGCTTCGTTTCACAGCCGCCTTCCATCCTCAGACGGATGGTCAGACTGAGCGGACCATTCAGACCCTCGAGGACATGCTATGTGCTTGTGTCCTCGATTTTGGTCACAGTTGGGAGGATCAATTGTCATTGGTGGAGTTTTCAAACAACAACAGTTATCACTCCACTATTTGGATGGCACCATACGATGCCTTGTACTGGCGACCGTGCAGAGCACCTTTGTGCTGCACTGTCCCAGGGGAGTTAGCTCTCGTAGGACCGGAGATGGTACGAGCTACCACAGAGAAAGTGTAGATCATCTAGGAGTGGATGAAGAGTGTACAAAAATGGTAGAATTCATATGCCGACATGAGAATAATACCTCTAGAGTTCGAGGATGGAGACCGCATCTTTCTATGGGTCTAACCCCGACAAGGTCTGTGGAGATTTTGACGAGGTGGAAAGTTATCTTTGAGATTCATCGGACCTTTTCAAGTACTCGGAAGAGTTGGAGAGGTGTCTTACCACTTAGATTGTCCACCTTAGTTGCATCGGTTGCATGATGTATTCCACGTAACCCATATGAGAAGATATGTGCATGACCCTTCACATATCATCAAACAGAGTTGGATGTCCGTGATGGAGCGACTTTTAAGAGTTTCCAGTTGAGATTGAGGATCGATAGTACTGTGTCCTTCATGGGCGGTCGATATCTCTAGTGCACGTTCCGTGGCAGCATGGGAACCTCTAGGAGAGAACATGGGAGTGGGAGGCTCATATTCATGCTCAATACCCCCACATATTTTCCATGTTTTGTGATGTGGATTACGGGGACATAAAGCCCTGAGGTGGGGATAATGTAAAGATCTGTAATTTCCATGAATTTTTTTATTAAATTGGAATTTTATGAGTCTGTGAAGATTGATGGGTCGTGATTTCGAAGCCTGGTGTTCCTGAAATGAATTTCTGAACTTTTTTGTGGGTACATTCAGTAAATGTATGAGTGGGTTTTTATAACTTTTAAACAGGTGCTTGTAATTGAATTGGAGGGCACCGTTGAACTCTCAGCACCGATATCTTCTTCAGAGGACCTTCACCTCGACCATAGTAGGTTGAGGATGGAAGTTAGATTTTCACATATTCGTGATAGAATAAAATAAAATAAAATGGTGTAACATTTTTTTTTATTTTTTTTTGAATCTCCCATGTGTATATATCACAGGTGGGGACCACCTGAACTAAAAACCTCCCAAGATAGGATATGGAGGTGGGGACCACCGAGACTAACCCCCTATGAGAGGTTATGGTGGTGGGGACCACCGGAGACTTAAACCCCCATGAATCCCCTATTAATGTAGAGAAACCACTTGAACTCCCTCACTTAATTTGTGCCACTCCCTTACATAATTGTACCAAATAAATGTAATTAATTAAGCCAATTTTAAATTTGTTCCAACAATTAAATTGGGGAAACAAAACTTAATTGGGAACCTGGATTTTTTGTAGAATTGGGATAAATTCATGGAAAACGGGAGAAACATGGAGAATTGGGAGAAATTTCTCCAATGAAGAATGCCAACGAAAAATGCAGACATCAACTTCTTCCTCAGGACATCCTCCAACGTGGGACATCAACAATCAACCACAGTTCTTTCCACCTCATAGAAAATAACAAACGAATGAGGTAGGGGTTTAAATTCCGTATGATTATATTCCCATGTTCTTCCCTTTTTCATTATTAAAAAAATTCGTAATTCAAGAGAGATTATAGCCTCTTTCTACCGCTCTAATGTGGAGAGTGAGGGCCAAAAAAACATGGCCCATCATCATTGAAATTATTATGATGATTTCTGTAGTTCTATAAGATTGAGGAGGTCGACTATCAACCACGACGGAGGCGACGAAGGCAATGACACAACCCCGTGGCCACCACCGTCTGCAGACATTACCGCCTACGGCCTGCCGCACCTTCACGCGGACTCGGCGTGGTGCCCCGCGGCCTTAGTGCACCGCCATGTGGCCTCACTGTGCCTCCCCTTCCTAGCCGCCCCGTTCCCTCACGGAACCCCCACAGCCTTTTCCCCCTGTGGTGCTATGCCCTCCCGCCGAGCCTCCCAACGACCTTCACCCTCCGGCCGAGCCGCCCGACAACCTCTACCCTCCTGGCCGACCTGCTCCAGTCGAGCCACCCCACAACATCTTCCCTCCCGACAGAGCCTCCCCACAGCCTCGTTCCCTCACGGTGCGCCCTGCAGCATCGCGCCGCCCGCGGCCGGGCCACCCTACAACCTCATGTTTTCCGCGACCGAACCCTCACTACCCTCTATGGCCCCTCGCAGCCTGATGGAACGCCTAGCGGGCTGGGCCACCCATCACGGGTCGGACCAGACCCTGCGTGTTGGGAGGCCTAGTGGGTTGGGCCGAACCCAATAGGTTGGGTCAACCCAGTCTGGGTCAGACCATACCTAGACCCACTTTTACCCATTTACGCTATTTTGGCCATAACATTGGCACTAGACGCCCGTTTTATGAACAATCAGTGGATATGGAAACCTTGTAATGATAAGATCCCTTTGGTATAACCCACCAGATATTTGGATAAGAATGGGGTACGGTCGGGTTGGATCGAGCACGAATCTAACTGGGCCCTTGGGACTCGAATGCTAATAACTCCCAGATCGGGCGTCTGATTGACGCAACATTTGTTGCGTTGAGACCCCTATGACATAAAAATCTTTTGAGATACATCTTCGTAGTACATTGTGGAAATTGGAGTATTGACCAGTGGCTTGGGGAGAGGACCCTCTCAGTGACGATCAAGCCTAGTGCTGTAACCCCATAGCTGGCTGTGACGAGAAGACTGACTATAGATCCTGTGTGGGTCAGCTCCTAGCGATCCTGTGTGGTAATCTCTTAGAGATCCTTTGTGGGAGAGCTCCTAGAAATCCTGTGTGGGTCAGATCTTAGTGATCATGTGTGGGTCAACTCCTAGAGATCCTATGTGGGTCAGCTCCTAGATATCCTATGTGGGTCAGCTCCTAGCGATCCTGTGTGGGTCAGTTCCTAGCGATCATGTGTGGGTTAGCTCCTATTGATCATGTGTGGGTCATATCGTAGAGATTCTCTATAGGTCAGCAGTAAAGTCTCTTCACGGAGTAAGATGATTTAGTATTTATAACTAATCATCTCTACTATCGTACCTAAGTTGTACCTAGTGTGAGAAAAGTCAGTACCTATTTGATACTTGCCTTCATGGTTTCCCATCCTTAGTGGAACAATTGATCTTTGGGATTTGTTTTGGACTCTATGTTTTCCTCATTATTGATATGGGTTTACTCAAAAACATAGTAATATGTATGGTAATATACTTATGTCAGTTTGTCACTAGTTTACATGCTTTTTGGTTTATCCTTTGTGTATTTTTGTGAGACCTTAAGGGTCTCGGGGTCCCTAATGTGAATCGTTATACTCATCCATGCACGGGCTGTGCCTGCACCTTATTGTATTGGATGAAAGGGATGGACAATGGTGATTGAGGTTGAGAGTACCAGGACTGGACGGTGCTCTGAGGTGGACCATATGGCATGTCGATACGCAGAGGAGACGGGTGGATATGGAGTGATGTGGAGGCGATCTGCACCTACCCTTCATGTAACAACTCGAAGGAGGACTCGGTAGCTGCCTTTCTTTTTCTCCAGTTTAAATGTACTTTCAGTTTCTCGTACATTCCAGTTGGGCTTGTATTGTAGCACCTTGATTTACTGTACACACAATGTTTACTATTCGGTTTACTTGAGTTTGTATCTTTTTGTGTTCTTGGTTGTGTGTGCTTATAGGTTATAAAGGCAATACCTTCCCAATTTTAGATAGTACGCCTATCGGTGCTAGTCACCATCCCCTGGCCAGTGGAAGGCGGACTTGGGGTTGTAACGACATGATCCCTAGGGGAAAGGTCATGACATTATAGACCTATGATGAAATCGAAAAATCATAAGATAATATCACATAAAAACATCATAATCCCCAAACTTCTCAAAATATAGTTTTGAAACCAACTATACTTTCCTTGGATCTGCACTCACAAATCCTATATTGAATTCATGAACTCTACATCTCTGGTTATGATGTAAATAATTCTAACCCAAATTTTTCAATCCAAACTATACAACATCAAAAGGAAAACTTTGATCCCATAGATTATATAATAACATTTATGTTTACAGGTTAATATAGTTAAACCCAACTCCTATCAACATGGACTCATAAACAACATTTTTATAAGGATTAATATCATATCCCATTATACCAAGATTTTCATATTTCAAATTAGCTCATCAACATCATCCTTATGAAATACATTATAATCATAATACATTGAACCAATTTCTTTATAAGCTAGGGAATAGGAATGATATGTAGGGTGAGGTCTAATGATCAGTAAAGGAAAAAGTAATAATTAACAACTGATTTTTATCAGTGAGCATAAGAAGAGAATATTGTTACGATGAAACAATAAATGTGAATGAGTATAACATATGAATATTCATATCCATTATTAATTAGATCATTAACCATGAAATCATTGAATATAGCAGTAATAGTTGAATAACACTCAAAAATCATATGTTGTGTGACATCATAATTGATCAAATAAAACATCATAAACCAATATAATGTAAAGAAAACATCCTTTGATAACTGGACCATCACTTTCATAAATTCCATTGAAACCAATTTTAATTGTATTAACCAATATTATAACTTCTAATATAATCATTTCCCAATGTATTAGAGAGCTATAACAGGCACACCCGATGTTATCTAGGATGTCCCATCGTATAAGATTTAATGGGATCACCTAACACTATTTGGGCCACCCTATCATATAAGATATAACGGGCTCATCCATTATATAATATTTAATAGGATCAACCATAACTATCTAGGCATCCCCGAAATATATTTCTCATGTACCACATAATGAATAAATCACATAGAGATTTCAGATCATCATAAAACTCATATAAACAATCATTATTATTTCATAACCTAATTAACAAATGAAAAATAAATCTGTTTCATGTCTACCTCTTTGAAACATGATTACCCAATCGAATGAAAAAGGTTCCATAACAATCTATTTGAAACATGTTAAACTGGTGGAAAAGAAATGGGCTCCATAACAATATTTTTAAAACTATATGAATTCATCGATAGACACACTAGGAATTTTATTAATAAAAAATATAATAATAGAATTAATAATAAAAGGGTATTTATCATTAATGAATATAAATACAAATGAAATTTCATTATATTAATTCTTGTGGAAAATATCTTTTTCATTTAAATAATAATTGTTTAAAATATAAAAAATATTAAAAATGTTTTTTAAACATATTTTAACATATATAAAAGATAATTTTTAAATAATTTAAAACACTTTTATATAATATAAATAACAGTTAAAATCATTTAATTTAAAAATGTGGAAAATATCATTTAATGACATTTTAAAAACATTTTTAGAAAACATTTTTTTATAAGAATACAGATGTTTGACCGAAGAGTGAAATGATGTTATATTTTCTTAAAAAATCTTAGTCTAAAATATTATATACCAAAGAGTGAGAAAATGAAACAATTACTTGAAAATTTAGTTAATAACTAAGACACAATAGAAATAATTTTAATTATAGTATTTCAACATCTTGGACATAATCATACATAATCCTGAAAAATGATGACATTGTAACAAAAGGCTCTTACAAATTTGGGAACATTGAATCAAAATACCCTTGTTAGAAAGTAATTTATAAAATCATTAAAATATTGAAATTTAATATACAACAATTAAATGTGAAATAATAGACACCTCATACATGAAGGTAGGTGTTTAACATAACGTAAATCTCAAAGACAGAAAATTGAGACAAAAATCACTTAAAGATTTAGAAACTTTGATATTGTAAAGCCCATTAAAGAGAGACACTCAAATGGTTATGAAAATACCTATAAATTTATTCATAGGATTAATAAAATATATGAATGGTTATTATATACACCACACAACATCAAAAAACTAAAAAGTCATACATCTCACAATAATAAATGTGAGATGAGAAAAAGCATTACCTTGAGTCTGATTCATCACACTTATTCCTCAAATTCCTTGATAGTAAAATTATGTTAATTATTTATTTTATTTATAAAATTTTAAAAGTTTATTATTTATTTTATTTTATTAATTTACATGTCACATATATTTACTTAATGAATTATGTTCAAATTGGAGGTTTTGACCATATTTGGATTCTCTGTCAAAACTGACTTTGGTAGGTCCACTATAGTCAATGAGGTCATTATTTAGACATTTATATAATAATAATAATGAAATAATTATCATATTTAACATAAAATATACTCCAAAATCTAATCAATAAATATTTTTATGAAAAATAAATCTACTATACAGTCATGGATATGGTAGGTCATACGTATTCCTGAGTAACATTCCAATTTTTCAATGCTCATTGTATAGAGAATGTAGTTACCATTTATAATTTCAAAATGATAATTATATTATAAAAAATTATTGTTTAATTATATATACTAATATATATAATTATTTTTATGTGGTGATGAAATAATGATAAGCACATCGCTTCAAGGAAGTAGTTTCCCACACATCAAAGAATGATGTTATCACTTATTCAGTGTGTTTAATAGAAAAAAAGATATACGATATTTAACAAAATATATATATTTATTAAATATCATAATTATTTCATTTATATAATATATAATAATTATATTTATTCTTAATACCTTCTATGTAACTTGTTAGTAAAAAACCCTTCACACCAGTTTGTGCGGTGGTAATTCGATGTAAACATGATTAATGATATCATATCCCTTATATAATGGAATATAAAAAAGGTGTATATGATATAATGACTCAATATGTATTATTATGTTATAATAATTATTTATATTATACAAAAATAGTAATTCCATAATTATTCCCAACTAAAAGAGGTGGTAATATAAATATGTACGACATCATTTCACGGGGCGGTAGTTCACCATTAATATAAATGATGTCTTCGTAACCCATTTTATGAAATTTTGTTTGATATTTGTAATAATCATAACATAAAAACATATAATATTATTTATAATACATATGTTGTTATATAATCAATTTATAATAACAAATTAAATAGGTGGAGATGTAAATAAAATAGGAATTCTTTTATAAAAACATTACCTATTCTTCGGGTATCCTCCTTATGTTTGAACTAAAAAAATTAAAGGGTTGATGTTATTGAAAAATACGACTTATAGGATGATGGGATAGAATTTTGGAGGTTATTTTATTTGAATTTGGATGATAAAAAATGCTTTATAGATGTGAATAAGTTGTGAGAGTGAGTGTGTTTTTATAGTTGATGAGGATTGACATTACTGTAAATAATCAAATGTATTCACTATTTGGAAGACCAAATAAACAAAAGATGATAACAATTTGATAATATAATGTGAATAGGGATGAAATTTGAGACAAACCCCTCCAACATCCAATGAAAATCATGTTTTAAACATAATTTTCCTTAACACATAGGATTCATTATTTTTTCATTTTGTTTTTTAGTTAATATAATTAGTTTATTAAGTTAATTAATTTATCCATTAAGAATAGATTAAAGTGAGAAATATTAGATAATTTATACACACTGATAATAATTATTAAATCAAATATATAAAAAATTCCCATGTGGTTTAAAAATTAATTTTAACAGAAGTTCATGATACTATCAAAAACACTACTTTAACCTTTATCGTTAGGATAGGGTTATTAAAATTTAAGGGTAAATATATTCATTATAAAAGAAAAATTGGTACCTTATGGATAAATTCATTATTTTTATAACATTTTAAAAATCACTTGGAAGAAAAAATAATATTTATATGTTTAAAACTATTCAACAAAATATCAATTATTATACATAGCATTAAAGACAATTTGGGAATGTTTCATTTAATTTGAACATTAAAATATCATAAAAATGATTTAATTTGAATTTAATTTGATCAAACCTCTTTTTCATGAAATATTCATCCTAAAATCAATTTTAAATGTTAATTTATTCAATTTAATCTACTTTTAATATTTTTTATATTGTTTATTTAATTTAAATTTTAATATAAATAAATGTGGAGTTGGAATTTATTAAAAAATTTATGTAAATAAAGAATGAATAAAATTAAAAGACAGATATTTATGGAAAAATGCATTATCTTTGAAAATATTTTTTACAACATAAGATATGTTTCATTTTTTCCTGATCAAATTCTATTTAGAAATTAAAAAGGAAAATGGCTCCTTTTCTCTTTTTCTTTAGTTAATTTTTTATATGTTTTAAATACATGTAAAATCGTTCCCAAAAATCATTTATTTAGAGACTAATGTCAAAAGGGTCAAAATATGTCCATAAAATGGGTTTTGGGTGAGTTTTGGGTCATTTTTAAACCTTATATTCTATGTTTAAAAAATAAGTAAACATTTCTTTCCATAATTGCTATAAATAATATTAAATGTTTTCACTATTCAAATTGAACAAAAAATATGTTAGAATCATCTGAACTGATAAATCATTCTGAGTACAAATATACAATATATTTTTCCTAATTCAACTCAGCAAAATTGAAAACAATTATTTTAAAATTATCCCTATTGACGTGATGAGAAAGCTAGTTTTTAATGTAAAATAGTCCAAAAGTATGATTTTTCTTTGTATCGGAATTCAATATAAAATCTTCAACCAATAATTCTTATATATACATAACTAAATTATATTTTCAAACTTCAATAAATTTATTTCATACCTTCCAGTCTAGAAGATGGGTTATAATTATAATATATATCATGGCCGTTTAAGTTTAGTGTTGTATGTTGAATACACTATCAGACATAAAAATCATGGTGGTGTGACGTGTCATCAATTGTGAATTCCTCCTCAATCATTTAATTTATCAATACCTCTTCATTAGTTATTAGAACCAATATTTTTTAATTTTCATCCAAGTGGAGATCATAATTTTATTGATAGTTGAGAATAGGATGGTCTAGAATATAAAATGATATCTCTATCACTTTATAATTTATATGGTCTCTATATAAGGACAAAAAAACCATACGAAAAATCACATCAAATTCAACTAAGGGTAGAATATTTATATATTCAAGATTTATCCTCCCACAAATATCAATCGAATAAAATGTTTGTGTCTTATACATTATTATTCATTTGTAATGTATTTTCCAAAATAGTTAGACATCCATCACCTAGGGTAACTATTCTTAATTCTTAGAAATGTCATGATATGTAAAATAATTTAACAAAAAAGTTACAAATAAGTCCCTTGTAGATATAAGAAAATTGAGTAAATGTAACTCACATCACTTTATTATCAAAATTTATGTAAACAGTAGTCATTATAAAATCTATTCTTCATTCCTTCAGTTTGGGAGGTTATAAGGACTTATTTTATTCCACATATATAAATCATAGTTTGAAATACATCATTCATAGAAAAAAAATTATGCTGGGTTTTCCTGTAATTTTTAACCTAATCACTCAAATTAACTAAGAATCCCATCCTTCAAAATTGATAAAAAATGTTAAGAGGTTAACTAAATCGTGTCCTTTATGAGTGTGTCGCTATGTGTGTTATCGTGCATCTTTGTTATTACCTAGGACTTTGTCGAGTTAAAACCCAATATTCCATCGTCGGGTTTATTAACCATAAGTAAAATTCTAAAATATCCTACAAACACTTTAAAATATTAACATAACAACGAATTTTCTTGGAAAACCACCTACTCAAGACCAAAATAATATTTTAGGATATCATCATATACTTAAATTTTTCACAATGGGTTTCCCATAATGTTATCTCACCATAAATATCAAAATAACTTCTCTGATATCCTATGTAAACTAATCCATTATTCGGATTACAATAGCAGATAACCAAACTAATCATTACATTACTTTATTTCCTATGCATCATTTTAGGGTTACATTTCATAAATTATAATAGAACAAGTATCAGTAGGTTTTGTTTCTTTGGATAATAGATACATAATACAGTTATTTCATAATACATGAGATCATTTCTCCTTAAAGGCACCATACTAGACCATCTTCAATAATTATGATTATTAAGACTCATCCTCGTAACCAATGTACTGAAAACATAAGAAATGGTTGATCTCAAATTTTCAATTAGGGGTGAATAAAAATTTAATTAATGATGAGTTCTACAGAATAAGTAGATAAAAGTGTATAAGATATATATCATTACATAATGAGTGATAACCATAAAACTAATGTTATCATTAAATTAAATTTCATAATAACTTGAAACCACAAAATATCAGCATGTAAACATAATATCTATAACATGTGGTTGAAGATTTGAAAAAATAATAATTATGAGAGAATAATATCCCATGTAATAAAATACTCATACTATGACATGAACATTAGCATAATGAATCATTAATTTCATGAACCACATCATGAGACCATTATATAAGAATGAATATCATCTTTCAAATATAGAACATATACTAGTATATGGAAACATTACTTTGATGAGAAACACGAGTATTTCCCACAAGTATGTTAAACTAAATTATACTTATGAATAATGTTATCATGAGATATAAACATTAAAATAATGTGTTGGAGGGATATAATAGACCCAACCATATCATTTTTATAATGTAAATACCCTTACCTGGTTTATAACAAAACCATACATGCTTGGATTATAAATTAACCACCCATCCCTCATCATTATAAATGTTTACCACTTAAAAATAATTTTTTTCACACCCCAAATTACCCATATAAATAAAAAGGGATTCATAAAATAACCAAATGTAAATCATGTAATTTTCATAAGGAATCCGTGGAAATAAAATGGGTTTCATTAAAAATAAAAAAGGTATAAAAAACATCAACAACTAAATAATTCATTGAAAACATGATCAACCAAGTTAATCACATAATAAATTTACAATATATTGGGAAACATGAAACAAGACCACTGTTTAGATATGTAATTTTGAAAATAATATACACCAAATCATTAAAATATATGTTTGAAAAAAATTATATTCATCATTGTAAAAGTCAGAGTTATGAGTATAATTTCAAAAATTCAATTTTTTATAAAAAAAATAAAAAAATAATTTTAAGAAAATGGATTTGTTCAAAAAAATATTTTTACCTAAAATTAATTAATATAAAATCATTTAAAATTTAAATTATTCTAAAAAATTGTTCAAAAAGGAAATTGTAATACTCCTTGAAAGGAGTTCGAGTAACCAAATCCCTTATGAATAATTAAATGTTATAATAAAAACATGTTGAAGGAGTGGAATTTTTACTAAAATTATTTTTCAATAATTATAAGATAATTCATTATATTACATATCATATACTCCACACAATTTATATTAGGTGCATACTACAAAACAGGACATAAAGAGGGTAATTTTAAAAGAAAAATCCTTACCATATTTCCTTTCAATGTTGATGTCACTATAGCCTCCTACAAAACTAAAATAGCTATATTAATCATATATTTCATAACCATATTCATATATTTTAACATATATATTCCTTATTTAACATTATTTATTATTGGTTTATTGGGTAGTTATAGATTATTTCATCCATCAGGTGTAAAAAAATTTCACCGTTTGTCCTTTCTTTACAATGTTGACATAATTACCATCCTTTGATACCATGTTAATAATTTATACTTCATTTAAGATACTAAAATATATATCTTATATTGATTAATAAATCTTCTTTATCTGTACATAACTGTTCATGTTATGTTATGTGTAAATCAAATCGGTGTTGGATAATTTTATTTTTTTTGGTTAATGAAGATGGTATTTTAATAAAAATTAAAATAATTATTATATTATTTATAGAAACATATTAAAATCATGATTATATTTTTATATTATATATATAATAGTTTTAATGTTCCATTAGTAATCCATAAGAGATACTTGTATCATTGTTCATGTAGTTGGTAAGGACGACCCAAACATGAACACTCTTTAACTCGATAGGTTAGTATGGTTAAGGTGGTTTTATTTTGAACTAATATCATTATACTTGAATAATATGATATTGTTTTCAGAATTTTATGATGTTTAACCATATCATAAGATCATTCTATAATGAATTTAATATTATATAGAAAAAATTCTTCTTTGTGGAGGCAATATACCCTACATATGATAACTTTATATTCCTTTTTTCTAATTGGATCGATAAGAATAAATACGTGTTTTAAAATTAATATAAAAAATATAATTATAATAATTATAATTAATTCATCAAATTATTATTCTGATAAGATATTTTGAAGTGTAATATTAATAATAAAATCTTATGAATGAGATAATATATACATTAGAGATTATGCATTCCTTATAATACTCCATAGAATTGATGATCATGGGTTAATTTAGTGTGACCATGTATTTATTAAGTGGTAATGGTAGATAAATATTATATTTTTTAGGTTGAATTGAAATACGATGTGTAGATTTTAAAGGGATCAAGTAGTATCTTCTTATAAGATAAAAAAATTTACTTTTGTAAACCCTCACTAGTTATCAATAATTTCAAAGAACAATTATAGGTTTAAGGGATGAAACATGGAAAAAAGTGGAGTGTATTCTGGTTGTGACTAATAAATAGCCATACCTATTCATTTTAAAATATTTTTTAAACCTTTTTCAACATTTCCAATTGTAAAATAATTTTTATAATTTTTACTTTTTATTGGGGTATGAATTTTTTATCCTCAGTATTTAATTTTTTAGAAAAAAAATTAAAATAAACTTATTACCTAATGTGAGCCTTATTATTTAAAATAATAAAGTAATTTTATTATATAATATACTTAAATGTGGGATAAGTTAAATTAAAAATAAATACACTTAATTAGATGTAAATTTTTTTATAGAAATAAAGATTCTCAATAATAAAAATATATATAAGATTAAAATAACATTTTTAATGATTTTATTTATAGAATTGATTTATTATTAATTGATTGAATGGTATGAGTATTTAAAATAATGGAAGAGCCAAATTAAAAATTTATAATATATAATCCAAATAAAATATTAAAAACATTTATTTAATAAACTACCTATTTAATTTAGTTCTAATTATATTGGAAATAAGAATTATAAGATAAAATGATTTATTAAAATGAGTTATATTTATAGTTAAATATATGTTTCAATACGTAAAAGGTTTTTGAAACTTTTTATTTATTCTTATGTAATGATAAAATTAGAAAATTTATAATTTTCACAAAAATCATATTTTCGAATAAGAAACAATGTTTTCGAAAAAAGTCAAACATTCATAATATGTAAATTTTGATGATTGGAATTTAATATTTTATTTTATTCCATAAAATTTAGATTAATAATTTTTTTATTCACATTTTTTAACGCTATACAATATTTTTTAAATATCCATTTTCAATGTTAGCTTATATTTAGTATTTATCATCTAGATTTAATAGTTTTTCATGGTATATTATCCCTGAATTTATTAAATAATTTTTAATACTAGTTTTTTTATTATGTTTTTCTTCATCTAAATTAGTTGTTTTAGGTAATGATAGTTATTAAACAGAATATTTTTTTAAGGATGGAAAAAACACAATTCAGTACATTCTAACCTCCTTAAAAAATAATTTTTCCTTCAATTGTTTTACATGAAAGAAATAAAGTGATGGTATTTTTTATTCATTACATCATCAGGATCCTTGGTAGCTTATTCAAATCTATAATTTCTCCATGGAAGTTTTTCCTAATGTGTTTTTTAATTCTACGAAACCATGTCCTTTCGATTCAAGTTTTAAATTATTTATTCCTCATATGAGAGATCATGTTCTAGTTTCATGGAATCCAAGATTAGTACATGTTAAGGGTAAAGTATGTAATTCCTCTCAAAACTAATGTTAACATGATGTACTTGGTATAGCTCAGGTGGTTGTGCTATTAAATATGCAACATCCTCGACATTGTTATGGATTTCCAAGGGACTGATATACCTACGGCTCAACTTCCCATTCTTCATAAATATCCTAACTTCTTCAATTGAGATATTTTAAGGAACACCTTATCATTAATTTTAAACTCTATATCTCATCAATTATTATCTCTATAATAGTTACATAAACTTTTTTCCACATCCACTTGTCATTGAATGGTTTGATCCTTCTGCACCATTTCCTTGAAAATGTCATGACCTATCATCTTCCTCTCTCCATCGTCATCCTAGATTATTGGAATTATACAAAACTTCCCATATAAAGATTTATATTATTACATTTTAATGATATACTGGGAACATTTTTTATGTGATAACACTACCATAGGGAGGTTTTTACCCCATCACCGATGAAAAATCCATGGAAAAAAATTGTCGGTAACATTCCCAACCCGCAATCCACCAGGAAGTGCCCTGAGTAGGATCACAACATTACCTCAACCACGCCTCCCCACATTACAGATGTTGGTGATTAGAAATGAGACTCTAATTAATAAAATAGGTAGACTATAAACTCTTTATTATAGTATTTCACAAAAGATAACATGTGAAATCAATGAAACAATTAATAGGAAACAAGAAACATTCCTTACTAACATTTACCCAATCAATGTGTGAAACATAGACAATAACATTTCATGTCATTCTAGCAGTTCCAAATGTGAAGGAAACCCAAAAAAAAAGACAAGAAGTTGAATCCTCAAAATGGGTCCTAACTTCAAGTTTGGATCGTTATCCATTCGCATACCTAGACTAACACAAATCCCTATCATGGCGCCTTTTCCCTTGGCCTGACCCTCTTCCATGAAATATTATCTAGTAACTAATGGTAGCCCAATACGAGTGTGACAACTATTGAATCGTTCACCACCAGTGGGCTCTACAAAATATTCAATCTAAATAGATAGTTCATGTAGGTATAAAATGAATGAAAATGTAAAATAACAGACAACTTGGGTTTTATTATTTATCAATATATAAATTAAACATTTCCATCATTAATTCCATTTTAATCATTTATACCATCCTCATTACTAGATTTATTCTCATCTCAGGTTGTATTGGTTATGAAATTACAACATTTACACTATAGTGTAAGCTATTAAATTATTAAGAATGACGTAAAACTCAAATTACCTATCTCACTAAGGATAATAATTTCATAAATAAGCATAACACAATTACATTGGAGCCTCAGTTTTGGAAGTCCCATCCTATTAAACTATTAGGGGCTTAAAGAATCAGTCTATCTCCCTGACATATGCATTCTTGGATGGGGTTTTGATCATTATTCCAACCCAACCAATGAGAGGATCCTTTGTCCTTTGTCACACACCACCAATCCATGTCCATGTGCTTATTTATCCATTAATATTGTATGTAATGTCATAAAACATTCCTAACCAATAAACATAACACTTACAATTCACATTACATTCAACATTTTATGAATCATAAAGCCTTAACCGGGGAGCACATTTACCAATCACTTAGCATAGCCCATTTAATCCATTTCCCTTTCCCTTGTATTAACCTAATATGTATATTCAACAGTTCCGATACACTAACATGTATTTTTTAATTAATATAAATTAGATTATTTGACATATCCATCAACACCAAAATCATTATCCTGTTTACACATTAATAAAATTATTTATTAACCCACTTACACACTTCCATTAAAATTTCATAATCCATTTGACACATTCACATTAATCCAATTCACTAATTTTTTCTATTTTCCCAAAACTTCCCTTATTCCATTACCAAAAACTAGACACATATACTATTAGAGACATTTATCATTCAAAGTAACATGTCAAGAAATTAAAAAAATCAGGTATTTCATCATAAGGAATACCTGTGCTTAAAAGTATAATTTACCATGTTGGAGAATGTTGGTGCACCCCATGGGTGTCCCTAAATCGGTCAAATCATCCTCAATGCATCCCATGGGGATCATGAGGGGTAAAAATCATCATTTACCCAACTATTTTATAAAATATTATGAATGGAATCAATACAAATTAATAGGGATGAAATATCACAACTACACATGCATAAATCTGTGACAAAACTATGGGATATAACATGGAGACTACCTTCCTCAAATATAAAGATAAGCACACCCTTAACCATAGCCTTGGATCTAGATTCAATCACCCATGGATGCCCCAACATATCATCCTTTGAAAAAATATGGCTTTTGGGAATAATAGGAAGAAGAAAAAATTTACAATCCCTAATCATTAAATGAGAAGAAATAGGGGTGTAAGACTTAACTTGAGCATCAATCCACAATCTATGGCACTCCAAATGACCTAGAATCACAGGAGAATGATCTTTTTGGAATCATTGTAACCTTTGGCTTATTATTATCATTTCAAGGAGAGAATGGGGAAGAAAATAATTTGACGATCTAAAATTCCATAGGGAACAGTTTTGTAAAATCAAGACTTTTAATGAGGTGCATGGTTTGGACACATGGTTTTCCAAACCATGTACAAACCATGGTACTTCCACTATCCAAAGGGGGTTGAGTCACATGGTTACTTGGTGAGTCTCACATGGTTTTAAAAATCATGATTCAACTGAGAAAATTTTTACTTTCCATGTATGAATGGTTTTGCCTTCTCCCATCCATAGTTTACTTAAAAATACACCCCTCCATCTGGATAGACTACTTTGGGCGCATGGCTACCCCTAAATATGAACCAATCATGAAACATACACTCAATGGACAAAATTATTTTTCCATCATGCCTTGAACCCCCAATACGCCCCTAAACCTCACCAAACAACCATTATGCTTTACATTAACCAAAACTAAGGGATTAATACCAAACATTAAACAATTACATACCACCAAAAAGTACATATTCTTACAACCTTTCAACTATATTATAGATCATATTCAATTCATTCTTTAAAGGATCACTGGTCATCTGAAGGGAAGATATTGGGACAATGTTCCCACATATCCGACTCTCTCTCCCATGTGTTTGCCTAAACATTACCATTCTTCTACAAAACACAAGCAGAACTCCCAATCATTCCCCAAAATACCTTATGACTATAATCGAAAACACTAACTATATGATCCTCAATGGAAAATTCATCCTCAGAAACAAAATCCTCAAAATCAATCACATTAGTTGGGTTAGGGTGATAATGCTAAAGATGTGACACATAAAATACATTGTATAGAACACTAGGTAGTAATGGAAGAGCCAATTGGTATTCCAATCTCCCGATCCTCCCCACAATCTCAACTGGTCAGATGTACCTAGGTACCAATTAAACCTATTTATGAATCCAATGTTGACCCATCCTTGGACACAACCAAATAAATACATGATCACCCACCACAAACTCAAGAGGTCTTCGATGCTTATCCACATATGAATTTTTTCGACTCGGTGTCATTGGCATGAATTTTAATATCAACCGAATCTTCTCTGACTTCTACCACACAATAATTGGTCCAAACAACATTGATTCTCCATATTTTATCCAACACAATTTATATCTACATGGTATACCATAGAGAACCTCAAACATCTCCATCTAAATCGTAGTATGAGAACTGTTGTTGAAAGAAACATTAACTATCTCTTGATGATTATCCCATTATACACCAAAATCCATCACACAATCCCTTTACATGTCCTCAAGTACCGGAATGGTATACTCCGAATTCCCCACAATTTTTGGGTGAAAAGTTGTATTTAAAAACATCGATGTACCAAGGGCGTTCTTTAATACCTTCAAGAAGCAAGATGTAAAAATTAGATCATGATCTAAAACTGTAGTTTAAAGTAACTTGTGCAACCATTATATCACCGGAACATACACGTTAACCAACCATTCCATTCCTAATTCGTATGTTCTTGTAACACACCACTGAAAAACTTATGCTCATTCTTTACCTATATACAGGTAAGTTATCAAGACATAAAGCCTCCAACCTAATTCTTCATCCCTAGAAACCAATTTTTCCTACGAAGATCAAGATGCATGTTGGTAAACCATGAATATACTATAGACATTGATTCATGTAAATATTGAATTAACTATTTTCTCATGCATGCTGGTACAATAACCTGACCACAAACATAAAAAATATCATCTTCATTAATGGTCTAATAAGAAGGTGACATCCCACCATTAATACTTTCCTTTAAAGCTAATCATTCATGATTCTCATGCTTCATTTCCCAAATCTAGATCAGAATAATAGACACAATAGAAAAGGATAAATGAGTCATATTCCATTGGACATTTTTTACCTCAAGGTGCATCTCAACAATCAATTACATCATCATACCCTCTAAAATTAATTCTCGAACTTCCTGGTTTTGAGTCTTCTAACTCATTGAATCTGTAATACTATTTTACATTATATATGTGTATACCATCTCAAAATTAAAGGAAGACATGTAATAGCCCCATATTCACTTCAAAATATTCAAATATTGATGATAGAATAGTTACATCATGATTTTATGATTGGTATACACCATAAATTATTCCCCCAACATGTAGTGACACCAGTTTTTCAAGGTGTATACTAGTACATCCAACTAAATATCATGGTTTGGGTAATTTATTTCATCAGGATTCATCTTCCAAGAACCATATGCAACCACTCTATCATTATTCATTAACACTTCCCCATGTGAAACACTGCATGAATCAGAAAACAATGTATACCCCTTACCTAGCTTGGGAAAGATCAGAATTGGAATAGTAGTCAGTTACTTCTTGAA
The DNA here is from genome assembly GCA_963277665.1 of Viscum album. Lineage (NCBI taxonomy): Eukaryota > Viridiplantae > Streptophyta > Magnoliopsida > Santalales > Viscaceae > Viscum > Viscum album. The sequence goes on along the minus strand of OY728120.1, from coordinate 1,253,846,089 downwards.
CTCCTAGAAGGAATTATCACATTCCTTGGACCACTGAAAAGGTAAGGTATTATAGGCTAAACTGATGAGTGGAACTTCCAAATGGAAATATTAATTAATTATCCTTCAGTAGTAGACCTCCAAACCAAGAAAACACATGACAACAGAAACATTCTTCGGTTTCTCCCAAGATACAAATTTCTGAACATTCTCTAGTCCCACTGAATCACCTTCCTCTGAGATAATATGACCCATGAAATCCGCCCCATCGATCCAGAAATGAATTTTGGAAGGATTGGTGTATTGTCAATTATCCCTAAATGTACTCTGAATGATGTCAAGTTGTTTCTCATGATCGTCGTGATTCATAGAGTACAATATGATTTAATATAAAAATAAAAGCACAAATTTTTCCACATATGAATGAAATATTTGATTAATTAGGGCCATAAACACTTATGTTGCATTATTAAATAGAAAAAGAATAACAAAATTCTCATAAAACACATACCTGCTCTTGAAGGTGGTCCGTGGTATATCAAAAGGTATCAACAAAATTTGAATATACCATTATCTCAAATAATGTTTTAAAAAAACTAATGTTCCTCTTAGTTGACCAAGTATATCATAGATCCACAATATACTACATGGATTCATAAACTCTATCTGATTCATCATCTAATAAACAATGCGCAATCATAATGATCCATCAACATTTTAGTAAAACAGTGCTAGAAATCCCCATGTTGAAATACTATGATGAATAAACCCGTAATTCACTAATTCATCAAATTGAGTTTTATGTTCCTCATATTTTTTATGTTCCATTATATATCGAAGAATAAAAAATGGGTTTTCTCCTAACATAATTTCTACCATAAAATAAACATCTCTCTCAGGAAGAATCCCTAATAATTCTTCTAAAAACGCATCATGAAATTGATACCCTAGATTAGGAAAAAAACTTTCTCTACTCCACCATCAGCAAGAATGATACAATCCATGTGAGTTGTGTGTTCACCTAACGTCAAGAAAATTGGCCATTTATGGTATTCCCAAACATCCAATTTACCATGATGGAAATAATTGTCTTCCCCAGGAAATGTTATTGTCACTGTATGAAAGTAATAGTCAATATGGTCTTGGTACAAAACAATCCATTCTATACACAAAACTTGATCAAAAATTGACAACTCCATAAAAAATAGGTTCCACAGGAATAGGTACCCACTAACCTTGAGAGAACACACCTTACCCAACAAGATATTTTCTATTCAGACTTGAAACATTGTATCAATTGACATAACTCCACACATAAGTTTAACTGTTTGGATAAAAACAACCAAAAACTATGTATAAATAAAATAATTTGACGAAAAAATATGGAGTAATGAACTAGAAAGCATGAAAGTAACAACAATCATACCTAAAACAGTTGATGGCCCAGCCTCACCATCTCCATATTGAAGGTGAACAATGTAGTATAGACATGCCCCTATACCTAGGGTCTCGGTCGGAATTCTTGGAGAATCACTCTTTTTTCTTATGAATTATCTCATCCTAGAAAACCATGTCTTACAACCCTACCAGTGTGGCCCATAAATCTCCAACTACAATTCTTTTATGCGTTAAATGACCCCTAACTATACCCAATACTGGCATGAGGCCTCCCTCATTAACCACATGTCGATGGTTCCTATAGATCATATGAATATGTATCATTTTTTCACAAACTCTACACCCAACTGGTGGATAGGGAGCTCATGGGGAGAATGTCTCGGACTACCACACCGATAGTAGAAAAATAGATTAGTACTCTAAGATGATTCTTCTCTTTTCTTACTAACCTGTCCACCACCACCCTCCTGTAAACTCACTAAATGATGCTTCCTATCATTGGAAGTTACATCACTAGATCAACCATATTAAACAATATTTCTACCACTATATGACTCCAGAAGGTTCCCTTGTGATATAAGGGACTCATACATTCCCTCATCAACTATCTTTTAATTGAAGATATTCACATGTGACTTGGTCAAATATGGGATCCCATCCTAGAAACTTATTTTTGTGGCTACCTTATCACCCACCACAGCTAAAACAAAATTTTTCAAGTTACTGAAATGGCCTATATACTCTATCACTAGCATAGTACCTTTGTTAAACCACACAAATTTTGTATCCTTCTCCTTCATCAAGTTCGCGATGTAGAAATTTTCAAGAAAAGTGTCATGAAAATATTTCCATTCTATACTATCATCATGATATAATTAGAATAAGACATCCCAAAAACTCTTTTCCTGACCTCTCAAAAAATATTTTCCCAAAATAACTCTTCTATTAGGAATATTATATAAGTGGTCAAGAATAATTTGTGTGGATTCTATGCAGAATTACACTACCTCAGGTCCACCCTCTCCTACAAAATTCGATGGGTGATGCTACTAAAACTCTCTGGTCAGCTCAAACATACTCAGAACAACCCGCCCTAGGACCCATTACATCATTTTCATAGAATGTGGGAATTTATTACAGAACTACTCTTCTTCCCCTTTACCCTGAATAACTAGGTCCCCTTACTCCACCTATGGAGAAGTGTTCTTGAGGACACCATCCTTTCGCACATCTGGAACACGACATCATGGTGGAATCTTCCTTCAATTCCAAGTGCACATCTCAAAACACATACATAAATCATTCAAAATTTACATTAATGAAGTCTCCCTACATTGCATATACAACAAATTTATCATAAAAAAACCTTCGTAGATTAAATATTTCATATAGAACCATCCTCTACAATCCCTACTATGGGACATGGATGGCATGAGGTAACACAACATATAATCACCTGTCTTTTATTATGAACATTTTTTATTATTTTACACATTCTCAATGTGATTCCTCCCTCTTAAGAACATTTACCATTTCTCAACTTGTTTTAAAAAATAGTTTATATAATTTTCACCTTTCATTATGTATAGTTCACTGACAATTCGTTAACAATATTTTTATTTAACCATTTGAATAATAATTATTCCACACCATTTTCATCTATTTTCCAAGGGAGTAAATATAATTATAAAAATTACACCCCACTACAATCCTATGTGTTCCTTTCACAATGCTTTCTAAATATATGCCAAGGTTCCTAAAATGATGTGTGAATGCACAAACTCTTGTTGAAATATCTATGATAATAATATAATAAAACTATTATATCACAATAAACGTGTGTCACCCAATGGTGATATATCATTCAACAGTAATAACACATATCTTGAACTACAATTCTGAACCATTGTAGTTTGGTTTTCCCTTGTACATTAATTTTCCACTCCATTTCATGTTCTCATTTCCATGACCCAATACATCTTAATGTCACATATACTATCCCAAATAGTATGGAATAGAAAATTATACCCCCCCCCTAAAACAAATTTTTTAAGATCCCCAACATAAAATCTACCAACAAGTGCCCCGAGAAAGGTCACCACATGGCCTCAACCACACCTTCATGTATGATAGAGGTTTCTGACTAGCAGTGAGAGTCTAATTGATTATGTGGGGAGACTATACCATATTTATTAGATTATGAAGTAGAATATAACATGTGAAATAAAGGAAATAATAAACAATAAACCAGAATCATTCATAACTAACATTTCCCAAATAGGGTGTAAATCAAAACCAATAACAAATATGTCATGTCACTCTAACATTAAAAAAAGTGAAGGAAACCCAAAGTAAATAAAAAGAAATAAATCTCGAAAATAGGATCTAAATCCATATCTAGATCCTTATACATGCACATTCCAATACCAAATCAAATCCATATAATGGTGCCTTTACTGTTGTCATAACCTACAACCATGAAATCATCATAGGTACCCAATAGCGGCCCAATCAGGGTGTGAGTACAAATCAGTAGGAAACCCTCAATGGTGTCCAAAAAATAACTATTCTAAATATATAGTGAAATAATGTATGAAATGAATTTTAAGGTAAATCATAAGAAACACCAGGTTCCATTTGTTATGAAAATTTACATTATCCATTTCAATCATCAATTCCCCTTTCATCATTTATACCATCCTCACTTCTAAATTAATTATCATCCCACATTCCATTGGTTAGGCTATTACATCATATACAAAATTACCTTAGTAGGACAATTACTAATCATGAAGAAAATGTCAAGAGTTTTATCTCAATCGGGATAAATTTTTTGAAAATAATCCAAACACACATACCATGGATCCCCATACCAGGTAGTCACATACAATACAACTTTTAGGGACCTAAAGCATTAATCTGACCCCTTAACCCATGCATTCTAGGGTTTGGTTCAAAGAATACATCCAACCCAATATATGGGAGGAACATTAGTCCTTTATCATACCCCACCAAGCCATGAAAACACTATTATTTATACATTAACCATATATATCATATCAAAACACATTCACAATCAATACACATAACACTTACAATTTCAATTACATTCAACATTTCATATATCATAAACCCTTAACCCGTTATCATTTTAACGATTTACTTAGCATAGAACATTTAGTCCATTTCCATTTCTCATGACGTAATCCAATAAAGTTTTTCAAGGGTTCACATATATTAACATATATATGATAGTTACCATAACTTTTTCAATTTATCATATTCATCAGCACCAAATACATTTTACCGCTTAAACATTAGTCAATTAATATGCCTTAACCCACATATACACTTCCATTCCAATTTCTTACTCAATTTGATAAATTCACTTTAAACTGTTTAATTCCTTTTTCACATTTTAAAAATCAATCCCTTTTTATAGTACTTAAAACTATACACATCCACTATTAGTGTCATTTATAATTCAAACTAACAAATCAACACATTTATCAAGGTCTTTATTTCCACATTTGGTTACATTTTTCTTAACATTGTATCTACTAGTGTTCAAGAATGTTAGTGAACCCCATAGGTGGACCTAAATTGGTCAAATCATCATCAATTCATCCCTTTCAGATAATGTGGTTTCTAAAACATCAGTTATCCAACTATTTTACTGAATTGAACTAAATGTATTAATACACATAAAGAAGGATGAAATATCACAACTAAAAATGCACAAATCAATGAAAAAGTCATCTAATATAACTTATAGACCACCTACCTCAAATCTAAAGACGATCACACCCTTAACAGTACACATGGATCTAGATTCAAGCACCTTTTAAAACACTAAACTAATTCCACTGGAAAAAGAGGGTTATGGTGTTTCAGAATTAGAAGAACAAATGTACAATCCCAATTTCGAAAAAGAGTAGAAAGAGGAGCATTAAAAATACATAATGAATTGATCCCTAATTGAAGGAAATTCAGATGGCATAGAATCAGAGGATAATGATCCTCTGGAAGCATTGAAAGATTTTTTTATTCATTAGCGTTTCAAGGCGAGAATGGGGAATAAAATCAGTTGAGGGTCTTAATATCTTGATGGGTAGTTTGGTAAAGTAACACTTATTAATTGGGCTCATGGTTTTTCTAAACGATGGGAAAAACCTTGGAAAAACAATGCACCTTACACTATCTATGGGGGTGGAGTCACACAGTTCCCTTAGAAGGTTGCATGGTTTGAAAAATAGTATAATAACCATCCAGAATGTCATGATCCACAGTAGCAAAGTTTGACCTCCCCCCTACACAATTTACATAACTATGCACCCCTCCTCTGGGTTAGCATTGTTTGGTCATACTATTATACCAAACTATATTCCAACTGTGCATCATGCATTGGATGACCAAAATTATTTTCCATTCTAGCCTCAAACCCCTAGAACACCCCTGAACCTCCTCAATCAACCACTAATCATTCAATTAACCATATCTAAGTGATTAAACTAAAAATTTAAGCAACGAAATATCTCCATGAAGTGAAAGATCTTACAACCTAATGACTCATCCTCGTGTCATACATCCAAGAATCACCAATATTCCAAAGACATGAGATTCTTCCACTAAGGCTGTATATCCAACCCTACATCCCATGACTCATCATGAAAATTAGTATTCTGCCACAATACTCGAACCAAAGGCATTGTATTACCTAAAATACTTTCTCACAATGATCCACTACGTGAATGAGATACTCCTAAAAGGAAACATCAACCTCAAACTCCACATCCTCAAAATCAATCACATGATATGGGTTAGTGTGATACTGTCGATGAAGTGGAAAATGAAAGACATTTTGTATACCCCTATATCACTTTTGAAGATCCACTAAGTATTCCATCTTCCTAATCCACTCCCCAATCTCAACCAATCCCACATACATGGGTTCTAACATAACCATTTTCTAAATCTAGTGGTGACCCAACCATGGCAACACCCAATGAAACAAATGATCACCCACCCCAACTCAAGAGGTATTCAACGTCGATCCTCGTATGACTTATGTTTACTTAGTGTTGTTTCCATTTGTTTCTACATCAACTAAATATACTACGACTTCTTCTATATGAGACTCAGTCCCAAAAAACTATGATTTCCCAACCACCTTCCTACACAACAGAGATTTACAACTTCTACTATATGGTTCATCTAATAGTTCCATATAAATCATCCCATGATAACTATTATTGTAATAAAACTCAACCAACACTAGAATATTTTCCCAAAATCCACCAAAATATAGGACACAATACCTCAATGTCTCCTATAGTAACGGAATGGTATGCTCCGTCTTCTCGTCTGTTTGTGGGTGAATGGTTATACTAGAAAACATCGAGGTACCAAGTGCCTTCTATAATCACTTCTAGAAAAATGATTTAAAATGCAGATCATGATCAGAAACAATAGTTAGAGGTATCATGTGAAACCTTACTACCTCCAAAACATTCAACTCACCCAACTTGTATCAGGTGAATATCTCTCGATTTATTAAGAAGTAATCCAATTTAGTCAACAAATCCACAAGTAACCAATAAAATCTTAATTCTAACGAATCCATGAAAGAACAATAATAAAATAAATCCTCATCGCATTCCATTTCTATTCTAGAATTATAAATGTATACAAAAAACTACATGGACATGGATTCTCATCCTTCACCTACTGAGAGGTAAGGAATCAAACCATAAAACATCAAAATTCTTTCTTAATCCCTAGACACCAATAATTCATAAAAAAATGAGGATACATATTATTCAACCCTTGATTGACTTCCAACATTGATAGATGAAACTCACGCATTTACTCTTCTCGCATACATTTTGGCACAACAACATGGCCCCAAACAAAAATTACCTCATCATCACCAATGGTCCCACCATAAGTTGACTCCCCACCTTTAAGACTTTACCTTAAAGAATTAAATTTAGTATCCTCATTCTACATTTCTTTAATGTGGATCAGAAGCATACACTCAATGGCCAGGGATTAAATTTTCATAATCCCTTGGTCATTCTGTACCCTAAGAATCATCTCGGTAAATAAGTCCATTATCTTTCATTCTGAATGTCAATCCTAAATATCCTTGTTTTGAGTCTTAAAACTCAAAGAATCCACAACAGATTTTCCCTTTCCCACTGTGTATACCAGCTCATAATCTAAGGACTACATGTACTCGACCCATCATTTCTGATAAAGATTCAAATCACATTGTGGAAGACTTACATCAGGATTTTATGATCAGTATACTCCATAAATTTTACCCCCAACAAGTTGTGCTGCAAAAAAATCTAGGTTAATACCACTGTGGCTGACTCAAGATCATGGGTGGGGTAATTTATTTCTTGAGGCCTCTATTGTCGAAAACCATGTGAAACCACATGATCATCCTGCATCAAAGCTTCCCCAAACCCAACATTGTATGCACCACAAAAAGGTATACCCCATACATAACATGAGAGATATCATCATCAATATGGTAGTCAACAACTTATTTAACTCTAGAAAGGAATTCTCACACATCCATAACCAATCAAACATGACACCCTTTTTGGTTAAACTAGAGAGTGGAAATACCAAATGAGAAAAGTATTTAACAAACCATCATTAATATCCCCCCAAACACTAGAAATATAGGGCATCAAAAACATTCTTAGGATTGTCCCAAGGTAACCCTGCCTGTGCTTTTTCTGAGTATAATGACACACCTTGGTAAGAGATAATATGTCCAAATAAATGCACCTTATCGATCCAAAAATTACATTTAGATATCTTAGCATATACATTGTGCTAGATTAGTGGACTGAGGATTATTTCAAGATGTTTGGTATGATCATAAAGATTATTAGAGTTCACTAAGATGTCATCATCAAAGAAAACTGTAAACTGGTCCTTGAATGGATGAAATATTTAGTTAATTAGGGATATAAACACTAATCATGCATTTGTCTACCCCAATGACTTCACAACTAACACATACAACCCATACCTTCTCTTAATTGTGGCCCAGGGTATATCATAAGGTCTCACCCTTAGTTGATGATACCCTGATCTCACTTTTTTTAAAACATTGTAGAACCTCCTAACTAGTCAAAAAACATTTATTCGTAGAAGGGGGTATCTATTCTTAATGATCATCTGATTCATCTTCCTAAAATAAACATAAACGCGCAATGATCCATCAACTTTCTTTGAAAACTTCACTAGAGATCCCCATGCTGAAATATATGGATGAATAAACCCTTTATTCCCCAATTCCACTAACTATGTGTTATATACCTATAGTTATATTTATTACATTGTATATTGAATAATGGAAAGCTGTTCTTTTCCTAATATCAATTTTATCCTGAATTTGAAATCTCTCTCGAGCAGCAGCCCTATGAAGTACTAAAAAATACCAAAAATAATCCACCATAAGAGGAAAGAAAAATTTCTCTACTCCTCCATCATAAATCATTAGACAAGCCACCAGAGCTATGATTTCATCTATATATCGGGAATTTATCCCTAAATAACCTACTCAAACATCCCATTCACCATGATAGACATAATTGTCTCCATCAAGAGACCTGGACATCTCCCAATGATGGTAATAGTTGATATGGGATTTTTAAAAAACTAGACATTCCATACCCAAAAAAAAAGATCAATACTCAGCATCTCTAGAATAAATATGTCACATAAGAAATGGTAACAACCAACCTCAGGAGAACTCCCCTTACACTATAGGATATTTTCTTTTCACACTGTGGTAATGTATTGGCCATCATAATCTTCTATATATTAAAACAATATCATGTGGATTATATTAAATTCCTTATTAGTGGATATAGGTTTAAATATTTTTTCATTAGTATACATATCACACAATACTCTATAAGGATATGGTAGTCCAATCTACAATGCATGGATGATTGATATCAATGTTAAATCATGTATCGTGTAAATTTTTTCAGGATTTTTTTATTTTCGTGAGGCATAAAAGATTAAATTTTCATTTTTTAGGATGATTATTTCAAATTCCTTATTTAAATAATAAAAATATATTAGAATCCCATACCTATTAAATGGTTTTTTAAGTATAGGAGTAGTGGCCAACTTCATCTTTTGGTAGATGAAAATTCATTCCCATTCATCTATCAAAAGGATCATTACTCCCTTTTGTGTTAACTTGGATAGTGGATTTGGTATCCATTAGATGTTCCTCAAAATAGTTTAATAGTATCTACACAACCTGATAAAACTATATATCATGGATTCAATGGTTGGTTTGGATCATTTTTATTTATCTTGTCTTTTTTAAGGATATATAGATATTCCCTTTCAGGTGATCACATGACCCAATAATGAAAATATATTAGCATAAATTAACATTTTATAATTTTGGAATAAAACACCACCTTTATTATAATTAGAAACACAATCCAAAAATAATTTAACTTGCTTCTTTATTTTTCATGTATATAAAAATATCATAAAAAATATAACCACAAACTGATCTAAGTAATCTCAAAGAATCTATTCCTTATATCTATGGAGATGATAGGGGAATTAGTTTATATGAATGGAATCACCATAAAATAAAAATGTACATGGCTTATTTATAATGTTATTTTTTAAATATCCTCCCTTTTAACAATTAAATTATGAAATCTAAATTGTGGTTAGTCATTAAGAAGTACTAAGATCCTATGAATTGATCAAATAGTCCATGGATAGAGGTTAATGTTTATTTATTCTTAATTTTGATCTTGTAAATATCTATATATTAAATGAAATGTCACACTGACCATCTTTCTTGATGAAAAACATATTTGATAATTTTTCTTTACAATGTTTTTTAATTTTTTGACAAATAATTTTTTTAATATAATGTTTTCGTTATTTAGTATTGGATCTGATCCATAATAATGAGCCATGTATGAAGGTTGAATGTTTCTAAATGTTTTAACCCAAAAATAATCGGGAATAAATGTTTTTTTAAGAAACATGTTTTTTGTAATTAGAGTATTAGACTAAAAAATACCAGACATAGTGTATCAGACCTTAAACTGTCAGACATAGAAGGTGAAAGGAACATGGATGTTGGGAGTTCTACAGATTTGTTGATCAGATCCATCAAAATTTCATCCAGATCATAAGATCCAAAAGCAACTGAGGCATAATTCATTGATTGCTATAATTTTTCATATTTCTATAATTATAGAAAGAAATAATCATGATGAGTACAAAATTCTTAATTTTTTGAGTGGATAAGTTTTATTTATTCTAAAGAGTTTTGAAACAATAGAGTCAGTCTAGGATTTAAAATGTTTTCATATTTTCTAAATAAAATTAGATAATGATTTGTTGATCATGTAGTTCTCCTAAATCCTAAAAAATCGTGGGATAAAATCATTTCAATAAATAAAGGAATTGTAATGTTTGAATTTGTTCTAAAGATCCAATTTTTTTTTGCATATTATCCAAAATTACCGAAAATAGAAGTCTCCATAGGTCTGAATGAGTTATAGCTGATAATGATTGAATAATTTCAATGTTACTATGTGGAGTAACCATTGAATAATTTCAATCATTATTGAAAAACCTACATAATGGAATTTCCTTCAAAATGGTTAAATCCATCCTAATGGGAATTCCATGATTTGAATAATTTTATCAACTAACTCAGATAAGGAATGTCAATTAGAACCACTCTGAAAAAGAATGGAATATCGTAATGAGATTAAAATGAATGGTACATCATAATGAGCTGAAAAAGTATAGAAGACCAAAATGAGATGTGAAATAATGGAAGGTGTTTTTGAGATGAGAAATAAAGGAATATCATAATGAGCTGAAAAAAAAATCTAGATCATAATGAGCTAGGATAGGAAGACAAATCATAATGAGAAGAGGAAGATGATACTAAGGAAGATCCATAGTATTGAGACACAGGAAGATACATTGTATTAAATATGAGGAAGTTACATTGGATTGAAGAATGGTTTTAAATTCAATAAGGACAATTATGGGGAAAACGATACATGAATAATTGAAGTTTCTAACATGATATTTAATTCTATGTAAATATAATAGTATTTTTGAAAATGTTTCAAGATGTCTAAGATTAATTTTAAATCAAAGTGTTTTTTGGAGTTTTCAAATTCAAAGAAGTGGTAAATAATTTCATGATTCATTGTATTGATTTTCTAAGTCTCCTATAAATATTTTATTAGATGATTCATTAAATTATAACTTTTCACATAAGTGTAAAATGAAGAGAACTAAAGAATATGAAGTGAATGCTTTTACAGAATAGTGATATTTCAGAACATCTAACATTAATTATTTTGTTAATCTTATTGGGAAACGTGGTATGAATATGATCATATTTATCATCATATTGAAAATTATTTGAATGAATTTTGCAGCATAAATTTAGAAGTACATAATGAGTAATAGAGAATCCAATTGATTTAATCAGACTAGTAAACTTCAACTCATTGGAATCAAACTAAGGATTTAGAATGATCTTTTCTTAGAGAAAATTGAACAAAGTATATATTCTTTTTTCCAAATATTGTTTTTTATGAAACATTGTAATATAATATATTTCATTATAATCCTTCATTTCATGATATAGAAAGTAACTAACTAGTTTTGGACATGTTTTATTCATATAATCATTATTATGAAATTCCATAGACCCACTATAGTGGCTATGGAAAAGATATATGTTATCAAACTAAGCATTAAACCTGTAAATCCTATTTTATTTTGTTTATTTCATACATTTTCATGAATGGATATTTATAAAAATTTCATAAGGAAATACATAATAATAGGTTTTAGTGGTTATGTTTCTAAATGTTTTGAAACTCATACAAAGTATAAAACTAATTCAACCCCCCCCCCCTTCAGTTATTATTGAATCCTTTAGAACAATGATTAGTATCAGATGGATGGTACTATTATTTAATACTTATTATATATAATAAAAGTTATAAAAATAGTATAAGAATTCATAAATTTGATAGAAAATTTTATAAATAATGGAAATAAGGATTATTTTTTATCTCATCCCTCTTTTCTTGGAAGTTGTTGATACTACTATAATCGTTTTTCCACAAATTTAGAAATATTTTCCCATAATTTATTATGATAACTGAAATATATAATTTGATCGAAAAGATAGAAATGATATCCATATGTCCTTATCATAAAATTATTACCATAAAGTTATGAATCTCGAAACATCAATGAGTATGTGGGACAATCTAGAAGGTGTTTTTTTAGGGAAAACTAATGTTAAGGAAAAAATAAAGAAATTCAGCATAGTAAGTATGAAGAATTCAAAATGATAGATGGATAAACTGTTGATGAATAATTCACCAGAGTAAATGAAATATATTTCAACATCAGAGGATTCAGAGATGTCCTAGATGATACTAAAATTGTGAATAAATTTATTAGAATCATTCCAAACATGTTTGATTCAAAAAAAAATCTTTAGAATATATTAATTATTTATCTTTTCATGAATTCTATAAAATTCATATTTATTACAAAATTAGAAAATCTACAACGTTCAAAAAATGATATGAAGTATGAAATTGATTTTGAATCCATGGGAAAATTGAAAATATAATATGTTTAATATGTTTATCTTTATGACTCTAAAGATAATGTGTATTATGAGTTTGAAGATTAAATTAGGTCTATTTTATTCTAGAACTATCAAATAGGAAGGTAAAAGTATGGATGTAATCTTCTCTTCAAATGTTTTAACTGTTTTGGAATGAGGAACTTTTATATGAGTTTCCCCAAGAATAAAGTATGTCAATATCAATATGATTCAAATGAAAAACCGCAATTGAATAAGTTAAAGGATAATGATTATGATAAAAATATATCCAACTTATATGATAATAAATTTATTGGAAATAATATAATTATGTTATATGAGAAATTTTAATTCCACTCAATTGAAAAAAAAACTTTATTAAAGATGGATAATTAGAAAAGGGTATAAAATTCATTTCAAAAGTAGATAACGTAAAAGAGTCCCCAAATAGTGATGAAAAAAGAGGTGATGAATATTTCAGGGAGTATCAACTCAGAATAGAACTTCTTGGATGTCTTTAGGAAAACTAATCTCTCAAGAAATAAATAATATTTATAAAGAATGATTTTGGAGATGTTTTGGAAGGAAGAAAATATCTCATCAAGAAGGAGGAAGAATACATACCATATATTATATGTTACAGACTTAGAATAACTGAACATGGAAAGATAGTTGAAGATCGCAGTATGTAGCTGATAACTAATGAATAATAAGTTAACTAGGTTCAATCTAAACTTCTTGAGTATAAAAATACTTAGAGGAAGTTGAATAAAAACATCAATAGGGCCTTAGAGGTAAACGTTGCTACATATAATGTTATTCAAATTCTCAAATTAGGATTTGGTGAAATCCAAACCCATAAAAAATAATGTCTCATTTTATTTTTCTAACATTTCAGGTTCTGAGAAAATTATTTGTAAATCTTGGTTGGGGAATGGTAGGGAGAAACATACATCATCTAAAATAGATGAAAACATACGCAAGTGGGAAGTTTGTCCATTTATATAGACTTTTAAATAAGAAATAGGTTATTTACCTCAATAAAGTTTCAACAAATAATGAACCTATATCAATGGAAGATGCATATTTTATGGTTATCAATGGTGTTTTGGAATCTATTGGAATATGGGTTATATTTGTTGGAATAAAATTTCTCTACTTGCATGACGGTTTGAACAAATTTTAATCAATTGGTGAAGAAATATGTGTATCTTTCCTAACCCAAGGGATGATACAAAAGGAAAATATCATGTTGTTAGAAAATTTCCAATAAAAATCTAATTTTAATGTTTTGAAGAAGTTTGAAGAAGATTTGATCATGATTTTGATCATACCAAATGACATATGAAACTTCTTCTAGAAAACGATTGTTATGAAAGAAATGTAAAGTAATATCGGAAGAAGAAATTTGAGGAAATTGATTTTTTTTTTGTTGAGATACCATTAAAAGAAGGTATAAGGAATAAACTAGTGATACACGATAGTGGTTTTTCTTCACATATAATAGGTGATATAAATATATTGAAACATGTTGAGATTCAAGATGGATTAGAATTTAACATTGGTAATGACAGTCCATTAAAAATTAGAGGAATCAGAGCGGTTGTGATTGGTGATGAAAATTTGAAATCTCTTGAATTTTTTATTTTTTGATGAGATAAAACATATCACACTTATGTTAATTCTAATTTGTGATGATGAGAAAGAATATATTTGTAGAACTGACTATTGTATCATCAGAAGTGCGAAATATGGAAAATTTATCCTGAATGGAGAATGAACTAGTGTTAATCTATTCTAAATTGGAGAGTTCAATAACTCTTATTACTTGAGTACTGAATATGATAACAAATTGTGGCACTGACGATTTTGGACCCACGGGTAGAAATTTAAAAAAAACCCTATATAGTCGATCCACCATTAATTTTTTTATAATTTTAGTAGGGAGAATAATTTTATTATTAATTTTCAGAAATGGTAGATGAATAACAAATGTCATATGATAGTTGAGATTCAGTCTACCCGACCTCTGGAATATATTAAATCATATTAGTGTGGATCGATGAAAACCCAAATTTCAAAAGGAGATTTATACTCTATCACATTCATTTATTTTTTCACTCAGATTAAAAATATCATGTTTTTGAAATAGAAGTCAGAGGATGTGGAATATTAAATTTTTTAAAAAAGAAGTCAAGAATGAAAAGGGGACCTATGTAATGATGATGAGAATAGATAATGGTATTGAATTTGCGATTAATAATTTTCATCCCCATCTAACAAAACATACTAAAAAAAATTATGTAGTGCTCTATATTTCCGAAAATAAAAAATAGAGTAGAGAAAATAAAGAGTAAATTTTTTGGGGAAATGGGAAGATGTATTTCATTAGAACACAAAATTTCAAAGCTCTATTAGAGATTTGTTGTCAGTACTATTGTGTATGGGATGAAACTAGCCACACATGCAAGGTATTCAAAACATGACATTTGTTTGAGAATGTTTAATTTTTCTCAAGGAAGATTTTATAGAAAGTTATATATGGATGGTGTTGACTCATGAAATCTAATTGTAATTTTTTATTTGGATGATATAATTTTTCAAGGTAGTAAGAAATTTTTGTAAAGGGTTTTCTGATAAAATGAAGAATGCATTCTAAATGTCAACGATGGGATAATTAACATTATTCCTTGGCTAACAAGTTCATAAAAAAGAAAACTACATTTTACTATCTCATGAAAAATATTCCTGGGAATTTTTAGAAAAGTATGGGATTGTAGAATGCCAAGATGCTTCCACTGTTTTATATTTGAAAACAAATTTTTGTATATATGAGTGCCAAAAAAATAGTTCAGAAAGACATTCCTTAGATGATTGGATGTGTCACGACCCCCTCCCCACAAAGTGTACCCCACCTGGTCCGAAAATGTGAGAAGGGAGATAATGACTCCCGAGTCCCGCATCCAGTAGGCCCCAGGTTGGAGACTAGCACCGAGGGTATAATAAACACACAGATGGGGGGAATTACCCTCTAAGAGAACACATACAGAAGAGAGAAAAAAGATAGATACCAACCGAATCCAACTGAAATATAAAAGAAACCCAAGTATATATTTAAAATTTCATGCAAAAGTACAACAACTGAAAGGGGAAACTACAAGTACCCAAAATAATGTAAAATAACGGCGATCACAATCCAGAACACCTCCTCCAACAACAAGCTAGTAGTAACCAGCTTGATCTCCAACCTTCTCCATGTGACCTGAAAAAAAGTTTATGTATACGTAGGGTGATTATAACAGCATACTCAGTAGGATCCTCCCTGAAGCCTCTCATGAAAAAGTAAAGAAATCACGCTAAAGCACAGGGAACAATAAAGAAAATAACCTGTCACCTAATAGGTATACTATGTTCCCAACCTCACCATGGCTACTCTCACCAAGTAATGCATACAAGAATATAGAATATATAAAAATATATCAAGGGTAACCCGCTACTACTTCCCCACTGTTTTGTCGCTTTTCCCCAACGATATATGTGTTGTGCATCTCTCTCCAAAGGCTCGCCCGTATCAACATGCGCCAAGCTCCACAATCTGCACCTCGTGCACCATAAAGGCTTTCTCACAGACACCTGGGCTAAGCTCCACACCATCCTCACAACCAAAAGTAACCAGGTAGATTCCAGGATCTACCACAGCTTGCATAACGTGTATCATATGTCGGGTATTATACCTCAAGCCATTACAGCCCATACATCGAGTAAGGATCCTCAAGCCATCACATCCTATACACGTTACACCTATAGTAGTCCATAGGATACTATATCTAGAATATATGTCTGTGAAATAACCACAAACCATTACAACCCTATACACACATATAAGGGGAAAACTAACCAATGTTCCTTCCACCACCAGTAACTACCAAGAGAAGAGAGCAGGGCCAAAGGGGGTAGTCGTCCATTCATCCTCCCACCGGAATGTTGGGGAAAACACCCCCCAGGGCTCAGAATCCACGGGGTGTCAGTTTCCCTTACTAACAGGGTGGATTATCATATTGAAACACAAACATTACAGAATATATAATACATCACAACCACAATATGGGCATAACCTATTCTTAGCCTCAACTGTAGATAACGTCTCTCGGACTCCGGGCTGCTATTTCTAAGACTAGGTATCATATAGGCACACAACCAATTAAAGAACTTCGTTAGGTAACTTCAATCCCTTTTAATCAATTCCATTGTACTTCAATTAAGTCATTGCACATTAATTTACCATGAACAACCCACATTAAATTTCTCGGAATCACATTCAAAATAGACCATTCCATTAAAAGTTAAAACATCACCATTAAATTCCAGCATCTCCAACCCCGTGGATTATCAACATTTAATCAAACTTTCATTTAGAATTATTTTACCCTATTCCCAGGCATTCTATAAAAACATCATATGCTACTAAACACTAGGGTTCTCAACACGGTGAGTAGATATACTACTTGTTGAGTCTTTACCGCCTATAGTAAGAGTGTAGGCCCATTCTCCCTCGAGAGGCTAATCATGGAAAACATGTGGCATAACCCACGCGTCTTCGCCTCCTTCGGAAGAAGGGTAAGAAAAATTAGCTTCCTTGAGCTGTGGGGAAAATAAAAATAGGTAAACAATCAATCAAACCACTGAACATCAATCAATCACATTCAACCCATTCCATTATCCCTGGTGTCCTCCCCAACACCCACATGCATAAACCGATGCATCTCACCACTCCATGTGTCATCAGCTGCCACAACCACAAGGCCTCCCTTCCTCCAGATATCAAAACACCCCTCCGGGGTCACATCACAACACATGATATCACAACACCCCTCTAGGGTCACATCACAACACAAGAAGCAGGAAAACAACACATTACATCAAATGGGCTCTTGGCCCTATAACAAGGCATCCAGCCTTCATACATAATGAGAACTCATGGATCCCAAGCACAAGGCATTCGACCTTACAAGAAAAAGGGTAACTCAGAACCCTATCAAGCATTATCATTTATTAACAACAAGTTCATTATTACCCTCTTGAATTAACATATTCAATTCGTTGGTTCCAACATAATGAACCAAAACAGTGAGCTATCACAAGGATTAAACATGCTTACTATGCTAACAGAATCAACATAAAATGTAACACCCCAAGCTTCCACGGTACGTTTCCCTTCGAATAATGCAAGAGTGTGTGTTGTACGCAACCTCGAGCTCTAACACACACCACAACTAATTAAACTAGCCGTTGTGAATAGTAATACCTACTTTTTGAAATTTTATAAATTTTATTTATCAAAATAGACTTCATATTTGGATTCGGAATATCGAAATTAGCCTATCTTGAATTTTTGGTATTTTTCTGAGAACTTCGAATTTTTTATGAATAGTGAAAAATACTTAAAAACAACTTTTTAAATCAAAATACTTTATAGTGCAAAATTATACTATTTAGTGGTTTTAGAGTATAATTAGAATATATTTTTACCATTTTTTCCAATGGTGGTCATTAGAATTAATTTAACATTGAAATCGGACATAAACAAATGTCAATCTTTTGATATAAATTGTTTCTTAGAAACACGCCATTTTTTGTAACAGCGGGAATTAATTATAAAATTAATTAATTCAACTTATATCTTTGGAATTTTGTAAAATAGACATCATTTTTGAATTCGGAATATCAATTATAGCTTAGGATGAAATTTTGGCTTTGTTCTGAAAAACTTCAATTTTTGATGAATAGTGAAACCACTAAGTGGTAGTTAAATAACTGATTTTTCATTTAAATGAAATATTACCACTTCTGTGATTTGATTTTCAAAAATCCGACATACATGGTTGTAATTAAGAATTAAAATGTTGTTCAATGAGATTAAAATAAATTTTGGTGAATAGTAACTTTTAAGTTCTTAATCGCGATTAGAGGTAATTAGTGTAGTTTAAGGTACAAATAATGTTTTAATAATATGAGATGAGCATGACACTTGTCCTACTCCTATTGGATGAGTCATTGCCTACCAAGACAACCCATGGGTCAACTTGGGAACCCCATGGAGCCACTTTAGTAGGAAAATGACATTAATATATATTTATTTAATGTTAAAAGTAAATTGACATAAACATGAGTTGTCTTACTAAAACAGGTTTTTAGTAGGGTTAAACAAGTCCAAATTTTGATTATAAATATTCATTAGAAAGATAAAAAGATTTCCTACATCACAGTATTTTTTTTATAATTTTTATACATTAAATAAATTAAATTATTTATGACATCATTATGATGCGGCGATGACCTCATTATTTAACGATTTAAATAAAATGAGAAGATAATGCAAAATCCAAGGCTTAAACTTGTCCAAAGCCTATTGGATGAAGCGATTTCGAACCCTTATCACCTTATCCACGAATTATATAAGTGTGGGACCTTTATAATCCTAAAAGCATGGTATAATAATGTAACATTTCAATCTTTCCAAAAGAGCCCCTCCTCTCCTCTTATAAAAGGCCCCCACCTCTATCACCTTATTCACACATTCAAGCCTTTTGGTTCGGCCACCCTCTGCCCAAATACTCTCCCAACATTTCTCCCTTCATCCTAGAAGCTTTACTTTAGTCATAAAGCCATCCTAACGAGTCCTTTTGATCAAATCAAAAGGAAGAACCCGAAGAAGAGGTAACATTTTCATCACCCTCTTTCATGTTTCTTTCTTCTTCCACTCCCTCTTTGTCTATTATTTCAATTCTAAAATTATAACTCCAGTATCTTCTATATACTGTGATGTTATTATAAATATGGAACAACCATATTCAGTATTCTACCCATCATTTTAATGACATGTCACCATACGTGCGTACGTACGGCTTACCGTCTCCACGTCGTGGTGTAATTGTTATTCAATATATTATTATTTAGATGGGTATAATAATGATATGTAATTCATGTAAATAATAAATATAACATGATAATTATTCTGTATATATGATATACTATCCAATTATATATTATTTTAATATCAAAATAATGATATTGTCGCTCGTGCGTATGTACGGACTACCGTCTCCATGAACGCGATGAGATTCATTCTCCGTCGTATCCATTCAAGTATAATTATCATTTTATAATTTAAAAATAATGTTTAAGGACATGATATCATTCTGGATATGAATAAGATACAACCTATCCATGAAAAACATGACTTACGTAACAAAACATATAAGAAAACGAGTAAGTTAACACCCGAAACAACGATAAATCTAAGATATTGTTAACAAAGCAATGTTAAAAGATCATATATGATATCATATGAATGTATATGATTCTCGTATAATTTAATAACAATTATTTCACCATTATACAGGAGGTTAACCTACCCCAACCAAGGAAAAGTACAAGGTAAGGGTTTACTTCACAACCTCTTCATTATCCAAGGTTGTTTATACATAATTATCTACTGGGACCTCATTATCATCCACATCCATGTTTCTTCAAAATGTATTTCAAAACATTTTTATTATTTACAAGAATATGGGTTAAAGTCATTTATACCCTTTTTGACTTTTTATAAGAGGAATCTTTCCGTCGTTTTCAAAACAAGGTCCTTTTTAACCTTTTCGACAGAATTGAGGTAAGAATGTTTTTTAAACTTATACGGCGGGTGCGGTTATTTTCCGCTGTTATAAAATCTTCAAATCTTTCCTTACAAGCTTATAAGAATATTTTCAAGAAAATGTTTTGTTTTATATGGCCCTTAAATGATTTCAAAAATAGAAAGAGATATTTCTCTAAAAAGTGTTTTGATTTCATCTGTCAACATCCTTTGATGGATTTTACGCTTATTTGTAGTTGATTTATTATAATACAAAACTTCTATATTGGAATGAAGGTTTTTGTGATATGTTTGACTGTGGATGTGCTATTTTATACCATTCATAGTTTATGGTGAAATTATTGACATTTCGTATGCTAGTTTTAATATGAATTTTTATGTTATGTTTAAACCTTTTCATATGGGAATGCATTGGACTTAATATGTGACGGGTGGAGCCCGCTATAGCTCCTCGATGCATCGGTAGGTCTCATGAGACAAACTATTGTCTTGGCATAAGGCCTTGACAAAATCTTATATGTAATCTTGGCACGAGGCCCTGGCTCTGTGGTTATGATAGTCTGGCATTATGCATTCCAACATTATGAAAGTGGTTAGTGATTTTGCATGTGATTATTAGATTAGTAGAATATCCATGTGAATGAGTAAATGGCGTTATTTAATTTCACTTTTTCCATATTATGTTGATATTCAAGTTTAAAAGGATTTTGTTTTAGTTATACATTGCCTTAAATGTTTATTCTTATTTATGAAAGTTTCCGCTATATTGTTATCCTTACTGGGCATTTGAGCTCACCCCTTTTCTATGTTTTATTTTTTTCCCAGGAAGTGAAGAAGTAAATTATGAATGACCTGCAGGGATATTATGAGGGGATAATAGTGTGGACTGTGGAGACATTATGTTGTTGTAGTAGTTTTTCATTTTATGATGTAATGTAAAACTTATGAATGTATCTAGTATTTCCAAGGCTACTAAACTAATCGGTCATTCGAGACTTGATCTTTTGTGATCATGCCAACGTTACGAAGTAATGCACCGGCTCTGGGTAGCTGGGGTCGGGGCGTTACAGTTAGTATCAGAGGAAGTTTAGTACAAACCTTGGAAGCTAGATTTAGATAAACTCTGATTAGAGCACATAGACCTAAGATGAACTTTGAGGATTAGTATAGAAGAACTTCCTAGAATTTTGGTATTGTAGAGATTTTGTGTGTTTTCCGAGCAATACATCCCTGTCTGGATACGAGCAGGTAGAGGCGGCTCTGGGACAGATGTTCCTAGGGGTAAAACCCGAAAACACCGCTTTGAGCTAGACTCGAACGGGAACTGGTGCATGACAACGGGCCTTGATGCACTCTTGGTTACGACACTCCCGGGGGATATGCTTAGGATAACTCTCATTTTATCTACAAATCATTATGAAGGGTTTATGAGTATATACTTCCTCAAAGAAAACATTTTTATGATTATGGATTATATCCATAAATAGTTCAATTTATGTTAAGTGTTTTATAAGTATAGGATTATGTATTTTGATTCATAAACTGATCTAGTTTATGCCATTGTTTAGAAATGGCGCCTAGTGGAAGAAATGGAAACCGTATCAATGCACGCACTCCATGTAGGGATTGCCCTCCTGCTCAAGATAATTATAGTGGGGCTGGTGATGCAACTGGGGCCGATCAACTTATTACCATACATGGACAACTCACTCAGGTTATGAATAATAACCTTACTCGTATGGAGCACCCTGATCCGCAAAGTGGAGGATCAATGCTAGAACGTTTCATGAGGCAACAACCACCAACCTTCAATGGGAGTACAAATCCTATAGTAGCTGAGCAATGGATAAATTCCTTAGAGAAAATATTCCATGACTTGGGGAGTAGTGAAAGGGAGAAGGTTGTCATGGCAGTTTACCGCCTCACTGGAGATACCGATCAATGGTGGTCACTAATTCAAAACACAAAGGAAGATGATGAATTAACAAACATGGAATGGCAGGAGTTCAAAGAGCTGTTCTCAGAAAAATACTTTCCTCGAGACCATCGAGTGGATATGGAAAGGCAATTTCTGAGTCTGAGGCAGAAGGAGGATGAGAATGTCGCAAAGTATGAGGCTAACTTTACAAGGTTAGCAAGGTATGCTGCAGATTACATACGTAACCCAAGAAGTAAGACTGGTCGTTTCTT
Organism: Viscum album; assembly: GCA_963277665.1. Lineage (NCBI taxonomy): Eukaryota > Viridiplantae > Streptophyta > Magnoliopsida > Santalales > Viscaceae > Viscum > Viscum album. Next base: position 1,253,823,200 of record OY728120.1, on the reverse strand, counting down.
TGATGGGTTGAAACCATTTCTCCGTCGAGCTTTAGTATCACAAACCTTCTCTTCATACGAAGGTATTGTCTCGTGCGCTATCAAGACGGAAACGGAATTCTCTAAGTCTTATGACTTTAAAGAGAAGCAAGAGAAGAAGAGACCTGCTGAACAATCTGGGAATGGAAATAAAGGGAAGAAGGGAAAGGTTGAATATCCATCTTGTGGTAAATGCGGGAAGAAACATCCTGGTACTTGCTTGAAGGGAATGGGAGTTTGTTACAAGTGTGGTGAAAAAGGCCACCAAGCTCATGATTCCAAGGGGAAGAAGGAAGCTACCAACATTCGGTGCTACAATTGCAGGGAGATGGGTCATTATGCAAATGAATGTCCTAAGCATCAGGAGAACTTACCTCAGAAAAGGCCAAGGGATCAAGGCCAGGCTTATGCTATCACTACTGCTGAGGTAGAAGCTCCGAAAGACGTGGTGGCAGGTAATTTAATGGTTTCCTCAAGATTAGAAAATGCATTATTTGATTCTGGATCATCACATTGTTTCATATCTTCCCAGTTTGCTAAGAAAATTAGATATTTCCAATTTGATTTAACAAGGGAGTTGTCGGTCAAAACCCCTAAGGGAAGTATTATTGCAACAAAGTTTTGTCGATTAGTTCCCATTAGAGAACGTAAATGTTCTTTACCTGCTGATCTCATCTTCATACCCATGATTGAATTTGATATAATCCTTGGTATGGATTGGCTTTCAGACCATGATGCAAAAATTTATTGTAAGAGGAAAGAGGTTCCGATTCTTGATAATGATGATAAGGAACACCTTATCTTTAGAGCCGAATCGTCACCACATAATTCTTATCTAGATCCACCCCCAGTAGCTCAACTAAATTCAATTATTGGGGAGGAAGAGAAGGAAATTACTAAGGCTGAGGAAAGGAAGATTCAAATAGAGGATGTACCTATTGTGAGAGAATATGTATATGTGCTTCCGAAAGATTTACCTGGAAATCCTCCAGAACGAGAAGTTGAGTTTTCCATTGATTTAATTCCTAGATCAAGGCCCATATCGAAGACCCCTTATAGAATGGCCACTGTGGAATTAGTTGAACTAAAGAAACAACTAGAGGAATTGAGTAATAAGGGATTTATTCGCCCTAGTGTTTCTCCTTGGGGAGCCCCTGTTCTTTTTGTTAAGAAGAAAGATGGATCTATGAGGTTGTGCATTGACTATAGGGAGATAAATGCTATAACAATAAAGAACAAGAATCCCCTACCTCGCATTGATGATTTGTTTGACCAACTACATGGAGCTCAATAATTTCTAAAGATTGACCTTCGGTCTGGATACCATCAGTTGTGTGTGAAGAAGGAAGACGTTCCAAAGACAGCATTTCGAACAAGGTACGGGCATTACGAGTTTACAGTAATGCCTTTTGGATTGACTAATGCACCCTCTGTTTTCATGGATCTGATGAATAGAGTTTTCAAGGAATATCTTGATGACTTTTTAGTGGTATTTATTGATGATATCTTGGTATACTCCAAAAGCCACGAAGATCATGAAAATCACTTACGCATTATCCTGAAGACTCTTAGAAGACATGAATTATATGGGAAATTTAGCAAGTGTGAATTCTGGCTTCATGAGATTTCTTTTCTTGGTCATATTGTCTCTAAGGATGGAATTTCTATTGATCCTTCTAAAACCAAGGCAATCCAAGAATGGCCAGCACCAACAAGTATAACTGAGGTACGCAGTTTTATTGGTTTAGCAGGTTATTATCGACGTTTCGTCCAGAATTTTTCCAGATTGGCTAACCCATTGACAAAGATCACACGTAAAGGGATTAAATTTGTCTGGACAAAAGAGTATGAAGAATGTTTTGAAGAACTAGAGAGAAGATTAGTCAATTCCCCTGTATTGACTCTACCATCGGGGAATGATGGGTTTGTTATTTATAGTGATGCATCGAAGAAAGGACTTGGTTGTGTCCTTATGCAGAATGATAAGGTCATTGCCTATGAATCACGACAGCTAAAAATTCATGAGAAAAACTATCCTACTCATGATCTTGAGTTAGCAACTGTGATCTTTGCTTTAAAGATATGGAGACATTACCTCTATGGTGAAAAATGTGAGATTTATACTGATCACAAGAGTTTGAAGTATATTTTCACACAAAAAGAACTCAACATGAGGCAAAGGCGATGGCTTGAACTACTCAAGGATTATGATTTCACGATACATTACCACCCGGGGAAGGCAAACAAGGTGGAAGATGCTTTGAGTAGAAAAGACCATGGAGTTTTGAATGTGATGAGAATTGAAAGGGATCCAATTTTCTTGGATCTAGTGAAGATGGACATGGGAATAACTAGGGAAGGTGAAACATCAATGCTTTTTCAAATGGTTGCCAAACCATCATTACTAGAAAGGATTAAGAGTTCTTAGACCAATGATGAAGAATTTCAGAAGAAGATTAAAGATGTGAATGATGGAAGATTGAGGGACTTTGTGTATAAGGATGGAATTTTGAAATTCAGGAAGAGACTTTGTGTTCCCGATATAACTGATCTAAAAAGGGAATTGCTGGATGATGCTCATAGTTCCAATTTCTCTATACACCCTGGGAGCACCAAAATGTATAGAGATTTGAAGGAACATTTCTGGTGGGACAATATGAAGAGGGAGATTTCTGATTTTGTGTCGAGGTGTATGGTTTGTCAACAAGTGAAAGCTGGAAGGAAACATCCTGGTGGAGTATTGCAACCTCTTCCCATACCTGAGTGGAAATGGGATAATATTACGATGGACTTTGTCATGGGACTACCAAAGACTCCAAGAAGGAATGATGCAATATGGGTCATTGTTGATCATCTTACTAAGTCAGCACATTTTCTGGCTATACGGGAGGATCTACCACTTGAACGTCTAGCAAGATTATATATTAATGAAGTTGTAAGACTTCATGGAGTACCCCTATCGATTGTTTCTGATCGTGATCCTTGTTTTACTTCAAGATTCTGGAAAAGTCTTCAAAAGGCCTTGGATACTGAACTTTGTTTGAGCACTGCCTATCACCCTCAAACAGATGGACAATCAGAACGGACTATTCAAACCTTAGAAGACATGTTGAGATCATGCTCTCTTGACTTTCAGGGTATGTGGGATCAATACTTACCACTGGTAGAATTTTCCTATAACAATAGCTTCCATTCAAGAATTCAGATGGCACCTTATGAAGCATTATACAGAAAGAGATGTCGTACACCAACCTTTTGGGATGACGTTGGTGAAAGAAAACTTGTGGGACCAGAACTGGTGGAAGAAACAATGGAAAAGGTGAAGGTAATCCAAAATCACATCAAATCAGCTCAAAGTAGGCAGAAGAGCTATGCTGATAACAGAAGAAAGGTTTTGGAATTTCAGGTGGGAGATCATGTTTTCCTAAAGGTATCTCCATGGAAGGGAGTTGTACGTTTTGGTAAGAAGGGTAAGTTGAGTCCCAGGTACATCAGACCTTTCGAAATTCTAGATCGTATTGGGGCTGTAGCTTATCGTTTGGCGATGCCGCAAAATCTCTCCAAAGTTCACGATGTTTTTCACGTATCTCTGTTGAGGAAATACATGCCTGACCCAATGCATGTACTCACCTATGAGGAATTAGAACTGGAACCCGATCTTTCCTATTGTGAAGAGCCTGTCAGGATTCTTGATGTGAGGGAGCAGGTGCTGAGAAACCGGATGACTCGTCTGGTAAAGGTTTTGTGGAGAAATCATAAAATGGAAGAGGCAACGTGGGAACCTGAGGAACTTATGATGAAGAACCACCCGAGTCTTTTTATACCCTAGAAATTGCGAGGACCCAATTATTTGAAGGAGGGGAGAATGTAACACCACAAGCTTCCACGGTACGTTTCCCTTCGAATAATGCAATAGCGTGTGTTGTACGCAACCTCGAGCTCTAACACACACCACAACTAATTAAACTAGCCGTTGTGAATAGTAATACCTACTTTTTGAAATTTTATAAATTTTATTTATCAAAATAGACTTCATCTTTGGATTCGGAATATCAAAATTAGCCTATGTTGAATTTTTGGTATTTTTCTGAGAACTTCGAATTTTTTATGAATAGTGAAAAATACTTAAAAACAAATTTTTAAATCAAAATAATTTATGGTGAAAAATTATACTATTTAGTGGTTTTAAAGTATAATTAGAATATATTTTTACCATTTTATCCAATGGTGGTCATTATAGTTAATTTAACATTGAAATCGGACATAAACAAATGCCAATCTTTTGATATAAATTGTTTCTTAGAAACACGCCATTTTTTGTAACAGCGGGAATTAATTATAAAATTAATTAATGCAACTTATATGTTTGGAATTTTGTAAAATAGACATCATTTTTGAATTCAGAATATCAATTATATCTTAGGGTGAAATTTTGGCTTAGTTCTGAAAAACCTCAATTTTTTATGAATAGTGAAACCACTAAGTGGTAGTTAAATAACTGATTTTTCATTTAAATGAAATATTACCACTTCTGTGATTTGATTTTCAAAAATCCGACATACATGGTTGTCATTAAGAAGTAAAATGTGGTTCAATGAGATTAAAATAAATTTTTGGTGAATAGTAACTTTTAAGTTCTTAATTGCGATTAGAGGTAATTAGTGTAGTTTAAGGTACAAATAATGTTTTAATAATATGAGATGAGCATGAAACTTGTCATACTCCTATTGTATGAGTCATGGCCGACCAAGACAACCCATGGGTCAACTTGGGGACCCCATGGAGCCACTTTAGTTGGAAAATGACATTAATATATATTTATTTAATGTTAAAAGTAAATTGACACAAACATGAGTTGTCTTACTAAAATAGTTTTTTAGTGGGGTTACACAAGTCCACATTTTGATTATAAATATTCATTAGAAATCTAAAAAGATTTCCTACATCATAGTATTTTTTTTATAATTTTTATAAATTAAATAAATTAAATTATTTATGACATCATTATGATGCGGCGATGACCTCATTATTTAACGATTTAAATAAAATGAGAAGATAATGCAAAATCCAAGGCTTACACTTGTCCAAAGCCTATTGGATGAAGAGATTTCGAACCCTTATCACCTTATCCATGAATTATATAAGCGTGGGACCTTTATAATCCGAAAATCATGGTATAATAATGTAACATTTCAATCTTTCCAAAAGAGCCCCTCCTCTCCTCTTATAAAAGGCCCCCACCTCTATCACCTTATTCACACTTTCAAGCCTTTTGGTTCGACCAAACTCTGCCCAGATACTCTCCCAACATTTCTCCCTTCATCCTAGAAGCTTTACTTTAGTCAGAAAGCCATCCTAAGGAGTCCTTTTGATCAAATCAAAAGGAAGAACCCGAAGAAGAGGTAACATTTTCATCACCCTCTTTCATGTTTCTTTCTTCTTCCACTCCCTCTTTGTCTATTATTTCAATTCTAAAATTATAACTCCAGTATCTTCTATATACTGTTATGTTATTATAAATATGGAACAACCATATTCAGTATTCTACCCATCATTTGAATGACATGTCACCATACGTGCGTACGTACGGCTTACCGTCTCCACGTCGTGGTGTAATTGTTATTCAATATATTATTATTTAGATGGGTATAATAATGATATGTAATTCATTTAAATAATAAATATAACATGATAATGATTCTTTATATATGATATACTATCCAATTATATATTATTTTAATATCAAAATAATGATATTGTCGCTCGTGCGTACGTACGGACTACCGTCTCCACGAACGCGATGAGATTCATTCTCCGTCGTATCCATTCAAGTATAATTATCATTTGATAATTTAAAAATAATGTTTAAGGACATGATATCATTCTGGATATGAATAAGATACAATCTATCCATGAAAAACATGACTTACGTAACAAAACATATAAGAAAACGAGTAAGTTAACACCAGAAACAACGATAAATCTACGATATTGTTAACAAAGCAATGTTAAAAGATCATATATGATATCATATGAATGTATATGATTCTAATATAATTTAATAATAATTATTTCACGATTATACATGAGGTTAACCTACCCCAACCAAGGAAAAGTACAAGGTAAGGGTTTACTTCACAACCTCTTCATTATCCAAGGTTTTTTATACATAATTATCTATTGGGACCTCATTATCATCCACATCCATGTTTCTTCAAAATGTATTTCAAAACATTTTTATTATTTAAAAGAATATGGGTTAAAGTCATTTATACCCTTTTTTACTTTTTATAAGAGGAATCTTTCCGTCGTTTTCAAAACAAGGTCCTTTTTAACCTTTTCGACAGAATTGAGGTAAGAATGTTTTTTTAACTTATACGGCGGGTGCGGTTATTTTCCGCCGTTATAAAATCTTCAAAGCTTTCCTTACAAGATTATAAGAATATTTTCAAGAAAATGTTTTGTTTTATATGGCCCTTAAATGATTTCAAAAATAGAAAGAGATATTTCTCTAAAAAGTGTTTTGATTTCATCTATGTCAACATCCTTTGATGGATTTTACGTTTATTTGAAGTTGATTTATTATAATACAAAACTTCTATATTGTATTGAAGGTTTTTGTGATATGTTTGACTGTGGATGTGCTATTTTATACCATTCATAGTTTATGGTGAAATTATTGACATTTCGTATACTAGTTTTAATACGAATGTTTGTGTTATGTTTAAACATTTTCATATGGGAATGCATTGGACTTAATATGTGACGGGTGGAGCCCGTTATAGCTCCTCGATGCATCGGTAGGTCTCGTGAGACAAACTAGTGTCTTGGAACAAGGCCTTGAAAAAATCTTATTTGTAGTCTTGGCACGAGGCCTTGGCTATGTGGTTATGATAGTCTGGTATTATGCATTCCAACATTATGAAAGTGGTTAGTGATTTTGCATGTGATTATTAGATTAGTAGAATATCCATGTGAATGAGTAAATGGCATTATTTCATTTTACTTTTGCCATATTATGTTGATATTCAAGTTTAAAAGGCTTTTGTTTTAGTTATACATTTCCTTAAATGATTATTCTTATTTATGAAAGTTTCCGCTATATTGTTATCCTTACTGGGAATTTGAGCTCACCCCTTTTCTATGTTTTATTTTTTTCCCAGGAAGTGAAGAAGTAAATTATGAATGACCTGCAGGGATATTATGAGGGGATAATAGTGTGGACTGTGGAGACATTATGTTTTTGTAGTAGTTTTTCATTTTATGATGTAATGTAAAACTTATGAATTTATCTAGTATTTCCAAGGCTACTAAACTAATCGGTCTTTCGAGACTTGATCTTTTGTGATCATGCCAATGTTACGAAGTAATGCACCGACTCTGGGTAGCTGGGGTCGGGGCGTTACATAAAATTACCACCAGAACCAAATTCTTTTTCATGCCTCTTTATTTTTAGCCAATTAATTATCAATTAATTATAACATTACGTTCATTATTAATTTCAATAAGAGAAACATTCTAACAAGAAAGGCATATGCATCACACTATCTAGAAAATCAAGAGGCAAACAGTTATCGCGGTACAAAGCAACAACATGAGATCAAGCCAATTCTTTTAATCCGGTTCATGTATTTAATTTGGTCAATTCCATTGTGATCCAAAGGGATAAATCATGCTAACTCTATGATTGCACATAACAATTAGAGAAGCCACAAATCCCCAACCTCAAAGGTTTTGACGGAAACCTCAACAGTCAAAGAACGCCTAAAGAACCAGGTCGATTCTCCATGAATCCTCCTTAGATCTCATCTCCTAACACAACCAAGACCAAAGAACATCATAAACGACATCCACACACATAGATCTACCCATAACGGGTGTATATCTAAGATCCTGAGAGAAGAGGAAGAGTAGATCTAAGTTGATCTTAGAAATCAAGAAAGAACAAAAACATACCTCAAGAAACCGACATCGATTCATGAATAGAAGCCACTTGATCACCTCCAAAATGATTGGGAGAGGTTCTTCCACCTCCAAGGAAGGGTAATCCCGAGTTATGGCCGATTTGGGGCTTAAACGAGAAAGATAAAGGAAAAACGGTCAAGATCCTAAAATTTAGGATCTAACATTAAGTGCATGCACGGTCTAGTTGCACGGTTAGACAAACCGTGCACTAACAGTGTGGTCAACACTGCCTTAGCCACTCGGCTCGCATGGTTTGGCAGCACGGTTTTGACAAACCATGTGCCTCATGTGCGAACTCTACTACCATCAAGTCTAGCTACGCATGGCTTGGCTGCACGGTTTAACAAATCGTGCGCCAACCGTGCGAAAGCTCCAAGACTTCCATTTTCTTTAAAAAGGCCACCCAAATGCACCTCCAAGCCACCTCGATCCCCCGGGACACCTCTAAAACCACATTTTCACAAAATAATGTACCAGAGAGGTCCAGGACATTACATCAGATACCTCTCAAAACATTCTCGTCCTCGAGAATCCAAAACCCACCTCAAGAGAAAAAGAAACAGGGTCTGAACAACAACCCACCGAGATATATTTCAAAAGAGATCACGCCACCAAAGCAAAAAAGGATGCCATCTCATAAACATGAAATTTACACAATCACAACAGTTACATTGAGACACAAAAAAAACTAAACATCAAACAACTTTGGGTACTGAGCATGCATCTGTGACTCACGTTCCCAGGTACTCTCCTTTATGCCAGCGTGTCGCCATAAGACACGAACTAAGGTGATGGAATGTCCACACAACAATTTCTCCTTGTTTTTTTAGATCTCCACAGGTCTCTCCTCAAATGTTTCATCATCATTGAGATCGATATCTCCCCAATCAATGATGTGAGAGTCGTCATGATAATAACGACGGAGCTGCGATAAATGGAATACGTCATGTATCCGACTCATCTGCGGGGGGAAGTGATACTCAATACGCCATAGATTCAACACAAGATAACACCTTGAAAGGCTCAACAAACCATGGAGAAAGATTACTCCAAAGACCAAACCTTCACTTACCATGACGTGGAGTCACCTTCAGAGACACGTGATCCCCAACATTAAACTCTAAGGGTCTCCTCCTTTGATCAACATAGGATTTCTGACGATCCTGCACTGCCTTCATCCTATTAAGAAACACCTGAACTATCTCTGTTGTATTCTGCACTTGTTCTGGTCTGAGAATTGCTGACTCTCTTTCCCCATTCCAGCACAATGGAGAATCGCAAGGTCGGCAATACAAGGCTTCAAATGGTGACATACCGATGATGGAGTGAAAACTGTTATTGTAGGAAAACTCCACCAAGGGTAAGTACCTCATCCATGAACATAGAAAATCAATAACACAATAGCGAAACATGTCTTCAAGAGTCTTGATAGTTCACTCTGTTTGTCCATCCGTTTGAGGGTGAAAAGAAGTGCTAAGGCATAGCTGAGAACCGAAAGCATGTTGGAGACCTCTCCACACCCTGGAGGTAAAACGAGGATCTCTATTAGAAATGATCGTCCTTGGAACTCCATGACATCTCACCACCTCCTCTAGATACTGCCTCAACAAAACTTTCACCGAGCTCGACTCCTTGATCGATATGATGTGGGCCGATTTCATTAAACGATCCACTACCACCCAAATAGCATCGTGTCCTCCCGGAGCTCGAGGTAAAGTTGTAACAAAGTCCATTGATATATCCTCCCACATCCACTGAGAAATATCTAATGGCTAGATAAGACCACCAGGAACACGGTGTTTAGACATCACCTTCTGGAAGACTAAACATCGAGACACAAACTCCACAACTACGCGCTTCAGCCCAGGCCACCAAAACTGACTCCTCAAAGCTCGGTACATCTTTTTCACGCAAGGATGTACTACTATAGGTGAACTATGTAACTCTATGAGAACCGTCTTGTGCATCGTCAAGGGAACAAAAAACCTTCCATGATACAACACTATGTGTTTTTCATCCTTAGACCAACCATCAGGGGCCTCACAACAAACTACTCGGTCTCTCCAGACCTCCACTTAAAGATCCCACAATTGGGACTCTTCCACTCTCTGCACCAGGGATGATTGTATCGTCACTTGAAAAAGACAAACTGTACCTCCGAATTCTCCCATATCAAGATGAAATTCTGATAGTTCTTCCATTACTCTCCATGAATCACCGGATTGACGCAGAGTATCACTATGTGACTTTCAGCTCAGCGCATCAGCTACAACATTCCCTTTTCCTAGTGTATACGATATTTCAAAGTCATATTCCTGTAAGAACTCCATCCACTGATTCTCCCACAAGTTCAAGAAATGTTGGGAGAAAACATACCTAAAACTATTCTGATTAGTGACAACCACAAAGCATTCACCAATGAGGTAATGTCTCTACAACTTCAGAGCAAACACCACGGATGCCAACTCAAGATCGTGGGTGGCATAGTTGCGTTCATGGGGGCGTAACTGCTGAGACCCATAAGAAATAACTGACCTCCACAGCATGAGAACACTACCTAACCCCAGATGTGATGAATCATAGAAGGCATCAAACTTCTCCTTCATCTAGAAGGAAAAGGACTGGAGCACTTATTAATTTCTCCTATAGATGCTCGGAGGCTGCCTAACACTGATCAGTCCATACGAAATCCTGATCGTTCTTGGTCAAATCTGTAAGAGGGGCCGAAACCCGTAAGAAATTATCCACAAACCTCCTGTAATATCCTATGAGACCAAAGAAACTTCTCACCTTTGACACTTTCTTGGGGGCTTCCCAAGACACAACTGCTTCTATCATTGATGGATCCACAAAAAATCCCTATTGGGACACTACATGCCCCACGAAATGAACTTCTTGCACCAAAAACTCACACTTCGACAACTTCCTGAATAGCTGATGTCGACGAAGAACTCCCAAAATGGCTCCCAGATGCTCTACATGATCCTCTTCAGACATGGAGTACACAAGGATTTCGTCGATGAAAACTACCACGAACATTTCCCAAAACTCACGGAACACAACATTCATCAATCCCATCAATACAGCTGGAGCATTTGTCACGCCGAACAGCATTACAACGAACTCATAATTCCCATGACAACAACGAAAAGCAGTCTTTAGGATATCTTCATCCTTCACCAATATTTGATGATATCCTGACCATAAGTCGATATTTGAGAACCAACAAGTTCCCTTCCGTTGATCGAATAAATCATCAATTCACGGAAGAGGATAGCGGTTATTTATTGTCACGTTGTTTATGCGATGATAATCGACACACAACCGCAAACTGCCATCATCCTTCTTCACAAACAGAACTGGTGCACCCCATGGTGACACACTTGGTCGAACAAAACCACACTGCAATAGACCATCAAGCTGTATACGTAGCTCTTGTAACTCAGAAGGGGTCATCCTATATGGAGACATAGAGATCAGAGACTCTCCTGGTTATAGCTCGATCCCAAACTCTATCTCTCATCGAGGGGGTAAGGCTACAACCTCTCCCATAAATACATCAAGGTACTCCTCTACAACACCAAGAAACGCCAACTGCCGAACCTCTAAAGAAATCAGCATCATCTTGGCCATCAAGGATGATAAGGATGGAACGCACCTATGACCCATCCAAGGATCTCGCTCGCCAACAATCACCACCTTCTCTCCATCCACACCGATGAAGATGACCTTCTTCCTGAAGTAATCCATGATATCATGTACCAAATAAAACCAATCCATGATGAGGATTACATCATATGGTTATATCCGTAAACATAGGAAATATCCCCAAGAGCGTTGTTGCCCCAACACTAGCTCATAGTATCCACATACTTCAAACAAATTAGCTAGACCTCCAACTGGCGTAGTCAACACCAAGGGAACTGGAAGCATCTCTACCTCAAGTCCCAAAGCATGGACAAGTGTAGGTTATATGAAAGAGTGTGTCGCTCCCGAATCAAACAAGGCATTCACCAAGGTAGAAAACAAGAAAAGGGTACCTTGAATGACATCTGGCTCGCCTGGAGCTGGCAACGCTAGAGCATGAAGCTGACCACGACCTCCCCCATGGCCTTTATGACCCTGATGATGACGACCACCACAGCTGCGCTCTGTTTTCTGAGGGAGGGGAGCGTCATGGGGTTGTCCTCTGCCTTCCCCATCTACCCTCTGCTGATCGAAAGCTATTGCAACTAGCTCTTGATGCCTCGGCTGAAACTATCTGAATGGAGGAACCTGGAGCGGGGCGCCCGGTGTACGATGACCTCTCTGAAAGGTTGGGCACTCCCGCTGCTGATGACCACGACCACCAAAAGAAAAAATGTGCATGATCCCTTGGAATAGGACTGAGAGTTTCTTACTCTAGAGAAATGAGGTGGGAAGGGCTGGGACCTACCCCCGGGTGAATGTAAACTCTTCTTCCCTGAAAACCAGAAACCCCGAACCACAGCTCTGATCTGTGAGTAATCATGCTTATTCCCCTCTCATGACAATCTGGTCCTTTCCAAAGTCTTCTCGACAACCTATGCCATAGCCAGCACCTCAAGATATGTCTTCAACATAAATGGGGTGACCTAGCGCTGGATCTCTGGATGCAAAGCCTCCTCAAAATTTCTTTCCCTGGCCTCCTCATCGGGTAGCAGGTCAGAAACATATCGTAGAAGGTTCTGGAAACGGATCCCAAACTCCCGAACACTGGAGCTCCCCTGCCAATGTGTTAGAAAATCCTGATGATTGGACGCCTTCACAGTCGATGAAAGGAACCTAACTCTAAACTTGTCTCGAAACTCCTCCCATGAGATCACTGAATCCTCACGATCCCTGAGGAACCAGAGCCACCACTGCCTCACTACTCCATGCAGCATCGTCACAACCAAGGAAACCCAGTGCTCCTTCTAGGCACGGATCAAACTGAAGCCTATCTCAACCTCCTCTAACTAGTATTCCGTGACTGCATCTGAAACGGAGCCCTCATAATTCTGCAGAATCTGGCGCTGAAACTCTCGAAGTTTCTTCCTCCAAGTGACATCGTCGTCGACCTCCACCCTACGACGATCTACAGGGACAGCCTGCTGGACATATTCTATGCAAACCTGACGAGGAAATCAACCTGGAGCCATAACTCTAAAATAAAAAACAACTAGAGCTCTTATGCCTGGAATATAGAAGACTCAACATTAATTAATTAATTAATTATTTTCTTTATTTTTTTAGGTTAACCTATTCCAAGGTATACCCATTCAAATACAGGGGAAAAGAAGAATGATGCAAGATCCTTTCCTAGGTCTCTACCCTACAACCAACATCACCCTGTTTAGTAGCCATTGTAAACATAAAGGTTTGTGCATCATATAAATGGTGGCCCAAAATGCCTATGTCTCAGCCGGTCTCTAGTGTTTAACTCACTTGCTAAACATGAATGACATTGTTTCCCTACCAACCCATGCAACCTCACTTGTTCCTAACTGCAATCTCCATCCTATCCCTCAACCAGACCATTGATACCACTCTATCACGACCCCCTCCCCACAATGTGTACCCCTCCTGGGCCGGAAATGTGAGAAGGGAGATAATTTCCCCTGAGTCCCGCCTCCAGTAGGCCCTAGGTTGGAGACTAGCTCCGAGGGTATAATAAACACACATATGGGAGGCATTACCCTCTAAGAGAACACATGCGGAAGAGAGAGATAACATATTCACCAACCAAATCCAACTGATATATAAAAGAAAACCAAGTACATATATAAAATTTCATGGAAAAGTACAACAACTGAAAGGGAAAACAACAAGTACCCAAAAGAAAGTAAAACAACAGCGATCACAAGCCCGAACAACTCCTGCAACCACAAGCTAGTAGTAAATAGCCTGATCTCCAACCTACTCCAAGTGACCTGAAAAACAGTGTGCGTATACATAGGGTGATTATAACAACATACTCAGTAGAATCCTCCTGAAGCCTCTCGTACAAAGGAATGAAAGCATGCTAAAGCACATTGAACAACAATGAAACTAACTCGCCACCTAATAGGTATACTATGTTACCAACCTCACCATGGATACTCTCACCATGTAACACATATAAGAAAATTTCATATAGAAAAATATATAAGGGGTACCCCTCTACTACTTACCCACTGGTTTTCCACTTTTCCCCCAACGACCTATGTCCTGTGCTTCTCTCTCTAAAGGCTCGCCCGTATCAACATGGGCCAAGCTCCACAATCTGCACCTCGTGCACCACAAAGGCTTTCCCGCAAACACCTGGGCTATGCTCCACACCATCCTCACAACCAAAAGTAACCAGGTAGTTTCCAGGAGCCACCACAGCTCACATAACGTGTATCATACATCGGGTATTATACCTCAAGCCATTACAGCCCATACACCAAATAAGGATCATCAAGCCATCACAGCATATACACGTTACACCTATAGTAGTCCATAGGATACTATATCCAGAATATATGTGTGTGAAATAACCACAAGACATTAAAACCCTCTACACACATATATGGGGAAAACTAACCAATGTGCCATCCAACATCAGTAACTACCAAGACAAAAGATTGGGGCCAAAGGGGGTAGTCAGCCATTCATCCTCCCACCAGAATGTTGGTGAAAACATCCCCCAGGGCTCAGAATCCCTGGGGTGTCAGTTTCCCTTACTGATAGGGTGGAGTAGCATATATAAACACAAAAAGTACAGAATATATAATTACTCACAACCACAGTATGGGAATAACCTAGTCTTATAATCAACTGAAGCTAACGTCTCTCGTACTCCGGGATGCTATTTCTAAGACTAGGTATCCTATAGGCACACAACCAATTAAAGAACTTCATTTGGTTACTTCAATCCCCTTTTCATCAATTCCACTTTACATAAATTAAGTATTTGCACATTAATTTACCATGAACAACCCACATTATCTTTCTTGGCATCACATTCAAAATCGACCGTTCCTTTAAAATATACAACGTCACCATTAAATTCCAGCATCTCCATCCCCATGGATTATCAACATTTAATCAAACTTTCATTTCAGAATTACTTTCACATATTCCTAGGCATTATAGAAAAACATCCTATGCTACTAAACACAAGGGACACAACATGTTGAGTAGATATACTACTCGTCAAGACTTTTCTGCCTAATTCAAGAGAATAGGCCCATTCTCCCTTGAGAGGCTAAACATGGAAAGCACGGGGCATACCCTGCGCATCTTCACCTCCTTTGGAAGAAGGGTAAGAAAAACCATCTTCCTTGAGCAGTGGGGAAAAGTAAAATAGGTAAACAATAAATCAAACCACCAACCATCCAGCCATCACATCCATCCCATTCCATCATCCCTGGTGTCCTCCCCGACAACCACATTCATAAACCGATGCATCTCACCACTCTAGGCGTCATCCGCTGCCACAACCACAAGGCCTCCCTTCCTCCACATTTCACAACACCCCTCCAGGGTCACATCACAACACAAGATATCACAACACCCCTCTAGGGTCACAACACAACACAAGCAGCAGGAAAAAAACACACTACATCAAATGGGCTCTTGGACCTGTAACAAGGCATCCATCCTTCATACATAATGAGCACTCATGGCTCCCAAGCACAAAGAATTCGACCTTACAATCTAGAGGGTAACTCAGAACCCTATCAAGAATTATCATTTATCAACAACAATTACTTTAATCCCCTCTTGAATTAACATATTAAATTCGTTGGTTCCAACATAATGAACCAAAACAGTGATCTATCACAAGGATTAAACATGCTTACTATGAAAAATTAATCAACATCAAATTACCACCAGAACCAGATTATTTTTGACGCCTCTTTATTTTTAGCCTATTAATTATCAATTAATTTCGTCTTTAATTTCTTTATCAATTTCAACAAGAGAAACATTATAACAAGAAAGGCATATGTATCAAACTATCTACCAAATCAAGAGGCAAATATTTATCACGGTACAAAGCAACAACATGCAATCAAGACAATTCTTCTAATACGGTTCACGTATTTAATTAGGTCAATTCCATTGTGATCCAAATGGATAAGTCATGATTACTCTATGATTGAAAATAACAATTAGAGAAGCCAAAAATCCCCTACCTCAATGGTTTTGAAGGAAACCTCAACGGTCAAAGAATGCCCAAGGAACCGGGTCGATTCTCCCCGAATCCTCCTTAGATCTCCTCTCCTAACATAACCAAGACCAAATCCCATCATAAACGACATCCACACACATAGATCTTCCCATAACGGGCATAGATCTACGATCCCAAGAGAAGAGGAGGAGTAGATCTAATTAGATCTAAGAAATCAAGCAAGAACGATCACATACCTCAAGAAACCAGCTTCAATTCGTGAAGAAAAGCCTCCAGATCACCTCCAAAATGCTTGGGAAAGGTTCTTCCACCTCCGAGGAAGGGTAATCCCGTGTTATCACCAATTAGGGGATTAAACGAGCAAGATAAAGGCTAAATGGTCAAGATCCTAAAATTTAGGATCTAACTTTAAGTGCCTGAATGGCCTAGTCACACGGTTAGACAAACCGTGCGCAAACGGTGTGGTCACCTCTAGCTTAGCCACTCGACTCACACAGTTTGGCGGCACGGTTTAGACAAACCGTGCTCCTCCTGTGAGGTCTTTACTGCCATCAAGTCTAGCTATGCATGGCTTGGCCGAACGGTCTAACAAACCGTGCTCCAACCGTGCAAAATCTACAAGACTTCCAGTTTTCTTTTAAAAGACTAAGCAAATGCACCTCCAAGCCACCTCAATCCCTCGGGACACCTCTAACACCACAATTTCACAAATGAATGGACTGGAGAGGTCTGGGCCATTACAGGAAGTATACTTTACCTTAGTTCCTCAAGCCCTGATATTATTTATGATGTATGTTTCCATACAAGGTATGAATGTAATTAGAAATAATCACATAAGATGGAAACAAATAGAATTCTGAAATATGTCCAAGGAATAAATTCGCATGGGTTGTTCTAAAGAATAAATTATAAGATTGTGTTTTAGGGTTATACTAATGATGATTAGGATGGTTATTTTTAATGATTGAAAATCATCCTTAGGAGGGAAATTTTTCATGGGTGAATGTTGTTTGAGATTTCATGTTATGAAAACAAGTTCAGTAACTTTTACAATAGATAAATCTAAATATGTTTTAACTACTCAGGATTGTACTCAAATTTTGTGGATAAAATTTCAAATAAAAGACATGAATGTGAAACCTTATTAACCATTAAAGATATATTGTGATATTGACAGTTCCATTTATCTTTCTAAAAAATATTTATAACAATAAATATGAAAATACATTGAAATAAATTATTATGTTGAAAAATAAAATGTTTCTTCTGGAGTTTTTTTCTATATATATCTTAATGAAGAAAAGAATTGATGATAACATAAAAAATTATATACTAAACGAATGATTTTTTTAGTTATGGAGGAAAAATCATGTTTATCATCCTCTCATTACTTTTTTAATATCATAGGAATGAACCACCACATTAATTTGGATTCTTTTGACGAACGGGGAGACAATGTAACAACTCTGTATAGTAATAGTTTTTTACTTATCATTATCTATTGAATATGAAGGTGTGGTTATAATAAAATGGGGGAGATAAAAAGAAATTTAAGGAGGAAATGTAATAGTGAGGACGAATGTTTCTTAAGATGGTCATAAATTTTTCTTATCACTGAAGGATGTAATTACCTCGAAAAAATTACATTATACAGTAGTGTGCTTCCATGACACTCTTTTTTGACAATATTTGTATTTTGGTAAAATTCAAAAACATTAGTTGTGAAAAAATTTAAGAGTTGGAAAAGCTGGTAACATGTTTTTTCAACAAATCCAAAGTGGGAGATTATAGAACCTTTATGATAATTTTTCTTAACAATGATTTTTTATTTATTAAAAAAATAACCTTTTTATATAATATTTTTTAGGTTTTTATGAATCATACATTTTCCATCATAATGTTCCTTCTATAAACATTGAATGTTGCCGAAATTTTAAACCCAAAAATAATGGAAGATAAAATGATTGTTTTTAATAATGATGTTTTTTGACCTCATAGGATTTGACTGAGAAACACCAAACTCAGATTATCAAACCAAGCATCTCAGATGCATAAGGTGTTTGTAATATGAATGCTAGAAGTTATTTAGTGTTTTATTATTGGATCTACAACATCATATTCAAATTATTAGATCAAAAAGAAACAGAAGATGGATTTTTTTTATTGCTGGTAGTTTTCTTTTTCCCTTATACAAAGAATGAAATAAGCATTATGAGTTGGGAATTCATATGTTGTTGAGTGATAAAGTATAATTATTGGTGATCTGTTTTGAAAAATGATTGTGAATTCAATAGTTATAAGTTTCTCTTACTTCCTAAACAAAATAAGATGATTTTTATTTTATCATGATGTTCTCATAAATTATAACAAGCACACATGATAAAATATTTTGAAGAAAAAGAAGAATCGTAATGTTTTATTCGATTCCTATGATCAGGATTTTTTTTGAATTAGATCCAGAATTACCATACAGTAAATTCGTTAGTAATCTAAATAAGTTACAGCTAATAAGGTTTATGTAATTTAAAACTTTATATATAGATTCCCCATTTAATACATTCTGTTATTATGGGAAAACCATCATAAAGGGAATTCCATCGTAATGGGGGAAATATATCATATTGGTTATTGCATCATTATGGGGATTACATCACATTAAATATATGAAGGAATATCAATAAAACTAACTCTAAAAATAAAGATAGATCATAATGATTTTAAAAATGAATTCATAACACAATGAACCTAAACATAAAGACATATCTTAATGAGTTAAGAAAAAAGACACATCTTAATGAGCTAAGAAAGAAAGGATAATAATAATGAGTTGAGAAATAATGCCAGATCATATTGAGTTTAGAAAGAAAAGAATATTTAAATGAGTAGGAGAATTTTATGTTATTTAAGATCCATATTACTGATGATATGGAATATATATCATATTGAACATGAGTAAGTTACATTTGACTGGAGAAATGATATAATGTCATAAATGATGAATACATAGAAGAAGATATATGTAGGGTTGAAGTGGTTAACTTGATTTTCAATTTAGTGTAAAAATCATAATATTCATGATAATGTTTAAATAAGTCAAAGAAGAAGTTTAAATGTGAGTTTTTTTTAAATTGAGGAAGCGGTGAATGATTTCATGTTTCCCAGAGTTGATTTTCTAAGTAACCTATAAATAGTTTCTATGATCATTCATTCAATTTTTACATTTCACATGAGTGAAAAAGGAATAGTGTTGAAGAATTAAAAGTGAAATTTCGTACAGAATAGAGATCAATTTAGGAATATTAGACATCTATTTTATTATCAACCGTATTGAGAAACATCATATTGAGGAGATTGTATTTGAGTCGATCGGGTTAATTATGATCAGATCAAGTTTCTAGTTATTGTATGAGAAGTAAATATTGAGTAAGGGAGAATCATATTTAGTTAATCATTCTATGAAAATTGGAATCATCCAAATAATACTGAGGATTCAGACTGGGCTTTTCTTAAAAAATTTAAAGAAATACTTTATTCTTTTATCATGGATCAATTTTTTGTAAGAAATTTTTTGAACTAGTAGGAGTCATAATAATATTTCATATCAAAAAATAGAAGGTGTGTCATGGAATCTAGAACAAGTTTTATTCACTTATTCATTATAGTGAATTTCAATAGACCCATTGGAGTGGCTATGTAAAGGATGTAGGTTCTCAAACATAGTTTGAACCTTCTAAATATTGTCTTATTTACTTTCTTTCCTACTTTTTCATGAATAATAAATTTCTAAATGTTTATAAGTATATAAATCTTAACATGTTTCTATGGTTATATTTATAATAGTTTTGAAACTCAACGAATGTAAACAACATATTCACCCCACCCTACACCCTTCTCAGTTGTTCTTCGATCCTTTGGAACTTTTCTTCTTACAAAAGAGGATCTTTTCTCCCCATGCTGAATCACTATGGTGGATAAGACCATGTTCCAAATTACCCTTTTGTTTTTCATTAATTCCTCCAATTAAATGGGTAATATTTTATATAGACTGATTGAGATAAGCATTGATCCGTGTATAAATTTATTCTGGAACTCAACCTCCTGAACTATGGGAAGACTTGGATGTTCACCTAGAAATACATTAGGATATTCTGACATAGTTGTGATGCCATCAATGTGGACATCCTTTCCAGTCATTTTATCCAAGAATCTGCCATTGTTGGGTATCATAAACCATATTTTACTATTTTTATAGAATGGGAGATAATTATTATATTTGATAAATGAGTATATAATGATATGGTATATCAAGTGAGATATCCATACCTGAAAATTGTAATGGGATATATATAGGGATTTCTAATCGATACCCAAAAACATATCAAATTTAATAAAGAGGATAATAATTAGATCCATAATAAGTATCCTCCCATAAATATCAATAAAAACTAATTTATAAATCTTTTGTGCATTTATTTGATGAATAAAGTTTTTTCATAGATAATTAATTTCACATAATTTGGTGTGGTGATTGACAGTCTCATCAAACATGTGTGACGTAATGGAACATGATTAACCATAGTAAAATATTGTTCTATTGGATCTAGAATAATGAGAAAATGTACCTCACTTGACCCTCAAGGCCCTTATTTGTTCCCTTTGTTTGGGAGGTTTTTAGGGAATATTTTATTCATCCTATAAAAATATTAGTTTATCCTACATCATCCATGGAAAAATAATTGGTTGGTTTTTATCCTACTTTTTCACCAAATCCCTCAAAGTAACTAGTAAATAAATCTTTAAAAATACTTCATCATGTGGGTGAGATCAACCGAAGCATATCCACCAAGAGTGTCACACCATGTGTACAGTTTGAACTCTATTTCATTCATTAATTATTGGTAGAGTTAATTATAAACATTCCCTCTATGATTTTATTACCCCTAAGAAATATTATTCCATATAAAGAATCCAATTTCCATTATTCATAAAGGGAATCATTTTCATGGAAACCACCTACTCAATACATTACCAATATTACAGGATATATGCATATACATAGACTAAAATATAGAGGTTTACAATATGGTTTCATAACCTTAATTCTCAAAATTGATTCTATAATCTTTAAAGGTAACTGAAACATTTCTCTGATACCCAATACAAAAACCCATGCAAAACATGACATTATTATACATCCTGCACATAATTTAAAACATTCTATTTCATAAATAATTTTACCACAATGACCTATAGGTTCACTATCATTAGAAGCGAACTATATAATCATCTTATTTTACAATTATTTAGATCAATTATCATCAATGGAATCATAGAAGATCAACCTAAAAACAACTCATTAGTATGAATCATACTCATTACATGGTGAATGAAAACATAATAAAGGGGGAATCTCAAACACTAAGTAAGGTTTTATTAATCATTTAAACAATGATGAAATCATATGAATAATTAAATAAATTGTCATAAAATAAAATATCAAAACAACATGAGTGAAAACCTAAAATATATGGTATTTTCAAAAAACATTTTATAGGAACATAAAGCCACAACATATCAATATGGAAACATAGTACCTATAACATTTAATAGAATCATTCAACATAATCCGTGAATTATGAATGAACATGATCGTAATAAAAAATCCTTTAATTTTGGAATAAATATTTTCATAGGGAAACATTACTTTCATGAGTCATATCATGATACCATACCATAATAATGAAGAACATTTTAAAATATGGAAAATTTATTAGTATTTGGAAACATTAATTTCAGGACCCACACCATAAATGACAATGACTATGCTAAAATAAAATGAACTAATGAATATATTTCTCATGAGATATCAAATTTTAACTAATTCATTTCAAAACCATACTGGACCCGCCCATATATTTTTATAATGTCACCACCCATCCATGTTTTATAACTGAACCGTCCATCCTTGGATTATAATAGAGCCACTCGTATATGATTTATACTCAAACCTCTCATCAATCAAACATAAATATGTGTTCCACTATAAAATAATTAACGTTTAATATTGTAAATAACCAATTTAAAAAATGGCTTTCTTAAATAAACAAAATATAAATAATCCAATTTTCATAAGGAACCCATGGGCATAAAATAGGTTTCATAATACATACAAAAGGGAATAAAAAACATAATTATCTAAATTATTTCATATAGGTAAATTGGACAGCCAAGATAATAACATAATAAATCTATAGTATATGGAGAATAAAGAAAAATAACTCAATTACAAGTATATAATATTGAATATATTGAAAAAAATCATTAATATTGTTTCTTTAAAATCATTTTTTACTCACAATTGTAACAAACAAAGTTACGAGTCTCTTATAAAAAATATTCCTTTGATTTTTATGAAAAATGAAACGAAAACCATTCATGAAACTTGATTTGGTTCAAAAACCCTTTTTCTTCTGATATAAATTACATTTTCATTTAAAATTAAATGTCATGAAAAAATGACGTTCAAATAATAAATAATATAACTCAAAGAAATGAGTTTGAGTTACAAAGTCACTTACATATAAAGATAAATTCTAATAAAATCCCATATAAATAGATAGATTTTACTTTAACATAAAATAACATGAATTAATTATAATTCATTATATTATACCTCATATACACCACAAAAATATGTTAGGTTCATATGATAAAACATTTCCCAAAGAGTGGAATATGAGATAAGAACATGTACCTTGTTTCCTTTATTAGTTGGTCAAACAATAACCTCTCATAAAACAATATGATCTTTTTTAATCATATATTTAATAAATTTATTCATATATCTTACCTTTTATATAGTTAATTTATATTTATTTATTATGGGTATACATGTTAGTTATAGATTATTTATACCCTCATATGTATATAACATTCACCATTTGTGTGCATTTAATAATGTATATATCCTTACTAATTATTTGATACCAATTTAATAAATAACATATAATTTTATATACATTAATTTATAACTTATATTTTTTATACATTAATTTATAACTTATATTTTTTATAAATCCCTTAATTCATTCCATAATTGATACAGTTATCCTCTGTGAAAATGGAATCAGTGTTGGCTTATTTTTGTGATTTTTTCTGAATAAATATGATATTTTAATAATAAGGTAAATACTAATTATAAGATTTCTAGAACCAAATAAAATTAAATATTTTATTATAATATTAAAATAATATTATTATTTATGTATCCATAGTCTCTCATGATAGAAATATATTGCATTTTTTGTGTAGGTTGTTAAATCGAACCAAGCATGAACACACATTTACATAATGGGTGAGTAGGTTAAGGACAAGTTTATTTTTTCATAATATCCTTATAATAGAATAAAAATGATATCATATTAATTTTTATATGATTGTGATCTAGATTTTTTTACATAAATAGTTACAGTCTAGTTGAAAAAAAGGTTCTTCGTGGAGAGAGCAGTCCATGCACAAGCATGATTGATGCTCGTTTTTTATCAAAGTGGATGGAAACTAATAAAAAAGGGATGTTAAATTAATTTTAAATAATATAAATATAATATTTATAAAAAAATAGTCATTTTAAAAGAGGTATAAGATATTAGTAATAGTAATATTATGAAGGAAAACAAAAGAATGGCATCATACTAACATAGGAGAGTTGATGTTTCCTTTAAATACTATTTGTAATTGAAGTTATTAGGATTAATTAGTGTGTTAATATGATTTATGAAGAGGTATTGGGTTATATTTGGTTAAAAATGTAATATTTACAAGAAATAAATCAAAGTTTATGTGTATATTTAAAAGTGTGTAATTTCAATCCTTTTAAAAGAGACTAAAAAAGATCTTTTGGAAACAGAAATCATTTTCCAACATCTCCAAGACACTATTTTAGGGCCAAATTCCCAAAAATAGACACAATTGTAATGTAAATTGGGTTTGGTTAGAATTTAAATTAAATATTTATTTGAAAACATTTTTTTAACATTTTCCCATTTTCTCGTAGTAATGTAATTTTTACAGTTTTTTCTTTTTTATGGTCTATGTATTTTTTATCCATAATAATATATTCTAATGACCTACATAAAAATTAATCTTATTACATAATTTGAAATATATGATTTTAAATTTTAAAATAATTTTATCTTATCAAAATTTTAATCATGTAAAATATTAATCTTAAGATAAACTCATTTAAACACATAAAACAACTTTTTCGAAAAATGATGTTTTTAATTTTTAAATTTATATGATATACATAAATATAATTATTACATATATTATGGAAATAAATTTATTATAATAAATAAAATATAATTTATTAGTCATTAAAGGAATCCATAATCAAATCTCACCTCGAAAATGCTTCATTCAATGAAAATATAGATTTTTTAGACTAAAAATTTATTTTAGTCCTTAAAATGATTGAAATGTGATTTATATGGTCAAATATTTTATAAAAATGAACATTTATAATCATGAAATAAATATTTTATTACTTAATTTTTTTTAATAAAAAATTAAATATAGTTAAATAATGATATTATCAAAAAATTATAATTTTCATAAAAATAGTTTTTTTGAGTAAAAATTATTTTTTAAAGATAAAATTCATACTAAATATATTTCAATAGTAGGAATTAAAAATGATTTCTTTTATGAAATTTATCTTTTAATATTTTCAATTAATTTTTGAAAGAAAATATAATATATAGTAAAAAATTGAAAATTGCCTTTTTCAATATTAGCACAAATTAATTATATATATTTGAGAGGAAATAGATCATAATAGAATTATAAATGTGTTTTTATTATATTTTAATTAATAATGTTTTTAAAATATGTTGTGTTTCATTTACATTGATGTAGCATGATTTGCATGTTATCAAACATAGTATTCATTTAATGAGGACAAACATGGGTCATTACAAAACAACTGTGAAATTCTAATCATCAACGCCTTTTCTAATTTTGACACCTATATTAAAAAAACTAGGCATCTTAATCCCTTTCTAGATCCCCTTTTAACACTTACAATACTCATTAAAATATACTAAAATATAATTAAAACATATAGATTTAATTATATTGTTTATTATAATGATTTAAAAGGAATAAATGATTAATTAAATATCAATATTTATGATATATTTTATGTAATGTATATATTATTATTTATAAAAAAATATTATGATAAAAATAAAATATATTCTCATGATTTTATTTTTAAAATCATTGAAACTGAGGATAAACTGTATCAAAATAGTATATTATTAATAATATAATTAAATTGAACCAAAAGATCCAATTGAGCTCTATAAAATCCATTGATGATCATGTCACCTTTGATTTTAAATCTTCCATTTATTATGAAATGGGTTTGTGGTATTCAGCAAAATGTATGATAGACAGAGATATCATGTTTTTGTTATCTTTTGGTTTTGTTTTTGGGGGGATATTCCTCATTTTTATGGGAAACTAACTACTATAATCTTTAATATCCCATTGTATTTTAATTATATTTGGAACCACCAAGTGTCCTCCATTTTACCACAATCAATATGCCCTGATTAATGTATAATAATTAAAATTAGTTACTGAAATAATTATAAATCATTTAAATTCATAATGTTATGTTTATTTTCATTATTGTTTTGAAAAAATTAAATATTTTAAAACATTAAATATTTTTCTGATTAATTAAATACTTATATGGATATTTTCATTGTCTTTTATTTAAAAAATAATTCAATTTTTTCATAATTAATTCCCCCATACTCAAATTATTTCACTCTTGCGGACCAATCAATAACGTTATAAAAAATAATTACCATTATTAACTTAAATTGACAAACTAAAATAATATAACCCTAATCTATGTCTCAAAACATTTAAATTCATCCTAACTATTTTTAAAATATTTTTACCTTCCTTGATTACCTTCACTTTTTTTCAAATATATACCATTATCCTTGAAAACAGATGAATTGTGTTCCTATAAATTTTCTCTCATCACTCAAGGAACACTTTATATAGGTTAATAATCTTCACATAATTATATATATTATACCATATAAATTACATTTTTCTAAATAATCTACAATATTATTCAAATTGAACTAATATAAGGACATTTGAAATGGTTATTTCTAGGGTTGGAGTTTGGAATTTAATTAAAGAAAAGGTTGAATAATGTTGTTTGTTTCATAAAACCCAATTACAATATAAATCATTCAAAAGTAGTGACGATTCCCTAACCGATTAATTATATATTTAACGCTAAAAACTCTTTCACCTTATTATTTTAATGGTTCATAATCCATAACAATGTGTACACTGAATGACTTATCCTCGTGTCTCTATATTTTTATGATTATTAATATAGATATTTTTATACATTCATTTTTTTAATTTAGAGATTTAGAGGATAAAAATAATACAATTTAAAATAAAAAATTTTCCATAGTAACTATATCCGATGAATAACACTCCCACAATTTTTCATTTATAGTGAACTAGCTATGACATGATCCTTGAGATAACATATCCCCTTCCTACACTAAGATTAATATATATTTCCAGAAATAAACCAATAGGTTCGTTGGAAATTATAAATAGGTTTATATGTTATCCTACCTTTAAGGAAGTACATGTACTCCAAGACTTAATGGATATCAAATTTAAATGTGGACTTCAATGGGTTTATGAGGAATTAAAAATTAATAATTTCTTAAGTCATATTAAATGTACATAAATCCTATATATTCTCAAAATGAATCATATAATGTTATAGTCTCCAAATTTTCCCATTAATATTAATAAATAAGTTACATGTAAGAATATATCACATTAATTTTATAACTTCTCTCATGAATATGATTCAAAACTTTATAAATTCAATTCATGGCATGGGAAATTAGAGAAATAAAGAATTATAAAATTATATAAACTCATGATTTTAGTATCAAAAGCCCCTTAAAAATTTTCAAGAAATAAAAACAAATCAATGTATTTTAAAATTATAAGTGTACACACACAGATAAATTTCCTCCAAAAATTGTTAAATAATATATTCAATTAATTTAATTAATTGATTTATCTAAAATTAATTAATAAAATTAAAACATGAAAGAGAGATTATGTATTATAATATTAATAACACCCCTAAATGGGTTCATGCATTAAAATTGGTATTGTTTTAGGAATTTTCTTTTTCCTCTAAATATTACAGGGTTCTAAAAATAATAAAAGATCATAAAAAATGTTTTTTTAAAGATAAACAAATTAAAATAAATGAAACTCCATAAACATGGATTACTTCCAAATATTGGTTTATTTATATCCTATAAAAATATGTTATTCAAAAATGTATCTTAAATATATAGGGGGTTTGATTTAAAAATTTGGGACCAAATCATTTTAATTTTTACACTTCCCCTTATTATTAATGTTTCTCCCATGCCTTGAAATGTTCTATAAAAACAAAAAAATCTTATAATATTTACAATATACCCTCATATTTTAACATTTATAGTGTAATGTGAATGTTTTTAAAGATCATATTTGTTTAAATACAAGATTTTATTGTCAAAGGATGGTTATAATTCAATTTTGGGTTCATCCATTGGTCCTTTTTGGTGTTCATATACACTAGACACTACCAATGTGGAATCTTCTTTTCCTTCATCCTTTTATTATATTTGGAAATTATATTTAATGGGTAGCTTGTACACTGTGGAATAGACCTCTTCCATAGAGTCTTTTTTAAAATATAAAGTGAAACAGATAAATGTTTCCCCTGATGTTCCTAGATTTATTTCTATAAATCATATAAAGGTGAATCCCATTTATCAACAATGGCCTATACATATTGAGAAAATTTTATGTGTGAGGATTCCCCAATTTAATGGTCCTCAAATACCTTATCATGTTTTTCCATGAATTAATATACTAGGACAGAGAAATAACCATTTTATCTACTGAATATGATGAATTTCACTACATCAAAATCATCACACCACAAAAATGTATTTCCAATATAAAAAAAATGACATAAAATTTCAACAATTAATAATTTCACTTGAGTCCTTCCACATTAGCCAAAAAAAATATCACAGTGAGTAATGAAATTCATCCATAAGATTTGAAATAAGATTTATTAAACAAATTAAGTCTATAAATATAATATTATGAAAAAAATAAATAATAATAATTAAAAAGCAAACTTATTATTAATATTTTTAATATTCTTCTATTTCTTTAAATTTTATATACATTTGAAAATTTAATATTTTTATTTTTATACAAAAAATACCAATAAAAAGAGATCATATCAATAGTAATAATTTCAAAATATGTGTAATGTTTCCACTTATAAGTTCAAAAGGGTTAGAAAATGATATATTGTTATAGTAAATAACTATGTTAAACAAATTTCAAAGTTTTGAAGCTCTAATGTTCTTGGTTTATTTTCTATATGGAAAATTTATAAAACATAAGTGGATTAAATTTGTATGTTTATAAATACAATATTATGGGATAAAAAATAAATTTTTTATATGTTATCCTAGAAATTATCTGACAACTGAATTTTTCACTTCACAATAATAAAGTGAATAACAATCTAATAAAATAAAAAAAATGTTCCTACTACTAATGAACATATAATGATAACCCACCATTAAATATAGATGGATTCTCTCTAAATCCAATAAAATTATTTATAAATAAATCTTAAGGTCCTTGTAATGTTTTTTTGTTCAATCATCACTTAGAAGAATTATGTGCAACAAAAAAGAAAATACTCGTGATTCCATTAACACAAGAAGGCTGTCTTATTGTATGGGATCTCATGTTCAAAAAAGTGATGTTTATCAAGACACACTAGATTCCCTCAAGTTAGAATTTCTTAATAATTTGTTCCATGGGAGAGATACTGCTTTTTATCCATTACTCTCACCCATGAACATCTACTCATTGACCAAATTGGAAAAGCATATAGTGAAATGGAATGGATCTTATAGAACATACACTAATAATAAATAAACCAAGAAAACAAATTAGAAATAAAAACACCAAATTTATTAATTTTAAATATCCTGAGAGGAAATAATTAAAAATATAAAAATAAATAATAATAGATTACGAATTCATATTATATGTCTTGAAAAATTTACGTTATATCCCCTCGATCGTGAATTATATCCTCCAGCTGAACCTCCTACCTCAAGAAATGACCTTTCAGTTTAGTTATCTCTTTCCTTAATCAAGTTTTATCCTATAAAAAACTATTTATCATTACATATTTTGATGATATCTTATTTAATAAATAATTACTAATTAAATATTCACCAATCCATAATTGGGCCATGAATTGATGAACAATTCACATTATAGGGGAATTGAATTGGATATTTCCATATGGAGAATGTTGTTCTTGAGATACCATTATTATTAACTACACTTGGTAAATTTGAGTTTATATCCATAGTTATCCTTATCATTTTATCTCTGTAATCTTTCTCCATGTTTCTTTATTATGGTTTTACCCTATTTTTTAAGTAGTTTTATAAAATGATTCTTTTATTCCCATAGTTTTTTAATTGTTCTATAGGGAATTAACTTTTTCATCATTGATCATGGGCTATTATAATATTCAATAACCCAGACCCCAAATATATACACATCTTATTCCTTTGAAAAATATCTTATATACTTTAGGATGGTTTTATTTATGAATCATGAAATTCCTATAATAATTTGTTGAATTTTTGGATTTTTTTTTGATATAGTCTTTTCATAATAGTTTAATGGATCAAATATAATAAAATTTTAATTTCATACCCACTAATAATGGGTTATCATGGGAGGTGTTATGTGATTCATCTGTGAAATGAGGAGTAATGTAAGTCTATCTTCATCTATGTTAGCTTCATCTAATTCAATATAAGGATATCATAGATGAGGATACCTATATTTCATTTGATTTTAACTACCACCCATTTCTTACCATATTAATGATAACATGTCGAAGTATTTGATTTGAAAGCTTGGAACTATTCTTTGAACCCCCTCAAATGAGTATCAAGGATCAGAAGTTATATCGATATATTGCATGGTGTAATTGAACAACCTACTCTGATTGAGATCTATCATACCTGTGAATGTAAAATCTCTATTTAATTTCCAATTTTTAGATTAATTAAAAATAGGGGTTTTATATTCAATGATATGTATCACAACTATTGATATCACATTTTATGTACTATTTGATTTTTGGTTTCTAGAAATATCTCTATGTATCTAATTATGAAATGATTTAAACTCTATCATACAATCTGAATTGAATATAATTGGGCTCTCTAAAACTTTATTTTACCTATACATCATCAAAAAACATAAATTTCAGTATTACTTTTGGATTTAATAAAAAATATATGTATAAACGTTTTAAATTAACAAAATTAGGGTGATGTTCATAATTGAACAAAAAATAAAATTATTTTCATCCTGAAATATTTTCTCTTTTAATAAAATAATTCAACTAAAACATTCAGATTTACACATGAAAAACATATCATGTTTAATCATAAACACACATATGTACTTACTGGATCTATATTTTTCTTGGACATAAAATTCTCATGATCTAGATTCCATCAATAAGGTATGTGTGGTGTAGTGTAAATGGTTTATATATTAATCCATTACTATTGGGGATTCACTGAAGTTCCATCAAATTTATAGACTAAATTATAGTTTTCTCAACAGTATGGTCTCTTTTAATGATCAATTCCTTAAAAATTCATCAATATATTAATTTTATAATTTTTCTTACTTAATTTATTCTATTAAAGAACTTTTTAAATGATTGTTTAGATAATATAATATGTTTCTTATAATTAATAATATCAATTAGTTGAACGGTGAAAGATATAGGATCTATGGTATGAACCATAATTACTAGTTTTTATCAAGATATAAAACATATAAATAATACATTATATGGTTTATTAATAACAGATATATATCATTGAAATTAATTTTTTATAATTTTAAGAAACTATATTCATATATCAGCTATTCTATTACCCCATTTCATTAATCATGAATTAGGAACTTGATCCATCCCATGATAAGGCCTAAAGGATGTTCTTAGTCCCCATAGGTTGGTAAATTATGCCCAAGAATAAAATTATACACATTAGGTATAGTTTGTACCATTTAATAATACTTAACACAATATGGAATTCAAAAATAATTTATAATGGTGAATCCATAAGCTCGATGTACATGAAAAATGTAAAAGAAGATTTTAGATATAAACTGAACAAATATGGCATAGATGAAAAAAAAGAGCACCTAAAATGAAATATACGAAGTCTGAAAAAAAAAATATTACAATGAAGGATAAGTTAGATAATATTGAAAAAATAAAAAAAATAAAACCAATGTAATTGAAATGATGTCGATGTGACCTCAAGGTCACCATCCCACATTAAAACAACATGTTCCAATATTTATTTGAAAGTAGGATACCACATAAGGGAACCCTATAGAACCAAAACCTCTATTTAAAAAAATACATGTTCTATAGAAAAATAGTGGTGATTGTAGAGTATGACATAAACATCCTAATATGATTTCACAAATTCGTGCACGCGTTTTAGTTAACAAAATATATAATAAGTTCTAGTTTGAAATAGGAAATTGTAACATATGTTTTAGATTATATTAAGGAAAATGACACATAATAACTTTCAATATTTTCTATTAAACCCCAAAACAATATTTAATATATATTAAGAAGTTCTATTAAATAACACTTTTAAAACTAATATTTAAAAATTGATTTTTCCCCATATAAAAACTTCAAAAAATGGTTTAATAAATGATCAAAATAAATATCAACTGATGGATAAAACGGAATCTATAAAGTGCATAAGATCAAACATAAGAGAAGTTTAGTTATAATGAAAATAATAAAATAAGAGAAGCAATTGTAACCAAGTTAAATATAATATAATTATATGACGAAAATGAAAATATAAGAACATGTCAGGATGGTGAAGTAGTACTAAAGTATGATAGTAAGGAAACTATGTACGAAAAGACTAAAATTTAAATTATAGATAATCATGGTTAATTTCTAATAATCCCATGAGGTGATACTAGTGAAATTCAGGGGGAACCATCTGAAGGCCTATCAATGCATCCCTAGTCCATAACCTCTCACCTTCTCTAACAAAGCCACACCATTGGAAGCCCATCATGGATATGGAAAATACTATATCAATGAGAATCTAGTTAGTCTCATCATGATTAGATAATCAATTTCTATCAATACCTAACTTAAGCACCTTGGGTACAGATTATGATACCATCTGATGGTAAGGTAACATTTATAAAATATCAAACACAATTAACACAATTCAATACAGAATAATCACGGTGCCTTCATATATCCACCATTGAAAATACCCTCTAGTTTACACGTATCCACATCATGATCACATAAACTGAAATACTCACACATAAAAGGAGGAAATGAATCTTCTATTTAGCATGTAACTAATTTTAAGAAAACAATTTAGAATATTTTGGCAATGAATTCTATTAAAAACTAGTTATTTCATTTCCAAATTACATAAAAACCCATTTATAAATAAATATAAATTGAAAACCACCTTTTAAATTTCAAAATGATCAATAAGTTTTAATTTTATAAATATCCTTATAAATCTCTCTTTGGGAAATCATTTTCAAATCAAATGATATTTTATACATCTTTTGATTTTATAGTAATATAATTCTATATTAAATGATTTATTTTCATATATATAAAAATTCATTAAAAATCACCAATGAAATATATGAAAAAATGTAATAAACATGAATCCCATCAGAATTCCACCTAAAGTTATTGAATAGCCAAAACCCCTAAAAAATAAATTATATTAAGTCAACCATTATCCCAATGTCATAAATAAATTTACTACAAAATATTTACAAATTCAAAGCATTATATTATTACCCAAAATAATTTTTGGAAACCTCATCAATTACATTATCAAATATTCAATTTTCATTTCCCTTTTTGTATGAAAGTTTTCATACAAAAAAAATCAATGATTACTTATTTTGAAACCCAATAAATCATTTCACATTTGGATAATAAATCACTAATATTAAGAAAACATCATTATTTTTAAAATCGATGAATATCATATTGTGTCATGAAATGAAAAAAAATATTGGAAATGGCATCCTAAAATGTTGTGAAGATAATAATAAAAACACTAATAATGAAGGATTAATGCTTAAAAAAACAAAAACACACCCTAAAATTTAGTATTTAAACTATATTTCATTAAAAGAAGTTTTTTCCCTATGGTTTTTGTGATGACGGTTTAACAACCTTTCTTTTTGGTTATATGGGGTTGCATTGTGGAATTCAAGGGTTTACTTTTCTAAATGGTTTTGTGAAATATATTTTGATTGATACGTCATAAACTTCAATCCTAAGAACCGTATAGGTAATTAGGGTGTTTTAGGTAAGGATTTATATCCAAATATAACTCCCTCAGTTATAAGGAATTGTCTTTCATGGGTATTGACCCCTGTTAATAAATAATGAAGGAATTTATCATAAGGATTACAATATTTTAGTGGTAGGGATGTGGAATGAAAATTGGATCTGGTATTAGTTATAGGGTTACTTTTGATCCATATATAATTTTTTGAGGGAGGTTTTTTTACACATTAAATGTTGTTCCTTTCGTATGTTGTTCAAGATAAGGGTTTAATATCCCTGTTGTTTAGCTAAAAGGGTTTTTAGTGTAGTCTGTGAGTCTATTATAAGACACACAATGTAGTTATATTTCTTATGAATGTTTAATTATAAATTTTCATCTTGATTCTCACTAGAGGGATATGGGAGTTTTGGTATGTATTAAAATTTCTAATATAAGTAACCCCATTACTATATATTTTACAATGATTATAAGTGAGCCCATGGAACTAAAAATCATCAGGCATGTGATCTCAAAGTGAATAATATTGGGGTGGAAGGGTTGTTTCACAATCCCTATATCTTTGTAGTTTATTTATGAGTGTTTCCTAGATAATATAAATTTAATCAGGACATGGTTAAATTCCATAAATCTTCTAGAAAAATTTATTGAAGGAAATTTTGTGGATTAGATGATGATATTGTTTGTGATATTCTTGGATGATATTAACATATATCATATTAACATTTACTCATCATTATGCGACTAAAATATCGGGTATCTTTACTGGGATATATTATTAAATAATGATTTGCAGACAGAAGTCGAATCAAATATCTTTCTAAATTAAATGAAAATAATTATGTGTGGTATATAAGAGGAGAGAAGAAAAAAAGTAGTAATGTATGCATAGAGATCTATTGGAAATATCGAGTAAGTATATATGAAATTGGGGGATCATGGATTTAATTTTAACACACCAATATTTTATGGTATGGTTTTAAAAAAAATTAATCTCATTGATAGCATACTTTTGACAAAACATCTATCCTAAACAAACTCCAAAACAGTATTAAATTAACACAATAGTTATCACCTAGCAGTTGGAATGGGAGAAATGGCAGATATTTACTAAATTAATAAAATATATTTTACACATGTTTACAAAATTAATTCGTTTCTTACCAATTAATTAGAAAATTAAAAACAAAATGATAGGGTGTCAATAGAAGAATCCATGAAACCATAAAAAATAAATAATACATGGAATTTTTGTAGATACCACATTATATAATGTGATTTCCATATTATTTAAGTAATCAACTCCAAGGAGATAAAATCAGCATGGGTTCAGGCCCCATGTCATCATGGTATTCATGGTTTATTCCCATGGTAATCATAGTAGTCATGGCTCACTCCAAATAATATCCTAGAGGAAAAAGTCCACTATTGAACCAAGTTCACTCCCCATTCCATCCATCTCTATCTCATGAGAAATAAATCATTACCCCATTCATTAGAGGAAGATACAGGTCTCCTAAATCACATAATTAATATTATATATTTTCTTTCTACGGGAACATAAATCAACCGTCATATAGGAACCCATGGAATGAATTGGGTTTCATAAACATTCTTCAATAAAAACCTGACCCATGGAAATGAACTAGGTTTCATAAATATCAAAATAACATAAACATAATCCATTATTGGAAAGAATTATAATTTTATCATTGAATAATATACAAATTAAAACATAAGTAGTATCAAATAATGTAATCTTACATTGAATTTAATTTTTCGAAAACAATCGGAAAAAAATTGCGAAGAAAATATTATTTCTACTTTGAAAGGGTTTATTTTTATAAAATTTCACCCAATATTAAAAGAAAATTTTTTCATGAAAATAATATTGTAATAAATTAATTTAATATTAAAATAATAATTGTGTCATGATGGTGGAAAATTCCATTCATTTCTTTTACTTAAGAAAAAACATTCCCTTAGTAATTTTTGTGGAAAATCAAAAATTTCCTCATTTAGAAAATGGACAAAATATGATTTTAAAACCATTTATTATAGAGTGAAAAATTAGTAAAATGACTTATAACATACATATTATAATACTAAAAAAATTATAAAACATTATTAGAAGACATGGAAATTGAAGATACATATTCCCCCATGGAGTCTAAAAATGGAACAATCCCAAATAATGATGAGATAATGAAATAAATACTCATCACGTGATAATCAGTATACTTGTATGTACTATGAATGTAATATAATTATATGGATATGAAAATAATAAAATATAATTTTTAAGATTAATAAAAGACATTCATTGGTAGTATATACACTACCGATAATAAATAAGTAGTTAATAAGGCTTGTGACTCCAAAAAATAAAGTGAAGACAAAAATACCATACTACTTGATTAACAATAGAATCAAGAACACAATGAAATAATAAAATAAATTAAATATTTTAATATAATTAAATAAATAAATTTAACGATATAACATATCATTGGTCAGTATAAACCTCACAATAAATAAGTGAGTGGTTAATATGGAATGTATCTCACTAAAATAAAAGTTAAGAAGAAATTTCCATACCTTATGTCTTGAATTCATTAAAAAACATTAAAAAATCATCTATAATAAATATATTATTGTTATACATTTACCATATAATCATATTCATATATATATACATATTCCATATATGACTGACTTCTGACCTAATATAACCTATTTATTAATAATTCTATATTGATGTTATGCGTCGCGTAATATCTGATTTGTTTTTCATTCATGTTTTGATTTGTTATCCATGGTCTACTTACATATATCATAATTTCATCATATACAAAATTATAATAATTATATTAATAAAATATTTATATTTAGGATATATGTATCCAAAAATCCTAAAAGTGAGAGATATAAAATAAAATACACCGTTCATATAGACGTTAGGCCATATATACGCTTGAACGTTGTTTTCATTTTCATATCAAGTTAAAATAAAAGATATTATATTATATATTATCATTTTAGAAATTTATTTAAGTAATATATGACATATATAATCATAAAAGTCATCCTTATTACCATAAATGTGAAATATAGGTGTATAGCCAATCACATTTCATCATAGGGATGGTAATCCATACATACACATGAGAAAAATTATCATTTTACAAAAAAATTATATGGATTGTAAAAAGTAAGCAATATATTATTATTGAAGAATTATAGTTAAATCATAAATATAATATATAAATATTAATCCCATCTTAATTATATCTCTTAAAAGTTGGTAATAGAAAATGAATTGTATCCCTACGTGAAGACGATAAGTCATACATACGGACGAGCGATAATTTCATTTTTTTGATTGGATAGTGGATGTAAAATACTATGTTAATAATAATAATAACATTTCAGAATATTAATGATTCTGAAATTATTATTTTATTTTATATATCTTATATTTATAAGGGGTATCTAATAGTAGAAAAATATAATGATCGGTTAGAGTGATTATCACTTCTTCAGAATGGCTCCTTTAGATAATCTCTAATGGAATATAGTGTTAGTCCTTTGGGAAGATCAGGACCCCTTTAATGTGTCTAGTAAAGAGTAGAGTATAAATTTTCATGGGTTGTTCGATATAGAAGGCTTAATGTGATGAAATGAAATGAGGGAGGAGGTTCCCTTTTATAATTATGGTGAGGCACACTTTTGGAATTTCTAAAAAAATTAATTTAAAATATATTCAGTCTCAATAAAATTACCTCCAAAATGTCATTTATACGAATATTAGATGATATAATGTTTTAATATCATCAAAAAATATATCTTAGACTTGTTTTGGTATTTTTTAAAATCTTATCAGTTTGATTAACCATTATTTAACCTACATTAATTATAACTAAGGTAACAACATTTTTAATATTAAAAGGTTGTAATTTTTTAACTTATTTTTTCTCAATTAGAAAATAAATGAATAATTTACAAAACTATTTACTATATAATAATAATTTTTATTATTTTTAAATATTTTTTATGATTTTTAAACAATTTAATTAAATATTATTTTGATAAAATATCATTTGTGTCAATATTGACATTATTCATAATTATCATTTTTAGAAATATCATTACAACATGATATATTCTAAAAGCATTATCAATAATATGTCAAGTCCATCCTGAAAATTGATTATTGGAATTAATTATATCAAATTATATTTATTTTAATATTTTAAATATCATGTATTTAATATTTACCTTAATTAAACCATTGTAGAATCCTTATTGTATACGCCTTTAAGGAAAATAATTATTTCATAAATAATATAAATAAATTAACGTGAAAAAAAATTATATTTAAAATTAATATTTATAGTTGAATTATTCTTCTATATTACACTATATTAAAAAATTTATAGTTATTAAAATTTCAGTATAAAATCGTTAACTCTTCTTTAAATAAAATTTAATAAATGTCATACTCTAACCCATGTGGATTCAAATATATTATAATATCATCCCAATTATGATTTCAATCAATATACAATCACACGATTAAATTAGGAAAAGTGTTATGGTAATTATATAATATTTATAGTGTTATTTTCACCCTTAATTACTTGATTTATCTATTACCGTGTTAATAAAGAACTACTAAAATTACTATTTGTAATACCCAAAAAAATAAAAAAAAATTTATATAATTTGGATCCATGTATATAAGATTTGTAATCCACCTTTTAAAAATTTTAAAAATAAATTTTAGTAATTGATTTCAAATTAATCGCATTGATATGGTGAGAAAACATGTTATTAAAGTTAAAACATACAAAAGAATGAAAACAATTTATATATAAATTCATTGTAAAATTGATTAAAATAATATATATTACATTAAATGAAAAAATAGATCTAATTATACATTAAAACCAATAATAAATACTATTTATCACTATATATTATTTAGATGAAAACATTGTTTTCAATTAAAATTTACTACATTTTACTATTAATAAAAGCGTGAAAATTATCAAAAAATACCAAAACATCCACCAAATTAAAATTTTATATTCCTAATTAAAATAAGAAGTTACTTTATTCTAATATAATATATAAAATTGTAATGAAATTGGATTTCAAATGGGTTTTCTATTAAAATACGGTAAATTTACCCTTTTGACTATTATAGTTTTTTATAATAAAATTAGGCTTGCTCTTATTTTAAGCATATTAAATATATTGGATGAATATTAAAAATATTTGATTTAATATATAACATATATAAGTCAATAATTTTATTCAATAATTGAAATTAATTTAATTTATTAATACAATATGAATTTGAGAGAATAAAAAAATATTTCCTCTATAATCAATTGGTATGTATTTTCATTTGTAATTATATAGTAAGAAATGATTTCATATTATAAACCATATATATTCATATGTTTTTTAATAATATTCAAAATATCTAATTTAATGGACATGCTATATATTGTTATATTATCTAATTATATTTTTATAATATACTATATTTTAGTAAAACTCGGTATTGTGTGTAATGGAAGTAGTTAATAGAACTAAGCATTATGTTTAACAAAAGTCAGGCATAGTGTTTTTCATATCTCAATGAAATCTAAGTGTTTCATGTAGTAAACTCTATACATGTTTTTTCATATAACATAATCCAAACATAGTGCTTTTCGAATGAAAAAATATATATTAAGTATTGGGTAAAATGTAAAATATTGAAATGATTCAATTAATTAAAAAATATATTTCATAAAATCTCATGGTGATACATTCTACCTCCCTTAATTTTAATTTATCCCTCAAAATTATTATGGTTTATCAAAGTTCTAATACTTCAAAATTTATTTCATAAAATCCCAAATCGTAAAAATTATTACTAAAACATCATTTTAAAAAGGATAACTAGAAATATAACAGTTACCCAAAGTAATGTATAACTATGTTTATATATCGGTGAACATTTTTTCTGAGTGAAAATATTGAAATAGAATAGAATTAAATTCATCATGTTCTAATGGAGAGTGATATACCATACAAGAAAGAGAATGTTAACAATAAAAAATCCCAAAATTTGCGATGATCCATGGGACTATTTGATTCATCAGAAAAGAAGGTACCATGATAAAATTTTGTGTTCCAATCTACTTTCCAAGGTTTTGAATAATTTTATTGAGAACAAATAAATAATTTATTTCATAACCTTTTTTTATTCCTTGATCAATTACATTTTTATCTCTATTTCCAATAAATGAAGGTGAATTTTTCGTTCCTAAATTGTTAGAATATCATGATATAACTATAATGATAGGTTACTTCATCTATATTAATAAAAATAAGGTTATCAAAAGATACAAAATAGGAATAAATCTGTATATGGAGATATATTACTCTATACTATAAATCATCGACTGATGTTTAATGGAAACCATTCCATAAATAGTCAACCATATCAACCTTTTAAAAATTGATGTTCCAAAACATTATAAATATGGTCAGTAATTTTCATAAAAATTTCATATCATCGATTCCCCCATATCTAATTATAAATATATTTTTTTTCACATACTGGACTTCTGAATAACATCATCTTGTATTTTTAAAAAAACCTAATCGAATACACACATGCTTCTTCATTAAATAGATAATCCTTTTTCATAAAAGGAAAAAAATTTCATGGAATTTTTGGTTCATTATAATACAAAAAATATATTTGATATCATTAGTCTAGAATCCAAGTAGATAATCACATGAATTTTCAATAATGGATGAAAAATATTATTTCTATATGGTTCATTCATACAAAATCAAACATGAAATTCCCAACTAAGGAAAGAAGGAAAAGTATACCTTAATCATCATGGATCACTTTATCCATTAAAATAGAATAAGAATTTCATTTTTTATGTTTTTCATCAGAGGATTTTTGTGGCATATCAACCACATTATTCCATGTATTGGGGAACTTGTTATCGTAATATAAAAACTCTATACAATTGAAACATTGAATTTGGGGCGGTGTATTTTAGGGATTTTTTTAATTATTCATGTCATTTTCTAACTTCTATCCATTACTTATTCATTCATCCCCTTGATTACCTTCCCATAAAACCTTGTAACTCCCTAATGTACCTTTTAGGCATTCTCTTGAGGGTTTATTACCACACATAAAACATTTATTATTCCCCATAAGATAGTTTTATCCATTTTTCCTTCCAAATGTTGAGTATAAATTAAATAGTATATTATTATCTCTATAGTTTTTTGAGATTCATTTTAATTGTATCATTATTTTATTATCATAACCATGACATATATTTGTAACTTAAATATCCTTTTTATGAATAATATTAGGAATGTACTAACTGAAAAATAATTTCTTGAACTCATCGCAACACATGGAGACAATTTTATCATATTGCCTCATATTTATGATAATGTTACACCACCGATTATATTAAACTTCACAGTAATAATTTCCCCACATAACGTTTTCACATTCTGAATGGAGGATATTGAAAAATAAATTTTCAAAGGTATAGTTCTATTTCTCATC
This sequence comes from Viscum album, assembly GCA_963277665.1. Lineage (NCBI taxonomy): Eukaryota > Viridiplantae > Streptophyta > Magnoliopsida > Santalales > Viscaceae > Viscum > Viscum album. Next base: position 1,253,781,874 of record OY728120.1, on the reverse strand, counting down.
AAATATGGGATTAATTTCTCAATTAAAAGAAGGTGGGTGTTTACATAAGAAGGATTAAAGAAAACATTGTTCCCCCTATTGGTCATTTGGATGTATAGAAGGATTCATATATTCATAAGGTTTTGTGTCCAGAGAAATAAATATTTTCATTATAGCTCCCATAACATTCGGTTTTTCAAGTGGAAAATCATTCCAATTCCCATCACATTCATCATTATCACGGTTCCATTGGATTCCAGACATCGACTAAAACCAAAAACATAGAGTAAGAATTAATTATCATGGGGAGGAACCCCATAATTATGAAAAAAACATATAGGATTTCCTAATTTTAAAATATTCACTAGTGTACAACAACATCATTTCATCCAAGGTCATTAATTTAAAACTTATAATTAAATCCATCATTATGGTTAGTGAAGAGTTTTTTGATTATTAAAGAATATCCCTAGAGAGTGTCACGCCATGTGTGCAGTAAGGTCTATTGTTGCATACTAGGTTACGATCGATTCATGCCTGACACATATTTTTTTATATTTTACGCATAGGTACATTTGTATTAGGGCCACATCCCCCTATAGTAGCTATATAAGGATTTATTACATGCGAACCACTCACTGTATCCTTCACCAAAATTCAATGAAATTCTCATTATACTTAAAATTTTCCTTAGACATGTACATATGGTCTCACTATGTTTTTAGCATCCTTCTTTCCAAATGTTAACTAAAATGTTTCCCTCATACCAAATATAATGACCCACACTTTTCATACACTAACAATACATAACATTTCTAGAATACTTAATATCTTAAATAAATATATTCCCTATGACTGAACAAGTCTATGGCTTCAGAAAATATGGAAATGTAAAAACTAGAACATAAATGGTCTACATTAACTCCCATTATGTTCTTATCAACCATCACCTTTCATAGACATATAAAATACAGAAAATATCTTCCTAAACTCGGGGAAATGAAACATAAAATGAGGGGAGCTTAGATGCTTTGTAATAGTAAACAAGGGAGATATGTAATCATAACCAGGTCATAGGGGTATGGGATTATAAATAGAAAATTTTAAGATCATTCCCTAAATATGAATGATCAAATAAATTATTCATGAAAATAATCTTGGAAGTTCATAATGCATAAATCATTGGGGATTCAAGACTATAAAATATGAAGGGGTTAAATATAAATAAGTCATCGTATCTATGTAGATTTATAAGGATATAAATTAATTCCCATATTATTTACTGAATAACTTCAAATGACATATTAGTAGTATGGGTTCAATCCCTCTACCATCCTGGTAGTCATAATTGACTTCTATGACCATATTAGTTGTCAAGGATCACTCCAATGTCCAACATAGCAGACCAAGTCCCCTACTCAACCATGTTCACAACTCATTCTGACCATGTATATCTCATGACATATAAATCCTTACCCAATGAAGTGTAAGGTAATATAGGTCCCAAAACTCGCATAATGAATACCATACATATGTGAGTAAAAATATAAGTAATCATTAATCATATGACAAACCATGGAACGAAATGTGTTTCATATATATCATTAAATTATAACATAACCCGTGGAAAAGAAAAGGGTTTCAAAAATTTAATTCTGCCATAAACATAAACCATTCATAAATAGAATAATTATGGTCAAATTGAATAATATACCTAGTAGAAAATAAGTAACATCAAATAATGTCATCTAATATAAAAAATAATTTTTTTAAATCACATGAAATTAGTTGTGGGGAAAATATCCTTTATTCTTTTAAATCGTTTTCTTTACATAAAATGACATGCAATTTTAAAAGAAAACATTTTCTTTGAAAAAAAAACATTTAATATTTTAGAGGAATCATCCAATCATTAAGACATCATGATGGGGGGAATTATTTTCATTATATATATGTTTTTAAAAAACCATTCTATTCATACTTTTCCTAGAAAAGTCAGAAAGTTCCTCATTTGAAAAATGACAGAATGATTTATTTTAAAACCGCATAGTAAATAGGAAAAAATGGGTCAAATTGACTTTAAAAATAAATTTTATAATAGTAAAAACATTTTTAGGAAACATTGACAAGGAGGATAATTATTCTCTAATAGAGAGTTAAAATGAAATAACCCCAAATATTGATGAGACCGTGAAATAAATTCTCATCACATTATAGTCAGTATAATTGTAAGTCAGATTAATGAAATAAAATTATATGGGTATAAAAATACAATGATATTCAAGATAAATCTCATTAAATACATTCATGTGATGTATATAGACTATTTAGAAGAAACATTTTGGGTATAAGCCATATGTCCCATAGAAATAAAGTTGAGACAAAAATATGTAACTACTTGAGTATCATTATATTCATGAACATTGTTTAATAATAACATAAATTAAAGATTTTAATATCATTAAATAATATTATTTAATTATATAACATTTCATAGTTCAGTATATAGTACAAGAAAATCAATTGATGAATATGGAATGTATCTCATGGAAATACAATTTAAGATAAGATTCCCTTATATAAAGTCTTGAAATATTTCACACATGTTAAAATCGAATGTATAATAAACATAATAATATTATACATATAAAAAATAATAATATTCATATATATATCCCAAATATTATTTACATATGAAATTATATTAAATGTAAATTAATAATTCCTTGTTAATGTTATGCTTCAGGTAATATCTGCTTTGTTTTATTTTCACGTTTTGACTTGTTTTCCTTGGTCCTCTAACCTAGATCATGGTTTCATCATTTCCATAATGATAATAAATATATAAATATCTTATTTATATTCAGTATATATGTATTTATAGTGAATCAATAAATTTATAGATAGAAAATAAAATACACCATTGATGGAGACGATAAGTCATATGTAAGCATGAACATTATTTTTCATTATCTTTTCAAGATAAAAGAAAGGAAATAATATTATATATTGTCAATAAATAATAATTTTTATGTTATAATAAACATATATATTCATAAAATTCATCATTATATCCATCTTTGTGAAATAATGGTGAATAAAAAATCACATCGCAACATGGAGATGGTAAGCCATACATACGCATGAGTGATGTTATCATTTTCCAAAACTATTGTACTAATGGTAAAATGATATACATGATATTATAATTAAAAATATATAAATAAATCATAAATATCAATGATAAATATTAAACTCATCAAAATTTTCACTCATAAAATAAGTTTATCTAAAATTAATTGTATCGCTACGTGGAGACAGTAAGATGTATGTACGCACCAGTGATACTGTAATTTTTTAATGTAAAGGTGATGTAAAATGGTTTATTCATAATCATAATAAAATATTATAATATTTAGGATAATTATTTTAATTTTTTATGATATATATCATCAATTTATATGAGGAATTTAAGAGTAGTAAATACAATGACCAGTTAGAGCAATTAGCTCTTCATCGGGACAACATCACTATATCTCCTCTAAAGGACTCTAGGGTTGGTTCTATGGGAAAAATAAATCTTCTATAATTTATAAGGGAAGTGTGTATTCTAAAAATTAAGTGTTTTAATGATATACAAGGCTAAAAATTATTAAATTATATAAGGGATCAATTTCCTATTTATAATTCAGGTGAGAGGAACTTTTGTAAATAATATAAATATTTATTTTTAATATATTCAATATCAATACAAATAAAACTAAAATGTAATTTATTCAAATATGATATGAGATAAGGTTTTAATATTATCAACCAATATTCATTATACTAGTTTTTTTATTGTTTTAACCTTTTTATTTTGATTAACCCATAGTTAACCTACTTTAATTTAAATTAAGGTAACAAAATTTTCAACAATAAGGGGTACTAATTTTTTCTTATTTTCAATCAATTAGACTATAAATGAATAATTTATAAAAAATAACTATATAATTTAATTTCTTTTCTTTGGAAATATGTTTTATGATTTTTAAATAATTTTATGAAATATTGTTTTCATAAAATATCTTTAATTTAAATTTTGAAAATATTCATCATTTTTATATTTAAAAATATCATGATAACCTAATATCTTTTTAAAAACTCTTTTAACATATCCTTAACATGTAAAGACCATCCATATAATTTATTGATGACATTAATTATATCAAATTATATTTATTTTAATATTTTTAATATCATTTATTTTATATTTCCTTTAATTAAACCTATATTTCATCATCACCATATAATTATTTTAGGTAATTATTAATTTCATAAAAATTAGATCTAAATTACCATAATAAAGAAAAAAATTATCATTAAAATGAAAATTTATAGTTGAATTTTTCTTAAGTATATACCTATATTAAAAATTTTTTAGTTATTGAAAAATATGAGTATGACATATTTATATGTTCTTTAATTAAAATATATGAAATCGAATATTGTAACCCAAGTGGATTAAAAAAATGTCATTATATCTGATAGAGGATGATTTTGGTAGATACCCACTCATCCAAAGAAATTTGTGGAAGTGTTAGTGTAATTTTATAATTTTTATAAATTTATTTTTTTCCCATTATTACTTGATTTAACTTTTATCATGTTAATATAACTTTACTAAATATATTAATCATAATTCCCAAAAATTAAAGAAACATATTTTCATTATTTGAAACCATTTATTTGAAATATAGAATCTATTTTTCAAAATTCAAAACCCATAATTTTTATTATTTAATTTTAAATTAATCTCATTGATGTGGTCAGAAAATGGGTTATTAAAGTTAAACATGAAAAATATTGAAATCTTTTTACATTTAAATTAATTGTAAAATTTATTCCTATGACCTACATGAGATTAACTGATAAAAAATTGATCTAATTATTCATTAAAACCTATAAACTTATTTCAATGAAAATGTTTATTTCAATTGAAATTTTGTATTTCTTTGCTATTCATGAGAACATGAAACTTATCAAAAAATAGATAAAAATCAACCAAATTAAATATTACACTTATTAATAAGATGTTTATTTTTTCAAAAAGAAAAAATAATGTTGTAAAAAATGGGTTTAAAATGGGTTCATCATTAAAAGGTGCTAAAATTACCATTCTGAAAAATATAGGTTTTATGGATAAAATTATGTTTGAAATTTTTTATACTTATTAAATAAATTGAATAAAAAACAAAAATATTTTATTTAATATATAAAATATATATTCCATTTATATCATTCACTAATATTAATTAATTTTTTTTAAGAAAATTGACTCTGGGTGCATAAAAATAAAATGATTTCAATTGTAATCAGTTGGTATATATTTACTTGTATAATTATTTGTTAAAAAATAATTACATATATAAAAAATTTATTATCATAAGATAGTTAACAATATTCATAAATTCTTATTCAATTGTTAGGTTATTTATTATTATATTAAATAATAATGTTTTAAAAAAATACTAGTGTTCGATAAAACACTGTATTTCATGTAAAAAGTGATTTCAAAAGAACATGGCTTAATGTGTAACACTAGACATGTATAGTATTCTATATACCAAAAGATAATATAATTGTTTCATCTAGTACTATCTCAACATGTTATTGTGTATAATGCAAGACAAACATAATATTCTTCATATAAAATGATTTATTCAATATTGTGTGAAATGATAAATTTCAAAAAGTTTAAATTAATTTGAAAAAATATATATTTCCCAAAATTTTGGGATGATATTATATAATTTATGACGTCTTGAGATAATAATAAATACATTTTTATATATAGAAAAGTCATATTTTTAACAGGAAATTTTCCCCCTATTTAATGGTGCACATGTTTTAAAACTAAATTTTTGAACATTTATAAATTTTATTCTAGAAAATAAAATAATTTTTTAAAATAGTAATATAAAAAGTACCCTTGGGTGATTTTTATTTTATTTTTCAAATATGTTTTATTTTTTTATGAATAGTAAAAAATTCTGAATTTTAATTAAAAACTACTATTTCATTTATTTTATTTATATAGATTAATTATATTTTAAAATAATTTTAAATTATAATTACCGAATCTATACATCAATAAATAAAATTTAGGCTATCTTAATCGAATTCAATTTTATATATGATATAAAAATATTAAAAAAAATTGAACATTTACACTTTGAAAGACATCTTTCCTATTACGCATACGAGATTAATTTTGAATATAATTCATCCAATACATTGAATTGAATTTGGTAATATAGATTCCTTATTTTTGATAACAAGGTTAAAAATATTTTTTAAGATAATTTTTATTTTTTGTAATAGATCATTTACAATAATAAAAAAATTGTTTTTACCGGTATAGGTAAAAAAATGAAATAGTTTGGGTTAAAAGGTAATGGATTAAAATAATTAAAAAATACTAATTTTAGTTGATAGTTGAGGTATTTATCAATTTTAATTAACCACCAAAACATTAATTAGAAATATAATTCATTGAAATTATGATCACCTGAATGTGGTTGGATTTAAATATAAAATAATCATTCCTTAGACACTAAAAACCATGCCACCTCAAGTATAAATACCAACCCCCACCACCACATTTTGACATGAAATCCATGAAGATACTATGATCTCTGAAAACCCATATCTTATCATCTCTACCTATGTCCACGTGATACTTTTCTCACCTAATTACCAATTCCAAGGACATCAAGTAATCTTTCAAGGATGTGATATTCAAGAGGTAATTTTCTCCAAATACCTCGCTTAAATTCATTTCTTTTTCAACATTATTCTCATCTCCATTATACATAATTTCATGAATAATATAAAATTTTTTATATAATGGATTTTTAGTATGGAAATAAAATTTTTATTTATATTCTCTTTAATATATCTTATTATTAAATGGAACAAAATTATTGACCAAATGATATCGAAAAATCACCTCTGTGATTAATTATTTGGTTTATTTTTCTTTACTGCATCCATGGATGATAATAATTTAATTATTATGGTTAAATAATATTTTTATAAATATATTATAATCAATATATTATTTTCTAACTAATATATAGACATGATATTAAAAAAACAAAACTAGTTTGTGGTGGTCGGAAAAAATCTAAAATGAAACTAAACATTTATCATTAAAATTTTATCAAATAAATAAAACCCTTGTATGAAATTATAAATTAAATGGAAAAATTTAAACTTATGGATTTTGATGAGTACAATTTTGTATTATTTTATTTAGTTTTATTACCACATTACTTGAAAATCCATAATTAACAAAAATGAACAGTCCATGAAATCTATGAAACGAATGCACATGAAACGTTGAAAATCATTAAAATGTATTAATTAATGGGTTGAAAGATGTTTTTAAAAATATAATATAATTTTTTTAAAAATTTATATATGGTTTTTTAATGAATTAATAACATTATTTAACCCTTTATAGAAGTGTTTAAATTACACAAAACTAAAGAGAACTGTGATGTTAGGTTTTCGTGTCTCACTTTTACTTCTACGAGATAAATGCCTTATTCCCTATTTATTTTGTGTTTGTGGTCTATATACAACCATTAGATATAAAATATCATGAATATCATTATATTAATGTTATTAAATTTTTAATTTTATAAATAATACTTTTATGGGGCCTATAATTTGACAGATTAAAAATTGATAAGTGAATTTTAACCCAATTTATATTCTATGGGTTAACCTTATACATCATAAGTTAGGTAATTCTATGATTATGTTTGTGTTTAATTTTTATTAAATTATTCTATATTTAAACTAGTTTATTTGTATTTTTAGTGGTTAGACATAATCGATTCAATTTGTTAATGCTCACTTTAATTATATGATATTTATAAGGGATTTCATTTTAAAAATTTTCATTTTATATAGTCCCTTAAAAATATCATCTTCTTTGATGTACTTATTTTCTAAAATTGCTTCTGAAAATATTTTTACTATTCTATTGTGATTTTTTAATATTATTTTTACTCATTTGTTTTACAAATTTATTTAAAATGATTCCTTTTCTCATTTTATCAATGATGTGTATTTGTTAAATTTATGGAAAAATATTGATGTAATGCATTTTTAAATTATATGTCATGAGAAAATTTTCCATCAATAATGATTCATTAAAGTTTTTAAATTTCCTTGAAAATATTTCGAGAATTTTTCCAAGGAAAATTGTTTCCTTTATAATAGTGTGGAACATTAAAAATAAATGATTTGAAAATGGAAATGATATTTTTCCAAAATTATTTCAAGTGATTTTTTGAAATTACATTCCATCTATTATAACATTAATTGATGTTATGTTATTATTAATAGGGATATAATTCATTGTTATTATCCTTATTATTTATATTTTTTGGTTTATGTTTATGATGAAAAGATATTTATGAAACATGTTATCTTTTCTACAGGTTATATATTGATGAAATACATTTCTTTTCATGATTATTCATTTATGACCATATGGGACACGTATATATGATTTTAATTTTCTGATAAGGGGGAATATATTTCCCTCTAATTCATTGGTTAATTTTGCATAACTCATGAGTAAAAAGTTTCTATGTGAACCAAATTACATGAGCATAATGTTATGCATGAACCTGATTACACGTTCAAAATGTTATGTGTGAACATGATTACATGTTCAGAAATGTTATGTGTGAACCCGATTAAATGTTCACAATTATATGCATGATCCAGATTACATGTTCTCAATGATTTTTATGGACCTATCATTCAGGCCATATGTTTATTCTTGGACCTAGATTCATGTCTGTATGTTTTGGAAAGGGACTGATTTCATGTCTATAACCGAATGAGGGAACCTTTCTCTATTTATTAGTGTTCACAAAGTTATTGCATTGTGATTTAATGTAATATTCCACTGTTATAATATCATAGATAATTTTATTTTATTATCGTATGATAAATGTCTTATTAAATTATAATCTTTATGGCATGACTCTTGTATATAAGTTTTTACTTTCATGGTATGATCTTCAAAAGTTTTTTATGTTCTCACACAGTTCAGTTCTTGATATTCTTAAGAATATCCCATGTTTACCCTTACATAGCATCTGATATCACCCATTATTTTGTTTCATTCCCCCAGGTATGAATAATTTTATTATGTATGATATGTCAAAAGGGTTCTAATTATGATATAATAGGTGGAAGGATATGCATACGTTTTATGAACTAGATTTTTTGTTTCCAAGATTATAATGACAGTAAACCCATATCATTTTAATATAGTCTATTTTTTAAAAATATCAATATATTTATATTTATTATTTACATATGAAATTTTTGGGTCATTATATTTGGTATCAGAGAAAATTATTAGTCAACCTTTAGAAAATAGGTTGAAAAAATCATAGTAAGAACCTTGAGGGTTGGTCTAGGTTACAAAACTGGAGTTTTTTTTACTGATTTTGAATTACCGAAGATTAAACAAAATGTTCTGTAGATTTATTTTTTATAACAACCTTATCTTGATTATGTGGTTTCACACTATGACTAGTGATTCTCACACTATACTTTCAGGTTTTAGTCAATGGGTGGAACCAGAAGAAAACCATTTAACACTGAATACGATGGGAAATGAAATGATTATCCTCCTAGAAAAATTAATCTGTAACAACCCAGGTAATGAAAAAATAAGTGATTCATTTATTAATTACATTTTAATTAAAATAAACACAATTTTCAATAATGTATATGATTTAACTACTTTTATAGTTAAAACATTATTTTTCTATAAATTAGTTTTGTCACCTTTTAATGGATCACATGATTTAAATATAATTTTGGTCATTTATATAATTTCTATTTCAAAAATCATATTATTTTTAGGTAGGAAATTAAAATTTAATTTTCTTAAATCTTTTTTATTTTTTGATCAGATTCATTTTTAATGAATAGTGACAAATAATTCATTTTAATTGACAAATACATTTTCATCAAATTTATTTTTGGTGTAAAATAATATTTTTGAATTTTATTAAATTATAATGATATACATATTTTATTATTTAATAAAATTTCAGCAGTTGGAATCAATTTTTGATTGAAAATGGTTATGAAACTTTTTGAACTTTTTAAAGTTTTACTTGAAAAACATGTTTTCCTATTCCGTCAACGGGATTAATTTTCATTTAATTTATGACAACTATGTGTTTTTAATTTGGAAAAATAAATTTCATATTTGTAATCGTATTATCCAAATTATACAAATAGACTACTTTTTTTACGTTATGAATAATATCTTTTGTAATATTTTTAATTACATTAGGTAATGGTAAACAAAGTAATTAAAGGTAATACTTTAATTATAAAAATAAAAAATTATCCTAATACATATCCTAATTAAATGTTAGGAGTTTTTGAAAACCAGTATAATTGTTGGGTCGATTTTTCGACCACTTGGATCCCATTTGATGACTATAATGCATTTATATTATTTTATTCAATGAAAAGTAATTTTTAGAAATTTTGTTTTTAACAAGTATTCTTAATATGAGTTTATACAGGTGATATCTTTTAATATAAACAATATTTATAATTATAGAATTATAACCTACATAATTAAAATTTAATTATTGTTTTGCGAAAATAATTAAATAAATTAAATTGTGGCACAATGACGATATAGTAATTTATTAATTAATGAAGAATCAAATAAATGATTTTATAAATATTAAAATAATTATTATTTAACAAAAATTATTTCCTAAATTTATTTTATGGATTCCTTTGACATTTTAGTGATGTGTTCAAAGAGAGTTTTCTACTATATCATAAAGTTATGATATTTTTAGAAAGTCCATAAAAGAAATTTGTCAAAATTTACACTAATTGTATTTTAAAATATTAAATATTAAATTAAATATTATAAAGTTTATAATAATAAAATATTTGGAAAAATAGTTTACATATGTCCTAAAATATCATCAATGGATCTTTTATTGGTCCTTTGGAATGTAATGGTATGTATTTGATCCTCCAATTGTAAACAACATAATAAAATGGTACGATTTAAAAGGAATAAAAATTATAAGGATTAAAAAAATTAAAAACATGTATATTTTACATTGGATGATTATATTTATACCCATCCTGATCCTAGATTCTATTTAAATCCCTATGGACATATTTTCAATAAAAATTAGTTTATATTAGTATAATATTTTAAATAATTCCAAGAGTTCTTCTCCCCTCTCTTATAAAAGGGAACTACTTCCTATAATTTATTAACATTTCAGAACCATTTTTGTAAGACCAATATCTTCATAGATCCCATAATTGAATTTATTTCTACATTATTGTGTACTTATTTTAGTTATAACTCCCTCCTTATATGATTTAAGAAGTTAATCAATGGTGATTGTCTGAAGGAAATGAATCATTTTCAATCAAGTGTTTTGGTTTTATTTATTCTTCCTCTTACATAAAATCTACATCAATCTTGATGATAATACAACTAATGTATCCTAAATATACTAATTTTTTGTTTTGTTAATATAATAACCAAAATCCATCTCCACACCCATCAAATGGGAAAATAAATAATTGTTTGTTCGTACGGGTGAATTATCACATCCATGAACCGATATAATTAATTTTTCACTACCATCTATCAAGACTAGTTATAATGATGTAATTAATGATAATGCGTGATATTAATTAAATATTTATCATTATAATAAAATAAAATATCAATTAAATTTATACCTTCCATGCACATAAAAAAGATAATTCTGTTCATGTTTACGTGTGAACTATCACCTTCATGAAGCGGTTTGATTATTTTTTCTTCACCACATCTCTTGTATGATATATATAAGTATGTATAAATAATTAATATTCTATTTATAATATTATTACCATTCACAAAGAATAAAAATTTTCTTACCTTCTTTCCATAATGACCAAAGAAAAATGGGAATGTTACTAATGCATACGTATGGCCAACCATCTCCATGATTATAACGTTGTTCATTTTTCATAATCATATATATATCGCTTGATTTATAATTAAAATTAATATTTTATTAATATTTTATGAATATTATTATGGAAATGATGGAATAATGACCACATTTGGCTATAGAGGTTTTACCATTCCATTTTGGACTCAATTACTAAATATCATCAGAACATCAAACGTGAATTTAAATAATTAAGTAATTGATATAATATGGTTATAAGACATATAAAAGTAATAATAAAAATGAAAATGGATATCAATAAAGTAAATAATTAAATTATTTTTATTATTCATGAAGATAAATAACATACTTGAAGAATTACGATCGGGGTAAGGGACTTCCTCTCAATCTCCATTCATTGAGGAATATTTTTGATATTACACCCCACCTTATTTTATGAGGTGCCTAAAAACTTTCTTTTACGGCCAATATAATTCAAAGGATTTTAAAAGAAATCTTTTAATATATAATGTTTGAATTTCTTTAAAAATGATAAAAGGAATGATCATTTTTAATATATACCATGATAAATATATCTCTGTCATCATGGTTATTTGATATTTTGAATCCTCTATAAGACTTAATGTTTTTAAAAGAAAAATAAATACCTTAATCCATTTTTTAGTTCATTTGGGATTGAAATTTGTTTTGATAAAGATATTATAATTTCAATATCTTGAAATTATTTATTTTTATTTCAAATGAAATTTTATGTGTGATATGTTGAAAATTATAATCATTTATTTGTTATGATTATATAATGTTAAAGGTACATTTTAAGTGTTGTTACATGATAAACCAGAATGGGTGGTTATTTGACTATACAAGTATGGGTGTATGTGTTACAACATCCAATTCATTAGTTATGGATGTTTATTGCATGGTTATTCCATTTTGTAAGAATGAAGTGTATAGAAGTAGATCTCATAGTTATTCTATTTATGTATAATTATATCCCAAGTTAAAATTATTTGTTATCAATGATTTTATTCAATTTATGGTAATATATAGATTACTAAAAGTGAAATAAGTGATATTATTATCAATTTAAAGTATTTACTACTTCTTATGAGTGAAATGTATTTCATTACAATAAAGTATTCATGGGTTTTCAATGTTTTCACAAGACTAAAATTATTCTTCAATTATGTATGTCTTACTGAGATTATTATACAAAACCAAACTTCTTAAATTATATTCAAGGATTTTAAGGGAAAATGGAGAAAAATATGGGATCTGGTAAAAATTGTGACAATTTAATATGAAAGGAAACCATGTTTCCTTTGGAATAGTTTTTTATAAAAAATTTGATACAAATTGTAAGTGTCCACATTGTTTTTATTTTGTTTTGTTATGTATAAGGTATGGACTTATTATCTAAATCCCTAAACATGAAAAGATACTCAATGTGAAATATTGTAAAATTATTAACTTAACTCAATATTATCGAATGTTTAATGACCTATTTATATATTTAGTATCATAGGATAGTTTAGATAACTTTAGAGGTTGGGGTAATATTAATAAATTTACATTTATATATTTTAGGTTATGGAAAAGTAAAAAATTAATAGAGTTTAGGAAAAATATTTTTATTCGTCACAGATATTTCTATTTAAAATGGATTTCCATAATTGAAATAGGGAAGCTGCCTTGGAAAATAATCATGTGGAAAACAACCTTCCATATCATCATCTCGAAATGGTCAGACTCAGAACTAAACAGCTTTTTGTAGTGATGGATCAGTTGAATCAGAAAATAAATGGTAATAGTGTCCATGAAAGAGATAATAATGATCTACTCTATAATAACATGTTGATAGAAGAAAATATTATGAGACAACATCCCCCAACATTCATAGTATTTTCAAAACTCTTGCTTTATAAGGGAAAGAGTAAATACCTATAAAAGATATTCACCATTAGGGGTTATTTAGATAACCAAAAATAACTCTTTAAATTTATCATTTTGATGGGGAAACCGATCTGTGGTTGTAAATTATTAGAAATATCATATGAAGTGAAGATATTTATTCCATGGAATATAGTTATTTTAAGAATATAATCCATGAGAAATATTTTCCCAAGGATATTCGAATATGTATTTAAAAGAAATAGTTTGAATTGAAACAAAAAGAAGAATATATGGTTGTTTCATATGAGGATAGTTTCACCCATTTTTCAAGGTATGTCATAAATTTTTTCTGGAGCCTTGATAGTAAGTTAAATTATTTTTTCTCAATATTGGAGCCAAGATATCAAATAAAATTGGATTCTCGTCAATTAAAGAGAAATTAAAAACTTTTTTGATGTTCTGAGAAGGTATAAATGAAGTTTTCTAATTTTCATGTGTTCCATGAGAGAATGAAAAAGAATATATCTAGTTGATAAGAAATGGGAAAGCATTCATCAATAATGTATGGAGGTAAGAATACTAAATTTACATCTTGTGATAATTATTATAAAAATATAATGGTGAATTTATTTCATTGTTTGGTAAATTTTTACGATGTGGAAAGACTGGCTATATTGCTCATGAATATAAGGGAGATGATCATTAAAGAAATGAAAAGATATTGGTAAGATTTTTTAGTTGTAATGAGTTTGGAAATTATGCCAATGTGTTTCCAAAGATGAGTGCATTAGGTGGAAACTAGTATTATTTAAAAAATTGTGTGGATAAATATTTTTCTACAAATATAGTTGGTGATGGGCCATCAATTGATGTTTTTAAAGATCTAAACGGATCAGTAATTTCAAATTATTGATTTCAACTCTGGGTAACATCAGATGAAGGTGACGAATGATAGAATTATGAAGACATCGTTCTGGATGAGGTATGGGATTATGAGTATTTGGTTGTTCCCTTTGTTTATCTAATGAACCATATATATTTATGAATCTCATGAGTATATTCATTCATCAGTTTTTGGATCAGCTTGTTGTTCTATTTAAAGATCATATTTTTTATATTCTAAAATAATTTAGTAACATTTAAGTCACCTAAGGATTTTTTTGTAAACATTAAAATAAAATAAACTATATTGAAATATTATTATGAGTGAATTTTTATTGAAAATAATTTCATTACAAGGATATATTGTTTCTAAAAATATCATAACTATTGAACCTTCTAAAAAAGTTGTAAAATAGTGACCAATATTTAATAATGTCATAGATAATCATAGTTTTCTTGTATTATCGATTTATTACCAACCATTTTTTGAAAACATATCTCAGTTATCTTTCCCACTAAATTAGTAATCACATAAAGGATTTATGTTCATCTAGATAAAATAATGTGATTATTGATTTTATAAACTAAAATGATGATTGGTAAATGCTTCCGTTTTTCCATTCCTTTCAAAAATGGTAAATTTTTATCTATAGTGATGCTTCATTGAAAGGAATGGTTGTTTCCTAATGAATAATGATTAGGTAATTACTTATTAATCATGTTAGTTTAAAGCTCATTAATTAAATTACCGTACACATGATTTGGAATTAGCTGTTGGTGTTTATTCACTTAAAATTTGGAGGTATCATTTCTATAGGGTATAGTGTAAAAAATATAATAATCACAAATGTTTTATGTATATATTTACTATAAAATAATTGAAAATTAGAGAAATAAGGTGGCTATAAGTGATAAAGGATTATGATTTCATGATTCATAAAAATACTAGAAATGAAAATAATGTAGTCAACACTTTGAGTCAAAAATGTAATGATACATTAACCATGTAATGTTTGGAACATGACCACTTAGTTAATGATTTAATGAGTTTGGATTGGAAGTGATTGGTAAAGGAAATACCTATATTTTCTTTCAGGCATCATTAAAATAAACTCTATCATAAAAAATTAAGGAAGCATAGAATGAAGACTGTGAGTTTTAGAAAATGGTACAATTGGTTAAAAAGGGTAACTTTCCTAAATTTAAAATTAATAATGATTGGGTTTTGAGATTTGGGAAGATATTATGTGTGCCTTATGATTCACATTTGTAGAAATATTTGTTAGGTGAATCTCATAGTTCTTCATTTTCAGTCCAGCTAGGCATCACTAAGATGTATACATATCTTCAAGAGTATTACTAGTGTTATGGAATGAGAATAGATATTGATGACATTGCCTGGAGTTGTTTGAATTTTCAATAGGTTAATGAAAAGTGGATGTTTTTTGAAGGGATGAATCCGCCATTTCCGATTCTGTAGTTGAAATGGAAAAAAAATTATGGACCTCATTTTGGGAATACTAAAGAATTCTCGAGGTAACAATATGATATGGGTTATTTTTTATTCATTGACTAAATCTCATTATTTTATTCCTATTCGAGATGCACTCCCTCTAGAACAAATTTCTTGGTTTTTTATTAAATATATAGTCATGTTACATGGAGTTCTACACTCCATTTTATCTTATAGTGATCCCAGGTTCACTTATAAATTATGGATAAGCATTTATAAGTTATTATCTACTGAATTAAATTTCATTATATCTTTTCATCATAAATTAGTGGGGTAGACATACAAAATAATTAAAATATTAGTGACTATGATATAAGAGTTGTTTGTATTACAATAGAATTTGGATTGAACATATTTTTTTTTCTTTAGTTTTCTTTAATAATAATTACATATGGCTTCATTTGAGTCATTATAATGAAATCAGTTTCAAACTACAGCTTTTCGGGATGAAATAGGTTAAAGGAATTTGATGGGACCATAATTGGAATAGGAAATGGAAGGAAAGTTTGGTTGATTCAAATAAACATGTATAAATCCTATAATATGCATAATAGTTATGTGGATAAGTCGATAAATGAAAATTCTTTTGAGGTAGGTGATCATGTCTTTCTCAATGTTTCTCCGTGGAATATTTTGATGCGTTTTCATAAAAATGGGAATCTGAATTTAAGGTTCATTGGAACCAATTAAATCAATGAGAAATTTCGATCAATTTCTTACAGAGTGAATTTACCTCTGAGTTTATATCAGGTATACAAATATTTTCATTTTTCAATGTAATGAAAGTATATGATGGGTCCCTCTCTTGTTTTGAGTTCATGAGTAGTTTAATTGGAATAGAAATTTCTTATAAGGAATATCCAGCCTAGGATTTTAATTCAGATATAAATTTTTGTGGAATATAGCAATTCATCATATTAAGGTTTTGTGGAAAAAAATGAGGTTGAAGAGGAAATATGGGATTCTAAAAATTCAATGAGGGAAAAAATACCCCCACTTGTTTGATAAGTCAATAAAATTTCGAGGATGAAATTTCAAAAAGTTTGAATTGTGTAACAACCTAGGAAATGAAAAAATAATTTTCTTTTCATTTATAAAAAATATATTTAGTAAAAAATAAACTATGTTCAACAACGTATAAGATAAAATTAGTTTTATGGTTAAAAATTATTTTTCTAAAACGAATATTTATTGACTATTAATTGTGAATATGATTTAAATATATTTTTTGGGAATTTTATGTGTTATATTTTATAAAATAAAAATATTATTTTTAATCTAGATGACAAGATTTACTTTGGTTACATTTTTTGTATTTTTTGATATGATTCATTTTTGATGAATAGTGAATAAATTATGCAATTTAATTGAAAAATACTTTTACAACAAATTTATTTATAGTGCTAAATAATATTTTTAGTGGTTTTAATGTATAATTAGATCAATTTTTATAATTTAATCTAATTTATTTCATATTAATCAATTTCACATTAAAATTGGAAGTAAAAACTTTGTGAACTTTTGAACATTTTACTTTAAAAACATTATTTCTTGTTCTATCTATGATATTAAATATTAATTAATTTCTACCTATTTTTTATTTTTAATTTAGAAAAATTGGTTCGGTATTTGGAATTTTATGTTTCAAATTATGTAAATATGTCTTTTTTATTTTTTTACATTAAGAATGCAAATGTTTCTAATAATTGTTTTTATCTCAGTTAAGGGTAAATTGGGTAATTAAAGTTAAAAATTATATTGTAAAAATATAAAATTAATCTAAACAATTTTAGGATTTATTCTTATGAGTGTGTTACAACCAATATCACCCTTTGGTCTATTTTAGGGTCACATTAATCCACTTGGATTATATTAATGCATTTATAATGTTATATTCAATGAAATGTCATTTTTGTTACACTCTTGTTTTTAACAAGTAATGTATTTTTAATATGGGTTTATAAATGGTATGTTTTCAACTATAAATAATATTTATAAACATAAAATTATTTCCTATATCATGGTAATTTTTTTATAAATTTTAGGATGTAAATAATTAAATTAAATGGTTACATAATGTTGATGCTTTAATATATTATTTAATGAAAAAATCAAATAAATGAAATTATAAATAGAAAAATAAATATAATATGAAATAATTGGTGTCATAAAACAGTTTTATGGATGACTTTTACATGTTAGTGATGTTTTTAGATAGTTTCATCAACTATATCCTGAAGTTAATATATTTTTCAAAAGTCATGAATTGAATAGTGTCAAAATTAACACTAATGGTATTTTAAAATATAAATTATTTAATTAAATTTAAAAATGTTTATAATAAAATAACAGGCCATATAGTTAGGATAATATATAAAATTTCATTAATGACACTTTTAGTGGTCATTTGGAATGTTATGGTATGTATATTTACCCTCAATGTGTAAATTGTTTAACAAAATTGTAAGAGTTAAAAGGGATTAAACAAAAAATATTAGGATTAAAATAATATTTTAAACCTCTATAATTTTAATTTAATGATTTAATTTTCACTAATTTTATCCTATATTCTATATAAATTTCTTTTTACTTATTTGTAACGGAGAATTATTTTATATTAATTTAATATTTTGAAAATTTCATAGAGTTCCCCTCCCCTCTCTTATAAAAGGCCGTTACTTCCTATCATTTACTCACAATTAAAAACCATTTTTTATAGGACATTATCTTATTAAATCCCTTCCTATAATCCATTCCCACATTCTAGAAGACATATTTTAGGAATAACACCCCCTTAGAGGTTTTATGTACTAAATCAAAGGAAATCGTCCAAACGAAATGTATCATTGTTTTGTCAAGTAATTATGTTTTATTTATAATACCACTTCATTAAAATATACTTAAAACATGATGATTTAATAACTAATGTGTAAAAAATATACTTATATACACCTCCAATTCAATCAAATGGGAAAGGAATTAATTGTATGTGTGTATGGGTGAACTATCACATCACGAACTGATAAATTTATTTTACATTATCGTGTCTTAATAAAGGATATAATGGTGGAAGTAATGTTTATATAGGATATTAATGAGATATTTACATTATAATAAAATAATATATCAATTATTTTCTTACAATCCATGTAAATAAAAATGATAATTATGTTCTGGCGTACGTGATAACTATCACCTCCCTAAAGCAATGTGATTATATTTTCATCACCAAATCACAAGTATGATATATATAAGTATATCTAAATCATTGAACATATATTTTCCATATTATGATCATAATGTAAAGAATAATAACAATCACATTTATTCCACAGTGATCAGTGAAAAATGGGAATGTTATTCAGGAATACATACAACCTGCCATCTCCATGAATATAACGCTTTTCATTTTTCATAACCATACGTATATAGCATGATTTAAAAGTAAAATTAATATTTAAAATATATTATTATATCATGAATATTATTCTAGATATGATGGACTAATGACCTCTTTTCTCTATAGACTTCATACCAAGTCATTTTGGACAATTGTACCGAATATCATAAAAATTTCTAACGTGAACAAAAATAATTATGTAATTTTAATAATTTGGTTATAAGTGATATAAAAGGAATATTAAACATGAAAAAGGTTCTCATGAAATTTGTATGGTCCCAACAAATATACATAGGGAAATGAAATACACCCATAAAATTGATGAAGGAAAAAGAGGCATGTGGGGGTGAAATTTGAAGGTAAATATTGGAGGTATACAATTTAGAAAAAGAAAAACTAGTCCATGTACTGGTCACCATTAAAGGTAAGTGAAAGGCATATACCATTAACCATGTAGTAAGCAGATAGCCTTTGAAATGATGGACTGCGATGTGTGGTCTATCGAACTAGGTAGTTTGCGGAATGAATGAGGAATGGCGCCGGTCAACAATGAACAATTTCATTAGTGGAATGGAGGTAGAGAAATTACACCTACAAACCATGACCTTGTGGACCACATAGTTGGAAAAAATGAAGGATAATTAAGTCCCCATGGTCCATCTCTATAGACTGAGTAGACTTCAAATGAGGTAAGGCTGCCAGCATCTCGTGAATAGAATCTTTCGCAGGATTGAGGCATTGATTTCCACTAACAAAAACGAATCACCTCAAATGTATATGGACCGATTCATCAATGTGCTAGATGATCCCTCCATGGGAAACCAAAAATGGTTACATGTGACCCATAGATGAGTCCTTATCAACGATATATAAAAGGACCCCATGGTGAGCTAAGGAAAGGATCGATTTTTTTGGGGGAAAAGCATGTAATTCACAGGAAGAAGATATCAAAGTCAAACATTTGACGAAGTGAAGAACCAAGAATGGTTTCCAACATGTATAAATGGCCTGTGAACAATAAAAAGATGATATCATAATAATATGGGAAATATGAATAATAAAAATAATATCATGATTTATACTCCCTTCTCGGATGAACATTATTCGAACTATAGGACCAATTCCGCTTCATCAAAAAGGCGTAACACATATCACATCTCTATGTGGATGAAAACCATTCCTATGTAGCATTATGCCACATGATGGGATTTCAGTTCCACACACCATAATGTTAGGTAGACGGAACCCGAGTTCACGTACCACCCCAGTACATGGACGACATCCAGTTCCACGTACCACCTTGGTACGCGGAGTGCATCTGGATCCGTGTACCACCCTGGTACGAAGATAGAATCCCAGTCCACAAACCACCGCAATATGCAGACGACCCTTCCACCCACAGAGAAAAATGCTATGCTGATGTTACTAAACCCTACATGAACAAGTTCTACGTGGAGTAGGGTGCCTTTAGGTTTTCCATATTATGGTGCCAATAATTTCCTCTATTTCAATCTCATCCTCCGAATCTTCTCTAAAAACTCGTCCATCTAATTTAGGCCGAAGCCTCTTCCTAAGCCACTAGACCTATTTGAACAGACCATCAAGTACATTAGCACACCCTTCTGAGTCTACAAAACCATGGTAAGATACTTCACAAATGTAATCTGTGCATCCACACAGGCCTCGGGAATGATATTAAGTCTTCATTCCCATGGTAACATTGATTCCATCCTCGGGATACTAACATGGACCTCCCCATTCCAGGGATCTATGTAAATCACTATCTATTCCATTCAATGAGGGAAAATGATAACTTCAAGGAATCATACATGATTTCCCATTTGACAGGAAGCAATATTTCCCCCCTTTCCAGAAACCCATTTCATGGCATCCCTCTTGGATTAAACCCCACACCTTTAAAGACATACCTAATGAGATTAAAATTCATTTCACATTTATGGGTTTACATCTATGCACCCTCATCCATTATCTATATGTCATATTCTGTCATGGGAACCTCTTTTTCTGTTAAGGGAGAGGGGAAGTCTGTGGTTTCTCGAATCTACTACTTCCTCTTGTTTCTCTAACTGAGCATATCTCTTGTGGGATTATATGTTAATGATGATTATGGAATCCACACCATACATTTCCAAATGAAATAGGAAATTTTTGATTCTTTATCTAGCTATGATAGGTAGGACGCATCTCTAAAGGCTCGAGTTCAATGGATATTCTACAAAAATATCAGTCCTAATAAGAATTTTCCACTAAATCACTAGGGAATCCTCATTATGTAAAATACCGAATGTGACTCTTCCATTAAAGGAATAATCTATAGTGTATATCCTCACCATGTCTCTACAATGGGGTAGCTATCATTCGTAAGTCTCATTACTTGAACTACAAAAACATTGATTCCCAACTAACTAGGATATGTAGGAAGCCTCCCTGAAGTCCAAAACCAGTATCCTAATCACCATAGTAGTCTCAGGGCCTCATCCTGGTAGGGTCATAATCACCTAGGATCTCAAACCCTTCAAGGGTATCCAGGGACTCCTCAACATTTTCTCTGCATTGGATCTTTACTAGGAACCTTTCAACTAGACTTCCCTGTTTCACAATGCCAAACTACTTGGATGGGTCCTCTTTACATGACCGTAAAAGGTGATGTGCCCAATTCAGTGGAATTGAACCACATGGGTTCTGATTCCTCTCACAAGGATATATAGGAATTCTATCTCATTAGTTCAATCTATACAACATAGAAACTTATATCCTCCCAGGATGGTGATAAACTTCAGTGCGCATCATCAAAGGCATTACAATAGCATTGTCTCAGAAATTTATAATTTTTGTGCATCCATGATTGATCATGAAACTTAGGGATAATATGTGGACATGATCTTGGGTAAAGAAACAAGTATTCATGAACATATGAACATTACTTAAGTCTATTAAATGGTCCTTAAGTAAGAAATTAATCCCCCTAATAGGGTGTGATGAGACCGACCTCCATCCTCTCGACCAATGGAGTCCTCATGTGTTTTTATCCAAATCTCCATCCAACGAGTAGATTCCTTTGGAAAGAAAGTCCATGAATCTAGGATACCATGTCCATTGGGTGTTTCTAGCTACACAAATAAACCCATTAGAGAATATCTGAGGACATAGTACTAGATGTCGTCCAATTGAAAACATACTCAACCCCTGCAATCGCTCGCCCAGTACATTCAACTATGGAATCTCCTTCGTAATATAAAAAGGTTGCAATTCCAAGACCTAGTTAAAAAATTTCACCTACAAAAAAGTTCTATGACATGAATCGGGTGTCCACCGTGGTGCAATATGATTTGGGAAAAAAATGGTGAGCCTGAGGTGATTCCATAACCAAGGTGGTATATTACCCCCAACTCAATCCCCTTTCACATTAAAAATGAATTTGTACAAGAAAGATAATCAATTTCACATGTGATCATCTGATTCTACTATGATAGGGTTTTCATGTCTACATATTTCATATATATATATATATTGAAGGAATTTTGAAGATCTCTCTTCGATCGAAATGGAATTTCAAAAAATTCCTAAGACACGAATGTCAGCGACAACATGGGTAGTCATATCCCAAAAAATGAATAGGACCCCCTCACCTACCCAGTGGTTTCAACGCAATATTTCAAATGCGCTAATAAAATTGTACCATTCAAATGGTACTCTCCCTATAGTAGAGGTCGTAGGGAAGGCCCTCCATTTAGAGAAATCTTGCCAGTCACCTCTTTAGCAGCAGTCGAAGAACCAACACATGATATCCTGACTGTCGGTCTCTAAATGATTGAGGAGCCTTTCCTCGGAGCATGATAACAAATATATCCCTTATCATAGTGAGTCATATGAGTTTGACACAAATTACTTCATCCCATATACACAGGAACGCAGCTCAACGGCTCATACTGGAGAACGTCGCCACCATCAGTGTATAACTCGATATCCTCACTCTGAAGTGGATCCCATACTAAGGGAAATGGATGAATTCCAAAAGAAATGGGCCTTTTAGGATACCCACTTAGGGTAAAAAATGTACAATCCGGAATTTGGTTATCATACTTGTTCTTGAGTAAGAGGTTCTCTTAAAAAACGTGGAAGAATTTTACAGGAATACATACATAAATGCACCTCCTGCTAACGTCATCCACAAAAATATGGAATAAACCAACAAGAAGGGGAATATACCCACTCTCTCCTATGAACCCCCACCCCCAATTCGGATGGCAAAATAAAAGGAAATGTGCATTCATGCTAGTGCTCGTCGATCCTAACATGTATAAAGAGTATAATATTTTAGGCAAATGGAAATCTCACCCAATGTGGAAGAATCCCTATATCCAAATACGATTGCACTGAGCTATAATAAGGAAAAAATCCTATTGGCGTAAAATAATCCCTATTTCTAAATTGGGAGGAAAATTATGGGTATTCATAAAACACTTCTAGTACATATGAATCCAACCATCCAAATATGGTGGCGATCAATATCCAGCTACAAACTCTTGACTAGTGCGATGGATCCCACTAGCCAAATATAGTGGATAGAAAAAATGAGAAGAGACAAATCCTACAGATTGAAATCAATCACATGAGAAAAATACAATAGAAAATTAGCAGATGAAAATTAATATTCACAAATAAAAACCCCACTATTTAAATATGGTGGACACTAATGAAAATAGCTAGCAGAAGACACGTTCCATTTCCCCAACAGACGGGAACCCATAGTAACTACTAAGAACTCATAGAGGAACGAAGCGGTAAAAGACTCATACTCCGACATCAAAATGGGAATTTATACCCATTCAATCCAAATATATACCTCCACACATCATGGCCATGATGGGGGTTCATAAATTTATCCCAGACTATATCCCCCAGGAATATCAAGACATCATTATGTCCGTATAAAAAGCAAGGAGTCAGTCCTATGATTCTATCTTCTCGAGGGGGGTTATCTATACACAAAATCATATAATCACTACAAAACAAACCAGAATTTTTGGTCTAGTATAGATGGTTCGATAGTCGTATTCTACGATACAAGGACAACTAGATCGGGGAAAAATACTCATTACAACTGGGGGACACCAGTCAAATGTGGTGTCCACTCCTAGGAACACATATATTCCAGCCAGAACTCATGATGCTCATCAGTGTATCCCGGTAACATCACAGAAACCAACCAAATAGGGACCCATACCTAAAGGTCATTACCAACTATAGGCGGCCAATTCGTCCCTCAAGATAGTGAATGAAAACTAAATATGCCAAATCTAATTGGAAAATTATGATCATGGTCATGATTTTGATCTACAAGAATATGGAGTTCTTGATGCCATCATACATCTATAAACAAAGGATCAAGATCATATTATTGTATTTACAAATAATAAATGTGGCAGTGGTAGTTGTGAAGTTCCACCCCACAATATCTCAACCATTAGATCTGAAGGTCCTTCCAGAGAACCCATGGGGGATTAATATGTGGCTCGGAAATGATCGATCATAGGATCCTATCTTCAAATCTGTGTCAAGGTATCCCTCCCCTTGACCATAATATTGTATATCAAGATGTCCCACCCAATACTATAGTCCACTCTTATGTTCCTCCCTAGGGTATAAGCTACAGATATGCTTCTCCCTATAGTCAGATGTCATGTTGTAATGATATTCCTCACTATAACAGAAATTTCTATGACCCCCCCCCCCTTCATTATAGTACATCCTGAATGCCCTCCCCATAGATTTCACTACATATATTCCCCTTACAGCCAGAGAAATGATGGTATTTCCCACCATGAAAACTGTGATTCTGAAGTCCCTCCCCTCAATGATTCCATTTATCAAGAAGGCCCTCCCCTTGTTGTTGTCCTCCCAGAAGGTCCCCATTAGGGTATACGCCATAGAATTCCAATCTATGACTGAAAAATAAGCTCTGATGGTATACCCCCTCATCATGGAATGGACTACGAAGGTCCTCCCTATAGTCAAAATTTACGCTGGTGAGAAGGTCTGAACCTCATCATGTCAAATGCGAGTAAACCATCATAATGTCAGGCACATGAAAAAAATGAAGTACAACATATGGGATACTCTCCCCCTAACATGGGATATCCTTTATCAACTGGATGATGGCTCAAGGACATTGTTATCTTTCGTGACACTCTTACACAATTCAAATGTCAACAAGAATCATTCTAGCCCTGCTACTTGGAACAAAATATTTAAAGAGAATCCATACCGAGCAGATCAAGCACAATAGTCATTGGAAAAAAACAACAAGATGTGTTTCTTGTAAAAATGAAACTTGTTAGGGATGACATACTAGTGATGTATTGGTCGATGGAAACTTCTCAGCATACCATACCAAGAGAGTTTCAAAAATAATTCCTGAATAACATTCGCCTCAATATCTGGTTGAATCACCACTAGTTGAAAGAAATTTATTTTTCCATATTATGGGTTTGAAAATACTATTAATTTCATTGGAGTGCTTAAATAACAAATCATCCTAGAATCGCATCTTTTTGCATGGAATCCACAATCAGAAAGGCCAAAGAATGACCTTGGGCTCTCATGCCACCATGTTCTACAAAAATTGATTTTTCTTATTAGAAATTCCCTATCATGTGTTTATATCAGAGGATGCATAGAACATTGAGATCTACACTTCACCCCACTTCCCATCAAACATGACCTAATGGAAATGACTTCCTTGAATTTCATCATCCCCACAAGGTAGTCAAATGAAGTTTATGCTTAGGAAAGGTGCAATGCTCGACAAGAACTAGCCTAGAGTAATTCATAGAAGCATCAGGCCATATGAGATCAAACTGTAGAAAAGCTCAGGAACTAGGATACAAAATAAATTATGTTTGGTTCTCGTTTAAGGGTTTTCCATTGATGAACAATGCTCATGTCTTTAATAGAAAATAACTCACACACAGAACCGACACAATATCTGGCTCACACCTGCATGGTAATGCATGAGATCAAGATGATCACAATAGCAGCAGCATCTGCCGAAAAATGGGACTAGTCCCAGCTAATAGGTTTGGGATAATTTTTAACTAAATATTCCCCCATAAGACCAGAAAATCTGGGCTGATTACTATAGATAGAATAATGGGTGCATTTTTACCACAAATTCCCACCCAAAGAACATTGTTTTCTCCTATATAAGGAGAAAAAAAAGGATAAAAGGATTACCCTTTCCATCACATCCTGTGACTAAAATCCCCTAAAACATAGGCATAATGAAAGATCATATATGGGATACCTTCAAGCCATTCTTCACAAAGAAACCCAAAAATTAAAACATAATGGTTAAAGAAGATCCAATAAAGAACATAAGAAGCACTACCACCATTCAACAACTGGTAAACCACTACAAATGTGGTATGAATATTTAAAAATCATGGAAATAATCCATATAAACCAAACTGGAAATAATAAAATTATGAGGAAACTAGAGAAGAGGGTTCCATCCTAGAGACGGTTCACAGCGAGCCTAAAAGTGAACACACATAATGAAAATGAGTTGTCTTAAATGTGTGTTCCCCCTCAATCAATCTATTATTACCTCCCACAAAAATCCACATTAAGTAGATTAATAATGTAAATTTCTTCAACCCACCTCCTACTCCCAATTAATATGATTCCACTATGCTTGAGGAGAGATTCACTCGATAAGAGGAAAAAATTAAGTAGCTCAGGTGACTGAAAACTAAGATATTAAGTGTAATATGTCCTACTGGGTATGTTCCTTAGGTGGAGCATCAACACACACTTCCATAAGATGTAACTCTACCTCATAGTCTCGTCTTATCCAATAAAGAAATGATGGGAGGCTCATTTAGGGAGGCGCCAAGACCATTGGTCTACCCGAACCCAATCTCAGAAGGATAACAAGATTTCCCTCTATTACGGGAGAAACCTAGATAGATTCAAGAGAAAAAAAAGGATTCCCCCAGATGGGTATACTCCCCAAGTTACTATAGCACCGACACATTAAATCATTCTCCCTTCTCCACTCGCTCATGATCAGGTCCAACAAGTCATGTGTCAGTGACTCTTGAATAAATCCATGTAATTAAAATCATAAATGGGATCAATGGAAGCTTAGTGTGCCCCATTACATTTAGAACGGAAGCCTTTCCCTGACTTGGTGTGAATCGTCCCACCTCCGTCATTTTTTGAGAATCCCTTTTTTCTAGTGTTAAATTGATCAAGGGAAAAAGAGCTGCATCTAATGCACTATGATTCTTATTGTGATCCCATGAAGGAAAACCTAGAGCAACAATAAAATGTTATTATCATATGCTCTGTGAGGACTCTACAAGGTTCATGCTTTGTGTGGTACTCTATTTTTGCAGGATAACTCAATAACAGGATATGAGGACCTAAAAACCCATTTCATATTCTAGTTCATCACGATGATTACCAAAACAATGTTCAGTGATGTCATGAAATGGAAAAAACAATAGAACGATAGAGTCTCATAATTCATCACTAGATGGATGGGTATGACTTACTCCTTGAACTGGACACTCCTCCAAGATGAGTTTCTTTCCATGTTCATCGATAATCTCCAAGATGAGCTATGAACACCACTCAATCATATGATGTAACGAAGTGGGTTCTGGGACTTCTCCACCATCACTCATAGGATTGAACATTTCTTAAAATGGACTAATCTCATGTCTAGGGAAGCCTGATCATCTCTTTTATTAAGAGAAGGTATGGATGAAGTGGCATTTTCCACACTTAATACACCCCCTACACCAGCTCTAGCTCCATTCTCACCCCTAAACCATGTAGGTCCCTCTGGACGTTAGTATCAACCCCACCCCATCAAGACAAGTGTAGGGGAACTAAAAAATAAATTCAAGGCACATAGTAACAAATTATACTCATTCTTGGATTACCAAGCCCGCGATTACTTCATAGCCTCCATGAACTGAAACTTTCATCAGCTTTCAGAGCCAAAGCAGGATGATGAAGTAGGTCTTGATGAATAGCTATATTTTTTCCCCTACAATAGATATTGGGACACAATATCCATAAGTGTATCTTCTTCAAATTACTCTTGCAAAAAATGATAGATTCTGAACAAGTCAAGTTCATACCACCACCAGCGCATGTTTCGTATGTTTCCACCATCGATTCAGATGAAGAAGGGTGATGGAAAATGGTTTTTAACAAAAAAGGAGAATAATTTGAATGGTTAAATGACATGTAAATTAGTCAACCAAGGACATGGATTACTCTAGGCATTGATAATGAAATTGGTTGTTCCTCTAACATCTATTAGTGAAACACAACCATCAAACTCGGCTCTAAATCATCTAGAGGATAGCCTCCCAAAAATAATTCTAATCGGAAGTGGTGATGAAATGTTCAGGAAGATGGACATACACCAAATCCATGGTTGGATTTGACACTTATATTTCATGGTAGAAAATTTTAAGAAACAGGCGCCTCCATGAAAATTGGTACAACTAGAGATAGCTGATGAGGAAAATTAATCTTTAAAAGAGGAGATTATTTTTTTTCTTCATCAATGTCAACCAATTGATGGATCCTTTCTCTGATGATGAGTATGGTTATCAACCACAATACTCCGCACCCAATCAGGGAGCCAGAGGAAGAAGACATAGAATCCATGGATATCAATGGAGATGCATCCATGGAAGAAATCAAGATTATGGACACATCTACGCTCAAATAATCAGTGTTTCGGAAACCCATGGAAGGAACCTCTATCAGTTGTTACAGGGATATGAAAATAATCCTACCCCCACAGGAAACCACCCCAATCCATTTCTTCTAAAATATCAATCAGAGGATGAAAAAAGGCTAATTTCTATTAGTTGTGTGTAGATATGCCTGGCCCGATCCTCAATGGATGGATTCTCCTCCAGCTCTAGTACAAAGGTTTGACCCATCTTCATCAAATGATCAATACCCTAAATATCCTTTGAACGTGCATCCCCTTGCTGGAAAGCACTGGCCTTTAAATCATAAATTTATTTTTCAGAAACAGTTATCTTTAGTTCCTAATATGATCTCAATCACGGAGGCACTTATTCTATCAACATATCTCTTGGAAGCTCTCATAGAGGCATTTGCTGAGTCCCTTGGAGTTTGAAGTCGATGTAGTTTCCATTGAAGTCTCTTAGATAGAGAACAATCTAATAGAATGTCCTACAGTTATCCCCAACATAAATAATGATGAAGATGCCATAATTCAAGGAAATATATATCCCATATATGTTTTTGGAATGATAAATGGCATCGATATCTGAAAATACTTCAATGATAATCGATATAGGGTTAATCTCCTCCCACTGCGAACACATCGTCAGTTGGGATGCAATGAGGATAATTTGATTCCCTATACCACAGCCCTATTGGGCTCTGAAAATGGTGAGTAGATTACTCTAGGCCAAATAAATATCAAAACCCCATTTGGTTACCTCATATCTCACTATGATTTTCTAGTGGTCAGAGATAACACGTCCTTCAATTCCATACTAGAGAGGCCCTTGCTACATAAACATGCATAAATCCCATCCTTTTACTATCAGTGCTGTAAATATAGAATCATTGGATAGAGTGGGAAACTATATGATGAAAAGTCCAAGTTCATGTCCTATGAATCACAATATATAGATGAAGGGTTATATGAACCAAAGAGGAAACAACCCTCATCTAACAAAATTGATTGCTTCACTACCCCATAAGGTTTGGAAATGGTTCCCACTAATCCGCTCAAGTAGCTCAGGGGAGAATATGAATTTACAATCAATTAGATTGAAATCATAAGCCCAAATTTGGAAGTGTATTCATTAGTCCTCATGATTTTAGTTATGATTATCGAGACTGATAATATCAAAAGTAACCTCGACTCCTGAGATAATTTTGAAGGTTCGAATAGAAATACCCTTAAACATTCATCAGAACCACAAAGATTTCCTACCTCACCATCTAAGGAGGGAGGAAGTGTCTTGTCCCTCAAAGAATATGAGTAAAATCTTTTACCCTTTATAGTATCTTCTCTGAGGAAGTCCCTTCCAATGCATATGGATTCACTTCCTCAACACTTAAATTGAAACTCGTCCCCCAACTATGAAGTAATCGTTTCAAGGATTATTTTCACATCATAAGGAAAAGAGGAAGATGGTATGGATGACTGGTAGGAGTAGAATGGAGGCCTAATGGAATCCCCACCATCATTTGAGGAAGTTTTTCACACAACAATTGATAAACTCAAGGAAATCAACATGGCTATGAAAAAAGACCCACGACCAACTCTGGTTACAAGGGCCATGCCTTCCAGAGAGAAGGTGATATAAACCACTTTTGTGAAGAAGAATCAAGATATTTTCACCTGGATTATATAGAAATTATCGTTATTGATTTATAGGTGGGAACTCACAAGTTGTTCCTTTTGAAAGTTCATCATGGTTACAAGGAAACTGCCAGAAAGACGCACCTAACACAAACTTCAAAAATAGAGGCTGAATTCAAAAATATCATTGGAAAAAATTTCATTCGGGAGGTCCAATACCCCATCTAGTTAGTAAATATTATCCCCATAAAGAAGAATAATGGGAAGTTCAGGGACTGTATCAATTTTTGGGACCTCAACTGGCTCTTCCTGAATGATGATTTCCCAATCCTGATCAAAGAATTTATGATCAATACAATTGCCGGATACGAGGATATATATTTCATGGATGGTAATTTGGAATATATATAGATCTTAATGAACCAAAAATATGAAAAATCCACCACCTTTTGGGATTTAAAAGGAGTATTTTTATACAAGGTGATTCCCTTCTATTTGAAAAATACTGGCACCACATATTAGTGCACCATGCATATTATTTTAAAACCCCTCTTGGGAATGTTCGTCAAATTCCATGTAGGTGATATAGTGGATAAATCAAAACAACTCTCAAACCATATGATGGATCTTGAAACCATATCCAACAAAATACGACAATAGAGTCTGAAAAATAACCCCTTGATATGAGTTATCAATATCACGTTAGGGAAATTCCTCAGCTTTTTCATTCTCTATCGAGGCATCGAAGTCAACATGGAGATGAAAAATGGAATCCTTAGAGTCTCACCACCATAAAACCTCATTGAGCTGAGAGGAATCCATGGAAATATGACATAAATTCAGTGAATCATAGACAAAATTACAGGAAAATGTTTTCGATTCACGAGGTTGATGAGTAAAGGGGTAGAATATCAATGGATTGATGATTTTCATGAAGCATTAGACAATCCCAAGATGTATCCATTTATTACATCGTTGAAATGCCTCCTTTTGATAGAAGAATAGTCATTCTATATGTAACTACCTTGGAACAATCTCTAAGTGCCTTCCTCTCACAAAAGAATGATGTTTGCAGCAAGAATAGTCTGTATTATCTCAAAAAAAACCATGATTGATGTTGAGACTCTTCATTTAAATATCACGAAGAGCTCATTGCATTAATATTTTTGGTATTGAGGCTGAGACATTACTTTCAGCACCCCTAAATCATTTGGTCTCACTTAGAAACCTTGTCAACTACATTCTCAACCATCCAATGTTAACTGGATACCTACCACCATGGGTTGTCATCCTATAGATGTTCTATATATGGTTCATACTATATAAATCTATAAATGTCTAGACATTTGTAGATTTTTTATCTGAGAATACCTCAACAGGAGTGTCCCCCTCAGATTCTAAGCTAACTGATGAGGAATTATTATCAATTCAAGAGAACTCTCATATGTGGGAAATTCACTTCGATGGGGCCTCCAGAAGCCCAATAGTAATAGGAATGGAAGACGCCAAATTAAATTGAAGTTGTTTTAAGGGTAAAAATCATATCCATATAAAAATAATTTCTACCATATTCCATTCTACATTCAGAAGGATTCATGAACAATGATGCAGAGTACCATGCCCTTCTCATAGTCCTAGAACCATCACTCCATGTGGAAGACGAACACTTGAAGACAAAAGGTGATTATGAACTGGTCATCAAGCCAGTAAATGGTGACCATGCAATCAATAAAGAGGTTATGATCCATTAAATGAACCATGTCCATGAATTTATGGAATAATTTATGTTAGAACAGACACTAAATTACGTTCCACAATCACAAAATGTGAAAACTGATGCATTAGAAAATGTAGCAATGACTCAACCTAATCAGTATTGAAATGAAACAGTCATCCGTATTTCCCAGTAATGGATATTATTACCATTCATTCAGGGGAACATGGAATAAATTAATGAGATGAGTCTCGACTCTACGTCGTATAGTCCTACCATTGGATGGATGAATCCCATACTATAATGTCTTCAAAACAGAGAATTTCCACCTAATAGGGCTGGAAGGGATGAAATTTAGAGAAGAGAAGTCAATATCATGCTATAAAATGGCACAAACTGGAAAAAGGTCCCTTATAAGTGAGGCCTTGATGAAGCATTTATCATGTGTGTTGATTAAGAATCGACTTCCACCACCATGAAAGAAATGTATGTTGAAACTTTTGGGGCACACCAATCATCATTCAAACTCTCTAATCAAATTCGAAGGATTTGATACTATTGGAACACCATGATGCATGATTTTACCAATTTCACAAAATGGTGTCATTCCTAACATGTCCATGCTAATTTCATACATCATCCCCTAGTGTTAATTCACATAGCCAAGTACTCATGGACATTCTTTATATGGGGAATGGATTTCATGGGACCATAACCTCTCGCCACATCCAAACAATTCAAATATATTCTCACAAAAACTAAATTCTATTCCAAATGGGCAGAAGCTACACCACTCAAAGAGGTCAGGTAAAAAATCATTGTTAGCATTGTGAAACCAATATCATCACTAGGTTTGGTGTCCCTCAAATAATAATGATGGAGAACTTCACCATTTTATACTCTGATGATTTGGAAAATCTCCACAAAGAGTATGGTATCAAAGGAAACCACTCCTCCCACTATTATGATGTGGCCAATAGAATGATAAAGGCTATAAATAAGACCTTATCCAACATAAACCATATGATGGAAGTAAGGGATAAAAAATCCTGATAGGACAAGCATCTTCATTCTCTTTGGGTTAATATACCACAAACTGTTGCACCACTCAAGAAATGTTTTTGTTGTTAGTATATGGATTAGAGGTGGTTCTACCCATTGAAATTCTTCTTCCATCGCTCAATGTCACTGTCTATGATCAACTATCAGAAGATGAGAAAACCCAAAAACAATTTTATGAGTTAGATGTGCTGGTTGATAAATGATTTTACACTCTACACCATCTGGGCTTCTATAAAAATCTGATTCCATGATCCTTTAATAAGATGGTTTGCCTCAGATCTTTCTTCAAAGGAGAAGCGGTGTTGGTCCCCATAACCCCCTTGATACTTTGGAACAAACCTCCAATAATGGAGCCAAAATTGGAAGGGACATATATTGTACACAAATTTTACTCGAATGGACCATATTCCAAGATTGAAATGGATAAACAGCTCATAACAGCCCCCACAAAAGTGAGCTTCCTAAAAAAGTACATTTCATAATCATGCTGAAGTCCTTCTCCCTGCATGAAATTAAAAAGAATAGCATCTTCAACTTCCTTTCCTCATGACATTAACATTTATGGAAGATGTAATTTCCACATTATGTTAAATTATATGGAATACATCCTCATCACATGACAATATACTTCACGACGATGTTGTCCATGCTGCACAACATTAAACTAATAAACATCCCCATCATATCAGCAGGATGTTAAAATATATAGAGAAATATTTTTCATTACCCCATGATGTTAAATTTCATAGCCCCCATAATGTTATCAACTGAGGCCACATTGTCTCTAGCATTGGTCACTGACCACGCTACACTATAGAACTACATACGTCTTGATTGTTTTCTATCGATGGGATACATAGTGACACCATGATCTTTCATTACAGTCTATCCACATTAAGAAAAATGACCCCCCTTTCTTTTGGATGGGTCGGAAAAGTACTGGGAACATGTTGTATTAGAACTTTCTAAGGCTTGATTCCTCTTCATCAATGGGATATGTTGAGATTCCATGATATGTGATCTTGGTCTAGCCACCACATGGTAACAAAATAACTCTATTATAATCTCCACTTCATCTACATATCGAGAAGAGATCCTGATTATTTGGTATTTATCCCACCTATAATAGCTCACGTGAGATTATAAATGGATGTAAAGGATTCCCATTGGATGAACAGAGGATACATGTATGATGTAGGGCCATTAAAAATTAGTCAAAAAATATCCCTCCCTATATAGGAGCCAATCTTATATAGGGAGGCACCTCTATAACAACATTTATCTTGATTCCTGTCCTTGTAAGATACATAGTAATACCCAAATTATTTTTCCGAGTCCAATAAAATCCTATAGAAAAAATTCCTCATTTCCCTGCAAAAAGGTTAGACCAATGTTTGGTGTTTTCTGAAAAAGCCACATATAGGTGAATTCCTACACATACAGGATATGTAGGCATCCTCATTTCCTAAATCATATGCCTAGATATAGAAAAGTATTCATAGAAAATGACATGTCCTTTTTCATGATCCCACTATGTGGAAGAGTAATCCCTTTCCAACCCTTGTTTCTGACACTGTGTCCTACAAATGTGGGATTTTAAGTTTCAGCAGAGGATTCCATGCAGGAATACTAACTCGCTACATGGGTCAAAGTCCTAACTTTAAGACATAAAACTATAGTTTTCCCAATAACTATATGTAGGATTTATTCCTATCCTTACAGGATAGGTAGTGACGCCCAGATTCTTCTTCATGGTCCACTCCCCAACATCAAAAAAAGGAGAACCTCCTCATTGCATTTGGCTAGAACTTATACAGGGAAGGGATTTTACATAACTATTTACAACATGATTCTTATTCATCAATGGGATATATAAAGATACATTAACACAAAGTCTAGGTCTAGACATCGCATGATGTGGAATTCCTCTGTTATATCCTTTGTTTCCACAGTACTATGAAATAACTCCTCGTCACTACTTTTTTCACAAATCGAGTATAACTCACATGAGCTTAGAATTATGATAAAGACATCCCCTTCATTGAAAAATCATAAAGAAGTATAATAATTCCGTTATCTTGAATGCATAGTATTAAATTCCTCCCTCCACTTGCACAACTCATACTGTAATAGGGAGTCCTCGGAACTATGTGGACAATGATTCCCCACTAATTGGGATACTAGGGAATCCTTAGTGAGGTTTATGCCCAACACTTCCCTTACCTCATATTTTCAGCGTTGGTTCACTCTTTCCCTAACCACATGATATTAAACTATGTGACCCTGAATTCTTAACAATATTATATTAAAAAATCTAGTATCTCAAGAACTAAGTATGAATTGATTCTTTACATGATGAGATACATAGTGACACCTATGTTTTCCCAGTTCCAAATATGAATACAAAAATATTCCCCAATCCCAAAAATGTGAAATGAAAATAAATGCACAAGATTTGAAATATGGGATCATATAATATGAAATGGGTTAAAGGACTATTATTCCCTTAAAAAAATAAGATATATGTAAATTATCTCGTACCTCAGAATTAATCTTGGCTCGGATATTCATCATGTACCCAGATATCCTCTTTTCATCCATCAAACTCCATGCCCCAGAAAACATCGAGTCATCACAAACATATATGACTATCGGAAATGTATGGATATTTTTAGGAATACACCTTTTATTAACAATGAACATTATAATCCTTATGGATCTACATATGTTTCCCACAAAATGGACTTTCAACCAAAGGAAAATTCGTCCCCAGTGGAGGAGTTTCCTCTTTTCATACGTCTAATGGCTGCTATTACCCATGTCATCTCTCCTAACTCATGGTCACCAGCAATCATGGTTTACACCTTCTTCCCCCTCTCATTTTTGGGTAGTACTGAGAATATCTCGGCATGATTATTCCATATTTACACATGATTCCATCAATAATTCATCTATGGAACATGAATATTAAATTATGCTATCCATGTCCTTTATAAAAGATATTAAACTATATGGAAGACATTCTCACTGCATGACATTAAACTACATGGCCCAATGTCCTATCCACATTACATTAACAACTATAAGGTACTCCAAATATATATAAAATTTTGATATTCTTTTTGTACGGACCAAAACATGTTCATGGATCATAGTCCTGGGATGCCTAAATCATAAATGTTGGTCCATAATCCCACAAGGGATTCAAAATATCTTTCCTCACATATAGGTAAAATCTTTTTAGAGAGATTCCCAATTCCATGAATAATTACATAATTCTATGTATAATCATAGCCTGAGTTATTTTGAAATGTCCAAACCAACCCTCTCCATTCATCAAATTCTTTGGAT
This sequence comes from Viscum album, assembly GCA_963277665.1. Lineage (NCBI taxonomy): Eukaryota > Viridiplantae > Streptophyta > Magnoliopsida > Santalales > Viscaceae > Viscum > Viscum album. The sequence goes on along the minus strand of OY728120.1, from coordinate 1,253,744,641 downwards.
TGAGTGATCTTGGATTTTCATAACCCTTCATGGTCATCAAGAATAGAAGTCAGTGTCCTAAAGACACATTTGATTGACTATTATCATTATTCCTTGGTGGATTTGCATATGTTTTCAACAAAATGGACTATCAACCAAAGGAAAATTAGTCCATAGGAGATAGTTTTACTATATTATTATGCCCAATGGATTCTAAGTCCCATTTCATTTTTCCTAATCAAAGAGCCCTCAAATCCATGGTTTAAACTCTTATCCCAACCCATGTCTTTGAAATGATAGAACAGAGTTGCATGATTACCATATGATTACTAGGGGATTCTATATCAACGTCTTAATCACAAGATACTTGATACCAAGTATTCATCCTTAGGACAGGTTATTAGAAAAGTGTATTTCCCCTCATGACCCTATATAAGAAATAAATCAACACATGACAGCTCGACGTACTTTCTGCCCCATTGGTGAATCCATACCCATAAATACAAATCCCATCCATATGCGTGATACATATTTTCATACAGATAAACCATCTAATAGTTCTGTATAGATTGATTACTACCCTTGTAGGATACATAATGATGTCCTATCTAACATTTTGGGTCCATCCATGAGATAAAAATTTACCATCCCTTCTTGCATAGTGATCAGACCTTTGTGAGGAAACAATTTAGATGGATTATATAAAAATTCTTCCACAAATTCCTTGTAATGTTCATCATGAAATTCCCATTTTTCATGTATATATATTCCCCCTTTTCATGATCTATACTTTGTGACCTGAAAGGTCTAAATATCTATAATCCTTCTAGGCCATCAGATATGAAGCACAAGTCTTCTGCAAACACCTTTGTTTGACTATGAACATTATCCCTGGTGGATAGGAATATGTTGCCTACAAAAATAGACTATCAACCAAATGAAAATACTTCCTTAGGAGTGGCTCTTCCTACCTTCCTAGGCCCTTATGACATTTATGTCCCACCTCAACCCTGGGATTCGAAATGCCCTTGGATTACAGATTACAGATCTCCCACTTTCAATGTCTAAAGGGAAAGAACATTCCTGGACAAACTATTATAGAGGAAGTAAATTATTTACCCTATTTTTTCTATATTATGATAATTTCAAAAAATAGTTCCTAAATGACTTGGTTTTATGACGTTAAACTGAACCATTCTTCAACCCACTTTTACACATGAAAATTTGTGTTGAAGCGGGAATTCCCCCAAAGCCGATACAAATTACCTAATTACATTTAGATGTCATTCCTTTAATGGGCCACCCAAAATGGTCCTCGAGGTTAAAATAAATCTAAAGTTCTATAAAAAAAATTGGACATTGAAATTGGAAGGCCAGTGTCATACAGACACCATTTTTTTAATATGAACATTATGCTCTGGTGGCTCTACATATTTTTCCCACAAAAATGGAATATAAACCAAATGTAAATTCATTCCCATGAGAGGATTTTCTTATATACATATGAATATAGATTCCATGCCATATATCATGTACCATATCCTGAAATCAATAGTCAAGGTCAAGGGAAAACCCCTCATCCATGTGTGAATGATTCCCAAAAATTATTAGTTAATGAGTCCTAAATTAGAGTCCTTGCCCTGCAAGTCATGGTCCATGCTGTTCAACCTAAAAAATCAATGTAGTCACTGTCCAAGATATTAAACATAAAACATCAATGTAGTTATGGTCAACATTATGTGTCCCAAAACATCAATAATGATAGTTTGGTTTGGAAAGACATTAAACTACCCACCAAAATAGAAACTATACATTCAATGTCAAAAACCCACAAAGGTATCATTGGATAAAAATCGAGTTTTAGCTCTCTAAACCTATAAAAAACATGGGTTAGGAAAAAAAGAAATGTTGATAAAAAACAATCAAGAGTCACAATGCTTGTTAGGTCGAAATCATGCAAAGGGAAACTAAAAAAAGTCATCTTATACCTGTTAGACCCACACCATAATAGGATTTAGAAAAAATATTAGTGATAATGAAAAATGCACAAAAACTGTATGGTTTTTTGTGATAACCTAGAATGAGTCAAAATATGATCACAGAGTCACTTGTCTGATGAAAAAATTAGACCATTATCTGATCATTCAAATTGGTACCACTTCTAAATCGGAATAGCCTCTTCTTCATCACAGTCGAAGCCCATTCCAAAGAGGATAATTTTTTGGGTCGCCGAAAATATGTGAAGGGAAATGAAATACTCCTATAAAATTTATAAAGGAAGAGAAGGCATGTAGGGATGAAAATATGAGGGTGATATCAAAGAAATCCAATTCATAAAAGTACCCAAATTGGTCCGCATACTAATTATCAAGAATGGTCTGTTGAAGACACAAACCGCCAAACAAGTGGTATGTAGATGTCCTGTGAAACGCTGGCCCGTGAAGCATTGCCCAGTGAACCAGGATGTTCATGAAATCATTGGGTAATGCTTCCAGTTAGCCGCAAACCACATCATTAGTGGAATGGAGGTAGAATAATTCCAATCATAGCCTAGTGGACAATGTTGTTGGTGAGAAAACGAAATATAATTAAGTCCCCATGAACCATATCTATAGACTGAGAAATTCATTGATGATATAAGGCTAGAAGTGTCCCATGAACTATTTTATTCATGGTAGTGAGGTAGTTATTTCTTCTGTCGTGAACTACAACACTGAAAATATCGGATGACCAAGTCATATGCGTGTCTGATGTTCCCTCCATGGGATTCCACAAAATGTTTCATGTGACATATAGAAACATCCTCCTAATCACTCTATGAGAAGATCCTAATGGGAGATGAGGAATGTATCATATTATTTTATTAATTAATTTAATTCTTGAGTGGATGAAATTGAAGAAAAAAATCTATAAAGTGTGGAACCACAAATGGTTACTAATAGTTATAAATGCACCGCGAACCCTAAAAAGAAGAAATAAAAATAATATGTTAAACCTTGAAACAAAAAGGTTAACCATGAACCATAATCCCTTTGTGGATGAATTTACCATGAACTAAAAGCTCAATACCCTATCGTCAAACAAGCATACTTCATAACACATCTCTATTCAAATGAAACCCTTCCCTGCATGGAATTCTGCTACACGGAGGGACTCGAGGGTCGCATACCATCAAAGTAGGAGGAAAAAACAGAAGTTTGTTTACCACCCCAGTATGAAAACGACATATGAGTCTGTGTACCTCCGTGGTACATAGATGGAATTCGAGTCAGTGTACCAACTTGGTACATAGAAGACACTTCTACCCTTATATAAAAATGTTTCGCAGAGCGTACCCGATCCCACATGAACAAGTGGTACATAGAGTAGGGTGCCTTCAGGTTTCCCCCATTTTGGGGCTAATCTTTCCCTTCTGTTTCCACCCCATACTTTAAATACTCTTAACAAACCTATCCTTCAGCATCATGCCAAATCCTTTTCCTAATCCACTAGACCTGTATAAATAGACCATCGGGTGCATCATCATTCCCTTTTGAATCTACATAACCATGGTAAGATGAGTCACGAAGGTAATCCCTGCATTGACATGGACCCCATGAATGTTCCAAAGTCTAAATTCTGATTATAAATGGGAGTTAAACCTTTGCATACTGACATGGGCCTCCCTGTTCTAGAGATCAAGGTCAATCACTATCTTTTACATTCAACGTGGTTCAATGATATGTTAAAGGAATCACACTTTGTTTTCCTTTTAATGTGATGAAAAATTAATCCCCTTTCCCAAAACCCATTTTATTTCATCCATCATTGAGTAATACCCTAGACTTTTAAGATGGACTTAATGACCTTCAATTTAATTTCACATTAAAGGGATTATTAATCCACACCCTTATCCATTAACTCCTAGGATCTTCTACCATGGGAACCTACTTTTCTATCAAGGGAGAAGGGAATGTGTGTTGTTTTTCATATCTATACCTTCCTCTTATTTCTCATGCTTTGCTTGACTCACGTGGGATTTGAGGTTAATGATTATTATGTTACCCAAACCATCCATTTCTGGATGAACTGTGAAAGCTCAGATTCTTTCTCTAGCTAGGATATATCAGATGTCTGGCTGAAGGCTGAAGTTCAAGGGATATTATCCTTAAAAGTGAATCCCGGTAAGAATTTTCACCACACTCATTAGGTAATACTTTTTATGTATATGCCCCAATTTGTCTCTTCCATGAAAGGAATCCTCAACTATGTAAGTCCCAAACATTTTTCTGCTAAGGGGTAGCTATTGTGCATAAGTACAAAATCTTTAACTATGAGAACATTGATTACCAACCGACTGGGATATGTAGGAAGCCTCCCTATTGTCCAAATAAAGCATCCAAATCATAGAAGTATTTCTTATGATACATCCCTGGTAGGGTCATATTCACACAGGATAACGAACCCTTCTTGGGAATCCCATGATACCTCGGTGTAAGCCCCACATTGGATCTTGACTACGCACCTTTCACCTATATTTCCTTCCCACCCGGTGCTGAACTGCACGGATGGGTCCTCATCACCTGACAATAAAAGGTGATGAGCCCAGTTAAGTGGCATTGAACTATGTGGGTTTTTATTACCCTCATGAGGATATGTAGGAATCCCCTCTCATGGGTTCGATCCAAATGTCAAAGCTACTTCCATCCTCCAAAGATGTGGATAATATCTAGAGTGCCTCATCAGAGGGATTGCACTAGCATTGTATCGACAATTTCAAATATGTGTGCATCCATGAATGATCTTTTAGCCTAGGGAAAATATGTGGACAATCTTTTAGGGAAATAACCATGGACTAAAAAACATATTATCATTTATTAAATATATAAGAGAGTACCATAGTAGGAAATAATTACCCTCAAAAGGTGTGATGATCCCAACCTTCTATTCTCTCACCCAATGGAGTCCTCAAGTATTGTTAGCCAAATCCTAATACAATGAGCACCTAAAATTGGAATGAAAGTCCATGAATCCCGGATACCAGTTCCATGGGGTGTTTGGAACCCCACAAATAAACCTGTTGGAGACCATATGAGGACATCGTACTGGATGTGGGTTAATAGCACACAAACTCAACCCCCCTAAAATCGCATGCCCGGACTATTCAACTATGGAACCTCCTTCGTTATATAAAAATAATAAACTTTTTAGGCTGGTACAAATGTCTCACCCACCAAAATGGGTCAGGATGGCAATTGGGTTTCCACTGTGGTGCGACATGAGTCGGGACAAAAAAACTGTAAATAGTTAACATTAGTTTATTGTTATGGATGATAGATAAAATACATGATTAATCAGACTCTAGGTAAGATACTTCATCTAAATACCCATTCATTTTGGCATATATGGATATTAAACACCACCTTCTTTTATGAATTGTATAAAAAATCCATTTTACATTTAATATCAATCAATTTTTTTTCAAATGGATTATTTTGTCACATAATGTGTGCCTTTATTAAAATATGATAAAAAGATTGGTCTCTTTTATTGTATACATTTACAATTAATTCAATGCTTCTATTATTATTATTTTTTGATATTTCTATTCTTCTACAAGCCTTAATATTTTGAAATTAAAAATAAATCACATATTCCCTTTTCTAGTAATTTTTTCAGTGAAAATTGTTTTGAAAATGTAATGATTATTTCAATATCATTAAATAATATCTTTCGAATGAAAATGATATTTTATCTGTGAAATAATGAAAATTAAAATCTATTATGTGTTATGATTATATAATGGAACTTTGGAAATTTGATGGGTGGTTAAGTGATAAATAATGGATTGGTGGTTATTGGATAAACTAGGGATAAATTGATACGTTATAACCTTTATTTCATTTGGTATAGAAGTCAACCATATAGTTATTCCATTTTTCTAACATAGAAAGTAATGGAGGTTGACCAAAATCTTATTCCATTTAAGTATAATTTTTTCTCAGGATTCCATTATGTGTTATCTATGGCATTATGTGTTTTATGGTAATGTTTTTATTACAAAAGGAAATGAAATGAACTTATTATAAAATAATTTTATTTACTACTTCTTAATGGTGAAAAGTATTACTTTATGATAATGTATTCATGGGTTTTCATGTTTACGTAGAACTAACTATTTTAATTCTTTTTGTATCCCATATTTATATTTTTATGCTCATCCCAAGTTATTAAAAAAATTATAGGATTAACAAAAGAATAGAGAGAAGGATTGTATCAAGGAAAAATTCAGATGATTGAGCATGAAAAGAAACCATGATTGATTTTGAATTTTTTTATTTCATGAAAAAAATAGATACCATTTGGAAGTTTCTACATTTTATTTCTATATTTTATTTAGGTATATATTCTAGCCAAATTCTCAAATGATTAAAAATTGGACTAATCCTCACAATGATACAAAGAAACATTATTTACATAACTTAATATTTTGTAATGTTTATGGCCAATTCATTATATAATGATATAGTAGATGGAATGAAAATTATTATTTAAATAATCACACATATTTCAAATCATACTGGGATTGAAAATGATAAAAAAAGGTATCGACATTTTGTTAGGTCGTTTGAGAGGAAATTCCAAAATTCTATCACTGGATCTTTCAAACCACTAGTATATGATCAATAGATCATCACCATTGAGAAAATATTTTCTTTTCTCTAGTTTTCGAAATATGAAAATGTTGTTAGAGTAGTTTATCAAATTAATGGTGAATCAGATTAATAGTGAAATGTTATCATGAATAGAAAGAATTAAGTATAAATTTTCTCAATGGAATATAATGACATTAAGTATATATTTATAATATTGTATTTACCTCGTATCATTTGTACAAAGAAGGAGATGGATTTTAAAATTTTAAATAAAAGGAATGAGTAATCCATTGGTACATGTGAAAAATATTTTAGAAGGATTTCAAGGTATTCCAGTAGTGTAATTTTCATCCCTAAAAATAAAATTGAATGATTATTTAATGGCCTAAAACCATGTTTTTAGATGAATTACCTGTAAGGAACATTGGAAGTTCTGATGAAATTTTTTATGTGAACTGAATTTAAAAATGGGAGATGGAACCTATCAAGGTTACAGTGATAACAAGATAGAGATGGTGATTTATGGAAAATCATGTGGTTTTCAAATTTGAGGGAAGAAAAATTTATATCCTATTATTTTAAAAAAATTAGAATGAGAACTGAGGTGAATTTTTGAAGGGAAAAGGAAAATTTTTCAGATTTGGGAATCCTATCCATCAATCAAAATAATTTCAGAGTTATGAGAAGAACATAGTCAATGGACTGAATGCAGAGATAGCTCAACCGAATGCACTATCCACACTCTAATATTTCCAATTCAAGGTGTTTGGGGATTAAGTGAATTAGTTTCCCAATATAATGGATAATATAGATGATAATCCACAACAACCTTTGAAGGTGAAGGAAAAAAAGAGACTGCTTATGCTATGACAATGGTTGAAGAAAATCATATTAATTTATATTATTTGAGAATTGCATAAGTGAGTACTTTTAAAATCTTATTATTCATACTTTAGTGAAATTTCATGTGATAAACACCCTCTATATAAATATTGGAATAATGATAAATATAAGGATTGTTCCACAATAGTGTTCCACAAATTTATGAATGTATATATTGGATGGTATTGGTAACTATGTAAAGTGATTGAGGTAATATTTTTTTAATGGACGTGATTACAAGAAATATAATAATTAATATTTGCAGGATGTTGGGATAATGCTGGGATAAATAAGATATTTGTTTATAATAAAATAAATGGTATAGAATTGATGACCATTGAACTAATTTATGATGACAAGGTGGTTTAAGGACTGAGATTATATAATTTTTGGATTTAAGGAATATGGACTGATTTAATTTCTGAAAGAAGTCATATTTTCACTAAGAATTTAGAGTAATTGAGGTTAAAATTATTTAAAAAAAGAAGGAATGATTATAATATTCACTTGTTTGGTATGAGACAATTAGAAGACTCATCAATCATTTTTTTGGGATTAATCACAAGTTGATTTTTGAAATTTAGTAGCATTATTTCAAAAGTTTTGAATTGTAAACTTTTGGAAGGTTCATAAGGGTAAAAAAATAATTTTATTTCATTGAACATTGGATAAGGTTTTAGAAATAAATTTATTACCAAAAAATATGAATATTTTTTCATATTGAATAACTGTTGATAACCATTTTTTGTTATGAAGATAATTGGGGATTGAAGGAATTACTTGTCCGCCCATTATGGATTTTTTATCCATTAGTTATACAGGAACTAAAATTTCAACCTCATAACTTAAAGTAATATGTAATGTGGAAATTGATCAAGGAACAACAAAAGAGTGAGATTGTACTTATGAGATGAAATTAATTAAGTATATCATCGCAAAATATTTTGAATTAAAATGTTATCCTATGAACATCATCTATGATGATATCATTGAACTTTTTTAGACCTATTGGTTTTATGTAATTATGGTCATCAATCCATATAATAACCATGTTCTCTATCACTATCCATCAAAACATTGTAGTTAAAATAATCTTCCATGAATAGGTTTTTGTTTCTCTCTAATGTTCTCTTAACAAAAATCATAGTTATGTGGCGATATTTTCAGTTTATTATCCCTATTTTAAATGGAATTTTAATGTACCATTTTAAAAATGTGTCTTTACCATAATGTAATTTTTATATATATAAATTTAATTTTATTATGTTAAATTTTAAATTTCTATGGTGTATTTTTTTGAAATTCTTGATGACATTGGGATTGTAGCTTATTGATTGATGCTTCCACTAAATATCTATCATGTTCATAATGCATTACATTTATATATCCCGAGTATGTAAATATTGAATCCTTAAAATTTACTAAACTCATTGGTCATTTCAATGGAAGAAGATATTTCTTAAAGAGAACAACCATAAGACATTCTTGATCTTTGAGATAATGTTTTACGAAACCAGACAACCAACTGGGTAAAAAGATTCATGGGTGAAATGCGGGAACCTATGGATTTGATGAATTAGAGGTATTCTTATCTATTTTAATCTACATATGGAATTTAAATGGTAAAATCAATTTTAAGGGGGGTTTAATGTAACACTGCAAAATTTTATGAACCAAATTTTTTAAAAACTAAATTTAATCTCTTTGATTCCTTGCTTCTCACAAAACACAAAGCATAAATAAAAAAAAGAATATTATTATTTTAACAAAATAATTTTTAGGTAAAATTTTTAATGAAGTAAATAAATTATATTAAATAAATTAGGAAAATATAGTCTAAATGTATTTATATAAATTAATTCATTTATTTTTATTAATTAGATATGAAAAATCCCCACCTGAACTTAAAAGAAGTGTTTTTTAATTATTTATATTCCCATAATGCAATTTTATCATAATAAATTAATTTAATAAAAATTATTAAATTATATTATGATGTTTTAGTTTTATATTCTCAATATATTTTTTATAAATTCAAACAAAAAAATATGTAGGCTTATGAATGGAATAAAACCAATTTTAAGAATAAAAAAGATAAATTGTTCATAAATGTAATTCTTCTAACTTTTAATGGTGAACCTATTTTAAAACTAAATATTGAATATTTGAAAAAAATAATGAAAAAATTAAATTATCTTTTGAAAATAAGAATATCAATATTATCTTTGGGTGATTTTTTGGTATTTTTCGGAGAAGATTTATTTTTTATGAATAATGAAAAATAATGAATTTTAATTGATGTATAATTTTTTATCTAATTTTATAATATAGTTTAAATATATTTTAATGTTTAATTAGTAAAATTTTAAATAAATAAATCCAATTTAGGTCAATGGAATCAATTTCACTTTGCAAATGGATATAAAAACATTTCAAACTTTTTCACTCTTTCACTATAAAACCCCGCTTGCCTATTACATCTATGAAATTAATTTGAAATCTAATTATGAAAATTATTTCAATTTATTTTGGTAAAATTGATTCCATATTTGGAATAATAAGTTCCAAATTATGAATTTGGGTCTTTGTCAATTTTAGGAATGGAAAAAAATTATCATCGTAATTAATTTTTTACCGCGTTATGGATCCAAAAAATGAAATAGGTTAATGTTTAAAGGTAAATTAATAAAATACATAGAAAACAATTAATAGTTTTTATAGTTTTTTATTGACAGGAAACATCCTCTACATCATTAATTAACAACATAATTTGTTGAAATTAATTCCACCTCAATGTGGTCAGCTTTAAATATAAAATAATCATTGTTTAAGAACTTAAAAACCACACCTCACCACCCCATTTAGAATTAAAAGCCTTGATGTTACTCAAATATCTATTAAAACCTCTCTTATACATTATACCCTCATCCATGTGCTAATGGTTTTACCCAAAGGTGAATTCCATGTTATTTATAGGATTCTTCAAGGTGGTGATATTCAAGAGGTAATTTCTCAAAACACCACTCTTAATTTATTTTCTTCTTATAATTTCATATCACATCATTACTTCATCAACGAAAGTATCTTATAATAATTATTTTTATTACCTCATATTATTCATTAAAATAAATCACTGTCAAAATTATTCCAATTATTCTCTTCAATGAATAATGATTTTGTTTGTTTTTCATTACCGCCTACATGGCTGGTGTCACGACCCGTCCCAGAGGGGCTCGTTCCATGACTATCCAAATCCTGCCTCCAAAAAGAATGTGGATGGTGACGAGTACTGAGTAGATATATACTACAAATGGGAGGCATCACCCTAACATACATGTACGCATGCACATATCTCTAAGAAACAAATGATGAAATGTAAAAACAATAAGTAAACAATGCATGCAAACCATTATATCCCACAATAAGAGTACAATAATGAAAGTAATGGAAATTAAATAAGGCCAAATATAGGCCCAAAAAATTGACTTTGTAACCACAACTCAAACCTGTATGAAAAGAGGTAATGGGACTACAGTCAGAAAATCCACAGGAATACAACTCAGAATGTATAGTCTCACAAAGCAGCGCATGGTCATGATCTACCTAAGATTCCATCGTATGGTTGGTCTTATACCCAAGGCACGCCATGTGCGGCCAAAGCCCGTACAAGGGTGAGTATAAAAATACTCAGTAGGACACCCCCAAAACCAAAATGGAATAACACAATGAAATACTATAATGGAAAAAACACAAATGGAAAACCACAACAAAACAGGCCTTTAACAACATTGTTATTTATCAGTGCTAGAAAAAAATGCTGATGAATGGCATATTTTTCGGCACTATATAGAGCGTAGATAAATTTAACCTTTTATTAGTGCTTCTTTTTAGCACTGAAAAAGGTAACCTTTATCAACTCTTTCTTTTTAGCACTAATAAAGTGTATCCTATATCAATGGTTTATTTTTAGCATTGATAAGGACTATCCTTTATTGATGCTATATATTTAGCACTGATAAAGCAAACCCTTTATCAGTGCTTTGTTTTTATCACGGAAAAATATTTATTTCATATATGCATTTTTAGCGCTGATAAAGGTCCAAATAAATAAAATGAAATGATAAAAAAAATTAAAAATTAAAAATGTTTTATTAAAAAAATATTAAAAAATTTATTAACAAAATAATTATTATTAAAATTGAATAGATTGATTATAAATTAATAAATATTAAACATTTCATTAATTAGATTATTTTGATAATTAATTTTATTAAATTGTATTTTTTAAATATATATATATATATATTAATGTATATAAATATGATTTATATATTAAAAATTGTTTATGCACAATACATTAAATAGTCATATATTTGTTGAGTAATGGTTTATAATTAAAAATTAATATGAATTATAATATTGACTAATTTCATATTAATCAGTTTGTAATTGAATGTAATTTTATTTTTCAATTTTATATAGATCAAATGTGTGTTATATTTATTTGTTATATACGTACCTAATGAATTTTTATATGTTTGAATGCACACATAGAAAACATATCAATTTTTTCAATATTTTTAAAGTGTACTTATTCTTAATTTAATCAATTTCAATAATTTTTTACATATATGCATCCACATAAAATTATATATTCATTAAAAATGTTAAATATATATTTGTAAAAAATATTTATAAATAAATATATTTATAAAAGTAAATTTTCTATGTTTATAGATTTATAGATTTATAATTATAAGTAAATAAATAATTTTTTAAAGTATTTTTATAATTATAGATTCATAATTATATATACTAAATTAATTACTAAATATAAAATAAATTTACTTAAATAATGAATATATATAAAATATTTATATTTATATATATTTATTGAATGTATATTTGTATACCTATATAAATTTATATAATGATATAAACATAATTTTCAAAGAAATATTTCTATATTTATAGGAAAATAAATATAATATTAAAATAAATATATTCAAAAATGAAAATATATACTATATTTATATTTATATTTCTTTATTAGTTATATATAAATAATTAAAATATTTTATTTATAATTAAAATTATAAATCCATTATTAGTACTATACAAAGTGCTGAGGAAATTTATATTTATCAACACTATAACTTTAGTGTTGATAATGATTTATTTTCTCAGTTCTTTTTAGTGCTGATAAAGACCTATCTTTATCATCACTAAATAATCATTAATAAAAGTGTCCCAATATATTTTAAAAACCCTAGACATTTGTGAACCTATTGTGGTATGTATTTTTTCTATGGAATCCACCCGCTTCTAGCACTCCATTTTAATGAATTGAAGGTCTAATTGCACCACTTGATTGCTTCCATTTCTCCAACATCTCACCCGACATCTAGTGTTCGATTTCCATTAGTGTATTCAAGGAGGGCCTTATATTTTCGTCAACCTAGCGAGGTTGGCCTTCCTAATTGTTTGTTTTTTTGTTTTTTTATTTCATCTTCTATGATTATTTTGTGATCTATTGTTTACAGAAAAATTTGTGGCTTATTGTTTGTGTTGAACACCGACGTATGATGAATTGTTTATATTTGACATCGATCCTTGGATTTTTTTTCATTGTTCTTTTACTACTATTTTTTTTATCTTCTTACTATTTATTAATCTATGTATATAAATGTTTATAAATTTTCATGTATATTATTTTTTAAGTATTTGGTACAACAATGAAAGTGGAAAAAAAATGAAAATGAAAATACATGTAAATCATTGGCGTAGGGATGTGACAGCGAGACCACACCCCAAACCCCTTTCCACCCTTACCACCACATCCAAGAATGGTGGAAAATTTTTATTTATATTCTTGTTGATTGACAACTGATTTGAGGCAAATTGTTGGTTCCATAATTATTATATATATGCCGATACTTTTCATGGACACCTAAGTGGACATGCAACATCAAATACTATTTTACAAGAACCATGTTATTGGAGTGATTTATGTTCATCTATTGGTTATATGTATCATAGGATCAAGTTCTTCTTAGAATTCAAAATGGTCCATATTTTTCTTCTGGATCATATTCTAAGGGGTCATCCCCAATTAAGCACATGAGGTTTTATCACATTAGGCCATCACTTTTTGAGTCATTATGGAGCCTTTATAGTTCACATTATTTTTTTTATATCTTTTTTTATCTATTTGATATTTATTATAGAATATAAGTGAGTTTAAATAGTGGTATGAAATGTATGTCTGACTATTTATCTATTTCATCAATTATATCCATATTTGATTAACCTATAGGTATGCCTATATCGGGTAATGATGATTTTGTGTCTACATATTATTTAACACCAACGGTCATGCTTGAATTTTTTTAGTCCTCTGGTACTAACTGTTTCTATTTTGGAGGGGGGGGAACCACCCATTAATGTTTTTTCATACCCAATTTTTAATCCATCATATAGTGACTTTAAGGTGTGTTATAGGTCATAAGATGACTTTAACTAGTGTTTTTTTGGCAATTCAGGCTACGATCATTACCCTATCCATATTCCAATTTAAACCAATAATGTTTAGTGATAATATCATTTGTTATCATCCTTTATCTCCAACTATTTTTAAAATTCCAAATACCCATATTTTTGTATTAAAAAAATCTAGGAGAACATATATTCTAGTATAGATGATCCATAGTTACCTAATTAGTATTATCTATATCTTTCACTTTTGATAATGAATATCTTATGTGTATTTATTTTTATAATGTATAAAATTAATATTTTATGAAACCAATAGGTTGGATATGAACTAAAAATGGATGCATGTTAATCATTTGACTAATGAATATGATGATGGAGTGAAATAGTTCGTCATGTTTTCAAGAGAACATATAGAAGACCCTTCTAAAATCCTATGTCTGTGTTTACATGATTTTTATTAAAGATAAATTAGTTTGGAAGAGTTGGAAGACACTTTTATTTGTCAAATAATATATCAAAGATATAAATGATATACTAATAATTTTGAAAAACTAAATGTCGACATCGATTGAGATGATACTATGGGTTATGGATCATTTTGTATGAATAAATTTGTAAACAATGATGGATATTGTGTGGAAGAAATTAAAATGGAAATTGAAGATGGATTTAATGATTGAAATTTTTTTTTGAGGATTTAAATAGGTATTCCAATATACAATTGTATACAAGTTATACTAAATATGAAACATTGTAATCTATATTTAAGTTATATAATTTCAAAGCAGCTAGCAGATGGAGTGACAACAACTTTTCAAAAGAACATGGTATTCTGAAAAATATGCTCCCAGATGAAAATGAACTTCCACGTAGAATATGTGATGCTAAATGAATTTTAATTTCAATGGTAATTATTTACAAAAAAAATACATTCATGTCCAAATTATTTCATATTTTTTCGCAAGTAAAATGAATCAATCATAAAATACCCGACGTGTGGTTCATATCGATACAAGAATAATAAATCGAGTAAATAAAAATCTATATGTTACATTTCTATCATTCCATAGTTTATTAGACAATATAGATGTTTGGAACCCATAATACAATTAACATGGCATGCCGATACAGGAATAAAATATGGGAACCTACATCATCCAATAGATTCCACTCAGTAGAGGAAAATTGATTACGAGTTTCCCCAATTTGGATATAATCCAGGAAACATTTTTATTGCATTATATATATATGGAATAAATCCTTTTCGTGTAAATAGTAGTACTCATAGTACATGTATTCTCGTGTTGGTAAATTATAACTTCCCCCAATTTTTATACATGAATAACAAATAGATTATGTTGTCTCAATTTATATCTATTTCAAAGTCACCCAGTTATGATATTGTTGTCTATTTGTAACCACTGATTGATGATCTGAAATTGATGTGGGATATATGTGTAACAATGTATTATTACCATATAAGTGAAGAATTTACAATGAGGGCCTTGTTGTATTAAACGATAGATGACATCTCTACTTGTGTAAATTTTTCAGGATATTGCATTAACAAAATTTTGTTGTGTCATATTTCTGAAAAATGCACATACTCATTTCAGTTGAAACATTCCTTGAAGATGGTTTTATTAGTACATGAAAAAAATTTATTTCGATTATAGAAATAATTATCCTAGATGACAACATTTGAAGGAAATATTGAATAAGGTACAACACAATCTCCAGCAATGGGAGATCAACAGTACAAACAAGAAAAAAAAAGGTTGATATTTTTTTCGATAAACCATTTTTAAAATATCAAACCAAATTAGGCTAGAATAAGGGAACAATTTTCTATTTATTACTATACTATAATTGTTTGTATGTGAAAAAATTTCTTGATGTCATGCATGTAAAAAATTGTATTTCGTAGAGTTATTGGAACATTACTATTGGTTCCTAGAAAAATCAAATATGGAATCAAGGATGGGTTGGCCTTCATTTAAATGGGGATAATGGAAGATTTGGCACCAGTGAAGGGTAAAAGGTCTAATTTTCTTTCTCTAGTACCATAAAATCCATCGAGAGAGGAAAATTTTCAATTTTTCCCTTTCCATACTAGTGTAAAAGTTTCTCTGTGATATTCATCAAATATCATGATTATCATTTCAATGACTAATTTTAAGTTACAATTACTAGACTCAAATGAATATCATGTTTTGATGAAATATTTAATGTCTATATATTTTCATTTCATTTTTCCTCAAAAGGTATGTCATACTTTAACTAGAATCTTCTTCTATTTCAAATCCAAATTCAGTAACTGTGAACTGGATCCTATACTGAGAGCATCCTCCAAAACATTCCCCTTCCATGTGTATAGAAAATATCAAATCCATTGACCTGTAGGAACTCTACCCATTGCCTATATATGAATGCCATATCCTTCTAAGAGAATATATAATTGATACACTTATGGTCAAAGTAGATGATAGACTGCTCGCTGATCAGGTAGTGCCTCCACATATTCAATGTGAATCCTATTGCTGCTAAATTAAGATCTTGGGATGCATAATTCTTCTGGTGTAGTCTCAATTAACATGAACCATATGAAATCACTACATGACTCAGCATCGGGACACAACTATGCCTGGTTCTTAATGCATCACAAAACACTAATACTCAGCCCCATCCTCTAGAAATCGCAAAATGGGAGCACTCATCAATCTCTTCCAAAACTGATGAAAACTCTCATGGAACATTTCCATTCACATGAAAGGTTGACCCTTTCATGTCAACGCTTTTAGGTATGATTCTACCCTATAGAATTTGGGTAAAAAAATTTGATAGTACCCTATCAAACAAAGGAAACTTCACACCTCTGTAATACAATTTGGTGGATCCGAAGAAAGTACCACCTCAATCTTCACTAGATTCAATGAAACTCCAACCTCTAAAATGATGTGTCCTAGAAAATTGGCCTCTCGAATCCAAAATAAAACTTCAAGAGCATCCCATAAATTTTTCCCCCTCATAGTGTGTTAGGTACCATCCTCATGTGTCTCGTGTGCTTCTCCTTAGAAACTGCGTACAGTGGGATTCCATCAATAAAGACCAACACGAACTGGTATAAGTATGTCTAGAAGATTATATTTACGATTCCCATAAAAACTATTGGAGCATTAATCTTTCCAGAAAACATCACCAAGTAGTCATAGTGGTTGTAATGACATAGTATGTCCATCCATAGAATATCCTCATCTTGTACTTATATCCAGTGATATACAGATCTGATGTCAATCGTAAAGAACCATCACCACCCATTTATCTTATCAAAGAGTTCAAAGATCCTAGATAGTTGATAATTATTCTTCACAGTCACCATGTTAATTTTTTAGTAATCCACACAATCCTCAATCTCTTATATTCCATCATGGAAAACAAAACTGGGGTTTCCCAGAGTGAAACACTAGGTCTGATGAATCCCTTCATCTGCCAGTTCTCCAACTATACCCTCATCTCACAATTCTCTATTGGATCCATCTGATATGAAGGTGGAGATTTATTTTTCATCCCAAGGTATAGATCAATGTATACTTCTATCTCCGAATGGGGAGGTAATCCTAGAACATCTTGTGTAATGAGTTCATTATACTCTTCCACCACTACCGGAAACCGTGTACTAATATCATCAACTGCACATTGGGTTAGGCTAGAAAATGATGAGTAATCAGCTACACCATCATATGTGTGAGTTTATCCTATACTTCCTTCATTTCCATTTGACCAAAAATAAAAACATGGTTCATAACTGCAGAAACACAGAACTGTGTGCCTAAAATTTTCAACGTGAACATGAAAAGTGGATAACCGATCCATATCATGAATGAAGTCATAAGGCACCAATGCCGATATAAAGAGATCCCAACTGAAAAACATTCCTTGAAAATTCATATCATACTATTCACACTAGTGAGTGATCATTGAATCTCCTCCATTATGAGTCTCCAAGCACAAGGGTTGATTCAATGGTTTAACCAGAATCTCTGAATGTTGAGCAAGATTCATGGAAGGAAAGTAGTGACTAGAACCTATGTTTATCAGGAATACAAAAAAGGTGTAAATAAAAAGATCATACCTCAAATCATCCATAAATCCTCATGTTCATAAGCCTCCTTTTCCTACAACTAGCCCCGTCCCTATCCACCAGATTCTTGAGCCTGGAGTGGACCACATAGCCATGGTGGTGGTAATAGGTAAAACCTATGACCATATATTACTACCATACTTACACCTCTACCAAATCTTCCACCCTATTTTACAATCTTATCCTATATATGACTCTTCATAAATTGTTCCTCAATTGTCACCTGATCAATTGTTAGACAATTCGACCAATCTCATTCCTTATGTCCTCAACCACTACATGAGTAACATCGTTTGTCCCCTAGTTGATTCTAGCAAACCTTGGATCCCTACACCACAGAACCTGAGTCTTGGGATCACTTCGTGAAGTTTCGAACCCTATTGGATCCCTAAAACTGCTATTGGTTACCTACTATCAAGGTCTGATCTACCCAGTGCATATATGCTTGCTCTGACTAACTATGTCTTCTCTTCTAGAAATCTCTCTACTTGCAGTAATTGCACAAGTACCCCAACATAGGTGGTAATTATAATGGATACAGAAGATTCTATAATGTCCCATAGTAATCCGTTATTGATGGTATCATCCATGAAGAATTGTTCCCACACCATATCCATAGATTACTTTGAAAGATCTGTAAAATTCTCTGAATACTCCATTATGGTCATACTGCCCAATTGAAAAGGTTGCAGCTCCTCTATGTGTGTAGATCAGAACATGGATGAATAGAACTACTCTATGAAGATAATCTTTATGTTTGTCCGGTTGAGATCTGTCCCATCATGTGCATGAGTCACTAAGCTCCACCATCACCTCATAGTGTGATGAAAAATACACACGGAGAGGACTATTATTTGATCTTTAGGCATTCTCACAAGGTGGAAAACATAAGTGACTTCCTTTATCCAATCCTTAGTCATTTGGGGGTCTGGATCAACCCAAAACCTAGGAGGATTCTTCCTTTTAATCTTATGAAATGAATGAATCCTATGTGTGTCCTCATCTGATAGTGATGGTAGTAGTTACAGCTCAATGGGTTTTGTTATAGATGGTAAACCACCTGGGGGTTCTATCTCAAGTACATGTCCATGTACTGATGCCTCATCCCTAGGTGGATCATCCTCGTGATCACATAGTGGAATATTTGCTAGCTGTTTATGTGGTGGAATATGAGAAAAAAAAAAGATGAACCATGGTCTATAAAGTATGTCTTGAGAGATGACTCAATAAGGACATGGAAAACACAACCATTCTAATATGATGCATGTACCATTGTTTTCCCCCTGCAATGAGGGTTTTCATGTATCGAGTTGAAAATTAGGTTCATAGTATCCTAGTGTATGGATACATCATCCACCACACCAACAATGGATTCTTTGGATTGAAAGATAAACTCAATACACTAACACTATTTCCCAAGACCAACCTCACTGATTTTATGTAAAATAGAAGAACCAAACCTCGTTAAAAAACCAGTGTTTCACAATCCATCCTAGAGGGGCCCATTCCATGACTACCCCAAGCCCACTCCAACAGGATAGTGGATGGTTACTAGCACTGAGTAAGAATATCCCACAAATGGGAGGCCTTTTCTAAAAGTACATGTACCCATGAACACATATCCAATTCACAAATGATGTAATGTAAAAACACTGAGTAAACAATGCATGAAACCACTATATCCCAGAACCGAAGTACAATAATGAACATACTGGAAATTAAACATGGAAAAATACGAGCCCACAAAACAGATTATGTGACCAAAAGTTCAACATAAATGAAAAGAGGTAATGGAACTACTATTTTAAAATCCACTTGAACACAATTCAGCATATCTTATCTCTCAAAGCACTTCCCGGAACTAGTTTATTTGGTACTCCGTGGATGGGTCAGTCATCTACAAAAGACGCATCATGTGTGGTCAAAGCATGAGTAGGGGTGAGAATAATAATACTCATTATGACACCCATAAAACAAAAAGGAATTCCAAAAAGGAATATCACAATTGAAATACCAAAAATGGAAGTACAATCACCACTACAAATGTATATGTCTAGATCACATATAATAAGAACATATAGATATACTAAATCAAAGAAACATAGTCTAGAGGTGATCCAAAACAAATTACCATCTATAGGATTCTGCTCGATGCATTCTCATTCTAGGAGAACTCACTCCTCAATCCATTATATCAATGGAGATACTCAACAAAGTGGTATAGCTCATTTGGGACCCTCCCAAATAGAAAATATTTGGGAATGGAGACAATGATACAAAGACATGTGATCTTTCCTAGACACATTGTGAAATACAATGTACCTAATCTTGATCAACCTATAGTGTAGAGGATCCTACCTAAACACACTATGGAATACAACAGACCCTACTGATTTTGCCTGCTAGATGGAGGACCAACACCATTCTCTCAATTTTTACATTGATTCCCCAAAACTCAACTAGGGGTGATATAGGATATCACCCTTTTCCCATGAAGGGTTTCCATACTCTATATGGGATACGTCCTCTAGAGGGGATTATAATCTAGTTATGTGGATGTAATATCCTACTGAACACATAGGTAAAGGACCAAAGGAACTTCAACAACCTATATTGGTCAAAACTAAAAACTCACCAAATGAACGAGTCATCGATTGGACTCTTTTTGTAGAAGTTATAGTCATTAGATGTTTTTATGGGGGCACTAAACTTTTGGACCGACCACCGCGGTCGACCATGTAGGTCGACAGCCCCCAGTTTTCATGTGACCATGGAAGCCAGAGTTGTTGTGTCTCATGGTCGACTTCGGTAGTCGACCATGGCCCAACTCTACCCTAGTCACCCTAATTCTGACTCATGTCTGACCTTCCTAGCCCAACCCATTCTTTTTGCCTAAACTACTCAAATTCAGGCCACCTAAGCAGCCACATGCATCCCACTTCATCTTCATCCACCCCTCTATGTGGTCTTATTCCACATACCGTATGACCACCCCCACTACTTCCTAAATACCCACCGCATCCCATGTGGCACCACAACCTCTATAGGCTACACTATACTATCATGTTCCACTACCAGGGCCACCACCAGTCGTCGTTCGTTGGTGCCACACTGGTGGTCCCTTCTACAGACCACTGCCCCTCCTATGATTCCCAAAACCTAGAATGGGGGTAGATATGAGCTCTTTAGGTTTTATTATAGATTGTTCTATCCCTTTATATTGATTTTCCTCCAATTTAGGGGTTTGATCGCATTCAGAGCCACCAGACAAGGTCGAGCTGTGACAATAGGGATCCAACGGTGAAGAACACGAAGAGCGGAGGGAGAAATACGGAATGGAAAACCCTAATGAATAAACTATGACATTTTAGGTTTCAACCTCAATTTGTTTCTGTTAGAATGATATGCAATGTGTAATAAAGATCAATCCCCCCATAATCTCAAAGTTTATATCCCATCCATCAACAATGATCAATATGTGCTCCAATCTGTTTTTGATTGGTATGTGATCATCATAGAATTAATGAATGAATAAAAAACACAAAATAACAAGCCCTGATTTGATTCCTTTTTAGATTTAAAGAATAATGGAGCATCGTTGTCATAAATATCCCGGTTGCTTAAATCTGAGGTCTGTCGTTTGATTGATCTCTCATCATATACAAATGGTTTCTACAAAGGTTCTTTCTCCATGCCTCTAGATAAATTTTTGGGTTATGCTTATTACCCTATATTTTTGAAAAATTCTTAAAAAACGAATATTGTGGTGTCAAAATAATTTCATTATTTAAATATTTTTTTATCAGTCACATCTTCCATGTCTTTTTCTAAAGACTACCTGTTCCAACTAATGTTAAGTCCAGCCTATGGTAAAACAGTAATTTTGAGCTCAATGGTTACCTTCGATTTATGATCTGTGAAACCATTTAAGATTCATTCCATTAATTCTAGAAAAATACACTCATTTTCTACTAAAAAGGATAATATTTTTCAAATACCATTTCTAGGCACACCGGTCCTTAGAATAGCATGTCATCTCCGTTCCTTGTCTTCAAATCAACTCATATAATATCTAAAACTAATATATGGAAAATATGAGATGTTACATCTTGACATAATAGAATATTTATGGTCAAATAATATTTGAATCATTATATTATAACGTATTTCATATTATAGATCTGATATATTGAAATATTAATAATTAAAAGTAAACTAATTATTGGATTTTGGAAAAAACCACCAAATTAGAGTAACCATTTATCAATAACATTTTATCAACTGAATCATCATCATGTAATTATTAAAAATGATATATAAGAAAACATATACATATATATTTGCATGAATACATTTTCATTTATCTTCGTGATATTTATTCATAATTTCTATGAAAATCTATAACTACTGAAAAATGAACCGATCATGAAAACAATGAATGGAATGCCTATGAAACAATGAAAATATGAAATATTAATAATAAATGGGTGGTGATATTTCAAAAAAAATAAGTAATTATAAATAAAAATATGGTTCTGGAATTATTTAATAACATTATTTAACCCTTTATAGATGAGATTAAATTACGAAAAACTAATTTGAATCGCGAGGTAAGGGTTTCTTGTATCACTATCACTTATATGATATATATACCATATTCACCACTTATTTCTTGTGTCTGGTGTATATATTTCCCATGAATATATAATATCATGAATCTCATTATATTAAATTTATTAATTGTTTAGCTTAATAATTGATACTTTTATTGAGAAAATGATTTGAAATATTCTAATGTGGTAAAGTATTTCTTAACACAATATCAATTTTTCGGGTTAACCAACTAATTCATTGATTATATCATGATATGATTTTTTTTGTGATGAAATTGGATTAATTTATGTTGTAATTCCACTTTTTTATGTTTATTTATAGTGGATACACATCATTAATTAATTTCAATAATTATTACATTAATTATATGATATTTATAATGGTTTTTCATTTAAAAATTATCTTTTTATGGTTTCCCAAAAAATATTATTTTTCTTCCCTATCTATTTTTCCTAAAATTTTTTCTAAAAATATTTTTACTATTCTTTTATGATTTATTAAAATCATTTAACTTGTGTTTTAATTTTTTAAAAATTCTTTCAAATGATTCTTTTTGTCATTTTCTAAACATGATTTATTTGTGACTTTTTTGAGAAAATTCATAAGGAATGTTTTATTGAATTATACTTTATAAATGTAATTTCCCTCCATAAATATTATATAACATTTTAACCTCAATTTTATATTATTAAAATTATTTTTTCAATGAAAATGGTTTCCTTTATAATTACATTTCACTTTAATAACAATGATTTAAAAATAGAAATGTTATTTCTCAATAATTATTTCAAGTGATATTTAAACATTACATTCCATATTACTTGTGATTTAAATGGGATATTATTCAAGGGTGAAGTCCATATAATATTTTTGGATGGTTTATTTTAATGATGAAAAGATGTTGATGAAACCATTTCACATTTTATACAGGTTATACTTTGATTTAAATGGTTATTTTTCTTGTTGAATGTTTTATGATCTTTTCACACCTGTGTGCATGATTCTATTCAATTGATGAGTGGAACCTCTATCCCCCTCAAATAATCTAGATAATTATGAATAACTTAGGAGTAAAATTATATTCACAAACCTAATTACTTGTTAATTATTAGTTTATATATGCACTAACATGATACTTGTTCATTTTTGAAAAAATTGATATTCATTAGAAAAAATCCATCACCTATAAAGATAATTGTATAGAAATCATAGATTAAGAATCTATTTATTAATTCAATGATGTAACTGGAATTTCTAGAGAGGCTAGTATTATATGTGAGGTTTCATCCATTAATTATGGGGATGTCCAAAGGGGTCAATAGTATAATATATCCACATAACTGAAATGTTTGATTAGGAGTTTCAAGATGATAACATTAAATTCAGAGAGGAAGAAAACACTCACCAGATTCAAGATAAAATATTATAACTTGGGGTTGAAAATTTAAGAGAACTCAATAAAATAAATTTTTATGTGTGAAGAATCTATAGGGGAAAACATATAATATAAAATAATGATTTAGAAGATATTTCATCCAACCTGAAAAACATCATGCTGATTCCAAGAATAAGTTTCCAAATTTAGAAGATATTCATAAAATGATGGATGAAAGAAAATAACTCAATTCACATATGGTGTATCTGGTCTATGTGTAAAAATGGATAAATAAGAGAAAATATTTCTCAATCACTCAATTAATAAAATGAATTCCATGATAAGTGGGTAATGTGATATGCTAGAAAAAAAATTCTCAGGGATTAAAAGATGATATGTCTAGTCAAAAATCATAGATAGAAATTAGAAAAAAGATCATGTAATTATAACAGTACTAGGTCTCAACTAAGATGAAAATGTAAAAATAAAATTTGATGAGTAAACAAAAACTTTGAGATTGGTTTTAATTAATATATGAATATATTTCAATAGATGATAATCAAATGAAATATAATTATGAATCCTTAAAAAAGCATGAAATGATTTTCATGTCAAAAAAAAAAAAGATCTATGGGAAATTATAGAATTTTATATGATGAAACCTCTATGAGAGATGAGAATAATATAAAAATAGACATTCTTCAAAAGAGGGAAAATTTGTTATGTGTTGGAAAAAGGCTAACTAAAATCCTTATAAAATGTGGTGGAAATTAGATGAGAATTCAAAGAAGGTGTAGAGAAAATTATTTCTTTTTTTATAATTCATTGTCATGTCACTAGTTATTATTTTGAATCATATAAATATATTAACTATTATAAATATAGTGAAATACATAAAATACTTGTTAACTAAGCATAACAGAGAGTGTTTCAAATGTTAGTTTTATATCCTCGCCATGTTCAATTAACTGTTATGTGGAATTCCAAAGAATTTTCTCATTGAATGATTTACTAGAGAGACATGAATAATATTTTGAATAATGTTAAAGACTAAAATATTGATAAAATTGTAAGAGATCTTATGAAATAATTTCCATAGCATGAGGTATCAACTAGAATATCTAAAATATTCAATATGGGTAGTCAAATAAATATAATTTTTTTATTAATAAAGGCTTATATACTATAAAATAATTACTAGGTCATGTTATTAATTACAAATGATGAATGGATTTTATTTTGCGTTATATAAAAAAAATTGTTCCAATTATGTTTAGAAGGATTTGGAGCCTTTAAAAATAAATTCTGATATGATGTTGGATTCCAATTTTGAGTGTAATATTATAAAAGGTGAATAATAAGAAAACTAATTTGATAATTTTAGGGAATTATTTTCCCTAAATCTGAAAAAAGAAAAAGGAATGGTGGATGAAACTAGGTTTTCACAAAATGGAGAGATTTATTCCCTATAAAAACGAATATAAAAGGTACCCATTTGTTCAAGTATAGAAATTTTTTATAACTATTTGTAACTGGGGAATAATAATGGGGATATCTAATACATATAGTGGGTGTTCTATAAAAATAACATGTGAATAAGATGGAAGATATATATTTTTGGGATGTAATGGGAGAATAAAATATGTGAACATATGTTTATTTCACATCCCATTTCTAATCAGGGCCATAAAATAGCAATAAGCGTGAACCTGAATCACCCAATGGTGTCAAGAAACCATTTTTATTCTCAAAACTATATTTGAGAAAATAAACGATGGAATTAAATCCACTACTAAATATAGATTTTTTAATGAAGCCTGAACATGAGCTAAAATTGGTTTTAAATACTAATCTAATTATATAGTGTAATCATGATAAATATTGTATAAAATAAATGGAATCATTATGATAAATTAGGTGACGAAGATGACTAAATAATATTGGATAAACTATGAGCATCCAAAAAACAAAAAAAATGTTTTTTCAAGATCATGTGATTCTTAATATAACAATAAGGGTACTATATGTATAATATGTATAAGATACTAAACTATGCTAAATTTTATGTATAATTAAAAAAAATGATGTCAAAAAATTGAAAATCCTTTTTTGGTGTGAAGAGATGAAATTTAGTGGGACTTCATGTAGAAAATTCAAGGCTTCTCTACATTATTTATGAATAGAGACACATTTGAAGAGCTATAAAGAATTGATTAAAAATTGAATCACTAGGATATATTTACCAAGAGGATACAATTATGTTTTCAAATTTTATGTTCCCACATTCATTTTTTGTACTTCTTTTCTTTTAAAAAAAATTGGGGAGAAATTATTGTGAGATAACAGGTTTTTTTGTACTAGAAAAGTGAGATATTATTGGATGGTAGTGATTTAAAGAAACAATATTAAGTGGAATGGAAATATTTATGATTTTTTCAAAACATCTTATTTATTACACCATATTCAAGATAAATGGATTTAGAGGAGTTTTTTCTACTCAAATACTATGTGGAAGATCCATTTACATTGGTTTATTGAGATTATGTATCTAAATAAAATAAAATAAATTAGAATTAGTTATAGGAATTCTAGAATTATAGATTCCATATAGAAATGTTGATTTTTATTACAAGTGGTCATAAAAACCTATCCAAAAATCAGATAAGGAAAATTAAGGTGATGGAGGAGTTCTTTCCTAATAATCAGAATAAGATGATTTAATGAGGAGTTCTTCCCAATCTATAAGGGTTAGAAGTGTTGGTCACATTAAAAAATGGTGAAAAATAATTTCACAAGGTGCAAGAATGGAATTTCATGAATACCCCATATGTCACTATGAATATCAAGTGGTTATAATATATGATGGATTCATTTCCCAAGAATTATGGGGGAGACATATTGAAATCATAAATGGATTTATTCGGTCTATAGGTTTTATTTGACAAAGTGAGAGAATATAATGTGATATCTTGTCAAGAAAAAATCACAATATGATATTTTTGTCACCCCTATGGATTTATATGTTGTATTTCATGAGTCATTAATGTTCATGAACATGTTATAAGAATTCATGGTATTTACCATGAATGATAGAAGTTGATCAATATATATTTTTTATTGTTTTGCAATATTTTGGAAGAAGGTTGAATGTATACGTATTTACAATACTTGTCGGATATAATTTAATGGATGTTGAAGTAAATCATTGAGTATTTAATTGGATTTCCATCATTATAAGGATATTAATGGGGGATTTTATACAAGTGGATTTTAACTTCTATGTATACTGGATTAGTTGAAAAAGGAATGTTCATTTGAATTCCACTAATTAATTCCTGGGATTTCCCACTAATATAACTGTAATTTTGTTCATGTGATATGAATTTGAAATGGCATCAGAATTTTTTATCTGTCATTATACATTTGAATGTTTCATTTTTAATAAAATATATAGATTCAGTAATTATATGGATAATATGTGTCATATTAACTATAATGTAGGTGTCTCCAAACGTTGTGTGTGTTACATGGATTCATTTTAGGTTTTATTCTGAATGTGCTGTGATATTTTGGAATTTCGTGGAATGTAGGTGTCATCACATATCAACATAAGTGTCATCACCCACTATTTAAGTGTTTTTTTATTATTTATAGTGTGTTTTATGGATATGTATATTGGTTTCCCATACTATGTAGATTTGATTCTAGACATCACGAAATTATAGAAATCATTTGGAAACATATATTTAATTATATTATTGGTATTAATTGGGAATATTATTTTTGATATTCCTATAGGATTTTACATTAGATCATATTATTCATGTATTATTTTTAAGTGATTAAAATATAATTGAACTTCAAATGGAAATATGATTCAATACAAAGTTTAATAATGAACATATAATAAATATTTTAGTGGATTAAATAAAAATGTTTTACTGCATTGTATCAGAGTAGATGAGTCAATATATTGCATTTCATGCATATAGAGTTATTTAAGATATTCAATATGGCTATATGATATTTTGATCACATAGATTCAGTGCTTATGTGTGGTCCAAGATGCACACCAAAATACTTTATAGAAGGTATGGACATGGAAATTTATGAAGAACACATATTGATAATATTTTAATACAAGGTTTGGTCATAGAATTGGAAAAGTAATATTCCTTATAATTTTGAAAAATAAAAATCTGTGATAGGGTAAAATAGTTGACTGAACTCCATGTTGGGTTCATAAAAGATATGGTTGAACACAAAAAAATTTCATACTATCATGAACCATTAAAACAATTCTCTCAAAAATATAATTGGATAGAGAGAAAGAAATTATTTTTAATTTAATATAAATATTTAAAATTTCAACTCACTTATATATAGCTTTATCGTCTAAATGGAAAGGAAATAAAAGGTGTTGTATAAAATCACTTTTGTGTTGATCAACATAATTGAATAGGATAAAATAATCATTATAAATCTATGAAAGAAAAAATGTGAGAGAAAGTGGGACCCTACTAAAAATATCCACTTATCATAGAATGAGGGAGAAAGGACAACTGAATATTCTTAAATACAAGACCATAAAAAATAATTGAACCAAGCACATTCTCATGGATTTTATTTCTTGGAGAAGAAGAATAGTATTACTGTGAAATAGTAAGGTGATGTGATTTTATCCACAGTTCAATAATGGAGAGTTCTAGAAATTTTCTTAAAGGAATAATAATAATATAATCAAATATATAATTCCCAATTAATTTAAAATATGACTATGTTTGATAGTGAAAACGACACACAACACTAGGCTTAAACCAACCCTGATATTTTATTATTTTTAATATGACATTTCTAATCTAGTTATTCAATTGAATGGTATTACTTGGATTAACAAGATTAGGAATTATATATATGATATTCATACTAAATACAAATTTATTGATTAATTCATAAGAAAGAAGAACCAAATTTTAATTGAAGCCATCTTTTACTCCAATTCTACTTTTTCTTGAAAAATTGGTTTTAATTTTTTTTTGATAATATAATTAATATTTTGTTACATTTTAATAAATTTTATTTTATTAAAATAATTTCATTTCTAAAATTATCATATCAAAATTATGTTACGGTGATGTTGTTTGGAATTTTTTGAAAAGAATAGTTTTTTTGTGATAGGGAAAATATTAATTTTATAGAAAATCATCTTTTCTATTCCCTAAATCTCATGGTGCCATTATTTTTTAAAGATTATAAAATTTTAATAGATAATTTAATTAAAACATAACCGAATTAATTTCATTGTAATGAATGTTATTTGTAGTTTTTATATATAAACATTTCTATACATAAAAATTCATTTTTATAGAAAATATTTTTATTCATCTTTTGTTATTTTATTTTAAAACTAATTTATAAATATTATAGTTTTATCATTTTAATAAAATCATTACATATATGGAATAATCTTGTAAAAATATGGTAAATTTTACAAGATTATTTTTTCTCATAATAATAGTAAACCAAGTAAAAATTTTGTCACCACAATAAATGTAAAACATGTTGAGCAAGGTTAAAATTATGAAATAATACTCTAAAATCATCCATAATCTTGATAAAATTTCATCATATTTGTTTAATTTGAGCACATATATTCTAAAATATAGCTTTATTGGTTCTATTTTTCATTAACAATGTGTAATGAAAAATTCAAAAATATTTTTTCTTGAATTTAATATTTATAAAATTATTTTTTAGGTATAAAAACATATTATAAAGGGTTATATAAGTTTATTTTAGAAATTAATAAATTTATTTTATTATGGTATTTTTTTGGATTTTTTGGATGATATGATTATATTAAAAGCTAATGTATCACGAACATAATGTTTGTAAAAGAAGTAGAAAATCATGTAAATGATTTTAAAAGCATTAAATGTAATATTATTTGGGAATATAATGATGTTTCAAGAAGAATTTAGATAAATATAAATAATTTTTTATTTTTAATAGTTTTATATTAAAATTAAATTACTATCAGGATATTTTTTTAAAGTCAAATTATGTGAATAGTCTCTAAAATGACCTTAATAGTAATTTTTTATAAATAATATGTCAATAAATAATTTAAAATAAATATAAATATTATATTTGGAAAGGTGAATTGAATATGGTTCAAAGAGACAAAATTATCTTCATTTTTTATATGTATTTAAATTATTCAAACCCTACTAATTTAGTACTTCGAGCTTATTTTCTTCAATTTTGGATTTATAGTGTGTTTTGGGATAAAAAATGAAAATAAATTAATTCAATAATTTTATCATATTTTAATCACATTAGTATTTTAGGAAAAACATTTAAAATATTATCCCAATTTAAGTGATTATTTTTTTAGGATTACTTCATTTCTGGGGTTCAGCATTTTCTTCTAGAAAACGAGATGATTCAAACATCTATGTGCCTGAAAAAAACTGTGAATATGAAGAAGAAAAATCTGGGGGGATAGAGTGTACCCCACCTTTAGAAATGATACATAACCTAGGCTACACACCTCCAAATGAGGTGATTCTATCAAGAATTTAAATTGGACTCACAATATCATTTCCCAATTAAATTAAATGGAGGTATTCACTAATGAATTCATCCATTTAATGTTAATCATTGAATAAATATTTATGTGATCCTATCCTTGAAAAATCCACACTTATTAATAATCCATAATAAATTTTATACACATCCAATAAATTTGAAAAATAGAGGTAAGATAGTAAATACAATTTGGAAGAACATAAAATAGGGGGCCTTGGGGTGATTTGAAAACATGGCAGATGAAACATTAGCCAACTTATGGATGAATGATTTAATAGGGTAATCTCATACACCCATTTCATTTCACCTTTAATTTTCATTTTCACTGTTTTTCTAATTTATTTTTCATTAAAATGAAATTTTAATTTATTTTTATTTTATTTCAATCTAATTCATGCATTGTTTTTATTTTTGTTTCCATGTTCTTCGCACTTATTTTTCTTCAATTCTTCTTCTTCTTTTCTTTCATTCTTCTCATATTACCATTGTGAATTCTTATACTGATGATTTTGAGTAATTGACCCAAGGAATATCTAGGGGAATTAGTCTGTTGCTTGAACCCAATGACATTTTACATTCTATTTTTGGGATAATTGTGAGGATAATTTAACATGTATGTAATCATCAAAGTAGTTGTCTAATGTTTAACTTCATGATCAGTAAACATTTTCCATCGATTTAGGAGGTGGATAAAGGGTGGTCTCGGTGATCGCTAAGAAAATTTTTTATTCATAATTAGGGTAGATTGATGTTTTAACCAATATGATAGAGTTTTTTTAGTATGAATATTTGAAACTAGTCAATGAAAATTCTCCTTGAAAATTATATGAGGGGAAATTCTTTTATTTTCAAATTCCATTTGGATTACCATTACATCGTAATATATAATTGAATGTTAGTTTCATATTATTTTTTAATTTCATCTATTTTATTAATTTATATTTAATTCAAAATTTAAAGAACAAAAATAAACAACTTATAGGTTAATTACATTATGCTGGTGAAAAAACTAAGAAACCTATGCAACAGAGATGACCCTGGTCAGCCACTGTGTTGAACTAGGAAAAAATAGAAATTTTCTTTCTCAAAACCCTACAATAGGAATGCATAAAAACCAGTGTTATTTTTAGATATCCAATTAGTAGTTTTCTTTAATTTATTATATTTTCACATTTTAGATAGATTTCACTATTTTCAAATAAAAAACACATTAAAATTATTTTTAAATGATGCATTTGAACAACTATTATTCTACATGGGATGTTTACTCATAAGTGAAAACATAACAATAAAATCAACAAGAAGTTGATGATAATATAGAATAGATTCATGAATATATTGAATATATAGATCAACTGATGAAAAAATTTAAACGGGTGATTTAATATGGTCTTTAATTAACGGAGAAACCTAACCCTATGACAAAGTAATAACTTGAGGTAGTGAGGGAAAATATTTCACCACTCATCATTGAAATTGAAGAACATGAAGATGAAATGGTGGAGGTAACTCAAAATTAATTCATCCTCACTCAACCATTTCTAGGAGACATATATGTACAATACATTCCAATTGATTAACATTTGGGAGATCAATAAGACCTACAAATCTTCTGGAATGAATTTGAAGAACTAATGGATCTCCCCACACCTTGCAAAGAATAACATACAACACCACTGAATATCTCTCTATATATGGAATAAGACACCACCTAAGTAGTAGAATTTGGTGAAAATATGTTAGAGCCTAATGACCTTCCTCCATATTCCACCATCAATATCTAATTGCAACTTATCACTGACGAAGTGATTGAACCAAAACCAACCCTTGGAGATGATCATAATTTAATTGATTTCATCTTTGATATTTTTCGATATTTTTTGAGTATCAATCCTTGGGTATTTCAATTTTCATATTCAGTAAATCCTTGTTTTTCCATAGAGGAGGATTAAGAAATAACACATGCACCTATTGAGGAACATGAGGAGCTTCTTGACTTTATTGAACAATAATTTGATGATTTCTGTGAGGAATTGCATATATTTGAGCCCGAAGAAACCCAGATATAGGCTGATCACACTAAAATGGGGAATTATAATATATATTATACATGTATAAATACATATTAATTAAAAATAAATTCTAATCCTACTTATTAAATTTCAATTCATACAAACCATATTAATCCAACACTAGAAAAAGAAGTTGTTTCACAAGTGGAAATTAAAGAGGAGGAGGTTATATACTTCATCATACCATATCGATAAATGTTGTACCTCATTTATAAGGGGGATATTTGGTGTAAATTTTCAATTGACTCCGCTTCAATTGATACGAATAGGACCAAGGTCAAAGGAACCACAAGTGGTGTTTCAAATCCATGAAAATACCCATAAAAATATAGATAATATCAGGTACTACCACTCTATAGGCAGTAAATATTCAAAGCCCACTTATGGATCATACCAAGATTTATATTTACATTATTATTGGGAATTTATATTTATTTTTAATTTTTATGATTATTCCAACATGCCTCCCACTCCCACTTATCATTTTGAACATAAATGAAATGATCATTGTGATTATTTGAGTAATTTAATTTTATCAGTTCATTATAGCACAATGAATTCCCAAAATAGGAAACGAGTAAATGGTGATAATATTTATTTCAAAATGGAGTTCAATTTTAGTGATTATCATTTAAACACCAATTTTTTTCTTTTGAACTTTTTTTAATATTTGAACTATAAAATTACATGCCCAAATTTGGATTTAGGTTTTACTTGGTTTATTTGGGAGACATGATTTTCAATTAAATAAAATGATTCCATGTTTTAGTTTCAATTTTAATAAAATATAAGGATTAAAATATATAATTTAATTATTAAAGTGAGGCATTGATATTAAAAGTAGTACACTTGATTTGATGAAATTGACTGATTCATGTAAAGGAAATTTCCCAATCATTTTTCTAAATTTGAATTTTTGAAAATTTTAAGAATTGTTTTTTTATTATTAATAATGCCTTGATTTATTGTCCCAAATTAGATGTTCCACTCTAGATTGGATTTATAGACCATGTAATTATTATTTTTTATTGAGATCATTTCTTCTGTGATCTTGGGACATGTCACTTACATTTAATTTCATTAGAACATGTCAAATCTATGACTGTGAAAAAAAATAGATATATTGAGGAATATTTTTATAAATCACATTTTCTTAAGAGACCACATATACATCAATCCTTAATTATCTAATAGATACCTTATATAATCTTTAAATGATGATTCATGTTTCAATCCATTTTTATCTATTCTTTTATTCCTCTTAGTATTTTCAAAATATTTTATAATTTAAGTGTGGGGGTGAAAGGATTTATGGTGGAAGCGATGAAATTCATTATAAGGAAAAATTAGGGGAGGGGGGTTTATTGTGGGAATAAATAATTTTTTTTTCATTAATTTATGTTAATTAATCATTTCCCCTTCTGAATAAAAAAATTACAAATGATAAAAATAACTAGAAAATGATAAAAATGGGTTGTGATTTGGAAATAAAAGCATTACTAGACCTATAATCTATATCTTACATGGTTAGGTGGTGGATTTTATATGTATTCTTATAATAACTATCCATAAAATAAAAAATTAAAAAAAGTAGAAAAAATATTCAAGAGGGTGCATAAATAATTTATTTTTCTTTATTTGATCAAAACCATTAATATGATTTTTGAAGAAATGGATGTTTCTACTTTTTAGTAGAGAATATAATTACACTTTTATTTTTTATATAATTAATTTTAATTAATATATAAACGTCCCTATTGAGACTTAATTTTTAAACAATTAAATCCTACAAACAATAAGCCTATGAGTATTTTCAACATTTATTGCAAGTTTTCATGATTTTATGTATCTTTTATCTTTAAAATTTTTAGAATGTGGTACCTTTATAAGAATATGGACAAGGACCATGTTCTACGGATATGAGAAAAACTCTACATTAATTTTACCAAGGGTGAGGAGATATAATATTAAAAATATAGGTAGATCACCGTTTTTCATGCTTAACAATAATGAGGTAAGGAGAATAAAATAAGGAAAGAATTAGTTCCTCCACTTTCAAAAGGGAGAAATTAAAATAAATTAATTGATCATTTATTTGAAAATTAGGAAATTAAAATGATATTTCATGTCTATTTTAGAAATTTTTATTTGATATTTAATTCTATTCCTATAGAATGTTAATATTGGTTACATTGGTCCTTCTCAATTCCATGTTTAGATTTTATACATGAGGGAAATATGGGGTTAGGTTTGGGAATATTTATAGAGATAAAATTTTCCTCATTTTTTATATGTATTTAAATTATTTATAACCACCCAACTTGTCATTTTTAGTTTATTTGCATCAATTTTTATTTTACGGTGTGTTTTGAGAAAAAAACATGAAAATATCTTAATTCTAGAATTATAGAAGATATTAATCACTTGGGGAATTTTTGGAATGACATTAAAACTATTGTTTCAATTTTAGTGATTTTTTTATGACTCAATGATTTATGGGACTCAACATTATTTTTTTAGACCATGATCTATTTCTAATATTTAGAGTCCCAAAAAAATAATTCATGTTGACCAATATTTCCGGAAAAAAGAGTGGAACCACCTCAAAAAATGAAAATTAACTTGAGATACAAACCCTTAATTTAGGTTATTCTATATGTAATTGAAGGAGGATTCCTAGCGCATATGAAAATTTAATTAAATGTATTTATTCACTAATTAATGTGTCCATTTAATGTTATAAATGTAAGGAATAGTTCTGAAATCATTTTCCAAAAAAATTAATACACATTTATAAATATATATAATCATTAATATGGGTTCAATTAATGTGATATTTTGAGGGGACATAGGAAATGAAATTTGTAAGAACCTATAAAAGGAGACATTAGAGGGATTCAAATATATAATGGATGAAATTAGATCAAGCTTATGGGGGTATATATTCTATAGGGGAAGTTGATATACCAATTTATTTCCTTCTTTTTTTAATTTTTTTATTGTATACCGTAGTTTACATTTAATTTCAATTTTAATTGTAATTAATTTAAATAATATATTATTCACTCATTGTGTTTATTTTTTTCCAATCTTATTCACCCTTCTTTTCCTTCTTTTCTTTTCTTCTTCTTATCTTACCACTATGAACTCTCATACTCATGATTTTTAATA
Source organism: Viscum album (assembly GCA_963277665.1). NCBI lineage: Eukaryota > Viridiplantae > Streptophyta > Magnoliopsida > Santalales > Viscaceae > Viscum > Viscum album. The sequence goes on along the minus strand of OY728120.1, from coordinate 1,253,708,686 downwards.
ACTGACCTAAGGAATATCCCTAAGGATTAATTCAGTGATTGATCCCAATGATGTGTTTTGTTTATTCTTTGATTTAATTCTAAGGATAATTTATAGTGGGTCTATTCCATACCGTGGTTGTCTAACGTTTATCTTCAGGACCTGCAATAATTTTCCCTTGATTGAAGAGGTTGATGGAGGGTGTTCTGGGGGACTGCTAAGTATTCTATACATTCATAGATAGATTATATTTAGGATTGATCACATATTATGGAGTGTGTTAATGATGTATATTTAAATATGGTCATTGAAGGTTCTCCCTAAAAAATCTATAGAGAGAACTTCCTTCTTATCAAATTATAGTCTATTTAGCATTTCCGTGTAATTTATAAATGAATGTTAGTTTCATATTATTTTCTAATTTAATATTTATTTAATAAAACATAAAAAAATCCAGTCTTATGTGAACTAGATTATGTGGGTGAACAAACTGAGAAAGATCCTCAAATAAGGTGACATATTCCACCCATTATGATGCACTAAGAAAACATAGAAATTTTCTTTTTCTATGAAATACTATAGGAATGCATAAATAGTCTTCAATATAAACCATTTTAACTTTATGGGTTACCTTTACTTATATGGTAACGTTATTTTCCCTTAAGGAGTTAAAAACATTGTTATCATTGTAATCATTAAAATGGTTAATGAGGGTTAATATTAAAAATAAGGGTCAAAACATCAATATTCTTGAATAAATTTAATTTTATAATATTTTTTAACTTGAAAATTTCATAAGTTTTAAATATATATTTTTTCACTTGAACATGAAATTTAATTTATAATAATAAATTACATTAATTAATTTCAAGGGTGTCCCTCCCCTCTCTTATATAACGAAACAACCTCCCCTCTAATCAACAGAGTTATTTATACAATTATCTCTAAAAATGATTACCAATAGCACTTATTAACATCTTTAGATACATTATAATTAAAATTATTTTCTTAAAATACCATCCATAGGATCTTTAATGAGAGATCCGAAGGAGGTTCTTCAATGGGAATGCAATATTTTTAAGTGAGATTTTTCATATGACTTCTTCTTCTTCTTCCTCCATGAATTATGTCTTAACTATTATAAGATAATAACATCAGTATCTACCATATATATATATATAATGTTAATGGAATAACCTTATTCATCTCCTTTTCCATCAAATGGTAAACAAACCCATCGTTTGTGCATAAGTTCACACTACCATCTCGTAAACCAACGATTTTCGTTTCCCATCACACAATTCATGGATATTTATTAACATGGATTTAATTTATTTATATATATATTATATTAATAAAATTATTATGAATTTATAAATATAATATATTATTTATCTAGAACATCAATAATTAAAAATGGAATCATCGTATATTTTAAGCACAACCACCGTCTCCATATAGTGATTTATATTTTTTTCAAAAATTGAATCACATGAATAGTTATATGGATGGATATAATGAATTAATTTAGTTTTTATAATAGGTTAAATATTACAGAATGATATTTTTTTTATTTTCCTTCTTTATTTTTCATCTAGTGAATAGTAAAAAACAACACTTTTGTGTACATGTGGACTAGCTCATAGAAAACCAATGTATTTTTTTCATAACAGCTTTTCATGGAATAAACTAAAATTATATTTCATGTTTAAAAATGTTTATTATTTTATTATTATTATTCTCTTGATTATTTAATAATGGCCCATTTGACCATGATCAGCCTACTTATATCCTTTTTTAATTATGAACATAATATCCTTAAAACACCAAACATGGACATAAAGGAATAATTAAATAAAAAATTAATTGAAATAAATGGATTAATTACAATTTAATAAACATATAAATGATTCTTAAATAATTAAATATTTAATATAATTTTATTAAAAAAAATTAATGTATTTTCATTGCATGTTGGGACTAGAGGTAAGGGTTTCCTTAAATCAATCTCTCTTCATTGAGTTATAACACTTCTTCAATGGCCTAGTTATGTGACGAATATGTGTGAATTTATCTCTAACATATTTTAAAATGTATTTAAATTTTTTTTAGGTGGATTTAAATATGTTAACAAAATAACTCAATTGATTAATTATCAAATCAAATGTTATTATCTTTTCAATGGTTTTCTTTATCACAATATCATCGTCTTGAGATATGTGTCATTTAATACACCAATATTTTGTTATATGGTGTACATATATAATCATGAATGAATTTTGACATATTATTTCTTGTAAATAATGGTATTTATATATCCATATTGAATAATTTCTTTCAATGGCTACTCATTTGAAGATTACCAAAGTGGAAAAGGTTTTCTGTTACAATAACATTTCATTTTGATATTTTTTATGATCGAGGTTCCATTGGGGGAAATTTTATGATATTAATTTCATATAAATAATATATATTCTTATACACTATTTATTTCTATGTTTTACATTATTTCCTTTAATTTTACACTCTTTCGAATTTAAGATGATCTAATGAATGTTTTAATATAAAAAATGACCATATTAATATTTTTGGTTGGGAAACATTTCTCTTGCATATCCACGTTTTCAAAAATGTTATTTTATCATATTTTATGATTGTTTAGTGAAATTTTATAAAATATATGACTTTTCTTATAATGTTTTATAATGAATATGTGTCATTTTCTAAACATGGTACATTTGGTTTTTACTATAAGTCTGAAAATTATTGTTTTTTTACATTTTTTAAATTAATGGAATTTATATCAATCATAAATTCTATTTTATTTTAAATTTTTAATATTTTTACATATTTATTTTTTAATAAAATATTTCTACCTAATTGTTTGGAATATTTTATAAAATATTTTAAATTGAAAATGATATTTTCCATTATTTTAAAAGAAATATAAAAAATATTACTTTAAATGTATTTATCATCTATGGAAATATATTTTTTTGTTACATAATTAGGTAGATTTTATAATGACACCATCATTATTATTTATCTTGATGGATTATTATTGGTTTAAATATATTTTCATTGAACATGTTTTTTTTCTGGGTTAATTAAGCACAAAATGTAATGATGGTTGTTTATAAGGGTGTTATGTGGAAAAATGAAAGATTCAATATGTTTTCTTAATAATATAATACATGGAAATATTAAAAAAATTTGAAGGGTAAATACATTATAAACCTATAATGGGTGGATATGTTATAAATAAATGATGGGTGGGTTTGTTATATCCCTCAAATGCATCAGGTAAAGTGATAGAGTTAACTATTATAAGTTACTCCAAATATATGATAGAGTTAACTATTGGAAGTCTCTATAAAGAGATGATATACTTAACTATTATAAGTTACTCCTCAGATAATTTTTGAAATATATTGTTTAAATGATTCAATGATGATTGTTTGAGGTTTCATGTTACCAACACAATTATGTTAAGCTTGTAATAATTTCTAATGCATCCTCTGATCAAGGAATATTTTCGCATGGCTCATGAACATTTAAGCATACTCCTCTCATATTTTGTTAAATTTATATTCCATGTATCATATATTATGTTCTATTTTTATGGGTATGAATTCTCTTTTGTTATACTAATTCACTTTAAATATGTTCTCATACACTTATTCACATATTTTTCTCATCAATGAGAGTAATTTTTCAATTCCTATGTTTTACCTTACTAAGAATTTGAGATCAACCATCTTATGTGTTGGATCCTCTAGGATGTAATGGTTCTCATAATCACAAATAATTTCAATCTATAGATAATATTATTTCATGTCATTTAATATCACTAAGTAAATCAATTTTTTCATATTGAACAATACATTTCAATAACTCAATAAACTCTATTTATGATTTAATATAGTAACAAGTGTATATTTCCATGTATTTATAGATGTCACTTAATTTCATAGTGTTCTAAATAAGAAAGACACTTCATAATTTTCTCAGAAACCCTAGCACTGTTAGTTCAATCAACACACTGATGTTCGACACACCGATGTTTGACACACTGATGGACGACACACCGATTTTCGACACACCAATGGATGACACACCGATGCACAACACACCTATGGATGAAACACTAATGGTCGACTCACCGATGGAAGATTCACCAATGAACAACACACCAATGGGTGGCAGCTCGATTGCACCAACGACTCACCAAATCTAAAAGTCACTGATACCGATGGAAATAGCTCACTGATACTCAAAGTCACCTTTGATTATTGACCAATGGTGATAGACCGATTCTAACAAACCGATGCTAACAGAACATTGATGAAAAACTGATGCATATAATTCATTGATACATATGACTCACTGATAGTCATAAATACTATTTCAAATTTATTATTTTAAATTTATTTATAACGTTCATATTTAGAAAAATTAATGTCTTTGACATTATTTAATGTTGTATGTATGACTATGCGTAGACAGTATGGAATACATGCACCTGAGTAGATCTTCATGCCTTCTGGATCTTGAAGTATAAAAATATTACAAGCTAAACTGTTAAAAAAATGCAAATGAGATAGACCAGGAGAATGTTCTAAATAGAGTAAATAGAAGAACTCAAAAAGTAGTCCAAGAACTCAAAGCAGAGTACATAAGGAGTTTAATAAGGCCATCAAGGATGTGAAGAACTTCACTGAACATCCAAACATTGAATAACGTTATACACCTAGAAGCTAGAATACAGAGGCTGGGATACTCTATTCTGAATCCATCTTCTAGAAGAGGACTCAAATATCATTTTCTCTACTTTAATATAGCCCAGAGTTTCACTGCATAACACCCAGTGACTTCTAAACACTAATCATTTTTTACAACAGTGTTGTGATCTTGTGTTTACCTTTTTTATCAGTCTGTGCTTCTGTTTTCTTCAAAAACACTTTATCATTTGCATAACTTTAGGATACTCAATATCATCACACTCACTCTTATTTTACTCTTGTATCCCGCAGATAATATTGGAAGAGATCAAGTGTGATTTTTTTAGACAAATAACGGTGGTAGAGGTCAAGTGTAACCTGGACAACCATGTGTGCTATTGTAAACCCCAATCTGGTGTGTGGATCAGAAGTTTATTAATATAAACTAATTGGTGGCAGGTGATCACTAAGGGGAGAGGACTATGTCTCAACTTGAAACTAATCCTCTTGTTTTCATCTGGTGTGTATTTATTTTTTACTTTAAACAGATCTGTGTTTATTTCATTTCAAATAAAACTAAATTGATCTTTGATAGTTATTTTAGCAAGAGTTTATAACTATTTAGAATCATTATAATAATTTCAAATGTATGACTAATATTTATATTGTTAAATCTGAGAACTAATCAATCTTCTGAGAAATTAATTGTACATTCAGAACTTTAATAAATTAACTACAAACTATCATTGATTATATTTTAATTTGGTGATATTTTTCAAAGAACTAATTTTTAATAGAAATATTTATAAATACTCAATTAACCCCCTCTTTAGTGATCTACTCTGACAAAAATTTGGTATCAAAGGGAACATTTAATAATTACTGTGAGTCTTCAAAACTATTGAACTGTGATTGTTGTTGGTTTTCAAATAACATAAAATTTATTTTATTTCTAAATTTTCATCTATTTTAAATTATTTTAAAATTTATATCATGGATAATAGATTAGGAGGTGATTCTACCAATAGACCACATCTCATTAGTGGAACTAATTGTGCTCAGTGGAAGCTTCAAATGATAATAAATCAAGAAAACATGGGGTTTTAAATCTAGACTACTATTGCAATTAAATATGAAATTCCTGAAATTACTAGAAAAACTTGGGAAGAACCTACCAAAACTGTCTATAACAATAATTGTAATTAAATTAATTCTCTGTACTATGCACTATGAGTCAACGATTTTTATCATATTTCTACATATAAAACTACACATTAGATTTGGAACACTCTATCTGTTTCTCATGAGGGAATATCAAATATAAGGCCCCAGTCTTAAACCTTACTTAAAATTGAATTAAATGAATAGTTCACATTGAGGATCTTTTCAGGTTTAGAGTTTTAGAGAATTAGGGAATAACTATTACATCTCAAAAGATTACAAAGTAGTCTCTTATACTAAATTTCCATAAAATAAAAACTCTTAAAAAGAAACATGTCTAGTTTCATGTTTTAGGTAGCATGACTTTCCCTTGATCCCATCCTTGACCCTATTCCATGCAAAGTCCTGTGAAAAACATTTCAAAAACTTGGGATAAGCATAAAAACTCAGTAAGGGATACACAAAGAATAAAAACTGTTAGTTTATCAAAACAAAATGTAAACCATGTATACTTTATTAAAGTAACAATTTTCACCTTTATGAAGTAGTAAAAACTCTTCACTGAATAAAATATCATTACTTACATTTTTGTATCCAAAGGATTACCATAAACCCCATATAAAGAACACATAACATATATAATGTTAACTTGGGACATAAAAATACTTAAGTGGAATAACCATACGGTCGACTCCCACACATATCACTTAATGGAATAGCCATACAGCCAATTTCCATACATACTTAATGGAATAGCCATACGTCCAACTTCCATACCTAATGCATTGGAGGTTATAACGTAACCACCTGTCCTGGTATTCATGGCACCACCCGTCATAATGTCCAAGTACCATTATAAAATCATAACACATAAAACCAACACAAAGGAATGATAACATTTCGACATTTCAATCACAATATATCATTTAAATATATTGAAAAAATATAATCCTTTATCAAAAACATTTTCAATACCGAAATACAAAAAAAAATTATATGGTATTTATTTTATTTTAAAAAAAATTATGGCTTGTTGAGGAAGCCAAAGTCAAATAATACTCGCGGCGGTGGAAAAGGTCATTGTCACCACGTACGTAAAAGAAACATTTCTTTTTGTCGTTTAGTAAAACGATTCGTAGAAAAAATATTCCTTTTGAATAAACGTAAAAGTCAAATGGGTTTATACACCGTATAAAAGAAGGTTGTGTATAAAACAAAATATGCCTCAATGAAATGAGATTGAGACGAAGTCCCTTACAAAGACGATATCCTTGGTTTAAGGATAAATCAATTACATAATTATGTGTACCAAACAAATACACCAAATATAAGTGGATATTAAGTGTAAAACAATCAGAGGTTATTCACACATATTCATAGAACAACATATTCAAGGAGTAGAAGTTTATCCCAAAGAATCAAATTTGGGCTAATAAGTTCCCTTGCAAAAATATGATAGCCTAACGGCGTCACTTCAAAAATTCAGAAAATGAGTTGATGAGACATAAAAAGGGGATCTCATCACTTGGACATAAAATTTACATTAATCAGGATATAGAAGAACATATCCAAACATAATATTATGTGAATTAAAAGACATAACAAATTAAGTCTTTTAAAAAAAGGAGGGTGAAAGGTTCCCTTACCGACTTGGGTAACTTTCAAAAAGTACACCCTATTGAAGAAGTGACATACAATGAATATGTAAATACCAATAAATTTAATTATATTACAATAGGAGTGTAATTGTGGTCAGTACATAAACCACTCAAAGGAAATTGTGGCAAATGTAGCATAAATCTCACGGGAATAAAAGTGGGATGAAAAATCTCTTACGAAAACTCGGCAGCCTAACGGAGCCACTTAAAACTTCCAAAATGGATTGATGAGAGGAAATAGGGTCTCTCATCACATAAAAATAAAGTTTACAGACAGATTAATATAAAATAACATCCCAATAACAAGAAATATGAGCTTTATAAGGAATGACATAAAAGAGTGTACTTAAAAAAAAGAGGAGTAAGATCTCTTACCTCGGGTCCGACTTGACTCGATCGTTCTTTAACATCTTGAATAATAAACTTGAGTTAATTTCTAATTGATTAAGAACCTTTTTAAAGTTCATTATTCCTTCTATATCACTTATTTCCACGTTATAAACATTATGTAACCATTTAAGTTAATAATGTTTGTTTTGCCGATATTTGGTTCTTAAGTCGAAAATGGACTTCTTACAAATACATGTTGTTCATGTGGTCAAAGGTTATTTATATCCAGAATGACATTGATGATTTGGATAGCATATATATCATATATATCCAGCATATACATGTATTTATAATATTACATAATCATTTAGAGGTAAGAAATGAAATGCATCGTTCATGGAGACGGTAAGCCGTACGTACGCATGAACGCTACTTTCATTTCTTTCTCATATTTATGGAATTAAAATTAAATGAGAGGTATGTATATTTTAATTCCAGAATTATATTCATCATTTAGATGTATCATTCATTATATATATCCATTATATACATATACTTTTAATAGTACATTACATTTGGGGATAATAAATGAAATGCATCGTTCATGGAGACGGTAAGCCGTACGTACTCAGGAACGCTACTTTCATTTATATCTCATACTTTAATGGAAATAAATAATAATGATATAGAGGTATATTATAATTCCAGTATAACATCATATATAATAACTTTAAATCCATCCTTTATACGTCCCACTTATGGCATTAACGAATCACATCACTTTGAGGGGGCAGTAGTCCACACTTCCTTAAATGAAGATATCGCGTATACCCATAATGGAAGCCATAAAGGTAAGCCACAAATGAAAAATACAGAAGCTTAAGTAAAACATAAACATATTATATATCATATATAAATATAGTGACATATTAATGGCCACCTTTGAAGGTGTTATATGAGTGGTGAACAATCATCGTTTCGTGAGGTAGAAATTCGCCAACCACGGAAACCGTATGTTCTTTAACCACTAGATGTAGGTGTGTGTAAGTGTAGCTCGAATACTTCTTGTAACAACATCCTAGTTTATTTAATATATTTGAGTTGTTACAAAAAAATGAATAAAAATAGTTTAGGGGGTTGGAGAAGCAAAATAAAACAAATGAACAAGAGAGAATGAATTACCTTTAAAAGTGTAACTCCTTTTTATTTGAGCCTAAAGGCTTCCTTTGAAAGGCTTCTACTCAATGGGAATCCTCTAGGATGAGGATAGGGATGTGCAGAGAGTAAATGGTCAGGGGATGGCCGAGCCAAAGGCTTGAGTAGTGTGTGAAATGAGGTAGAGGTGGGGGCCTTTTATAAGAGGAGAGGAGGGGCACTTTTGGAAATCATGAAACTATTATTTTATTTTCAAAAGTGTTTCAAATTTCTAAGGTCCCACATTGATATATTTCTAATATAAGATGATAAGGCTTCGAAATAGTCCCATAAAATCGGTTTTGGACATGTGTAGGTTTTAGATATTACATTATCTTTCCATTTTATTTAAATCGTTAAATAATGAAGTCATCGCTGCATCATCATGATGTCATAAATAATTTAATTTATTTAAAGTCTAAAAATTATAAAACAAATACTATGATGTATAAAATAGTTTTATATTTCTAATGAATATTTATAATCAAAAATATGATTAGTATAACCCCTTCTAAAAATCGTTTTAGTAAAACAATTTATGTTAGTGTCATTTTCACCTTTATTTAAAAAAATGGCATTAAAGTCATTATCTCACCCAAGAGGCTCCATGGGGTCCCCTAAATCGACCAATGAGTTTTCTTGGTCGGCCATGACACAACCAATAGGGATAGGACATGTTTCAATCTCATATCATTTTATTAAAGCATTATTTTTACCTTAAACTACACTAATTACCACTAATCGCGATTAAAAACTTAATAAGTTACTATTCACCAAAAAATTATTTTTATCCCATTGAACAACATTTTAATTCTTAATGACAACCATGTATGTCGGATTTTTGAAAATCAAAACACAATGATGGCAAAATTTCATTTAAACGGAAAATTAGTTTTTATAAGTACCACTTAGTGGTTTCACTATTCATCAATGATTGAAGTTTTTCAGAAAATTACCAAAAATTCACCCTAAGCTATATTTGATATTAAGAATTAAAAAATGAAGTCTATTTTACAAAATTCAAAAAATATAAGTCACATTAATTAATTTAATAATTAATTCCCGTTGTCAGAGCAAATAGCGTGTTTTTATGAAACAATAAGTATCAAAAGATTGACATTAGTTTAAGTCCGATTTCAAAGTGAAATTAATTCCAACGACCACTATTGGATTTAATGGTAAAAATATTTTCTAATTTCACTTTAAAAAAAATTCAAATGATAATCTAATCATATAAATAAATTAGACTCAAAATTGGTTTTGAATTAAAATACAACATTTTACACTATTCATTAAAAAAATGATCTTTATCGGAAAAATACCAAAAATTTACACAAAGTAAAATTTGATGTCCCGATTCTAAATAAGAGTGTTATTTGGTCCAAAATAATGTATATGAGTGATAAAAACTATATTTAATGATAGTTCGCCATCAGAAGGCGATAAGTGAACCTTTAGTGAAAATTAGTGTATAAAAGCCTAAAATTGAATTCTTTCCATATTTTAAGCCTTTGGATAAATGTAAAAACCTTTAAAAAACATATATAATCATATTTTAGTTATTTCTATCCATTCCCGCCAATACAATGGCTACATGTTAACTGCCATTTAAAATAAGATTATTTTATTATTAGAGTGCAACGTAAGATTCCCAAGAAACTCGTTGTTGCGTATTGGGTACACCATCGAGCATTGCATCCCCTTTAAAGTAATATTAATATTTTATTAACAAGTATGGATAAATATATAGATGTCATATTCATTATTTACCTGGGGTGTTACATCCTTCCCCCCTTTTGGGAATTGCGTCCTCACAATTTTAAAATTGGGCTTGGAAACATCCTTGAAAGTCCCACATCGGAAGAAGAGTCGGTATAACAATCACTTTAAAATAAAGAAAGATAAGTACAAAGGTCACCCGAGATAACCCGTACTAGGATTCAATGTATAAAAACATGGACATGGAGGAGAACACATTGGGTCATGTTCTGATGGAGAGTGATAGAAAACATGTTTAGTAGAAAGTTAACCATGAGAAAATCACAAACTTGTGATGGGTTAAACGGTATTCGATTCCCCAGTAGGAAAAGTTAATAGAAAACATTTTTGTTTTATGTTACTTTTTATTGATGAATTTATTCATAAGGAAACATAATCACTTATCATGTGGACTTTCATCTTTTATCAGATTCCTTACACAAACTCATATTTTTTTCCAAAAGACGAGTATTTAGGGAGACTTGTTCACATTATGAGTACTATAATCAACTTCTAGAGAATTACCTAACCCAAAAAAGAGAACTATATACTTCCCATGTCTTTAGACTTTAACCAAAACCAAAACCCAAAAGATTAGTACAAGATCAGATAACCCAGAAAAGGATAACCCATTAGAAAGAAAATCTATTCTTAATCTCCAAAATTTTCTAACAAAACCCAAAGTTCAACGAGGACCATCCGATAAACAATTTGTCCATAAAATTCCTCAATGTAAACCAATCTAAGATTGAAACCCGATCATTTGAAGGATTTAGTCACATAGTCTTCCAAGTTAAATCGTAACATTTATCTCCAAACAACATCAGTTTCTCCTAAAGTCTCGTATTGAAAATTAATTAACCTAATCACATATACTCCATGATAGGTCAATTATTTTCATAAATAACCCAAAAGAAACATACTCTTAATTCATAAAATCATATAACTAAAAAGAATCAGTCAGACTAACCAGGGACTTCACGTAGTCCAGTGGTAGGCGATAAATACCAATCGCACTTTGGTTGTGGGTTCGATTCCCGCATCTTTGTCCGACGCGACGGGTTGTCACACGGTCTGCCTGTTCTCCTTTTTCCAAAACTATATAATTCTTAAATCATTCCCCAAAAAGGGATAAAATCATCAAAAATAACCATAACATAATTTAACCTCAATTTTATCTCATGCCTTTCACTTCAATCATAACATATAGTAACCCATAATTACCTAAAAAGTACGGATCATATAAACCCAAATGGTTCTTTATAACTATGTCCACAAATGAAAAGATAACTATTCCTTGAATAAAATTTTCATATATTAAACATCAGTGTTACACATACTATAAAAAGTTTTCTAATGTACCCCATCATCAAAAGACACTTAATACTCTTATAAATTTCACCATAACTCTTGAAGCCCTTATATGTTGAAATCTTACTCATTCAACATTCTTCATGATCCATTAACCATTCCTTTCCAACTTATTCCGAAATACCTCTTTCCTAAAAACAAAATCATGAATCATATCCTAAGATCCCAAAATAGAAAACAAAAGTTAAGAAATAATCCATACCTTTGATTGGTCATTGTCGGTTTCTTCATCCTCAATTGGAATGGCATTAGGTATTGGTAAATGAGTATTTGTATGATCTTGGTGATCCCATTCACAAAACTTCTTCATGGGACATGTGTTTGCATAATGACCATGCTCACCACATTTAAAACATTCAATTGATCCCTCAGAAAGAACTTCTTTCCCTTTCCTCGAGTCAACTGGATGCTTCCTTTTTCCACGGCAGGTTCTTGCTTTATGACCATCATTTACACATTTATAGCATATTTCTGTCCCTTTGAAACATTTTCCTAGGTGTTTCTTTCCACATCTTTGACACATGGGTTTTTGAACACACTTACCTTTATGATTATTACCTGTAGTTCCATAGGGATTTGTTTCTCTCATATATGATGCCTTATAGAAATCACCAAGGTTTAGGTGGTCAATAATAACTCAAGATAGTTGGTTGAGGATAAACACAAGATTTCTCATTACAGCTCCCATATCATTCAGTTTCTCGCTCAGAAAACTTTCACAATTTCCTTCACATCCACCGTTACCTTGGTGCCTGCTAGATCCAGCCATTTACTAAAACCAAAAAGGGTCAGTGTGAGTATAACAACAAAACCATCATGTATTAATGAGGAAGATAAACACTAAGATATTCTTACACATTCACTTTATCTAAAACTAGGACTCTGTCTGAAATCCTAACCATTATGGTAATGTCACTTATGATTCAAGAATACCCTAACCTCTAAAGTTATCTAAACCGACCTTTGATACCAACTATAAGGCCCCAGCCTTAAACCTTACATAAAATTGAATTAAATGAATAATTCACATTGAGGATCTTCTCAGGTTTATAGTTTTATAGAATTAGGACATAACCATTACATCTCAAAAGATTACAATGTAGTCTCTTCTACTAAATTTCCATAAAATAAAAACTCTTAAAAAGAAACATGTCTAGTTTCATGTTTTAAGTAGCATGACTTTCCCTTGATCCCATCCTTGACCCTATTCCATGCTAAGTCCTGTGAAAAACATTTCAAAAACTTGGGATGAGCATAAAAACACAGTAAGGGATACACAAAGAATAAAAACTGTTAGTTTATCAAAACAAAAAGTAAACCATTTATACTTTATCAAAGTAAAAATTTTCACCTTTATGAAGTAGTAAAAACTCTTCACTGAATAAAATATCATTACTTACCTTTTTGTATCCAAATTATTACCATAAACCCCATATAAAGAACACATAACATATATAAAGGTAACTTGGGATATAAACATACTTAAGTGGAATAACCATACGGTCGACTCCCACACATATCACTTAATGGAATAGCCATACGGACAATTTCCATACATACTTAATGGAATAGCCATACGTCTGACTTCCATACCCAATTCATTGGAGGTTATAACGTAACCACATGTCCTGGTATTCACGGAACCACCCGTCATAATGTCCATGTACCATTATAAAATCATAACACATAAAACCAACATAAAGGAATGATAACATTTCCACATTTCAATCACAATATATCATTTAAATATATTGAAAAAATATAATCCTTTATCAAAAACATTTTCAATACCGAAATACAAAAAAAAAAGTATATGGTATTTATTTTATTTTAAAAAAATTATGGCTTGTTGAGGAAGCCAAAGTCAAATAATACTCGCGGCGGCGGAAAAGGTCGTTGTCACCGCGTACGTAAAAGAAACATTCCTTTTTGTGTTTTAGTAAAACGATTCGTAAAAAAAAGATTCCTTTTGAATAAACGTAAAAGTCAAATGGGTTTATACACCATATAAAAGAAGTTTGTGTATAAAACGAAATATGCCTCAATGAAATGAGATTGAGACGAAGTCCCTTACAAAGACGGTATCCTTGGTTTAAGGGTAAATCAATTACATAATTATGTGTGACAAACGAATACACCAAATATAAGTGGATATTAAGTGTAAAACAATCAGAGGTTATTCACACATATTCATAGAACAACATATTCAAGGATTACAAGTTTATCCCAAAGAATCAAATTTGGGCTAAGAAGTTCCCTTGCAAAAATTTGACAGCCTAACGGCGTCACTTCAAAAATTCAAAAAATTAGTTGATGAGAGATAAAAAGGGGATCTCATCACTTGGACATAAAATTTACATTAATAAGGATATAGAAGAACATATCCAAACATAATAGTATGTGAATTAAAAGACATAACAAACAAAGTCTTTTAAAAAGAGGACGGTGAAAGGTTCCCTTACCGACTTGGGTAACTTACGAAAAGTACACCCCATTGAAGAAGTGTCATACAATGAATATGTAAATAACCATAAATGGAATTATATTACAAAAGGAGTGTAATATTGGGCATTACATAAACCAATCAATGGAAATTGTGGCAAATGTAGCATAAATCTCACGGGAATAAAAGTGGGATGAAAAATCTATTACGAAAACTCGGCAGCCTAACGACACCACTTAAAACATCCAAAATGGATTGATGAGAGGAAATAGGGTCTCTCCTCACATCAACATAAATTTTACAGAAAGAGTAATATAAAAGAATATCCCAATAACAAGAAAGATGATCTTTGGAAGGAATGACATAAAAGAGTGTACTTAAAAAAAATAGAGGAGTAAGATCCCTTACCTCGGGTCCCACTTGACTCGATCGTTCTTTAACGTCCTGAATAATAAACTTGAGTTAATTTCTACTTTATTAAGAACCTTTTTAAAGTTCATTATTCCTTCTATATCACTTATTTCCATGTTATAAACATTATGTAACCATTTAAGTTAATAATGTTTGTTTTGTCGATATTTGGTTCTTAAGTCGAAAATGGACTTCTTACAATTACATGTTGTTCGTGTGGTCAAAAGTTCTTTATATCCAGAATGACATTCCTGATTTGGATAGCATATACATCATATATATTCAGCATATACATGTATTTATAATATTACATAATCATTTAGAGGTATGAAATGAAATGCACCGTTCAAGGAGACGGTAAGCCGTACGTACGCATGAACGCTACTTTCATTTCTTTCGCATATTAATGGAATTAAAATTAAATGAGAGGTATGTATATTTTAATTCCAGAATTATATTCATCATTTAGATGTATCATTCATTATATATATCCATTATATACATGTACTTTTAATAGTATATTACATTTGGGGATAAGAAATGAAATGCACCGTTCATGGAGACGGTAAGCCGTACGTACGCATGAACACTACTTTCATTTATATCCCATACTTTAATGGAAATAAATAATAATGATATAGAGGTATATTATAATTCCAGTATAACATCATATATAATAACTTTAAATCCATCCTTTATACGTCCCACATATGGAATTAACGAATCACATCACTTTGAGGGGGTGGTAGTCCGCACTTCCTTAAATGAAGATATCGTGTATACCCATAATGGAATCCATAAAGGTAAGCCACAAATGAAAAATATATAAGCTTAAGTAAAACATAAACATATTATATATCATATATAAATATATTGACATCTTAATGGCCACCTTTGAAGGTGTTATATGAGTGTTGAACAATCATCGTTTCGTGAGGCAGAAATTCGCCATCCACGGAAACCGTATGTTCTTTAAACATTAGATGTAGGTGTGTGTAAGTGTAGCTCGAATACTTCTTATAAAAACATCATATTATATTGAATATACTGGATTTGTTACAAAAAAAATGAATAAAAAGACTTTAGGGGGTTGGAGAAGAAAAATAAAACAAATGAACAAGAGAGAATGAATTACCTTTAAAAGTGTAACTCCTTTTGATTTGAGCCTAAAGGCTTCCTTTGGAAGGATTCTGCCCAATGTGAATCCTCTAGGATGAGGAGAGGGATGTGGAGAGAGTAAATGGTCAGGGTATGGCCGAGCCAATGGATTGAGTAGTGTGTGAAATGAGGTAGAGGTGGGGGCCTTTTATAAGAGGAGAGGAGGGGTACTTTTGGAAATCATGAAACTATTATTTTATTTTCAAAAGTGTTTCGAATTTCTAAGGTCCCAAATTGATATATATCTAAGATAAGATGATAAGTCTTCGAAATATTCCCATAAATTAGGTTTTGGACATGTGTAGGTTTTAGATATTACATTATCTTTCCATTTTATTTAAATCATTAAATAATGAAGTCATCGCTGCATCATCATGATGTCATAAATAATTTACTTTATTTAAAGTCTAAAAATTACAAAAAAAACTACTATGATTTAGAAAATCTTTCTATCTTTCTAATTAATATTTATAATCAAAAATATTATTAGTATAACCCATTCTAAAAATTGTTTTAGTAAAACAATTTATGTTAGTGTCATTTTCACCTTTATTTAAAAAAAAGGCATTAAAGTCATTATCTCACCCAAGTGGCTCCATGGGGTCCCCTAAATCGACCCATGGGTTGTCTTGGTCGGCCATGACACAACCAATAGGGTTAGAACATGTTTCAAGCTCATCTAATTTTATTAAAGCATTATTTTTACCTTAAACTACATTAATTACCACTAATCGCGATTAGAAACATAATAAGTTACTATTCACCAAAAAATAATTTTTATCCCATCGAACCACATTTTACTTCTTAATGACAACCATGTATGTCGGATTTTTGAAAATAAAAACACAATGATGGAAAAATTTCATTTAAATGGAAAATCAGTTTTTATAAGTACCACTTAGTGGTTTCACTATTCATCAAAGATTGAAGTTTTTCAGAAAATTACTAAAAATTCACCCTAAGCTATATTTGATATTACGAATTAAAAAATTAAGTCTATTTTAAAAAATTCAAAACATATAAGTCACATTAATTAATTTAATAATTAATTCCCACTGTCAGAGCAAATAGCGTGTTTTTATGAAACAATAAGTATCAAAAGATTAACACTAGTTTAAGTCCGATTTCAAAGTGAAATTAATTCCAACGACCAAAATTGGATTTAATGGTAAAAATATTTTCTAATTTCATTTTAAAAACAATTCAAATGATAATCTAATTATAAAATTAATTAGATTAAAAAGAGGTTTTGAATTAAAATACAACATTTTACACTATTCATTGAAAAAATGAACTTTATCGGAAAAATTCCAAAAATTTACACAGAGTAAAATTTGATGTCCCGATTCTAAAGAAGATTTTTATTTGGTCCAAAAGAATGTATAAGTGTGATCAAAACAATATTTAATGACAGTTCTCCATCAGAAGGCGATAAGTGAACCTTTAGTGAAAATTAGGGTATAAAAGCCTAAAATTGAATTCTTTCCGTATTTTAAGCCTTTGGATAAATGTAAAACCATTTAAAAAACATATATAATCATATTTTAGTTATTTCTATCCATTCCCACCAATACAACGGCTACATGTTAACTGCCATTTAAAATAATATTATTTTATTATTAGAGTGCAACGTAAGATTCCCAAGAAACTCGTTGTTGCGTATTGGGTATGCCATCGAGCATTGCATCCCCTTTAAAGTAATATTAATATTTGATTCACAAGTATGGCTAAATATAAATATGTCATATTCTTTATTTACCTGGGGTGTTACATCTAATTTTAAAGGAATGAGATTAAATAATTATACTAATAAATATGAAAACTTTGGAAGAAAGAATTATAAATCTATTTCTGATATGTATCTCAGGTTCAATGAAATTTTGAATACCATGATTTCTTTAGGAATAGAATTTACATCTCAAGGGAATATTATGAGGCTTCTGCGATACTTACCAGAGAGATGGAGAGGGACATCTATATCCATTAGAGAATCATGCAACAATGATAAGATGACAGTGAAAGAATCGATAGGAAAATTAATGATGTATTAATATGAATTTAAGGTAAATCAAGAATAGGATGATCCAAAACTAAATTTCGTACCCTTCAAGACTACTACCTGTAAATGTAAATACAAAGAGAAAGTTCAAGATTTTGTTGAAAGTTCTAGTAGTGAAGAATTATCTTCAGATAGTGATGAAGAAATGTCCCAACTGGAAAGAAGAGTCAAGAAATTTTATAGGAAATTTTTTTTAGAAAGCCTAATTGAAATGGAAATTAAGATAACAAGGGAAATTGGAAAAAAATATTGGTAGAGAAATGATAAATCAAAATACATAATTTTCATTTTATGAAAAATTGAAGGACATGTCAAGGATGACTGTCCAAAAATGAAATACCAGAAGAAGTGTGAAAATATTGATATAAACTATAAGAAATCAATGAAGTCCACCTACAGTGCCTCTGAGGACCGCTCCGATGAATCTATATCTTCTCAAAATGATAATGATGATATGTTTAATATGTGTTTTATGAAAAACACAACTAAGGTAACCATAGACTATCCTGTAATAATTCTTATTATTCTGAAAAATAAAGTGAGTCTGAGAATATGAAAAATGAGGAATTATTTGAACATATCAAAATCCTAGAAAAAACTTGAAATGATTTAAAAGATATGTATAAATTTTTAAAGAAACATAATTCTCTTATTGTGACTATTAAATCTAAACTTACAATTGAAAAATAGAAAAATGCTCAACTTCTAAAGGAAAACAATGAGTTAAAAATTTCTAATGAGCAATGGAAAAAGGACATAAAACCATTTACCCGAGGGAAAAAATACCCTTACTCAAATTATAGGTAAAAAAATATCTCCTAATTGTAATTATGGGATAGGTTATCGACCAAGTAAATAGAATTTATCCAAACCATATTTTGCAACCAAATATGGAGAATCTGTTACTTTCCTCAAAAACCAAAATTTTACTACAAGTTCTAGTTCCAAATTTTTTTTGACTGCATCCAATTTATCTGGACCAAATAGATTTTATTTTTAAAAAACTATATATTCTTCATATAGGTATCCCATAAGACAATTGTCGGTTCCTAAAGCTTATATCACTCATGTATGTGGACCTAGACAAATATGGGAACCAAATTAATTTCTTGGATGAATTGTTTTGTACCTAAACGGTCTAAAGAACTCCTGAAAAAATCGGTGGTTCTTGTAAATTGGGTTTTCAAGACATATTAATGGGAATATTTAGGCATCTTATAAATATTGATAGAGGACATGTCACATTTTGTGACAATGGTAAAGGAAAAATCATCGGCCAATGCCAGATTGGTTACCCTAACTCTATTTCAATTTCCAAAGTACATTTTGTTGATGGATTAAAGTATAACAGTCTTAGAATATATCAATTATGTTATGATGTATTTAATGTTAAATTAAAAAATGATTCATTCCATGTTTTTTATTCCAAGAATAACATAGTACTTTCTGATCTTAGAAATGACAATTTATATGCTATAAATTTAGACACACTAGCCTCTCATAATGTTTCTTGTTAAATTAATTTCAAAAAGAGTCATGGATTTGGCACAGAAGACTAGGACATTGAAACACACACTCTCTTAAGAAGATAATTATTAATTGGTTACTTAAAGACCTACCCAAATTAGAGTTTCTAGAAAATAAGGTGTGCAATCCTTGTCAAAAAGGAAAGCAACATAAAACCTTTTTCAAACCAATGAAATAAGTAACTACTTATCAACCTCTTAAGTTTTTTAACATATATTTATATGGACCATATAAAGTATTGGTTCTCAGTTGGAAGAACTATGTTTATGTTCTTATAGATGATTTATACAGGTATACATGGTCCTTTTACTTATCTCACAAGAGTGAATCCTATTCTCTCATCACCAAGTATGCTAGTTCGGTAGAAAATATTAGTGGACTTAAGATTATATCCTTAAGAAGTGATCATGGCCATGATATTGATAATTGATATTTTTAAGATTTTTTCTTGCAAAATGGATATTGTCATAACTTGTCTTCTCCTTGGACACCTCAATAAAATGTGGTGGTAGAAATAATTAATAGAACCCTGTTGTAAATTTCTCGAACTATGGTTAATGAATATGACCTACCAATTTATTTCTAGGCTGAATCTATTAATAAGTCGGGTTACATAATAAATAGAGTCTTAATTTGAAATATCCTTAGGAAAACTCTTTCTGATTTTTAGAACAATAGGAAACCCAAAGTAATTTATTTTAAAGTGTTTGGATTTAATGTCTATATTATGAACACTAAAGACAATTTAGATAAATTTTTTCCCAAAAGTGATGAAGGAATATTTATTGGATATTCTACATCAAGAAAATACTATAGAGTCTTTAATAAGAAAACAATGTGTGTGGAGGAATCTATACATGTCAAGTTTGATTAAACAGATCCACATGACCCTAAGACCTCACTATAAAATATTGAATAGGATATGTCCAATCTAGATATTAATGTTAAAACCTCAAATCATTATATGAATGAATCAGTGAAAACTCCATGTTCTAGAAAGTCTCTAGATCCTAGCCAAAATGACCCGTATCAAAATGACCATCATGAAATAACTACTCCAGCCATTTCTAGTCCAACTATGACACATAAAAATAATCCCTTAGATGTTTTTGTTGGAGATTTAGAGAGAGGAACACAAACTAGAGATTCCATGAGAAACTAGGTTGAACATTAATCATTCTTTTCACATATTGAACCTAAATATACCAATGATTCAATAAATGATGAATTTTTGGTAATAGACATGCAATAAGAACGTAACTAGTTAGAAAGAAATAAAATTTGGAAACTTGTATATAGATCATAAGATACATTAACCATAGGAACTAAATGGGTGTTTAGAAATAAATTTTATGATGATGGAAATATAGTTAGAAACAATTATAGGTTGGTTTCACAATCATATAATCAAGAAGAAGGAATTCATAATGAAGAAACCTTTACACCAGTAGCTAGGCTTGAAGCCATTAGAATCTTACTTTCCTATACACCACACATGGGTTTTAAGCATTACCAAATGGATGTCAAGAGTGAATTATAAAATGGTTATAGAGTTTAGGTTTTTTTGTTGAACAACCCCTCGGTTTTATAAATCAACATTTTCCAAATCAAGTGTTCAAATTATCTAAACCATTATATGGGTTGAAATAAGCTCCAAGATCTTGGTAAGAAGGATTTTGTAATTTTATTATATCTAAAGGCATTACAAAAGGAATTTGAAATCCAACATTGTTTATAAAATGACTTTGAAAAGAAGTTTTAATATATAGAATTTATGTAGATGATATATTCTTTGGATCATTAAAAAATTCATTATGTAAAGATTTTTCTAAAATAATGAAATATGCGTTTGAAATGAGTTTGATGGGTGAACGTAAATATTTTCTTGGATTTCAAAAATTTCAAAATAAAAAATGTATTATTATAAATAAAAGTAAGTACACTAATGATATTTTGAAAAGATATGGCCTTTATAGAATTAATTCTAGTGAAACCCCTATGATCTTTATAGGTTAGTTAGATCATGATGAAAATGGAAAATTCATCGATCAAACTTCATATAGAGGAATGATTTGGACTTTTCAATTCATAAATTCTAGTAGGCTAGATATTATGTTTAGTGTGTGTATGTGTGATAAATTTCATGAAAAACCAACAGATTGACATTAAAATTTTGTCAAAATACTTTTCAAATACCTCATGTATACAAACAATTTATGGTTGTTTCATCCTAAAGGACAACATTTTGATTTAGTTAGTTATTTATATACTGAAAATGGTGGATGTAAGTAAGATATAAAGTGTACCTCTGGAACATGTAAATTTTTGGGAATGCCTATAACATCGTGGTGTAGTAAAAAAGAAAAATTTAGTGAAATTTTCAACTGCAGAAACAGAGTACATAGTTGTTGGTAGCTACTATGCAAAAAATTTGTTGACAAAATACACCTTATTAGACAATGGATTTAAATTTAGACATATCCCCATAAACTGGTACAATATAAGTGCTATTAACATTTCTAAGAAACCAATCAATCATTTTAGAACAAAGCATATTGATGTAAGACATCACTTTTTGAGAGATAGTTATCAAAAAGGTGATATAACTCTTGAGTTTATCGGGACTGAGCATCGACTTACTGACTTCTTCACGAAACCCCTAATATCTGAGAGAATAAACTACATCAGACATGAACTAGGAATGGTAAATCACTAAAGTCATATCAAACCTCTGTAATCCAATGAAACTGATCTCGTGATATTGATTAGTGAAACTGATTAGTGAAACAGATCTTGTGAAACTGATCAGTGAAACATATCCTTCCAAACTTATCAGTGAATCCTATATCATGAAATTGATTAGTGAAACTAATCTCGTGAAACAAATAAGTGAAACCGATTTTGTGAAACCGATCAGTGAAACCGATCTTGTGAAACTGATCAGTGAAACCGATCTCGTGAAATTGTTCATTGAAACTGATCAGTGAAACCGATCTTGTGAAAATGATTAGTGAAAATGATCCCATGAAATCGATTAGTGAAACTCATCTCATGAAACCAATCCCGTGAAATCGATTAGTGAAACTGATCCCCTGAAACTGATCCCTTGAAACCAATTATGTGAAATTGATTCCTTCAAGGACCCTTTTATGATTTTGTCTATTTTAAATAAATTGACACAGTTTTAAGTTCTTTTTATCTCATTTTAATTTTTTTTTGATTTACAACAAAAAAATGATATAAAAATTCAATCCATCCCGACCTTTCACCTTCCTCTATAACATAGACCTTCTTCTCTTTGACATTCTATATCTCGATCCTTGACCCTTCAACTCCTATCGAAACTGAACCCAAAAAATTGAAAGGAAAAACTGTGTGATGGAAGAGATGAGAAAATATCCATCCTCTAAGCGTAAGAAGGGTGAGTCTAGTGGTATTAAAAACCCATATATGAAAATCCATGTGGTTCCAGTAGAGAAGGAAGTATCATCAGAGTGGATTCTAATAAGAAATTCTTTCTTGTTGGGAGTACTGGAATCTCAAAGGTGGCTAAGATACTTCTCAAGCAATAAAAGGCCTTATTATCCCCAACTAGTACATTATTTTTTTCTACACATAATGATATCCATGTATGGATATGAGGATGAAAAGTTAAAGTTATTTTTGAAGGGAATACAGATATCTTGTTCATCTAAGGAATGGGTTTAATGCTTGTAAATTCCTCATTAATGTTTCTTTGCTGTTTATATGGGTAATATTCCACCTTCCTCGGATTATTTTTCAGATGAATCTCCTCTGAAGTTGTTGATAGGTAGTGAATAATCAATGAGATCTACCTCCAGTGAAATTGATGGAGGTTCAAGATTACTTTTTAAGTTTATTCAACATCAAATCTACCCAGGAAGGGATATTTCACTACTATGATGTATCATGATGTATTGCTAATTTATCATTTGAAAAAAATGTGATAAAGGTTAATCTTTTTAGGTATGTAATAATGTATATTTATGATATGATAAAACCCTCCAGGAAAGAAACATTCTTGTATTATCCCTGAATTATATTTTCCATGTTAAAGAAGTTGGGTTGTGTGGAATATGGAGATGAAATGAAAGTACCTGGAGTGGTTTCTGCCATCAAATGGATATTTAAAAAAGACTGAAAATATTCTGGAACCCATGCAAGAAATGTAGGGTAAGATACGAGGAATTATTGGATGAGGAATTAAATATGATTTACCATCCTACTAGACCAAAGGATCAAGTAGATATAGACCTCAAACCAAGAGAAATAACTGTTTATTCTGATGAGGAAGCTGAGGATGAGGTTCCAAGAGAAGAAGGATCACCTATTGATGAAAGGAGTGATCATGTTATTTATGTAATCTCAAGAGACATGTCTTATAGACCATCTAGTCCACCTTTAGACTATCCCTGAAAGAGACCTTTGATGCGTGATGGGGATGAGGAATAGACAGAAGTAACTACTGTGGAAGGCTATGAGGGTAAGTTAGATGAGGATTCTAATGATGAGGATGATGAGGGAGATGATGTGCATGTCAGTGATTCCTTGAAAGTGGGACAATAATTAGTTGACAGATCTAGTGGGGAATCTGTACATAGAGCTACATATATGAGCTATTGGATAAGGTGGTTCTGAACCAGTTGAACATGAAGTTGTTGATAATGGAGATTCTAATAATGAGGATAGAACTCATCATCAAGTTTTCGAAAATCAAGAACTCATTTTGTAATTAAATGAAATCATGGTTTGTTTCCATGAGGAAGAGGATGAGGATCAGGTGACCTAGATTGAGGAAGTTCCTAGAGAAGTTGAAGTGTCTGGAGCACATGGAGAAGATCAAGTTCAGTTTGTACCTATTACCAGAAATGTTGTTATGGTTAGACGATAGGATGAAGAAGTAGATGATGATGAAGTTATACCTTAGTCGTAGGGAAGAAGGCTCCGGATTTACAATGTTGAAAAAAGATATTTGATCTATACTAAAAATTGGAATAATGATCTAGGATACACTCTATTTGGGTTGTAATATAACTTTGATGAGGAGATAATAGCACCTCCCGTTACACCATAGGACCAGTCTGAAGTAGAACCTATTTCACCTTTTCCCCCTATTGCACCTCCAGTAGTAGAGCCAGTAGAACAACCAGTTCTTTGTGACAATGTCACGAAGCCCGATTTAGAGAAATTCATAAATGACATCTGTGAGTCTGTAAAAGCCTCAGATGGATCCATAAGTGAATCCTCTTCTTCAAAGAGTATATCAAATGCAGTTGCTACGAAAATCGAAAGGATGGTGCTCCAGTTGATTCAAAATTATCTCATTACCATAGATGAAAGTATCATTAGAATTAATATTTTTCTAATAGAATAAGTAAGGAGGTTGATCAATGAGATGAACACTCTAGCTAATTATTTCAATATTTATTTTAGTGGTGTGATGGAAGTTCATCGGAACGTAGTGACACATTTACTGAGTGTAGATTTGAAGAAATTGATAGAGGATAATGGAAAAATGATCACTAGTCCTTCCACTTATAGAGGTTAGATAGGTGTTGTTGCTAATTTGGAGTCCCTTAAGTCTATAATAAGAGAAGAACTCAAGAATATTTAGAGTGATTCGGACAAAAAAACACTTGCAATGGTACATTAAAATACATATCTTGTTTACAACATGGTAAGTTGTGCAAAAATGAAACATCTTCTACTCAGAATTACATTAGTGAAAAATTGAATAATTATATTATCAAGATTTATACCAATCATGACCTCATCAATAGATTCAAGTTCTTAGCTGAAAATCACATTATTCCTCCAATAACTGAAGCTTTCAAGAAGAAAGTGGGTCATTGGTAGGATTTTACCCCTATTTTGAATAAATTCATTGAAAATAAGGATGAATTAGATAATTCCATGAAATATGGTGGTTTAATTCTTATTGATTTCATCATGATCCTCAATCCATATCTACATCTTCAATCTGCAGCAGTTGTGGTTCCTCTTACTGCTTCAATTAGCACTACATCTCAGCCTCCTACTCTGATGACTATCTCTCAAGCCCTTTCTCAGATTCGACCAGTAATTATTGAGAAACCTCAGACCTATGTGTTGTCATAAAGAATACAAATCCTTACAGAAAATGTACCTACATGTGTTGTCTTTGCTGGTGTTATCTTCAGAACACCTCCTACCACTGCCGCAAAAAAACCTTTTGCTCTTACTTCTGATACTTAAGATAAATGAAAATCACCACAAGAAGCCATACCCTTATTGGTTTATCGTGTTTTTGATAGGTATTTGTATATTTTTATGCTTATTTTAAACTTTTGATCCTTAATGGACATCATTGTTGTCTTCACTATCCTTTTCATCATTTTAATGTTATTTATTTTTCTTCCTTCTCCTTCACTTAGCTTTTTTTCTTATCCCAAAATGGGGAGAAAGGTATATGCATACATTCTTAATTAAAGGTATTGGCATAAATTATTCATTTCAAGTGGTGAAACTCTGGCATAGTCCACAGTTCATGTACCCACCGATACTTTTAGTCATTGAAGCTTACAGACCGATGGTGACAGAACGATGCTGAAATACTAATGCTAACAAACCATTGATTACAAACTGAGGTATATGAGTCACCGATACTTATGAATCACTAATAGTCAAAATTAAAGTTTCAATTTTATTATTTTAAATTTATTTCTAATGGCCATATTTAGAAAAATTAATGTTTTTGACATTATTTAATGTTGTCTATTGGACAATATGTAGACAGTATGAGGTACATGCACATGAAGATATCTTCTTGCCTAATGGATCATGAATTATAAAAGTATTACAAGATAAACCATAAAAAAAATGCATATGATACAGATAGGGGGATTGTGCTAAATAGTGTAGACAAAGGAACTAGAAAATTAGTGCAAGAACTCAATGAATAGTACACAAGGAGTTCAATAAGACGAGCGTGAACGTGTTGAACTTCTCTGAACATCAAAATAATGAATAGATTTATACATCTGGATGCGAGAATACAGATATTATAATACACTGTTCTAAAGACATCTTCTAGAAGAGGACTCAAATATCTTTTTCTCTCCATCAATATAGTCCAGAGCTTCAATACATAACACACAGAGACTTCTAAACTCTATTTTTTGTTTATAACTCTATTATGATCCTATGTTTACCTTTTTGATCCCTATGTGCATCAGTTTGCTTAAAACGCACTGTATCCTATTAATAATTGAAGGATACTCAATATCCTCACACTCACACTCATTTTACTCTTCTATCCCACGTAGAATAGTGGAAGAGATCATATGTGATTTGTTTGTTGTTTTTCCCAAGAATAATTGTGGTAGAGGTCAAGTGCCACCTGGAAAGCCTTATATCCTATTGTAAACCCTGATCCAGGGTGTGGATCATAAGTATATTAATATAAAAATATTGGTTGCAGGTGATCACCAAGTGGAGAGGACTATGTATCAACCTGAGACTGAAACTCTTATATTTATCTGCTGTGTGTTTATTTTTTAGTTTAAATTGATCTTTATAATTTTCATTTATAATAAAATTAAATTGAACTTTGATAGTTATATTAGCATGTGTTTATATTTTTTGAGTTAGTGGATTAATTTAATAAGTTAGACTAATATTTAGATTGGTATAGATGATAACTAATCAATCATCTAAGAAATTAAATGAACATTGATTACTTTTATAAATTCATTACAAACTGACATTGATTATATTTTAATTGGGGGATATTTTTCAACAAAACAATTTTTAACAATATTTTTTATAGATGCTCAATTCACCCCCCTCTTGAGTGATCTACTCCGAACATCATTATGTTTATTTACCACGAGTTATAAATAAAGATGTTATGTAATTTGTTTCTAGAATGTTTTTATATGGGATATAATGAATACGTAAAACAGAATAAGAAAATATGGGTATAGTGGAATGAAATTTGAACTTAATGACATGGGTAATGTTATGTAAGGGTTTTTTCTAAAACACTAAAACTTAAAACCTAAATGTTACCTGTGTATGAATTTGATAAAATATTTTTGTTTGATTTTTTATGATTTCAATGTATACAATTTGGTCATGTTTATCTATATCAATCAAAAAAATGTAAAGATTTTATTTTTAGAATTGGATCTCGAAGTGCTGGTTTTGGGATGTTATAGAGGAGGTGTTCACTATTCTCACTATGAAGAAGAATATAATGATGAGATCAAAAAATAATATACACACAAATTAGGAATAAAAAATAAAATTAGGTGACGTTATGTGAAAATATTCTTACACAACATATAAGTTGTGGGGTTCCTACCCTAGAACAGTGTGTAATAGAGGAGGAAGGGAATGGTTCCATGTGAATGTAATGAATGAGCTGTAAACACTAATAGCGTCCTGATCCCAAGTGATTCGTGACCACAAAATCATTTTATAAACCTAATAACATTAATATTATTGGATTATAGTAATTGAAATATCTATATTTTAGTCCCCTTATATTATCCCAGTGTGGGTGGATCAATTGAAATCATAATGTCTCTGTGAATGTGTGTCTACATTTTTAAAAGACAGAATGTGGGATAAAAATTTATATCTTATAATGGATGGTCCATAAAAAGGACAATCATATCAATAATTAAAAAAATAAATGGTGTTACAAAGATAACTATGTGGTAATGATCATGATAGGAGAGTGAAGTGTTTTAAGCAAAATTATGTCATTCATAAAATGATTTAATACCTTCATAATTACCCCCTCTTTCCCCAATTGTCCTGGTATTTCCCACATAAATCCATAATGGGACTAGAAACAACACATTACTTCACAAATCCACCTTATTGTTCCGCCATCCTAGTTATCAGACAAATAATTGAAGGAAAACTAAAAAATAACGAGGAATATATAAAAATAGAGATTTTACATTAATCAATATTTAAGAAATTGAAGGGGAAAAGCTAAAAATTGAAGTAGCGAAAAGGTGAGGTTTCTTTATGGGATAAAAATTTTACATAAGGAAAAATTGAGGGTATTAAAATCAATATTGGAAGATAATGAATCAGTAAAATTTAAATTCTACCAAGAAGAAGATTCATTGTGACACATTCTTTGTGTTCTGAAAAACTGATACCTGGTATAGGACGTAAGGTGACTCCTTGTATTATGGTTTGGCCATCCATATAATAGAATTGGAAACACTTACCTACGGGATTTCATGACATTACACTCTACATCAAGATATGATGGTCTAAAATTTAGAAATATTAGTCATCGTGGAAGGTGGGGTTATAGAATAACTTACTCAAACCTATTTTCGTATGAACTAGATATTTTATGAGACCCCCAAAACATTTTTATGACTATGAAAATGTAAAATCATTTAAAAATAAAACTAATACATAAAATAATTAAGAGGGTAAAGTCATTTATTGGCAATTCACTCCACCATACCACCTTTTGTCTCTATAAAGTCTTGATACTGAAAAGGAAAAATGTGACAAGGAAAATATTATTCAAAATTAATGAACTAATCATGATAAAATATCCAAACCATTCTAAACCTAAATAAAATCAACACACACAAAAATGTATCCCAAATCCATAATGCTCATCTCATGATTATTCCCTTGATATAAGTGAGGTTGGGTACCCATGGTTGTTCTCATATCCATATAAGGATTTCAAAATTATAGAAGATCCAATAAAACTGAACAAAAATCAGAGAAAACCGTAAGGGGAACATAAGATTATAACTCTAAAAACATATCGATATTCATGCAGGATGAAATGAAAATTCTCAAAAGAGAACAAGGTGCTAAGACTTCCAAAAATTAGAAGGTCATTAAAGGTAGACAAATAGGATAAAAAGAATAATAAGGGTGCAAAATAAGGAGTAAACACAAAATTAATTCTAAGATATAATCATAGGATGAGATATTTAGTTAGTCACCCCTATATATCGGAAAAACTAACAATCGTGTGTTAGTGAAATACGTGTACTCTAAAAGGATTATCAAGGAATACAACATGATTTTCAACCATGGGGACTCGATCAATGATATATTTGTAGTCTCCATGAATCAGTTGTTTCCTACTCCCAATAATCATATGATATCACAAATGGAGAAATATGATACTAGAAATTAAACCACAATAAAAATAAAAGGAGAATAAGAGAAATAAAATAATATTCACCTTAGAAAATAGAAAAAGACTGATAAAATCACAACACAATAACTCCATCCTATGTCTATATATATATTACATATATTGGGGCTAAAAATGAACTATGTAATACACAAAAATGAGAAGTATCCCACGAAAATGACTTTTATGGTTCTTTAGGACTTTATTATGAGGAATAATCAAAATATAATAAAAATAAAAGTACATTATTAATAAAAATTCAAAACTCAAATCACTCTAAAAAAATAAATTCAATCAACTCAAGAAAATAATATATAAACACTAGTCCAGAAATATAAAACATAAAAAAATTCATTTTTAAACCATTTAAAAATAATAGATGATTTTGTTTAGAGACTCTAAAATCCAACTTCAAAATCATTTTGAAATATTATATGTCTATCACACAAAATATTTAAATATTATGAAAAAAGTAGAACTTATTCTAATAATTATAAAAAGTTCCATTTATTATTTTTCCATCAATAAATTCGTTTGAAATGATTTTATATTACCTATAATAACAAAATTTATTCAATTTCATTTATAAATATCCATTGGTTATTTTTAAGAAATTCAATCATTAGAATAAAAATAATGTTTTAACAAAAAACCACAAATTGACCACTTAATGATTAATTTTTTTTTGAAATAATGTTATGAGTAATACACTCTATCTTTTAAATAATAAAACACCCCATAAAAACATGTTTTCCTTTCCCAAAATTCTACATTAAAATAATTTTGAATATTAAAAGCATTGAGTTCATTTAAAACCATCTAAGAAAAAAATTTATTAATGAAAAACAAATACCTAAGTATTTATCATTTTTTTATCATTTAAAACTAATTTTCATCCAAATATATGCACACATAATAAAACCCTTTTTAATCCACCCCAAAAAATAATCACCATTAATCAATGAATCTGAAAACAAAAGTAGTCCAATCAAAAATTTCAAGGGGTTTGTGGCTATTCACATCTTGTCCATAAAGAATAGAGGGCCACACAACTACCATGGGAAGATTCTCAGTACCATTAACATCAGTTTTTCATGGATTTATAGATCATGTGATATAATTACACACCTCTAGTTCATCTTCCAATTTCATCCCAAAGTAGATAAAAATAACCAAAAACCCCATACATTTCAAAGAAATTCAAAACACCATCAATCATTATCAAAATGTAAATTAAATAATTAAAGAATAAGTTTTAAATCTAATAGTCAAATCTTGAAATCTAATGGTAAATCATGGATATGAATGGTAAATAGATAGCCACACGTTCCCCACAACTATATTTTGAGTTTTTTCATTTATATCTCTGGTCTACCATAACTCCCTAAATAAAATGGGCACTCTGATTTGAATTTTTTCACAAACCAAATCGATTTATCCCTAAACAGGTTTCCTGAGTCATCTCTTGGAAAGGCCAAAGGGTCCCTCCCAATCCCTACGGGTTTTAAACTAAGTCAAGGTCATAAAATTATACACATTGGGAATGATTTTTGCTAATAAATAATACATGAATCATAGTTTATTTCTCCAGATAATCCAATATGGTGTGCCCATACATTGATCACCCATGAAAAATAGAATTATAATTTTTTAGAGATCAACTACTAAAACAAGGAACAACTAGAAAGAATCAAAAAACTCAAAATAAATATAACATGGTTGATAAAAACCAAAATACAAAGAAGGTTTAATTTCATGATATATATAGGATACAAAATAAATATAAATTACCACCCACAATTTCCATAATATCTCAATATCACAATCACACATCCAAAAAAACATGTTCCAAGAGTGATTTTAATAAGGAGGGCATAGGTAGGCTCTCCGTATAACTAGATATTAAACCATCAAAATATAATAAATTTAAAGACATCAGGTTTTTAGAGTAGGGTGTGGAAAAAAACAACCTACTGGGATATCACCAAAGAGTCTATGCATTTAATTTAACAAAACAAACCACACATTATAGTTTGAAATACACTATTTCAAAATAGGATTTTTGTAATTTTAAGAAAAATCATAACTAATATTTTTTTTATTCTCTTTAAAATCACACATTAAACTTTAAAAATGTCAAATAAACCTTTTGAAAATACCATTTTACAATCATATTCAAAACTACCACTTTTAGATCCATTTTAAAAACTACTTCAAAATGGTACAATATTGAAAAAATATGAACTTAAGAATAAATCATAATCAATAAGTATTATAATATCAAATAGTTAAAAAAGATTAATACTTTGTTAGTAATAAAAATCTGGAAGTAGTTGTAAATAAGGCATGTGTAGAAGAATCATTGGATAAAAAAATAATATAATAAAACATTTCATGAGATTGAAATAATAGTAAAATAGTATAGTAATGAAACTAAATATCAAAATAAAGAAATCGTAATTGAAAGATAATCATTGGAAATTCCAATTAATCTTGTTTGATGATCCTATATGTACTCAAGTTGAACTATATATATAACTATTGATGTATCCTTAGTCCATAGCTCTTGGAAACTCTAAACTAGCCTCATAAGGGATAATCTATAACAGAAAAATGAAATCATATATTAATGGGGATCTAGTCAGTCTCATCATAACTAGATAGTAACTATCTTTAATCCATTACAAATATCCATAGAATTCCTTCAATGATAGAGAC
Source organism: Viscum album (assembly GCA_963277665.1). NCBI lineage: Eukaryota > Viridiplantae > Streptophyta > Magnoliopsida > Santalales > Viscaceae > Viscum > Viscum album. Next base: position 1,253,676,003 of record OY728120.1, on the reverse strand, counting down.
TGTATGTGTTGTAAAATTTATCAAATTTCAAATATTATCAACACAACTCAATACCATTTCATCATTCAACCTCATTTAATGAACCGATGTAAATCCCCATAAGGTTACACATATAAAAATCACAATAACATAAACAGATGAACTCACACTAATAATTAGTACATGGGGATTATAATGAGGGAATTTATCATTTTAGAAATGATTTAGAATATTCCAATTGGCCTTGTGTTTGAATGTTGTAATATTTTTTCCAAATCCCATGAAAACCAATTTCTAAATAAATTTTACTGCAAATTAACATTCAATGTTCCTAATGACCATTATGTATTATTTTTCGAATTATTCTTAGAAATAACTATTTTAACTAAAAAATAATTTTGAAGATATTTATATTTTATGAAAAATTGTAGTTCGATTCAAATAATTCATGATTCACATAGGTGTGTCCAATAAAAATCACTGAACTATATATGAATAAAAATACTAAACATAAATCACATGTTATGAACTCATAAACATATCAAATAAACCCATAAACTCCCCTAAAATATTTTTTGTTGGTTCAAATAATAGCTCAATCATATAAACAAATTCACACAAATCCATTTATAAATTCAATGAATCTTATAAATACTAAATTACTGTATGGAAGCTATATAATTAATTTTAAAATTAATATTGGTGGAATTTCCATTTTAATAAAATATTATTCCTGAAAAAAACCCATAGATAATATCTTTATAAACCTCATAAATAATTCTTTTATAATATGTCACCAATGTTCATATGACATGAATAGTTTTTAGGAGAATAATTTTTAAAATCCCAGGAATCTCATAGTTTTTCATTATATGAAAAAATCATAGAAACAAAAAAACTCAAATGAATATTTTAATGGACCCTGTATAAGGCTAAATCTTACCTTGAGGTACAGATCTTTCCTTTTCCATTTTTACGTAAGAAAATAGAGGAAAAGATATCAAAGGCTGGTTGTTGGCTTATTACATGACATTATTGGGAGTTACACACCATGTATTTCAAGGTACACAACATATAATTTGTGTTACATGCCATATAAACCCATTTCATGGCCATGTAATGGCATTTCCAAGATTTTTAGAGACATGTTGTGTAGTTTCTAGTACACACCGTGTACTTTTTTTTAAATTAAATCTGGCAGTAGCAATGATTTTTTCAGATGGATAGAAATGATCCCCCTCAAAGATCAGTACCACCTGAAAATCCGAAAGGTAATTTCCCCTATTTCATCATCTGACCCTTGATTCAAACACATTTAGATATGTTGAAATCCCCTTGGTTAGTGCTCAATTCTTCTTAATAATTTATTCAAGATTTCTTCTCTTTACTTAGTTATCAAGGGTTGATCATTTTTATCATTTATTTAGATCTACTATGATTAAGATCGATTTGAAAGCTAACACTAGACAAGGAGAGTCATATGAACACGAGGTAGGTGGTATCATTCCTTTTTCTAATTTTCATGTTGATTATATAAGCTAGAGATCCTGACGCCCATTTTTGGGTGTCATCGGAATTGAATATTGAGCTATGTTTTTACCCAATATTGATTTGGTAATTGATTAAATGATTATACAGAATGTTTTATATTGTTATCCTTGACTGAGGGTCACCTCATTGGTGTGTTTTCCCTTGGATGACCAATGTTTATCTGTTTAACCATGGATGCGTATAGGAATTCATTTGATTCCCTTTTTGGGTTTCTTAAAATGGAATTGGTTAATTGAAATATTTTCCCACATTACATAATAAATGGTTATGGTTTGTGATAGTTTAATTCACATGTTAGTCTTTTAATATGTCTTTCCCTTGTCAGTTTATAATTATTAATCCTGGTAATGGTTAGATTACCTGAATCATTTGTGACATGTTTGATTCCCATGTGAGTGATTATTTTTTTTACCATATAATAGAGTAAGTTACATGTTTTTTTATAATAAAATTAATATATACCATTTTTTGACCGTGAAACATGATGAAGTGCTTATATACTGGGTTTTCCCCTGGCACATGCTAAATTTCTTATGTACCTGGTTTTAACCCCGATTGACTACTAGAATGATTTTATAGTGGGTTTTGATCTACTGTAGTGTCATGTTATACCATGGTTATAAGGGTTTTCTTAAATAGACTAGAAATGATACTTGAATTCCACATTAGGATGTCAAGAACAGACTCAGTTATATATTGAATAATGAAATAAAATGACTAAAGACATTTCTTCCAAGCCAAATCCCAAGCGTGGATTCTTCCTTCACCTATACTTGATTAAATCGTATTCAAAGACATTTGTTGTGATTACTTTTTAGTACATAATGGTTAAAGATTTCACTATTTTACATTTCTAGTTATATATTTTCACTAACATATTGGTACAGACCATGGGTGGTTTCCCACTAGAATTATGTCTCACACCCTATTTGTGTCATTATTTTGGGCCCAAACAAATCATATGATTGTAGGTGTTGATCAAAAAAATTCCACTTTTACTGGTACTTGATTTTATGGTTAGGAGTAGGAGAGCATGTGACCGAGTTAAGGCATGCGATAGTTCTTAGTTTCTTGGTTCCTTTTGAGATTTTGGGACATATATTTTTTATTACCAAAGAGTACCTGTTTCAGATGTTTTCTTAGAACATGTGACATGATGCATCATTATTTGTTAGAATTGATGCTTGATTGTTTATCTAATCAGTCTTTCACTATTTATTTCAGTTTTATATTTTTTAATATTTAATCTATTGTATTATTATTGTTTCTGATGTGTTACACTCTTCCAATAAGGTCATATCTTCCCCATTATCCCACCATAGTCCCTTGCTTCTAGTCAGAAAGTTTCGGTATTTGTTGAAGTGTGCTTTAGGAAATGTGGCCAACCGGGTACGGGGCACAAGTTGAGTGGAATCTTGATATGGGACATTACAAAGTGGTGTTAATGTATTTCTTTTTTGGTTTCCTTTTTTGTTTTCTGAAAATATGAAGACATAGAAATGATAAGGGATTTGGTGTTATGATTTCCTTTGGAGTACCTACCCCGTGTAAAGCGAAACCCCAAATTTCCTCAAATTGAATTGCGATTTTAAGATTTTTGAGTGATTACATTTGATTTGATTTCACCATTGGGTGACACACTTGTATTTGCGCAATTATTATTTATATATTTGTATTTTTTGTTTTTTAAAACTCTGTGAGATGAGGGTATTCCATCTCATGCATCATATAGGCACTTTTTAGAAATCACCTATCATGCATTATTTCTATTCCATTTAGGGAACCTTACAGATTGCATGTTGTTGTGATAGATGTTGTGCCATATATGCATGTTGTTGTGATTGGTACTATGATAGATATGCCTTTTGTGGTGATAGGTGTATTGGGATGTGTTATGGATGAATTGGATAGATGCAAAAATTTGGTCTTTGAGGAGTATGGGCCCTCTTGGATCAGAATTGAATGGATCATGTTTCATCCCTAGGATACATATAGGGTTGTTATGTGGAATATGTGGATTCCAGGATTTTATTCGTGGGGAGTATGGGCTGCCATGTATCATAATTTGGAACATTGCTGCATTATTTTGAAAAAATAGGTGTTCTTAGGATGTTTCTGGGGCTTACTATCCAGAAACCCAGACAACACGATGTGTAGTTTTATGAACACACCCCATGGGTTATTCCATTCGTTAAGTAAGAACTTTTTTCATGTACTTGTCGTGTATACTATGTATACACCGTGTGGTATCATACTGCATAACCGGACCTGTAAGAAAAAACACTGGTTTTTGAGTTCTGATCAGAACATGTTGTGTAAATTAAGTACACCCAATGTAGTTTTACGTATCTAGAACCTGAGTGAGTCTCTCCATGTAGAATTACATGGCTAGTAAGGAAGAAATGAGTATACATCATGTGTCATCCTAACATGTCATGTACCTAGGATGTCTACACAACCAATGCATGAGGAGTTACACTCTCATGTGAGAGTTTAAGGGGGCACAGCTTGTTTAGGTTCTAAATGCTGTGTAAGTAACTTTTGTAAAAAAATTAGGTATTTCTTCTCCAATTTAGTTATTTTACTATTGAATTGTGTACCTTGATGAATAATATTGTACAGAGGTGTATGTGGTGGAATTTATAGAGCCATGCTACCACGATGACCTCTAGTGGTACGTCAGGAGGGTGATGATGAGCATACCCTGAAGGGGGTAGGCCATAGGCTACTAGTGGATCCTCTAGTCATGCAACCTTTGGCAATAGTGGTAGTTCCAGACATAGGTTCTGAGGAATTTTTCTGTGACAACATCAAGCGCTAGGTGCAAACATTATAGGGAGCGCCCGATCCTGCCACTTCTATGGATAAGAGGACTAGAGTATTCATGCCTCAACATAATCCCACAATTTCTAGGGATTGGTAACCACAAGATGTAGATTCTTGTCTAGACTCCATTTTATCTATCATTGAGCATCTTGATATTCCTCTAGAGATTAGGGTTAAGATCGCGAATTATATGCTGTGTGATTCCACTAAGCGATGTTGGGATGTGGTTACTCAGATAGGTAATAATCGTGATATGCCTTATAAATACTTCTAGAGATTCTTCTATGACTATTTCTATCCGGATATGTTGAGGACCGAAAAATACCACAAGTTGGTGCATCTGAAGCAAGGTTCTCTATCAATTATGGATTACACAACTTGTTTTACTAAGCTCCAACATTTCTCACCTGTTATGATGAATGATGATCATAGGCTTGGCAATTATAGGATGGTCTCAGGTACGACATCCAATCATAGGTGAATATCTATCACCTACTAACTATATTAATAATAGTGAATCATGCACTGATTACTGAGAAGAATCATAGGGAATCAAGAGATGCGAGCCAAGGTGGTTTGGCATCGAGATCCGGTACTGTCTCGATAGGTAGCAGAAAGTGTCTTCTGGAGCTTACTCATGGAGAATCTAGTAGTCAGAACATTTCATCAGGTATCTGGGTGAGGTATTACTGGTGTAGAAAACGTGTGCATACAAACCCGTATTTTCCAATGGTCAAGATAGTCCATCTACAATTCTTCGGTAGGGAGTTTTGTCTGGAAGCTAGTGAAAGAGGATCTGGAGAGACTCCACATTCCACAGAAGGGTTAATATATTCTCACCAGTTGGGGAAAATAATATGACAAGCCACTCAGTCTGAGTTTGTGTCCGTGACCATGGTAATAGGAATCGATTTTTCCCGAGATAGAATAATGGATCGGCTCAGGGACTCCAGGAAGTGTCGAAAGGCCATAGTATAGGACAAGCATATGTAGTGAAACCCACCCACCAGGAGTTGGATCCTGAACCTTCTACTATTAGAGGTATTATTCTAGTAACTTATGTTTTAGCTTCTTCACTTTATGATATAGGGGTTTCACATAGTTTCTTATCTATTCCCATTGTGGATATCCTAGGGATTTTTGTTTTTACTTCTAATGATGTAATGAAACTAGACACTTAGTTAGGGATTATAATGACTTGTGTGTGATAGTGAAAGGAGTCCCCCTTGAGATTTGTCTGCATCACATCATTTGGGATCTCTATATCTTAGAGATGATATGATTTGATATCATCCTCAGAATGGATTGGATGGTATTATTTTAGGACACAATTGATTTCTATCATTGTAGTGTGAGTTTCACGTCACCAGGGGTGGATCGTTTTTACACAAGGGAGATTGGGATGTCCAGGCATTCCAAGATGGACCTGAGCATCATGGGTTCAGTGGGATGATAGCACATATTGGAAACATATATTTGGTTGGCTAGGGGGAATGTCATATGGATTTCCCCTTATTGAATGACCATTTCAGGGACGTCTTCCTAGACATTTTTAATGTTTACCTCCGGAAGGAGAGGTAGAGTTCCCTATTCAGCTATATCCCAGAGCTACACTGGTATCCATTCCTCCTTATAGAATTTCTACAGTAGAGCTATAGGAGCTCAAGAAATATCTAGAGGACATACAGGAAAAGGGGATAATTAAACCTAGCACTTCTTCATTAGGTTCAATGGTCCTTTTTTCACAAAAAGTTGTTTGCTACCCTTAGGATATGGGTGGACTATCAGAAACTGAACTAGTTGACGGTTAAAAACTGATATCCCTTTCCAGGGATAGATGACCAGTTTGATCATCTTCAAGGAGCTCAAGTGTTCTTCAAGATCGACATGAGGTCAGGATTACACTAGGTATGTGTTTGACCAACAGACATACCCCATACACTCATTCATAGTAGGTATGGGTTGTACGAGTATCTAGTTATGCTGCTCATTCTCAAGAACACACTAGCAGTCATCATGGAAATGATGAACTGAGTGTTCTTTCATTATCCTTATTCTTTTTATTGTGATTTTCATGGATAATATAATGGTGTATTATCATAATCGAAACAACCATGCCATACATCTTGATATCGTGTTGATTACACTGAGAGATCATCTGTGATATGATATATAAAAAACATCCACTTATGGATGGATAATATTCTCTTCATGAGTCATGTCATCTGGGAGACAAGAATACTAATGGACCCAGAGAATGTTTGATTAGTAGTTACCTAGGAGAATCCCAAGAACGTCTTTGAGGTGAAAGGTTTTCTAGGGATGGATAGTTACTAGAGTTGTTTCAAAAAATACATATCACACATAGTAGCGCCAATGATGGGCATGACAAAGAAGGGTGTAAATTATGTATGGTTAGATTCTTGCAGTATGGCTCTTCATGAGATGAAAGGGAGATTAACGTCTGCATTGAAACTGATTTTTCTAGAAATAGGAAAGAGTTACATTGTGTATAGTGAAACATCAGTTATCGGGATTGGAGTGGTTCTTATGAAGGGGAATAGAGTCTTTGTGTATAGGTTATGGAAGTTGAGGACACATGGGAGTAATTACTCAATGCATGGTCTCAAGTTATTTATGGTTGTTCTTTCCATATGATATTGGATACATTACTTATTGGGGGAGTGTTGTGTAGTGCACACAGACCACAAAAGTCTCCAGTTCAACTTTACAATACATGATCTAAATTTGGGGTAATAAAGGTGGTTAGAATATCTTTAGTCTATTGACATTGAGCATGCCTACATGCCTGGAAAAGAAAATTGAGTGGCAGATGCATTTATTAGGATGATTCAGATACAGGTAATGTAATAGGCCCGTAGCGAGTGGAAACTTATGGAATTTTTCACTCAAATTTATATAAAGGTGCAAGACAGATAGGGTTATAATTTTCTTACATCCACAGTTATTATCTCTACCTTACTAGATGGAGTAAAGATGACGCCGTTATCAGATCCAGAAGGCCAAGACTTATGGGAGATTATTTTAGGTGAGGCCCCTCTTCCTAGTTGTACCATTGATAAGGATGAAGTCATGTGGTTATAGTGTCACATATGGGTTTAAGAAGACATGCATGAGGAGATGATGAAGTATTTTCATGATTTAGTTTTGGAGGTACATCCTTGTGTCAAAAAAAATTATCGGGATTTACATCATCATTACTAGTGTCTAGGTTTGAAGGTAGATGTAGATGGTTTTGTCATGAGATGTTCCACCTATTAGAAGGTTAAGGCAGAGCAGTTACCAACCATACATTTAATGAAACAACCCATTCTTGAGGGGAAATGGAATGATGTCATGGTTGATTCTATGATGGGTTCACCAAGGTCTCGTAGTGGTAATGATGATTATGGATAGTTATTGACAGGCTTAAGAAGGATGAAAATTTCTTGCTAGTCACGGAATACTTTGGTGTTGATGAGAATAGGAGGTTAAAAATATTCAAGGTTGTATGGCTACACGGGGTCCCATAATCTATAATTTCTGATAGGGAAACCCGGTTTAGTTTTCAATTTTGGAAAGGGTTAAATAGGGCTTTGGGTACACATGTGCTTCTCGACAATGCTTACCACCCCCAAACAGATGGCTAGTCAGAGTGCACAATTCAGCTACTTGAGGACGTGCTTTAGGCATGCACTCTAGATTTTGGGGGTTCTATGGAGACACACATACACCTTGTTGAGTTTTCCTACAACAATAACTTCAAGTATACCATTCATATGGTTCCATATAAGGCTTTTTACGGTAGCCCATGCCGATCACCCTTGTGTTGGATTGAGGAAGGAGAGGCAACTATGTTGGGACCTCATCTTGTTTAGGAGACCCCAGAGCATGATAACTTGATTCATATGTGAATGGATACTGGATAATCTTGTCATAATGCATACACCGATGATTATATATGACCCTTGGAGTTCGATATTATGGATCAAGATTTCTTACGTTTCACATCTAGGTTAATATGCAAGAGGATTAAGGGACATGGTAAGCTTTCACTCAGATGCGTTGAGCCATTAAAGATTTTGGAAAGAGTCTGGATAGTTGCCTATCGATTTCAATTACATATAGGTATAGATCTATGCTTGACATCTTCCACATTTCATGGCTTTGACATTACATTTCAGAACCATCTCACGCTTTCTGGTCCGATGAAGTGGAGTTACAGGAAGGTTCATCCTTTGGGAATCATCACATTCATATTGTGGATCATAGTATAAAGGTTCTCAATGGTCGATATTTTCCATTACTTCAATTTTTATAGCAGCATGGTCGAGTGTAGGAGGATACCTACGATAGGGAGGTCGATGCATGATCACAATAGCCAGAGTTATTCATAGTTGTTCCTTCACTACCCTTGGAAGAGAAATTTTGGGATGAATTGCATTAAGGGTGGAATGTTTAAAAGAACTCGATTATTCCCTTGAGTTCCAGATATTTCCTTTTCAGTTTTTTACTTAATAAAATGGAGGAAAAAGAGATCAAATGGTTGATACATTCCTATTACATGACGTGACTGGGAGTTACATGATGTGTATATCTAGGTAAATTTCATGTAATTAAGGTTACATGCCATATAAAACCAATATAGATCTATGTAGTGTCCTGGACCAGATTTATAGGGACATGAAATGTAGTATATAGTACACACATTTTACATTTTTAATTAAATTCGGTAGTGGTGCTGTTTTTTTCAAACAAACTGAAACGATCCCCTACAACGAGCAGCATGCCCTGGAAAATCTAAACTGGAATTTCCCTCTGGTTTCATCATCTGACATCTTATTCAAACACAATTTGATACATTGAAATCCCCTAGTTTAGTTATCAATTCATCTTTATATTTTCGTTATAATTTCATCTCTAAAACTAGTTATTGAGGGTTGATAATTTTTCTTTTTTTTGTACACGTACTCTGATTTAGGTCGATTTGAAAGACGAAAGTGGATGAGGAGAGTCATAAGAACATGAGGTAGGTGGTCTTATTACTTTCTCTAATTATCATTTTTATTTAAATTGTGAAAATAGGAAAACAATTATATAATAACTAATTTCAAAAAATCATAATTCGTGTTTTGGAAAAAAAATTAGAAAACATGTGTTTTGAAGAAAGCATATTTCTATTGATGATAGAAATAATGTTAGATTTTCATAAAAATGCATTCTCAGTTATATTAAGTATTAAAGTGTGTAAAATCATAAAAATACATGAAAAATTCATGAATAACCATAGGAGAATAAAATTAAATTGGATAATTGGAAAATGATGAAATAATTTCCTTTAATAAAAATTCAAGAAAAAAATTCTTGATTAGAATGTGATTATGAAACAAACCCTTGCACTGATTATATTGTTGATGTGAGAATTAATCAATGAATATATTATCTGTATCAAATGTCAATCAATATTAAAAAAGATAACATATAATATAAATTACTTAAATAAATTAAACACATAATATTATAATATCAAATTTAATAATGAAGTAATATTTCCCAATGAAAAGAAATTTATTTATGAAATTATTTACCATTTATTAGATTTTGTTTCAAATAATCATGGATGAAATAACTAAAATGGAAACTTAAAATATAATGAATTATTAATTATTCAAGATATTATATAAAAAATGGTTATTATTTAAACCATATATAAGATATTTGGTGCACAACAATAAAATATGATCCAATGAAGGAAAATTGAGATAATTTTCCTTACCACATAGAAAGATTCATGTTAAAAATACTTGGAAGAAATAATTAAAATTGAAACATAAAATACCATGACATAAAAAGTATTCATGATATTACATATAAAAGTGGTACTATGTACACTGTATAAAAGAAATTATTTTCACAATAATAAAATAATCCATAATAAAGGGGAATTGACATGAGGTCTCTTACCACTTAGAAATATTCATGTAAAATCCCTTTGGAAAAAATAATTCAAATTAAAACATAAAATACCATGAATATTATTTATTAATGATTTTACATTTAATAGTGTATGTTTCTAAACAATATAAAATAAATTGGGTTCAAAATAATAAAATAGTCCTTATTGATGTGAAATTGAGATGAAGTCCCTTACATTGAGTCTAAATTGTGATGCACATTATTTATCAACCAGCATAATGAACTTATGTTAATTATTTAAATTCATGATAAAAAATATCATGTTTATTATTCCTTTAATTTCACTTATTACTGTGTTATATATAATTTCCTAAAAAATTAAGTATTATATTAGGTTTTTCGATGATATTTGAATTCTATGTCAAAAATGACTTCGATAGGTTGATTATTTTTCTAAGAAGTCATTATATAAAAATACGCAAAAATAATAATTATGAAATAATTATCATACTTATAAACCAATTAAACATTTAATATCAGTCATGAAATATGGTTTTGATAAATTAATTACCTTACGATTCTGGAGACGATATGATTTAGGTACGCCTTAGTAACATTTCCATTATTTAAAAAGAAATATAGAAAAGTGGTAAGTTGTATTTTATATTTCCAAAATTATATTGATATCATAAATATCATATTGTTACTTTAAATATCCTTATATCAATATCATTCATGTGGTGTGGTGATGAAAATAGAGTCACGTCACTTTGTGAAAGTTGTAGTCCACACGCATACGAACAATGTTATCAAATTTAAATGAGTGAAATTGGAACAAATAAAATGATAAATTATATTTTCATAATGATAAATATTACATTATTAACATAATTATTTCATATATATCACATATATTAATGAAATATATCCATATTACCTTCAATGTAAAGATTTAGGTAAAAATAAAGCACATTGTTTCGCGAGGTGGTAGTCCATCGTACACACAAGTGACATTATCATATCTTCTAAATAATAGAAAGTAAAATATATACATATATATCCATACATATATATATATATATTATAAAATGAATATAGATATATAGTAATGTTATGAATATCATATATATACCATACATCCATCATTCTACAAAACCATGAGAGGTGTTAAAGGAAAACATGTCACATCGATTCATGATGTGGTAGTCCCTCGTACACATGAGTGACATTATTGTTTCTCATTTTAGGAAAGAGGATCTGAATATAGGTCTTTCCATTTAAATAATAAAATATAATTGTATTTTATATTATTTTTTAATTATATAAAATTAAATTAAAAAAATTGATGGTGGTGGAAGAATAAATAAATTATTAACATGTAGTTAGTAATTTTACCACTTCTCAGACCACATCATTTGGATTGAACCTAAAGAATTAATTGAATGAATTTGTTACAAAATAACTTCTATTAGGATTTTTTGGAGTTTGGGAATTTATTTTGGTTTATGTTCTCCATAAAATATTATCTGATGGTGTAAGGAAGCGAGGAGAGGGGATGACCATTTATAAGTGAGGTGAGTGGAACACTTTTAATTTTTGTAAAAAAAAGTTTTTTAACATATTTTCACCTATTATAAGGGTATAAAATGGAATATTCATGATAATTATACTTGATAAGTTAAAAATATATCCATAAAATACGTTTTTGACAAGTATATATGTTATTTTAACCCTTATCTTCTTATATTCTCTCCTAGTAAATCAGTTCTTACCTTAACAGTGGTAAATAATTTTTACTAGATTTTCTAATCATAATGGTCTAAAATTAAGTTAAAATTAATAGATAATATATGTTATCTTGATTCAAAATATGGAATCTATGTTTTTAAATTATATTAACATTAGTATAAAAATAAATTATAAAATTATATATGTGGACATGGAAAAAAGGTTTATTTTCCAATACAAAATTATCATATGTATAAAATGTTTTGTTATAAAAATTATATATGAAAGTGATTAAAATTACATAAACTAAATAAATTGTATTATAAGTGAACTAATATTACATTATAATTAATTTAAAAATTAATTTTACATTCTAAATTATTTAAACGAAAATGCATTTTTTACTAAACAATTGTATTTTCCGCTATTTATCTAAAAAATGACACATTTTAGAAAAATACCAAAAATAGGCCCTAAGATATTTTTATATGAATATATAAAAAATGAATTAATTTTATCAAATAAATTTTATTTAAGTGGTAAAAATAAAATTCAAATTATGTTTGAAAAGAGAATCTCAGTTGTCTTTCAAAAAAAATTAATTTATTCAAAAAACATTTCTTTTTTATTTTAAATAATTCTTCTTTTAATTATAAAAAATATATAAACAATTAATTTTTTATTAAATTTTTAATGAATATAATTTTCTTAATTTAGATAGTAACTATTAATTCGCATAAATTTGATGACCAGGTTATAACAGTATACTATGTTAAGGTTCATTTTGACCTGGGGTTTCATATTTCGTATGTCGTTGATGAGATTAAATTTAAGGAAATATATTTAATTGGATATTTAAGATCAGTGTTTCATGTATCATATACTATTGAATAAAAATTTTTTCTTTTAGAATTATGGGTAGTTAAATTTTTTGAATAATATGAAGCTCTTGAATTTTAACGGATTTATTCCCGAAGAAAAATTCACACACTATCATCAAGGATCATAATACATTATGTTAAATAGCTACCAATGGGTACAAACAAATATTCTTATAGATAAGGAAAATAATTGAAATATATCATAAGGAGAAATAAAAGAAAAATAATGTTATACCTCAAGGAATCACTATGAAATTAAATGGAAAAATATAAAAACAAAGGAGGATCAAGGGGAGGCTACATTAAGGGATCCCTAGTGTATATCGAATAAGTGGATGGTTCATACAAAAATAGAGAAGGTAAATAATAGAATGAATTATTTTCCTAAATATGAAATTTTGTGAAAGAAAAACCTTGGTACTTTATTAAAATGAATTTAAGTTTGTTATAATTTTACAAAAAAAAGCGATGAAGTTTGTGATTTAAAAGGAATGAGAGAAAATTCTAATATGAAATAATGTGTTTTGAAACTAAGAAAATTAATTCCCCATATATAAATGGAATATACCTGAGAAGAAATAATGGGATCAAGATCAAGATCATATTATTGATACTACTGATGTAGAATGATTAATGTACCTATGTATTTTTGATCCTTGAGTAATGGTGAATAAATATTTTAGTAGTGATGTAATTGTTATAAAAATTATAAAATATTTAAATATTTTACTTCAGTGCTAATTAAGTAATTATTTGAGAACATATTTTGAAATTTAACTTGAAATTTGATTTAGTAGAAAGTTATATTTTTTGGAAAAAAACACACGATTGAAGGGAAGATAACTCTTATTATGTTTCTTATGTTGATAAAATAATTCTTGGATAAAGAGATGATTGAAATGGATAAATTAAATAAGATACTATCAACATCCTTGGAACCAATCCTATGGTCTCTGATCATAATACTGTGAAGGTTCATAAGGTTAACTATTTTTTAAATGGTTTAAGTTAGTCTTTGGATGAGTTTTAATTGATTTTTGTATTACATCACACTATGAAGAATATTATGCTAAGAGATGATGTAGAAATAGTTCAAGGAATAATCAAAGGAAACTATTTTGTTTATATAAATGTATATTTACTTATATTCTTCGAGGGTGAAATAATTATACAACTCTAGAAAAAGGTCTCTATATAAAACATTTATCCTCTTGCATTCATATGTGTTGAATAAAATTGTCATTTAGAACATCATGGATTTATGGTTTTGATACCATTAACATTCCATTGATCATTTACTTTCTTATAACCTACAACTTTAATTATTTACTCTTTTCATCTATGTCAATGTTTTTATTTCCCCCATATATCCCCCTACATGAAAACTCTGTTATGTGACCTCCACACATCATTATATCTCTTCTTATAAAGATGTGTTATTAATAATATTTAATGTATGGGTTCTTATAGGAATATTATTTTCAAATATAAAACCCAATATTATCGAGATCATGTTTAAATTTCAAGGATACAACTTAATTATGGTGGAGAGAATGTAACCCGCCAATACATTAAAATATTTTTCTTTTAGAATAATTTGAAATTTTCCCCAAATTTATTTTTACAAAAAACTAAGTAAAAATTATGTTAAATTGATAATAATTTTTATATTTTTTAGATAAAACACTGAGGCTATCATTCATTACACACAATAATGACTTTCCTCGATGGCATGCATAATACAGAAGGCCGAGTTTTACAAAAAAATATATTATTAAAATATTATTGTTTAATATTATTTGATGAAAGTAGTTGTTAAATTATCATTTATGAATAGTATTAACTAAATTATGAAAATATAAGGTTTACATAAATAATAAATTAATTCATTTGTTACAAATTAAATTGAAATGAATATAAATACCAATTGATTATAAAAGAAATGTTTTTTTAATCACATGGGAGTTTTATACTATAAAATCAAATTAACTGATATTATTAATTGATATTAATGAAATTTAAATATTATATACTAAAAAAATATTTTTTATCCATCCAACAGATTTCCTAATCAAAATATATTAATAAACCCAATACTTTGCCTAAAAATCAATATTTATATAAAGACACTTTTACTACCTTTTGATGGAGAACAAAACACAAATATAATATTTTGAACATCTATAAATATTATATTCCTAAATAAATATCATTTTTGATATCATAACATCAAAATTAGATTATGGGGATGTTTTGGAATTTTTCTACTCGGTTTCATTTTTTGATGAATAGTGAAAAAAACAAATTTTAATTCAAAATTACCTTTTTGTTTAATTTATTTATAAGGTAAATTTTTATATTGAATTGGATTAAAAGTAAAATTATAAAAATTATTAAAAATATAATATAATTTTGTTCATTGTAATCAATTTCTCATTTAAATTGGATATAAAAACATAGCAAACTTTTGAACATTTTTATAATAAAAAATTGTTTTATCTTCCCATCTGTGGGTTTAATTTTAAATAAATTTTTCGCACTCCTGTGATTCGAGATTGAAAAAATGGATTCAATATTTTTAATAAGAATACTTTTTAATTTTTAATATGGTCCTCATTTTTTTACCAAAAATGTGATTGAATGTAAATAAAGTTAATTACAATGATTAGGAGAAATATTATTTAAATATTGCACTAAACCATTAACATAAAGGAAAAAATTACCTAGAATAATTTCTAAAATCCATTTTTAGTTCATATTTTGACACTATACTCCCATTACTATAATTTCATCTATTATCAGATCCATATTTTTTAGGAAAAACATGGGTGGAATTTCCATTCCAAAAAATTACAAGAATGCCACTCCTCCTCCACTATAAAAAGGAACTCACCCATAACACTTATTCACCCAATTGGATACCATTTTATTACCCAAAATCTAATCCAATAATATACAAAAATACATATCCTCATCAAATAAGACTCATCCAAGTAATTAATCAAACCATGGAATCCCATTCATGAAAACCAAAAGGCGATATGTGGAAAAGAGGTAACATTATTCTATGTTAATATATGTTTTATTTGTTTCTCCACCCCTTAATTTCATATTTCTACGTCATTATCAAACAAAAAAATTACTAAATATAATTATATTCTATTTTGATAAATTTTATAACTACACATACACACACTTCCAACAAATTGGAAATGAACTTATCATTCGTATGTGGCAAACTACTGCCTCATGAAAAGATGATTGTTTGTTCTTCCTTTACCACCTATAATGTTGGAAATTGTGGTGGAACCCTATTTTTATATGATATATTATATATTTATGTTTTCATTATTATTTAGTAATTTTTATATAACACATACCTTTATGCATTCCATTTGGTGTAAATACGATAACTTCGTTTGTAAACGTGTGGACTACTGCCTCCTTAAAGTGATTTGATATGTTCAAACCATACAAGGAATGTATAAAGGATGCATTGAGATAAACATATGTGAAATAAATGAAATAGATAATAAATTAATGACATAATTATTTTTACATAAATATAATATATCATTTTCATTATTACCAGTTCTTGCACTTAAACGTGATAACGTCATTAATGGATGTATGGACTACCACCTCTTCTAAGAGATTTTATTCCTTTTACATGACAAGAATTACATATATAAGTTATTATTATTAAATAATATCATATATATGATATAATTATAATAATTTAAATATATAATTTTACATTTCATCTTTTCAAAATGATCATTGACAATGGGGACGTTACTCATGCATACGTACGACCTAGTGTTTCTATGATTGTAACGTTGGTTAATTTTTTTACAATATTTCATGATTTCTTTTAAAATTATAATTGATGTATATATAGTATAATTATTTAATGATTATTATTTTGTATATGTTTATATGAATACCTTCTTTGATTATAATTGACCAACCAATGTTGTTTTTAACACATGAAATGAATTTCGTTAAAACACCCAATGTATATTTAATTGTTTATGTTATTGTATGAAAATTTGTAATAATTGAAGTAAAAGTGATAATAATAATTAAAAAATTTCTGAAGAATGTAAATAATTAACATAAGTTTATTATTTTTGGATGAAAATACTCATGCGACTAGTCAGACTTAAGGTAAGGGATTATTGTCTCAATTTTTTCATTGAGGCTAACACCATGTTCACCACTTATTTTTTTGTGGGGTATCTACTAACCCTTTTGATATATTTTTCCACGAATTATTTCCTATTTTTGGTATTTAAAACATTAATTTAATTATATTTTATGATGAACATTATTATTCAAATGTTCCAAAGTGGTATGGGACACTTTGTAATTTTCAATGATTATTGTCCTCAAGAACAATTTTAATGATCATTCAATGGTATTTCCAATCATCAATGTAAAAACCATTTATTGTTACTCGTCCTCTACTTATGAATTTTTGATAATTTTGTATTATTTATTCCATATGGATGTCTTATGATAAAGAACTTTTTTTATTACTTAAATCGATTATTCTGTATATGATGAACGCTTTGGAAATGCCAGACACATGTTGGGGACCATTTAAATAAATCCCTTCAATGCATTGGTATCCTCATATGGTGAATTCAGTGAGAAAAACCCTTCATGTTTGTAGCTATTATGTTTTAATCTATCTTATGAAAGGTTTTCAATGTAGAGTTATGTTTAGACAAACCTAATTGGTTTGTAACCAGTATGTTTTAATCTAACAAGTGAAAGGTATTGATGATAATGGTTCCATGTACCTAGGAGACATGACATCCAATAATTATGAATTTACATTTTTGGTAATTTTGTTGTTATTATTATTGTTATCCGTGTAATTTATTATTGTATATTATCCAGTGGTTCTATTTTATTATTAGTTTATTGATTAAATGGAATGTTTTTTATTTATTTTACATCCCATGTTGATTTTACCTTATCCTGTTGTATAAATGGACCCAGTTATATCTTTTTTACCTTAACATCTGGATTATTCTCATTGAATCATTACTACATATTCTATACATATTCATATAGATAATTTTTTCTCACCCTTATTTTTTTTCATTACCAAGGATGTGAAGATAATTACATGGAATGAGTTTCAAGGATGTGGTTTATTAGTATTTTTTATGAATTATGTTTTATTTTATATTTACCAATTTAATATTTGTATCATATATGTGATGTGGTTTTTCTAAACTACTAGACTATTTATTACTTCAATATTTTATTCCTTGTAATAATTCAAATTTAATAATTTACGGAACCAACTTTGGGATTCAGGGGTCGGTATGTTACAATTATGGATCCTCTTTAAATTCTACTCAATAAAGTCTCTCTCATCCTTATATATTTACACTTTTGGTACAGGTATACAATAGTTGAAAGGATTGTCTTTCTCATGAATTGGGATAATCATCAACCTATCAATATACTAGGTGGAAGGAGTTATTTGTTTGTTTCTATGTTATCTTCATCAAGTGTGTTATTGAATATAAGAGGCTCACTTATCAATGATTCATAGTAATTTATTTACATTATGTAATTCATGGTTTTATTTTGAATGAATTTAGATTTTGTTTTTTTGTTTTTTGATGTCTTCCTATTCTTAAAGAAGTGTAATTAGATATTAATAGACCAATCAGTTTATACTCAATGACCATAAGTTTTTTTCATTAGCTTATATAATTCCTAAGATCCTATAAATGGAAACAATCAACCACGTGTGGTGAATTCAGTATAATAGATAGATAATTATCATGAACAACTAAAAATATCATTTAAATTATCCTATGGTTGTTTCATAGTATATTACCATATGTTCATGCCACAATAATGCATTGTACTTACTATAAACATGTTCGTATATTTCTTATTAATTTTTTTAGTATTTAAGAAAATGGGATCATAAAAGTATTTCGAAAATGGGGGTATGGGTTGAGGATATGAAAATATGGAATGTAATTTAAACACAATAATGTTACAAAGGAATAATTTATTCCTCTATTAATTTCATATTTGTTCCCTTTTTTCACTCATGTAATAACTAGGTTAACTCAATGGACATTATCAACATTAATGACATAATTGTATCTTGATATTTCATAATGGTGTTATCAATTATCACATTCAAGAATCTACTGTTGTATTATTTAAATATAAACTATATTTTTTGTATGTTTTAACACTTCTCAATTAATAGAATTTCATCAATCACCTCCTAGGAAGAATTTTTTCACCATTCATTATCCAAAATAACAGACACACCATAAGCCATTTGAATCGAGTGATGGGAGAGACAATAAATCCAAAACTAAAAGTGTATCAATATAACTCATCTTTATGAGTACCAAATCCACATTTCCTAATATTGAGTTATCCTATAGGAATTCAATTATGAATGTAAAATAATAAATTATGATTAAAAATGACTTGAGGTTATCACAGTTCTTTACCTTATCCAAACTCTCTAGTAAAATCATTATTAATGTGTATAAGATAGGTCAAAAATGATATGTGAGAGAATATTAAATTCATTTAAGTAGAATATTTGAATGAAAGAAATATTAAATTTATTTATTATGAAATAATGTGAGATGTTGGAACCCCTTATTTGAATAATATAGCCTATAATTATAAGTATCATAAAGTATTTATAACTAACCTCAGGATAAAATATCATTCCATATTAAGTAATCATGGTTTCACCATGTCAAAATCATTTTCATGTCTTTTGTTTCTTCCCAAGAGTGTCGGGTAACTATCTATTTTAACAATCATGCTCCACTAACTATTCTATGTTATCTCTCCTTCAAATAATACAATATGTTTACCATATTTATTTACCATATACCCTAATTCATTATTTTTTTATAAGGAAGGAAAACACTTGAATATAATCCACTATATGTCTTGATCATCTTCATAGTACAAATTAATGTTCCTTAAATATTTTTCCATCTTCCAGAATCCTCATAATAAGCATAATGTGTTTTATGTATCATCCCTTGGATACCATTGATCTATGATAAGATATTGTCTTTTGACTTTCTTTGTTTTTTATGATATTTTGATGTCATATATGATAATAAATATTATAAAAGTTCAACAGATATTCTATATTAAGTGATATGATTTAATTGTGGATCCAAATATGAATTTTACTTTATCACCTTTGCTGATATACACTTTTTTAACGTATAATATCCCATTTCACATGATTTTTTGGACATAGAATTCCTCATTTCAACCTATTGATATCATGTCAAAGTATGAAACATATTTTCAAACCCATTTGCCTAAATTTGATATCATCATATCATTGAGAATGGAATGTGAATGGGAATTTCTCATTCACCCCTTAGAATATAGCATTGTAAATTTTGGGAATCATAGGGATATCATAAAAAAACTATTAGCTAATACCTTTGAATTATTCATTATATAATTTCATATATAGGTTTTTTTCCTTTTTTGATACCGATCCTAGATAAAAACATCTTATGGTTTCCATATTGGGATGAATCATAGAAAAATATATGACACTAATTTCTTAAACCATTCAATAATAGGAACTGACGTAGGATTTTCATGGTATAGTTATTAGTATTCTTTATGAACACCTTATATAATAGCTGTTGAAATGTTAATTTATTTTTTTGTGATATTAAAATATTCGTATACATGTCATTTTATTCTTCATAATTTAACCTACACTGCTCAGTTATATGGGGTGAAATTTCCTTATTCGTGAATATGAAATGGTTAGTTATTCAAAATTCATGTGATTTTAAATTCATTCGTGGATATTGTGGGATCCTTTATAACCTATAATTAATAATTGTGTCAATTTTGATATGAATTTGAAATTTTTGTACAAAATAACAATTACATCCTTAAAACCCAAAATTATGATTTATTTATAGTGAACTCAAAAATTTAAAAACATAATTAAATGTGATATTTTCCGAAATATTAGGTAAATTTTGGTGATATATTCATTGAATTATGTAAATTTTTTTAATTATTGTTTCAACACTCCAATACACATATTCATTACACTCTAGATTAATTATTTATATCCTATATAAAAATAAACAACCAATCCTATGGTGATAAAATTAACTCTATTTTTTAGAATGCCTTTATTAGGTTTAATGTATTAAATTAAGTTCCTTTTGAATAAATATTATTATCTTTATAATGATGAATAACTTTTATTTGTCATCTATGTCCTTTCTAATAACATTCCTTTGATAGAAATTTATTTTTCACTATTCTCTCAAAAGATAATATATTAAAATATATGATCGTTCCTAATATATCTATGTTATGTTATAGGGTTGAAAAATTCAAAGTCTATACCCAATATGATAAGATAAATTTGTAAATAATGATGGATTTTCGTTATTTCTTTTGAGGATAAAAATTGGTAGGTGAATATAAAAAAATTAATATCAAATGAGGAGTTATATTTTCAAAAAAAAATTGATTTCCATTATTCAATCTCAATGTTGATGTCACACTCATATAAATGTATCACCCAAGAAAATCAATTTTTTTAATAAAAAAATCATTAAAAATATTAATATTCCTACATCTCCAATTTAATATAATATTTTTTTTCTTTTATGTCAATTTTTTTCATGTGTGATATCTATATTTCATATATTTTATCTTTTGGATGTGATAAATTAATACATAAAACCATTGAATTCAATTTATTTCTATCCTTATACAACTGAAAAAACCCTATACATTAACCAAATATGTATCATATCATAATGGAAACATGTATAACCTTTCCCACTCAAACTTTTATAGAAAATAATCATGTAAAATTTTCATATTAAGGTAGGAAAGCATATATCTACTTGAAATTTAGTTCACAGAACATGAAATTCATTGTCTATAAGGTTAAAAATAGGGGATCAAATACAATTCTAGGTCAAATAGATTCAAAAATGTCTCAAATAAAGAAACCTTTACAATGTCGACATTATTATTTTATCCTAAATTCAAGGAAAAAATAATACGCAATTATAGATTATAACAAATATTCTAATTTATCTTAATAAAAAAATAATTGGATGAAAATAAAAAAAAGGTTTAGAAGCCACTCAAGATAGTGAATATATATTTTTATAGTGATGATATATATAGTATTCGCCTTTGAATAACATTTTAATTTTATTAAATAAATTTTCAAGGAATAAATCATACAATAATGAATATAAATATTTATAATAAAAATCTAGTAAATTTCTAAAAAAGATTAAATGTATTAAATTTAGAAATAGTTCTCAATAAAGTTAAAAATGTTCGTAAATACATAAAAACAAGAACCAACTCACAAATTATGACCTATAAAATCTATTATATCACTCCACTATAAATTTCTCTTGAATTTATTCCATTTTATATCAACAATGATATTTTTTAAACACTAATCAGGATGGAAATAAAATAATAATAATCATGGATAAATGTAACTTGGGTAAGTATGATGGCTAACTTCATTATTTTTCTATTGATATTAAAATTCCCTACTAAGAAAACTAGAAAAAAATTATATAATTAAAGAAATTAATGTAAGAAATATTGGTTTAATCCATTAATAGTTTCTTTTTTTACTGATAAAAAAAATATAGTATTATTTGGTTATCCCAATTCTAAAGGTGGATTGGGATTCATTAATAAAAAACACTGAAAATTTTCAACACCAATTCTCTTACCATTAAACTAGTATTGGAGAGTCCCTTTAATAAAAAATTTAATTTCCACTTCCATAGATTTGTTGAATTTCAATTTTATTTGTGGTGGGAAAAGTATATAGGGTTTATACCCTTTATCTACCACATATTGGGAGTGTCTATTGAAGGTTAGATATTTGTTATCGTATAAATGTTTCTATTCTAGTTCAAAAAGATTAATTTTATCTTCATTTTAAAATATTTTTCCCAAAATACTCTTATTCTTTAGAGGTCCTTATATCTAGTTCTTTTATATTGTATTTAAAAATCACCTCTTTGATGGATTAAAATCATTAATCATCAAATATGACCACCTCTCCATCAGTTTATTATATTTTATAATGAACAAGAGGAATGATTATTGTACAAGAATCATCAATGGTTGGAAAATAAAATTATTTGATAATTGATTTTAAGAAAAAAATTAAATAATATTAATTAAAAATTCTATTATCTCCCTTTAAATTTATAATTTTTTTCCTTTATTTTTCATACAAAAATTCTATAAAGTAATTGGATAAAAAAGGAAGTGAGAAACAATTTCATATCTTTTACTTTACTTTTTGAAAACCATACTTATAAATTGGGGGTAATTTTAGTGGTAGTTGTTATTATTCTTCCACATATTTATATTTTTTTTTTGAAAATTACATAAATATATCACTATGTGATATTGCCAAGGATATTGGGCCATGATTCAAGGGATCTTCATTAAAAAATATTATGAACTCCCTAAATACCAATTCTGAATAATTAGACCAAAAAAATATCAAACAAATATTTTAAAATGTTCACCTATTGAATAAACATATGTTTTGAATTAAGAATACTATATTATATTGTTTTAAATGGAAAAAATTATATATTTACAAAAATGTGATGAATAGTTATCAAATAATAGGATTCATTAAAAATGATACCATATTTGGATAGAATTATGTATTGATCTCATCAAAATATCTTTGAAAATAACCAATTAGTGAAACTAGTTGTTGACCTTATTTTCCTCTCTCAATGAGTTATTTAATTCATCTCGTTGTGTTCTTTTTTTATTATCACTTTTTATATGTTGTTATTTAAAAAATAAGCGGATAAAAATTGTGGGACAGAGGGTGTTTTGTTTAAAAATATGAAACTTTAAATGAAATGAAAATTCAATGAATTTTGAAATAAAAAAGTTATTCATCAATAAATTTTCTTCATGTTCCTTCAGTAACACCCTCATATACATTTCATTGCTTCAATGGACATACTCAACCTCATTTTAGTTCCCATATCTTAGTTTTCTAGGATTTTATGATCTTTCATCATATCCAATTATATGAGGATGCACCAATTCAATATCTGAAATATAGTTTGAAAGTAGTAAGACACCCCAATAAATAACATTTCCTCACACTTATCCCTAACAGTAATCACTTTTTATTCATCATCATATGCACTATATCAAATATATTTTTAACACCCAAAACTAAATTATAGTTAGTGAAAATAATATTGAAATAAAACTATAATAAAATATAAAGATTTATTATTTCATGGAAACAAAATTATAATTTGATATCATGAATATTGTTTTGTACATATTTAGACTAAATAATCGAATAATTAATTTTGTAAAATTTCCATTAGAAATATGTTGTTATGAAAAATTAAAAAAATGTTGTATTTATGTATTCTTCATATTATTTTCTTGTATTGTATTATAACACATTGAATTAGAAATTTATTTATTATAAATTTTATATAAATAACTATAATAACATTTGGATAAAAATGGTTATTTTTATTAAAAATATTTTTTAATAAAAATATTTTTGTTTTAAAATTCATTATTTCAATCAATTTCAAAAAATAAAAAAATATTAAATGATTAAATATTTAATTAAAATTTTTATATCTTATAAATAAATATATGAATTTAATCCATAATATTATTTTTAATAATAATGTAGTTAATATAAGATCAATATATTCTTGAAAAATAAATTTCTTAAAAATATGTTTTTTTGACATGACTGTGGGTTTATTTTTTAAATTAATTCTACAAATTATACGAATTTAATTTTATGAAATAGATTATATATTTTATAAATCAGAATATTTAATATTAGTTAACAATTTAAATTAATTTTTGGTCATAATTAGTAGTGAAAATAGTAAAAACTAATTGTCCTGGATAAGGTTAAAACATGTTTACCTAGGTTTAAATCCAAATTTATGCATAAATTTTCCAAAAAACGTTAAAAAATATGGATATAATTAAACCTTATATATATTATCATTTAATATAAGGTCATTTGGAATTATTTTCTTTGGGAATGACTTTATCATTTGGGTTTATTATATAAAATTTCAATGTAGTTTCCAAGAAGGTCCATATGCCAATTATAAAAGGGAATCCCTCCATTATTTATTATCACAAAATAAGCCATTTATCTCTTCTGAAACCTAAAAAAATACCTCCCTAAAATCCTTGAGCACATTCAATAGGTTCTGGTCTTCCAAAAAATACTAACCATAGGGTCTTTAATAAGAGATCCAAATGTGGTTCTTCAAAGTGAAGGTAATTGTCTTCACTAAGCTTATTTTTTCTTACTATTTTATCAAATTAAGTGATGTATTAAAAACCCTATATAATATCACCATTATATTTCATATACATATATTTTATATGGTGGTCTACCATACTTCAGTTTGATTAATTTTTTTTAATAACTAAAACAGATGGATTGTAATAATGATGTAAATAATGAATATATATGATACATAGGTAATTATAATAATTCTATGAATGTAATATATCATTCACCTTCGTAACCTTTCACCCATTAACCGAATGATATCATCGCTTATGTGTATGCACAACATAATATCTCCACAAACTAATGTGATTAATTTTCCATGACCAACATTCAAGAAAGGTTATAAAAAGGTATATAATGAAAAAATGATATATTTATAACATTTTTATATTTTTTAATGATAGATCTATATTTTATGAACAAAAACTAGAACTTCCTTCAAAAATAATGAACGATAAAACCTGACAATTAACACCTGAACAACAATAATAATAAAATATTGTTAAGGAACATGTGATAAGATGTCATAAGAGAATAATATATGAAATTATAAATATTAATATGGTTTATATAAATTAATTACGTGTTTATGACCATTATACATGAGGGTAAAACATTTTAAACTAAAGAGAAGTGCGATGTAAGTGATTTCATATTAATTTAAACACCATTGAGACATATTTGTTATTATGCACTGATTCCTAATAATGAGGTGTATATACTAACCCTTTAATAAATTCTACATAAGTACCAATGTATTTGTTATTATTAAGGATTCAATTCAATTATATTATTTCTAGGGGTTAAAATATTAATGTTTTCAATGAGTTAAGAGTGCATTTTACAATCTCGCTTCTTTTTGGGATTTCTATTATTTTCATTGAAGGAATATAATAGTTTTCCCTTCATACGATAAAATAATTTTCTAATACACTAGATATTTAAGATGTTTTTAAATTTATTCTATCTTTTCCTATATTTTAAACTAGAATCCAGAATATAAATGTTCAAAAGAAATGCCAATTTTATCTCACTTTTAATCAGATATATTTTCCTTCAATTTCGTTGTTTTTGAAAATTGTTTTATGAAATTCATTTTATTTACAAAAATTATTTAATAAGAACATATTGTGTTATAATTTTCAATTTAAAAAAATATTTTATTGAATATTTATACATTTTCATAAAAGGGTTATTTTCTATTTTCTTTTCAAAAAATAAAAAAAGAACTTCTTAACGCATATAGGGATAACGAACATCCCCAACAATGAATCTATTTTACCAAATTTAGCTTCATCTAAAAAAATAAATTTTTTTACAAATAAGAAATATATTTGTAATATTATTTTATTATTTTAATCTAATTCCCATTATTCTTCCAAAAGACATTAATTTATTGGAAAAAACATATATTCCCATTAAACACATCTCATATCTTGATTAATTTTTTATTATTAATTTTCCCTTAATGAAATCACTTTTTTGTGATAATTTTTTACATAATTTAACATCAATTAAATATAAATGTTATCCGAATTGTGGATTTGATTATTTATTAAACCATATACCATTTCTGCAAACACTGTTTACTAAAAAAGTTATCTGATTAACTGTGGAAATATTGATAAATTTCTATTATATAATTAATGTATATATTTGTTGATAAGGAATTATATTCATGAATTAGATCGATCATTTGAAATATGAGTAATGTTTTGGACATTCAGTGACAATTAAGGCCTGGCATTACATATCCCCACAATTCATTATCAAGTCTGAGGAGACAAATAGGTTAGCCAAATTAAATAGGGTTAACCAATAGTTTTAAATTTTATTATTGAAAATTATTGAATATATAAATAGCATGATGCTTGAGAACATGAAATAAAATATTAATAATTTCCTTCATTAATAATTTAACTATTATTTTCCATGATAATATGGAATTTTTATTATCCATGTATTCATTTTGGGATCAAGTTATTGATTAAATGTAATGCTTGTTTAGTTAATTAGATTTTAATATTTATTATGGATTATATAATAATAAAATTAATGTTATTTATTAAATGAAAAGTTTTTTCAGTAATTTAACTTTCCATATTTATTATGCCTCATTTATTCATAATAGATTCCACCTTACAAAACCCTTACTAAGCATTTGAGGTCACCCTAATTTTTATTCCTTTCCCCATGACTTGAAGTAAAATTATTTAAATGTGTAAATGGATTTTGAATGTTTTCAATTACTATGTCTTATATTTTTCAACTAAGTATATTGGGTTTCAAGTATGAATATGTATCCCAAACAACTACAAACTGGGGTTTTCCTTCAGTATTTTACCACTTGAATCTATTCCAATGTAATAAAGTAGACACAATCATTGGTTTACTAATGTTTGGGTTGTTACAGTTGGTATTATAGAAATTTTAGTAAAACCCATGTGTACTAGATTAGGGAAAAAATAAATTTGGGAACATAAACCTATGCTAGACTTTGAGGTCATTTCATATTATGTTATAATATCCTTTTTTTTCTATGGTAGAAATTATGATGTTTTTCATAAAAATAAATCCACATTTGGATACTACATGTAGATGTGGTTCTAAAACATTTGTACTTAGGGGTAATAAGTCTAAAAAGGGTTAATTGGGATTTTAATTGATCACGACCATATTCTCAAAAATGTTCTTTACTTTAAACCTTGTTTGACACTCTCAGGGATATGTGTAAGATAATTCACATTTTCATTACAAATCATTGTGATGGATTTGAAAATATTTTTATGGATTAAATATTCTCAAAAACAAACCATGTTTAGGATTCTGATATTAACAATGAAATTTTTTCAATTTATGTTACATGTGATTTTGAATTATAAATATTGATTTCATATTCATAACAAAATGATAAAATGAAGTATATTACATTGTTTAAAAAATGAATCCTAGAAGAAATAATGGCATCAACATTCATGTTCAATGTAGAAATATCCATATTGATGAAGCTAATATAGTTGGAATTGGATATGATAATATCATTGATATATTATGGTAAATTACATGGGTTATTATAAATATCTATTCTTATATAGAGGAAACTATTTTTCCATAGTTTAATTTACCTACGTTTGATCACTTCATTCAATAAGAAACCACTTCATTTAGTGGGACTATTAATACAGTATTAGTTAAGAAATAGATTAATTCATTTAGAAATATATGTATATACTCTAGTTATAGTGAAAATTAAAAGGTTATATTGGAGATATACTATATCAAGGGAGATGATGATTTATTGTGCTCATTGATTTATAATACTAAGGGGAAGATGAAATAGAACACTTGGAATTTATATCTTTTGATAAAATTTACTTCAACAAATATTTCCCTAATGATAAAGGAACAGAAACAAAAATAATGTTCCTTAGAGTAGATAAAAATAAATAAGAAACTATTTCAGATTACATGGGTATATTTAAAAGACTAGCTGTGTATACTGCCAATTACATATGCATTAAGGAATAAAATATTTTCCATTTCTTTGAAGAGATTATGACTTGTATTTCAAGGTCACTGGTTTCTAAAAATTTTATCATAAGAAAAAATAGTTTTATGTGACAAAAAATAGATAAATAATTCTCTATATCCAATATCATTATGGGTATCATGTGAAAATGTTTCCAGAGGGACATAATTAAAAATGAACCACCTCAACGAAGAATAATAAAATGAATCAATTTTCATCATGTGAAAATTGTGGGAAGAAACAACATAGAAAATGTTTTAAGGGAAATGGAGTTTTTTATAAGTGTGGTGATAAGGTTCATGCAGTTAATGAATGTAAAGGGATGAAATAAATAAATAATTTCTAGTTCTTTATATGAAAATAAATGGTGGATTATTCACACCAATTTCCCAAGAATCATAGTAACATACCACATAAGACGTCCAAGGGATAATTCCAAGCCTCTGTGATCAGATAGATGAGGAGGAAGTCCCCAATAATGTTGTGGTAGGTATTTTAATCATAATTTCAATTTTATAAAATTATTTATTTGATTTGGGATATTTTCACTCAATTATATCTTCAATTTTTTACAAGAAAATTTTACATTTCCATAGTAACTTATGAATGGAGTTGTTAGTCAAAAATCATAGTGGAGGTCTCGTTTTAATAAGGATGTTCAAGGAAGTTGACATTATGACATATAAAAACGACGTATTGGTGAACTATATTATCATACATATGGTTGAATTAAATATAATCCTTGATATTTTCAACCTTAAAAAATATGATGCAAAAATTTATTATAAGGAGAAGGAAATTAAAATTTATATTGAAGATATAAAATTCTTTTTCTTTATAAGGGAGAATTAATTAGTTGATTCATGTCTAGATTCACCCATAGTAGCTCTTTTGAATGAAATTTTTTGGAATGAATGAAATTTTTTGGAAAGAATAAAAAAATCTAATAATGGAAACTGTAATCATAAAATTTAGGATGTACCTATTTTATAATAATACATTAATGAATTTCTTGATGAATTATCTTCCAATCCATTATATACTAAATTCAATTTTTAAATTTATCTATCACGTGTAAAAACCCAATAATAAAGATTACATATATAATGGTCATTATGGAATTATTAGAGTTGAAAATATTACTAAAAGGGTTTTTTTAAAGGGATTCATTCACTCTATAGTTTCGCTATGGTGAGATCCTATTATCATAGTTAAAAAATATATATGCCCATGAGGATATGTATTTATTATTGGGAAATAAATATTATTATGATAAAGAAAAAGAGTTTTATCTAACTTCAATTTATGTATTTTTCAATAAACATCAAAGAGATAAATATTTTTCAAATATTTATGTAAGAACCCACGTTCTTAGATAGGATAAAATACGAGATTTTTTAAAATTTTCATTTATCGGTGGGTCAGTTTTAAAACCGCGCTTCGAAACGAGGTTCCGAGTGCGCGACCTAGTTCAAGTGGTGACATCGGGCTGTGCATGGGCGGTTAGACCATGCGGGTCAAGTCGCGTAGTTGACCGATTTTCAAACATGTTATCTAATTAATTTTAATTAATGGATGTTTTAATAATAATAATAGTGAGATATTATTATTATTATTAAATGTTGTGAAAATGTGTTTAATAAAATGATGGTCAAACGAGATTAAATGTGGATGTTTTAATAATAATAATTTTGGAAGATTATTATTATTAAATATTACACCGATGCGTTTATTTAAGTGGCAGTCAAACGCCATCAAATGTGACTTCGAAGTTTGACAAATAAAATCAATTTTAAATCAAGTGTTATCGTATTTTAATTAACGTTTAATTTTATTTAAAGAATAGTTACTTTTAATAACGCGTTATTGCGTCATGTTCGCAATGATGGATTTAATTAAATAAAGAGTGTATGATTATATGAAAAATGTAAATATAATTATTTATGGTGATTATTATTAATTTGGATAATAATAAATATGGATTAATTGGGTTAGATTTAAAGGAAGAATTTCAATTTATTAAACGCGTGTTATTTTAATAACGCGTTATATTAATTATGGCGGCTTCAGAATGAAGCGTTTAATTAAACGAGAGCGTTTAATTAAATTTTTGGTTATAATTATTAGTTTTGATCATTATTATTATTATTCTAGATAATAATAATAATTGGGTAATTAAATAAGGGTTATGGTTGACTTAATTAATTAAATAAATGGGTGAAGAATCCATTTAAGGATTTAGGTGTAATTAACCCAAATAATAATTATTGTTGACCACTATTATTATTATTACCTTTTGGTGAATTTTGTTATAAATATAACATTGTTATTGAACATCAATATAAAAGTATATATTGAGTGTAATATATGTATATACATATATATGTAATGTTGAAAAAAAAGTGAAATTGTTTTTTTTTGTGAGGTGTTGGGAAAGGGTGTGTGACTCCCCTTGACCATTCTTTTTTTTCTTCAATAATGAAGGGCCCACACGCCTGGCCTTTCCCTTTATCTTTTTATTTATTTTTTTCTTCCCTCTTATTTCTTTTTCTCCCCAAACCGCACAAGAATTCTCCTCCTTCAAACACTACTCGGAACTACATCCGGACCTCCCCTACAGCGGTGGATCTTCCTCCTCCTTACAAGGAAGCGCATGGCCCCTCCTCCACAAGGTCTCCTCTCCTCCCACCATGGTGTATCAGCTCCTCTCTGCATGGTTGTCCAGCCCCACGACCAGTTCCCTCCTCTTCCACAGGCGACCTGCACCCTGCTAAAAGCCCTAAACATGGGAGACCTCAAGTTCTTCCTCTTCTTGGTTCTCCCATGGTCTCTCTATATCCCCATCTACGGTAGCGGGGGACCTCTCTCATGGTCGGGACTCCTCTTCTCCCTTAATCTGTGATCCAGGACAGCACGACCCCGGACCTCCGTGTGAGGCGCAACCTTCCTCAAGTGAGCAGCGCGCGACCTCCTCCGAGAAGTCATGTAGCGCGACTCCCCCGGTCTGCTCTCCTTACTAGCGCATGGCTAGGCTCTCCGACTTCTCCCTATAGCAGCGCCTAGCCAGCCCTTTTCGCACGGTGCCTTCTTCCTTCTCCCATGGCGGTATTACCCCAATCTTACGGGTCCTTCTTGCGCAGCATTTTCTCTGGAATTGTTCTTCATTTCAGTCCAATTTGAGGAGGTAAGACCTTCCTTCATAGTCTGCATCATCACTTTCATGATTCAAAGCGGATTCAATGCCGATTTAGATTTTATCAAAACCCTTGATTAGGGTTTGATAAATTATCACGTTCTCTTGATTTCACGGTTGTGCAACAGCATCGCAGGACATGTTGGACCATGCTCTGACAACCGCATTTGGGTGCGATTACGTTTTATCACCGATGTTGGGTAAGAAAATTCATATACATAATTATTATATATTTTATGCCTTTTTAATTATGAAATTCAGAATGCGAACCCTTGTGACCTTTATCTAGTCCAGAGTCAGTTTACCTAAGTAGTTAATTACATCAATCTATTGTTGTTTACATTCCAGGTTATATATACGCATCACTTTTATGTGTATAGGTATATATATATACAGATATATATATATATATGCACATCAACGTCTCGCACGTATGAATGTGTGACCGATAATGCAAGGCGTGTTAACCTGGGTCCACTCCGAGGGAAAACTGAAAGACAACATCCGAGTATATTATCCTTCTCACATTGATGTAGGTGGTTTGTGACTTTCTGTAGAAAGTCTTTGAGAATTTTTTTCAAAATCCTCCAATACCCATAAACGGGGTATTGCGTGTTCCCTGTTTTTCCCGGTTCTTATACTGCTTTTCTTGATTGCTTAAATAGAGGTAATTGCTTGTGAATTTGGATAACTTATACGGTGTTCATGTGTTTGCATTGCATGTTTTTCTTATTAGGAATTTTTCCAGTTTCCATGCCTATTTGAAGGATAGTGGAACTGTTATACTATTATGCTGTTGTGCCTTAGAATGATAGCCAAGTAGTTCTTGAGGTTTACTTGGGCGTTACATGTGCGCTGAGCATGTTAATTTCAGAAAGGACTGTGAGAACCTAGTGTAGTAAACCATAGAGAGAATGGACGTAAGGGATTCTCCAGAGTGTCTTTTAATACGATGCGAGACCATAGGCAGAATTGATGATGAGTGCTTCCCCGGAGAGTCTGTAGTTCCTTGACGTGGGCCACGGGGGGAATGAGACGTTGAGTTCTTCCCCAGAGAGCCTTTAGCACAATATGAGACTATAGGGGGAATTTACGGTGAGTGCTTCCTCAAAAAGCCTACTCTTAGCAAAACCAGAGGGGTGAGAATGTGTGTGCCTCCTATAGGATTGCTAGTACTTATAGGTTGAACCATAGGGGTTACGCTATGAGGGCTGCCCATAGGGTTACCTGTTTTTTACTTGTTGTTGGTTGTTTACTTGTGTAATTTATATGCTAGAATTGTGGATTGTAGCTGCTGTGTTCTTTTCTGTTTACTTCTTCCCGCACTTTTACTTTCATTATATTCATTGAATGTTAGGCATAGATCATTGGGTGATTGCCTACTGGGATTGTATCTCACACCCTGTTTGGGCCATGCTTTTGGGCCCAAGCAGACTATGTTGTTTCAGGTATAGATAAGGGCAAGTGCCCTTCTACTTCAGGTTCTTGATTGCACAGGAGTTGGAGAGAATTGGACCAATCCGTGTCTTGCGATGCTGAGGAGTTTACTTTGTTTTCTTTTGCACATTGTTTTTCAGTTGTACTTCAGCACATTGGTTTTTTTACTGCTTTCCATAGACATATGTACAATGTTTCATCATTATTAATTTATACATTACTTTTGTTGTTCAGTTCAGTTGTTGTATGTTGTTTATTGTTTCAGTTATTGTGTCTGGTTGCTCTTAAACTTTATACTTTATCGAATGATGGCATAGATTCCCCACTGACTCACCAAGGCCCCCACTACTAGTCGGCAGCCTCTGGAGTTTGGGGAAATGTGCTTGAGGTCATGTGGAGAATTGGGTACGGGGCACCAGTGGAGGGGCTCCGGATTCGGGTCATTACAAAGTATTATCAAAGTGGGTTTTTCTTTCATTTACTTATTGTCTTACTGTTTTGGGGTTGGTAGATAGGAGACTAGGAATGTGTCGGTGCTTGGGTTAATAGCCGTGCTTTGGACTGATCACCCCATATACGGGAAATGACCAAGTGACTAAGGCTGGGATTGATATTTATACTACTTGCTGTTACAGTAGATATGATTTCACCTTGGGTGAAGGTTTTACTTTCCGATGCTTATTGATTATGAAAAATTTTAAGAAAATTTCTCTTGGAATGTTATGGCAAGAAAAAATTGCATTACATGCATCATATTAGGAACTTAGAGATTCATATGCATGCATATGTTCCATTCCATGTAGTTACGTTAGTAAATTGCCTACTAATATTGATTGTGTGCCTTGAATATGTGACATGTCTTGCATTTATTTAGTATCTCATGATTAGATAGCATGTTTCAGTGATACAATTAACATGCTTGTGTGATAAAAATGACATGCTTCCTATCTTGTTATATTCCATGGTTTTATGTTATAACATGTTATTGTGATTTAAACATGTTTTGTTGTGATAGTTATTTGTAGTGACATTGTAGCTTGCTGATAAATGATAGGTTGTTATGGATAAATGTTATTGGTTTCGAATACGACGGAACCATTTTTTTGTTGTAAGGTGTATGGGCGCCTTATAACTGGGAAAAAGGGTATCTCGTGTATTCGAACTTATGAAAAAGGTTTCTAATGTAAATCATAATGTGATTTGATCTTGAATGGGATCCGAATGTCAGTGGTAAGGTGTATGAGTGCCTTATCGATTGGTATGTGGCCACCCATGTGACTAAGGATTTTATAACTATGTGTGTTTTAAAATGGTTATATGTATAAAACTGTTGATTTTTAATTGAAATTAACTATATTAGGGTTTCTTTTTTTGAAGAAACCGGATTAAATGAATGGGACCCTCAGAGGCCGCCTTTTTAGTAAAAGGAATTTATATGCTAGATTTCCTGCTAATGTTTGAATAACATTGATTGATTAAATGTTACAAGGAATTTTGTTCTAACTTTCCTATTTTTCCATGGGTGTTGATTAAAAACCAAGTGAACTTGTTGTGAACAATACTTGTGTGTCTTTAGAATTCTTTCAAATGTTTAAGGGTTGAAATGAATTAAAATTTAATGGTTAAAATGAAAATTTATCTTCAGCCTAGTATTTTAATTGCATTGCGTGACCAAGAGATTGAGTCGACATGTATGCTTCGTGAGGGGATAGCCCGAAAAAGGTAGCAAGCCTAAAATTTCGTGTATCTGCTGAGAACTTTTATGTTTGGTCCCTTTCATGATGTTGTCCCTAGTATGACTTTTTCTGTTTAAGAGATACATCCTCGACCACATGGGTGGTCGTGAACCCCCTTTTCTTCTTATTAAACGGATGGCATGTTATGAAATTATCTAGGATAATTTCCATGTGATGTGACACGACTCTATTATAAACATTCTTCTCTTGTTGAGTATGGTTTCGGGTCACCTCCATGGTGGAGTGACTTGAGCCTTAAAGAATCAGTTTCATCCCACTTCTCAGGAGAAATTTTGACTTGGTTATTATGACACACCGACCCGTTTATTTATCATCTTTAGTGTAAGATGTTCACGTGGTGATCGAGGTTCTTGGATCATCACACATGAGTTAAGATATTCTCATATAGCATGCTGGTTAGTGGCTGATCTCTTTTTGCGACGACATGGAAGATCTTAAGGTGGCTTGTGTCTCTTTTTTTTCAATAAACGTGTTGATGCTTACTTGGTAGCACGACTGATGTTCTTGATGATCTTGGTTTCCTATTAGTGCGCTCTCTTGAATTCGACGAGCATGTCCCCCATCATGAACTCATGCTAGAGGCACTAGGATAGCATCGGTTATACGCCATGCTAAATTTTTAAAGTTGTAGGCTTGTCTTGCGATCTCCTTCGTAGTTTTTCATGGGGTGGGTGATTTCCTTAATCATTGACATTATTCATGCTAAGTCATGGTTGTTTTCAATAAACTTGTGAAGGTTTTACTTCATAATGTCAAAAAATATTGGGTCAGGATTTCGGTGTACACACAGTTGGTAATCTAATGGTTTTAAAGACACGTCGTCAGTTAAAGGACGAGTGTGGGTTTTGCGTCAGTGATGTCTTCTGAGGAAGCATGTGTAACCTCTTTCTGTTGGTTGATTGAGATTGACCGTTTTTGTTGATGAGGTCCCTATAATGGCCTCGGATGTAAAGGTTTGTTTTGGTGTTTGAGTTTTAAAGTGAGGGTTGTCTCATGTTTTAAAATCTCAAGTGCGGTTTTCTTAGGAAACGCATAAATATTCATTGAGCATTGGGAACGCAATGAGATCTTGTTGAACGGAACCTCACAACCCTTGTAGGTCGGGTGATTTTTTTGTTGGTTCACGAAGGATTATCAGGGATGAGAATTTTTTAAGGTGTGTAGTTTGTAAGAACCCACGTTCTTAGACCAGATAAAATACGAGATTTTTTAAAATTTTCGTTTATCGGTGGGTCAGTTTTAAAACTGCGCTTCGAAATAAGGTTCTGAGTGTGTGACCCGGTTCAAGCGGTGACATCGGGCTGTGCATGGGTGGTTAGACCATGCTGGTCAAGCCACACAGTTGACCGATTTTCAAAAATGTTATATAATTACTTTGAATTAATGGATGTTTTAATAATAATAATAGTGAGAGATTATTATTATTATTAGATGTTGTGAAAACGTGATTAATAATATGATGGTCAAACGAGATTCAATGTGGATGTTTTAATAATAATAATTTTGGAAGATTATTATTATAAAATATTTCATAGACGCGTTTATTTAAGTGACGGTCAAACTCCATTAAATGTGACATCATAGTTTGACAAAGAACATCAAATTAAAATCATGTGTTAGTGGATTTTAATTAACGTTGAATTTTATTTAAAGAAGTGTTACTTTTAATAACACGTTATTGCGTCAAGTTCACAATGATGGATTTAATTAAATAAAGGGCGTATGATTATATGAGAAATGTAAATATAATTATTGATGTTGATTATTTTTAATTTGGATAATAATAATGATGGATTAATTGGGTTAGATTTAAAAGAATAATTGTAATTTATTAATGGTGAATTATTTTAATAACGTGTTATATTAATTACGGCGGCTTCGTAATGAAGAGTTTAATTAAATGAGAGTGTTTAATTAAATGTTTGGTTATAATTATTAGTTTTGATCATT
This sequence comes from Viscum album, assembly GCA_963277665.1. Lineage (NCBI taxonomy): Eukaryota > Viridiplantae > Streptophyta > Magnoliopsida > Santalales > Viscaceae > Viscum > Viscum album. The sequence continues at coordinate 1,253,638,868 of OY728120.1, read as the reverse complement.
ATTATTATTATTCTAGATAATAATAATAATTGGGTAATTAAATAAGGGTTCTGGTTGACTTAATTAATTAAATAAATGGGTGAAGAATCCATTTAAGGATTTAGGGGTAATTATCCCTATTAATAAATACTGTTGACCACTATTATTATTATTACCTTTTGGTGAATTTTGTTATAAATATAAAATTGTTAATGAACATTAATATATATGTATATATTGAGTGGAATATATATATATATACATATATATATATGTAATGTTGAAAAAAAGGGAAATTGTTTTTTTTTGTGAGGCGTTGGGCAAGTGGCGTGACTTCCCATTGCCCATTCTTTTTTTTCTTGAATAAAGAAGGGCCCACGCACATGGCCTTTCCATTTTTCTTTTTATTTATTTTTTTCTTCCCTCTTATTTCTTCTTCTCCCTAAACCGCACAAGAAGGCTCCTCCTTCAAACCCTACACGGAACCGCATCTGAACCTCCCTTACAGCGGCAGCTCGTCCTCCCCCTTACAAGGCAGTGCATGGACCCTCCTCTGCAAGGTCTCCTCTCCTCCCTCCATGGCGCATCAACTCCTCTCCGCACGGCTGTCTAGCCTCATGACCAGCCGCCTCCTCTTGCACAAGAGACCTAAACCATGCTAAAAACCCTAAACATGGGAGACCTCAAGTTCCTCCTCTTCTTGTTTCTCCCATGGCCTCTCCTTATCCCTATCTACGGTAGCGGCAGACCTCTCCCATAGTCGGACCACTTCTTCTCCCATGCTCTGTGATCCAAGACGGCATGACCCCAGACCTCCGTGTGAGGCGCAACCTTCCTCAGGTGAGCAGCGTGCGGCATCCTCCAAGAAGTCATATAGCGCGACGCCCTAGGTCTTCTCTCCTTACTAGCGCACGGCCAGGCTCTCTAACTTCTCCCTACAGTAGCTTCTGGCCAGCCCTTTTCGCACGGCGCCTTCTTCCATCTCCCATGGCGGTGTGACCCCGATCATATGGGTCCTTCGTGCACAACATTTTCTCCGGCATCGTTCTTCGTTTCAGTCCAATTTGAGGAGGTAAGACCTTCCTTCATAGTTTGCATCATCGATTTCGTGATTCAAAGTGGATTCAATGACAATTTGGATTTTACCGAAACCCTTGATTAGGGTTTGATAAATTATCGCATTCTCCTGATTTCACAGTTGTGCAACAGAATCGCAGGACACACTGGACCATGCTCCGGCAACCGAATTTGGGTGCGATTACGTTTTATCGCTGATGTTGGGTAAGAAAATGCATATATATAATTATTGTATATTTTACACCTTTTAATTATGAAATTGAGTCTGTGAACCCTTGCGACCTTTAATTGGTCCAGAGTGAGTTTACTTAAGTTGTTAATTTTATCAATATACTGATGTTTATGTTGAAGGTTATATATACACATCACTTTTATGTGTATAGGTATATATATATATATATTTATATATATATACTCAAATCAATTTTGTGCACGTGTGACTATGTGACCGATAAAGCAAGGAGTGTTAACATGGGTCCACTCCGAGGGAAAACCAAAAGCCAACATCCGAGAATATCGTCCTTCTCACCTCGAGGTATGTGATTTGTGCATTTCTGTAGAAAGTCTCTGAGTATTTTCTGAAAAATCCACCAATACCCTTAAATGGGGTATTGCGTGTTTCCTGTTTTTCCCTATTGTTAGCCTTCTTTGCTTGATTTCTTAAGTATAGGTAATTGCATGTGAATTTAGATAACTTATACGGTGTTCATGTGCTTTTCCTTGCATGTTTTTCTTATTAGGTGTTTTTTCAGTTTCCATGCCTAGTTGTAGGATAGTGGAACTGTTATGTTGTTGGGCTGCTGTGCCTTAGAATGATAGCCAAGTAGTTCTTGAGGTTTACTTGGGTGATACACATGCGCTGGGCATGTTAATTTCACATAGGACTGTGAAAACCTAATGTAGTAGACCATAGGGTGAATGGACGTAAGGGCTTCTCCAGAGTGTCTTTTAATACGATGCGAGACCACAGAGGTAATTAATGATGAGTGCTTCCCCAGATATCCCTTAGCACGATACGAGACTATAGGGGTAATTGACAGTCAGTTCTTTATAAGAAAGTCTACACTTATATGTACTAGACGGGTGAGACTGTGTGTGCCTCCTAGAGGGTTGATAGTACTTGTATGTTGAACCATAGGGGTTAGGCTGTGAGGGCTACCCAGAGGGTTACCTATTTTCTACTTTTTGATGGTTTTTTACTTGTGTACTTTATATGCTAGAATTGTGGATTGTAGCTGCTATGTGCATTTCTGTTTACTTCTTCCCGCACTTTTACTTTCCTTATATTCATTGACTGTTAGGCACAGATCTTTGGGTGAAGGCCTACTGGGATTGTTTCTCACACCATGTTTGGTCCATGATTTTGGGCCCATGTAGACTATGTTGTTGCATTTATAGATAAGGGAAAGTGCCCTTCTACTTCAGGTTCTTTTTTTCACTGGAGTTTGAGAGCATGTGACCGAGCCGTGGCTTGGGATGCTGAGGAGATTATTCTGTTTTATTTTGCACTTTTTTTTTCTTTTGTACTTCAGCACGTTGGCTTTTTTACTTCTTTCCATAGACATATGTACCACGTTTCATCATTTTTATTTTATACATTTCTTCCAGCATTCAGTTCAGTTTTTGTATGCTGTTTATTGTTTCCGTTATTGTGTATGGTTGTTCTTCCGCTGTAAAATTTACCGAATGAGGGAATAGTTTCCCCATCGACTCACTAAGGGCCTCGCTGCTAGTCAGCAGCCTCTGGCATTTGGGGAAACATGCATGAGGTCATGTGGCGAACCGGGTATGGGGCACCAGTGGAGGGGCTCTGAATTTGGGTCGTTACAATTGACCCCTTTATAGAATCATCAATTATGAGTAAATAAGAAATATATACTAAATGAGGTATTTCCAATACAATTTTATAGTAATTCCATTTGGATTTACTAATGTACCTTCTTTTTTATGGATCTAATGAACAGAGTATTAGAGAATATCTTGAAAAATTCATGGTGTTATTCATTGATAATATCATGGTGTATTTGAAGAGCTATGAGGACCATGAGATTAACATGAGGATCATTATTGAGACTCTTAGAAGAATAATTTATATGGAGAATTTATCATTTGTGAATTTTCGATTCAGAATGTTTCATTTCTCCAAAGATAGAATCTTAGTAGATCTCATGAAAAGGAATGTTGTCATAGAATGGATTAAACTAGGGAATAATGGTAAGGTATATAGTCTAATCGGTTTAGTAGTTTACTATTTGGGAGTTTTCCATAATTTATCATATTTGGATAACCCATTAACCAATATTACACACAAACAGTTTAAGTTCATATGGAGAATGAAATTTGATGAATGTTTTGATGAATTAAATAGGATATTGGTAAATGCCCCGATTTTGAATCTACCATTAAGATATAACATATTTGTGATATATAGTGATGCATAGATTAAGGGACTATGTTATTTCATTATGAAAAATGAAAATTTTATTCAATATGTATAATTCTAGTTAATGAATCTTGTACAGAACAATCCAACCCATGATCATTAGTTGGAAGTTGTAATATTTTCATTCAATATTTTGATACATTATCTCTATATTGAATAATTAGAGATATAAACATACCATAAGATCCTAAAACACAACTTTACATAAAAAGGGATCAATATGAGGAAAATATCATTATTATATCTACTAAAGTATTATGATTTCTCAATACACTACCAACCATAGAATGAAAATAAGATAGCAGGTGCTTTGACAAAGAAACATCATGGATTTATGACCCAAATAACGATTGAGAGGGGTATTATGTGACACCCCAAGATTTCATAATATGTTATCCCATTAAAGTAATTCAATATCTTGCGCTACACACAACACCGAGTTTGAGCGCACCAAAACATACTAAACACACAATTCAAAAAGTGGTTTTGAATAGCATTAACTGCATTTTGAATCTTATATACTCAATATAATTTTAACATCCAGACCATGTGTTTCTTAAACATAACATAAAAGCAAATTCATTTTTGTCTAATAAAATTAGTATTTTAAAAAAATGCAATTTTACAGCCATTTAATGGAGAACCCTTTTTAAAACAAATATATGAAACTTTTATAAATTGAATTTAAGGAAATTAAATTCTTCTTTAGAAGCGGGACATAAAAAAATAGTTTGGATAAATTTTTGGTACTTTTCTGATAACTTTAATATTTTGATGTATAGTGAAAAATAATTTTTTTTAATTGAAAAAAACTTTTATAATTGAAATTATTCAGTCATAAATTATTAATTTGAAATTTTTGGAAGTATAATTATATTTTTTTTACATTTAATACAATTTAGGTCATTATAAGTAATATCACATTTATATTTGACCTAAACACATGTCAATATTTTGATAGTTTTTACTTTTTAAAAAACCACCTTTTGGTTTTGCCAAAGATAATTAATTTTAAATTAATAAATGAAACCTATATATTTTTAATTTGGTAAAATAGACTTCATTTTTGAAGTTGAAATATCAAATTTATCTTAGGGTAAATTTTTGGTATTTTTCTGAAAACATTTATTTTTTGATAAATAGTAACAAACACAGAGTTATTATTTGAAACTGAGATTTTATTTAAATAATTATTCATTTAATTTTAATTTATTTTATGTCAAAATATATATAAAAAAACTATATATTTTCCACATAATTCATTGGAGTAATTTTATAATATTTTTAGATATATAAAATTTTTTCGAACATTTTACTGTCTTTTACCCACCTTCTAGAAGCATTTACAATTTTGCATGAAAAATAATTTTACTAATTATTTGATTGAATTTAAAAAATCCGAGAGACACAGTTGAAATCATTAAATGATATGTGGTTTAATAAGATGAAAATAATTTTCTTTGAATAGTAACTTTTGACTTTTATTTACCACGGTTAAAAGTAAATAGGGTAATAATGGGTAAAAATGATATTATAATTACCCTAAAACATGTGATAATTATATTGGATAAGTATAATTCTACCAAAAACAACATTAGGAATAAAATATTACCCCCTTTGGTCCACTTGGACAAGATTGTGACATTTATTGTTATTTTATTTAAAGAAGAGTTAAAAGAGTTAAATTCAAAGTTTAATAAATAAACCATTTTTCATATAAGGTTATACATAACATAAATTAGAATATAAATATTCATTAAAAATATAATAAAATTTCTTACATAATATTTTTTTATTAATAATTTTTAGATGTTATATAATTTAATTTATTTATGACACAATGATAATGCATTAATTCGTTTTTTATTGAATGATTAAAATAATTGATATTATTGTTATAAAAATTAGTGTAATTATATAATTTTGATGCATTCCACTAATTTTTTTGGTTAATATGACATTTTAGGGTTTATTAAATTTTTTGTGAAGTAATCATGTTGTTATGGTTTTAAAAAATTGAAATACTAAATAGTGTCAAAATTTTCATAATTGAGTTTTTAAAATAAATATTATATTATTAATTGATATAATATTGAAAAAAATTTAATGATTTACCAATTGACTTAGATAAAGTTATATATATTGATAATTAACTAATTTGGGTTCACTTATCTTTTTATAGTAAATTTTTAAACAATATAATATAAAAATAAAAAGAGACATTGTGAATTGAAAACTTTTTAACAAAGTGTTAAATCTAAAAGATAAGTTTAATATAGTTATGTAAACCTATCAAAAACCTATTGGTTGAAAGTTTTTAGACCCATACCCAACTTATCCTATAAATAAATCATTTTGGAGCCATTATAAACCGAATATTATTTTATTATAAAATAATATTTCAAGCATTTCCTAAAGTGACCCTCACCCCTCTTATAAAGGGGTACTTCCCCTACCATTAATTTCACACCTCCAAAGCCGTTTTTTTTTGCCAAACCCTGCCCAAATATCCTCCCAAAATTCTTCTCTTTAGCCTATAGGCCTTCCATTATTCCGAAAGACAACCTATGGAGCCCGTTTGACCAAATCAAAAGGAAGAACCCGAAGAAGAGGTAAATATTTCCCCACCTCATTCAAGTTCTTTTTTTTCTTCCACTTCCACTTTATTTTTTATTTTCATTATAAAATAATAACTCTGGTATCTTATATATATGGTGATGTTATTATAAAAATGTTACAACCTTATTCATTATTCTATCCATCCTATAAGTGACAAAGTCACAATATGTGTGTACGTACGGCTTACGATCCCCACGATGTGGTGTAGTTAGTTATTCAAACACTTTATTATTTGGATGGGTGTAATAATGAGTATAACTGATGAAAATAAGAAATATAACATGTTAATAATTCTTCATATATGATATAACATACAATTTCATTCAATTTCACCATCAATATAATGATATTATCGCTCGTGCATACGTACGGATTACCGTCTCCACGACGCGGTGAGATTCATTTCTACATTCACCTTTCAATGATTATTATAATAATATATATTATTAATAATTTTGAAATATATGACATAATAATTCTACTAAAAACAATGATATATATATATATAATATAATGATATTGTAACACTATCAATATTAACTTTTACATATCATAGTATATGATATCGACATATCATAATACAAGGATATAGGTTAGTCATATAAAATGATTGACATGCAAGTCGAACATTTTGTGTTAACATTTGGGAATTATTCCATGTTTTTTAACATTGGTTGTACATTTTATATAATGAAATTTTATTTCAAAATAATGAATTCCTAGAAATGTTAAATACATGGATTGTAAAAAAAATTCTAATGAGTTTGATAAATTATCCTTACTTAATAATTACATAACATTAAAGAAAATTGAATAATGGATTGAGGAGCATACTTAGGGCCTATATAATCAGTCAAAGTGCACGATACTAGTGATAGTTATAACACCCCAATACGTTACAATATTTTTCTTTTAGAATAATTTTAATTGTGTTACAAGATTTATTAATAGAAAACTCCAATTTATTATATTTTTATACCCGGCATAAATTTTATCTTTCTCTATATGGAACACCAAGGGAATATTTCATTACACACAATAATGACTTTTCTCAATGTATTGCATCATATAAAAGATTGTGTTTTATAAAATAATATAATATTTAAATATTATTATTTAATAAAATGATATATAACCTAGCCGTTAAATTAGTTTTTATTTATAGAAATAAATAACTCATTAAAATATATGGTTTACATAATTATAAAATTAATTACTCCGTTATAAAATAATTAGAAATAAATATAAAAAACAATTGAGTATAAAAGAAATGTTTTTTAAGATCACAAAGGTGCTTTATATTAATAAATATAATTAATTCCTTCTAGTAAATGATATTAATTAAATTTATATATTATATATTCAATAAAATATTTTTTACATTCATCCAATAAATTTTATATTCATAATATAAGAAAAAACCAATATTTTACATAAAAATCAATATTTTACTAAAGGTACTTGTACCTCCTTCTTAACTCGAACCTATTTAAAATAAAACATTTGTAACTTTTATAAAATTTATATGAAAAAATAAACTTTTCCATAAAATTGGAACATAAAAAATACATCGAGTTTTATTTTTGGAATTTTTCTCTAAGGTTTCATTTTTTGATGAATAATGAAAAATACTGAATTATAATTCAAAACTTCTTTTGTTTCTAATTTATTTATAAGGTTAAATTATATTAGAAAATGGGTTTAATGTAAAATTATATCAATTATAAGAAATTTAATACAATTTAGGTAATTGGAATCAATTTCATAATGGAATTTTATATAAAAACATAACAAAATTTTGAAATGTTATACATGAAAACATTACATTGTCATCCCATCTACAGGATTAATTTTAAATTAATTTATACCACTCATGTGATTATAATTTTGAAAAAAATGATTAATGATTTGAATAATAATAATTAATAATGTGTATAAAGGTAAAATTATTTTTAATCCAAAAATATTAGTGAAATTAATTAAAATTAAATACAGCGATTATAAAACTTAGCTTAACAAAGTACTAAACCATAAACATAAGTGAAAAAATAACCTAGAAAAATGTATAAATGAATAGTATGTTCGTATTTCGACACTATTATCCATTTTTTATAATTTAAACCATTATTTAATCAACTATTCATAGTAAAAATGTGGTTGGAATTCCCTTTTAAAAAATTTACAAGAATGGCATTACTCCTCCACTATAAAAATAAAATCATCCCTCACACAAATTCACACAAATAAATCCATTTGAATCACAAAAAATAATCTCAAATAATATCCCTAGATCCATATACTGCTCATATATTCCTCGACATGGAAATAAATCAAACAAATCAATCCCTTCGGTGAAAAACAAAATGAGTTACCCAAAAAATAAGTAACATTATTTTATGTACTTTTTTGTTTTATTTATATCTACAACCCTTAATTTATTTTTATTACATGATTATATACCCAAACATGTATCTTAAATACCCTGGTCTGTTTTTAGGTTAACTTTTCAACTTATACATACACACATATTCGTCAAATAGGTAACAAAATTATAGTTCATGTACGACGAACTACCATCTCACGAAACAATGGTTGTTTGTTTTTTACTTTACCACCTCACGTGTTGGGAATTAGGATGAAAAATATGTTTGATATGATATATATGATATTATGTTTTCATTATAATTTTTTAATTTTTATATAAATCATACCTTTATGTGTTCTGTTTGGTGTATGTATGATTATATTGTATATAGATGTGTGGACTAGTGCCTCTTCAAAGCGATTTGATACGTTCACACATTACATGGAATGTATTAATTATGATTTTAGTTAAGAAAATGTGACATAAATGAAATATATATGATATTAATTACATTATTATCTTCAATGAAATGTAATCTATCAAATTATTTAGTACCTTTTCACACATTGAAAAAGTGATAATGTTTTTCGTGGATGTGTGGACTACCACCTCCTTGAAGACATGCGATTCCATTTACATCCCAATAATTTTATATATAAGTATATATTATTAAATAATATGTTATATATGATATCATTATCATTATTTAAATATATAATTTTACTTATCTTCTTTCCAAAATGATCATTGAAAACTGATAACATTACTCAAGCTTACGTACGACCAACCATTTCCCTGACTGTAATGGTGGTTCATTTTTCATAACCATTTTTCATGATTCATATTAAAAGTATAATTTATGAATAAATAGGGTAATTATATCATTATTATTATTATTTATATGTTTATATAATTACCTGTATTTCCATTTTGAGCTACCAAATACATTTTTAACACATAAATCAAATTTGGTCAAAACACCTTATGAAAACATAATTTTTTAAATATGTGTATAAAACATTATAATAAGTGAAGTAAAAGTGATTATAAATTTAAGATTTTTTTGAAGAAAGTAAATATTTAATGTATGTTTATTATTACAAAATATAAGGAAACACATGACATTTTGGACACTATGTAAGGTATTTTTTTCTCACTTTTTATTCAATGAGTCACACTCCATTTTCACAACATACTAATTTATGTGGTGTATCTAATAACCATTTGGATACATTATATCATGATTTATTTTATCTTTAAGGAATTTAATACATTCATTTAATTTAATTCCTTTATGAGGATTATGATTAAATGGTTCGTAGTGGTATGAAACACTTTTGAATGTTTAAATATTATTTTCTTTAAGAATATTTTCACTGATATTTCAATGGTATTTATATTCATCAAGATAAATAACTCGTTTTGTTACTCATCCTCCACTGATGAATTATTGGTAAATCTATATTATTTATTCAATATGTATATTTGATGATAAGTAACTTTTTTTATTAATTAAATATATCATTCGATATATTTGGAATGCTTTGGACGTGAAAGGAAAGGGCTAGATTCTATTTAATGTAATCCACTCAATCTATCGGTAGACTCACGAGATGAATTCAACTAGAAAACCCATAAAATTTCTAACCAATATGTTTTAACCATTATTTTGAAAAATATTAATAATAGGGTTAAGGTTGTACAACCCCAATTAGTTTGTAAACAGTATGTTTTAAACCGTCAGGTGAAAGGTATTGATGATAATCTTTCCATGTACCTGGGAAACATGGGTTCCAATAATTACAAATATCCATTATTGTGAATTTTTTTTTGTTATTATAGTCATCCAAGTGATTTTGTATTTCACATTATCTATTTATTGATTTTATTCTCAGTTTATTGATTAAATTTCACTTGTTTCGGTTATTTACATTTTGATATTGATTTTCTCCTTACCCTGTAACATAAATAGAATTTGTGATCACTTACTTAACATTCCATGTTAATTATTCTCATTGATTCATTACTGATTCTAAAAAACATACCCTTATGATGAATTTGAGATATAGCTTATTTTGATTCCATTCCTTAGGATATGGAGATAAATTCATGGAATGAGTTTCAATTATTCATTTTATTTGTCATTTTTGTGTATTATGTTTTATTTTCTGTTTACCAATTTAATATATGTGTCGTCTATGTAATATATTTTTCCAAAATTGTTAAACAAATCTATCTTTTGGGATATTATTCCTTGTAATAATGAAAATTTAAAAATGTAATGGACTAGCTCCTTGCTTCTAGGGTATGCACATTATAGTTTATATCATATGAAGTTTTGTAGAAACCTTGGAAACAATATTTATAAATCATAAATTAAGGAATATAACCTAAGATAGACATCGAGGTTAATTATAGAATAACATCCTAGAATTTTTTAAAGGTAGATATTATGTGGGTCTTCCTTGTAATACATCCTTATTTAAATACTACAAGTGTACGTGGTGATGGCAGATATGTAATTAGGGGTAATAAATTTGGTAAGGTGTATTGATCAAGACTCAAGATTAACATGGTACATGAAAACAGGCCTTACTATGAACTTTGATTAACAGTCCTGGAGTATATTCTTACGATAATTTAGATTTTCATTACAAATCAATATGATGTTTTTGAAAGTAAATATATCTCCAATGAAACCATGGTCATGAATATGAGATTAGTTATGCAAATGTTTTTCAATTTATGTTAAGTGTTATACAGTATTTATAATTATAAAAACATAACTGTTTTATAAGACAATCTAGTAAATTTCATTTTATAAAAATGAAACCTTGATGGAATAACTATATCTATATTCATAACCAATGTTGAGGTTTTGATGTTGAGAAAGTCAATGTATATGGTACTAGATCTAAAATATTTATAGATATATTAGGGATTCTGAATCTTGTTTTGAAACATAAACTTTCCAATATGTAGAAACTTGTTCTGTAGATATAATCTCCAATGTTGGATCATGTTATGAGATAGAGGCCTCATCTGTTATGGGTAATACTGATCTAATGGAAGCTAAGAAATAGATTACGTCTTTGGAGAATATATTTATTGCTTTGGGAAGAAGCTAAAAATAAAAGGATACACTTTCAATGTATTATCACAAAGGTAACGTTGATCAATTTTGGAAGAATACTTGGAAGGATGAAGAAATATAACACAATGAATATAATTCTATTGAAAATAAATTATTCGACAAATATTTCCCACGTGAGCACCAAAAAGAAATGAAGAATATATTCCTTATCTGAATGGAAAATTATAAATAAAGTGTTTCAGGGTATGAATAAACAGTTACAATTTTATCAAGGTATTATATGGATTACATACACAACACGGAGTATAAGATTGATCACTTTTATGAAGGCCTTAAACAATGTATCCGAAGGGAACTAGTTTCCCAAAAAAATTCATCATATGACGAAATAGTTTTATGTGATATCAATAAAGAGAAATAATTATCTATGTATTATGGTTTCAAAGGGATGCTAGAGAATAAGTGGATGGTACATACAAAAATAGAGAAGGTAAAGAATAGAATGAATTATTTTCCTAAATATGTAATTTTGTGAAAGAAAAGCCACGGTACTTTCTTAAAAAGAATTTGAGTTTGTTATAATTTTACAAAAAAAAAGCGATGAACTTTGTGATTTAAATAGAATGAGAGAAAATTATAATATGAAATAATGTGTTTTGAAACTAAGAAAATTAATTCCCCATATATAAATGGAATATACCTGAGAAGAAATAATGGGATCAAGATCAAGATTATATCATTGATACTACTGATGTAGAATGATTAATGTACCTATGTATTTTGGATCCTTAAGTAATGGTGAATAAATATTTTAGTAGTGATGTAATTGTTATAAAAATTATAAAATATTTAAATATTTTACTTCAGTGCTAATTCAGTAATTATTTGAGAATATATTTTTAAATTTAACTTGAAAATTGATTTAGTAGAAAGTTATATTTTTTGGAAAAAAACACATGATTGAAGGGAAGATAAATCTTATTATGTTTCTTATGTTGATAAAATAATTCTTGGATAAAGAGATTATTGAAATGGATAAATTAAATAAGATACTAGCAACATCCTTGGAACCAATCCTATGGTCTCTGATCATAATACTATGAAGATTCATAAGGTTAACTATTTTTGAAATGGTTTAAGTTAGTCATTGGATGGGTTTTAATTGATTTTTGTATTACATCACTCTATGAAGAATATTATGCTAAGAGATGATGTAGAAATAGTTCAAGCAATAATCAAAGTAAACTATTTTGTTTATATAAATGTATATTTACTTATATTCTTCGAGGGTGAAATAATTCTACAACTCTAGAAAAAGGTCTCTATATAAAACATTTATCCTCTTGCATTCATATGTGTTGAATAAAATTGTCATTTAGAACATCATGGATTTATGGTTTTGATACCCTTAACATTCTATTGATCCTTTACTTTCTTATAACCTACGACTATAATTATTTACTCTTTTCATCTATGTCAATTTTTTTATTTCCCCCATATGTCCCCTTACATTAAAACTCTGTTATGTGACCTCCATACATCATTATCTATCTTCTTATAAACATGTGTTATTAATAATATTTAATGTATGGGTTCTTATAGGAATATTATTTTCAAATATAAAACCCCATATTGTCGAGATCATGTTTAAATTTCAAGGATACAACTTAATTATGGTGGAGAAAATGTAACCCGCCAATACATTAAAATATTTTTCTTTTAGAATAAATTGAAATTTTCCCCAAATTTATATTTACAAAACACTAAGTAAAAATTATGTTAAATTGATAATCATTTTTATATTTTTTAGATAAAACACTGAGGCTATCATTCATTGCACACAATAATGACTTTCCTCGATGGCATGCATAATACAGAAGGCCGAGTTTTACAAAAAAAAAGATATTATTAAAATATTATAGTTTAATATTATTTGATGACAGTAGTTGTTAAATTATCATTTATGAATAGTATTAACTAAATTATGAAAATATAAGGTTTACATAAATAATAAATTAATTCATTTGTAACAAATTAAACTGAAATGAATATAAATACCAATTGATTATAAAAGAAATGTTTTTTTAATCACATGGGAGTTTTATACTATAAAATCAAATTAAGTAATATTATTAATTGATATTAATGAAATTTAAAAATTATATACTAAAAAATATATTTTCATCCATCCAACAGATTTCCTAATCAAAATATAATAATAAACCCAATATTTTTCATAAAAATCAATATTTATATAAAGACACGTTTACTACCTTTTAATGGAGAACAAAATATAAATATAATATTTTGAACATCTATATATATTATATTCCTAAATAAATATAATTTTTGATATCATAAAATCAATATTAGATTATGGTGAAGTTTTGGAATTTTTCTACACTGTTTCATTTTTGGATGAATAATGAAAAAAACAAATTTTAATTCAAAATTACCATTTTGTTTAATTTATTTATAAGGTAAATTTTAATATTGAATTGGATTAAAAGTAAAATTATAAAAATTATTAAAAATATAATATAATTTAGGTCATTGTAATCAATTTCTCATTTAAATTGGATATAAAAAATATAGCAAACTTTTGAACATTTTTATAATAAAAAAATGTTTTGTCTTCCCATCTGTGGGTTTAATTTTAAATAAATTTTCGTTACTCTTGTGATTGGAGATTGAAAAAGTGGATTCAATATTTTTAATAAGAATAATTTTTAATTTTTAATATGGTCCTCATTATTTTACCAAAAATGTGATTGAATGTAAATAAAGTTAATTACAATGATTAGGAGAAAAATTATTTAAATAATGCACTAAACCATTAACATAAAGGAAAAAATTACCTATAATCATTTCTAAAAGCCATTTTAGTTCATATTTTTACACTATACTCCCATTACTATAATTTCATATATTATCATATCCATATTTTTTAGGAAAAACATGGGTGGAATTTCCATTCCAAAAAATTATAAGAATGCCACTCCTCCTCCACTATAAAAAGGAACTCACCTATAACACTTATTCACCCAATTGGATAACATTTTATTACCCAAAATCTAATCCAATAATCTAAAAAAATACTTATCCTCATCAAATAAGACTCATCCATGTAATTAGTCAAACCATGGAAGCCCTTTCATGAAAACCAAAAGGAGTTACGTGGAAAAGAGGTAACATTATTCTATGTTAATATATGTTTTATTTGTTTCTCCACCCCTTAATTTCATATTTCTACATCATTATCAAAAAAAAATTACTAAATATAATTATATTCTATTTTGATAAATTTTATAACTACGCATACACAAACTTCCAACAAATTGGAAATGAACTTATCATTCGTGTGTGGCAAACTACTGCCTCATGAAAAGATGATTGTTTGTTCTTCCTTTACCACCTATAATGTTGGAAATTATGGTGGAACCCTATTTTTATATGATATATTATATATTTATGTTTTCATTATTATTTAGTAATTTTTATATAACACATACCTTTATGCATTCCATTTGGGGTAAATACGATAACTTCGTTTGTAAACGTGTGGACTACTGCCTCCTTAAAATGATGCGATACGTTCAAACCATACAAGGAATGTATAAAGGATGCATTGTGATAAAAATACGTGAAATAAATGAAATATATAATAAATTAATGACATAATTATTTTTACATAAATATAATATATCATTTTCATTATTACCATTTTTTGTACTTAAACGTGATAACGTCATTCATGGATGTGTGGACTACCACCTCCTCTAAGAGATTTTATTCCTTTTACATGAAAATAATTACATATATATGTTATTATTATTAAATAATATCATATATATGATATAATTATAATAATTTAAATATATAATTTTATATTCCATCTTTTCAAAATGATCATTGAAAATGGGGACGTTACTCATGCATACGTACGACCTAGTGTTTCTATGATTGTAACGTTGGTTAATTTTTTTACCATATTTCATGATTTCTTTTAAAATTATAATTGATTTATATATAGTATAATTATTTAATTATTATTATTTTTTATATTTTTATATGAATACCTCCTTTGATTATAATTGTCCAACCAATGTTTTTTTTAACACATGAAATGAATTTGGTTAAAACACCCAATGTATATTTATTGTTTATGTTATTGTATGAAAATTTGTAATAATTGAAGTAAAAGTGATAATAATAATTAAACAATTTCTGAAGAATATAAATAATTAACATAAGTTTATTATTTTTGGATGAAAATACTCATGCGACTAGTCAGACTTAAGGTAAGGAATTATTGTCTCAATTTTTTCATTGAGGCTAACACCATGTTCACCACTTATTTTTTTGTGGGGTATCTACTAACCCTTTTGATATATTTTTCCTTGAATTATTTTATATTTTTGTTATTTAAAACATTCATTTAATTATATCTTATGATGAGTATTATTATTCAAATGTTCCAAAGTGGTATGGGACACTTTGTAATTTTTAATGATTATTGTCCTCAAGAACAATTTTAATGATCATTCAATGGTATTTCCAATCATCAATGTAAAAACCGTTTATTGTTACTCATCCTATACTTATGAATTTTTGATAATTTTGTATTATTTATTCCATATGGATGTCTTATGATAAGGAACTTTTTTTATTACTTAAATCGATTATTCTGTATATGATGAACGCTTTGGAAATGTCAGACACATGTTGGGGACCGTTTAAATAAATCCCCTCAATGCATTGGTATCCTCATATGGTGAATTCAGTGAGAAAAACCCTTCGTGTTTGTAGCAATTATGTTTTAAACTATCTTATGAATGGTTTTCAAAGTAGAGTTATGTTTAGACAAACCTAATTGGTTTGTAACCAGTATGTTTTAATCTAACAAGTGAAAGGAATTGACGATAATGGTTCCATGTACCTAGGAGACATGACATCCAATAATTATGAATTTACATTTTTGGTAATTTAGTTGTTATTATTATTGTTATCTATGTAATTTATTATTGGATATTATCTAGGGGTTCTATTTTATTCTTAGTTTATTGATTAAATGGAATGTTTTTTATTTATTTTCCATCCCATGATGATTTTACCTTATCCTGTTGTATAAATGGACCTAGTTATATCTTTTTTACCTTAACATGTGGATTATTCTCATTGATTCATTACTAATTATTCTATACATATTCATATAGATAATTTGTGCTCACCCTTATTTTTTTCCATTACCCAGGATGTGAAGATAATTACATGGAATGAGTTTCAAGGATGCGGTTTATTAGTATTTTTTATGAATTATGTTTTATTTAATATTTACCAATTTAATATTTGTATCATATATGTGATGTGGTTTTTCTAAACTACTAAACTATTTATTCCTTCAATATTTTATTCCTTATAATAATTAAAATTTAATAATTTACAGAACCAACATTGGGATTCAGGGGTCGGTATGTTACAATTATGGATCCTCATTAAATTCTACTCAATAAATTCTCTCTCATCCTTATATATTTAAACTTGTGGTATAGGTATACAATAGTTGAAAGGATTATATTTCTCATGAATTGGGATAATCATCAACCTATCAATATACTAGGTGGAAGGAGTTATTTATTTGTTTCTATGTTATCTTCATCAAGTGTGTTATTGAATGTAAGAGGCTCACTTATCAATGATTTATAGTAATTTATTTACATTATATAATTCATGGTTTTATATTGAATGAATTTAGATTTTGTTTTTTTGTTTTTTGATGTCTTCTTATTCTTAAAGAAGTGTCATTAGATACTAATAGACCAATCAGTTTATACTCAATGACCATAAGTTTTTTTCATTAGCTTATATAATTCTTAAGATCCTAGAAATGGAAACAATCAACCTTGTGTGGTGAATTAAGTATAATAGATAGATAATTATCCTGAACAACTAAAAATATCATTTAAATTATCCTATGGTTGTTTCATAGTACATTACCATATGTTCATGCCACAATAATGAATTGTACTTATTATAAACATGTTTGTATATTTCTTATTAATTTTTTTAGTATTTCAGAAAATGGGATCATAAAAATATTTCAAAAATGGGGGTATGGGTTGAGGATATGAAAATATGGAATGTAATTTAAACACAACAATGTTACAAAGGAATAATTTATTCCTCTATTAATTTCATATTTGTTCCCTTTTTTCACTCATGTAATCACTAGGTTAACTCAATGGACATTCTCAACATTAATTACATAATCATATCTTGATATTTCATAATGGTGTTATCAATTATCACATTCAAGAATCTAGTGTTGTATTATTTAAATATAAACTATATTTTTTGTATTTTTTAACACTTCTCAATTAATAGAATTTCATCAATCACCTTCTAGGAAGAATTTTTTCACCATTCATTATCCAAAATAACAGACACACCATAAGCCATTTGAATCGAGTGATGGGAGAGACAATAAATCAAAAACTAAAATTCTATCAATATAACTCGTCTATATGAGTACTACATCCACATTTCCTAATATTGATTTATCTTATAGGAATTCAATTATGAATGTAAAATAATAAATTATGATTAAAAATGACTTGAGGTTATCATAGTTCCTTACCTTATCCAAACTCTCTAGTAAAATCATTATTAATGTGTATAAAATAGGTCAAAAATGATATGTGAGAGAATATTAAATTCATTTAAGTAGAATATTTGAATGAAATAAATATAAAATTTATTTATGATGAAATAATGTGAGATGTTGGAACCCCTTATTTGAATAATTTTCCCTATAATTATAAGTATCATAATGTATCTATAACTACCCTCAGGATAAAATATCATTCCATATTCAGTAATCATGGTTTCACCATGTCGAAATCATTTTCATGTCTTTTGTTTCTTCCCAAGAGTGTCGGGTAACTATCTCTTTTAACAATCATGCTCTACTAACTATTCTATGTTAGATCTCCTTCAAATAATACAATATGTTTACCATATTTATTTACCATATACCCTAATTAATTATTTTTCTTATAAGGAAGCAAAACACTTGAATATAATCCACTATATGTCTTGATCATCTTCATAGTCCAAATTAATGTTCCTTAAATATTTTTCCATCTTCCAGAATCATCATAATAAGCATAATGTGTTTTATGTATCATCCCTTGGATACCATTGATCTATGATAAGATATTGTCTTTTGACTTTCTTTGTTTTTTTATGATATTTTGATGTCATATATGATAATAAATACTATAAAAGTTCAACAGATATTCTGTATTAAGTGATATGATTTAATCGTGGATCCAAATATGAATTTTACTTTATCACCTTTGCTGATATACACTTTTTTAACGTATAATATCCCATTTCACATGATTTTTTGGACATTGAATTCCTCATTTCAACCTATTGATATCATGTCAAATTATGAAACATATTTTCAAACCCATTTGTCTAATATTGATATCCTCATATCATTGAGAATGGAATGTGAATGGGAATTTCTCATTCACCCCTTAGAATATAGCATTGTAAATTTTGGGAATCATAGGGATATCATAAAAAACTATTAGCTAATACCTTTGAATTATTCATTATATAATTTCATATATAGGTTTTTTTCCTTTATTGATACCTATCCTAGATAAAAACATCTTATGGTTTCCATATTGGGATGAATCATAGAAAAATATATCACACTAATTTCTTAAACCATTCAATTATAGGAACTGACGTAGGATTTTCATGGTACAGTTATTTGTATTCTTTATGAACGCCTTATATAATAGCTGTTGAAATGTTAATTTATTTTTTTGTGATATTAAAATATTCGTATACATGTCATTTTATTCTTCATAATTTAACCTACACTGCTCAGTTATATGGGGTGAAATTTCCATATTCGTGAATATGAAATGGTTAGTTATACAAAATTCATGTGATTTTAAATTCATTCGTGGATATTATGGGATCCTTTATAACCTATACTTAATAATTATGTCAATTTTGATATGAATTTGAAATTTTTATACAAAATAACAATTACATCATTAAAACCCAATATTATGATTTATTTACAGTGAACTCAAAAATTTAAAAATGTAATTAAATGTGATATTTTCCGAAATATTATGTAAATTTTGGTGATATATTCATTGAATTATGTAATTTTTTTTAATTATTGTTTCAACACTCCAATACACATATTCATTACACTCTAGATTAATTATCTATATCCTATATAAAAATAAACAACCAATCCTATGGTAATAAAATTAACTCTATTTTTTAGAATTCCTTTATTAGGATTAATGTATTAAATTATGTTCCTTTTGAATAAATATTATTATCTTTATAATGATGAATAACTTTCTTTGTCATCTATGTCCTTTCTAATAACATACCTTTGATAGAAATTTATTTTTCACTATTCTCTCAAAAGATAATATATTAAAATATATGATCATTCCTAATACATCTATGTTATGTTATAGGGTTGAAAAATTCAAAGTCTATACCCAATATGATAAGATAAATTTGTAAATAATGATGGATTTTCGTTATTTCTTTTGAGGATAAAAATTGGTAGGTGAATATAAAAAAATAAATATCAAATGATGAGTTATATTTTCAAAAAAAAATTATTTCCATTATTCAATCTCAATGTTGGTGTCACACTCATATAAATGTATCACCCAAGAAAATACATTTTTTAATAAAAAAATCTTTAAAAATATTAATATTCCCACATCTCTAATTTAATATAATATTTTTTTTCTTTTATGTCAATTTTTTTTCATGTGTGATATCTATATTTCAAAATTTTATCTTTTGGATGTGATAAATTAATACATAAAACCATTGAATTCAATTTATTTCTATCCTTATACAACTGAAAAAACCCTATACATTTACCAAATATGTATCATATCATAATGGAAACATGTATAACCTTTCCCACTCAAAATTTTATAGAAAATAATCATGTAAAATTTTCATATTAAGGTAAGAAAGCATATATGTACTTGAAATTTAGTTCAAAGAACATGAAATTCATTGTCTATAAGGTTAAAAATAGGGGATCAAATACAATTCTAGGTCAAATAGATTCAAAAATGTCTCAAATAAAGAAACCTTTACAATGTCGACATTATTATTTTATCCTAAATTCATGGAATTAATGATACGCAATTCTAGATTATAACAAATATTCCAATTTATCTTAATAAAAAAATAATTGGATGAAAATAAAAAAAAGGTTTAGAAGCCACTCAAGATAGTAAATATATATTTTTATAGTGATGATATATATAGTCTTCACCTTTGAATAACATTTTAATTTTATTAAATAAATTTTCAAGGAATGAATCATACAATAATGAATATAAATATTTATAATAAAAATATAGTAAATTTCTAAAAAAGATTAAATGTATTCAATTTATAAATAGTTCTCAATAAAGTTAAAAATGTTCGTAAATACATAAAAACAAGAAACAACTCACAAATTATGACCTATAAAATCTATTATATCATTCCACTATAAATTTCTCTTGAATTTATTCCATTTTATATCAACAATGATATTTTTTAAACACTAATCAGGATGGGAATAAAATAATTATAATCATGGATAAATGCAACTTGGGAAAGTATGATGGCTGACTTATTTATTTTTCTATCGATATTAAAAGTACCTACTAAGAAAACTAGAAAACAATTATATAATTAAAGAAATTAACGTATGAAATATTGGTTTAATCCCTTAATAGTTTCGTTTTTTACTTATAAAAAATATAGTATTATTTGGTTATCCCAATTCTAAAGGTGGATTGGGATTCATTAATAAAAAACACTGAAAATTTTCAACACCAATGCTCTTACCATTAAACTAGTATTGGAGAGTCCCTTTAATAAAAAATTTAATTTCCACTTCCATAGATTTGTTGAATTTCAATTTTATTTGTGGTGGGAAAAGTATATAGGGTTTATACCCTTTATCTACCACATATTGGGAGTGTCTATTGAAGGTTAGATATTTGTTATCGTATAAATGTTTCTATTCTAGTTCAAAAAGATTAATTTTATCTTCATTTTAAAATATTTTTCCCAAAATACTCTTATTCTTTAGAGGTCTTTATATCTAGTTCCTTTATATTGTATTTAAAAATCACCTCTTTGATGGATTAAAATCATTAATCATAAAATATGACCACCTCTCCATCAGTTAATTATATTTTATAATGAACAAGAGGAATGATTATTGTACAAGAATCATCAATGGTTGGAAAATAAAATTATTTGATAATTGATTTTAAGAAAAAAATTAAATAATATTAAGTAAAAATTCTATTATCTCCCTTTAAATTTATAATTTTTTTCCTTTATTTTTCATACAAAAATTCTAGAAAGTATGTGGATAAAAAAGGAATTGAGAAACAATTTTATATCTTTTACTTTACTTTTTGAAAACCCTACTTATAAATTGGGGGTCATTTTAGTGGTACTTGTTATTATTCTTCCACATATTGTTCTTTTTTTTTGAAAAGTACTTAAATATATCACTATGTGATATTTCCGAGGATATTGGGCCATGATGCAAGGGATATTCATTAAAGAATATCATGAACTCCCTAAATACCTATACTGAATAATTAGTCCAAAAAAATATCAAAAAAATATTTTAAAATGTTCACCTATTGAATAAACATATGGTTTGAATTAATAATACTATATTATATTATTTTAAATGGAAAAAATTATATATTTACAAAAATGTGATGAATAGATATCAAATAATAGGATTCATTAAAAATGATACCATATTTGGATAGAATTATGTATTGATCTCATCAAAATATCTTTGAAATTAACCAATTAGTTAAACTAGTTGTTGACCTTATTTTCCTCTCTCAATGAGTTATTTAATTCATCTCGTTGTGTTCTTTTTTTATTATCACTTTTTATATGTTGTTATTTAAAAAATAAGGGGATAAAAATAGTGGGACAGAGGGTGTTTTGTTTAAAAATATGAAACTTTAAATGAAATGAAAATTCAATGAATTTTGAAATAAAAAAGTTACTCATCAATAAATTTCTTTCATGTTCCTTCAGTACCACCGTCATATACATTTCAATGCCTCAATGGACATACTCAACCTCATTTTAGTTCCCATATCTCAGTTTTCTAGGATTTTATGATCTTTCATCACATCCAATTATATGAGGATGCACCAATTCAATATCTGAAATATGGTTTGAAATTAGTAAGACACCCCAATAAATAATATTTCCTCACACTTATCCCTAACAGTAATCACTTATTATTCAACATCATATCCACTATATCAAATATATTTTTAACACCCAAAACTAAATTATAGTTAGTGAAAATAATATTGTAATAAAACTATAATAAAATATAAAGATTTATTATGTCATAGAAACAAAATTATAATTTGATATCATGAATATATTTTTGTACATATTTAGACAAAATAATCGAATAATGAATTTTGTAAAATTTCGATTAGAAATATGTTTTTATGAAAAATTAAAAAAAATGTAGTATTTATGTATTCATCATATTATTTTCTGTAATGTATTATAACATATTTAATTAGAAATTTAATTTTTATTAATTTTATATAAATAAAGATAATAACATTTGGATATAAAATGGATATTTTTAATAAAAATATTTTTTAATAAAAATATTTTTGTTTTAAAATTCATTATTTCAATCAATTTCAAAAAATAAAAAAATATTAAATGATTAAATATGTAATTAAAATTTTTATATCTTATAAATAAATATATGAATTTAATTCATAATATTATTTTTAATAATAATGTAGTTAATATAAGATCAATATATTCTTGAAAAATAAATTTCTTAAAAATCTGTTTTTTGACATGATTGTGGGTTTAGTTTTTAAATAAATTCTTCAAATTATACGAATTTAATTTTATGAAATAGATTATATATTTTATAAATCATAATATTTAATATTAGTTAACAATTTCAATTAATTTTTTGTCATAATTAGTAGTGAAAATAGTAAAAACTAATTGTCATGGTTAAGGTTAAAACATGTTTACCTAGGTTGAAATCCAAAGTTATGCATAAATTTTCCAAAAAAACATTAAAAAATTATGGAAATAATTAATCCTTATATATATTATCATTTAATATAAGGTCATTTGGAATTACTTTCTTTGGGAATGACTTTATCATTTGGTTTTCTTATAGAAAATTTCAATGTAGTTTCCAAGAAGGTCTATATTCCAATTATAAAAGGGAATCCCTCCATCATTTATTATCACAAAATAAGCCATTTATCTCTTCTGAAACCTAAAAAAATACCTCCCTAAAATCCTTGAGCACATTCAATAGGTTTTGGTCTTCCAAAAAATACTAACCTTAGGGTCTTTAATAAGAGATCCAAATGTGGTTCTTCAAAGTGAAGGTAATTTTCTTCACTAAGCTTATTTTTTCTTATTATTTTATAAAATTAAGTTATGTATTAAAAACCCTATATAATATCACCATTATATTTCATATACATATATTTTATATGGTGGTCTACCATACTTCAGTTTGATTAATTTTTTTAATAACTGAAACACATGGATTGTAATAATGATGTAAATAATGAATATATATGATACATATGTAATTATAATAATTCTATGAGTGTAATATATCATTCACCTTCATAACCTTTCACCCATTAACCGAATGATATCATCACTTATGTGTATGCACAACATAATATCTCCACAAACTAATGTGATTAATTTTCCATGACCAACATTCAAGAAAGGTTATAAAAAGGTATATAATGAAAAAATGATATATTTATAACATTTTTATATTTTTTAATGATAGATCTATATTGGATGAACAAAAACTAGAACTTCCTTCAAAAAGCATGAACGATAAAACCTGACAATTAACACCTGAACAATAATAATAATAACATATTGTTAATGAACATGTGATAAGATGTCATAAGAGAATAATATATGAAATTATAAATATTAATATGGTTTTATTTAAATTAATTACATGTTTATGACCATTATACATGAGGGTAAAACATTTTCAACTAAAGAGAAGTGTGATGTTAGTGATTTCATATTAATTTAAACACCATTGAGACATATTTGTTATTATGCACTGATTCCTATTAATGTGGTGTATATACTAACCCTTTCATAAATTCTACATAAGTACCTATGTATTTATTATTATTAAGGTTTCAATTAAATTATATTATTTCTTGGGGTTATAATTTTAATGTTTTCAATGAGTTTAGAGTGCATTTTACAATCTCGCTTCTTTTTGGGATTTCTATTATTTTCATTGATGGAATATAATAGTTTTCCCTTCATACGATAAAATAATTTTCTAATACACTAGATATTTAAGATGTTTTTAAATTTATTCTATATTTTCCTATATTTTAAACTGGAATCCAGAATATAAATGTTCAAAAGAAATTCCAATTTTATCTCTCTTTTAATCAGATATATTTTTCTTCAATTTCCTTGTTTTTGAAAATTGTTTTATGAAATTCATTTTATTTTCAAAAATTATTTACTAAGAACATATTGTGTTATAATTTTCAATTTAAAAAAATATTTTATTGAATATTTATACATTTTCATAAAAGGGTTATTTTCATCTTTCATTTCAAAAAATTAAAAAAGAACTTCTTAACGCATATAGGGATAACGAACATCCCCAACACTGAATCTATTTTACCAAATTTAGCTTCATCTAAAAAAATAAATGTTTTTACAAATAAGAAACATATTTGTAATATTATTTTATTACTTTAATCTCATTCACATTATTCTTCCAAACGACATTAATTTATTGGAAAAAAATATATATTCCCATTGAACACATCTCATATCTTGATTAATTTTTTATTATTAATTTTCCCTTAATGAAATCACTTTTTTGTGATAATTTTTTATAAAATTACAAATCAATTAAATAGAAATGTTATCCGGATCATGGATTTGATTATTTATTAAACCATATACCATTTCTACAGACACTGTTTACTAAAAAGGTTATCTAATTAACTGTGGAAATATTGATAAATTTGTATTATTTACTTAATGTAGATATTTGTTGATAAGGAATTATATTCATGAATTAGATCGATCATTTGAAATATGAGTAATGTTTTGGACATTTAGTGACAATTAAGGCCTGGAATTACATATCCCCACAATTCATTATCAAGTCTGAGGAGACAAATCAGTTGTCCAAATTAAATATGGTTAACCAATAGTTTTAAATTGTATTATTGAAAATTATTGAATTTATAAATATCATGATGCTTGAGAACATGAAATACAATATTAATAATTTCCTTCATTAATAATTTAACTATTATTTTCCATGATATTATGGAATTTTTATTATCCATGTATTCATTTTGGGATCAAGTTATTGACTAAATGTAATGATTGTTTAGTTATTTATATTTTCATATTGATTATGTATTATCTAATAATGAAATTAATGTTATTTATTAAATGAAAAGTTTTTTCAGTAATTTACCTTTCCATATTTATTATGCCTAATTTATTCGTAATAGATTCCACCTTACAAAACCCTTACTAAGCATTTGAGGTCACCCTAATTTTTATTCCTTTCCCCATGACTTGAAGTAAAATTATTTAAATGTGTAAATAGATTTTGAATGTTTTCAATTACTATGTCTTATATTTTTCAACTAAGTATATTGGGTTTCATGTGTGAATATGTATCCCCAAAAACTACAAATTGAGGTTTTCCTTCAGGATTTTACCACTTGAATCTATTCCAATGTAATAAAGTAGACACAATCATTGGGTTACTAATGTTTGGGTTGTTACAGTTGGTAGTATAGAAATTTTAGTAAAACCTATGTGTACTAGATTAGGGAAAACATAAATTGGGGAACATAAACCTATGCTAGACTTTGAGGACATTTCATATTATGTTATAATAACCTCCTTTTTTCTAAGGTAGAAATTATGATGTTTTTCATAAAAATAAATCCTTATTTGGATACTATATGTAGATGTGGTTCTAAAACATTTGTAATTAGGGGTAATAAGTCTAAAAAGGTTTAATTGGGATTTTAATTGATCACGACCATATTATCAAAAATGTTCTTTACTTTAAACCTTGTTTGACACTCTCAGGAATATGTGTAAGATAATTCACATTTTCATTACAAAACATTGTGATGGATTTGAAAATATTTTTATGGATTAAATATTCTCACAAACAAACCATGTTTAGGATTCTAAGATTAACAATGTAATTTTTTCAATTTATGTTACATGTGATTTTGAATTATAAATATTGATTTCATATTCATAACAAAATGATAAAATGAAATATATTACATTGTTTAAAAAATTAATCCTAGAAGAAATAATGGCATAAACATTCATGTTCAATGTAGAAATATCCTTATTGATGAAGCTAATATAGTTGGAATTTGATATGATAATATCATTGATATATTATGGTAAATTGATTGGGTTATTATAAATATATATTCTTATATAGAGGAAACTATTTTTCCATAGTTTAATTTACCTATGTTTGATCACTTCATTCAATAAGAAACCACTTCATTTATTGGGACTATTAATCCAGTATTAGTTAATAAATAGATTAATTCCCTTAGAAATATATGTATATACTCTAGTTATAGTGAAAATTAAAAGTTTATATTAGAGATATACTATATCAAGGGAGATGATGATTGATTGTGCTCATTGATTTAGAATACTAAGGTGAAGATGAAATAGAACACTTGGAATTTATATCTTTTGATAAAATTTACATCAACAAATATTTCTCTAATGATAAAGGAACAGAAACAAAAATAATGTTCCTTAGAGTAGAGAAAAATAAATAAAAAACTATTTCAGATTACAGGGGTACATTTAAAAGACTAGCTGTGTATACTGCCAATTACATATACATTATGGAATAAAATATTTTCCATTTCATTGAAGAGATTAAGACTTGTATTTCAAGGTCACTGGTTTCTAAAATTTTATCATAAGAAAAAATAGTTTTATGTGACAAAAAATAGATAAATAATTCTCTATATCCAATATCATTGTGGGTATCATGTGAAAATGTTTCCAGAGGGACATAATGAAAAATGAACCACATCAATGAAGAATAATAAAATGAATCAATTTTCATCATGTGAAAATTGTGGGAAGAAACAACATAGAAAAATTTTTAAGGGAAAATGAGTTTTTTATAAGTGTGGTGATAAGGTTCATCTAGTTAATGAACGTAAAGGGATGAAACAAATAAATAATTTCTAGTTCTTTATATGAAAATAAATGGTGGATTATTCACACCAATTTCCAATGAATCATAGTAACATACCACATAAGACGTCTAAGGGATAATTCCAAGCCTATGTGATCAGATAGATGAGGAGGAAGTCCCCAATAATGTTGTGGTAGGTATTTTAATCAGAAATTCAATTTTATAAAATTATTTATTTGATTTGGGATATTTTCACTCAATTATATCTTCAATTTTTTACAAGAAAATTTTCCATTTCCATAGTAACTTATGAATGGAGTTGTTAGTCAAAAATAATAGTGGAGGTCTCGTTTTAATAAGGATGTTCAAGGAATTTGACATTATGACATATAAAAACAACGTATTGATGAACTATATTATCATACATATGGTTGAATTCAATATAATCCTTGATATTTTCAACCTTAAAAAACATGATGCAAAAATTTATTATAAGGAGAAGGAAATTAAAATTTATATTGAAGATATAAAATTCCTTTGCTTTAGAAGGGAGGCTTAATTAGTTGATTCATGTCTAGATTCACCCACAGTAGCTCTTTTGAATGAAATTTTTTGGAATGAATGAATTTTTTTGGAAAGAATAAAAAAATCTAATAATGAAAACTGTAATCATAAAATTTAGGATATACCTATTTTATAATAATACATTAATGTATTTCTTGATGAACTATCTACCAATCCAATATATACTAAATTCAATTTTTAAATTTATCTATCACTTGTAAAAACCCAATAACAAAGATTACATATATAATGGTCATTGTGGAATTATTAGAGTTGAAAATATTACTAAAAGGGTTTTTTTAAAGGGATTTATTCACTCTATAGTTTCTCTATGGTGAGATCATATTATCATAGTTAAAAAATATATATTCCCATGAAGATATGTATTTATTATTGGTAAATAAATATTATTATGATAAAAAAAGTTTTATCTTACTTCAATTTATGTGTTTTTCAATAAACATCAAAGAGATAAATATTTTTCAAATATTTATATAAGAACCCGCGTTCTAAGACCGGATAAAATACGAGATTTTTTAAAATTTTCATTTATCGGTGGGTCAGTTTTAAAACCGCGCTTCAAAACGAGGTTCCGAGTGCGTGACCCAGTTCAAGTGGTGACATCGGGTTGTGCATGGGTGATTAGACCATGCGGGTCAAGTCGCGTAGTTGACCGATTGTCAAACATGTTATCTAATTAATTTTAATTAATGGATGTTTTAATAATAATATTAGTGAGAGATTGTTATTATTAAATGTTGTGAAAACATGTTTAATAAAATGATGGTCAAACGAGATTAAATGTGGATGTTTTAATAATAATAATTTTGGAAGATTATTATTATTAAATATTACACAGATGCGTTTATTTAAGTGGTGGTCAAAGGCCATTAAATGTGACTTTGAAGTTTGACAAAGAACATCAATTTTAAATCAAGTGTTATCATATTTTCATTAACATTGAATTTTATTTAAAGAAGAGTTACTTTTAATAACACGTTTTTGCGTCAAGTTCGCAATGATGGATTTAATTAAATAAATAGTGTATGATTATATGAAAAATGTAAATATAATTATTTATGGTGATTATTATTAATTTGGATAATAATAATGATGAATTAATTGGGTTAGATTTAAAGGAAGAATTTCAATTTATTAAAGGCGTGTTATTTTAATCACGCGTTATATTAATTATGGCGACTTCAGAATGAAGCGTTTAATTAAACGAGAGCGTTTAATTAAATGTTTGGTTATAATTATTAGTTTTGATCATTATTATTATTATTCTAGATAATAATAATAATTGGGTAATTAAATAAGGGTTATGGTTGACTTAATTAATTAAATAAATGGGTAAAGAATCCATTTAAGGATTTAGGTGTAATTAACCCTAATAATAAATATTGTTGACCACTATTATTATTATTACCTTTTGGTGAATTTTGTTATAAATATAACATTGTTATTGAACATTAATATAAAATTATATATTGAGTGTAATATATGTATATACATATATATGTAATGTTGAAAAAAAAGTGAAATTGTTTTTTTTTGTGAGGTGTTGGGCAAGGGGGTGTGACTCCCCTTGCCCATTCTTTTTTTTCTTCAATAATGAAGGGCCCACACGTCTGGCCTTTCCCTTTATCTTTTCATTTATTTTTTTCTTCCCTCTTATTTCTTTTTCTCCCCAAACCGCACAAGAAGTCTCCTCCTTCAAACACTACTCGGAACTACATCCGGACCTCCCCTACAGCGGCGGCTCTTCCTCCTCCTTACAAGGAAGTGCATGGCCCCTCCTCCACAAGGTCTCCTTTCCTCCCTCCATGGTGCATCGGATCCTCTCCGCATGGCTGTCCAGCCCCATGACCAGTTGCCTCCTCTTCCACAGGTGACATGCACCCTGCTAAAAGCCCTAAACATGGGAGACCTCAAGTTATTCCTCTTCTTGGTTCTCCCATGGTCTCTCTTTATCCCCATCTATGGTAGCGGGGGACCTCTCCCATGGTCGGGCCTCCTCTTATCCCTTACTCCATGATCTAAGACAGCATGACCCCAGACCTCCGTGTGAGGCGCAACCTTCCTCAGGTGAGCAGCGCGCGGCCTCCTCCGAGAAGTCATGTAGCGCGACTCCCCGGTCTGCTCTCCTTACAAGCGCATGGCCAGGCTCTCCGACTTCTCCCTGCAGCAGCGCCTGGCCAGCCCTTTTGGCACGATGCCTTCTTCCTTCTCACATGGCGGTATTACCCCAATCGTACGGGTCCTTCTTGTGCAGCATTTTATCTGGAATCGTTCTTCATTTCAGTCCAATTTGAGGAGGTAAGACCTTCCTTCATAGTCGGCATCATCACTTTCATGATTCAAATCGGATTCAATGCCGATTTAGATTTTATTGAAACCCTTGATTAGGGTTTGATAAATTATCACATTCTCCTGATTTCACGGTTGTGCAACAGCATCGCAGGACACGTTGGACCATGCTCTGACAACCGCATTTGGGTGCGATTACGTTTTATCACCGATGTTGGGTAAGAAAATTCATATACATAATTATTATATATTTTATTCCTTTTTAATTATGAAATTCAGAATACGAACCCTTGTGACCTTTATCTAGTCCAGAGTCAGTTTACCTAAGTAGTTAATTACATAAATATATTGTTGTTTACATTCCAGGTTATATATACGAATCAATTTTATGTGTATAGGTATATATATATATATATACTCACATCAACGTCGCGCACGTACGAATGTGTGACCGATAATGCAAGGTGTGCTAACCTGGGTCCACTCCGAGGGAGAACTGAAAGACAACATCCGAGTATATCATCCTTCTCACATTGAGGTAGGTGGTTTGTGCCATTTTGTAGAAAGCCTTTGAGAATTTTTTTCAAAATCCTCTAATACCCTTAAACGGGTTATTGCGTGTTCCCTGTTTTTTCCCAATTCGTAGACTGCTTTGCTTGATTGCTTAAATAGAGGTAATTGCTTGTGAATTTGGATAACTTATATGGTGTTCAAGTGCTTTGCCTTGCATGTTTTTCTTATTAAGAATTTTTCCAGTTTCCATGCCTAGTTGAAGGATAGTGGAACTATTTTACTGTTATGTTGTTGTGCATTATAATGATAGCCATGTACTTCTTGGGGTTTACGTGGGCATTACACGTGCGCTGAGCATGTTAATTTCAGACAGGACTGTGAGAACCTAGTGTAGTAAACCATAGAGAGAATGGACGTAAGGGATTCTCCAGAGTGTCTTTTAATATGATGTGAGACCATAGGGGGAATTGATGATGAGTGCTTCCTCGGAGAGTCTTTAGTTCCTCGACGTGGGCCACAGGGTGAATGAGACGTTGAGTGCTTCCCCAGAAAGCCTTTAGCACAATATGAGACTATAGGGGGAATTTACGGTGAGTGATTCCTCAGAAAGCCGACTCTTAGAAAAACCAGAGGGTTGAGACTATGTGTGCCTATTAGAGGATTGCTATTAATTATAGGTTGAACCATAGGGGTTAGGCTATGAGGGCTACCCATAGGGTTACCTGTTTTCTACTTGTTGTTGGTTGTTTACTTGTGTAATTTATATGCTAGAATTGTGGATTGTAGTTGCTGTGTTCTTTTCTGTTTACTTCTTCCCGCACTTTTACTTGCATTATATTCATTGAATGTTAGGCATAGATCGTTGGGTGATTTCCTACCGGGATTGTATCTCACACCCTATTTGGTCCATGCTTTTGGGCCCAAGCAGACTATGTTGTTTCAGGTATAGATAAGGGCAAGTGCCCATCTACTTCAGGTTCTTGATTGCACTAGAGTTGGAGAGCATGGGACCAATATGTGGCTTGCGATGCTGAGGAGTTTACTTTGTTTTATTTTTCACATTGTTTTTCAGTTGTACTTCAGCACGTTGGTTTGTTTACTGCTTTCCATAGACATATGTACCATGTTTCATCATTATTAATTTATACATTACTTCCGTTGTTCAGTTCAGTTGTTGTATGTTGTTTATTGTTTCAGTTATTGTGTCTGGTTGTTCTTAAACTTTATACTTTATTGAATGATGGCATAGATTCCCCACCGACTCACCAAGGCCCCCACTGCTATTCGGCAGCCTCTGGCGATTGGGGAAATGTGCTTGAGGTCATGTAGTGAATTGGGTACGGGGCACCAGTGGAGGGGCTCCGGATTCGGGTCATTACAAAGTATTATCAAAGGGGTTTTCTTTCATTTCCTTTTTGTCTTACTATTTTGGGGTTGGTAGATAGGAGACTAGGAATGGGTCGATGCTTGGGTTAATATCCGTGCTTTGGACTGATCACCCCATGTACGGGAAATGACCAAGTGACCAAGGTTGGGATTGATATTTATACTGGTTGCTGTTACAGTTGATATGATTTTACCTTGGGTGAAGGTTTTACTTTCCAATGCTTATTGATTATGAAATGTTTTAAGAAAATTTCCCTTGGCATGTTATGGCATGAAAAAATTGCATTACATGCATCATATTAGGCACTTATAGATTCATATGCCTGTATATGTTCCATTCCATGTAGTTACGTTAGTAAATTTCCTACTAATATTGATTGTGTGCCTTGAATATGTGACATGTCTTGCATTTATTTAGTATTTCATGATTAGATAGCATGTTTCTGTGATACAATTAACAGTCTTGTGTGATAAAAATGACATGCTTCCTATCTTGTTATATGCCATGGTTTTATGTTATAACATGTTATGGTGATTTAAACATGTTGTGTTTTGATAGTTATTTGTAGTGAAATTGTAGCTTGCTGATAAATGATAGGTTGTTATGGATAAATGTTATTGGTTGCGAATACGACGGAACAATTTTTTTTGTAAGGTGTATGGGTGCCTTATAACTGGTAGAAAGGGTATCCCGTGTATTCGAACTTATGAAAAAGGTTTCTAATGTAAATTATAAAGAGATTTGATCTTGAATGGGATCCAAATGTCAGTGGTAAGGTGTATGAGTGCCTTATCGATTGGTATGTGGCCACCCATGTGACTAAGGATTTTATAACTATGTGTGTTTTAAAATGGTTATAAGTAT
Organism: Viscum album; assembly: GCA_963277665.1. NCBI lineage: Eukaryota > Viridiplantae > Streptophyta > Magnoliopsida > Santalales > Viscaceae > Viscum > Viscum album. The sequence goes on along the minus strand of OY728120.1, from coordinate 1,253,605,314 downwards.
AAAACTGTTGATTTTTAATTGAAATGAACTATATTAGGTTTGCTTTTTTTGAAGAAACCAGATTAAATGAATGGGACCCTTGGAGGCCGCCTTTTTAGTAAAATGAATTTATATGCTAGATTTCTTGCTAATGTTTGAATAACATTGATTGATTAAATGTTACAAGGAATTTTGTTCTAACTTTCCTATTTTTCCATCGGTGTTGATTAAAAACCAAGTGAACTTGTTGTGAACAATACTTGTGTGTTTTTAGAATTCTTTCAAATGTTTAAGGGTTGAAATGAATTAAAATTTAATGGTTAAAATGAAAATTTCTCTTCAGCCTAGTATTTTAATTGCATTGTGTGACCAAGAGATTGAGTCGACATGTATGCTTCGTGAGGGGCTAGCTCGAGATAGGTAGAAAGCCTAAAATTTCGTGTATCTGCTGAGAACTTTTAAGGTTGGTCCCTTTTATGACGTTGTCCCTAGTATGACTTTTTCTGTTTAAGAGATACATCCTCGACCACATGGGTGTCCATTGACCCCATTTTCTTCTTATTAAATGGATGGCATGTTATGAAATTATCTAGGATAATTTCTATGTGATTTGACATGACTCTGTTATAAACATTCTTCTGCTGTTGAGTATGGTTTCGGGTCACCTCCATGGTGGAGTTACAAGAGCCTTAAAGATTCAGTTTCATCCCACTGCTCAGGAGAAATTTTGACTTGGTTATTTTGACACACCAACCAGTTTGTTTATCATCTTTCGTGTAAGATATTCACGTGGTGATCGAGGTTCTTGGATCATCACACATGGGTTAAGATATTCTCATATAGCACGCTGGTTAGTGGTTGATCTCTTTTTGCGACGACATGGAAGATCTTAAGGTGGGTAGTGTCGCTTATGTTTCCATAAACGTGTTGATGCTTACTTGGTTGCACGACTGATGTTCTTGATGATCTTGGTTTCCGATTAGTGCGCTCTCTCGAATTCGACGAGCTTGTCCCCCATCTTGAACTCATGCTAGAGGCACTAGGATAGCGTCGGTTATACGCCATGCTAAATTTTTAATGTTGTAGGCTTGTCTTGTGATCTCCTTCGTAGTTGTTCATGGGGTGGGTGATCTCCTTAATCATTGACCTTATTCATGCTAAGGCATGGTTTTTTTCAATAACCTTGTGAAGGTTTGACTTCATAATGTCAAAAAAGATTGGGTCAGGATTTCGGTATACGCACATTTGGTAATCTAATTGTTTTAAAGACACGTCGTCAGGTAAAGGACGAGTGTGGGTTTTGCGTCAGTGATGTCTTTTGAGGAAGCATGTGTAACCTCTTTCTGTTGGTTGATTGAGATAGACCGTTTTTGTTGATGAGGTCCCTGTAATGGCCTCAGATGTAAAGCTTTGTTTTGGTGTTTGAGTTTTAAAGTGAGGGTTGTCTCGGGTTTTAAAATCTCAAGTGCGGTTTTCTTAGGAAACGCATAAAGATGCATTGAGCATTGGGAATACAATGCGATCTTGTTGAACGGAACTTCACAACCCTTGTAGGTTGGGTGATGTTTTCGTTGGTTCACGAAGGATTCTCAGGGACGAGAATTTTTTAAGGTGTGTAGTTTGTAAGAACCCATGTTCTTAGACCGGATAAAATACGAGATTTTTTAAAAATTTTGTTTATCGGTGGGTCAATTTCAAAACCGCGCTTCGAAACGAGGTTCTGAGTGTGTGACCCGGTTCAAGCGGTGACATCAGGCTGTGCATGGGTGGTTAGACCATGTCGGTCAAGCCACACAGTTGACCGATTTTCAAACATGTTATATAATTAATTTAAATTAATTGATGTTTTAATAATAAAAATAGTGAGAGATTATTATTATTATTAGATGTTGTGAAAACTTGTTTAATAAAATGATGGTCAAACGAGATTCAATGTGGATGTTTTAATAATAATAATTTTGGAAGATTATTATTATTAAATATTTCATAGACGTGTTTATATAAGTGGCGGTCAAACGCCATTAAATGTGACGTCATAGTTTGACAAAAAACGTCAAATTAAAATCATGTGTTAGTGGATTTTAATTAACGTTGAATTTTATTTTAACGAAGTGTTACTTTTAATAACATGTTATTGCGTCAAGTTCACAATGATGGATTTAATTAAATAAAGGGCGTATGATTATATGAGAAATGTAAATATAATTCTTGATGTTGATTATTTTTTATTTGGATAATAATAATGATGGATTAATTGGGTTAGATTTAAAGGAAGAATTGCTATTTATTAATGGTGAATTATTTTAATAACATGTTATATTAATTACGGCGGCTTCTCAATGAAGAGTTTAATTAAATGAGAGCGTTTAATTAAATGTTTGGTTATAATTATTAGTTTTGATCATTATTATTATTATTCTAGATAATAATAATAATTGGGTAATTAAATAAGGGTTATGGTTGACTTAATTAATTAAATAAATGGGTGAAGAATCCATTTAAGGATTTAGGGGTAATTATCCCTAATAATAAATATTGTTGACCACTATTATTATTATTACCTTTTGGTGAATTTTGTTATAAATATAAAATTGTTATTGAACATTGATATATATGTATATATTGAGTGGAATATATATATATATATACATATATATATGTAATGTTGAAAAAAAAGAGAAATTGTTTTTTTGTGAGGCGTTGGGAAAGGGGCGTGACTTCCCATTGCCCATTCTTTTTTTTCGTGAATAAATAAGGGCCCACGCACATGGCCTTTCCGTTTTTCTTTTTATTTATTTTTTTCTTCCCTCTTATTTCTTCTTCTCCCCAAACCACACAAGATGGATCCTCCTTCAAACCCTACGCGGAACTGCATCCGAACCTCCCCTATAGCGGTGGCTCTTCCTCCCCCTTACAAGGTAGTGCATGGACCCTCCTCTGGAAGGTCTCCTCTCCTCCCTCCATGGCGCATCAGCTCCTCTCTACACAGTTGTCCAGCCTCATGACCAGCCGCCTCCTCTTGCACAGGCGACCTACACCCAGCTAAAAACCCTAAACATGGGAGACCTCAAGTTCTTCCTCTTCTTGTTTCTCCCATGGCCTCTCCTTATCCCCATCTACGGTAGCGGCAGACCTCTCCCTTAGTCGGACCTCTTCTTCTCCCTTGCTATGTGATCCAGGACGGCGCGACCCCGGACCTCCGTGTGAGGCGCAACCTTCCTCAGGTGAGCAGCGTGCGGCCTCCTCCGAGAAGTCATACAGCGCGACGCCCCTGGTCTGCTCTCCTTACTTGCGCACGGCCAGGCTCTCCGACTTCTCCCTAGAGTAGCTTCTGGCCATCCCTTTTTGCACGGCGCCTTCTTCCTTCTCCCATGGCGATGTGACCCCAATCTTACGGGTCCTTCGTGCGCAGCATTTTCTCCAGCATCGTTCTTCGTTTCTGTCCAATTTGAGGAGGTAAGACCTTCCTTCATAGTTTGCGTCATCGCTTTTGTGATTCAAAGTGGATTCAATGCCAATTTGGATTTTACTAAAACCCCTTGATTAGGGTTTGATAAATTATCGCATTCTCCTAATTTCACGGTTGTGAAACAGAATCGCAGGACACACTGGACCATGCTCTGGAAACCGAATTTGGGTGCGATTACGTTTTATCGCTGATGTTGGGTAAGAAAATTCATATACATAATTATTGGATATTTTACACCTTTTAATTATGAAATTGAGTCTGCGAACCCTTGCGACCTTTAATTGGTCCAGAGTGAGTTTACCTAAGTTGTTAATTTTATCAATATATTGATGTTTATGTTGAAGGTTATATATACACATCACTTTTATGTGTATAGGTATATATATATATATATATACGCACATCAATGTCATGCACGTGTGACTGTGTGACCGATAAATCAAGGAGTGTTAACATGGGTCCACTCCGATGGAAAACCGAAATCCAACATCCGAGTATATCATCCTTCTCACCTCGAGGTAGGTGGTTTTTTCCTTTCTGTAGAAAGTCTCTGAGTATTTTCTGAAAAATCCACCAATACCCTTAAATGGGGTATTGCGTGTTTCCTGTTTTTTCCTATTGTTACCCTTCTTTGCTTGATTGCTTAAGTATAGGTAATTGCATGTGATTTTGGATAACTTATACGGTGTTCATGTTCTTTTCCTTGCTTGTTTTTCTTATTAGGCATTTTTTCAGTTTCCATGCCTAGTTGTAGGATAGTGGAACTGTTATATTGTTGTGATGTTGTGCCTTAGAATGATAGCTAAGTAGTTCTTGAGGTTTACTTGGGTGATACACGTGCGCTGAGCATGTTAATTTAACATAGGACTGTGAAAACCTAATGTAGTAGACCATAGGGAGAATGGACGTAAGGGATTCTCTAGAGTGTCTTTTAATATGATGCGAGACCACAGAGGTAATTAATGATGAGTGCTTCCCCAGAGATCCTTTAGCATGATATGAGACTATAGGGGGAATTGACAGTGAGTTCTTTCTAAGAAAGTCTACTCTTAGCTGTACTAGACGGGTGAGATTGTGTGTGCCTCCTAGAGGGTTGATAGTACTTGTATGTTGAACCATAGGGGTTTGGCTGTGAGGGATACCTAGAGGGTTACCTATTTTCTACTTGTTGATGGTTATTTACTTGTGTACTTTATATGCTAGAATTGTGGATTGTAGCTGTTGTGTGCATTTCTGTTTACTTCTTCCCGCACTTTTACTTTCCTTATATTCATTGATTGTTAGGAACAGATCATTGGGTGAAGGCCTACTGGGATTGTTTCTCACACCCTATTTGGTCCCTGATTTTGGGCCCATGCAGAATATGTTGTTTCATTTATAGATAAGGGAAAGTGCCCTTATACTTCAGGTTCTTTTTTGCACTGGAGTTTGAGATCATGTGACCGAGCCGTGGCTTGCGAGGCTGAGGAGATTACTCTGTTTTCTTTTGCACTTTGTTTTTCTTTTGTACTTCAGCACGTTGGTTTTTTTACTTCTTTCCATAGACATATGTACCACGTTTCATCATTTTTATTTTATACATTGCTTCCGCTATTCAGTTCAGTTTTTGTATGCTGTTTATTGTTTCCGTTATTGTGTATGGTTGTTCTTCCGCTGTAAACTTTACCGAATGAGGGAATAGTTTCCCCATCGACTCACCAAGGCCCTTGCTGCTAGTCGGAAGCCTCTGGAATTTGGGGAAACGTTCATGAGGTCATGTGGCGAACCGGGTATGGGGCACCAGTGGAGGGGCTCCGAATTTGGGTCGTTATAATTGACCCCTTTATAGAATCATCAATTTTGAGTAAATAAGAAATACATACTGAATGAGGTATTTCCAATACAATTTTATAGTAATTCCATTTGGATTTACTAATGTACCTTCTTTTTTATGGATCTAATGAACATAGTATTAAATAATATCTTGAAAAATTCATGGTGTTATTCATTGATAATATCATGGTTTATTTGAAGAGTTATGAGGACCATGAGATTAACATGAGGATCATTATTGAGACTCTTAGAAGAATAATTTTTATGGAAAATTTATCATTTGTGAATTTTCGATTCAGAAAGTTTCATTTCTCCAAAGATCGAATCTTAGTTGATCTTATGAAAAAGAATGTTGTCATAGAATGGCTTAAACTAAGGAATAATGGTAAGGTATATAGTCTAATCAGTTTAGTAGGTTACTATTTCGGAGTTTTCCATAATTTATCATAATTGGATAACCCATTAACCAATATTACACATAAAGGGTTTAAGTTGATATGGAGAATGAAATTTGAAGAATGTTTTGATGAATTAAATAGGATATTGGTAAATGCCCCGATTTTGAATCTACCATTAAGATATAACATATTTGTGATATATAGTGATGCATCGATTAAGGTACTATGTTATTTCATTATGAAAAATGAAAATTTTATTCAATATGTATAAATCTAGTTATTGAATCTTGTATAGAACAATCCAACCCATGATCATTAGTTGGTAGTTGTAATATTTTCATTCAATATTTTGATACATTATCTATATATTGAATAATTAGAGATATAAACAGACCATAAGATCCTAAAACACAACTTTACATAAAATGGGATCAATATGAGGAAAATATCATTACTATATCTACTAAAGTATTATAATTTCTCAATACACTACCAACCATAGAATGAAAATAAGATAGTAGGTTCTTTGACAAAGAAACATCATGGATTTATGACCCAAATAACGACTGAGAGGGGTGTTATGTAACACCCCAAGACTTCATAATATGTTATCCCATTAAAGTAATTCAATAGCTTGCGCTACACACAACACCAAGTTTGAGCACACCACAACTTACTAAACACACAATTCAAAAAGTGGTTTTGAATAGCATTAACTGCATTTTGAATCTTATATACTCTATATAATTTTAACATGCAGACCATGTGTTTCTTAGACATAACATGAGAGAAAATTCATTTTTGTCTAATAATATTAGTATTTTTAAAAAAATGAAATTTTACAGCCATTTAATGGAGAACCCTTTTTAAAAAAAATATATGAAACTTTTATAAATTCAATTTAAGAAAATTAAATTCATCTTTAGAATCGGGACATAAAAAAATAGTTTGGATAAATTTTTGGTACTTTTCTGATAACTTTAATATTTTGATCAATAGTAAAAAAATAATTTTTTTTAATTGAAAATAACTTTTATAATTGAAATTATTCATAGTAATAAATTATTTATTTGAATTTTTTGGAAGTATAATTATTTTTTTTTTGACATTTAATACAATTTCGGTCATTATAAGTAATATCACATTTATATTTGACCTAAACACATTTCAATATTTTGATAGTTTTTACTTTTTAAAAAACCGCCTTTTGGTTTTGACAAAGATAATTAATTTTAAATTAATAAATTAAACCTATATGTTTTTAATTTGGTAAAATAGACTTCATTTTGGTATTTGAAATATCAAATTTATCTTAGGGTAAATATTTTGTATTTTTCTGAAAACATTCATTTTTTAATGAATAGTAACAAACACAGTGTTATTATTTAAAACCGAGTTTTTATTTAAATAACTATTTATTTAATTTTAATTTATTTTATGTCAAAATAAATATATAATAACTATATATTTTCCACATAATTCATTGGAGTCATTTTATAATATTTTTAGATATATAAAGTTTTTTCGAACATTTTACTGTCTTTTACCCACCTTCTAGAAGCATTCACAAATTTGCATGAAACATAATTTTACTAATTATTTGATTGAATTTCAAAATTCTGTGAGACACGGTTGACAAAATTAAATAATATGTGGTTCAATAATATGAGCATAATTTTTTTTAATAGTAACTTTTGACTTTTATTTACCACGGTTAAAAGTAAATAGGGTAATTATGGGTAAAAATGATATTATAATTACCCTAAAACATGTTATAATTATATTGGATAAGTATAATTCTACCAAAAACAACATTAAGAATAAAATATTACCCCCTTTGGTCCACTTGGACAAGATTATGACATTTATTGTTATTTTATTTAAAGAAGAGTTAAAAGAGTTAAATTAAAAGTTTAATAACTAAACCATTTTTCATATAAGGTTTTACATAACATAAATTAGAATATAAATATTCATTAAAAATATAATAAAATTTCTTACATAATAGTTTTTTATTAATAATTTTTAGATGTTATATAATTTAATTTATTTATGACACAATGATAATGCATTAATTCGTTTTCTAATGAATGATTAAAATAATTGATATTATTGTTATACAAATTAGTGTAATTATAGACTTTTGATTCATTCAACTAATTTTATTGGTTAATATGACATTTTAGAGTTTATTAAAAAATTTTTGAAGTAATAATGTTGTTATGCTTTTAAAAAATAGAAATACTAAATAGTGTCAAAATTGACATAATTGAGTTTTTAAAATAAATATTATATTATTAATTGATCTAATATTGAAAAAAAATATAATGATTGCCCAATTGACTTAGATAAAGTTATATATATTGATAATTAACTACTTTGGGTTCACTTATCTTTTTATAGTAAATTTTTAAATAATATAATATAAAAATAAAAAGAGACATTGTGAATTGAAAACTTTTTAACAAAGTGTTAAATCTAAAAGATAAGTTTAATATGGTTATGTAAACCTATCAAAAACATATTGGTTGAAAGTTTTTAGACCCATACCCAACTTATCCTAGAAATAAATAATTTTGGAGCCATTATAAACCGAATATTATTTTATTATAAAATAATATTTCAAGCATTTCCTAAAGTTACCCTCACCCCTCTTATAAAAGGGTACTTCCCCTTCCATTAATTTCACACCTCCAAAGCCATTTTTTTTCCAAACCCTGCCCAAATATCCTCCCAAAATTTCTCCCTTTACCCTATAGGCCTTCCTTTGTTCCAAAAGACAACCTATGGAGCCCGTTTGACCAAATCAAAAGGAAGAACCCGAAGAAGAGGTAAAAATTTCCCCACCTCATTCATGTTCTTTTTTTTCTTCCACTTCCACTTTATTTGTTGTTTTCATTATAAAATAATAACTCTAGTATCTTATATATATATTGATGTTATTATAAAAATGTTACAACCATATTCATTATTATATCCATCCTATAAATGACAAAGTCACAATACGTGTGTACGTACGGCTTACGATCCCCAAAATGTGGTGTAGTTTGTTATTCAAACACTTAATTATTTGGATGGGTATAATAATTAGTATAACTGATGTAAATAAGAAATATAACATGTTAATAATTCTTCATATATGATATAACATACAATTTCATTCAATTTCACCATCAATATAATGATATTATCGCAAGTGCGTACGTACGGATTACCGTCTCCACGACGCGGTGAGATTCATTTCTACGTTCACCTTTCAACGATTATTATAAAAAATATATATTATTAATAAGTTTGAAATATATGACATAATAATTCTACTAAAAACACTAATATATATTTATATATATATCTTATTCAATTAGTTCCGTTCTATACTACATGAAAATGAAAACAACATTTATCCATAAGTACGACCTACTGTCTCCTTAAATGGTTTTTTCCATTTCATATATCTATATATTATACATATTTATATTCTAAATATATATTATATATAAATAAAGTGTTATATTCTGGAATAATTTAAATCATGATCTAAATTACATGATCAAGAATTACAATTTAAAATACTTACGATAAAGAAAGTGATTATTTCACGAAATTTTAATTTAACATGGAAGACATTATTAAATGGTTAGCATAAAGTCATAAATGAATCATGTATGAAATAGTAAAAATGAATATGGTTCTAGAATAATTTAATAACATACTATGGTCATTATACAGGAGGTTAAACGTACCCTCGACCAAAGGAATGTGCTAGGTAAGGGTTAATTTCACAATCTCATTATTATTCGTGGTTGTTTTTACATAAGTATATATTGGAAAATATTTATTATACATGTCCATGTTTAATAAAATAGTTTTCAAAGAGATTATTTTTAAGGGACCTTTTTACTAAAACCTCATTTTAAATGTTTTAAAGATTTATTCTTATAAACGATTCTCAATAATGTCCATGTTTTCAAAATGGTTTTAAGGATTTATTTATATGGACATTAATGTTTTAAGATTTTTATTCTTTTTAAAAGTTTCAAAGTGGTATGGGACACTTTTATTAAAATACATCTTTTAAATGAATTCATGTATAAGTTAAGTGACTTTTAAATAATTTCATTAAAAAGGGATATTTCTCTCAAATATTTTTACGGATCATTTTCAACTATGTCAACATCCTTTACAGGATTTTACTCTTGTTTGAGGTTGATTTATTATGATAAAAATCATCCATATTGTATTGAAGGTTTTGTGATATGTTTGACTGTGGATGTGTTATTTTTGTACCATTCATGGTTTATGGATAAAGTAATGACATTTTTATGCCAGTTTAAATATGAATGTTTATGTTATATTTGAACCTTTTCATATAAGGAATTCATTGGACATAGTAAGTGACAGGTTGATCCTGCTATAGCTCCTCGATTCATCGGTCGGTCTCATTATACAAACTAGTGTCTTCGCAAGAGGCCATGATAAAAATATATATTTTTGTCTTGGCACAAGGCCTTGAATATGTGGTTATAAAGTCTGGCATTATGCATTCCATCATTATGAAATTGTCTATTGATATTACATGTGATTATTTGACTAGTAGAATATCCATGTGAATAAGTAAATGGCATTATTTTTTTCATTGACATATTATGATTAATTACAAGTTTAAAAGTCCTATGTTTTAGTATTATACATTGCCTTAAATGTTTATGTTTATCTATGAACGTTTTCTATATATTGTTATCCTTACTGAGCTTTTGAGCTCACCCATTTCTTATGATTTATTTTCCTGGGATTCCATGAAGTGTATTATTTTTGATAATAAGGGTTCGGCTAGGGTATTAATGGCTTTTTGAAAAAATCATTTATGTTGTTTTTTATTTTCTAATGTGTAATGTAACATTCATATATGTAATCTACTTTCCAAGAATGCTAAACGGATCTGTCATTCGAGACATGATTCCTTGTAATCATGAAAATATTTAAAATTAATTCACTAGCTCTGGGTAACTGGCATCGAGGCATTACTATTGGTATCAGAGTACGTTTAGAAACAACCTAGGAAATATATTTAGCTAAACTCCGATTAGAGAACATTAATTTAAGATAAACTTTGAGGATTAGTATAGAATAACTTCCTAGAATATTGGTAATGTAGAGATTTAGGGTATTTTCAAAACAATACATCTTTGTCCAGATACAAGCAGTTATAGGGGGTCTGGCATAGATGTACCAAGGATTGAAAAATATGACAAGGAGTACTGGGCTTGACCTGGGGTATCTTGGTACATGACAACGGGACATGATAAAATCTTGGTTACGACACTCCCGGGGGATATGCTTAGGATAATTCCAATTTTCATAACAAGACATTATGAAGGATTTAAAAGTAAATAATTCCTCAAAGAAAACATTTTATGATTATAGATTATTTTCATAACATTTTCACTTTACGTTAGGTATTTTACAAGTTTAAAATTATGCATTCAAATTCATGAACTAACCCAGTGTATGCCATTTTTTAGAAATGGCACCTAGTAGATGGAATGAGAATTCTAGCAATACGTATGATCGAAAGAGTAAGAAGGATCATATTTTTCATGGTATTATGCCAGCAACTAGAAATCAATTATTCTTCCACGTATTATCATCATATGAAGAAATAGTGTCATGTTTTAGTAAGATAATTAATGAATTTTTTGTGTCCAATGGTGTTGAAGGGAATCCAAAGAAGAAAAATATGGTAGAGAAATATCGATAAAGTGAATAAGGGAAAGAAGGATTTTACCATATGTGATAACTCTGGAAAGAATCACCATGGTTAAATCTTGAATGGAATGGGAGTTTTTTATAAGTGTGTTGAAAAATAACACCTAGTACTGATTTCATGGGTATGAAAAAGGTTTCAAATGTACAATGCTTTATCTACAAGGAGTTGGGACACAACACGAATCAATGCAAAAATCATCAGAGTATGCCACAAATGATGCTATTGGATAATAATCAAGATATGATACTACCATAGATGAAGAGGAATTACTAGTGTGATTATGTTTTTATTAAATAATTATTTCATTTGAATGTTCTATCAACAATTCACTGGTTATATTTATTATGGAAATAAATAAGGATTGTAATGTAGTACAATTTCATTAAGGATTTGAGATTCTATGGTACCATGTAATGTGACATAGTTTATGGTTAATCATTTTGGAAAATAATTGGTTGATGGAAAGGTAAACCATAATATGGACCTGATACTGAGGTAGTGATTTTGGAATAAAAAATGGTTTATTTGGATAAATTATATTGGATATTCTTGACTACCTTGTAACTGATTAATTGTTTGATTATTCCATCATTGTTTGAATATTCCAAATTTTTCGATATAAGGAATATGTCTAGTATTCTATAAGGAATAAGGGAGTGAGAATGTAATCAATAAGGTTTTATGGTAATTCATGGTGTTACCATGTTTTAAAATAACACATGATCAAGTAATTCATATGTAATTATGTGGAAAAGGAGATCTTAATTTTGTTTTCCTTCCATATAAATTTTGGACTGTGAGCCTGGACGGAAGTATTTTTGATAAGTATAATGGTTTGAAGGAATTAAGTTTGACATTGGATAATATTATTAAGGTAAATTCATTTCTTAATATTATTTTTTAAGTATTATAGAAAGGACAACCCAGAGGTCAGGCGACAACCTGTCGCGTCCAACAAGGGCGTGAGACTTGAACCCGCAACTGAAGGGCGACAAGGGTGTATCACCTAGCATTGGCCAACTTGATGTCCTGGTTTGTGTGATGTAGTTTTTTTAAATAGTCTAACAAATTAATATAAATTCATTTTTTAACCCTTTAAGTTTGGTATAAATATAATATTTTTTTAATTTTATTATCTTTTGGAGTGAAAGATGATGTTTTTTGTAAGAATTAGTTGAGGGATGAAAATATACTTGTCTAGTATATATATATAAATTTTTCCTCATATTCTATGAATAAATTAATTCTTATTCTTTAAGGAAGTGATCATAAAACCAAAAAGAAATTTAACCTAATACCATATATGTTTTCTGAACCTATGATATTTTACGTCATCTTATATTGATGGCTTTCAGGCCCTCAATTTTAAACTTGTTTGTGATTGATGACCTCAATAACTCCCTATAAATAATTGTGTTTTTATCTAATTATTTGTCTCTAATTTCCACCAATGTTCTCCTAATAGATATCATAATTTGGTGGTGACTTTTTCATTTCCATTTCCCTCTTATTAAGACAAAATTTTAATAACCCAATTTTCGATATGGGTTTTACACAAAGGTATTTTTCTATTTTTAACCATTTATTTTAAAAGATAAATTTAAAATTGAGATGATGCAATTTATTGAAGGAGGGGAGAATGTTACACCACACAATTTCGTTGTACGTTATCTAATTAAAGTAATTCTATAGCTTGCGCTACAGGCAACATTGAGTTCAAGCGCAACACAACTTACTACACTTAACCTTCAAAAACTAGTTACAAATAGTATTAATTGAATTTTGAGTCTTATATACTGCATATAATTTTTACATCCAGGCTATGTGTTTATTAGACATAATATAAGAACAAATTCATTTTTTTGGATAAAATAAGTATTTTTCAAAAAAATGCAATTTTACCACCTTTTAATGGTGAACCCATTTTAAAACCAATATTTGACACTTTTATAAATTAAATTTAATAAAAATAAATTCTTCTTTTGAAACGGTACATAAAAAATTTAGTTTAGATAAATTTTTTGTACTTTTCGGATAACTTTCATATTTTGATGAATAGTGAAAATACTATGTTTTAATTGAAAATAGCATTTTTAATCAAAATAATTTATAGTGATAAATTATGAATTTGAATGGTTTATAAGTATAATTAGATTATATTTTTATCATTATAATAGGTTATTATAAGTAATTTCACATTTAAATCTGACATAAACACATGTCAATCTTTTGATAGTTTTTTCTTTTTAAAAACCAGATTTTTGGTTTTGACGACGGGAATTAATTTTAATTTAATAAATGAAACGTAAATCTTTTGAATTTGAATAAATATAATTAATTTTGGAATTTGGAATATCAAAATTATATTAGGGTAAATTTTTGGTATTTTTCTGAAAACATTAAATTTTTGATGAATAGTGAAAAACACTACGTTATTATTTAAAACCAACTTTTTATTTAAATAGTTAGTTATTTTATTTATATTTAATTTAGGTCAAAATAGAAATATAATACCTATATATTTTCAATGTAATTCATTGTATTCATTTTATAATAAGTTTAGATATATAAAATTTTATCGAACATTTTACAGTTTTTTACCCACTTTCTAGGAGCATTAATAAATTTGCATTAAACATAATTTTACCACTTCGGTGTGTCGAATATTAAAAAATCGAGAGACATGTTTGAAATTATTAAGAAAAATGTTGTTAAATAAGATGAAAACAATTTTTGTTGAACAATAACTTTTGACTTTTATTTACCATGGTTAAAAGTAAATAGGGTAATAATGGGTAAAATGATATTATAATTACCCTAAAACATGTCCTAATACTACTGGATAAGTATAATACAACGAAAAAAAACCTTAGGAATAATATATGACCCCCTTTGGTCCACATGGATAAGATAATGAAATTTATTATTATTCTATTCAAAGAAGAGTTAGAAGAGTGGAATTCAAAGTTTAATAACTAAACAATTTTAATATAAAGTTATGAATAAGATAAATTAGACTATAAATATTTATTAAAAATCTAAAAAATTTCCTACATAATGGTATTTTATTTATAATTTTTATACATTAAATAAATAAATTTATTTGTGACACATTGATGATGCAGTAATTACCTTATTAATAAAATATTAAAAAAATTGAAATTATAAATATCCAAATAAATGTAATTTTAGAATTTTGATGAATTCCACTAATTTATAGGTTAATATGACATGTTAATTTTTATTAAATATTTTTTTCCTTAGTAATAATGTTGTTTATATTTTCACAAAAATCAAATACTAAACAGTGTCAAAATTTACATAATTGAGTTTTTGAAACAAATACTATATTATTAATTGAAATAATATTCCTAAAAATATAAGGTTCAGGAAAAGGACTTCAATAAGGTTATATATAATAATAATTAACCACATGGTGTTCAATTGGCATATTATACTAATTTTATTAACCATATAATATAAAAGTACAAAGAGATATGGTAAATGTAAAACTATTTAACTAAGAGTTTAATCTAAAACATAAGGTTAATATGATGACCTAAACCTATCTGAAAACTATAAATTGCGATGTTTTAGACCTATCCCCACAATATCCTAGAAATAAAACATTTTTGAGCCATTAGAAACCTAAATTTATTTTATTATAAAATAATATTTCAATCATTTCTTAAAGTGACCCTCACCCCACTTAAAAAGGGTACTTCCCCTTCTCTTAATTTCACACCTTCAAAGGAATTTGGCTCGGCCGACCCCTACCCAAATATCCTCTTATCTTTTCTCCCTTAATCTTAGAGATCTTACATTGGTTATAAATCCATCCTAAAGATCCCTTTAGATCAAATCAAAATGAAGAACCTGAAGAAGAGGTAGGGAACGTGAGTCAACAACCTTTCACATTGTTCCCTGTTTTCTACAACTACTTCTTAGTTGAAGGATATTTTGAGCCATGGTTAGGGAGTACCTAGAAAAATCAATGTCAATGCCAAATTACCCATGTTTTCATATATTATATTATGGTCAATCAATAGTAAATGACATGTGTGGATGCTAGGGGTTTCTAATTTCAGTACTATCTCATCATATCATCATATATCGTAACATAAACATTTCTATTAAGACTAGAATTCAAAATGTGAATAAATTATCAATATCCGTGAATGGAATAAAAATAACACATCCACAATCAATAATATCACAAAACCTTCAATAAAATATGGAATATTTGTATGATAATAAATCTACCTCGATCGAGAATAACAACTTATAAAGGATGTTGACATAGTAGAAAATGATCAGTAAAAATCATTGAGAGAAATATCCCTTTTCGCGAAAGTATTTAAATGCCACATAATTTATAAAGGAAATAATTTTAAATATAGTTTTGAATCAAAGTGTCCCATTCCACTTTTAAACTTTTGAAAGTATGTAACATTTTAAAACATTCATGTCAGTATAAATAAATCCTTAAAACTATTTTGAAAACATGGACATTAATGAAAAATATTTAGAAGAATAAATCCTTAAAACATATCAAATGATGTTTTAGTAAAATGTTCCTTTAAAAATAATCCATTTGAAAAAACTTTTATGAAACATGGACATGGATAATAAATATGTCCCAGTAGATACTGACGTAAAAACAACCTCAGATAATAAAGAGACTGTGAAATTAACCCCTACCTCTCACCTTCCTTTGGTCAAGGGTACATTTAACCTTCTATATTATAAATATAGTATGTTATTAAATTATTCCAGAACCATAATGATATTTATTATGTCATAAATTATTCATTTATGACTTTATACTACCCATTTAATAATGATTTCCATGTTAAATTAACATTTCAGGTAATAGTCGCTTTCTTTATCGTACATGTTTTAACTTGTTATTCTTGATCATATCATTTAGATCATGATTTACATACTTCTAGATATAACAAATGATTTATATATCATATATATTTTTAATATGAATATGTATAATTGATAGGTATATTAAATGGAAAACACTCTTTATGGAGATGGTAGGTCATACGTACTCATAAACGTTGTTTCCGTTTTCATATCATATAAAATGGAACTAAGTGAATAATATATATTTAAATACATACATACCTATATATATGTGTCTGTGTGTGTTTTCAGTTGCATTATTATTTCATATATTTCATACTTATTAATAATATATATTTTTATAATAATCGTTGAAAGGTGAATGTGGAAATGAATGTCATCGCGTCTTAGAGACGGTAATTCGTACGTACGCACGAGTGACAATATCATTATATTTATGATGAAATAATATATAATTGGATTTTATAACATATTAACAGAATCATTAAAATTTTATATTTCTTATTTACATTAGTTATATTCATTATTATACCCATCCATATAATTAAGTGTTTGAATAAAAAACTACACCACGACGTGAAGACAGTAAGCCATACATACGCACGTATGGTGACTTTTTCATTTATAGGATAGATAGAATATTGAATACGGTTGTACACTTTTTATAATAACATCATAGTATAATGAATTTTATGTTTAAAAGGATTTTTTAGTCTTATAAATTTCCTTAAATATTTATACTTATTTGTGAATGTTTCTGCTATATTGTTAACCTTACTGATTGTTTGATGTCACCCCTTAATTCTATTTTATTTTCCTAGGATTCTAAGAAGTTTTTTATATTTGATAAGAAGGGTTAAGCTAGTTTATTAATGGTTTTTTCAAAGGATCATTTATGTGGTGTTTTATTTTCTAATTTGTAATGTAACGTTCAGGTATGTAATCTATTTTTTAAGACTACTAATCTGATCGGTCTTTCGGGATTTGACTCCTTGTAATCATGCCAATGTATTAAAATAATTCACTCACTCTAGTCATCTGGGGTTGGGGTGTTACATATTATGTAAATAGATCTTGTAAATATGGATATTGAAATTTTGAAAAAATGGGATACATTACGCCCATTTCAAGTGATTGAAACCCATATTTATTGGAATAGGAAATAATTTCTTAAACTGATGAAGAGAATTTTTATAAAAAAACAAAATATTTGACTGAAGGAATGTCTCCAGAAATTTTTTGTGATATATGATATAATGAAACTTAGAAATAGATTGTGTTTTCCATAAATACATAATCGAATAATAGCATTTTTGGATGTTTCTCATAGCTAAAATATTTTTATAGGACCAAGTAGACAACTGATTTATATTGATTTGTGGGAATGTTTTTTGAGGTATAACATGAAGTAAAAAATATCTGATTATGTATCAAGATATATGGTTTTTTAACAGTTCATGGTTTATATATGTTATTCAAAATGAGTTATGAATCATCTTCCAACTCCTATGTGGAAATTAGAAGAAATTACTGTATAATGTTTCATCGGTTTACAAAATAGCCGAGAAAGAATAATTCAATATGGGTTATTATTGATCAGCTAATAAAATATCAACATTTCCTTTCTATATGAGCATATTTACCCATTTATCACCTTTCATGTATCTATAGTAATGATTTTATAATACATAATGGTGAAACTAATTAATTTTTTGTATCATGATTCACAATTTACATAAATATTAATAGACGATTTACCTGAAGTCACGTGATAATAAAATTTATTTGGGCACTAGATACTATAAAAAACTAATGGATGGTCCAAAATGACTCTTAAAAGGTTGTAAGATATATTAAGGTAAATTCAGTATAACTTTCAAGGTATGTGGGATTTGTATTTACTGTTGGTAGAGTTTTCTAATAAAAACATTTTCTAGTCAAGTATTCAAATTTCATTGTATGAAACATTATATATAAAGAGATGTCATACTCTATCATGTGGGATGATGTTAGTGAAAGGAATATTGTAGGCCTAGTGCTTGTCAAAGATAAAATGATAAAGGTATAGTATAATCAATATAATATTAAATGAGATAAAATCAGGTTAAATAGTAATTCCATAAAAACTAGATGAAATATCTTGAGAATCATGTGGGATATCATGTTGTAATGGAAATGTCACTATGGATGTGTGTAATAAGGTTCGGTAAAAATGTTATATTGATCCCCACATAAATCAAACACATTAAAATTTTAAAAAGGGTACGTGATATGGATTACCTTTCAGAAATGGAACCAAGCCTATTATAAGTAATTTTTTTTCATATATAATATTTATGGAAGTACATTCCATACCCAATGCATGTTCTCACCACTGTAGAAATATATTAGAAACTTTATCTATCTTACTATGAAGATCCCATGAAGATTCATGATACTAGAGAGTTAGTATTGAGGAATCAAAAGAATTTTCTATTAAATTTACTTTGTATAAATCATAAAATAAATGAATAAATTTTGGGAATTAGAGAATTTTTTTAAGAAGAATCACTCTCATTTTTTTAGATGGTAATATCCCTAAAACTTTATAGGATATATTTTTTTGAGGAATGAAAGTGACTCTCAAGCCTCAATTATAGTAACTAAAATTATATATCAATAAAAAGTTTTCAAAATACACATTTTAATATTTCAATTCATAAAAATTCTAATTGAATAGGATGAATATTTATTTTGAACTTACTTGGTCTAAAAAATCCTAGAATGAATTTTTGATACTTTCTCATCGAAATAATATTTTATAAAAAATATACAATGTATTATTTATTTATTCATAGTCTTATTTATAATTATATATTATAAGATTTTGATTTAAAAATTTTTTAAGATCATTTTGATATAAAAAAGAACATTTTCATTTAAACACGATATGTTATAGAAAATTTTATTTTTGAAAACTATTTTAAAAAAAAGGAATAATATATTTATATTTTAATTTATTAAAATAATATATATTTATGAATGAAATAAATGAAATTTATATATGATATATGTAGCTATATGAATTTATATGCATTAATTATGATTATAAATCATGTGGTTAATATAAGATCTTCTAATTCATGAAAAATTCATTTCTTGAAAAACAATTTTTCAACACGATTGTTTGATTTAAATTAAATTTTTCCTCATATATGAATTGAATTTGATAAAATAGATCCCATCTTTATAACCAATGTAATTAATGTTTTTAACATTTCAACTTATTTTTTGGTCATATTGAATATTCAAAATATTTAAAATTAGTTACCCTAGTTAATGTTTTATTAGGATTAACAGGGGTTAATCCAAATCATATGGGTAAATTTTCTAATAAGACATGTGAAAAAATTATTTTATGGAAATATTTGGATTTTATTGATCCAATATTAATATATGAAGTCATTTCAAATCATTTTAATTGTGAATAACTTTATTTTACTGTAATCTTTTGCGAAATTTCTAAGTAGTTTCAATAAAGGTCTCCTTTCTCGCTTATAAAAGGGAACCTCCTCACCAATATTATTCACACATAATAATATATTTATCACAAAAAACCCCCTTAAAAAACCTCTCACCAATGTAGTCATCCAAATTCTAGAGGTATCGGTATTTCTAAAATACCATGCCTAGGTTAATTAATAAGATATCCATAGGAGGTTCTTCTAAGAGAATGAAATTGTTTTCACTTGGCTCCCCCTTTTTTATTCTTATTTTTTCACATTAAATTATGTTTTAAAAATTTAAATATAATTATATCATTAAATAACATATACTTATAAACTAATATATTTATTTCATAATATTTATCTATCTCATTCTCTGTCAAATGGGAAACAAATCCATCTCTCGTTTATATAGTGGATTACCGCCTCACGAACTGATGTAATACGTTTTCCCTCATAAACTAACATTGATAGTAATAATTATGGAAATAATGAATATATATGATTCATATGAAATTATATTAATTCATTTAAATTAATATATTATCATCTTTGTTATCTTTTCATCCACTATTGTAATTACATTGTTGCTCATGCATACATATGGCATACCGTCTCCACAAAGAGATTTGATTTATTTTCCATGTAAAACATTAAAAATAGTTCTAAAATGGTATATAGTGAATAAATTATATATTTATAAAATTTTAATAATTATATAGATTATTAATTTATATAGGATTTATAATAACAATTACTTATGTGACAAAACATGCATGGGAAAATAAATCCGTCAACATTCGAAATAATGGAAATAATAAAATATTATTAACGAATGGGTGATAATATGTTATAAGAGGATAATATATGCTATTATAAATATCAATATGGTTTCGTTATAAATTAACTACTTGTTTAGAATCATTATACATGATTTTAATGCAATTTTAAACAAATGGAATCATAAGGTAAGGTATTTCATCTCAATTTACACTCCATTGAGACATATTTGTCATTATGAACCTATTCACTTTTATATTGTCTAAATAATAAAACATTGATATATTTTATATGAATAAATATTTATTCATGATGATTAATTTTTCAATTCATTTCTATTATTTACAGGCATTGAAATTTTTCTGTTACCAAATTGATTGGATCTATTTTACAATACAACTTTATTTTAGGATTTATATAATTTTCAATGTAGATATATTGTCATTTATCCTTCATAATATCCAATATTTTTCATAAAAACTAGATATTATATTAGTTTATGTATATTCTTCCAACTTTCCAATTCATTTGTACTTGAATTGATAAATAAAATGTTTAAAAGAAAAAATGTTTTTTATCTCTCTTTTAATCAGATATATTTTTCTTCAATGTCTATGTTTTTCTTAATTTTTTTAAAAAAGTCCTTTTATTTTGTCAAATTATTTTTTAAGGAAATTATAATTTGTCCTTTTCTATTAAAAAATGGTTTTAATGGAATATTTTTAATATTTCATAAATGTATGTTTTCAAATTTTATTACAAAAATGATTAAAGGAAAAAAATTTAATGTATAAGGAAATGATTAATGTCCCCACCTATGTAAAAATTATATAATAATTATTTCTTAAATAGTTTTTAAATTTTTTTAAAAACAAATATATTTATGAACTTTTTTATCATTTCACATCAATTACATTTATTCTTCCAAAGGACAAGATTTTATTTCAAGATATTCCATATTCCCAATTAAGACATTTCAACATGTGATTAAATTCGGTGATTGTTAAAATTATACTGAGAAAATATCTATACTATGATAACTTATCATTAGACATTAAATTTATCTTAAATATTAATATTCTTTGTATAATAGATATGTCTATTTTCTAAAAAATGTACAATTTCTACATATGGTACCCACTATGAAATATATTTTATTATTAAGGGAAGTATTGATAAATTCATTTTATTTACACAATACAGATATTTATTGATAATTCATATTGTTGATAAGTTAAATCAATCATTTGATATATAAGTAATGATTTGGATATGTAGTGATTAGTGGGGCCTAGAATTATATTTCCCCTTGATGCATTGATAAGTATAATGAGAAAATTATATTTTTTAAATTATATGGGTTTTCACCCATCATTTCAAACTACCTTTGTGAAAGGTTTTATTGGCATAGATATCATGATGTATATGATCATAATATCAAAAATTAATCTTTAGATTCATTTAGAATTCAGTTATTTTTATCCATTATATTATTACAATGATATAATCAATGCATTCATTTTTTCCCAAGTTAATGATTAAATAGAATGTGTGTTCTTTTATTTACCTTGATATATTTATTAAGACTTAAATAATCATGATAGTAAATTTATTTATTTAAATTATTGTGTTTTCAGTTATTTACCATTCCATATTTATTATATATTATTTATTCATAATAGATTCTAAAGTATGTAACCCTTACTTAGCACTTGATCTCACACTTATTTTTATTCCTTTCCTAGAAATATGAATAATAATTATCCAAATTGGTTCAAGGATGTCAACATTTTTCCATTAATATGTTTTTTATTTTTCCCTAATATAAAATGGGAATCATTTATATATCTAGTTATTCATAACTACTAAATTGATCAGTGATTTGGGATTGGGCACATTGACTCTATGCTAATATAAAGTAGACATCCGCACTAGGTTATTAAATTCATGGTTATATGGAAATCTATATAAACCGTATGAAGGGAGGGAGAAGAAATTAAATAATAAAATAATATTAAAATAGCAATTCTAGGATGAGGAACATTTTTAACTATCTCCACCCTGATATATCCTCCTAAAATCTCATAGTGAATATAAAATAATTATGTAAGAAATATAAATATTTATGATCATAATAGTTCCTTTACCTTGGACTAACTCTTAGTTTAATTCTCTATAAATATAAAGAAAACAGATTTAGAATGAGATATGAGAGTAAACTAACATAAATTATAAATAATTCATGATAATGAAAATATTACAATCCATCATTTTCAAGTAAGAACCTTATATATTGGAACTCCTTCTATGGATAATTAAATCACTATGAATAGGAATCCACACCGATATAGAACTTTTCCTTAGTCCACATAATTATTCCTTAATTATAAATAATGATTACCCTACATAAAAAACATTTTCACTTCTACCAAACATTACCCAGTAGACTTGTGAAGCTATATTTTTCACCATTTTTCTTCACTAATTGATTTATATTATATCATTTTTAAATAATCCTATATGTTTTTCATTTATCGATCCATGACACTCTATTTAATTCTAATTTAGAAGAATGAATGAACTTTAATTAAGGACATATAAAGTCTCAATCATATTTAAAATCCATCATCAGGTTTAACAAATTGTATTCCATATTCATGAATTACAAGGATATGTATGATTGGTTTTTAGTGTCATACCCTGACAATCGATGATCTACAATAGATTATTTTCAAAAATTTACATTTCATATGTTAAGATATATTTATATCCTATATATTGATAAGGTGTAAAAAAGTTTAAACATCATGTTATATTAAATAGTATTCAGTATTCCTGGAGACCAAAAATATTTAGCCTATATCACCTTTATCGATATTCACCTATCATAAATTATGAAATTCCATTTCACATGATATTTAATATAGTAAATAATTTATCCCTATTGATATCATTTAAAAGAATTTAACATAGTTTCATGCCCATTTTACTGTCGGAAATATTCCAATATCATAGGGAATGACATATTCGTGGGAACTATTCCCTAATCCCATGAAATATAGTATCATAAATAGGAGGTACCACGTGAATATGATAAATAATTATAAAATAATCCCACTAATTTCTTCTAGTGATAATTTTTATTATAGGTTTCTCATCTTCAAGGGAACCTATCACATCTTAAAACATGTACCTATCACTATTTTAATCTATCTATCCTACAAGTATTTCATGTTAATAACTTGAATAATTGAATTATAGGAAGTGAAATTGGTTTTTCATGATAGTAATAAAAATCTCTTTCATGAACCTATTATGTAATGGCTGGAAATATATTGATGTTATTGGATGAAATATGTCATTTTTCAAACATGGTAACTTTTATTCTCCATATATTCAACTTTGTTAAAAAAATAATATATCATAACATTACATTGACATTGAAAATAATAGGCTCAATTCCTCAATCTCCCTTGTGATTTTTAAGCACCCATGGATAGCTTTATATCCATTATTTCATACTCATAAAAATAACATAAATTAAGGTTTACCACTAAAATTTTATACATAATAATAATTTAATCATTCAAAT
The DNA here is from genome assembly GCA_963277665.1 of Viscum album. NCBI lineage: Eukaryota > Viridiplantae > Streptophyta > Magnoliopsida > Santalales > Viscaceae > Viscum > Viscum album. Next base: position 1,253,581,157 of record OY728120.1, on the reverse strand, counting down.
AAAAATATTTTGTTGAATTAAAAATTAATTCCAAAATATAAATATATAATTTAATGTTTAATTGTTTATTAATATTATGAAAATGATGTGAATAAATTTATTTTATTATAAAATAATATTTTTTTAAAACAAATTGTATTTCATCAAGAACATTATTATTATACATAATATGTAATATCCACTTCATGGATTTTTAGTAATATCATGGTTGGTTATATACTTTTAGAAACATGAAACATTTATTATTTTGCTTATGAAAGTTCCCAAATTTTTTTTCCCATCTTTTTATATGTGGTAAAATAAATATTTTACTCACCATGTCCTTTCTCAGCTGAACCAATAATATGATACAACATTATTATCTTATTTTTTTAGGTTCTTAAGAAAATTAAATATCAAGAATATCCATCTCAATAGAGATATCACATTGAGAAATCACTTCATAGGATTTAATTTTCTTAATTATTAGATATTTTTAATACATAATATTAAACTTCTAAATGATCCATTAAATTATCATGAATTTTATATAGTTAAATTAGGATCATGTCTTGAGAGATAAGATAAATTTGATCCTAGATACCTAGTAATTTCATCCTAACATTTTTGTAAATCTATAAAATCTCTCTCTATTTTGATATTGAGTGTTCAAGAAAAATATTTATTGATAATTATCAACATGAATTCCTTCCCCACTACGATGTTTAATGATTCTTTAAGATTGGATTTATTGAATAGGGTTTCTCACTTATCCCACTCCATTTCTAAGTAATAGAAAGATTTCATGAGATTATAATTCTAACCATATTGAATCATGGAAAATATAATTAATAGAATGTTAATTAATTCATCCATAACAAATATATTTTGAGAATAACTAAATGGAATTAATATTTTTTATATAAAGGATTCAACCATAATATATTCCTTTTTCTTTAATCATGAAATTATACATGGTTCACTTTATTTTTTATAGCCTAAGATAGTTGGGTTAGCAAAACCATATTATTTTTGACTCTAGATATAATCACATTAGTTCAGTTATTAGAAAAAAGCATTACATTTCTAATAATATTGATTGTTAACTAGATTTATTTTGTTTAATTTTAATTTACTAAAACAAAAATAGATTTATGAAAAAAAAATATTAAGAAAAATACAATTCAATTATTAAATGGTAACTAAACCTATTAATTCATAATAATTAATCCTCATATTTATAATATTTATTAGTTCAATACATATATAGATAAACCTAGGTTATTTTATATGTATTTAATTGTATAGTCTCTAACCTAACTCTAAAAATAATTAAACTTTTTTATATGAATTTTCAGGATCCCAAATTCACATATTGAGTTTTATATATTTATATAAAATATTTATAAATAAAAATTTCATATTAAAAATGTGATATAGTTTATTCAGAGATTAGATAAAATATTAAAACACATTAAATATATATAAAAAATTATTTAATAAAAAATTATATTAAAAATTATATTATGAATTTTTACTCTTCTCAATACACGTAAACCACGTCGAATATTAAGTAAAAGAAAAAGGGAAGGAAAATGACCTGGTATAGGGAATGTAGAGACCCCGGCTTGACGTACATGGACATTACATTACGTTTTCGGAATAATTAATACATAACAAGAACCAAAACTCAAGGACTGCAATAGTTTATTGTCTTTGGAAACTCGGAACATAATCTTCTAATCATATAGAAAGATCTTCAATATCTCCCATAAAGATTTTCCCCTTTTGTTTTATTACCTAAAAAATTTCTTTAAATCTTGGTAAAATGAAAACATATAAAGGGTGAGCTCAAATTCTTAGTAAGGGTAAGCATGGAAAAAATAAAACAAATCATATACATTGGAACTTAAAGAAAACAAGAACATAATGTTTAAACTTCAAAATCTTGAGAAATAAATCTTGGAAGTACATAAGGCATAAATCATAAAGGAACTTTAATCATGATAAAATAGCATGGGAATAAAACATGTAATTGTGGAAAACCATTAAGCATATGATATGATTTCCATAGTAGCCAAGGAATTTCTACCAAGACCATCTTAGTGGACAAAGTCCCTTACTGAATCGAGTTCACTCCTCGTTCCAGTGTTGTATCACTGAACCAGCTTAACATGCCATTCCATCCATGTCTATATCATGAGATATAAATCATTAACTAATGAATTAGAGGGAGATATAGGTCCCACCCATCTCATAATGAAATCATTCTTACTTGTGCCACAAAATAAACAGAAATCATTCATCATACCCCAAAGAATAAAATGGGTTTCATAAACATCATCCCATCATAACATAATCCATATAAAACAAATGGATATCATTTCATCATAAGAAGAATCAAAAGATTTAAATAATAGAGACATTATTCTTTAAAAATAACCATATTAACTAATTTCATCATAGATGGAAAATACATTTGATAAAACACTTGAAATGAATTCTTGAGGAAAATATCTTTTCTTCTTTAAAATCATTTTCCTTTCACAAAATGCCATGAAATTTTAAAATAAAATATTTTTTTTGAAAATAGTCATGAAATATTATATTGTAAGATTCATTAATATAAGTAATTATGAAACCATAAATATCTGTTCATGTCATATAAGTTAAAAAAAACTTTCTCCTCGTACATTTAACGGAAGAGTCAAAAAGTACCACGTATGGTAAACAAAAGAAAGATTCCTTCCACAACACAATGTAAAAGTTAAAGAGGGATAAACATGACATTAAGCATACATGGAATAATATTAAGAACCCTATTAAAAACATTTTTATAGACATGGATGAAAAATATAACCCTGGTAAATACTTACTTATAAGCAATCTCCGAAAAAAATGAGATTTGCAAAATTATCCCTTACCTTAGGTCCAATTTCATCCGTACGTGTCTGAAACTCTTGTATAGTAGGTTTAAACATATTATTAAATTTTAAAATAACCATAATAATATTTATGATATCATATATGTTTCACTTATGACTACAGATTACCCCTTTCTTTTGTCAATTCCATGTTAAAGGTGTGTTTTCGGTAAAATCGTTTCATTTGTCGTATGTGTTTGAACTTGTTTTTCTTGATATTATTATTACATATAACATTATTTAATTACATACAGAATGTAAAAAATTATTTATATATCATATATATATACAGTATCTATATATATAATATATAGATAAATGAAATTAAACACACCATTCATGGAGACGGTAGGCTGTACGTACGCGTGAACGTTGTTTTTCTTTCCTTATTGACTTGAATCAATGTAAGTAGATGACATATATATATATACATAAATTAAGTAGAATTATTATGTTATATATACCATTATTATTCATTATATATACTTTATAATCATTCTTCAATGATTAACATGTAGAATGAATCTCATCGCTTCGTGGAGACGGTAATCCGTACGTACGCACGAGCGATGATATTATTCCCATAATTATTGAATGGAATTTGAGTGGATGATATAATATATAATAATTTGTATGATGTTATAATAACCAAATATAGTTATTATTTACACCATTATACCCATCCATTTATGGTGGTGGTGGAAAACCATATTACACCACGGCGTTGAGACGGTATTTCGTATGTATGCACACGTGGTGATTTTGTTTTCCATATGATGGATAGATGTTTAAATGTGGTTGTTTAATATTTATAATATAATATCAGTTTATTAGTGATAATTATGTTAGTAAATTATAATGAAACAACTAAAGAATAATAATTTTAAGAAGAAAGAAACTTGAAATAATCGGTAGAAGAGATTACCTCTTCTTCGACGCACCTCTTTTAAGCTTCCTCTTAAGGAACTAGAGTTGGTCTTTTGAGAAGACCAGAACCTCTATAATATAACTAGATATGTTGATAAGATAAATTGGATTGTTTTTTAAGTTATTGAAGGCTCAAAATTTAGTGAAGAGGAGAGGGAAGGGGGTTCCCTCATATAGGAGAGGAGAGGGTCACTTTTGGAAACCTTAAAAATATTAATTAATAATAAAATTAAACCCCAACTAAAAAACTACAAAAATTACTCAATTAGAATATGAGATGATATAGGGTTTTAATATCATCAACAAATAAAATTATGACATGTTTTATGTTTATTTTAGACCTTATCAACTAGATTTATCATTATTTAATCTATTTAATTTTATTTGTGGTAATAAAATTCTAAATTTTAAATTGTTATAAATACTTACGTAAATGTGGTTAATTTCCCATAATTTGATACTTTATAAACTTTTAGACCATATAATTTTCAATTTGTAGTTTTTAAGTATTTTTGAGATTTTTACATAATTTAATAATATGTTATTTGTATAAAATATCAATAGTGTCAATTTTAACACTATTCATTATTTGAATTAAAATAAAAACCACACAGAAGATATGTTCAAACAAAAATATATAATATATTACTAACATGTCATATTCATAAAAAGAATTCATGGGGAATATTAATTTGTTCATATATTATTTATTTTAATATTTTTAAAGCCAATTATTTGGTATATCTCGTAATAAAATAATTACTACAACATTTTTGTATTATTATTTTATATACTTATTTGTTGAATAAAAATTAAAAATAAAATCCTATAATTAATATAAATATAATAACTTTCATAATAATATTTGTACTCGAATTTATCATATTAAAATCACAACATTTAAATTCTAATATTTATTAAATTAAGAAGGTGTCCTCTTTGACATCATTTAAAATAAAACAATATAGGTGTCATAATCACTTTTATAAGGCTCTAAATGGTCAAATATTATACCCTAGGATGATTATGGTTTACATTTACATGAAAAATAATTTTTTTTCAGGTTTTTGTGCATTTTATGTTCACTATTAGTTTAATAAAAACTATATTATTTATTTTTCACTTAATAAACAATTTCTGCATCACAATTGTGTCACCATTAATGACAATTATTTAATCCCTAAAAATTTAAAATAAATTCTCATGATATATATAATTTTATTATATTTATGGAGACTATTTATATTCTAGTTTTTATTAATTTTATCACTAAATTAATATTATTACACTTATAAGAAATAAGAGAGTGAAATGTTGTCACTTTATTTGATTTTAATAATAATTACATAATTTTCATGGTCAAAAGTCCATAAAATGAATATATTTAGACCCTTAGGTGATATGGGTCGACTTTTATTCATCCACATGAATTTTGGCAGGTGTTAGGGTAATTTTATAATCTTATTTTTACCCCTAATTACCTGATATACCTTTAACTATAGTAAATAAAATTTACCATAGTTACTATTCATAATGCCTAAAAATAAAAAGTAGCTTATTAAAATAATTTGGACATAATGATTCTGAATAAGGAATCCGTTTTTCCAAATTCAAAACACAAAATTTTCATTAATTAATTTAAAATTAATCTCGCTGTTGAGAAAATAGGTTTTAAAAGTTAAAATGTAGCAAAAGATTAAAATGTTTTTACTTATTAATTCAATGTAAAATAAATGCTAATGACTATAATTATATTAAATGTTAAAAATTTATTCTATTTATACTTTAAAACCTTTCAATATTATAATTTAACCATATAAATTATCTTGATGAATAAATTTGTTTTTAATTAAAATTTAGCGTATTTTTACTATTCATCAAAATAATAAACTTATCAGAAAAATATCAAAAATTTATCCAAAGTAAATTTTTATATCTTTATTCAAAAGAATAATTTTATTTTTTAAAATTGAACTTATAAACATATTGAAATCTAAATTTAATGGGTGTTCCATCAAAAGGTGGTAAAACTGTATTTTTGGAAAAATACTTATTTTACCCGAAAAATTTATTTTGTTCTCATACCATGTTCTATAAAATATGTAAGATAATGTCATAAAATTAAAAATTTAGTTACTAATATTCATAATGGATAGTTAATAATAACAACATATCGTTGTTTAGTGAAACTCAGTATTGCGTATAGCTCACGATATTGAGGAAGGTTGCTCTTGCATGCAACACAAGCCAAGAATAGTGTTTGCGTATAATATAAGATAATACGGTGTTGATTATAGAACAATATAATTTTGGTGTAGCGTAAAACAAAAGAAATCAATGAAATTAAAAGAATATTTTTCATAAAATCTCGGGGTGTTACAGGGAAAGGCATAAAATTCAAGAAATAATGAATTCTTAAGAGGTATAGTGGGATCATAATAGTTTATCTTTGTGTTTTCTGTTAATGAGAAATATGAATCATGTATTATGAATATTATAAAAATATAAGAAATGGAAATCATGGAAATAATACAATTATAACTACAAATAAAACATATTATAGTTTCAATAATTCATTTACCATCCTCAATATATAACAACTTATGAAATTCAAAAAATACTCAATACATCAAAGAATGAATAAATAATGGTCCCGACCTTCATTTTATAATATTTTCATACTTATTAGATCCATATATAATTTATAAAAATAATCATACATCAAACATAAATATATAACATGATTAACTTCTCAAAATAAATTGGGTTACATACCCATTTCACAATGAATCCCAGAAAAATCAATAAAAGATAGAGGGAGATAATAAATATATGAATCCATAGAAAAAGAAAGATTAAGTGTTTCATAATATACATTTAAAGGATTATTTTAGTTTATTAAAAAGTATTCAATAGATTTTTCAGTATCTTGAGAAAAACTCATATAATTTTAGGATTATAGAGAATAGCTGGTCAAGCTCAAGGCTCATTTCACACTAAAGAGAAATATCAACATGAGACAAGATTAAGACTCAGTATATGCCAAGGTAAAACCTTTGAGAATAGTGAAAATTTTCCTGAAATAGTTAGTTTCACTTATCATTTGACACACAATTAATAACAATGTGGAATTTTAAGAGTCATGATACAACGCAGATCATAGGCTTAGTGCATTAAAAATTATCCAAGCTAATAAAATTATGATAACATCATCAAAGTGATATGAAAATAAAAATCTATATATATGGAGTTATATGGGTAAATATTTTCCATCTAATAGATCCATTCATAATACCTTCATGGTATTCCACTTTATCAAGGTTAAAATTTCAAACCATAGAAAAGGTCGTCATTTAAGGATGAAATCAAAATAAGCTTGGTGATGGGAACCCTTACCTTCATCCCTTCAATCCAATGAGAATTTTTGTGGACATTTTTAGTATCACATATCCCCCAAGATTATCAAAACCTTTTTTCCTTAACTAAGAGACGTAATATGATTATGTTTTCTCATATCACATGAGTGGATACTTTAGTCATAATGTTCATGATTTTATATGTTTTCAGTCTTTATAGGGTGGTTTTTCCTTGGTAATTAAATTTAAAAATATCTTTATCCTGTAAAATTACTATATAATTTGTTGAAAATATACCCCAAACTCAATGATCTAATATTATAAAAGTGGTAAACTACTAAAAAAAATTCTGTGTCTTTATTTCCCTACTTCAGGATCATCAATTGGATTCAAAACCCTATGAATTTTTATATAGACCACACTTATTTTATATACATTAGTCACCTATTTAATACTCAATCATCTCATGTGTTGTAGTTCTGAATACACTATGATTATTTTTTTTAAATCTTGATCATATTATGAACACCAAAATCTAATTCATAAACTTATAGAATTATTTTGATCAAAAAAAGTGTTTTTGTTTTGAAATTTAGTGTCACTCTCATAGGAATCCCATTAGTATTCATATTCTATGACTTGAGGACTAGTGTAGAATACTATTATGTGTATATCAACCAGAAACTCTATTTATAACCATATTTTATAAGATTAAGTTCATTAAAGGGTTGTTGTAACATATGTTTTGTGTTTATTGTTCTCTCATGCACGACCTTAAATTACATTGAGAGGTCCTTATTGTATAACCTAAATCTATATTGTCTAGAACCTAACCATGTGAACTTATATTTTATGGCACAATGTCCTCCTCAACTGATGTTAAACTAAATTTCATTCCAAATTACATAGATTTAAAATATAAACCCCATTATTATGGATGAGTTTCATGACCAAATAACATGGATTTAAACATAAAAGTTATTCCTCTTTTATTACCATAATATTATAATTCTCTTTTATTAAAAATAAGTGTCATTCCATTTTTACATTTATTTTAATTATTTTCAAAAAATATGTGGATATTTAATACCCTATTTAGGATGCATAAAAATATTTTTATAGGTTTCTTCCAAACATTATAATAATACCCCTCTCATTCAAACATTCCAAGATGGATATAAATTATATGGAAAGTTACTAAATATATTTAAATTATACTATGTACCACATTATTCATGTGATAAAAAAAATATTTCATGTGGTATGAGGAAGAGGTGGTTTAGTTTCATTATTATATCTCTTTAAATTTATTGTTTTTAGTTATTCCCCTTTTTCAAAGGTCTCTAACCCTCTAAGTTATACAAATATGTAATTAGTGGTATTTTTATTGGAAATAATTTCAAAAACATTCTTAAATCTATAAAAGAGACTTATACTATTTAATAAAATCATTTTGGGGATGATCAGACATTCCACTATATTATCATTGACAAGTTTGTCTCAATATGCCACATGTTACCCACTAAAAGGGAGGTTGTAATAGACATAAATAAATAAATAAAAATTTGTGAACCATACATTATATATTTTCCATTAAAATTCATTGATTGACCATGTATCATTATTTTTTATATTTTATTTTTATTTTATTTGTTTATGACACCCAAATAATTCAAATAGGATCTTAATCTAATGTAGGAAAATTTTCCATGATCCTCAACCAATTTGGAGGATTTATTATAGTAATTATAGTTAATATAACCTAAAATAATCATTTATCATTCTTTTATAATTATTCCATTATTATTTATATGACTACCTCATCTCCAAGTCATTAAAATCCACTCTAACTAATGTAACACCTTCATTACCAAATGGTGAGAATATTGGAATACGAGTACTTCCCTGATGATGTGATCCTAACCTATTTAACATTCAATGAAAAACAATAAATGATGAAACCAAAAAGAAGCCACAATAAAAATAAATAATTTTTCAAGAGACCCTAATTATGATATAAATCCACTTTAAGAGTCTCTCTCTCAAATTCTATAATCCATTCCTCCCTTTATTAGGGGATTAAATAAGGATGTTTTATATGATTAGGTTTGTTCTCAAGAGTCACCCCAGAGAGATCCCACTATTCATGGCCATTTGTACCATTGTGTAACATAAATTCCCCTAAGAAATTTCAATGTAGACACTAATCTAGTCCTCTAGGACTGAGTATTGAAAAGAATCCACATACATCAACTCATCTCCATCACTATGGAACTTATTTTTTAAAATCCATTACTGAGACCCCCATATTTCACCCCAAAATCCGAATAATAATCTTAGGAGAGTTCATGGATATGTTGAGTTATTTCATATGATTATCCACTAATTATGATTTTGGTGACCTTTCTGTATAACTTATCTCCTCTAATGGAATCCAAGTACCATATAGGTCCACCCCATAGAAAAATAATTTATAGTGTTCCTCCCCATGTCAATAAATATATAAATAATAGAAGTTATTTTAATCATAATTCATCCATCAACCATAATGTAAGTCCTACTGGGGATTAAATATCATGGTACACATAATTCCTCCCAATACTAATGATGAAGGATTCTATGGAGATCCTACCTATGGTAGAAGATGTTTTTATCCCAATGGACCTCTTGGAAATTATGTATTTATAAACTATATAATTCCACCAGGTAAGGAAACCATAAATAGTAAAATAGGTCCTCCCAATGATGACATGAAAAACTAGCTAAGTAATCCTCTCTATGCTAACAATGATAAACACCATATAGGTCCTCTCCATAGACTTTAAATCATCAAAAAACATTGATTTCCTACACTTGATGGATAAATAACCTAATATGGATCCTACCTCATTCTAATGAAAATAGAAACCATGATGGTCCTCACTATTGTATAAAACCACTAAACTACCATGTAGGTTCACCCCATGAGTGGAAAATCAATATACATGGATTTCGTCCACATGTATATTACACCAAACATTTTTGAGCTACTTCCCATCATGAAGACGTTAATGATTATGGAGGTCCTCCCCAAGATTAAACCCAAAACAAATTCATCGATCATACAAAAGAATAATAATCTCCTCCCCATCTTCTAATTTTACGGTCCTCCTAATGAAAAATACACCACCTTTTGTGGTATTTTTCTCTATGTTGAAGAAACCATCTATTATTGGGTTCCTCTGCATGATAACACCAAAACAATCATTGATTTACTCCTCATGTTGAAAATGATAACTATTATTGATTCCCTACCCATAACAGCACAAAACCCACCATGAATGTCCTTCCCATTATGAATAAGTATACTGCAATTAATGGTCTCCAATTGATAATTTCAAAAACCACCAATGAGCTCCTCCCAATATGAGGATATATGGACCCATTATTAATCATTACGTAACCTTGTTTCATTAGGCTATAATCAAAACTATTTCATTCCTAAATATATTTTAGTTTCACAGTTTTAGATAATTTTCACACAAATCATACAGAAAAAACCCATACATTACAATGCATAGAAATCCACATAGTATTCATTTTTCAGACAACATAAAACATTAAAAATAAAATTCATTTTATTTTCGTGACATGTCTTCATGAATATTTACATGAATTATTCTTTATTTTAACTCATCCTTAAACCCAATGAAAAAAAACATTTAAGAATGTGTGATGGGGACAAAAAACTCAGTTTGGGATATAAAATAAATAAATCAATTAGTCTTGTTAAATAAATGAAAATCCATTAAATGAATACTTTCATAATAATATATTTTAATCATCTGAAATGAATCATATCCAAATTAAAAAAACACATATTCTCAAAAACAATTATTAAAATCCAATAAAAAAAATACAAACCCTTTTAAGAAACATAGTGAATTATATTCATAGCCCCTGTGGTAAATAACTAGGTCCGATTTTAATATATAGGATAAAATACCATGGATTACTCTATTATTCTTTCTTTGGATATAGGGAACATTACCAAATGAATTGGAGAGCTATATGGGCTCCACTAGATATATTAGTTTTATCGAGCACGCCTATCATATAAGTTATATAAGGCTCACCCATCATATAAGCTTTATCATACTCACCCACTATCATTTATAAAGATCAGGTACTATATCCTAAATAATTTTTTTAAATATTATACCTTTTCATCAAAAGACCATTGAAAAATTCTTTTGAACCCATGGAAAAAATATTTTTTTATATTGAAATACCCTTTCCTCTAAAAAAATTTCAAAACAAAAATACCCATAAAAAGGGAGGAAGGGTTTTTTATGAAGATAAAATAGAATATTATAAAGTAATAAAAAACTATAATAAATATTATAATTATTGTAAAAACAATGTATTTTATATACATTAAAATATACTTTTATTTTTTATTTTAGAAATAATTTTAACTGCACCTTATAAAACACACAATAATATCCCCATTGAAAATATTTATAATAAATTAAAAAAATTGACATAATATTTACTTTATAATTCAATTATGTCCATAAAAATACATATATTAAAAAAATTAATAATATATACATGGAATAAATGTTTTCATAAAACAAATCCTTAAAACATTTAAAATGAGGTTTGTAGTTTATGTTTCTCTTACCTCAAGTCAGACTCATTACATAACATTTTTTATCTTCTTTAATGATAATAACTTGTTAATTATTTACCTTATTAAGAAAATTTTTAATTTTGATTAAAATATTATTATCCCTTTTGTATAATTTATTACCATGTTTTATTTATTTACATCATCGGTCATGGTTACGTCAGATGTTTTGGGGACATTTCATTTTGTAAACCTAAAAAATATTCAGTATGAGAAATATGTTCGGAGTGTTAATTGCTACATTATATCTATAATTATAATAATTAAATTATTATAATTTTTATACATTAAAAAAATTATAATCATATTTTAATGTAATGAATGATAAATTAATTTAATTGCTTTACAGATGTGGTAATCCACATATATGCACAAATGACATTATCATTTTCGAATATATGGATATTTAATAGATTAAATGATATTTTATATTTATGAAATTATAATAATTTAATTAATAATATCTATATATATATATAATAATTTCAACATTATAACCATCCCTGATTGGCGGTGATGGAAAACGAATTACATCAATTCGCAAGTCGGTAGTTCATCGTACAATCCACTAATGGTTTCATTTCCCATTTGATAGAAAAATGAGACATATATAGGTTATTCCATTATCATAAAAAATCGTACTATATGGGATAAAATAGTATTATTATTTAATCTTGTTTTATTAATCTTTTAAAAAGGTATAAGAATAAAAATTCATAAAATATATCATTTTTCATTTTTACCTTCTCTATATATAACCTCTTTGGTGTGCACTTTAAGCCATCTAGGTTTAGTATTTTGGTGAGATAGGGTCCAATAATATGTGTTTAGTTATGTTTTTTATAAACGTTTCAATGTATTCTATGAACCATAGTTCTCAAATGTTATATAGTAGATAGCATAGGGGGTTCCCTTTTATAAGTGAGGGGAGGGGCGCTTCAGGAATTACTTAAAGTATTAAATTAATGTAAATTAGTTTTCATGGTAACTAGAAAAAAATAGATATATTAAGAATATTATACTATTATGATCCTAAATACTCTAAAAATAAAAAATGGATAAGTTTGGGACATTTATTCACCCTTACCTCTTCATTTTAACCCCCATTGACCATTTTGACGATTACTGCGACATGAATGGTATTAACATTACACTAATCAAGAAAATTACTATAAAACGATAAGTGAAATATAAATAAAATATAGTTGATATTATAAACCATATACCCTTAACTTTTTTGATGAGATTGTTTTTATTAATTTTAAATTATTTACTAAATAGTCCATTATTATAATATATCATTAATTTCATTTTGGAAATACTCAGTTAAATTGACTATAAAGTCATCAAGAGAAAAATGGAATTAAACTCTAAAACTTTAAAACCTATAATAAATTATATTTGTCTATATAATTAATGGAAAACTATTACTCACCCAATAAAATTACTATTAGAGGTCTTAAAATAATTTCCTTGTTTTTTCTACTATTTTCACAAGCACTATGTCGGCATTTCATAAGAAATTAAGGTAATTATTTCAATAGTAAAAATTAAAAATAAATAATAATGATTAGAATATTTAAATTATATTTCAAATAAAAATATATAACCAAATATAACCACATTTTATCTTTATCAAAAAAAATATATTTTAACGTAATGTGAAAACAATTATTTATTTAAAATTATATCCAGGTCATTATCGAAGTAACGTGTCAAAAAATATCCAAATTTTACAGTATTTAATGGCAATTATAGAAAAAACATTTAAAATTAATTAAATTGAAATTATAGGGATATTTTTATGACTTACCACATTATTTTTAACTATAATTACCAAATTTACAATTACTTAGGTCACAAATATTTACTATGGTTATAATCCATAATGATAAAAAAAGATAACTTTTAAGAAAATAGTAAAATAATTATTCAAAAAATGGAATACATTTTTATATATAAAACTTATAGAATTGGAATAAATTAGTTTAATATAATACAAAAACTGCATTGAAAATTGTTTTTAGAAAAATGTATTAATAAGCCCAAAAATTATCTTTTAATAAAATCAAGTTTGATGATTATTCATATTTAATTAATTAGAATATTTATGTTTAAAACATATGTTTGTTAATTTAATAAAAAATTGGAATTTCAAATTACATTATATAATGAAAATAAATATTTGTTTTTTAAACACAGTTTGTATTCTTACTCTTAATTAAAAAATCAAATTTTTCAAGAAAAAACCCAAACATTAACCATATGAAATCATTGATATGTCAATTTCAAAAATGGTATTCATTTTTTAAAATTACAATTATAAATTTTATAAATTATTATTTTAATTAAAACCTTAAAATACTTAAATACTAATTTAAATATGTTAAAACTATTTCCTTTCAGATTGAAAAATTAATTATTCTTATAATGAATTTAAATATATAAAATATAATTAAAGGATTTTCCTAAGGATGTAAATTTTTTATTAAAATTACTAGGGTTTTTACATTCTTCCCCACTTTTGTAAATTGTTCAACAAAAATTGTATTCATTACATAAAAAATGGGTGATATTGTTTATTCATAGCATTTACAGATTACCATTTATCTTTATCATCCATAGTGTTTTTTCAAAAAAAAAATAACATGATGAATTACCTTATTCCGTAAAACATGATTTATGAGGTCAAGAATATGTAATAGTTTATCCTCATAAAAAATTCTACTAACTATACTTTTTCAAGTCTCAAAATGTGAGATATATCTAGCATAAATTTTATTAACCATGAAAAAATGAAATATGTCATGTACAATATATAAACATGGAAAAAGGCCACTCTGTAGAAAAATGAAATATTATTTCATAGGATTTCGTGTTGTTAAATGAATAAAGTTTATAACTTTACATTTTAACATAAATGTGTATGAACTTTCCATAGAGATACTATAAGAAAAATATAATTTCCTACCTCGAATAGAAGATATTTCCTCTAGTAATTTCCATAACTCTACTACCAACTGTGAGCCTCCCCCATATATTCCCACATCAACTTCCCCCTTTAAACAATTACTAATACAAATTTTCATTCGAACAACTTATTTTCACCTAATTCTTCCCAATAATATGGAATCTAAACCTACTTTACATATAATTCCTCAAATGACAAGAATGAAAAATATTATTATATTATTATTAAACTATTAAAAGATGTAAATCTCAACTTCCCTGGTAATCCATTGAACAAAAACTATTCTTGTCATCTAATGTTTTAATCATTCCCTCTATCTGTCAATTGAATTTAGAATGAAAATTTTTATTGGTATTTAATTTAGTACCCATTGAAATATGAAAACTTTTCTAGAAATTAAAAGTAAGCATATGATGATAATAAGATAAAATTGATAGATTAAATCCATACAACCTAACTATCTCCTTGAGATATTTTTAAGAATGATTATATAAGGAAATGGTATCTTCAATGGGAAGGAAATGTAAAAATTTACTTAGTCAATATAAAATAACACAAATTATTTTTTATCTTCCAGATTAATTTGGTAATATTACAAACATCCGTGGTTATTTTTTTCCATTTCCACATTGGTACTAGAATCTTTTGATGCAACCCCTCCAATAGTTTTAATTTTTCTTTAACCTGTATGAATGTAAAAAAAAAATTAACATTGTAATAAATTTATTCATTCCATCCTACCAGTAAAAATCTGGAAGGTATCATTATATCTTATTAAAAATGGGATGACTAAAATCGATGCAGTTGTATGATTCACTCAATAATTTTTTTTTTGATTGGGATACATCTAGAAGACACAAATTTTTACAATTATAAAAAACATATTCCTTGTGAATATAAACTTGTGGTAACAAACCATTCTATTATAGTTCCTCATTTCCTTTCGAATCATATTTTTTCTTATAATATTTCTAAATTATATACGAAAATATTGATTTTACTGAATCCTAAAACAAAATAAAATAAGTCCATTCATGCATAATTTCTAGGCCATTATTCATTAATAATTTATCAAAGGATCATGTTCTAAAAAAACAATGTTTTCATATTCATTATCTTTTCAATTAAAGTCATTAAAAATGTGTTCTCTTTTTCAAGATCATAATGGATCACATAATAATAATCCATACTCAATTACAACCATATTATTTGCCTAATGTTTGACTCATTCAGATATAATATATAAATAAAACATTTCTGATCAAAATATATTTAACAAGTTTCTAAATATAGAATATTCCACTATGTTTTTAAATAAAAAATGACAATAAATAATTCTAGAACATGTTTTGGATAATTTATCTAATATAGTTTCAATTTATGTGAAGCATACATAATTACCATATCATTATGTATCAAAAAACCATGCTCGTTCAAATAAGTATTACTAAAGATGAAAAATTAAAACATTTATAAGGTTAGGGCCAAAACTACACCATTCACTATCCATCGTTTCAGATATTGTAAAAAATCATCACACTATTTTTTAAGATGAATTTAACTCCTTTTTTGATTTACCTTAGTCGGTATGCTAGATAACTGAGAAACAAATTCAGAAAATTGATTGTAGTAACCCATAAATCCAAGAATACAATGTACCTATTTAACATATATAGTTCTTGATTATTATTCAACAAAATTATTTTTAGTAGGTTCAATAGTTATTTATTCTCAAGAAAAAATATACACAACTAAATTAATATGTTGTATAAAAATTCATATTTACAAAATTTTCCATTTAGTTTTTTTCCCTTTTATGCATTGTAAAACAATCATTTGGTGTCATTCATTATTTTTATGAATTTTATAATATATTAATTTATCATAAATAAACATATCCAAAATCTTATCTAAATATTCATGAAAAAATCTTTTAATTAGCTACATGGATATAGATGGTGTATTAAACCACATAAATATCATAACTATGAACTCATAATTCTTATATCTTGTCCAAAACACTATCTTTAAAATATAGTCCTCCTTCACCATAAACTGGTGGTACCCAACCGTGATATCAACCATTGAAATAGATTGTGCTCCTTGGATCTAATAAATAAAATAATTGATATAAAGAAAATGATAAATTTTCTTAATAGTGATATTATTCAAGGATCTATAATAAATAAAAATACCTATTGAACCACCTTTCCTTAAAAATGAAATAAGATAACCCTATGGTGATGTTCCTAGATGAATCAAACATTTATCTAGAAACTCTTACAACTACTTTTACAATTTCAAAAGTACTACTTCATCCATTCAATAATGGGGTTTTAAATAGGACTACCATGAGGAACAAACTCAATAATAAACTCAACCTCTCAATTAGGATTAATATAGTAAAATCATTGGGAAATTAAGGAATATATTCTTCCATAATTTTTTCATTATTAATCTAAAAACATTATTTCTTTGAAAAACATGAGCTAGGTAACATTCACTATCATATCTAAAACATTTATCATATTCTGGATATGTTATCAAAGGTATAAAATCATTTAAATTAAATATTTTAACTCTTTAATTAATATTATCATGATAAACTAAAAGTAAAGTTATACACAAGATAATATCAAACACTACTATGGGTATTTTAATAATATTTTCTGTAAGAACCATTACAATGATAATAATATCATCATTCTTAAAAAAATTTGTTATATAAATAATTCCACCTAGATATTTCACTAAAAGATATATCTTCTTTCATGAGTTTATTTTATAATTTTTCTTAAAAATATCTTAGAAATAATGTAATTTGAAGATCTATATTTTATTAGAGCATCTATATAATTCAAATAAACAACTGATATACCTATCACCACTGAATTAGATGAATCAACATCAACCATTGTATTAGAAAATAAATTTGCCACACATTTTTTCTTTTGATCTGGATGATTCCTACCCTAGGAAACTAACTTTTTGAAAAAAGATACCATAATTACTCAAATCATTGAAATAAAAGCATCTCACCATTGTTTGTATACAAGTTTCCCCATTCATAGATTTTTTAAGAATATTTTCTTTACAATCATGGGCCCTATGAATAAACAAACAACACTGATAAAACTTTTTAGATCCTATAAAACATTCCATAAATTTTTTTTTCTGAACTATTAACATGTTGGGGGTTCACCAATAGATTTTTTAATTTACTCCTTCCCCCATTTCCCTCCGAATTGATGGATTCATACTCTTATCATCTCATAGATCATATTTTTCATCATACTCAGTCTATAAATTCTTAGATCAATGAAATAAATTCTCATAAATTTAAATTCTTATGAAGCCAATACTTTTTGTAAACCTGTTTTTCATACAAAGTAAATTATATTTATTTTTCTGTAAATGTCTTGAATAAAATTTGGTTTATTGCTGGATAATAATGAAAACATTTATTCATATGTGGCTATTAAATCTTCCTCATTCCTAAATGCCATGAATTTTTTATCCATACAAAGTCTAATATCCTTAGGTAAATATTTTTATAGGAAAATATTATTATATAAATCTCATTAAATGGAATCAAGCTCATCCCTCTCATTGGAATTTGAAACTATTGACCACCATATATCAACTTCACCTTAAAAATAATAAATTTAAAGTGTTAAATTTTGATATTATATACATCTCATAATATAAAATATCTTTTCTAGATAAATAACCCAATATTCATTTACCTCTATGTTTGAGGTCCCAACAAAAGATAGAGGGTGTTATTTAATAAAATTCTCAACTATCAATATCTTCCACTTGGGTAATCATAATTCCTCTCTAACATAGATTCCACCACTCTTTCAAGTTTTTTTAATGGATATTTCACAGAAACACAATGTTCACTTCCAATTATATCCATTAATGGAAATTGATTTCAATAGAAAATATTTTCTTGATACCATTCTACATCATCTTAATTGTTTCCACTATTGAAAACTACTCTTAATAGAGATAGATTAAATTAAGAAACATGGCAATCAATAAATTTTATATAATAACAAATTATCTATAATGTAAAACATTTCAAGGGTATTTTATAAACATTATCCTAACCTCTATTGTAATATAAACATTCACATTATCGCCATCTATAAGAACCTAAACTTAATCATTACAAAATCTAGTATCATTAGAGTATAATTCATTTTCTTGTATTCAAAAATATATTTTACTATTATAGTTGTAGAAAATTAGGATATAAGTCTTATATAACAAACCCATACATTACAAAGTTAACACATCCACTTAGTATCCCTTTTTTTCTTATACTAATTTTTTTAAAAGATTCATGTCTTCTTTTCCATAAAAATATCTATCACTTTTGACTTAACTATTTCGATAAATACTGGAACGTGAAATTTTGTGTTTAGTAGTAAAACATGCTATGTATTTTTTTATAATTTATAGCTGAAAAATACACATCACAATATACAAATGAGGATATTTTTTTGTCTAGGTTCTGGATAATTAGAAAAAATTTACATACACTAAATCAGAGTTCGAAAGAAATATAACAATATAACTAATTGGATTCATCTGCTATATCACCTTAATAATCCTTTTCACATATGTTGAATCCTATGAAAATTTTTAAAAAATATGGGATGAATAAAAAACTCAGTAAGGGATATGAAGAATGAAATATTTAGTCAACTGATAACATAAAAACCAATAAAACCCACAATCATAAAAACTCATATTCCTAAAAACATCATGTAGTTTCCATAGTACATATTTACCATATCACTTTTACATTCACCCTTACACATTTAATAACCTTTTTTTAACTTCCATCTCTAGAGTATGTAATACATTGAAGATCTATAATGGGGTTCACCCATCATATCTTGAGCAATAATGGGATCAACTAATCATATCTTGTGATATAATTGTTCCCACCATTCATATCATGAGATATAATGGGATAAAACCAACATAAATAATTTCCAAGGAACCTATCATTAATAAATCACTTCATAACTCATTTTCACCCTTGAGAACAACCCATTCACTTTTCAAAATACCCTTTTTCGTAAAAATCACTCTTAGAACAAAAACACTGCACACACAAAATAAGGAAAACTTATTATTAAGAAATAAATATAAAAAATTTAATGGAGACAATATAGTATTAAAGGATCATGGAATCAAAATATAACACTCATTTCATAAAAAATTGAACAATCTAATTGGATTTCATAAAGGATGCATCTAAAAAGATTTTAAGAAGAAGGTCCTTTACAAATACCAAAAAAATTAAGAGATAATTTATTAAGTGAAGGAAATATATATATATACTATTTATAAACATAATAAAAAATTATATAATCAAATTAAATTTCAGAATTCCACTTATCATGATAAAACCCATTGATGTTGAAGGTTAACCCAAAGAATGGAAATTGGGTTTAGAATTCACTTATGATATTTTGGCATAGTAACAGGTGTACATGGGAGGGATTTATGGGAGAAAAAGGGTTATATCATCATTAATACATCATATGGGAAGTATGTTTGGAGATAAAATATACCCCATGTTTAGGAGTTAAAAATAAAATAGCACAACATTGTGGGGATTCGTGAATAAAAGTGAGAATGAGAGGATCTCTTACCTTGGGTTCCACTTCACACAAATGCATTTAAAACGACTTTAAAAAGGGTTAAATAGTGTTATTAATATTTTAAGGAAACATTTTCATGTTTATAACACCTTTAAAGATCATTTTATAACATCATTCCACCAATTCATTAATAATATTTTGATAATTCCATTGTTTTTGGGTGCGCTCTTCACATGGTTTCCATGATCGGTCCATGATGGACATTCTTGTCAATTGGAAGTGAAAATATAGAATTGGAATAGAATGGTATTTGAATATTTTTAGAACCATTTATTATACCATTTATCATTTTTAATTTTGATATTATGATTATTCATAAGTTAAAACATTAGTGATGTTCGTTTAGATCATTTTGGTGGTTCTTTGACAACAAAAAACTCATTTTTTTTGTAAATTAAAATAATGTGTAAAAAGTTATTCTAGAACCTTATATAAGATATAATATATAAATAATAATCTAGTTAAACCATATAAATGGTTTCATGTCCATTCATGAAGGAGTTAAATAAATTTGAAATCACATCATCCACAATGTCGGTAAATTGACACATCAAGGATGGTGTTTCAATTTCTTGAATAAGCGGGAAATGAGAAGAAGTATAATAGTAAATCCTATATAGATTTGATGAAATAAATAATATGTAAGATACAAGATAATCAATGAAAATTTGATAAGGTGAGGTGAGGAAAGAAGAAGAATTGAGAAGAAAATGAAAAGAAAAGAAAGAAAACAAAAGAGGATGTTTACCTCTTGATCTCTTCTCCTTGATATCCTTCTCAAGGCACTTCGTTTAGGCCTTTTGGTGAGACCAGAAGTTCTTCGAAGTGGGGATGGGTCTTGGGAGGTTTATTATTCAGAACATAGTTAAGGCTCATGTCTTAGGAGGTGTGGGGGAACAATGGAATGAGGGTGGTATTTATAGTGGAGGAGAGGAGAAGTTTTACATTATTTAAATTATTAGATTAATATTTTTTCCCAAAACTATGAATAGTCTTGATTCATGGGACCAAAAAAAGTAATACAATCATGTGGGTGTGAACCAATTAGTCTTAAATCATCCTTGAATCACTTATGATGTAGTAAAACAAGTATTAACTTTTATCGTAATTTATCTTATTCTACAATTCATCAAAAGTACAAGTATTTTAGAAAAATCCCAAAAATTAACCCTAATAATTTTTCAATTTGTAGAATTAAAAAATGAACTCCATTTTTTAAAATCCTTTTCTAAATATGATTAATTTTTTTTAAATAAAATACTATATTATTACAAAAATAAATATTTTAAAACATTTATTTACTTATTCCTTAATATGGGTATATCATAACACCAATTAAATCTTATATGTATAGTATCCTAGATGAGGTTACTATTCATATTGGTATGTTACTATTCCTAAGAGTATGGTATTATTCATAAGGGTATGTTACTATTCATAAGGGTGTGTTACTATTCATAAGGGTATGTTACGATTCACAAAAAATTAAGTTTGTTCTATGAGACTCAAAAAAACATACTAATCACAGTCATGTATATCGGATTTTTGAAATTAAAAACACATAAGAAATAAAAAATAGTTTAATGGTTAGTTTATTAAGGTCACACAGTATTCAGTAGTTCATTTAAGAAAATAGTGTTTCCTTTTAAATTATCTAGATGCTACAATATCCCCACCTTAAATGAATACATCCCACTCAATTTGTTCATTGTAAATATATTTCTAAATTAACATATTTATAATTATAAAAAAAATATTTTCTTATGTGTACTTAATTAACTAGAATATTAAAAGTAAACACTATCACATAAATTTTTCTAAAAAATTGAAAACGTATAATCTACAATGTTTTCTAAATCATTCCTCTGATTCTAACTATAAAGACCTGAACCCAGACTTCCAGATTCAGTACTAAATCATGTTGTGTAATTATTTGAAAATATATTACTAAAAATTAAACATTAAATTATACAAATGACGAACTTTTCTGATCTAGGTTCTTTAAAATTAGACACCAACTTACATACATTGAATCAGAGTTTACAAAAAATATTACTATATAACTAATTTAATTCATCTGTAGTAGCACTGTTACATTCCATTGAATATATAACAAATCCTGGAAAAAAAATTAAAAAAACTTTGGATGAATACAAAACAAAGTAAGGAATATAAAGAAAGAAATTTTTAGTCAAGTGATAAATAAAAAACCAATAAAACCCATTATCATAAAAACTCATATTCATAGAAACATCATGTAGTTTCCGTATTAAATATTTACCATATCACTCTCATATTCACCCTTACACATGGAATAACCTTTTCGTCAACTTCCATCTCTAGAGTACCCAATGCATTGGAGATCTATAATGGGGCTCAACTATTATATCTTGTGCTATAATGGGCTCAACCAAACATATCTACAGTTATAAGTGGTTGAACCCAAAATATCTTGAGATATAATGGTCTCAAACTGATATAAAAATGTCCAAGGAATATCTCATTAATAAAACAGTTCATAACTCATTTACACCCTTGAGAAAAACACATTCAAATTTCAAAATACGTTTTTTTGTAAAAAATCACTCTTAGAACACAAATAGTGAAAAACAAAATAATGAAAACTTATTATTCAAAAATAATAACAAAACAAATATTGGAGACCCTATAGTATTAAAAAATCATGATTTAAGAGATATGGATCAAGGGGAACCAGGTGAGATTCTTAAACCTGGTGAAGCAGATGATCTCTCCGAACACATCCCGAAGAATTGCATAGGTGATGTCGGTGATGTGAAGACCCTTGTTTAGCCTATTAGTCACGAGGATATGTGTTCATTCACAAGAATGGATGACGTTACCAAGTTAATTTATCTTAATGAAGATATTGGGATAAGAACGAATTTTTTGGATGTTGGAAATAATGTAGCTAGACCTTCCTTCTCTGAATTTGATTCCCCTCCCCCTAGAAGAGTGATAAAGAAGGGTGGGGGATTTATCATGTTTCAAAAAAATCAAGAAGTTGTTGAGGAATGATTCAACCTCTATCATTAGTCAATTATCGCAAAGGTCATCATCTCTATGTGTGAGAGGCTCTAGAAAATCCACGATCTGACAAAAATGGATACAGAGGTTTGGGGATCTGATGATTGGAGAATGATTGCGATGGGAAGTGGATTCAATCATGTGGTCTTCCCCTTATATGAATTTAATATGAAATCAAGGAGAAAATACATTGTCTCCTTGAACCCTGGTTTTTTTAATGTGTCGGAATGATAGTGGAACATTGATCCTATGAATGTTCATAATACCCACACACAATTATGGATCAGAATCTATAAATTAAATTGGCTTTATTGGCACACAAGTATTCTATGTGTTAGTGCTTCCATATTGGGAAATCTAATTCGAATGGATCAGTAGAGAGACAATATGAGGATAGAGAATTATGCCTAGATTTTGGTTGAAGTTTACTTGTCAAGTATTCTCATTGAGGATGTGGTCCTTACAACGATGGATGAAAGCTTCATACTTGATATATTATATGAGAGGAATCCAAAATTCTGCTTGAGTTTCTTATTATTTGGATATCTTACTGCTGAATGAAAGAGAGAAAATGAATGTCGCTTCTACAAGGTGAAGGGTCATGATGATAGCACATGTAGAAGAAGGAAAGAAAGGAGAAACTTCCTCTAGAACCCCTGAAGAACAATGGAGCTATCCAATAGACTGGGCCTAGTAAGAATGGAAATATGTACCTGGGGGGATCTTCCTCTATGGAAATAGGGAAGGACATGAACCCCAATGGGGTACCTCAACGGTCTGTCTTGGCTGATGGGGGACTAGTTGAAGAAATTTAGGGGATAGCCTCTTTCTACAGTAGTGGTATTGTTCCTGTAGTGGATAGGTAGGCTGTGATGCAGGTTGACCCCCCTGAGTGTGATGTAACTACTCGTGTGGGGAAGGACGCACTAGAATGGATAGAAGTTGAGGCACATGTTGTTACGAGGGTTGGTTTACCTGAGACAGATTCTCAAGGTATTTTCACTAATGCATGCATCAATGACCATCCAGTTTCTGATCTAGGAGGGAAATTCATTCATATTTGACCCTCCGAGGCTGCCCAAAGGAAGCTTAATGTGGGCATTGATCCCTCTCTTTAATCTAAGAACACCATCATGCCCTTGAGTGGCGGATTCTGGTCAAATGAGGTAAAATAAACTCATCACAATATGTCAATGACAGTCAATCCATGGGATTCTAATGCTGCTCCCATTGGTGGAACGAGTGAGCTGCATGTTAGATCCATCAGGGCATAGTAGGTGGAGGGGATCCAACACAATAAATCATTCACAACAAACCCAGGGGATGCTATTGTTGCTCCCAGTGGTGTATATGATGAACTTCATGTTACCACTGATACACCTAATGTGAATTCTCAGAACACTGGTAATGAGAAGGGAGCTATTGGGGAAAATTAGGTGATCAAGGAGGGTTATATCATCACTAAACCTAGACATTTCACTTATCAGAAGATGGGGTAGGTAGCCCAGTGGAATAAAGGGACAATCCAAACCTCATTGGAGAAAAAGGGGGCCTTTGAAAAGGGTAAAGGCTAATAAAAAATGAGGATTCTATATTGGAATTCTCAAAGGCTAGGACACGCCCGCACAGCTAGGGCCCTTCAACATTATATTATGGCCTACAAATAGATGTTTATCAGTATTGTAGAACCTAAACTCCTCTTTGAAAACAGGAAGATATTAAAATGGTTTTCTCTAGGGTACAATTTTGTCTCTAGAAATCAACATTTATCTTATATAGAAAATATGTGGGTTTTATGTCATGATACCATTCAAATTAATTCCTATGATATTTGGCCTCAAAGCATTATGATTAATTGTAGCACTACTGGAAAAAATATATTAATATCATTTTTTATGAAACAACCTCTTATATCAGGAGGGGGAATTATGGGAGTATCTCAATGCCACTTCAAGGAGCACTGATAAAAATGGATGCTTATTGGTGATTTCAACACTATTTTGAAGCTACAGGAAAAATCTGGAAATAACTCTAATAGGATGAATGCTTCTAAATTTTCTAAGTGTATTGACTTCTACAATATGGATCATGTTCCCATTTCTCACTCTAATTTTACATGGTGTAGATACACATGGGAGGGGAAGCAAGCCAGTAATATTGATAGATTATTTTTCCACATTGATGACCATGCTTCTAACTATGGAGTCTCTTGATTCACTCTTCATAAACATCACTCTGATCCAAACCTAATTGGTGTTGATGTTAACATTCACCTAAAAACGTTATCCCCTATTCCTTTTCAATTCAGCAATGGATGACATTTCATTCCTAGATGGAGGGATATTGTCTTAGAGGCATGGAAGTTTGAAGCCATTAGGAGACATCTCCAAAGCCTTACTATGAAACTCAAGCATCTTAAAGTGTTTCTATAGGAATTTAGAATAAAATCATTTTCCAAAATTGATGATGAGAATAAGAACTATAAGGAGTAGCTAGCCAAGATTTAGATCTATTATGAGCAGAAACCTACCCTATTTGGAGATAAAAATTACATCACAAAATAAGATTGATGATCTATTAATGATGATGGAAAGATTAGTAAGGAATCAAATAAATGTGAGATGGTAAAGAAATTGTGACAGAAAATCCAAATTCTTCAACAGATTACATAAGAAAAATAGGGAATGTAGAGGGAAAAAGGTGATCAACATTGGTGGAAATTGTTACACTAATGAAATTGCGATTTCTTTGGCTGTTGCTGAGCAATTTAAAGGAATATACTAAGATAATGGGTAGTCGAGTACTCATCTCCTGGTGTACAACATAATCACCTACATTTATGGGAACTCGAATCAACTTCTAGTTTCTCCCCATGCATAGAAGAAATCAGATCTTCTCTCCTTTCTCTCAATCTTAAGAGTTCCATGGGCCCTGATAGATTCACTAAAAAATATGTTTTACTAGGACTTTTTACAGGATAACATTGAGCATCCCATTGAGGACTTCTTCTCTCACTCTTAAATTCCCCATGGAATGAACTCCTCCTTCATTGGTATCATTTCCAAGAAAATGAATGCTCTAGACTTTAAGGATTTCAGGCCAGTTTCACTTGGGAACACAATACCCAAATGCGTCAGTAAGATTCATATGAGCAGGATGGTTGGACTGGTTGATGGCATGATCACCACAAACCAGTTTGGCTTTCTTCTTGGGAGAAACATTCAAAATTGTATCTTTATGGCCTTAGAGGGCGTCAATATAATGAGAAAGAAGAGAAACGAAGGGATCTTTTCCCTCTAAATTGATATTTACAAGTCTTTAGATACTCTTAAATGGAGGTTTCACGTTGATATTTTTCGAAGATGTGGTTTCTCTAATGGGTTAGACAATTTGATTTACATCATACTTGGATCTTCAAGGTTGTAAATTCTTATTAATGGTGCCCCGAGAGGATGCATTCTTTGCACTAGGGGAGTATGAAAAGGTGACCCACAATCTAGGATTTTATTTTCAATTGCATAGGATTTCATCAGAAGATATATCCAAGATCATTCTCACATGGGACATTACAAACATATTAGGGCTGATGTGAATGAGCATACCCCATATCACCTCTTGTACACCAATGACATTTTATTTCTTGGTCAAGCTTAAAGGAGAACCATATCCTCCATTAAGGACCTTTTTAGTCATTTTGAGGAGGTGTCTTTCCAGACCATCAATTGGGACTTGTCTTCCATAGTTTATGTGAATGGAATATACGTTGCAAAAATGAACAGGATCATCAGGTATCTTGGGGTGATGAGGGGATCCTTACCT
This sequence comes from Viscum album, assembly GCA_963277665.1. NCBI lineage: Eukaryota > Viridiplantae > Streptophyta > Magnoliopsida > Santalales > Viscaceae > Viscum > Viscum album. The sequence goes on along the minus strand of OY728120.1, from coordinate 1,253,553,780 downwards.
TTCCAGTATCTTGGGTTCCCATTTTTCTAGGTAAAAGTGAAAGGAAATTATTTGGAGGGTATTTATGCTTGTATCATACATAAATAGGCTAGTTGGATAGGGAGAGATATGTCCCTGACTGGGATGGTTTGGATCATGAACTCAGTGATCATGTAGAAGTTTTTCTCCTCCTTCTCCCTCTATATATTGTCGAGAGGACTTCTCACGGAGCTTCAACTCATGGTACAAAACATTATATGTATATGGTCAACACATAAAATAATGTTGGTTACAGTTTCATGGAAATAATGTATCAATCCTATGGAGATGGGTGGGGGCCCAAGAATCTAGGATCTTCATACCATCAATGATGGTTTGATTAGAAAATTAACATGGGTACTAATTTTTAATGAAGCTGATGATGACTTCCTTTCGAACAGATTCACAAAGAGGCTTCCCAATTGCTACAAATACTACCTTGCCTTGTCGGTTTGGGAATCTCTCAAACATGCATATGTGAGGATCATGTAGTATACAAAAGGGTTGGTATGTAGGGACTATAATATTAATTTTTGGAGAAACATTTGGCCTGAAAAGCCTCTGTATGATCTGAATGTACCACATGAAGTATCCCCTCAGTACATTTCGGTCTTTCTATCACAGATGCACTCACCTGACTCTTTCATTCATAGTCATGTGGTGACTAAGTAAATATATATAATTTTATGGATTGTGACACTTTGATTTGTACCCATAGAATAAATGGATAGTTTATGTGTAAGGACCATTATAGGATTTTATGTGGGGGCCTAGTTCATCCACCTACTTGCCTCATGAACTTCATAGCCACATTTATTCGGCCTTCCAGATTCTTTTTGATCTAGAGAATCTAGAAAAACAGAATTCCCACATCTGAGCATCTAAAATGAGCCATCATTCATATGGATTCTATGTGTTCTATTTGTAAATCTGCTGAGGATTCTATACAGCATATCTTATTGGAATGTGACTTGTCCAAGAATCTCTTGTCCTATATGGTCTCTCTCTTTTTTATGGCCCTTGACACATGCATACCACTTCCTGACCTGATTTGCGGTCGCTCTCAATCTCAATGCAATGTCAAAATTCAAAATTTATTATTGTTTTTTGATGATGTAGGCATTACATCCCTTTGGGGGGCCTGAAATGCTACTATGTTTGGTGGTGCGCACAACACATTCTAGTAAGGAAGTGTGGCCATTCACAGGGACGTGTATGCTACTTCACTTGTCCACGATGGTTCTATGTCTAATATTATTTCTAGTTTACAAACTCTGAGAATGCTTGTCGTTTCAGGTCGGCCACGCAATCCTAATATGCTGAATCATATTTGATGGATACCACCTATTGTGCCTTGCCTCAAGGTGAACATTGATGGAGCTAAGTCGGGTTCACCAGGTTCATCGGGATGTGGGGGAGTGTTCTACACCTATCATGAGTTTGTAAAGGTATGTTTCTTTAACTTCATTAGAGTTTTCAATGCCTTAGAAGCTGAAATATGGACAATGATCTATGCTGTTAGGTACACTATCTAGTTTAATTTGAAATGGATATGGATTGAATGTGACTCTTAGAGTTCGGTTCATGCTTTTAGAATAAGGACACATCAGGTTATTTGTTGTGTGCTATCTCAGTGGGTTGACAGTCTCAACAAGCTCACTCAGATGCATATGGTTGTTTTGTGTATCTATTGCGAGTCCAATAAGATGGTGGATACTTTGGAAAAAATGGAACTCATTTAACTTGATGTGATGTGTTCTTTTAGAGCCCATGATTATTGTGTCACAATGGTAGAGGCTGATAGATGTGATGTGATTCACACTCATTTCTATAACAACCCCATGTATGCTTGAATCTCCTCATATTTTTATTTAATTTTCTTAGGGCCAGATTACACCTGTTCTAGATCTTTTTTCTATGAAAAAATAATGAAATTAGAAGAGAAATCTCAGGATATAAAAAAGTTATAATCTCTTTAGATTTTATAAAGGATACATCAAAAATGATTTTAGAGGAAAGACCTTTATAAATATGATAACATTTAAGAGATAATTTATTAAATGAAGATAATATGTATATATATTATAAATACACATAATAAAACTTAATATAATCAAATTAAATTTCAAAAATCCCTTTATCAGTGAAAAATTTATTGATGTTGAAGGTTATCCCAAAGAATGAAAATTTGGTTTAGAATTCACTTATGAAATTTCTTCATGGTAAAAGGTGTACATGAGAGGGATTAATGAGAGAGAAAAAGGGTCTCTCAACAATAATACATCATAAGGGCCATATGGGGGAGGTTTTAAAATATACCCCATCATTATGAATTAAAAATAAAATAGTACAACATATAGGAGATTCTTTAATAAAATCGAGAAAGAGAGGATCCCTTACATTAGGTTTGACTTACCACAAACATATTTAATTATCCTTTATGAAGGTTGAAATAGTGTTATTAATATATTATAGAAGAATATTCATTTTTATAACATCTTTCATGATCATTTTATAACATCCTTCCACCAATTAATTAATAATATTTTGTTAATTCCACTGTTTTCGGGTGTGTTCTTGACATGGATTCCATAATCGGTTTATGATAAAGATTCTTGTCGATTGGAAGTGAAACTCTAAAATTGGAATGGAATAGTATTAAAATATTTATATAAAAATAAATTATACCATTTATTATTTTGAAATATGATATGTAGATGATTCATTAGTTAAAACATTAATGATTTTAGTTTAATTCATTTTGGTGGTTCTTTGATAGTAATGAACTCATTTTGTTTTTTAAATTAATATCATGTGTAAAAAATAATTCTATAACCATTTATAATATATAATACACAATTGTAGTTTGGTTCAACCATAAAAATGGTTTCATACCCAGTATTTAATGACGTAAAATAAATTTAATTCACATCGTCCACGTTGTCGGTAAATCGACACATCACATACGGTTTTTTAATTTCTTGAATTAGTCAGAGAGGAGAAGAAGTATAATGGTGAATATTCCATAAAAATTATGATATCCAGAATATTTCAGATACATAATCATTCATTCCTCTTGGATAAGTGGTGGTGATTAAAGAATAAAAATTAGAAGGAATTTAAATGAAAAGAAACAAAACAAAAGAGGATGTATACCTTTTGATCTCTTCTCCATCAGATCCTTCTTAAGGCCCTTGGTTTTGGCCTCTTGGTGAGACTAAAGGGTCTTGGAAATGGGGACCAGTCTTGAGAGGAGTATTGGAAAAAACATAGGTAAGGATCATGTCTTGAGAAGTGTCAGAGGAAGAGGAGAATGAGGGTGGTATTTATAGTGGAGGAGAGGAGAGGGTTTACATTATTTAAATCATTAGTTTAATATTTTTGCTCAAGACTATGAATTGACTTGATTAATGTGACCAAGAAAAGTAATAAGTTCATGTTAGTTCGATCCAAGTGGTCTTACATCATCCTTTAATCTCCTATGATGCAGTAAAACATGTATTCAATTATTATAATATATCAAATTTTACTATTCATCAAAAATTCCAATATTTTAGAAAAATCCCAAAAAATTACCCTTACCACTTTTCGATGAGTAGAATTCAAAAATGAACTCCATTTTTTTAAAATATATTTCTAAATATGATTAATTTAATTTTTAAATAAAATAATATTTTAATCCATAAATAACAATTTTAAAACATTAATTCACTTATTCCAAAATATGGGAATATCATAACATCAATTAAATCTTCCATGTATTTAATCAAATGTGAAGTTACCATTAATAGGTGTATGTTACTATTCATAAGGGTAAGTTACTATTCATAAGGGTAGGTTACTATTCATAAGGGTAGGTTACTATTTACCAAAAATTAAGTTTGTTCTATTAGACTCTAAAAACATACTGATCGCAGTCGTGTATGTCATATTTTTTAAAATGAAAACATAGAAGAAGAAAAATTATTTATAATTGTTAGTTTATATTGGTAACATAGTATTTATTAGTACATTGAAGAACATTGTGTTTCCTTTTAAAATATCAGGATACTACATTATTTCACCTCAAATTAATTTTTCCCTTGCAATTCATTGATTTTAGATATATTTTTAAATTTACATATCCATAATTATGAAAAACTATTTTATTATATGTATATAATTGACTAGATGATTAAAAGTAAAAACTATCACATTATTTTTTCTAAAAAATTACAATTTCTAATCTTCATGGTTTTCTAGACCATTCCACTGATATTAACTATAAAGACATGAACCCACACTTTTAGATTCAGTATAAAAACATACTGAGTATTTTTTGTATACTAGATAACTGAAAATTATACAGAAAATTATACAAATGAGGACCCTTAAAAATACCATAAAACATCATATAGAATTGATTAATTAAATATAATATTTATATATATTATAAATAAACATAATTAAACATCATATAATAAAATTACATTTCAAAAATCCTATTATAATTAAAAAAATCATTGAAGATGAAGGTTAACCCAAAGAATAGAAATTGGTTTTAAAATTCACTTACGAAAATTTTGCATGGTAACAGGTGTAAATGGGAGGGCTTAATAAGAGTGAAAATGGGTTTCTAGTTATTAATATATAATAAGGTAAGTATAGGTGAGGTGAAAAATTTTACCCCTTCATTAGGATTTAAAAATAAAAGAGAACAACATAGAGGAGATTATGTAATAAAAGTGGGAATGATAGGATCCCTTTCAGCGGGTTTGACTTCCCTCAAACATGTTTAAACCTCCTGTATGTTGGTTGAAATAGTTCTATTAATAAAATACAGAAACATGTTCATGTTTATAACACCTTTAATGATCATTTTATAACATCATTCTACCCATTCATCAATAATATATTGTTAATTCCATTTGTTTTCAGGTGAGTTCCTCACATGGTTTCCATGATCGGTTCATGGAAGATATTATTGTTGATTGGAAGTGAAACTCTAGAATTGGAATTGAATGATATTTAAATACTTATAGGACCATAAATTATATCATTTATAATTTTGAATTATGATATGTACATGATTCATTAGTTAAAACATTAATGATGTTCGTTTAGATCATTTTGGGGGTTCATTGATAATAACTAACTCATTTTGTTTTGTAAATTAATATAATGTGTAAAAAATATTCTAGAACCATACAAAAGAAATTATACATAAATTATAATCAAGTTCAACCATACAAATGGTTTCATGACCAGTCTTCAAGAAATTAAAAGAAATTGAAACCACTTCATCCACGATGTCAGTAAATCGACACATCACGAACGGTGTTTTAATATCTTGCATAAGTGGGATTGGAGAAGAAGTATAATAGTGTATTTTAAATAAACATGATAACATCCAGAGTATTTAATATACTATATCATTCATTCCTCTATGATAAGGGTAGGTGAGAAAAGAATATGAATTGAAAAGAAAATGAAAATAAAATAATGAAAACAAAAGAGGATGTTAACCTCTTGATCTATTCTTCGTGAGATCCTTCTTAAGGCCCTTGGTTTTGGCCTCTTGGTGAGACCATCAGGTCATGGACATAGATAGGGGTCGTTGGAGGAGTATTGGTCATAACATATTCAAGTCCCATGTCTTGAGAGGTGCGGGGGAATAGGGTAATGAGGGTGATATTTGTAGTGGAGTGGGGAGAGGTTTTACATAATTTAAATCATTAGTTTAATAATTTGTATCATAATTATGAATTTTTTGGATTAATGTGACCAAAAATAGTAATAAGTGCATGTGAGTTCAAACCAAGTGGGATTACATCAGCCTTGCATTATCTATGATGCAGTAAAAAAGTATTTAGCATTTATCATAATTTATCGTATTTTACTATTCACCAAAAATTGAAGTATTTCATAAAATTTCCAAAAATTCACCCTAACCATTTCTTTATGTGTAGAATTAAAAAATAATCTCCATTTTTTTAAATAATATTATAAATATGATTAATATAATTTTTAAATTAAATATTATTTTATTCCAAAAATTACAATTTTAAAACATTTATTTAATTATTATAAGATATGGGTTTATCAAAACATAAGTTAAATCATAGATCTATAGTATCATATTTGAGTTTAATATTAATAAGGTTTTGTTAATATTCATAATGGTTGGTTATTATTCATAAGGGTAGGTTAATATTCCCCAAACATTATTTTTGTTTTATCGGACTCCAATAAACATTCTTATCGCAGTCGTGTTTGTCAAATTTTGGAAATTCAAAACACAAAATCAGAACAAATTATGTTTCATTGCTAGTTTATAAAGGTCACATAGTATTTAGTTGTTCATTTAAGAAAAAAGTGTTTTATTTTATAATCTTGGAATGTTATATTATCCCCCGCCCCTTAAATGAATTTTTCCCTCATAATTCATTCATTGTAAATATAATTCTGAATTTACATATCGATGGTTACAAAAAACTATTTTCTTATGTGTACTTAATTAACTAGAAATTTAAAAGTAAACACTATCACCTAAATGTTTCTAAAGAAAACGACACAGTCTAATCTCCAAAGTTTTCAAGATCGTTCCTCTGATACCAACTATAAAAACCTAAACCTTCACTACAGTATTCAGTACAAAACCATGATGTGTATTTTTTTTGTATAATAGATAACTGATAAATACACAGTACATTATACAAATGAGCACGTTTTCCAGTATTGGTTCTGGAGTATTAGACAACAATTTACAAACATTGAATCATATTTTACAAAAAATATTACTAAATATCTAATTGATTCATCAGTAGTAGCACATTAAATATTCTTTTAACATCTATGAAATCATGTGAAGAAACATTTTAAAAAAACATGGGCTGATTACAAAACTCAATAAGTGATATAAAGAAAGTAATCATTAGTCATGTGATAACATAAAAACCAATAAAACCCATAATCATAAAAACTAATACGCATAGAAACCACATGTATTTTCCTTTGTATATATTTACCATATCACTCTTACATTCACTATTAAACATGAAATAACATTTTGGTCATGTTCCATCTTAGGAGTACCCAATGCAATTGAGAGCTATGATGGGGCTCAACTGTTATATCATGAGTTATAATGGGATCAACCAAACATATCTTGAGATATAATGGGGTTAATAGTCATATCATGTGACATAATGGGCTCAACCCGACCTCAATAATTTCCAAGGAACATATCTTTAATAAAACACTTCATAACTCATTTCACCCTTGAGAATGACACATTCACATTTAAAAATACCGTTTTTCATAAATATCACTCTTAGAACATAAACACTACAAACACAAAATAATAAAAACATATTATTCAAAAATAACTATAAAACATATAATGAAGAAAATATATTATTAAAAATCATGAAATCATAAGAGAACACTTATGACAGAAAAAATCGAACAATCTCTTTGTATTTCATAAAGGAGACATCTAAAAAGAGTTTAAGAGGAAATACCTTTACAAATACCATAAAATTAAAGATACAATTGATAAAATGAATGGAAAATGTATATATACTGTAAATACACATAATAAAACCTAATATAATAAAATTAAATATTAAACTTCCTCTTATCATGATTAAAACCATTGAAGATGATTGGTAACCCAAATAAAGGAAATTGGGTTTAGAATTCACATACGAAATTTCGGCACGGTAACTTGTGTACATGGGAGGGATTAATGAGAGAAAAAATTGGTCTATCATCGTTAATAACATCATAAAAGAAGTATGGGGAGGTGTAAAAATATACCACTTCCTTTGTAATTAAAAATAATAGAACCCGACATTAACAAGATTCTTGAATGATTGTGGGAAAGAGAGGATCTATTACCTCATGTTTGAATTCCATAAAATGAGCTTAAACCTCATGTATGAATGATGAAATAGTGATATTAATATTTTATAGAAACATATTCATGTTTATAACACATTTCATGATCATTTTATAACATAATTCCATTCATTAATTAATATATTTGGTTAATTGCACTATTTTCTAATGCGTTCTTCACATGGCTTCCATGATCAGTTCATAGTTAATATTGTTGAAAATTTGAAGTGGAACTCCAGATATGGAATGGACTTGTATTTACATATATCTAGAATATTAAATTATACAATTTATCATTTTTTATTCTGATATGAATCTGATTCACTAGTTAAAACATTAATAATGTTCGTTTAGATCAATTTGGTGGTTCTTTCATAATAACAAACTCATTTTGTTTTATAAATTAATATCATGTGTAAAAATGATTCCAGAACCTTATATAAGATATAATACCTAAATTATAATCTATTTCAACCATGAAAATGTTTTCATGACCATTCATGAATGAAGAAAAAGAAATTGAAATCACAACATCCAAAATGTCGTTATATCGACACATCACGGACGATGTTTTAATTTCTTGAATAAGTGGGGGAGGAGAATAACTATAGTCATGAATCATAAATAAAAATGATGAAATACAGAATAGTTCAGATACTGTATCATTCATTCTTCTTGGATAAGTGGAGGTGAGAAAAAACTAAATAATTGAAAAGAAAATGAAAAAAAAGATTGAAAACCAAAGACGATGTTATCCTCTTGATCTATTTTCCTTGAGATCCTTCTTAAGGCCCTTGGTTTTGTCCTATTTGTGATACTGGAAGGTCTTTTACGTGGTTAAGATTCTTAGGATGTGTATTGAGTAGAACTTATGCATAGATAATGGCTTGAGAGGTGTTGAAGGAAGAGTGGAATGAGTGCGGTATTTATAATGGAGGAGAAGATGGGTTTTACATTATTTAAATCACTAGTTTAATATTTTTTCTCAAGACTATGAATAGTATTGATTCATGTGGCCCAAAAAAGTACTAATTTCATTTTTATTCGAACTAAGTGGTTTTATCTCATCCTTGCATCACTTATGATGTCGTAAAACATGTATTTATCATTTAACGTAATTTATTGTATTTCACCATTCATTAAAAATTCTTGTATTATAGAAAAATCCAAAAAATTCACCCTGATCATTTTTCAATGTGTAGAATTCAAAAATGAACTCTATTTTTTTAATATAATTTTCTATATATTATTAAATTTTTTTAAAATAAAATAATATTTTATTCAAAAAATACAAAATTTAAAACATTTATTTACTTATTCGATGATATTTGAATATCATAACTTTAAATAAATCATATATGTAGACTATCATAGGTGAGGTTACTATTAAAAAGGGTGTGTTACTATTCATAAGGGTATGTTACTATTCATAAGGGTTGTTTACTATTTGTAAGGGTAGTTTACTATTCACCAAAAATAATGTTTGTTCTGCCAGATCTTAAAAAACATCATGATTGTAGCCATGTATGTCAGATTTTTGAAACTCAAAACATAGAAGTATAAAAATTATGTTTAGTGGTTAGTTTATAATGTTCACACTTTATTTATTTGTTCATTTGAGAACATTGTGTTTCCATTTCAAATATTGGGGTGTTACATTATCCCCACCTTAAATTAATTGATCCCTCACAATTCGTTAATTATACATATATTTCTAAATTTACATATCGATAATTCTAGAAAACTATATTCTTATGTGTACTTAGTTAACTAGAAGATTAAAAATAAACAATATCAGATAATGTTTTATAAAAAAATGACACTATCTAATCTCCAATGTTTCCTAGACCGTTCCACTAATACCAACTGTAAAGAGATGAACCCACACTTCCTGATTCAGTTGTAAAAAGTGTTGTGTATTTTTTTAATAGATAACTAAAAATAAATAGTCCATTATACAAATGAGGATCTTCTCGGGTCTAGGCTATGAAGAATTAGACAACAACTTATATTAATTGAATGAGAGTTTAAAAAATATTAATATATAACTTATTAGATTCATTTACAATAGCACTTTAACTGTCCTTTTAACATCTAAGAAATCATGTGAAAAACATTTTAAAAATTTTTGGATAAGTACAAAAATAATTAAGGGATATAAAGAAAGTAATCATTATTCAAGTGATAACGTAAAAACCAATAAAACCCATAATCATTAAAACACATAAGCATAGAAACGTCATGCAGTTTCATTGGGACATATTTACAATATCACTCTTACATTCACCCTTACACATGGAATGACCTTTTCGACAACTTCTATCTCTAGAGTACATAATGAATTGTTGAGATATAATGGGGCTCACCCGTCAAATCTTGAGCTATAATGGGCTCAACCCAAAATATCTTGAGCTATAATGTGGATGAACAATAATATTTCTAGCTCTAATGGGATCAGTCCAATATAAATAATGTCCAAGGAATGTATCATAAATTAATACCTCATTTACACCTTTGAGCAAAACACATTCCCATATCACAATACCATTTTTTGTAAAAATTAATCATAGAACATAAACACTACACACACAAAATAATGAAATTTTATTATTAAAAAATAACTATAAAACATATAAGGTAGTATTAAAAAATCATTAAATCGACAGAGAACACTCATGACATAGAAAGGGAAAAATCTCTTTCGATTTCATAAAGAAGACATCTAAAAGGATTATAAGAGGAAAGACTTTTGGAAATACCATAAAACTTAAGAGAGAATTGATTAAATGAATGGAATATGTATATATACTATAAATACACATAATAAAACCTAATATAATAAAATTACATTTCAAAATTCCTCTTTTCATGAAAAAAAATCATTGAAGATGATGGTTATCCCAAAGAATGGAAATTGGGTTTAGAATTCACATACGAAATTTCAGCATGGTAACGGGTGTATATGGGAGGGATTAATGAGAATAAAAAGAGGTTTTTGATTATTATAGTATTGTAATTTTAGTATGGGAGAGGTTCAAAATTATAACCCTTTGTAAGGAATTAAATATAAAAGATAACAACATAGAGGAGATTCTTGAATAAAAGCGAGAAATATAAGATCCCTTACCATGTGTTCAACATACCTAAAAAATGGTTAAATATTAGGTATGAATGTTGAAATAGTGTTATTAATATTTTCCAGAAACATATTCATGCTTATAACACCTTTAATGATCATTTTATAACATCATTCCACCCATTCATCAATAATATTTTGTTAATTCCATTGTTTTTGGGTGCGTTCCTCACATCGTTTCCATGATCGGTTCATGATGGATATTCATGTTGATTAGAAGTGAAACAAAAAATTGGAATTTAAATTTTTTAAAATATTTTTAGAAACAAAAATTATACCATTTATATTTTTGATTTCTGATATGTAGATTATTCATTAGTTAAAATATTAATGATGTTAGTTTAGATCATTTTGGGGGTTCTTTAAAAATAATGAACTCATTTTGTTTTGGAAATTAATATCATGTGTACAAAATGATTATAGAACATTACATAAGAAATGATACATAAATAATAATCTAGTTTAACCATAAAAATGGTTTCACGACCAGTCATCAAGAATGTAAATGAAGTTGAAATCACATCGTCCCTGATGTCGGTAAATCGACACATCACGGACGATGTTTTAATATCTTGAATAAGTGGGATAGGAGAAGAAGTATAATGGGGAATCATTTCTAATCATGATGAAATACATAATATTTAATATGGTAGGTCATTATTTCCTCTACGATTAGGGGAGTTGAGGATAAAAGAATAATTGAAAATAAAATAAAAATAAAAGAAATAAAACAAAAGATGATGTTTACCTCTTGATCTCTTCTCCTTGACATCCTTTTTCAGGACTTTGGTTCTGGCCTCTTGGTGAGACCATCAGGTCAAGGAAATGGGTAGGGTTATTGAGAGGAGTATTGGGTAGAACATAGTCATGTATCACGGCATGAGAGGTGTGGGGAGAAAGTGTAATGAGGGTTGTATTTATAGTAAAGTAGAGGGGATATGTTTTACATTATTTGAATCATTAGTCTGATATTTTTGATCAAGACTATGAATAATCTTGTTTCATGTGACCCAAAATCGAAATAATTTAATGTGATTATGAACCAAGTTGGATTAAGTCAGCCTTGAATCACCAATGAAGTATTAAAAAGTTATTTAGCATTTATCTTAAATTATCATATTTTACTATTCACCAAAAATTGAAGTATTTCATTAAAATTATAAAAAATCACCCTAACCATTTTTAGATATGTAGAATTCAAAAATAAACACCATTTTTCTAAAATAATTTCATAATTATGATTCATTTAATTTTTAAATAAAATTTATTTTATTCCAAAAAATAAAAAATTTAAAACATTATTTAATTATTCCAAGATATGGGTTTATAAAAACATAAATCAAATATTATATGTATTATATGATAGGTGAGGTTACTATTCATAAGGGTATATTAATAATAATAAGGGTATTTTATTATTCATATGGGAAGGTTACTATTCACAAAAAATTATTTGTGTTCTATTGGTCTCCAAAAAACATTCTAATCATAATCATATGTGTCAGATTTTTTAAATTCAAAACAAAAAATTGGAAAATTCATTTTTAATGGATATATTATAAAGGCAACATAGTATTTAGTAGATAATTTAAGAACACAGTGTTTTCTTTTAAAATATCAGGATGTTACATTTTCCCCCCCTTAAATGAATTGTTTCATCACAATTCGTTCATTGCAAATATGTTTTTGAATTTAAATATTGATAGTTATGAAAAAAATATTTTCTTATGTTTATATAATTAACAAGAAGCTTAAAATTAAACTCCATCACATAAATTATTCTAAGGAAAATGACAAAGTCTAATCTCTAAAGTTGTGAAGATCTTTCCTCTGATACCAACTATAAGGACCTAAACCCAGAACTCTGTATTCAGTAAAAAAACATGAGGTGTATTTTTTATTATAATAGATAACAGAAAAATAAACATTACATTATACAAATGAAAACCTTTTCTATTATATGTTATGGAGAATAAGACAACAACTTATATAAATTGAATCAGAGTTTACAAAAAAATTACTATATAACTAATTGGATTCATCTGCTCTAGCACCTTAACTATCTTTTTAGCATCTAAAGAATCATGTAAAAAACATTTTTAAAAACATGGGATGAGTACAAGACTCAGTAAGTGAATAAAAAAATATAATCGTTAGACAAGTGATAACATAAAAAACAAAAAAATCCATAATCATAAATACTAATATGCATAGAAACATCATGTATTTGGCTTAGGACATATTTACCATATCACTCTTACATTCAACCTTACACATGGAATAAACTTTTGATCAACTTCCATATTTGGAGTACCCAATGTAATGGAGAGCTATAATGGGGATCACCCATTATATGTTGAGCTATAATTGGATCAACTAAACATATATTGAGCTATAATGGGGCTCACCCATCGTATCTTGAGCTATCATGGTCTCAACCTGACATCAATAATGTCTATGGAACATTTATTTAATAAAACACTTCATAACTAATGTTTACCTCACCTGTTTTGATAATCCCAATCTTGTATTCATATGTTTTGACAATCCCAATTATGTGTTCATATATTACGATATTCACAATTATTGTTTATCTACACTTTAATTCTTTCAAATCGATGATCACGTTAATAATAATGTTAAAATAATTTCTGATTTATGTTAATCTCAATTATCCATGTTTATATAAGTTTTGAAATGATTCTATGTGAATTAGATGTGTTTTTGCATAAGACAGTCAAGTGTAAGTATCACTGACCTGAATAGAGCTACTGATATGCGTAATAGCTAGAGCTACCGATGCACAGAGCTACCGATGCACAGAGCTACCGATAGACGGATAGCTACCGATATCCAGAGTTATCGATGCACAGAGCGACCGATGCATAGAGCTACCAACAGCCAAGAGAAACCGATGGAACTAAGTTCATCGAGCTACCGATAAGAGCTACCGATAAGAGCTACCGATAAGAGCCATCAATAAGAGTTTGAAGAGCTACCGATGGAAGATCCTACACAGAGTCAACCGTACACGTCTACAAACAAATGGCTACCTATAGTGAACTACGGAGTCAAATCCTATATCCTCGACACTATTTTTTTATTACACTAACGGCTACATTTGTTACTTTTGATGCATTTAATGTTATTAAATGATTTATGATGCCATTTCAGGAAACCGTACCAAGTACGATTGAAAAGAATAATCATTCCTTCTTCTCAGCAGAAAAATAGGCATAAAGGACAACGTGTATGTACCAGTGAAAAAAGAAAGACAAGAGACTTGAAGAGATCGAGCACACAGAGCACACTTGCGATCAAGCTCAAAACGTGCCAAGAACAACTGGAGAACTAGCACTCACAAGACTACTACTACCAGACTCCAGAACACAGAGCATACATCGAGAAATCTATGCTAAAGAAGAACTATACAGAACAGTTCATTTTCTGAGCCGATAACCAAGATAAACCGAGAAGCACTGAAAGAAGAAACGATACTCTATTTTTCAGTCAAATACAAGAGAAGGACTCAGAACCGTTTCTGATCAAATCCAAAGGAGTCCAGACCTGAACTGCAATCACTAGAGCCATTCTAAACTCTATATCTTGCTCTAAGCGATTTAGTATTTTCATTACGAATAGTGTGTGTAGCCTGTTAATTATTACACACACATTGTCTCCTGAACCTTAACTGGAGGATTTGTAAATCCTCACTCACAATCTTTACATCCTTTATTTCCCATTGTGGATAGTGGTAGAGGTCGAGTGTGACATGGACAGCTTTGAGCTGTTGTTTGTTATCCCACGTATAACTGTGGTAGAGTTCTCTTGACCTGAACAGTGTGATCACTATTGTTAACCCAGATCTTGGGTGTGGGTCACTTTATATAAATTTTGAGAGGACTAAGTCTCGGCTTGATACTGAACCTCTTGGTTAACTCTTGTGTTTTTATTTAAATCCTATATCCATACTATATACATTTATTTCATATTCCGCTGCTATTACATTGAAATATTATTTATTTTCAAATCTCTTTTATAGTTAAACTCGCAAGTGTTTATATTTATTATAAACCAGTAAGTTAGTTTCAAAAGTTAATTTAATCATAAGATTAAGTTAACTGAGAACTAATAAATCTTTGAGAGACTAATTGAACATTTATAATCTGTATAAATTCACTACAGTTTCATTTGTTTTTGAAATTGGGGGATTTTAATAGAAATTGTTTTAGTATAAATTTTAATTGGAACTCAATTCACCCCCCTCTTGAGTGTCCACTCCAACTAACATTTGGTATCAAAGGTTGTGTGTTTTGCCAAATTTTTATTTACTCTCTGCTTTTCAACTGTGATTTTAGTTGTATTTTAAAGTTCTTAAAATTTATGTTATTTCTAAATTTTTATCTCTTTAAATTTTGTTTATAATGGATAATAGACTTGAGGGTGCTGCTACTAACCGGCCACCTTTCTTTAATGGAAATAACTATGCTGAGTGGAAACTTAAAATGAAAATTCATCTAGAAAGCATGAGTTTTGATATTTGGACTGCTATTGAATCTGAATACAAAATTCCCACTACTGATAGATCTACTTGGGATGAACCTACAATGACTGCTTAAAATAATAATTTTAAAGCTATGAATGCTCTGTACTGTGCTCTAGGAGATGAAGAATTCAACAGAATTTTTGCATGCAAAACTGCTTTTGAAATTTGGGATACCCTGGCTGTTTCTCATGAAGGAACAAATAATGTTAAAGAAATTAGATTGAACACTTATACTATTAAGTATGATAATTTTAAAATTAAGTCTGATGAAACTATTTCTGACATGTATCTCAGGTTTAATGAGATAGTAAACACGATGAATTCACTCGGAAAAGTTGTTCCACCAAAGGAAAAAATTATGAGAATCTTGAGATGTATACCAGACCGATGGAGAGGCACATCTGTCTCAATTAGAGAATCATGTGACATTGCTAATCTACCTGTCAAAGAACTTATTGGAAAATTGATGATGTATGAAGAAAAGCTCAAGGTAAACAAAGAGGAATATGATGAACCGAAAAGACAATCTGTAGCTTTCAAGTCTACTGCTTTGAAGAGTAAGGAGAAGGAGAAAATACAAATGGAGGATGAGAGTTCAACAAGTGAAAACTCAGAGTATGACAGTGATGCAGAAATGGCTCAGATAGCCAGGAGATTCAAGAAGTTTTATAGGAAAAAGAAATTCTTTAGGAAAACAAATTACAAAGGAAAGTATGATCAACAAGGAAAATGGAAAAATGATTGAAAGAAAGATGACAGGACTGATGAAGTTGTCTGCTACGAATGAAAGCGAAAAGGACATATCAAAGAAGACTTTCCAAAGTTAAAATTCAAAAAGAAATATGATTACAATGAAAATAAGTACAATAAATCCATGAAGTCTACTTGGAGTGCTTCAGAAGACAGCACTAGTGAAGCCGAATCTTCAGACTCTGAAAGGAATCGAGCCAACATGTGTTTCATGACAAATACTTCTGAGGTAACATCTGACACTCCGGTTTTAAATTCATATTATTCTGGAGATGATTCTGATTCGGAAAACATGTCAAAATCTGAACTATTTGAATACTGTGATATGTTAGAAGAAACCTGTAATGAGCATAAAGACAAATACAAAGGTTTAAAGAAACAGTATGCTTTAAGTGTTAAGCATAAATCTGATATTGATATAGAAAAGGAAAATAATGCTCAACTATTAAAGGAAAATACAGAACTGAAACTGTCAAATGAGAAACTCAGAAAGGACTTAGAAAAATTCACAAATGGAAAGAATGCTCTAACTCAAATGCTAGGAAAGCTAGTTGCACCTAGATATGCTACTAGTTTAGGATACCAACCTGGACAGAGACAGTTCACCAGAACCCGATTTATTCCTATGTCTGAAAAAAATATTGCTAGTTCCAGTTTTGGAAATTCATATGCTTCAACATGATATTCATATGGTTATAGACCAAATAATGTTTATCTTTCAAAATCTGTTACTTCTGTTAATTTAATGAAACCAATAAAACAAATCTGGGTACCTAAAGCCCTGATTTCTAACCTATCTGGACCTAAGAAAATCTAGGTACCAAAGTAATTTCCTGTTTAAATCTATTTTATAGGAGACCTTCTTGAAGAGCTGTCACAAGAAGATATGGTATTTAGACAGTGGGTGCTCAAGACACATGACTGGAGATTATTCTTGCTTCAAGAGCTTAATAAAGGTTGATGGAGGTCATGTCACCTTTGGTGACAACTCTAAAGGAAAAATCATCGGCCTAGGACAGATTGGTAACACTGACTCAGTATTAATTTCTAAAGTTTTATTTGTTGATGGACTTAAATATAACTTTCTTAGTATATCTCAATTATGTGATGATGGTTTCAATGTCAAGTTTGAAAATGATTCCTGTGATGTTTTTAACTCCAAAAATGCTTTAGTATTTTCTACTCTAAGGAATGAAAATGTTTATGTTGTTGATTTAAATTCTTTAGCTAAACAAAATATTCCTTGTTTGAATGCTTTTCATAAAGAATCTTGGTTATGGCATAAAAGATTATGACACTACAACATTTACTCACTTAGAAAACTGGCTAGGAAAAACTTAGTTAGAGACTTACCTAAATTAGAATTCCCAAATGACAAAGTGTATAATCCCTGTCAAAAGGGAAAACAACACAAATTTTCTTTTAAATCAAAGAAAGAAGTCTCAACTTCTCAACCACATGAGTTGGTTCACATGGATTTGTTTGGACCATCAAGAGTTTCTAGTTTAAATGGGAAGCACTATGTATATGTTCTAGTAGATGACTTCTCTAGATATACTTGGGTATATTTCTTAGCTCACAAAAGTGAAGCTTATTCTTCCTTTGTTAAATACTCCAAGTCTGCAGAAAATCTTAGTGGACTCAAAATTAAGACCCTGAGAAGTGATCATGGCTGTGAGTTTGAAAATAAAGACTTTGAATCTTATTTCTTACACAATGGAAACACTCATAACTTTTCAGCTCCTAGGACACCTCAGCAGAATGGCGTAGTAGAAAGGAGAAACCGAACCCTTCAAGAAATAGCTAGAACCATGCTCAATGAATATAAACTGCCTATTTACTTTTGGGCTGAAGCTGTAAATACAGCTTGTTATGTTATCAATAGAGTCTTGATCAGACCTGTTCTTAAAAAACCCCATATGAGTTATGGAACAATAGGAAGCCTAAGGTTAATTACTTCAGAGTTTTTGGTTGCAAAGTCTTTATTCTTAACACAAAGGATAATCTGGACAAGTTTGCTTCTAAAAGTGATGAAGGAATTTTTCTGGGTTACTCTACTTCAAGTAAAGCTTATAGAGTGTTTAATAAGAAATCCAAATGTGTGGAAGAATCTGTTCACATCAAATTTGATGAAACTGATCCACATGAGCCTAAAACCTCTCTTGAGAATCTTGAAGAAGATTTGTCTGTTCTGAACCTTAATGATAAATCCAAAGAACATGTTATAAAAACTTCCAGTTCTGGACTTTTTCCAGAATCTGTTTCAGTTGAACCCAAACCTACTGATGCACCTGAAGTGTCTAGTCCTACCATTACTAGATCTACAAGAATTCTAAAGAATCATCCTTTGGATGTTGTTGTTGGTAATCTTCATAGAGTAACACAGACGAGAGCTTCTCTAAGAAATCAGGTTGAACATCAAGCTTTTCTCTCCCAGCTAGAACCCAAAAATATTAATGATGTTATCGTTGATGAATTGTGGGTAATTGCTATGCAAGAAGAGTTAAATCAATTTGAAAGAAACAAAGTCTGGGAATTAGTTGACAGACCTAAGGACACACTAACAATAGGCACTAAATGGGTTTTTAGAAATAAAGTTGATGAATCAAGAAACATAGTTAGAAACAAAGCTAGGATAGTTGCACAAGGATATAGTCAAGAAGAAGGCATAGACTATGAGGAGACCTTTGCACCTGTAGCTAGACTAGAAGCCATTAGAATTTTACATGCATATGTTGCACATCTAAATTTCAAGTTATATCAAATGGATTTCAAAAGTGTCTTTCTAAAGGGTTTTATAATTGAAGATGTTTTTGTAGAACAACCTCATGGATTTACAAACCCCCATATTCCAAATCATGTTTTTAAACTTTCTAAAGATTTATATGGCTTAAAACAAGCTCCAAGAGCTTGGTATGATAGACTCAGCAATTTTCTTATTTCAAAAGGTTTTACTAAAGGTACTGCTGATCCAACTCTTTTTATTAAAAGAATTTCTAAAGATGTTTTAGTTGTACAAATCTATGTTGATGATATTATTTTTGGATCTTATAAACATTCTTTATGAACTGATTTTTCAAAAACTATGCAAAATGAATTTGAAATGAGTTTGATGGGAGAACTTAAATACTTTCTTTGATTTCAAGTATTTTAAAATGAAAATGGTATTATTTTGAATCAAAGTAAATATACAAAGGATCTTTTAAAACGTTTTGGTTTGGATAGTATTAAGGAGAGTGAAACTCCTATGAGTACAATCTGTGAATTGGATACACATGAAACTAGGAAACCAGTGGATCAAACCAATTATAGGGGTATGATTGGTAGTTTACTTTATCATACTGCTAGTCGACCAGATATTATGTTCAGTGTATGTATGTGTGCAAGATTTCAAGCTAACCCGAAAGAATCTCATTTGCTTGCTATTAAAAGAATTTTCAAGTATCTCAACATACTGTTAACCTTGGTTTATTTTATCCAAAAGGACAATCCTTTGAGTTAATGAGTTATTCAGATGCTGACTTTGCTGGTTTCAAATTAGACAGAAAAAGCACTTCAGGAACATGTCATTTATTAGGAAAATCCTTAGTATCTTGGTGTAGTAAAAAGAAGAATTCTGTAGCTCTATCCACTACCGAAGCAGAGTATATAGCTGCTGGTAGTTGCTGTGCACAAATTCTGTGGATGAAACACACTCTCTTGTACTATGGATATGATTTTAAGCATGTTTCGATTAACTGTGACAACACTAGTGCAATAAACATCTCAAAGAATCATTTATCTCACTCAAGAACTAAACACATTGATGTAAGGCATCATTTTCTGAGAGATCATTATCAAAAGGGTGACATTTCTCTTGAATTTATCGGCACTGAACATAAATTGGCCGACATTTTCACAAAACCCTTAAGTGTGGATAGGTATGTTACATTAGGCATGAGCTGGGGAAGTTTAATCTTCACCGATAGAAATCTTCACCGATAGAAATCCTCACCGATAAAGTGCTATTTTAAATCTTTTTTTCTGCTGTCAAGAACCTGAACCGTTTTTTCTTTTTTATTTTATTTTTATTTATTTAACTTATGATTCCTAAATGATAAAACTAAGTCTAAGCCGCTTATCACTCCACCGAACCCAAAACCTTTTACCTTCGAACCTTAGAACTCGAACCCTCTGCAAACCTGAGATCCCTCGAACCAGCGATGGGAAAAACCAAAATTCCTGTCATCCGAGAAGACTGTGTTAAGCCTAAAGAAAAAAGGCAGAAGTCCGATCCAGAAGCGAGTAGTGCTGTTAGAACTAGGTCAGGAAGGAGACCAGTAAATCCTCATCTGCAAAATAGAGCTATTGTGATCGAAAAAGAGCTGTGTGTAGACTGGTTGTTGCCCAGCAAGTCCTTGGTTCTCGAAGTTCTGGAAGCTCAGAGATGGGTAGACTGCTTTTCAAATAATAATGGTCCCTACTACCCAAAGTTGGTAAAACAGTTTTACGAGTTCGTAGGCTTCGAGAAGTTAGATAATGAGAACCGAGTATCTTCGTTTGTAAATGGTAAAGTGATATCATTTTCATCAGTAGAATGGGATGATTTCTTAAAAGTTCCTCATGATGGTGTGTCTGGATATGTATCAAGAGCAATGTCACCTACCAGTGACATTTTTTATCATGAGACCGCATTGAAAGAACTAACTAGTGATGGAACTCAAAGGCAAGTGGTGGCTGTAGAAATGAATGGAGAGAACAGATTATTGTTCAATTTTGTTCAACATGTGTTGATACCAAGGAGAGGAGACTTTGCTAATTTGAGATATCAGGATATCTATCTCATACATCTTTTGAGACATGATGTAAAAGTCAATTTGTGCAGATTGGTGATAAATCAAATGGAAGATATGAGAAGGCTGAAATCAAA
The DNA here is from genome assembly GCA_963277665.1 of Viscum album. NCBI lineage: Eukaryota > Viridiplantae > Streptophyta > Magnoliopsida > Santalales > Viscaceae > Viscum > Viscum album. The sequence goes on along the minus strand of OY728120.1, from coordinate 1,253,532,540 downwards.
GACTAATGCCCTATTCTTTGCTAAACTGATTTCTGTAATGATCAAAGTGAAAGGGATAGCTGAGTCTCAAGATGAGACAGTTGTAGTGAAGATAAACTTTTGTATCACTACTAAAGTTTGAAAATATATGAAGATTAATTGGAATCCGTGGAGAGGAGAATGGGTCAATGATGACCAAAAGGTATATGCTAAATTTTATCATGTCGACTATCCTTCAAGGCCAAAGGATAAAAGAGATCCAGGTCTAGGACCTGATGAAGAGGAACCTGAGTACAGTGATGAGTCAGAAGAAGAAGAAGAATAATAAGAAGAGGAAGAAAATCCTATGGATGTTGGAGGAGATCCTGACTTTCCTCCAAGCCCTATTGCTGAAATTATGTCTTTAGAAAAGGAAGTGCTAGTAGAAGTGGAGACACCTGCTAATGAGGAAGACCAGTCAGTCTCTGAGCATGTAGAGGAAGAAAATAATGTCTCTTAATTATCTGATTCTACTTAATTGAGTCTGAGTCCCATTATTGGAAGCTCAGTTGTACCTATTATGGATGAAGAAAGAGAAAGAGGAGAAGTTGTACCTATTCCAGAAAGTCATCCTGCAACTGCAGAGATGGAAGTTGTTGTGGAAGATTCTGATGAAGAAAGACCAGCAGAGAATGTAGTTGCTATATATGAGAATGAACCTATTGAGGGGGAGCATCACACCATGTTTGGAAATGTTACAGTGACTATCGAGTCTGAAGACTGGGAAGAAGACCCATGTTTTATAGTCTTTGGTTTGGATTATCCTGATTCGGATAATGAAGTATCTTTAAATAGACCGAAGATCAGCTATGACATAAATCCTGAGTTATTACCTGCTGATGTGGTCTGAGTACATGATTTAGATGTGCTAAAATAAAATCTCAAAGTCAGTTTTGTAGAATAAGTAAAGACAATGGAATCTTTTATAGTATCCTCGATTCAATCAGTCATGGCTGACTCTGTAGTCAGTTTAGCTTCTGAAAGAGTATCTACTACAGTTGCTACTACTGATTTTGTTACAAAGTATGACCTCGAATCCCTAAAGCATGAGCTGAAGGAATCCTTCAGTGCCTCTGTTGCTGAGATGAAGCACTGTTTTGGTGAAGAAATGAATTTGTTAGAAAGGTCTTTTGAGCTTTCTCTTGGTTGCAATCTGTCAACTTTTGTGGGTGAGCTAATGGAAGAAGTCAAGGAGTGCCACACTCAAACATCTAGGCTAGAAGAAGATCTTAAAGATCTACGGATATCTGTTGTTTCCTTAGACTCTTTCATGAGTTCAAAATCTCAAGCTGACAAGGATTTAGCTTATGTGAAGAGTGTTGTAAGTCAGCTAGTCTTGGTGTTTGAAGCTTTCAAAACATCTATGAAGGATCATGTCAAAAATCAGGACTCTCAAATGCAAAATCTGATTAGTGGGTTGACCAAAAGCTTCAAAGAAACTGAATCCTTCTCTGTTGGTCCTCTAGTTCCAAAACCTGCAATTGATCTGAATCAATTTCGTTCTCTGATGAAGGAGGAGGTTGGTTCTATTTCAACCAGTGGCTCTGTGGACTCATCAGATTTAAGTCGAGTTGTGTTGTCTACCAGGGATTCCGCCAGAGAAATAAAGAAAATTTTCCAGGACAACATGAGAGAGGCCTCTGCTTCTCAAGAGGCAATAAAAAATAAGGTGGATACTTATTTTGAAAAGGTTTATACCAAGCAACAACTGACCAACGATTTCAAACTTCTGCTTGAGAATCTAAAGTTACCTCCAGTGACTCGGGCCTTCAGAGAGCAGGTTAGTAAGCTCAGGGAGCTTACTCCTTCTTTGGATAAATTCATTGAAAATAGATATGATTTTGTGTCTGCAATGGAGAGAGGAGGAAGCATTATAATGGATTTCAGAAACATGTTGCTGCCCTTCCTGCATGTGGATGCCAGACCAGTCATTGTACCTCCTGCTTTGCCTGCCTCTGCCTCTACTGCGTCTCCAGTTCAGATGACTCCTGCTCAATCCATAAGAAGTCTCACACCTATGATCACTCAAAGGACTTACCAATACAGGCCTGGCACTATATCAGTTGCTCAGCCTCCTCTGATCCTTTCTGGAATTCCGAAGTCCTCCCCAGTATCCTCCACACCTGAATTCCCTTCTGATCCCAAGGGAAAAACTCACATTGAAGATGTGGATTGATAAAGTGGAAAGGATTTTTGATAGGAATCATGTTTTTTTTATTCTGTTTATGTAATTTTTGTCTGATCTAATACAAATGCCTTTCTTTCCACTGTCTCAGTTTATCAGTTTTCTATGTTTGGTTTCCCACTTTTTGATTATCACAAAGGGGGAGAAATTATGCTCAAAAGAAAAACAAAAAAGGAGGAATATAAAAGAGGAGAAATATGATCAAAGGAGGATCCTTTGATACTATTTCTTACATTTCCTTCTTTGGTACTAATTCTTTCAAACCTTATCTCGGATACTATTGTATTTAATTCTACCTATGATAATTTTTTATCTATATCTTTCTATTACTATTTCCTCTTTCCTCTGATACTGTTTTCTTTGAGAAAATTGAATATTAATGTTATACTATCTAATAATATATTCTCACTATCTTAAAATGGCCATATCATAAGTTGTGATTATCAAAAAGGGGGAGATTGTTGACCTCACCTGTTTTGATAATCCCAATATTGTATTCATATGTTTTGAAAATCCCAATTATGTGTTCATATATTATGATATTCACAATTACTGTTGATCTACACATTAATTCTTTCAAATCGGTGATCACGTTAATAATAATGTTAAAATAATTTTTTATTTATGTTAATCTTAATTATCCATTTTTATATAAGTTTTGAAATGATTCTAAGTGAATTAGATGTGTTTTTTCATAAGACAGTCAAGTGTAAGTATCACTGATCTGAATAGAGCTACCGATATGCGTAATAGCCAGAGCTACCGATGCACAGAGCTACCGATGCACAGAGCTACCGATAGACGGATAGCTACCGATAGCCAGAGCTACTGATGCACAGAGCTACCGATGCATAGAGTTACCGATAGACGGATAGCTACCGATATCCAGAGCTACTGATGCACAGAGCTACCGATGCATAGAGCTACCGACAGCCAAGAGCAACCGAGGGAACTATGTTTATCGAGCTACCGATAAGAGCTACCGATAAGAGCCACCGATAAGAGTTTGAAGAGCTACCGATGGAAGATCCTACACAGAGTCAACCGTACACGTCTACAGAAAAACGGCTACCTATAGTGAACTGCAGAGTCAAATCCTATATCCTCAACACTATTTGTTTATTACACTAACGGCTACATTTGTAACTTTTGATTCATTTAATGTTATTAAATGATTTATGTTGCCATTTCAGGAAACCGTACCAAGTATGATTGAAAAGCATAATCATTCCTTCTTCTCAGCAGAAAAATAGGCATAAAAGACAACGTGTATGTACCAGTGAAAAAAGAAAGACAAGAGACATGAAGAGATCGAGCACACAGAACACACTTGTGATCAAGCTCAAAACATGCCATGAACAACTGGAGAACTTTCACTCACAAGACTACTACTAACAGACTCCAGAACACAGAGCATACATCGAGAAATCTATGCTAAAGAAGAACTACACAGAACACTTCATTTTCTGAGCCGATAACCAAGATGAACCTGGAATCACTGAAAGAAGAAACGATACTCTGTTTTTCAGTCAAATACAAGAGGACTCAGAACTGTTTCTGATCAAATCCAAAGGAGTCCAGACCTGCACTGCAATCACTAGAGCCATTCTAAACTCTATATCTTGCTCTAAGCGATTTAGTATTTGAATTACGAACAGTGTGTGTAGCCTGTTAATTATTACACACACACACTGTCTCCTGAACCTTAACTGGATGATTTGTAAATCCTTACTCACAATATTTACATCCTTTATTTCCCACTGTGGGTAGTGGTAGAGGTCGAGTGTGACCTGGACAGCTTTGAGCTGTTGTTTGTTATCCCACGTATAACTGTGGTAGAGGTCTCTTGACCTGAACAGTGTGATCACTGTTGTTAACCCAGATCCAGGGTGTGGATCACTTTATATAAATTTTGAGAGGACTAAGTCTCGGCTTTAGACTGAACCTCTTGGTTAACTCTTGTGTTTTTAGTTAAAACCTATATCCATACTATATACATTTATTTCATATTCCACTGCTATTACTTTGAAATATTATTTATTTTCAAAGCTCTTTGATAGTTAAACTTGCAAGTGTTTATATTTATTATAATCCAGTAAGTTAGTTTCAAAAGTTAATTTAATCATAATATTAAGTTAACTGAGAACTAATCAATCTTTGAGAAACTAATTGAACCTTTATAATCTGTATAAATTCACTACAGTTTAATTTGTTTTTGAAATTGGGGGATTTTAATAGAAATTGTTTTTAGCAGAAATTTTAATTGGAACTCAATTCACCCCCCTCTTGAGTGTCCACTCCGACCAACAACTAATTTACACCCTTGAAAAAAACAAATTCACATTTCAAAATACCTTTTTTCATAAAAATCACTCTTAGAAAATAACCATTACACACTGAGGCATGCCTGTCATAAGGCGTAGCAATAGAAAATTTATTTTCCTAATGTAGCACAGTGGTTGACCAGGGTCCTCTCACTTGAGGAGAATTGTAGTAGGTTCAATCACTAATTTTAATTCACCTAATCTATTTTTTTTGTTTTTTTAATAATTATTGAAAACAATGTTTTTTATTGTTTTGGAAAACATGAAATTAAAATAATGACAGGAATATTTTAAATCTAGATGCAAACATAATGAAATCAGGGGAGAAAGGTCTTTGTCCTAGGGTTGGATAACACGGGTTCATTCATTAGTTATTTTTTATTTAAATTAAATTTTGTAATTCATTTAGTGAAACCACATTAATGAATTAATTTCATTTGATTTAAAGAGCATGTGATTTTCGCATGCCTCTGACAGACCAAACCACGCCTCCACCAATAGTCAACTAGGATAACACCTCAACTAAGAATGCTATCCCAAAAAGACTCAGCTCTACCATATGCCATTTCATACCTTATAGAAACTCCAACTCCACCATATGAAGTTTTTTCCTAATATAAGTGATGGAAAATTAATTAATCAATAGAAATGAATGGATTTGGAAACAATGTTGTAGTGGATGACTGTCACACCAGTACAATATTCCAGAATCCGCCACAAATAAATTTAAAACATTTTGAATTGAAGTGAAATAATAAAGAACACTATGAAACCTCCCCCAGGTCCAAGGCCCTAGTATGTCACTTTTTGTGGCAATTTGCATAGAGATAACAATGGAAATATAGAATAGAGATATAAATTTGATTAAAGTTGGAAAATAAAGAGGATGGAAGAGAAGGTGGAAACACTTTAATAAAAATATGAATGCATTAAATGAGAAAATAAAATAAAAAATAAATAAATAAAATAAATAAATAAAATTATAAATGTCTCTTATCCTCCTCTCCTTAGTTCCCCAGATGGTGTTGGGAAAGATTTGAATTATTTGAGAGGTAGGAGCTCCTCTTCTTATATAGGTATATTTCTGTCGTCTTCAAATATTTGTGTTTTTGACCTATTAATTGGCTGAAGAAAGTGTGTACCACTTCATCAAAGTTGTTCCACAATGTTTTTGTCGTTCTCCCAACTAATTTCATCTCATTTGGCCACCGGATTCAATATTAATGATTCTTTTAATTTGTGGTTTCTTTTATGGATGAAGGTTCAAGGAAGCTTCCTCTAAAAGCCTAAACTCCAATGGCACCATTAATGACTTCAAAACTAAATAGAATTTATTTTAGTGTCGTTCCAATGTGTACTAGTGCCACCCCATATAGAATCACTTCTATTTAAGTCATGTATGATGACATTTATATCTGTTATTATGGTGGGGTCCATGTTTTCCATCTGGAAATAGCCATCAAATTCATTGATTTTACAGCCTCTCTATGATTGATTCAGCCACTAGTATGGAATAAAAAAAATAAAAACATAAAATAAGTATTCTAAAAAAAATATTCACAAAATTTAAATTGATAGTTTTCAGGAAATGACCAAAATACCCATGACGAAAAAATCTATCAGAAATCCAAGAAATAATAATTTTTTACAATTTAGCTTATTTTTATTCTATAATCAAAATTTCACATTATTTTAATAAAAAATTTAAATACATGGGTTTTATCATTCAAAAAAATCAAAAGTTTCTTTTTATTTTATTAAAAATATTCACATAATGTTTCTCTATCAAATACCCTCAAACTTAAACCATGCTTTCCCTCAAGTATAAAATATAAACATGGAATTTAGAGGACACCAATACTACCAATATTCAAATTCCAGTGTAATAAAATCTAAAAAATTTTAATGTCATATCAAATATTCAAAAATCGACATAAAATATCAATTTAATATCCCATTTTTCAAAGAAACAATTAATTCATGTAATTTAAGTTTCCCCTTTGAAAAAATGAAACATCTTCTTTCATTCATTAAAGATTTTCAATTAATTTTTATTAAGCATGTCGTATCCAGATTTACCTCACCTTTTAATTTTTAACTCTCATATCTCAGGATATAATTCAATTATAGTTATGCTCACATCATTAGAACATGCACCTTATCCATAATCTTGTAAAAGAACAACTTTCACTGCTTTGTAAAGACAAAAGGAACAAAAAATCATGACGAATTTTCAATAATGGTGGAAATAACTTTGAGGGTTATGATTGGTATGATTTTATGTTTTAAAATTTAGGCTCAAGGATGTGGTTTATCTTTTTTTTTCAATGCATGATATCAAAAAGTTTAATGAAATTATCCCCTTCAAAGTAGAAACACCAACTTCCCTCAAAACTCAAAGTAAGGTCATGATCAAAGTTAAGCATAATGAATGATTAATGCACCCTCTTGATTTTTTTAAAATTTTATATTTTTTTCCTTTTTTATGAATGTTGTGATTAGATCAAACCTCACATTTATCACCTAACCATATATGATTAGAATTTCATCGGTTTGGAAAATGGTGATTTTTGGTTTTCCCAAATCACAAAGAATTTTTCTCGTTTTTTTGTTCTTTTTGAAATTTTATTATTTTTTTAAAATTTAATAAGGGAAAAAATGAAGTACAATGAATGATTCCACAACATTTTAAAATTCCCACAATAGCACCTCCACACTTTTTCATTACAATTTATAATATCCCTTCCACCATGATTCCTTTCTCTACTACACTTCATTTTTAAAATATCATTAAAAAACCATGAGTATGGTAGGAATGGATAAAAATGACTTTAAGAAAATCTCATCCCTATAAAGGTAATTCTTGGTCTCTATAGGCTAAAATAAAGATTTATCTAAAGGTGATCATTAAGGGTAAGGCATTTTCAAAAATTCCTCAATCATTTTAAATGTTCTTTTGTACACTCATAGATTTGAAAAGTTAAAATGTAAGTCTTGGTCAGTGACATGTCCCATGATCACTCAAGAAGTATGATAAAGAATAAATAGGAAGTAATTGGTCTAGAAATTCTATTGGGAATGAGAAATATTACATTGGAAAATCACTCATAGAATGACTAATAAAAACAAATCAGTTCACATGAACTTCAGAAATTCAAAGCATAAAAGATAGTGGGTAAATATAATATACATGAATCAATCAATTCCTTCAAATAATGAGTCATAATTTAAATATCCATATTTCAATTTAAACATTCTTTTTTACATTTTACTCAATCAATCTCATTCACATTGAAATATAAAATATGGAATTAGAGGTTTCCTAAGAAACTCATGACTTCTAGATAAGTCAAGTAAGCATTAATTCAGGTGTGGGCATAAAATTTTTATTATTAAAGCTCATAAGATGTTTTGGACCAAAATTGTAAGAGTTTAAAAGTTTAAACATTAAAATTAAACTCCCTTTTGAAATAAGGATTCAATCCCCTTCTTCTAATTAAGTATTCCTTTTCGCATATATGTACCTAAAAAAGAGAGTTACTTGCTTAAGATCAAGGATCGTGTCATTAATGCTCAAAAAGATTTGGAGTAGTGGGCCGCATGTTAGAATAATATATGAAACGAATTCGAAATATAAAACTCATGTAATGATAAATCATGGTATGATCCCCCAAGTGGGATTTGAATTTTTAATTCCTCTAGTGTTTAGTACCAGATGTTATAAAAAATTAGAGCGTGGATGAAGCTTCTTTGATTTAAACCACCACATGTGGCTATTCCCCGCATCAGCATATACATTCTTGTTGAGGAGGAAACCATGAATAGATTACATTGGATCCACCCCCTTCACAATATGGTACAACTTTCATGGTGGGGGTAGGATGAAGTACGAAGCCTCATCCTCTATTGCTACTTGTGCAATGTTTTCTTTCTCTTTCATTACATCCTCTAATGAATGTATAATGTCATTAGGTAGTACCAAGTTTTCTTCAATAGGAGAATTTTTTTCATCTTCTTCTAAGTAAATGTGAGGATTAACTAAATCTTAAAATTCAAAATTATAAGGAGTGATGCCCAAATCACATTAAATGAAATCAGAAATGGTATAATTCTTGGAGAGATCATGTCAATGATTTGGTTTTTGTTCAATAAATTATTTAGTTGAAAGTTCCTCTTGGAGTTGATTTTCACTAGATGGAGGTAGGTAATTAGGTTCCTCCACAGCATGTTTGGGTTAAACTTCATGGATGCCTTCATGGAAATCCTGGAAGACCTGAGGAACTCTCTTCATGTCCTTGGATAATTTTACGTCCTCTTCGAGTTCATCGTCCATGGCCATCAAATATTCAAGTGACATCCACTTTTCTAGTCCTATTTCCTTCTGTTTGAACCTTATCATTAGAGCATCAGCACTTTGATGGAGTTCCTTCTCAGTGTAGTCTATTTCCTGTTCTTGTACCTATGAGTAATCATTCCCAGATTTGAAAATATGATTTCTTGAAAAAATCATGGGAAAAAATATTATTTTCTTAGATTTTTTTAATGAAAAAAAGTTAAATAATTAAAAAAATGTGAATTTTGAAAAATTTATCGAAATATCTAGTTATCACCTAGGAAACAGCACTGGTTTTGACAAATTCCTATCATAGGGCGTGGAAAAAGAAAATTTATTTTCCTAATGCAGTGAAGTGGCTGATCAGGGTCATCTCACTTAAAGAGAATTGTAGTTAGTTCAATCACTAATTCTAATTCACCTAATCTAATTATTTTTTGTTTTTTAATAATTATTGAATACAATGTTTTTAGTGTTTTGGAAAACATGCAATTAAAATAATGGAATGCAGAATTTAAATCTAGATGCAAAAAAAATGAAATCAGGGAAGAAAGGTCTTGCTACTATGGTTGGATAATGCAGGTTCATTCATTATTTATTTTCTATTTAAATTCAATTTGAGAATTTATTTAGTGAAACCTCGTTAATGAATTACATTTATTTTATATTAAGAGTGTGTTATTTTAGCATGCCTCCGTCACACCAAACCACACATCCAATAGTCAATTAGGATAACACCTCAACCGAGAACGCTATCCCAAAAAGACCCGGCTCCACTATATGCCATTTCATCACATATGGAAAACCAAACTCCACCATATGAAGTGTTTTCAAATGATATGGGAGGGAAAATTAATTAATCAATGGAAAGTAATGGATTTGAAAATAGTACCGGGTTGGACGACAGTCACACCAATGAAATATTCCCGCCTCCACCACTAATAAATTTAAATCATTTTGAATTGAAGTTCAATAATAAAGAACACTGTTAAACCTCCCCGGGTACATGCCTCAAGTTATTCACTTTCCATGGCTAAGTGCATAGAGATCCTTATGGAAATATGGGAGAGAGATACAAATTATATTATAATGGGAAAATAAAGACAATGGAAAAGAATTTGGAAACACTTTAATAAATATATTAATTATTTACATGATAAAATAAATCTTAAAATAAAATTAAAATAAATAAATAAAATTATAAATGGCCCTTGTAATTATTTCCTTGGTTTCCCATATGGTTTTAGGAAGGACTGGAATGATTTCAAATATAGGAGCTTCTCTCCTTTTATAGGTAGATTTCTATCCACCACAACTTATTGTGTTGTTGACCCATAAATTTCCCGAATAAAGTGTGGATTCCTTCATGTAAGTTTTTATGTAATGTATTGGAAGTTTAGCCCCCAAATTCCAGATCATTTGGAAACCAGTTGTAGGAGTTGTGATTGTTTAATGGGAGGTTACTTTTTCTGGATGAAGGTTCCAAGAAGCTTCCCCTAAAGGTATAACCTCCAATGGATACATTAATTACTTCAAACTGCATAAAATTAATTGTAAAGGTGGGCCTATGTGAACTCGTGCTACCCTGGTAGAATAACTTCAATTGGAGACATGTAGGATAAAATGGATGTCAGTTACGGTGGGGGGGGGGGTCCACCCTATCTTTCCGAAAAAACCCATCAACTTCATTGATTTTTTACGGACTTGGGATGATCGATTCATCCCCTAGTCCATAAGACAAAATTCCTAGAAATAAAATAAGTATTCGAACAAAAAAATAATCATGCAATTTAGAATTATCTTTTTTAGTAAATGACAAAAATACCCATGATTTAAAAATCTGTCAAAAACCCAGAATTAATAATTTTTTGCAATTTAGATCATTTTTTATCTATAATCCAAATTCCCCATTATTTTAATAAATAATTTAAGTACATGGGTTTTATCATTTAGAAACATCAAAAATTCCTTATTATTGTATTAAAAATATTCAGATAAATTTTCTCTGTTACAAACACAAAATAATTAAGACATATTATTAAAAAATAACTATAAATCATATAATGGAGACAATATAATGTTAGAAAAACCAAGAAATCAGAATAGAACACTTATGACAAAAAATGTAACAATCTCTTTGTATTTCATACAGGGGGGATCTAAAAGTATTTTAAGAGGAAAGTCCTTCACAAATATCATAAAATTTAAAAGAGAATTGATTAAATTAAGGGAATATTTATATATACTGAAACTACACATAATAAAATAGAATATAATCAAATTACATTTGAAAAATACTTTTATCATGATAAAAACCATTGAAGTTGAAGGTTAACCCAAACAATGTAAATTGGGTTTAGAATTCACATACAAAATTTTGGCATGGTAATGGTTGTACATGGGAGGGATTAATGAGAGAGAAAATGAGTCTCTTGTCATTAATAAATCATAAATAAAGTATTGGTGAGGTGTGAAAATATAACCCTTGTAATATAAAATAAAAAAAAACAAAACATTGAGGAGATTCGTGAATAAAAGAAAGAAATTGAGGATCCCATACCTCAGGTTTTAATTCTATAAAAAGTTCTCGAACCACATATATGAATGTTGAAATAGTGATATTAATATTTTATATAATCATATTAATGTTTAAAACACCTATCATGGTTATTATATTACATAATTCCACCCATTCATTAAAAATATTTTCTTAATTCCTCTATTTTCTAGTGTGTTCTTCACATGGTTTCCACGATCTGTTCATGATGGATATTGTATTAAATTGGAATTGAATCTCTAGAATTGAAATATAATGGTATTTATGTATTTCTAGGAAAATAAATTGTACCATTTATCATTATTAATTCTGATATGAATCTAATCCATTAATTAAAACATTAATGATGTTCATTTTGATCAATTTGGTGGTTTTTTGATAATAACAATCTCATTTTGTTTTGTAAATTAATATCATTTGTATAACATGATTTCAAGACCAAATATTAGATATAATACATAAATTATAATCTAGTTCAACCATGAAAATAGTTTCATGACCAGACTTTAATAATGAAAATGAAATTGAAATCACATCGTCCACAATGTCGGTATATCGACACATCACGGACGTTGTTTTAATTTCTTGAATTAGTGGGAGAGGAGAAGAAGTACAATCATGAATCCTAAATAGAAATTATTAAATACAAAATATGTAAAATTCAATATCATCTATACCTATTGTATAAGAGGAGATGATTAAATAAGAACAATTGAATAGAAAATGAAAATAAAAGAAAAAACAAAAGAGGATGTTTGCCTCTTGATCTATTCTCCATGATATCCTTCTTATGGACCCTGGTTTTGGCCTCTTTGTGGGATCAGAAGGTCTTGGACATGGTTAAGGTTCATGGGAGGATTATTGGGTAGAACTTATGTATGGATCATATCTTGATAGGTGTGGGAGGAAGATGTAAATGAGGGTAGTATTTATAATGGAGGAGAGGAGAGATTTTACATTATTTATATCATTAGTTTCATATGTTTTCTCCAGAATATGAATAGTATTCATTAATGTGGCACAATATATTAATAAGTGCATGTGAATTCGAACCATGTGGAGTTAAATCATCCTAGAATCACCTACGATGTTGTAAAACAAGTATTTATCATTTATCGTAATTTATCGTATATCATTATTCATCAAAAATTCATTATTTTAGAAAAATCCCAAAAATTCACCCTAACCATTTATCTGACATTTATAATTCAAAAAAGAACTCCATTTTTTGAAAATAATCTTCTAAATATGATTAATTTAATTTTTAAATAAATAAAAATCTATTATTCAAAAATTAAAAATTTTAATACATTTATTTACTTATTCCATGATATTATTATATCAAAACTTAAATTAAATTTTATATGTATACTATCATAGGTGAGGATACTATTAATAAGTTTATTTTATTATTCATATGTTTATGTTACTATTCATAAGGGTAGGTTATTATTCAGAAAAATTTATGATTGTTCTATTAGACCTCAAAAACATCATGATTGCAGTAGTGTATGTAAAAATTTTTAAAATCAAAAACACAGAAGAGGAAAGGTTATATTTAATCATTATCTTATAAAGGTCACATAGTATATAGTAGTTCATTTAATGGCATATATTTCCCCTTTAAAATCTCAGGATGTTATAATTTCTTTATTTTTAATAATCTTGAAACCCTAGGAAAAAATTAAAAATGTAGAATGAGCGCAAAAATATAATCTTCGGATATAAAACTAATAAATAAAAAATAATTTTTTAAAATATGAAAATATATAAAATAATTAACATTACCACAATATTCTTTGAGCTTGTTAAATAAATCTTATCCACCAGAAAGACAAACTCATTTTCAATCAAATAAAACCATTAATATCCATAGAAATAAAATAGAAACTCTTTTAGGTGGCCTATAGAATTATATTTATTTTCCATGATAGAAATAATTTGTTCCTAGTTAAATACCTTATATAAATATCCCTAATTAACTCTCTCCTTAATTTCATTGAAGATAAATAACATTATAGAATTCATTGGGGAGCTATTTGGGGATCACAAATCATATAAGCTATATCACTCACACACGTCTTATAAGATATATCAGGATAACGCATGATTTATCTTTCACCAACCTCACCCATCAATATATATAATAATAAATTACCATATAATGAAAAATGCATTTTATTATTTCAAATTTTCATTATAAAACCCTTGAAATATCTTTTCAACCCGTATTTAATGCATTTTTATGTTTTGAACTACCCTTTCAATTTAAAAAAATATAACTTGAATTCTGATAATAAAGGTAAGAAGGTTTTTTCATTGAAAAAAACATTAAATCTTATAAAGGAAGAAAAATAATATATAATATTTGTGGTGGTGGTAAAATATATTGACATCGCATATGTTAAAATAGAATAATTTTTACCTTTTGTAATGTAATTTAATATGTTACATATAAAATACATAAAATATTCCATTTGAAAACATTTGTATGAGACCCCAAAGAGACATAGAATGTCATATTTAATTTATTTATTTATTTATAAATATATTAATAAAAATTTATGAATATATAAAATGAATAAAAATATTTAAAAAATAAATCATTAAATGATTCAAAATGAGGTTTTAAGTTAAATTGTCTCATTCCTAGAGTCTGAATCATCAAGTACATTCTTTATCATTATGAATAATAAAATTAAATTAATTATTTAATTTCTTCATAACATTTTTCATTTCCATTACATTATTATTGTCCTTTTTTTCTAATTTATGACAATTTTTTTAGTTACATCATCAGTTATGTTTATGTTGGGCATTTTGGGGAAGTTTTAGTTCATAATCACAAAATATTTTTACTAGGATGAACATGGTAAATAAGTACTTATTACATCATATACAGATTTATAAAAAAGAAATAATAATATTTTTTATAATTTAAAAACAATTTTATAATAACCCTTGAAAGGAATACATGAGAAACTAAAAAATCACATTATTGAGGTGGTAATCCACATGTACATAAGAGTGACGTTATCGTATTCCATTAGATTGAATGGTAAGAAATTAAATGATTTATAATATTTTAAAAATCAAAATAATTTCATGAATATCACACATAATCATTAAACAGATCATTATTTCCATCTACGAGAGGCGGTGATGGAAGACAAATTACATCGGTTCACAAGGCAATAGGTCACCATACACATATAGGATGGTTTAATTTCCCATTTTATACAATAATGATATGGATAAAGTTTATTAAAAAATCATAAAATCATCTAATAATGTTAAATATATTGGTTCTATTATTTCATCATGTTACAATAATATCTATAGGATATAGAAGATGAAATAAACATCAAATAGGTTACTTGGGATTTATAACTTTATCTTATATTGCCTCTTTGGATTACACATTAAGCCTTCTAAGTTTGGTATTTTTCCTAGAATAAGAAATATATAAAATTGGTATTGAAATTTGGTCGATAATGTTTTAGGAATTGGAATAAGAAGAGTGCTCAAAAGGTAAAAGGAAGAGAGGATAGGAGGTTCCTTTTTATAAGTGATGAGAGGGGCACTCTTGAAATTACATAAGGTATTAAATTAATATAAATTAATTTTCATTGATAAATATAAAAAATATTATATAATTATAATATAGGATTATTTTTATTTTAAATCCACTAATACAAAAAAATACTAATTTTAGGGGATTTTTCACACTTATCTCTTCATTGTATCCCCTCGTTAACCCTTTTGGTGATTATAGTAATATCAATATTTTAAAATGATAGTATTAAGAAAATTTAATTTAAAATAATGGGTGACCAATAAATATACCATGCTAGATATTATCAAACATATCCCATTCATTTATATGAAAAAATATATAATTTTATGTATTTTAAATAAATGAATAAAATATTAGTTGTTATAAAATATAATTAATGTATTTTTAGGAACAATTTACATAATTTTACACTAATATCATTAATATAAAAATGTAATTTCTATATAAACATTTGAAACAACTCTAATATGATATATTTATATATAAAAATCATGGGACACTATACTCACCCAAAAACTTGCTTTTAGTGTTTTTATGATCATTTACATTATTTTTCTAGTGCTTGTAAAAGCACCGTGTATCAATTAAGTTAGCATTTCAGGTAATTTATTTATTAATAAAGGATAAAAATAAATTAACATTATAATTAAAAGTAATTTATATTTACAATAATAATTTATAACAAAAAAATCTATTTTTATCACTATGAAAAAATGTAGATATTATAATAAATAGAGTGAAATTGTGTTTTTTTCATTATTTCAAAATATATTATGGTCATTATCAAAGGAAAGTAGTAAGAAGTTTAAAAATATTTGAACCATTTATGGTCATGCAGTAAGAAAACATCTCAAATAAAATAAATGTATTTTTTAGGGATATTTTTAGGAAATAATATATTGTTTTTTACATTAATTATCGTATTTACCCTTATTGATGTGAAAAATAATTTCTATTCATAATATTTATAATTGAAAAAAAATAAAGTGTAAATATTTTTGAAATTTTTTCCACATGATTCGAAATATGGAATCCATTTTTCAAGATTAATTATTTAGGATTTTTGAGAAATAAATTTATGATAAAAATAAAAATGCAACAATAAACTACGTTTAGAAAAATGTGCTTTTAAGTCCAAAATGATATTATATGAAAATAATGCATAATGATGATTAATATTTAATTATTTAGATTATTTTAATTTAAATTATTATTATATAACCTTAAGATTAAATGGTAATTTAAATTATGTTATATGATGAAAATTAATGAAAGTTTTAAGAAAGCAACATTAATTTTCAATATTCACAGAAAAATCTATCTTTTATGAAAAAACCCAAAATTTCACCCTATATTAACATTGATATTATATTTATAAATATTAATTTCATTTTTTAGAGTTATAATTGTAATATTTATAAATTATTCACTTAAATAAAACCATATAATACACAAAAATGAATTTAATAAGAATAAAACTATTTCATTTTTTATTTAAAAATTAAATAATATTATTATAATGAATAAAAATATATAAATTAAAATTAATGAGTAATCATAATGAATGAAATTTATTTTCTATTATATTTACCTAGATTTTTAAATAATAATCCTGCTATCATAGATTTTATCCCCATTATAGCACCAACAATCATTATAGAGGTCTTTTCTATCTTGAAAAGGTAAATTATTATAGAGGTACTCTCTATGAATGAATCAAATGTTTCAATGGAGGTATAACCTGAAATAAATAATCCAAATATCATGGTGTTCCTACTTCTGATATTACTAAAAATCACAATGGAGTTCTTCCTTATGATAAATAGGCATGTTATCATAGTGTTCCTCTCTGTTATTACAACAACAAAAATCACATTGGTCATTTCCATGAATAATAACAAATATACCACAATGTTACTATACATGATATCACCATAAACCACTACAAAGTCCCCCCCCCCATAATGATGATGATGATCTAAAGCTAGGGCCATTCCAAATGCTATCTATTTTAGAAAACATTCCTTGATATATATGGTATATTACACCAATGTTGAGAATTACCTTCACTAAGACCCTTCACAAGTATATCATCATGGGAGTTCAAAACTAATTTCCCAAACCATATTCCTTTATAATCAAGAAATTAAGATAATATATGTTGTCACTATGACTCTATTTTACCATGGATAGACCATAATGATCTCCTATATTGTAATAAATAAAACATTCCCTCTTATAGATAGTTGATATCTCTATCATGAAATGAGTACCCCTTATCAAGAGGTTCTGTTGAAAATTTATCTTGTTCATCTGAAATCTACATCATCGGTTAGTTATATATCATCGTAATTATTGGGAACATTATGAAAATTAACAGTATTAGTCACTCTATTGTACCTGTTGACTTTTAATAATGTTCATAATTACAAAGAAAACTCAGTAAAACATAATGATTTTTTTTGTAAAATATCCCATTATGATAAAAAAACTATAAAATCATTCCATTGGATATGAATCTAACATCAATGGAATGTTTTAGGATTTGGAAAATGATAAAATAAAAATTATATAGTGTCTTCTTACCACCTTTTAATATATCATTTTATATTTTGTCAAAGGGTAATATATATTTTCTATATCTGAAAACATGATTGTGAATTTAAACTTCCTTAGTTTCTAATGTAAATTTTATAGAGTACGATGATCACATAAATATTCTTAATGAATAATATCTATATGTTTTCCAAGCTTCCATTTCAGTATTTAGAACTATATGTTTGTTAAAAAAATCAATTACACACATTTTAAGATACACTTTGCGTAATTATCTAAATAAATAAATTCTATTCTCCATCATAGGATAGTGTTGGCATGATTCAATACATTTCTCCCCACTCATTTACCATATTGGGGACCCCAAGAATTCAAAAAGGCTTCTGTATTTGGGAAAATATTTTGAAAAACTATTCTATATTATTACTTTTACTAACACACTAAATATGAGGCATGAAACATTTGATCAGGTTTACATACAATATTCTATTGTATCGATAGAGAAAAATAGATATTCATTGTGGGTTTGATAAATTGATAAGATCCACTATGGAACTTGTAAAAATTTATAAGAGGTTTCAAGACATGGGTGGTAGAAACCTATTGAATTTATTAGTTATATTTTTTATTTATTATCAATAATCATGATTTAAATATGTGTGATGATTATAAAAGGATAAGATAATGATTGAAGTACACAAGATACATGTACTGAGTTAATTTGATTCACTAACACTTTGGTTATTAGAGTTAATTTTTTCTTATATACTATATATAATTATATATGAATCTTATTAATAAAGAGAAATATGAATTTGTATCATTAATCATATATCAAATAATACCTTGATTTCTTTCCAAATATCACTATATAAAGATATTAAATATTTTTTGATATTTGGAAATAGTGGTTGAATATTATAGTTGAGAAGAAAATTGTTAATATTAGAGAATAATGTTATTAATTATAAATCATATATAGGATAATCATGAATTAATACTGAATTTTATAAAAAAATATATATACATAGGGGTACAGAAGTTATAAAAGATAATTTTTAGTGTTCTAAATTAAGGTGATAAAACATGAAATTCAATAGGTTCTAAGTTGTAGATTTTTGTTAACATAATTTAATGCTGGATATATAAGACTAACTTAAAACTGTGTTTGATGTATTCTATAATTTTTACATGGGAGTGATAATATCTTGGAAAGATATTCATTAGAATATTTCTTGATGTTTTCATTTATTAAGGAATGTCTTTTAGAAGATATTACGTGGAAATTTGTAGAAAACTCCGATACTAAATGCATACATTATAAGTTAACATAATTCAATATGATAAAGGTTTAGAATCATGATAATGTGTTTTTAGATGTAATTTGAGAATAGTTTCGAATATTTTAAGACTTATTGAGTTTTATACAAGTATAAAACATAGATTTAGAAGAGTATAATGATGTTATGGAGGAGTATAATGGAATCTATGAAGGAATAAACTCAGAATGAATTATTAAGGATACACTATAGACCATGATGTTATTAGATATAATTACAACATTATGTTGAGGATAAGTAATTTTAAATCCGACATTGTAGCATATATTCTCTATAAAAACCAAGTAATTCAGAAGATTAATTTGATGAAACAAATTGTTACATTAATGTGAACATGTTCTATGGATGATTAATAATGGAAGCTTCTAGATAGTGTGTATTATTAAATCATTCTCACCAATGAAAATTTTTGATGTTATGACATATTAAAATAAATATTTCTAATGATATATAATATACTCCAGGATTTGAAGTTTGATTAAATTTTTCCTGCTAGGTGTGCTAAAAGGCCTTTATTTAGATAATGATTTCATTTTTATTTAAAGAAATAAATATCATGAAATTTTTATTTATTTTGGATTCACGCTAAGATATTATAAACGATTATATTCGATGATTTTATCTTCATATTGTAAGTAATTTATTCTTTATATCATGAATTTATGAAACAAAGGATTTTAGTTATTAAGAAATTCTGATGAATAGAGGATAAATAATAAAACATATATTATAGAGTATTAAATAAGAGAAATTTTAGATAATTTAAGGAAAAACTTTTGAGAATTTACATAGAGTTTTAAAATAAATTATAATCTATAACCTTTAAGGAATTAAATGTGGAAATTCCAAGAAAATAAATTTGAAGATATTACATGCATATTTATCAATATATTATTTATAGAATATAAATAATAAATAATGAATATTTTTTGTAGTTTTAATGATAATTAAAATGGGTTTGAATGGGAAGATCAAGCTGAATAATTATTGGTAGGTTTTAATATTCATTGTATAATAATTATATGTTTAAACTACTCTAAATATATAAAAAATGATTTTAAAAATAAAATAGAATGAGTGATACTAATGATACTATCATTTTAATCTCTTGTGTATTAATGAAAAATTGAAGAGATATTACAAATACAATAAGATATTTTTTTATGTTTGATACATATAAAATAAAAGAGATAATGAGATAATGAAATGCATTCAACCAGTTAAAGAGTACTTTGGTTGAAGAAGAAGGATTGAATCATCCATAAAGTATGTTTTGAATGATATAAACTCTTTTATTGATTTTTATATTATCGAGGAAAGAGATCATATATATTCATTTTATATGTGAAACAACTTTACAATATTGATCATGCTTCAAGAGGATCCTGTTGAATCTAGTATTTTAATGGACTGGTTGGTTCCAGTACCTCTATTGAAATAAAGTGGGTGATTTCTAATCTATTTAGTGTCATGCAGTGTAACTACATTATAGTCATGAAAAAGGGATCATAGACATCATATTTCCCTTGGTTGAATTAAGAAAATAAAATATTAGTTCTTTGGGTGTGGTATATTTACCGATATATACCATGAACTTGCTCATACATTCTGAATGAACCTCAAAAATCCTCATGTGCCTTTTCTATTGTTTCTTCCTAGTTATATTATATGAATCAAAATTGAAATAAATATGATTTTGTGAGATCTATTCGTCCTAATAGGTGGATAGGTAAACAAAAAGGTTTTAATTGGTGAAAAATCGGATATACAGGTTCACCCACACACTTATTGAAACTACAATGATCTTGGTGTAAAAAAAATTGGTTCTAAATATATATGTTGCACCTATTATGGGATTATCAATAGTTTATATCATTCAATATTTGAGTTAATCTCTAAATTTTATTATGGAAACCATATTTATAAAATCATATGAGTTCCCTCTCAAATAAACTATCAAAAAATTATCTACCAAATCATTTAAAAATGGGAAAAAATTGAAATGAAAAAATTGAGAAAGGAATCATTAATGAAATAATGGAAAATGGATTCTCCACTAATTCTTGGTAATAAATGTGGAAATAATTATGTTATATATATTGATTATTTTTCCCATGAATAAACCTGTGATGATAAGACAATACTCGTATTAAAATAGGGTTAAATCATTCTTTATTAATGATATAATCATTCTAAAATAAGACCTAAAATAAATGGAGAAAATGTGGTGTAAAAATAAAACATTATGAATATAGGGGAAACTATGACACAAAAGATTGTCAGTGGGACAAAATATCACCCAAAAAAATTATTCCAAATGTGTTAGGGTGTGTGGATTAATTAACGGATCTTTAAATTTGGGATGTATTGGATTTATCAAATCTAGATAAAAATAAATCCATGAAAGGGCTTGTAGATAAGTTCGATGAATTTGATGAAAATAAAAATTCTATCACTAATATCAAGATTACACAACTTGAAATAAATAAACAAAATATGATAAAAGTTCTTGAAAATTATTTAATTGGTAGAAATAAAATACATAAAAAACATAATAAATAATATTTAAAATAATTAATAAGTGTGTTAAGAAACCAATTCAGTCCAATATGAGAAAAATGGTATCAACATGAAGTGTCTTGAGTCAGATGTTAAATTGATATACATTGAAATTTTTTAATTTGGGATTTCTCATGAAATTGAGAAATTAGATGATATCATACATTATTTTTATTAGTGGCCTTATCATAAATGAACTCTATCTTTTTTCAATATGATCTTGTAATAAGATGATGATAAATAAACAATGAGCTTAATGAAAATGGTAATATTTGATCTAGAAGATCATACATTAATTAATATTGATTTGAAAAAAGAGGCATGTTAAAATAAAACATCATTACAAAAATGTGTTAAGAAACAAGAAATAAAAAAAACACCACCCAAAATGTGGATGGAATTATGAGAAATAAAATTTAACCCAAAAAATAAGCTCAAATAAATGATATAATTCCATAAAAATAGTAAGATCCTCAAGCTAGATAGGATACTTTTCAAGTAAGTAGATTTATTTTTATTATCCATTTTTATTGTGAAATGTTTGTCCATAATATCATTTATGTTTGTATAAAATGTTAACACATAGAATATAATGGATGACTACATCAATGGGATAATGATTTAGGTAATCAAATGTGAACATAAGACAAATGTGATGAATTTATCCATTTAAAACAGATTTAGAATCTTCAAAGTTCACTTTAGTAATGTAAGATAAGGTGTTCATTCTAAGGATGAATTCTTTTTTAAATATGACAATAATATTCAATTTACTGCTAAATAAATAAGTCCAAAAAATTATAATAATAAATAAGTGGAGAAATGTGGTGAGTTATCATTTGGTTCTAAGGAAAATATATATATTTAATATTGAAAATTCAACAAGACAAAGAATGAAGATAAACCATGAAGAATAATATAATTCTATTTGCGAAGAAGATGGTGTGTGATAGAGTTTTTCATCAAATAAATGATTGTTGGTATTATGTTGGAAAAAATAAGATAAAAAATGATAAATCTATTAATTAAATAAAATGATTGTTTTGGTAGAATACATCTCTTGGAATAAATAATAACTCAAATTTCATGAGAAGTTTTTAAATTATGAAAATCCATGTGTTCTTGAGAAGCTATATTGAATGCGCAAGTAAATGGTCCTACTTCCCAATATTATATAACTATAATATTAGTTGAAAATAATATGTTTACAAACTAAATATAGAACCATGGAAAACATATTATTTAATTTAAAAAGGAGAGGTTAATTCTATATAAATAAATATCTATGAAGGAATATATGATAATAACACACATGAAGTCTATTAATTTTAAAAGGAAATGGGAAAGTGTAAATTATCTAACTGTTGAAATCTTTATGTTTTAATTTTATTTAGAGAACCTCCTTGATAAAGAATTTTATGGAGTGTACCCTTGAGGGAGATACATATTGATTAGGTTTGAGAAGGATTCCAGAATCTATCATTTTTTAAATCATGATTTTTATATAAGTTTCTTGAACATATGATTTATTTTTTATGCTTTACCATTATATCAACTAATTTTTTATTTTTTCAATTCATAAAATAATATAAATAAATTATTTGTCTCAGTTATAAGAATATATACAACAATTTAGAGGATTACATAGATCTCAATTATAATTTTTTATAAGTTCATTAATCACTCTATTTTTCTACATTTACTAATTATATTTTAGACTTATATTTGTTAATAAATTTGTTATAAATTTGGAATTAGCAATTCTTTATTATAAATAGGATAGAAGTAAATGGATTGGGATATATTTACAAAATATTTCTATCTGGGTATTGAAAAAAAATACAAAAGGTTATATTATTAAATTTATTTTCATAAGAAAGATTTCTTATAAATTTCCATGATGTTAATATTTAATAATAAGAAAATATAAAAATATTATAATTTAAGTACCTATGTTACATGGTTTTAGTTTAATATATTAGAAAAAACACATTTATTAGATCTTGGAGTTCCTAATGGAATATATATATTTCTAATGAAATATTCTTATTATGGGTGAAAATTTAGTTTTTAATTTATCATATAGAAAGGAATATTTTTATTAATTTATAATGGTCATTATGGAAGTATAATATTCAATTAATATGGTTTTAAAAAATTTATATAATATTTATATTTAGAATATATCTTTGGGTTGAGAAAGTTGTAAGTGAATTTTATAGTTTCTAACTTATATATTTTAAAGAATTTTAAATAGTATTGACAAAGTATGAATAAACTACAACTATAAATTATTACCTCTAAAATATGTTAGGGTTTATTAAAATAGTTTTGGAATATATGATTCGTAGTTGAACATTAAGTATTGTGTTCTTTTGGAATTTTTTCCAGAAGATAACATGTGGAGACTAGAAGACATGTGATAATGGACACATACATTTGAAGATAACTAAATTATTGAAGATTTTGGTTTTAAAGTAAGATACTGTGTTTTCAGATTTAATTTGAGAATATTTTGGAAGATTCTAAGTCATCTTGAGTTAAAATTATTAATAAAATAGAACCACATAAGAGTTATTATTGTTATGAAAGAGTTTAATGGATCTTATTTAAGAATAGAATTGGAGATAATTTTAGAAGATTAATTATAGATCAAGATGTCATCAGTTAGTGTTTAGAAACCATGATAGGGATACATATTAATAGATCATGAGTTTTATTATAATAACTCCATGGAAACATGTTCTATAAATGAGTATCCTAATGAAAAAACATGTTATGTCAGAATAGATTGGAGCCATAGAATAATATATATGGATGTTCTATATGGTTTTGTATAAGTAAACCATTATTATATAAGATTAATTATAAATCATATTAAGGGAAACCAGATGGTTTCATAGGATACATTATTTATTCTAGGATGTTGTGTACGATTAAATTGTTCATTCATGTGATTCATAAACAATAATTCAGATAAGGATATTATTATTCCTAAATGATATAAATATCTTATTGTTTTCATTTTTACATGATTCATGCACAGTTTTTTTGAATGATTTTATGTTATGAGATAATATCCACACCATTTTTAATTTTTTCATGATAGAATGAACATTTCAAAAAAAGGCTTTCATGATATGTGTAATTCTGTGTAAGCTTTTTAGAATAATAACCCAAATTTTTTAGAGAATTAAATAAAAATAATTTCATAAAATTAAATGATAAACTATTAAGAATTAATGTAGATATTTAAAATGTATAATATTCCAAGAATTATTGACAATTAAATGAATAAATTCAGGTAAAATAAATATTAATATATTATATGTATATTTATCATGGATGTTTTTTATTAAAATGAAGGAATAATTAAATGAATATTTGGAGGTAATTAAGAAGATAATTATAATTAGTTTTAATGAGTATATCATATATTATAATTCTTAAAATGTTTCCATATTCAAATTGTTTTCATTGATTATTGTATGTATATAAAAATAAGTATATTTATGGAATAAAATAATTTTAGAGATAGTTACATTGTTTCTATTTGAATATCTCATGTGTTATAAAAATGAGAATAGAAATTCCATTCCAACTAAGATAATATCTTGTATGTTATATAGTGATAATAGAAAATTGATAAATAGATAATGATATTTATAAAACCACTAAAACATTGTTAATTCTAAAGAAGAAGAAAAAAAATAAGTGATACAACTGTAATGATTTTTGTTCATCTGATGAACAGATATATTGGCTACTTTAAGAATGAAAAAGGATATTTGATCAATTCCATCCAAAATAGAAACCGGTTTACATTGATGATCACACGTGAATATAAACCGAATGAATCTCATTTTTGAAGGTAAGGACTAGTTTTTTCTATTACTAGGGAAGAAAAAAATTAATTTCTTTCTAATCCAGTTAGATTTGTGTGGCCTAACATGGTTGGTTTTGGGTTCAAGGGTTCATGTTCATCCCCTTTCCCTTGGATGAATATTCATTGTAAAAAATTCAGTAATTTGTGTGAGAAAAAATACACCATACATGATGGACTAGTTAACACATTTTGAGTGAACCTCCTAAATCCATGTGTGACTTTGTCCTTCTGTGATACTACTAATATTGTATGCAATAAAATTTTAGATGATATGACTTTTTATGATTCATTCTCCCTAACAAGTGCATATGTAAATGAAAAATGGGTTGAATTGGTAAAAATTATCATACAATAATTCAACTCCCCCAATATAAACTGATATTACTAGAAACACAATTAATATTAAATATCTATTTTCTATATCAAATAGATTCTTAATATTTTTTTTAAGTTCTATGTATCTACCCCAAAGTATGTTGGTCATACAAATTTTTATAAACCCATGAGTTTTGTATCAAATTAATTATAAAAGATATAAATTCTTTAAATTTGAAGAATAATAATAAAAGATAACTAAATAAATTGAGAAAAGCATCATAAAATAAATAATAAAGTTAATATTCCCATCTAATTTACAGTAATTGGTGTGAAAATACTTCTTTAATTTGTATTGATAATTTTTCTCTTAAAGAAACTAGAGTTTTGATCATAACTGTCATGTGTAAAGTGATTAAAAACATTAATTTTGAATATTTTAACCATAATGAAATTAGGCCTATCATGAAGGAAGAGGACCTAGTAGTAATATCTACTATTGAAAAGATAGTGGAATCCCTATAAAAAAGGATTGAGTGTATAAAATATCATTAGAAAGGTTGACACAAAAATAGATAGGGTTTTGGGGCATGAAGAAAGGAGCATCGAATTTGGGAAGGATTTTCTTAATCTAATTCATAAGAATGATAAACACATGAAAGTTATTGATGATATGTTCTGCGTATTAGATGAAATGAAAAATGATGGCATTGATGTTAAGAATTCTCAGAACGAAATAAAAAAAACTAGATAAATGATCATGGAAATTATTTAACTATATAGAATAAGATATATGTAAAACCCAAAAAAATATTGGGAAGAAAAAACGGGTGTGATGACAAAAATGAATTTAGTTGAAGATGAAAAAAATATATTTTTATCAAAAAAATTCTTGATCATGATGTCAAATGGATAAATTTGAAAAAATTTAAGCCAGTTCTTCACAAGAATATGTGAAAATATTTTCTTACATAAATTATTCTGATGAAAATACTAATTCTAAAATACCATTATCTTATGTTAAGAACATCATGAAATTAGATGACAATCAACGAACAATTCCAAAGAAAAATGGTAACCCTTAATCCATAAATCTTATTTTAAGTGATGTTTTCTTCCTAAAAATATTAAGCTGTACTTTAAAAAATGTACTAAAATGGGTTAGAAAAAAATGAGAAACCTGATACCAAATAAAATATATATGGAAACAAGATAACAAAAAAAATCCCCCCAATATAAGCTCAAATAGATTATAAAATTTCAAAAAAAAGTATTTAACCACTCAGTATGTCAATGATTCAATGAAAGTGATCATGAATATTTTCCATTTCTTTCCTTATGAAATATTTACATATAAGGCTATTAAATTTTGGAAAACCATGTTAATCCATTGATGTCAAAATAATACAATAGTAAGTGGTATAAAGGATTAGGTGAATTAAAGTACGTAGAATATAATTATAAAGAAATTAACTATTTTAAAAATTTGAAATCCTGGATGTTCTCCATATAAATTAGAATAAATTTGGTTAGTTTTATTAGGATTCTAAGAAGAAGAAAATTTTTGATCATAGAATATCCATGAAGTCTAATAATGATTCTATATCAAGAGGAAGAAACTACTTATATTTTTGTGGAAGTGGAAAAATCCTATATTTTTTCATGAAATCCTTCAGTTTTTGTATTAATTAAATTAATAATGATCTATAATGAAAACAACTAATCTTTAAAATAAATAATAATATTTTTTTGGTGGAGAAAACTACAACAATAGATAAGAACTCTAATTTTATGAGAGTTTATCAAAATGATAATGATATAAGAGTTATTTAGAAGCTTCATAGAGCTTTCAAGAAAAATAAACATATTTCAAATGATTCATTATTTATAATACATGACAATGAGGAGATTTTAATGAAAATGGAAGTAGCATAATGGAAAATAAGACCATAATTCAAGGTATTTAAATACTGGTAAAAATATTTTAATTTCAAATAAATAAATATCTAAAAAGGGAATGAATTCAATGCTTCCCATGAATTCTAAAAATATAAAAAATACGAAATAATTTTTTTAGTGCTCTCCCAATTTTAGATTTAAAAATATTCATGTTTTTTGGTGGAGAAGTAACTCTTATTCATTTTACACTAAATGATTATTTTTAAAGAACAACCTTATCCTAAAATATACTATGTTTTTTTCATATGGGATTGATAGTGATGTATTATTTTAGGGGTAGAACTGAATATATGGGCATGTTATGAAATCTATAAAACATATTTTATGTAACCATCTTGGATGTGATCTAAATGTTAGTATCTAAAAGTTTTTAATTGATAAAGAAATCATCCATGAGGAATAAGTTGATAGAGTATACCCTTGATGTGGATACAGATTATGAATCATCAAGAATGAAACCAAAATAATTAGTTTTATATAAATTTATAATTTTACATAATGTTCTTGATTATGTAATTGAATAGGTATGTATGTCTCGTTCTCTCATCCTAGTTTATAGTTTATTAATTTTGAAATTAATGTAGTGATGTTTGATTATGAAATGATAAGAAAAGTGATTAAAATTGAGGAATGCATGGATTTGAATTATATTTGTTTCGAAGTTGATTAGTCACTCTTGTTTATCACATATATATTTTCTCACGTATAGTTAGAGTTGATTAATTAATAAATAAATAAAATTTATTAGCCTTTATATTTTTTATCAATATGCTGAGGAGAATAAAATGGAAGAAGACATATTAATATAAATTATCTATTTGGGTATTGAAAATAAATCCAATGGAGGATATTGTTGAACCCATTGGTGTTGTATTTTAATCATTTCCATTAAGCATGATATCAATATGTGTTTTGAAGAGAATAGGAGAACATGGTGATTCAATTAATAAAGTATTATATACTATGTCGAAAAGAATGGACAACACTTTGGTGATTATATATTAGGGTTCCCTTTAAACTATATATAATGTTAATGAAGGATTATCAAAAATATGAAAAGATTGATTGATATCATTAATCATATAAAAAGTAATAATTTTCCTCTCTTCTAATAATCATCATACCTGAATAATATTCACTTAAATAAGATTAGAAAATATAGTGGAAGATTCATTTAGAGATGCTAATAATGGTAATTATAGAATAAAGTTATTTGTGGGGAACTGACTCTGTGATAATCATTAATTAATTATTATTTTAATGGAATTAAACCTAGATAATGATTAAGTGTTCTTAAAGTTATTTGAAATTTTTTATAGTATTACAATTAGAGTTGGAAAATGATTGAATTAAATTCTTCAGGTTCTAGGTTTCATATTTTAATGGTTATAACATAATAATAAATGCGTGATAAAAAACATAGATCTATGTATAATTTACTATAGTTTTTTGTAGCTGTATGTGAATATTAATTGATTATGTGCTTCAGAATACATCATGAGGTTCCAAGTTAGTTCATATGGTGTTCTAGAAGTAGACATGTGAAAACTAGAAGAATAATGTGAATCTGGATACAAAAATTGTAATCTAATTAGTTTCAAATAATTTACATCCAAAATAAAGATAAATTGTTCCTCGAAGAGTAGAAATAAAATAGAGAACAAAAAAGTGTTAATGGAACTATGGATGAGTAGAATGGATCTTACATAAGAATAAACTCTATGTAAAGATCAAAAGATACATTGTATCTCAAAATTCAATTATCTATAGTTAAAAAACTACATTGATACTATTGATTATTAAATTAGGAATTTTTAAGTGTAAATCCATGGAAAAATGTACTATGTTTGATTACCCTGAAAAAATGGGTTATTTGAAAATAGATCAGTGATAGGGAAGATTCTTTCCTATAGTTTATAGAGGCTATATATGAGTAAATCATGCTCACATAAGAATGAATTTGATGATTTATAGGATTAAATAGAGGATTCAAGATTTTATATAAGATACTTTAGGATGTTATGTAAGATTTAATTATACATTCAGGTGAGTTTTAAGACATTGATTTAGAATATTATTTCTATATTCCCCAAATATATAAATATTATGATGTTTATATTTATCCATTATGAATGTTTAATTTTTTATGAATTTCTATTATGGTATTAGCTTCACACAAGAATTAATTCAAGAATTAATTTATCCAAACAAATAATAAAAATATTATTGTAAATTAATGATATATAATTATAAGGAATTAAAGTAGAAAATCAGGATAATTAAAGTGGATTTTCGAAATGAAAATAATCATATAATTTTGGAGAACTAAATAAATAAATTCATGTAAAAATGTGAAGATATTCTGTTAATATTTCATGGGTATATTATTTTCAAAATATAAATAAAAATTAAATGAATTTTTTAAGGCAATTTGAATAATAATTTAAATGTTTTTTAATAATAATTTAACATAACATAATTTTTGGAAGGTATCTATAAAGAAATTATTTGTTCGAATTATTTTTAGTATATAAAATGAAGATATGTTTGAAAATAATATAGAATGACAGATACTGATGTTTATTATAATTAAACATATCATATATTTATGATAAAGAGATGGGAGACTCCAACATAATTGAGAGAATACATTTTCAATTAATGAATAAGAAAAGAAAAGTTAGAATGATATGCTGACAAGTCTATAATTAGTTGATGCTTATTTAGGATAAAGAATAAGACAAAGTGATATAGCCAATGTCATAACCATATTGTCACTTTCATCCAAGATTTCCTTATTCCTATTTATTTTACATTTCTCCCTTGGTTTCAAAGACTTCCTGTTTGAAATTTAATTATTTTTGGAAAATAGTGGGTGTCTCACAGTTAGAAAACAGTTAATAGTTACCTTATGGAAAATCATGTGAGGTCCTATAATCCTTGACATTATAATTTCACATGGTTGGTGAAAATTTTACCTTACCATGTGGACAAACCACAACGGTTCCTATGATATAAAGTGATGAATAATATGGATGGTTCATCATTTAGAAAACCATGTATCCTACCAAAAAATTTGAAAATTTAAATAACCAAGATACCCCTTCCAAAATTAAAACCATTATTCCTCATTCTTCCACCTCTGAACCCTTTTCACGTTCCCATTCATGATATTTTCCTTTGGCCTCCTCCATGGGATTATTTCTTATAGGGTTTGGTATGATTCATCATGGAATCCTCTTGTAATTGGTTCATCTTCATTACTATTGATATCTTATATTGTTAATATTGACTTTCTCTATTCTATAGGAATAAGGTAACCTAGGGTTCATGTTGGTTGATTTCTATGTTATGGTTTCTAGTGTTTATGGTTTTTTATCTCTCCAGGACCCATCCCAAATTTTAAAAGGTGATTTCAATCATAGGTTAGTTGTTTCCACTAACTTCTAAGACTTTGGCTTGGTTGAAGGTAGGTGGTTTATGTCGCATAATTTTTTTATAAAAAAAATATTCTCTTGATGTTTTATAAAGTTTTTTTAATTAATTAAACTATAATATGATATGTTTACAGAATATTGTACATCTAATGGTTATTTATCTTTACCTTGGTTTAGGAAATAATTTTGTTTTTCAAAGCAGTTTTTTTTATGTTAAGTGAAAATGGATTGGTAACCTTACGGGATAACAATTTTAATTAGAATGTGATACGATTAAAATTGGTAAACAGAATGGGAACAATATATATATATATATTTATAACAAGGAATACTTGTGTTTTGTATCCCTTTTAGATCACTCCACACCGGCTAAACATATTATACATGGATGAATGTCTTGGTTTCTTAGAAGGTAATCATTACACCATGGGTCTAAAACTTTTACTCCTTAGAGGTTGGTTGGATGTGTTGTCCTGGTATAAGAGACACCATTATTCTAATCTAACACATGTCTTCATTAGTGTTTTTTTCACACATGTTTATTATCCACTAGTTCATTTTTGAATATGAGGACCCAGGTGTCCTAGAAACATAAATAAACATGGGATCTAACATATTTTATGATTATGGAATGTATATTTTCAGGGAATTTATTTTTATTTATTAATTTTAAAACCATTATTGTTGTTTATATTACATTAAAAGGTCAAGAATATTTTATTATCATTTATTTATATCTATATTTCTTGTGTTTTTCTGACATGTGTAACTCGTGGAACACATTGTGTGATCCTACTAGGGTAGTGTTTCTCACACTCTACACACACCCAATGTGTGTATGTAGACCTTATTTTTACATGTTCATTAGACCCAAGTAACCTAATGAAGGGATAATGAACTATTTTTTGTAAATGTATATTTTATAGTGATGACATGGTGGGGGACTTTCCCTCATATAACACAAATATTGGTAGACAGCTTTTGTTTACTTTTTTTGGTTCACCAGTTTTATATCACCTACTCTCCATCTATCTCCTTTCTATTTTTTTAGTTATATTTATATATGAATATTCCTCTTTGGTTAATTTTTAAATAATGTTTATCGTATGGTTTTTTTTAGTTGTACATATGATTTTTTATGTTATGGGATATTTATAAATTGATATTTTTTATACTATTCTTGGACCATGATATTCTGAGTCTTGTCGAGGTTATATTGGGTTCCTGGATCAAACTTTTTTAATGTTTTTGTTGTATTATATTGTTCTTATTGTGCATTTATTATTACCCAAGAACTATTATCCATCCTTAAGGATTGGGACCAGCATTCAAGGATTATCACAAGGTATCTTGGGTGAACACTTTTGGAGTGGCCTAGGTTGGTTCATGAAAAAATGTTATCAGAGCCCTAGGTTTTGGCTCTATATTGTTCGGGAATTTTTGAAACAAATGGAGATAGGATGGTCATCACTCAAGTAATTAGTGTGAAAGAGTGTCTTCCAAACACTCTTAATTACCTCCCATAATTTTATAGGGTATGTGTTAAATGTTGTCCTAATTTCATATTTGTTTTACCATTCTTGGTTTGGTAAGGTGCACGGTACACAGACCACACCCACATGCCATGTTTTATGGGAGACTTTCCTTTTTTATATTTCCTTTATTTATGGTTTTCATTGAAATTTGATTAATGATAATGTTATGGATTGGGGATTTACTATTGGTTTTGATTATTTTAATCTTATTAGTTTTATGTAGAATCGTGACCCCTATAAAAATATATTTGAACCCTTTAGAGGATAATAAAAATAAAATATCATGATCCAATCCCCTATTTTAGACAAACATAATTATTTTAGTGTTATAGGGTAAAAAATATATAGAACAACGGGTGGTTTTTTCCCCAGCTGATATAAGGGACGATAATATATATACTTAAATGGATTGAGCTCAAGAGATAATCAAGCATAATCCTCCGTCTTTTGGAGATGAAATGATCCTTAGGAGGTCTATGATTGGATAGAAATGACCTAGTTAATCTTTGACTTCCTTAGGGATCTAGGATCTGTTATGGTAAAGTGTTCTACTTTCATTCATGAAAGCCCCAATGAATGATCATGGGAGAAAATCGTTCATGAAATTTAATATAAAATTTAATAATAGAAGGAATTTAATGTGTTATTCACCCATAGTTTATATTTATACACAATGTCATTAGTCATGTACTGGGAATTTTTTATCTTTATTTTGGTATAGAATAGTTATGGAATATATGGACAGGTTTTTTAAACATATTCATTTTGTACCAAGGCTCCTATCAAATGTAAAATTCAAGTCTCAGTGGGTTTTAATGGTCATTTCACCATGCCTCTAATATTAGGTCATTATTTTAAAAATCCTGACCTGTGATGAGTTTATGAATAGGGCTCTCATGGTAGATATTGAATTCAAAGGGATATACTAGATTTCTAGTATAGATTTCTTGTCTAGTGGGATTTATATTAGAATTTATATAATAATTGAAATCATATAATCTCAGAAGAAAGGGAAACAGTGGCTCTAGAAACTAGTATCGGTTTACAACATTAATGGCTTCCATATGGGGTTATAATTTTGTCAAAATTATGGAAGGATGGGGATCCTTCAGTCCTCATTCAAATTTAATTCAATGACATTCCATTCGTGGGAATATTTGGGTATTTTTGAGGAGTTTTTTATATACAATACCTCTCCAAAATGTGGTGTGGGGTCCTCAGAATCTAAGGGATGTGATATTTATTCTTGTGCCTAAAATATAGAATGGACCAAACCTCAAAGGAATGGATGAATAACTGATTCATCTAATGGTAAAATTCAAATTAAAAGTGGAACTATCAATGATAGACATTCCCCAATCCAAAATCAAGATGTTGAATCTATATAGAGTGGAGCTAGCTTTCATGGAGTTTGAGATCAGGAAAATTATAGTGAGGGGTTTCATACCTATTCCATCATCGAGGGTAATTACATTATTTGATATTTTTTATTGTCAATCATTTATTTCTTCTCATGTTTTTGAATATTTGAAACATATTTTAGATATCAGGTTATATATATATATATGAGATTTCTTTACCACTTGAGAAGAATAAGGAGAATGTATTATTGTATCATTTTTATATATTTTTTATCATGGAGGTGGATCTATAATGGTTATCCATTATACTTGAGATATATTCTATTGACTCATTATCATAATGGATTAGATGGTTGACTTTAGATAAAATGATAACTAATACCAATTAAGAGATAATTTCACTACTCTTGATGGGAATACCCTTATTTCAGGTATGGGATATATAATCAAGACAGGCAGGAAAACCCCTTCATGAGATAGGTAGTTTGGTGTATCAATTTGAATCTCACCAGATTATTACTGATGAAAGGAATATTGATGACGAAATACTCCAATATTTATGGTTTTCCTAAGGAGTATCCATATGATATATTAGGTTTATATCTAGGGATATAATTCAATTTTTCTATTGAGTAGGTACCCATAAGAAAACTAGTTTCCTTTCCTTTATAATATATTGAACCAAAAAATATAAAATATGTAATGATTCAACATAATGACATAGAGGTTAATGGATTTATCCATTTGAGTATATACCCTTGGGTCACTTCAATTATATTTTATATTAAGGGAGATATGTTTTTCTATTTGTGTATTAATTAATATAAATTAGATGAGGATATGATTATGAATAGTTAAATCATACCCTATATTAATGATTAATATGATTAGTTGTTAAAGGTGGTGAGGTGGTTCTCAAAAATAGTTATCTGATCAGGATACCATCATATAATAGTGAATGAATATGTAGATTTAAAAATGGAATTTGGGAGTTGGTATATTCATTTTGAGTACCTGGTGACGTCATTTAGGTCAAATAAATTCCCCACCAGTCCATATAGTAAAAATTAACCTAATATTACATTGGTACCTTAACTCATTTATGGTGGTATTTTTATAACATTTTAGTTTATTCTAAATTTACAGAGGATCATGAGAATCATTTTCGTAATTTCTTGGGGACGACGTGTGATCACCACATCTATTATAAGCTATTGAAATGTTGCTTTTGTATCCATGAAGTAAAATTTTATTGACATTTAGTTTCAAAAAAATTCATATCATTAAATATAGATATAGAAAGAGTTGTATTTCTCTTGGGAGAATCAAGGAATGTGTTTGAGGTCAAGAGCTAGTTAGTACTGGTAGATTGTTATTGTTTTTTCATATGTGAATTATCCAAATTTGTTCCTCGTATAATTTCCTTAACTTGGAAAAGGGTTATGTATGTATAGAGTAAATAATTTTAGGAAACCATTGATGATTTGATTTTCCGGTTGGCTTCACCTCGTATCCTAACCATACTGGAATACGTTCATGTATGTTGGTGTGTTTTGATGCATCAGGTGTAGGTTTGGGTTTTGTGCTTATAGATAGAGACCATGTGGTTTTTTTAACGATCTCATCGGCTTCAAGAACATTAGAAGAACTCTCTATCCATTTATCAATATCTTGTAGTGGTTATGGATTCATTGAATTGTTGGTGACATTATCTCATTAGGAGAATATCACAATCTATTTCAATCATAAAAGTTTATGTAATATAATATCTCAAGAGGTATAAACCTGAAGAAAAGGTGGGGAATTATTTCACTAATTCCCTTATTCAAAAATTGACTTATCAATTAGATAAGTATTCCAATTATCAATAGATATTGATTGGTCATTTTTATCAGATGTATTTAGAGGTGAATGAAGTGGTAGAAGAGGTTTTCTTTAAATTTTTTAGTTGAAAACATGTCTAATGAAAATAATTCCTTACGAGCAACCATGGGATGAATAGTTTAAGCATATCATGAATTATTTATATGGTGGGGAGACCATTGATCCCCAATCAATAAATCATGATGTAATGTTTTACTTTAAAAATATTTATGTGGCCACTTTATCGATGAATATGGTTTTGATGTAAATCTTTCATCATTATCATAGTAATATCCACCTTAGAACTATTAAAATGTATTATCATCTGAAGTACCAATTCTATTCACTTGGTATGAAATGTGATATCATAAACTTAATTTTATGGTTATCTACATTCTAATAGGTAAAAACAAGGATAAAAATCCCTCCAACCTACTCAATCCTCTTCTTATACCTACCTATAAGTGGGAAGATATATTAAAGTACATTATTGTGGGATTAACATAGACCACTCAGGGTATTAATTCAATCATATTTGTGATTAGAAGACTAAAAAATCATTTCTTTCCATTGAAATTTGATATATATATATATAACAAATGTTGAAGAGATAGAGAGGTTTTACATGGAATATTTTATGAGGATTCATGGTGTGACTTATTTTATTATTTCTGATAGAGACCCTTGATTATCCTCTCATTTTTGGAAAGGAATACAAAAGGTGATGAGATCGCATTATAAGATTTGCATGACCAACCATTCACAAAAAGAAAACCAAATATAGTGGGTGATCCTGATTCTGTAGGATAAAATCTATTCTATCTTCTTAGATTAAATATATTTATTAGAATATATTCTTGAAATTTTTGAATTTGATTATAGAAATAGTCACTATTTATCGATCGTGATGAAATTGTTCCAGGATTTATAAGTTTGAAAATGTTGGCCTCCCCGGTATTGGGATAAGGTTGGTGACATGTCCTTGGTAGGTCCCAACATTATATAAGATATGAAAAAAAAATTATGGCTTTCATAAATTATTAGTGATAACTCAAAGAATCCACAAGTATTATGTGGATTGTTATCGCCTACCTTTGATGTTTTTGTTTTTAAATTAATTGTTTCTAAGGGAATCGCCGAATTTATTCCCCCAAAGATCAGGTAAGCATGGTAATCTTTCCCCAGGTTATGTAGGACCCTTTAATATCTCATTATAGGTTAGAAATATTTGTATAAATTGGGATTTCCTCCATAGTTAATGTAAATCCCTAAAATGATACATTTATCTCAATTAAAGAAGTACAATATCGACCCCTCTCCTATTATAAATTGGTATGTGCCCATGCTAGAACGTAGAATTTATATGACTGGAAGCCAATTGGAATTATTGACTCTTAATAGATAGTTTTTCTTGTGAAATAAATTTTTTTAGTCTATTTTATAATGAATTGTGGTAATGATTATCAA
Source organism: Viscum album (assembly GCA_963277665.1). Taxonomy (NCBI): domain Eukaryota; kingdom Viridiplantae; phylum Streptophyta; class Magnoliopsida; order Santalales; family Viscaceae; genus Viscum; species Viscum album. Next base: position 1,253,495,268 of record OY728120.1, on the reverse strand, counting down.
AATTCCTGGTAACTATAGTACCTAATGGGGTAGCAGTGGCCTCATATTTTAGTGGATCAATTTTCATCTTGTTCACTTTATATAGGTATAAAATTATATGGTTGGCATAATTAGAACTCCCAATATGTAATTTTTTGTATAAAATTTCTTTTATTTATTTGATTGTGTATTCTCCCATTATTTTTTGGGAATTTCAATTTAAAATTTTATTGTTTCTAGAAGATGGTGGGTGTTGTATAGTTAATGAATATATTTTATTAACTATGCAGAATGCTTTGTGATAGCTTTTATTCATTAACAGTTCCATTTCTCATGGTTTTCTTCTAGAATAAACATGTGGTAAAACTATTTGGATGCATATGTGAGGCATTGGTGCTCTATAGAGCTTATACACAGTAAGGAAAACTATATGGCATGTCCATAAAATTAATATTATGAAATTAGAAAACTATGATTTCCTGAATTAAAACCTCTAATCCTAATTACACATCTTCCTCAACCCTTATCTCCTTAAAATTAATTATATGAATCTACTTTACCATCCTTTTCTAGATTTCATATTGTATTTTTGATAGATTCATTCAGGAAAATGTCATGTAAGTGGTTATACTTTAAACCATATGATATCTTCTTCCATCCTAATTGAGTTTCTCTCTTCCCCTAGGTCCTGGAGACCTGAGGATCGTGTTGGCTTATTTTTTGGTGGGGATTTTATAATTTGTGGTTTTTCTTATCTCTATATCACCCCGTTGATTTTATATGTTAATTTCTATCATGGGCGAGTGGTCTCAACTAGTTTCTAAAACTTTTCATGGTGAATGGTATGTTTTTTCATTTGGAACTCTATTTCAATTAAATAATTACGGTGATAATTTTTTATAATGGGTATTTTAATGATTTATAGCTAGGTTATGATAGTTTTTTTGGGTTTTTGTATATATATTTATTATTTTTGGATTGTTTTAACTTTATTTGAGAAATATAAATGTTTGAAAAAAAATGATTTTTTAAGTTAAGTGCAAATGGATGGGAAAAATTATTATAATTCCTATTTAAGTGGAATGTGATATGTTTTAAATGGGAAAATAACATGGTAACCTAGTTATCTAAGGGAGATGATAATTATTATTAATCCCCTTTTTATTCTTCCATACTAAATAAACTTATTATGATTGATTGAAGGTTTTGGTGTCATAGACTATTTTTACCACACTATTAGAAAAATTCATATGTTTCTTAATGGTTTTTTAGATGTGGTTTTATGGTATGGGTAACACTTTAAAACTAGGCTATGTCATGGAACCAATAGGGTTTTGTGTGTATAGTTAGATTCACCATTATTGTACAGTTTGATACAAGGACCTAGGGTTCCAAGAACCTTTGATGATCTAGGTCTCTCCCATTTCTCATGTTTATAGAAATTTTATATTCATGAAATTTATTTTTATTATAAAAATTTAAAAAAAAATTATTATTTTTCATTTCTTTGATGGTCAATGACTACTTTCTTATAATTTATTTCAAACTAGTATACTTGTGTTTATCTAACATGGGTTACTCACGAAACTCGTAGTGGGATCCTACTTGGTTAGTATTTCTTATAGCCAACATGAACCTAATGGATGTATGTAGACATTATTTTGATAGGTTCTGTAAAAGAAAATTCATTTCATGATGGTATATGGTACTCTTGTTAGAAAATAAATAGTTATTGGGGGATATAGTGGTGAATTGTTTCTAATATCATAAAAATATAGATAGCAATATTATATTTACTTTTGGTTCATTTACCAATTGTTCATCACCTACTCAACATTATTTTCATCTCTAATTTGTACCTATATATATTCTCTACCTATTCGGTTAATTTTTAAATTATGGTTATGATGTGTTTTATTTTTTCTCTTTTAAAAAAGTGTAATTGTTATTCTATGGAATATTTATAATTTTTTTATTGTCTATACTATTTTTGGAGAATGAATTTCCACATTTTGGAATGGTCATTTAGAGCTCATGCCTTGGAATTGTGTGATTTATATATTGGGTATAACCATTCCCAAAGAATGTTTTTTGATTCCCATCCACTATTTTCCAACCGGTGAGTATATATAATTCTTATCAAGACTTATCATGTAATTCCTAGGTTATACTTATAGGGTGTCATATTTTTTCTCATTACAGCAATACAAGAGAAGGACCGACTTTTTTTTTATTGTAAGGATAAAAAAAGGGATCAGATCCACTATATTCGAAATAAAAATAATTTTACATTGTTGATAGAACATTAAGAGGATCTATCTAAATAGTGTATTTGGTAAAAAGAGCTAGTTGGTTCTAGTACCAATGAATTATGGTAAAAAATATATATTTCATGTTAGTTTTTTAACATTAGTTATTTTATATATGATATTAAAAGGTTTTTAATTTCAGTTATATAAATAATTGACATTTAAACACTTCCCTATAAAAGTTGGAACAATTTTTGTAATAGATTATAAAACTATATTCCATGGGTTTTTATCTTTATTTTTTTGAAAACCACTGTTAAAAATAACTTTTAGAAAAATGAAATTAATACCCTTTTCATGGGGATTTTAACATGATATTTTCAAAAAAAACTTCGAAAATAAAATTCCAAATCATTCAATATTGATAATATAATTATTTCACAACAAAAAAATCAATATTTATATTGTCACCTAAAATTTAAAATTTTTTTTATAACTTTTAAAATCATGATAGATACATTTTCACCATTCACCTTTATTTATTTCATATCTTGTCCTCTGATTTCCATCTATATTCCACTGGCACCATTGTTTAATGATTTCAATATGGTATTTATAATTATTCTATTGTAATTTAACTTATTCATAATTAGTTTTATTAATATATATAATTTCTCATGATTATTTTTTATGAACAATAATAATATTCCCATCAGCATAAAAGTACCATAAATCATGATGAGTGATTCCTCAAAAATATGTTGCTAGATTTTGTTCAGTGGGATGATTTTTGGGGGTTTAATATCCTTCAAATCATTCACATCAAGCTCACCCTAGATTAATCATTCATAGAAACATTCAACAATTCCTACATCCATAAATATGTATAGACCTATTTTCCAAATCCAAGCGGTCAGTTTGGGTTTTAGACCTGATGATGCTTAGTCAAGAGTGTGGGAGTTCATACTCACCACACCATTTTGTGGGGAATTTTTTCCTACTTCAGGACTCTCTTATAGATTTAAGATATGTTCGAGAATCTATTCCCAATCCTGATATGGGACAGGTTACCCTTACAAAATTATTATAGGTTAAGTCACTTTATAAGAAAATATAGGGGAATTCTTGTTGGTGAATCCATCTATATGTATCATAGGTTCTTAATTCATTTCCCTTTGGTGGGTAGCTGCTTATTTTTTGAAGCCATATTACCAAGAACTCTAGAGTTTTTTGTTATTTAGGGAGATGATTAACATATTTGGGATGGGATTCAACTATTATGATGGATCCTATGTATCAAATCATATAGCCTGAATCAAAACCGATATAGGTAATTAGTCTCATGTTTTTTAATTTCATATGAAGAGGAAATATATGTGGGAACATGTGCAACTAGTATTTGAGCTCAATACCCAAGGATGTGTCCAACGTATCCTAGATATTACTGGAATTAGAGCTAGCATGGCTTATTCATTCCCTTGAGACTTTCCCTAAGGTAACTACCATTATATATATGGGTGATTATATCATTCCACTAATCAAGGATTACACGATAAGTTTTCACTGGTGGATGGAGATTCATGATGGTAATGATGTTCTCAATGAATATCAATAAGCTAATGTGATCTATGCTCAGTGTAAGAAACAAGGGATAGAAAATTATAGAACTAATTACATATGGAAGCAGGTATTAAATGTTGGGACATCCCATTGTATGATTAATTTACATATATAAACTTTTGGATAGCCTTCCACATATCCTAGTTATGGATGGAATCATAGTCATCATATTTTACTGATTTTTCAATCTATTGATGGATGGGAAAATATGATAATACCATGGGAGAGATTGGGTTCGGATGGTTGGAATGTTTTGGACATGGATGGAAATTCACTGATGTGGATTCCCGTTTGATTTTTGGATCATGCATTAGGAAGGAGTACTACATATCCTAGATATGTCAAGAATGAGATTCCCCATAGTTCAATGACTTTGGGATACATGTCGAGGATTCCCTTATAAGAGGGACATATCATATTATTTTTCTGATCATGGATTACCCACTATGGCTTCCCATGTTCCGACAGAGGTTTGGTATATGAACGATATTATTATTACGACTCCTTAATCCCAAGTGAGCAATGTGTGGTATCAAAAACAAGGGATAGAAAATAACGAGTCACATTTCCTGTGGATGTAGGACTTATGTTATGGGAAATCCATACTAATGTTTTGATATGGAGATCAAGTCATTGGAAGGATTCCTATGTATTCTGGTTGTAGAAGGAATCAATGTCATTCTAGTTTAATTGGTTCTGCAAGACATGCTAACGTTTCCCATTAAGGAGGCTGGACAAGGTTATCAAGTCCTGGGATGTTCGTTTGGACCAATCTTCTTGTCTTCCAAATAGAGTTGATTGTATGTCGGGCATTCCTTGATTATCTTCATGACATGTTGAATAATATCTTCCAGACATGTCTAGAGAAAATTTCATGATCCAGTTGACTTGTATAAGGGATATCACATTATCTAGATGGCATGCCTAAGGATATCACATGCCCAAGGCCAGCTTTTCTGGTTGACATCGCAAGAACTTTATTGGTTTTTCTGGGAATCCACCGCATGATATTGAAGGACATTCTTAAAGGGTGTCACATGGTCTAGGTAAATTGAACATTTTTAGGGATAATTATGGATAACAACATGGAGGGTGCTATGAGAGTCAATATGGCATGTATGGAGGGTACCACATGTCATGGATTACTTGTTTGGGTTTTATCACGAAATTTGGCTGACATATCCAAGGGATGTTGCATGAGACAGCTAACATACCCCGTGTGAATTTTGAATTTTGGATGGAATTTTTAGAGGACATTGCAAGATCCAATTGAAATATATTGAATCTATTTCAAAACATTGATGGCATGGACTGGTTGCACTATATGATATGGGTCACACATCATAAGGACTTTGTGAGGTCTGGATGATGAGCTAGGATGGTTTCGTAAGACTTTTGTGGCATGTTTGGGGGCACCATGTAACTCTATTTTACATTTTCAGTGAACTTCTCATTATCCAAATAGTATACTAAATAAACATCGTGTGATATGGGTTACATTTCCTAGTGTTTCCACATGACCTGGTCAATTCATGTAAACAACATGAGGATTAGTGGATCTGTTCTTCTCATAGGTATCATGACTATTGATTCATCATTTTTGCCTTTCATTCGATATTCCTTTTTTAGTGTTAGCTTGTTTTAAGTTTCGTGTGATCTAGAAGGTCTGTCGTATGTTCATTGCGCTACCCAATAGACATTCTTTACATGATGTATGAGTGATCACACTATGTTCTTATGAAAGATTTATCATCGCTCGGGTTGTTCTTCAGATCTTACTTGATAGAAAACATGCATGATCATGTGATCAACCTCTCTGAGAAATATTATATGATTCCTTGGTGGTTTAGAGAGAGGTTCCAAGGAAAAGTCTTTTTTTTATTTCAGGATGTGGTGGGGGATTTATATGCCTCAACTCCCTGATTATTAACTATTTTTCACGGTGTGTATCACACAAATCCTTGTTGTATTCATAAGAGGGATTTTATTTCATGGGTTTTCATGAGGACATTTCATAGGTTATTTTGTGGGAGTCACTTTATTTTCAGGGGCTAAGAAATTATTCCATCAAAGACCCTTTTATTGGACTATGAATAAATAAAGTGGTTTTGTTGAATCATGAATATATTTAGAGGGACTCTCATAAGGTAAGAATGATATGTCCAAGATCCTTTATGTGATCTTGAGGAGATCCCGAGTGGGTCACATTATGTTTATGACTGTAGGAGGCCCACCATAATTTCCCTTCTATTTTCATATTTATATTTTTAAAATGCATTAGTATTTTTAGATATTTCATGATTGTTTTTTAAGAAAATTACATTCCCCACCCATTATGTGTCAGGTGACCAATAAATGGTCTTATAATGATGAATGAGAAATTCATGGAACACTTTTCCCTTTTTTGAGCCAAAGGGGGAGAAAAAGACTACATGTAAATATCTTAATCCTTTCATTCCATGAGGGTAACATTCCAATGGGATCTTCTTTAACCTGGAGGTCATGTCACGAAGGCTTCCTCTATAACAACTCAGTTCATCATTACACATTAACTCTTGATTTATTATATAAAAATATATATATTACAACCAGTAATATCAATATTTCTAGTGTATTTTGGTATTAGTTACATATAATAACATCTTGAACATGGGATATAACAACATTATTGAAAACATCCTTAACATGCCTCTAAAATTCAATGACTTTTAAATCATTATGAGATAATCTGGGGACAAACAAAAAAAGGGGTGATCTATAAATACCATTAAGGGACTAAGAATAAAATAAGGTAAAAAATGTTAGACAATCATCATATCAGTGGGGTATAAAAGGAACATGAACAACATGTCATGATATAACATGATAATCAGGACATGGGAAATGTGTCAACAAAAAAAACAAGGCATTATAAACATAGGTCAAGGATAAAAATACAAGACATTATGTTGGAAAATGTCCCATAAAGGAATCATATTTACTCCTTATACAATCATTTTATCTCATGAGACAAAGCATTACCCAATTCAATGGATCTCTATGTGATTTTATATGCACCCATCACTTTTGTTTCATTCTCATGCGGAAGTGTGCCACATAGATCATATAGCATGGATTCATTCATCATAAAATTTTATTCCATTATAAAGGAGTGTGGAATAAATTTGTGTAATATCATTTAATATTTTAATAATTGTATTAAGGTGAGTACCCTTGATAGGAAAAGTGTATAGTATTCAATACAAAAAAAAATTTAATGGAAATTCATGGTGAAACTTTGGAATCATTACGATATCACATAAAAATTCATAAAATGGGTCAATAAGTCCAAAAGGGGTCTCTCATAATTTTTACATCAATTTTCAATTAATGGGTATATGGAATAAAGTATTCCATCATTAGGAAATGATGATAAAACACATAAATTAAAAAGGTACTTCAATAAAGAAAAAAAAGGAAAAGATCCCTTCCATGATAGTGTGAATCCAAATTATTGGGGGAGGGGCCTCTTAAGATCTTTCGGAACCCTGAGAGGATTCTAGAGGCAAGAGGTAAGTGTATTGACATTCTCCAAGATTTTTGAGTGATGGTAAATGGGTTCCTGGTGGGTTTATAATGATAAAGTGGGGAATTTCATTAATATTTAGGTTTTAGACTATACATAGTAAAATTACCAAAACCAAAAACCATACCGTGTTTTCTTCCATTATTTTTGTCAAAATAGGACTAGTTTTAAATATTTTATATGCCCAAGGTCCAAACATAATAAAATCATATAATTGGTTATGTGGAGGTAAGTTATAGTCTTAATGAAATGGTTTTAAAACCGTCAAATATATTATTGGTTTTGGAGGATTTTCAATGGATTTATGAAATAATAAAATTACATAAAATTACATTATTTTAAATTTAAATCATATATTTGGTATCAGATATGATTTATATAATTTATAACATCACTTTTGGGTCAATATGATGACATAATTCCAAAACTATATTTTTACAGTATTTAATTTTTACCCAAAAATTATAATGTATCACAAAATTATGAAAAATTTACCATTCGATAAAATAGATGTTTTGATTTCAAAAATAATATTCAATTTATCTAAATAATTTCCTAATTATGTAAATTTTAACTTTTTTAAATAGTAATTGGCATTAATTGATAAATGATGGGGTTTTTGACAATAATTGTTCTTTAACCCCTATAAAAATTACATTTTACATCATATAAATTATATGGTCACTTATATTCAATAAAATTTATTTAATAATAAATTTTTTAAAAAATATTATTTATTTCATAAACCCATTAATTCTTTAAAAAAGTACTTAATTGAATTTTAATAATATGAAAAAAATATTATTTGTGTTTTATTTTATCGAAGTAAGATTTATTTATAATTTTACAATGATAGGATGAAAAAATATTCCTTATTCAAAAAACTAATTTATATACTTATATTGGTAGGGTCTTGATTCATATCCATTTAATACACCATCAAACACCCTAAGAGTAAGGTGTACGATGGTGAGAATTTGTTGGGGTTGCGTTGTGTACATGGTTTGGGTAGTGATCTCGATAACCTTAAACATCCCCCTAAAAGGTTTCTCTCATGATTAAGTTGATATCTCTTCATGGGGTTGGTCAAGGAAAATTATAATTGATTCTATCTCTCTCTAAAGATCTGATAAATGGGATTCATATGGTACTATCCAACCAGGTATGGTCATCACTTCCTTTGTCTGTGTCAATTAGTTTTGTTAAAACCCTACATTTATAATACTCATATGATAATTGTTAAATGGATATATTATCAACGTTATTGATACCTATTGGTATTTTAAATCCAATTGGATATAATAAATCAAAATAACCGTGTGTTTTTTGTGACCATATAACATAATAATACATTTAATTAAATTAAACGGATAATTTTATTTATAACAGTTTGGTTCATTACAGCATTCCCCCCATAAGAAATTCCTAACTTGAAATTTTCATTTCCCATATAAAAATTGATGAGGGTAAATCAGATTCCTCACTTCTTTTGACTCAAACTTCACTTCTTCAATTATTGTGTTTTTCCATAGTACTTTGACAAGGTTCATTGCCTTATTTGTTATAAATTTGTCTCTATGTTCTAAGGTATTCCCCAGTTTCTCCTCATATGGGAGATCATTCTCCAATGGTACCACCTCTTTATTGAGTACATATGACGGGTATGGTATGTACATTATCAATAGAGATACATGGAATATATATTTTACATTATACTGAATAGGTGGGAGTGAAAGTTTGTAGGCCCCCACTCCGATTCCATCAAGGATCTCAAAAAAGTTGATGTATCTTGGACTAATCTTTCATTTCTTCCCAAATATTACCACTTTCATCCATAAAGATATGTAGAGAAAAAATCATGTCTCCAACATCAGACAATATGTCTCGTCAATTATTATCTTAATAGATCTTCAATCGACTCTTAGATGTCTAAATGTACTATTTAATTGTCATAACCATTTCCACCATTTTCATGACCATTTTAGGACCTAGAAGTTTTCACCCCCCCCCCCCCCCCCCACCATCATCCCAACATGAAGGTGTTCTACACGTATTCCCATAAAAGGCGTCATGTGGGGATATTTGGATGCTTGAGTGGAAACAATTGTGCTATAATAACTCGGCTAGAGGTTGATGTTGGTACCATACTACTTTTAAGTCTATAGAGCATGATATCAACATGTCTTCTAGTTTATGAATTGTCTTATCAGACTGGCCATCATTTTAGGGATGATAGGTCATATAGAAGTTTATCTCATGGTGTAGATCATATTGGAGGCTTTTCTAGAACATGGAGGTGAATCTGGAATCTCGATTAGATACATTATATAGTGGTAATCCATGATGCCTTACCACCTCTCTTATGTATATCCATCCAAGTTGATATACTGAGAAATCCTCCTGAATCACAATGAAGTGTGAAGTATTTTTAAGATTATCGACCACAACCATGATAGCATTATTTCCTATGGATGGATTTGGATGTTTGGTGACAAATTCCATGGTGATGTTCTCCCATTTCCATATAGGTATGGGTAACGGTTTCATCATCCCCATATATTTTTACCTTTCCTCCTTCACTTTATAACATACAATACATTTTGATGTATAGTCTATGATATCCATATTTATAATGTCCCACTAATAGTGTTGGATATCTCCATACATATTTGTGTTTCCAAGATGGATAGAGAGGGTTCATCCAAGTCCATCATCCAAAAACTCCTTATTTATCTCAAGATTTAATGGTATTCATAATCTTGACCAAAATATTATAACACCATCTTTATTAACATTGAACTTTTAGGATTTATCTTTGATTTAGTGTCAAATTTCTTCTAAATTCCATCATCATCTCATTGAGAATCCTTTAACCTCTCCAAAAGATATATTTGATCAATAATTTGTGAAAGGATTTATGGGGTTCCTTCCTTTACAATTCCCATGTACATCCTTTTCAAACATAAGATGATCAGATCTCCCTCAATTCTCATCAGTGATAGAATTTCTAGGTCCTTTATACTAACATCATCCACCCCTTTATTTTATTTTCCATGATGGTAGTGGATTGGGAAGTCCTTGATTAAATTTAACCATTTTCAATTGTGCATATTCAGATCTTTCTATGGAAATATATATTTTAGGCTTCTGTGTTCCATATATATTTCAGACTTCTACCCAAAGAGATAATGATACCATATTTTCGAAGAAAATATCCCTGCATCCAACTCTATATCATGCATTTGGTAGTTCAATTCAATATCTTTAATCAACCTTGAATCATATGTTATGACCTTTTTATTCTACATTAACACACAACCCAATCCTTTCTTCGAAGCATCACTTAATACTATAAAAATTTATCCACATGTGGGTAGTGTGAACACAGCGGTATTGATAAGACTCATCTAAAGATCCTTGAAACTCTCTTCACATTCATCATTCTATGAAATAATTACTTCCATCCAAGTTATCATAGTTATAGGGTTTTGAAAATCATGATATGTTCCTCAAAAATTGACAATAATACCCATCTAGTCCAAAGAATCTTTAGATATCTATCATGGATGTTGGCCTCAACCATCCTTCCATTGATTATATTTTTTAACGGTCCACATATATCCCATTTCTTGTAATGATATGTCCCACAAATTAGGCTTCCTTCAAAAGGAACAAAAATTTGCTGTAATTTGAAAAAAAATAATTTTTCAATGTCTTTATCATAGTTATCAGATGACTTTTATCCTCCTTTTTGGTTTTAGAGTATATTAAAATATCATCTATAAATACTTCCAAAAAAATTTCTAGGATATCACTAAATACTCTTTTCATCAAGCCTATGAATATTTTTAGATAATTAGTGAGTCAAAATGGAGTTACTATAAACTCATATTGCCCATAAATTGTACGAAAATCATTATTGGGGATATCCTCCTCCTTCTCCCTATCTTGGTAATATCCTGACTGATGATCCACCTTGAATAAGTATTGTTCTTCCACATATCTGGTCAAATAATTCATCAATCAGTAAAAGAGGATAGTTTTTCTTTATCGTGATCTTTTTTAGCTCAATGTAATCAATGAAAAGGTTAATTGAACCATCCTTATTTTTGACAAAGAGGAATGGTGCACCCCATGGTGCAGCACTTGGGCATATGAACCATTTCTCTAAATTATATAATAGTTGTTTCTTCATCTCCTTAAGTTCCAAAACAGCCATTCTATAAGGATTTTTGGATAATAGTAATGAACCAGGTAAAAGATTGACTGAAAATTCAACCTATCTTCTAAGAGGAAGATCAGGACATTCCTTAAGAAACACATCGGTGTATTCCCTTACAAAATAAATTTAATCATGTATGGATTATTCCATAGACTTAATTATTTCAGAAAGATATGATTTATATAAGGTAAATAATAAACATTCTTGTGATGTTGGTGATAAAATATATTCATCCTCCTCCTTGAACTTGTATAAAATGGGGGGTCGATTCCCAATATGGATATTGATTTAATTCTCATGGAAATTTATGTTGGTTCTATATATGGACTACCAATCCATGTCATGAATTTCATTAAATTCTCCTTAATATAGTATGAAAAGGGTAACTAGTAAATTCATCCCATAATTTGGGATAAGGATGGAGTTATATACTTAGGATGAAATAACTACCCCATTTTCCATTTTCACTAACAAATACATACCCGTGATTTGTTGTGGGGTTTTAATACATCTACTAAGATTTCATGATATGAAGGAATGAAAAGAACCAGAATAAGAAATTATGATTTATATCACTAAAAGAATAACTAGTGTACCAATCACAACTTTATTATTAGGAACCACCATAGTGGTTTTGATGGAATAATATCACCCTTATAGACCTGGAGGCTGTTGATTGTCTCTGAAAACCCTTGGCTTAGGGCACTTATGTGAAGAGTTCCATGGTTCTTACAATTGTAGTAATGAATAGTGAACTAAGGGCTGACCGGATCATTCCTTTCCTCATTCACATTTGTGTGGTTCTCCGGTCGAAATTAGTTTTCTATATGTCCTTACTTCCCACACCTAAATAATTTTCTCATCCCCCTTGGGAAATTTGTTCGGTGACTCATTCTACATTTTTGACGAGTAGAATGTTGAAATTTCCTGGCACCATTAGATTTCTCTATCAGACAACCAGAATTAAACCCCACTTTCCACTTATTATGCCCATGATACACATGAGATTTTCCTCTCTCCAATTCAACATTGAGGTCACATAGAAAAATTTCCCCAGAGATAAAAAATTCATAGATGCATGGGCTTTTCATAGACTATATTTTATCACACCAAATAAGTGTTTATCCTTGAATTCAGGGGTAAAAACAAAGTTGTAGGTGTATCGTGCAAGTCTTTTGATATTTTCCTCTTATGAACCAATTGATTTGTATTCACTTTTATAGATAAAAAGAAAATCCATATCCATTTTAATTTAAAGAGTGTGAAGAAAATATTTATCAAAAAACATTTTCCTGATTTCCTTCCACCCAGTCATTTTGATCTCTTCCTCAGGCTTCATATTCTTGACCAATGTCCACCACTAATCAATTAATCTCCCTATATGATACAAAACTTGTATAAAATTATCTTTTATAATTCATTATAGTGTGGAGATTATATTCTAAGTGTATTTGATCCATTTTTCCATGATTAAGGGATCATATGATCCATTGAATGTTAGATGCCTTTTCCTATAATGCTCTAAATTGTAGTTTGTACTTTTTTAGGTGGATTTGGGTGATCCTACTAATAAAGTTGTTTATTCATAACCTGATTCAGCTGAGAGGATATCATCACAAATTTTTTGATTCCTACTCTAATTAATTTTGGCATCTCGTTGTGCCAGGAATCACATAGCCTGTTGTATTGTTTTTTCACTTGATTCCTCCTATTTCTGGCCATTGGCTAGAATAAAAGGATAGTTAGGGATGGTTATTTTAAAATATTAATAACATAAATGAGAATTTAATGAAATTAAAGGTATAACATAAAATGGTTCATAATGATATTTTAAATTTACCAATGCATATCCCCTTGGAGTGTCAAACTAGGTGTGTAGCAAGGCATGTTATCATGTACCAGGTTACACCAAGTCCACTCTCGTACAACTTGGTATAGTTGTTACCCATAGGTACATATATGGTAGAACCATGTCCACATATTGTATCTAGAAAATGATTTATTTTTTTGATAAAACATTTACTCTATACTTACCAAAATTTAGGTAGTTTTTATTATACATAGTCATATCGTTAAGGATTTCACAAGAGTTTTCTAATCATAATCCCAAAAATAACTAAATTTTTCCATTGATAAAAATTATAACCAACCCATTCATTATTAAACATTAATTCATGATTTATTACATAAATTACACATAATAAAACCAAAAATAATGATAAGTATAGCTTATTTGGTAATTAGTCACATAGAAAAACATCTTGAATATGGGATACAATAACATTATTGAAAACTTCGATGACATGCTTCTAAAATTACATGGCTTTTAAAACTCCACAGAATAACCTGGGGAAAAAAATAAGAAATGGGGGATATATAAATCCAAAGGTAAGAAGAATGGAATAAGGTAAAAGTTTTTATAAAATAGGAATATAAATGGGTTATAAAAGGAACATGAACAATAAGTCGTGATATAACATGATAATCATAAAATGGGAAATGTAGCAACAATATAAAAAATTATATCATAAATATTGGTCAAGGATAAACCACCATGTCATTATGGTGGAAAAATAACTATATATGGATCAGGTTCAATCACTATCACAATATTAAATCTCATGAGACAAAACATTATGCAATGAATTGGAGCGCTATATAATTTTGTGTGTACCCATCACTTTTATTTCATTCTCATGCTTAAGTGTGTCACATAGATCATAAAACATGATTCATTCATCATCGAATTTTATTCCATGATTACGGAGTGTTTAATACATATAATTTAGACGTAATTTAATGATTTTTATGTGTATAAATGTGAATACCCTTTAAAGTAAATTGTTATATTATTCACTACACAAATGTTTTGGCATGTAAAATCGTAGTGAATCTTCAGCAGCATAATGGACTCACATATAAATTCCTAAATTTGGTTGATGAGAGAGAAAGGGGACTCTCATTATTGGGAAATAAATTTTAATTTAAGTGGTATATGGAATAATATATCCCATTATAAGGAAATAATGATAAAAGATATAAGGTAAACGAGATGCTAGAATAATGAAGAGGAATGAAACGACCATTACTTAAGAGTGTGACTCTAGATGCCTGGTAGGGGATTGCTAACTGCTTGGGTGAATTTTTAGGACTATATAGAGTGTAGGGAAGAGTGTTTATGTGATCCATGGTGTTTTATTGAATATAAATTTGATATTTCGTGGTTTTATAGAGTAAAATATGTGGATTTCATTATTATTATTTTTTTGACTCTATATATTAAATTAACCAATTCCAAAAACCATAACAAGGTTATTTCTTGCTGTTTATTGAAAATGGGATTGGTTCTCATTAATTTATATGGCCATGTTCCCAATTTAATTAAATAATACCATTTCTTATGTGGATTTGACACATAATCTTAAATAAATGTTTTTAAAACCTTAAAATATATTAATAGTTTTGGAGGTTTCACAAAGACATTATAAAATGAAATAAAAGAAACATAAAATCACATAATTTTAAATTTAAAACATAAATTTGGTAATGGATACCATTTCTTATATTTATTAATCACATTTGGGTCATTATGATGTCATAATACACAAAGAATATTTTTACAGTATTAAATTTTTACTCGAAAATTAGATTGTCTCAGAAATTTATAAAATATTCACCATTGGATAACTTCAAAATTATGATCGAAAAAATAATATTAAATTTATTTTAATATTTTTCTAAATATATGAAATTTCACTTTTAAAATATTAATCAACATTTATTGAGAATTTATTGGTTTTTTAAAAATAAATATTTTCGAAACCATATAAAAAATCCATTTGACATAGTAAAAATTATATGATCATTTATTTTTAATAAATATTACTGAATAATAGTTTCTTAGTAATATATTATTTATTTCAAAAATCCATAAACTAATAAAAATAAATTCCTTATTTGAATTTGAATATTACCCAAAAAATATGTTTATAATTTATTATTCCAAAATAAAAAACATTTATAAAGTAACCATAAAAGTATAAAACTATATTTATTATTCTATTAAAAATAATGTACATACTCTTATTTTTTGGGTCTTTATACATATAAATTTAATGCACCAGAAAACTCCTTATTAGTTTAGTGTGCAATTGTGACCATGATGGGGTGGTTCCACATACATGGTTTGGGTCGTGAACTCGATGATTGTGAACTTATCCCATAAATGGTTTCAGACATGATTATTTAGTTGGTTATTATCTTGGTCTTGTTCAATGGAAAATCTTAGTGATGTTATCCCCCTTATAATCTCCAATTAATGGGTTTCATAAGGTACGATCCTATTGGTTGAGTCAATCAATTCCTTTTTCTAATTCAATTGGATTTGTTGAAACCCTGTGTTTATAATAATCATATGGTAATTGTTCAATGGCTATATTATTAATGAAATCATACGAATCAATCTTTTAAATCTAATAGGATATTATAAAACAAAATGAGTTCATGTTTTTTCTATAACCTTATTATGAAATAATACATTTAATTAAATCAAAAGGGGTATTTTATTTATAACATATCAGGACATTAAAAATGTTGTGTCTTGTAGGATTCATGAGTGAATCATGTGATTTTTATGACCACGAGATTCTCACATATTTTGGGTATTGTCCACCTATCTTTCAAGGATTTTCGGATGTCTTATCAGGAACCTATTTCCTGAAAATTATCATGACTCAGGTTTACTCTTTTGGAAGTCTCCACATGATCAATGATTGTATGGGACGCCTTCTCAAGAGCATAAAGTCATATAAATTGGGATATATGGGATATTCCATAGCATACAAACTACACATTTCTCCTCCACATGACCCTTTTAGGTCTTTCATTCACGTGTCTCTTAGATTCTCATGTGATCTGTGTGATCCTGGAAACCTTTTTCTTTAAATTCTTTATACAAACAATACCCATATTTATGCATTTACTTCCTTAGGAATTTTTCGATGCACAATTTGCAGGAATCAAACAATTATCCCCTGAGGAGAGAAATCCATGGGGATAAGGGCTCTCTTCTGAGGAAAGTAAATGTCCTCCTGGGGATTTGGCACTATTGTCATTCAATATCTAGGGTGATTCTTTTTCTTCTGTGTGATGTTTTTTATTCATTATAACACCCTATAAATTTGGGATTGTGTATTTTTTTTATTCACTACTTACTCGATTTCTTATGTCTCTTTCTCCCAACCTCCATTGTGTAACCCTTTCGAAAGAACTACTTGTGAGATCCATTCGTGACAGCTTCCCATGAGAACCACTTCACAGGATTTTTTTCCTATTCTCTTGTGTGAATAAAACTCAAATTAAATATATGTAAGTGTTTGAAATATGGCCAAAGGGATGGGTAGATGTATTTGATGGTGCCTTGGGATCTAGTATCTTGATTATATTATCCTTTAAACAATTTTATGGATCACCTGACCAATCCAATGTCACATGATCATGAGTCTTTTGATAGGTCAGGTAGTTTTGTGATATTATACGAGTTTATGTGGTTCGTGATATTTTCAGGGACCAAGAGACTCTCAAATACATCATTCAATTCTTTAATTCCCTTATGATTCATGCGGTTCTCATGAAGTTGATGTCAGTTATTTTATAAGATTATATTATTATTTTCCTCACATATTCCACTTACTATTGTTCAGATGGATTCCATGTCTTATCATAGTTCCTCTAATTCAGCTAATCAATAGATCATTATTAATATAAACTAAAATATTGACCTTGGATATCATGTGAATTATGACAATGAGGTCTTGAAACAACTTATTCCATTCAATCTTCAAAATTATCCTTTATCATGCTGTTTTTCTCTATATCGGTCTATATTATTGAACGAAATTGTTATTCCTTATTCAAACTAAATTCTGCTATCTTTCTACATGATAACTTCTTTTGACTATATTCAGATGAAATTTTTTTAGGACGGTTTACTAGTGTCAGCTCAATCCCATGGGTTGTCATATATATTGGAAAACACTCCCTTGGGTCTGGACGACAATCATTTTTCACACCAGAACATCGGAAAGAGCTATTCAAGTATATTTATCTCTTATCTAAGAAACTCAGAAAATGAACAAAACATGAAATGGGGTCAATGTCCTAGTGGTAAGATTTATGATGCTTGTGTTTGTATATGTTGGGTCAGGAAAATATGTTTAGATTTTGGGGACCAGTTATATGTTCTCCATATTTTTGAAGTATTATGGATTTCCCAATTTAGTTTCTATCACTAGCCTGGTCTTATATGATAAATATTTAGTCACTTGTGTCCTGGAACAAACTCATTTCATTTATCTTATGGAAATATTGGAATCATCCATTGGTATATCTACCAAATGGGTGGAATACCCCCTATTAGAGTGATGTACGATGAGTTCCTTCATAGAATAGATGTATGGGATGACACTTTATATACTCTAGTCTTTATGAGGGACATGGTCATCATTTTTAAGGAAATTTTATTAATGTTTCTGAATATGGTCTCATGAATATCTTTCAAATATTGGATGCCCATTTTCTTCAGTTGTAGTGGAGCTATACTGACTTCTATACTCCCCCATGGTTTCCATATCTAAATGTTTGTGATAGTTTCAGTTATAATTTGTCTATTCTAAAAGTTAATTATTATAATTCATAAAGATATTCACTGAATCCAAAGATCTCTCCAAGCCTTATAATGATATGCTTCATGACCATGTTTTGGAAGGGGTGTCTTTTCCCAATTAGGGAAGTGTGTTCAAGAATCTAGGCCAGTTTGATGGTGATGAAAACATGGATAGAGGAGTGATGATTCCTTAGTCTAGTAGTTTTTACCCTTACAAGCCCTTACCAACAATAAGTCCACATTAAAAAAGGTATAATCCCTTATAGGATCATTAATCTTTTATGGTTTTTATTTGAAAGGATAGGGAATCATTTCCAATGATATGAATACTACAATGCCACTATGATCCTCATTTCCTTATCTCATCCCACATTGGTGAACATATATTGGGTTGAAACTGTGCCACTAAGATCCAATGAGGTTAATAATGTTCTAAGTTGATTTTATATCTTTGATTTCACCTCTTATCCTACATCACTAGGGCCAATAATTGATAATGGAAATGGATTTCTCAATTAAAGGTCATAAAATATCTCCCTTCAGGATGGGGTTCTTGTAGTGAAGATCCACAAGATGATCATATATGGTCCATATACACATTATCAATTTTCTCATTAGTTTTGATGCACCCATAGGGTCTACCTTCACCCTTCGGCCGGTGAGTGAGGAGAGTGAAACCCCATGAACAACATCTATTTTTGGATGAGGTTGGTGTATGAAGTCACTGATGTTGAGATCATTCTTCTATCTTATGATTCACCTTCCTTTCTAACTCATCATTTAGTTTAGGAATGGGTATCATTCTATTCATGTGGTGGGCTAACTAACAGGTTATTCATATAGAAAATCCATTTTCCTCACAAACCCCACTGTCTATAACAATTATTGAGATTATTAATGACATGGGAGAGACTTCAAGGAAGATCCATCATCCTTGAGACAACCATCCCAATAGTAGGACAAAATCTATCAAGTAAATTATCCCTCCTTCACAAGAAATGGGTTGTGCTACTATTAATTGGGGTATACAATGCATCCTCTATTGTATCAATGAAATATTAGTTGTTGTTTTTTTCCTTTGGTGTGATGATCCCATTAATTACATGATTTTCAATTTGGTGTAGGATGATCTGGATGTTTATTCATGCGTTGATTACTAAGAATCCTTTTGACACATTTTGTGACCATGTCTAACTCTTTCATCAACTATTTTAGGGGTTGGGGTGGATGGATTTTATTTCAAACCACTATATGAAACCATGATGAATCTTTTCTTGACTCAGTAATATTTTACCACCAATGAGAGGGGGTTTCATGTCTTTGAAGAGGAGGCTCCCCAATCCAAAACTAATGACGGAGGCTTTTGAGAACTGGATTAGAGTATCCAACTTATATCTAATTTCCAATTTTAGATGGATTCATGGACTATGTAGGTATAGAGATATGACTAAAACATACCTCTCCTAAGGTATGACATCTCAACATCATCATCATCACTGGAAACAATTCAAAAAAGAGTTGAGTAACTTCATACTTTAATCAAGACTCTCCATCCCAGTGTAGATGTAGAATAGGTGGGGCGAGAAACACATTATATTTCAATTAACACTTCTCACTAGACTCTTTCCATCATTCCTAGCTCAGTTGATTGAATCTTATTTTAGTTCAACCACTAACATACATTCTATTTTTGAGGATATTATTGGAGTGACTCCAAAATTTGGATATTACTACTATTATATTCTACAAATTATGGGATTTCTTGATCCTTTCACATAGTTTCCCATATTTTCTTTCATTCATGACGTTCATGGTGATTCAATGATCTATTGTTCTATGAATCTCAAATGATACCCATACATTTCATAATATAAATTAATCATGAATTTATGGATCTATAAATACAAATCATATATGTTTATTCTCAAGATGTGATAATGAATTCCCCCAAATTATGAGGTTTCTCATTGATGTACATGTTCCAGTTATCTTGAGATAACATGTTTATAAGGGGGAAAATTGTGTAGAATATATGTACCAGACGGAGAGTTCTCTATATGTTTCTGAAGACAATAGTCTTTGTGAGGAAAGCCGAGTTTTTCCAACTCCATATGGTCTGACTTTCACGATTTTCCATTCTTGATTATTAAATCATTGTTCTACTATAATTTTATGTCTCTTAGATCATACCTTCTATAATTTTATCATAGGGAATTTGATATTAAAAAATATATTGATGTAGATTATTTTATTTTAGAAAGGACATTATATCTCTGTAGTTTAGAGTATTTTAGATCATACCATCTTTCTTTATAGTTAAGTGTATTTTATCTCAGGCCTTAGAATTCCATTCAATGAAAAGTCTTACTAAAATTAATTGATTTAAGATTATGGGATATGGTTATAACATTCACGGAATTACTCAAAACACACTAGGATGATGAGATATATTATAGTGTTTCTATGGATCGAAAGGATTAGAGACCATTTACAATAAAGATGAGATGCCTCTAGGTTGTAGATCAAATCCCTTATGCATTGGTAGAATTGTCAAAAATAATTTTTCCACTATTTCCCAAGGTTCATGGAATATTTACGATGGTGATATTGGTTAAGGGTGAAATACTAGGGAAGCTAGGACCACCTGTATTGTAGGAATATGGGTGAAGTATGTAATAATCAAAAAGTTTGACTCGATGAATATGGGATGGTTCATATATATGGGGATGAGCCAAAACACCCTAAAGTGCCAAGTTCATTCACTGTGTTTCTAGGGCTCAAAAGGTTTACAGTTATTTTCTTGTAAGGAGGATATGCCTTTAATAGGTAGGTCAAAGACCTTAGGAATTGAGATAATGGTAAATAAAAGATGATCAATAATCCTTTTTTGAGGGAAATGAATGATTTATAAAGACTAAAATTTTTATATGATGAGATTGGTTATGGAATAAAGATATCTAGAAATGGTTCTGGAACTCTATGGTAGTTCAAATATTAATTGTGAAGCATAATACCTACACCCAATGGGTTTAAATCATGTCATGTGGGACATAAAATGTTTGGGAATAGGGTTTCACATTTCTTATTTGAGATATGGTGCAAATCACGGTGATGTAATGTTGAGGATGTTGAATCCACCTAGAAATTTAGGTACAAGGATTGTAAACCATCATCAAAAGTTCTCGGGTTAGGAGGATGATAGAAGAAAATCACACTAGGAATGGCCTAAAACACATTGAGTCGAATAGTTCTACAGTGGTTACATTAGGGATAACAAGGATCATAAATCAATTTTCACAGAGTGATGCATTTCGTTGACAACCATAGGTGCATATGCAGGAGCCATAGGCATACATGAATAGTCAAAAAAGGGTCCCATGAGGCCAGGTATCCTTTTCCATTCGCCATTTAAGGTTTACCATGGTCCAAGGTGCTCAAATCATGAGGTGTTATTTCTGGAAAGTGTAGTATTCATAAATGGTTTGAGCACCCCAAAAGTTTTGTCACCTCCTGGGGAAAATATTCTCATTGAAAAGGGATTTAAAAAATCATTAATCTAACTTTTTTATGAACCAATGGTTCCAAATAACATATATTAAATTTTAATAGGGATATAGGGTAGACCATATGAGATTAACATGTTTTTTATTTGAGACTTATTTATTTCTTGTAATCCAGAGATAAAGAGTTTAGAGAGAAAAGACTTGACTTTTTATTAGTTTTTTATTTTATTTTTCACTAGTAGTTCAATGTCATGTGATTTGGAACATTATGGGACATATTTTAAGGTCGTATATATTTGACCAATGTGTATGAGGTTTATGTTCATGTTTCACATTGAACTAATTTGGGGATTATAAAAAAGTTCCCACTTAGGATACCTAGGGTCAAGAGCACTCAAAAATCCTTATGAGTGAGAGATGAAAATATTTAAAGTCACAAAATGAGGATCTCAAGTCATGAGGAATGATATGGGATAATTATACCATGGATAGACTAGAATACAGTGAGTTGATGAGTTTATACAGGGTGAAAGTAGGCTCACGAGGAATAGAATTACCTCCTCACCGAGCCAATATTTCTATGGTTGGTAGTTTTGAGAACATATGAATTGATAGAATAGACAAACAGAGATACATATTTTTCATTATAAGGGACATAAAAGGATTAATCAACATGACTTGATCGAGACATGATGTTTGATTTATGAATTCTGGTTCTTGAAATATGGTTGAAGAACCTCTTACTCTAGCTAATCGGGGTAAGGCTCTTGTGGTCTTTTGATGAGGTATGATAATGAATTATGGTCTTCATAGTTTAAAATCATGTATAAGGAAGATACATTTTATGTGAAGTTTAGAATCATTCAATAAAAACATTTTCCTTGTAGTATGATGTCAGGTGGTAAAGAAGTTTTTTTTAGTTTTAATGTCATGCAACTGGGACATTTTATAAGGCCCCAGCCTTAAACCTTACTTAATATTGAATTAAATGAATAATTCACATTGAAGATCTTTTCAGGTTTAGAGTTTTAGAGAATTATAACATAACTATTACATCTTAAAAGATTACAAAGTAGACACTTCTACTAAGTCTCCATAAAATAAAAACTCTTAAGAAGAAAGATGTCTAGATTCCATGTTTTAGATAGCATGAAATTCCCTTGATCACATCCTTGAACTTATTCCATTTTAAGTCCTGTGAAAAACATTTCGAAAAACTTGGGTTGAGCATAAAAATCTCAGTAAGGGATCCAAAAAGAATGAAAACTGTTAGTTTTTCAAACATCAAGTAAACCATGTATACTATATCAAAGTAATACCTTCACCTTCAGGAAGTAGTAAAAAAAATCGTCACTGAATAAAGTATCATTACTTACCTTTTTGTAACCAAAGGATTACCATAAAACCCATATAATGAACACATAGAATATATAAAGGTAACTTGGGACATAAACATACTTAAGTGGAATAACCATACGGTTGACTTCCACACATATCACTTAATGGAATAGCCATACGGCCAATTTCCATACATACTTAATGGAATAGCCATACGGCCGACTTCCATACCCAATGCATTGGAGGTTATAACGTAACCACCCGTCCTGGTATTCACGGCACCACCCGTCATATGGTTTATAACGTAACCACCCGTTAAAATGTCCAAGTACCAGTATAAAATAATAAAACATAAAACCAATATAAAGGAATGATAACATTTCCACATTTCAATCACAATATACCATAAATATATTGACATAATAGAATCCTTTTTCAAAACCATTTTCAATACCAAAATACATAAAAGAGTATATGGTATTTATTTTATTCTAAAAACATTACGGCTTGTTGAGAAAGCCAAAGATCAAATAATTCTCGCGGCGACGGAAAAAGGTCGTTGTCACTGAATACGTTAAAAAAAACATTCCTTTTTGTCGTTTAGTAAAACGTTTCATAGAAAAAGATTCCTTTTGTATAAAAGTAAAAGTCAAAGGAGTTTATACACCGTATAAAAGAAAGTTGTGTATAAAACGAAATATGCCTCAATGAAAGGAGATTGAGACGAAGTCCCTTACCTTGGGTCCGACTTGACTCAATCGTTCTTTAACGTCCTGAATAATAAACTTGAGTTAATATATACTTGATTAAGAAACTTTTTAAAGTTCATTATTCTTTTTATATCACTTATTGCCATGTTATAAACATTATGTAACCATTTAAGTTAATAATGTTTGTTTTGTCAATATTTGGTTCTTAAGTCGAAAGTTGACTTCTTATAATTACATGTTGTTCATGTGGTCAAAAGTACTTTATATCCAGAATGAAATTCCCAATTTGGATATAATATGTATCATATATATCCAGCATATACATGTATTTATAATATTACATAATCATTTAGAGGTAATAAATTAAATGCACCGTTCATGGAAACGGTAAGCCGTACGTACGCATGAACGCTACTTTCATTTCTTTGTCATATTAGTGGAATTAAAACTAAATGAGAGGTATGTATATTTTAATTCCAGAATTATATTCATCATTTAGATATATCATTAATTATATATATACATTATATACATGTAATTTTAATAGTACATTACATTTGGGGATAAGAAATGAAATGCACCGTTCATGGAGACGGTAAGACGTACGTACGCATGAACGCTACTTTCATTTCTATCTCATACTTTAATGGAAAGAAATAATAATGATATAGAGGTATTTTATAATTCCAGTATAAAATCATATATAATAACTTTAAATCCATCCTTTACACATCCCACATATGGCATTAACGAATCACATCACTTTTAGGGGGCGGTAGTCCGCACTTCCTTAAATGAAGATATCGTGTTTACCCATAATGGAAACCATAAAGGTATGCCAAAAATGAAAAATACAGAAGCTTAAAGAAAACATAAACATATTATATATCATATATAAAAATAGTTACATCATAAAGGCCACCCTTGAAGGTGTTAAATCATTATGGAACAATCATCGTTTCGGGAGGCAGAATTTCTCCATCCACGGAAACCGTATGTTCTTTAACCATTTGATGTAGTTGTGTGAGAGTGTAGCTCAAATAAATATTATAACAACATCCTAGTATATTGAAGATACTGGTGTTGTTACAGAAGAAGTAAATAAAAAGAGTTTAGAGGGTTGGAGAAGCAAAATAAAACAAATGAACAAGAGAGAATGAATTACCTTTAAAAGTGTAACTCCCTTTTGATTTGAGCCTAAAGGCTTCCTTTGAAAGGATTATGCCCAAAGGGAATCCTCTAGGATGAGGAGAGGGATGTGGAGAGAGTGATTGGGCAGGGGTTGGCCGAGCCAAAGGCTTGAGGAGTGTGTGAAATGAGGTAGAGGTGGGGGCCTTTTATAAGAGGAGAGGAGGGGCACTTTTGGAAAGTAAAGAAATATTACATTATTTGAAAATGTGTTTCGGTTTCAAAAGGTCCCACATTGATATATTTCGTGGATAAGGTGATAATGCTTCGAAATCCACTCATCCAATAATTTTTGGACATGTGTAGTTCATAGATTTTACATTATCTTTCCATTTTATTTACATCGTCTAATAATGATGTCATCACTGTATCATTATTATGTCATATATAATTTAATTTATTTAATGTCTAAAAATTAGAAAAAAATACTATGATTTAGGATATCCTTTTAGCTTTCCAATTACTATTTATAATCAAAATTTGGACTTGTATAACCCCACTCAAAAATTATTTTACTAAACCAATTTATGTTAGTGTCATTTTCAATTTAACATTAAATAAAAATATATTAATGTCATTTTCCAACTAAAGTGGCTCCATGGGGTCCCCAAGTTGGCCCATGGCTTGTCTTGGTCGGCCATGACTCACCCAATAGGTGTAGAACAAGTTTCATGGTGTTTTCACATTCATATAATACCATTTTTACCTTAAACTACACTAATTACCTCTAATCGCGATTAATGAAAAAAAGTTACTATTCACCAAAAAATTATTTTAATCTCATTGAACCACATTTTACTTCTTAATGACAACCATGTATGTCGGATTTTCAAAATTCAATACACATTAGTGGTAAACTTTCATTTAACTGAAAAATCAGTTTGCTTGATTACCACTTAGTGGTTTCACTATTCATCAAAAATTGAAGTTTTTCAGAAAATTACCAAAAATTCACCCTAAGCTATATTTGATATTCCGAATTCAAAAATGAAGTCCATTTTACAAAATTCAAAACATATAATTCAAATTAATTAATTTAATAATTAATTCCCGATGTCATGACAAATAGCGTGTTTTTGTGAAACAATAAGTATCAAAAGAT
The DNA here is from genome assembly GCA_963277665.1 of Viscum album. NCBI lineage: Eukaryota > Viridiplantae > Streptophyta > Magnoliopsida > Santalales > Viscaceae > Viscum > Viscum album. The sequence goes on along the minus strand of OY728120.1, from coordinate 1,253,469,128 downwards.
TGACACCAGTTTAAGTCCAATTTCAAAGTGAAATTGATTCCAATGACCACCATTGGATTAACTGGTAAAAATATTTTCTAATTTCACTTTAAAACCAATTAAAATAATAATCTAATCATATAAATAATTTAGATTAAAAAGAGGTTTTGAATTCAAATACAGCATTTTACACTATTCATAAAAAAATGAACTTTATCAAAAAGGTACCAAAAATTTACACAAAGTAAATTTTGATGTCCCGATTCTAAAGACGAGTTATATTTGGTACAAAATAAAGTATAAGAGTGATAAAAACTATATTTAATGACGGTTCACCATTAAAAGGTGATAAGTGAACCTTTAGTGAAAATTAGAGTATATATGCCCTAAAATTGAACTCTTTCCGTATTTTAAGCCTTTATCTTTTATTGGGTAAATGTATAAACATTTAAAAACATATATAATCATATTTTAGTTTTTTCTATCCATTCCCGCCATTACAACGGATACATGTTAACTACTATTTAAAATAATATTATTTTATTATTAGAGTGCAACGTAAGAATTCAATGAAACTCTTTGTTGTGTATCGGGTACGCTATCGAACATAACAACCCTTTAAAGTAATATTAATACTTTATTCACAAATATGGATAAATATGAAAATGTCTATTCTTCATTTACCTGAGGTGTTACATCCTTCCCCCCTTTTGGGAATTGCGTCCTCGCAATTTTAAAATTGGGCTTGGTAACATCCTTGAAAGTCCCAAATCGGAACAAGGATCGGTAAAACAATCACTTTAAAATAAAGAAAGATAAGTACAAAGGTCACCCGAGTTAACCCATACTAGGATTCCAAGTATGAAAACATGGACATGGAGGGGAAAACATAGGGTCATGTTCTGATGGAGAGTGATAGAAAACATGTTTAGGAGAAAGTTAACCATGAGAGAATCAAAAACTTGTGATGGGTTAAATAGTATTTGATTCTCTAGTATTAAAAGTTAATAGACAACATTTTTCTTTTAAGTTACTTTTCATTTAGGAATTTCGTTTTTGATCTTAAGGAAACATACTTGTCATGTTGACTTTCAACTCTTTCTAGGTTTCTTACACAAACTCATAATAGCATACCTTGATCATGGCGTCCACTCGGTTTCATCGTCATCTTGTTCACGTAGGTAGAAGTCCCATGCATTACAAAAATGATTTAGAGATCCTTCAAAATCATTTTCTTCCTCCATCCAAATACACCTCGCACAACATGGGTCATATGGGTGTTCACAGAAAAACAGTTTTGGAAAATAATCATGTAGGACATATAATTCCAAAACATCTAATAAAACATGATTTCTAAAAAATAGTCGGACCGAAATTGAGTTGAAACTTTCTATCATTGGTCCTTTTAAAATACCATAAGTATGAGATGTGAGACTATATTTTAAAAGAAAATATAAATAGGTTGCGCAAGGGTCTCCTTCCTCAGAACCATTTTGAAAATCATAATATGCTTCAAATTCTTGTGATAAGGTAAAATATTTGAAAATACCTTGATAATATTTACCTCTCTTGAAAACATGAGAATATTGTGAAAATAGTATTTTTCTAAAAAAAACCCATGATCCACGATGATAACGAGGTATAGCGAAGGTGTTTGATATTTCAAACAAATGCTTGCAAGTGAGTTGTATGCTAGAAAAAGTTTCACAATCATCCGAAGATGACTTTGCAATAATTATTGCAAGCATGTCATCAGGGAGAGATAGGAATGTCGTTTGAGATCCTCCTCCTTCCATTCGTAACCGACTTTACTTGACCTGAAAAAAGTTATAAAACAAGGATTTAACTGAAATAATAGTTATAGGGACTAATCATGTGCCTCACAAAAACTCCTAATCCCTAAAGTTGTCTAAACCGACCTCTGATACCAACTATAAGGCCCGAGCCTTAAACCTTACTTAATATTGAATTAAATGAATAATTCACATTGAGGATCTTTTCAGGTTTAGACTTTTAGAGAATTAGAACATAACTATTACATCTTAAAAGATTACAAAGTAGACACTTCTACTAAGTCTCCATAAAATAAAAACTCTTAAGAAGAAAGATGTCTAGATTCCATGTTTTAGATAGCCTGAAATTCCCTTGATCCCATCCTTGACCTTATTCCACTTTAATTCCTGTGAAAAACATTTCGAAAAACTTGGGTTGAGCATAAAAAGCTCAGTAAGGGATACAAAAAGAATGAAAACTGTTAGTTTTTCAAACATCAAGTAAACCATGTATACTATATCAAAGTAATACCTTCACCTTCATGAAGTAGTAAAAAAAATCTTCACTGAATAAAGTATCATTACTTACCTTTTTGTAACCAAAGGATTACCATAAAACCCATATAAAGAACACATAGAATATATAAAGGTAACTTGGGACATAAACATACTTAAGTGGAATAACCATACGGTTGACTTCCACACATATCACTTAATGGAATAGCCATACGGCCAATTTCCATACATACATAATGGAATAGCCATACGGCCGACTTCCATACCCAATGAATTGGAGGTTATAACATAACCACCCGTCCTGGTATTCACGGCACCACCCGTCATATGGTTTATAACGTAACCACCCGTTAAAATGTCCAAGTACCAGTATAAAATCATAAAACATAAAACCAATATAAAGGAATGATAACATTTCCACATTTCAATCACAATATATCATAAATATATTGACATAATAGAATTATTTTTCAAAACCATTTTCAATACCAAAATACATAAAAGAGTATATGGTATTTATTTTATTCTAAAAACATTACGGCTTGTTGAGAAAGCCAAAGATCAAATAATTCTCGCGGCGGCGGAAAAAGGTCGTTGTCACCGCGTACGTTAAAAAAACATTCCTTTTTTTCGTTTAGTAAAACGCTTCATAGAAAAAGATTCCTTTTGTATAAAAGTAAAAGTCAAAGGATTTTATACACCGTATAAAAGAAAGTTGTGTATAAAACGAAATATGCCTCAATGAAAGGAGATTGAGACGAAGTCCCTTACCTTGGGTCCGACTTGACTCAATCGTTCTTTAACGTCCTGAATAATAAACTTGAGTTAATTTATACTTGATTAAGAAACTTTTTAAAGTTCATTATTCTTTTTATATCACTTATTTCCATGTTATAAACATTATGTAACCATTTAAGTTAATAATGTTTGTTTTGTCAATATTTGGTTCTTAAGTCGAAAGTTGACTTCTTACAATTACATGTTGTTCATGTGGTCAAAAGTTCTTTATATCCAGAATGAAATTCCCGATTTAGATATAATATGTATCATATATATCCAGAATATACATGTATTTATTATATTACATAATCATTTATAGGTAAGAAATGAAATGCACCGTTCATGGAGACGGTAAGCCGTACGTACGCATGAACGTTACTTTCATTTCTTTGTCATATTAGTGGAATTAAAACTAAATGAGAGGTATGTATATTTTAATTCCAGAATTATATTAATCATTTAGATATATCATTAATTATATATATACATTATATACATGTAATTTTAATAGTACATTACATTTTGGGATAAGAAATGAAATGCACCGTTCATGGAGACGGTAAGCCGTACGTACGCATGAATGCTACTTTCATTTCTATCTCATACTTTAATGGAAAGAAATAATAATTATATAGAGGTATTTAATAAATACAGTATAACATCATATATAATAACTTTAAATCCATCCTTTACACGTCCCACATATGGCATTAACGAATCACATCACTTTTTGGGGGCGGTAGTCCGCACTTCCTTAAATGAAGATATCGTGTTTACCCATAATGGAAACCAAAAAGGTATGACAAAAATGAAAAATACAGAAGCTTAAAGAAAACATAAACATATTATATATCATATATAAAAATAGTGACATCATAATGTCCACCCTTGAAGGTGTTAAATGAGTATTGAACAATCATCGTTTCGGGAGGTAGAATTTCTCCATCCACGGAAACCGTATGTTCTTTAACCATTTGATGTAGTTGTGTGAGAGTGTAGCTCAAATAAATATTATAACAACATCCTAGTATATTGAAGATACTGGTGTTGTTACAAAATAAGTAAATAAAAAGAGTTTAGAGGGTTGGAGAAGCAAAATAAAACAAATGAACAAGAGAGAATGAATTACCTTTAAAAGTGTAACTCCCTTTTGATTTGAGCCTAAAGGCTTCCTTTGAAAGGATTCTGCCCAAAGGGAATCCTCTAGGATGAGGAGAGGGATGTGGAGAGAGTAATTGGGCAGGGTTTGGCCGAGCCAAAGGCTTGAGGAGTGTGTGAAATGAGGTAGAGGTGGGGGCCTTTTATAAGAGGAGAGGAGGGGCACTTTTGGAACGTAAAGAAATATTACATTATTTGAAAATGTGTTTCGGTTTCAAAAGGTCCCACATTGATATAATTCGTGGATAAGGTGATAATAATTCTAAATACACTCATCCAATATGTTTTGGACATGTTTCGTTCATATATTTTACATTATCCTTCCATTTTATTTAAATCGTCTAATAATGATGTCATCTCTACATCATTATTATGTCATATATAATTTAATATATTTAATGTCTAAAAATTATAAAACAAATACTATGATGTATGAAATCTTTTTATCTTTCCAATGACTATTTATAAAAAAAATTCGGACTTGTATAACCCCACTCAAAAATTATTTTAGTAAAACAATTTATGTTAGTGTCATTTTCACTTTAACATTAAATAAAAATATATTAATGTCATTTTCCAACTAAAGTGGCTCCATGGGGTCCCCAAGTTGGCTCATGGCTTGTCTTGGTCGGCCATGACTCACCCAATAGGTGTAGAACAAGTGTCATGGTGTTTTCACATTCTTATAATACCATGTTTACCTTAAACTACACTAATTACCTCTAATCGCGATTAATGAAAAAAAGTTACTATTCACCAAAAAATTATTTTAATCTCATTGAACCATATTTTACTTCTTAATGACAACCATGTATGTCGGATTTTCAAAATTCAATACACATTAGTGGTAAACTTTCATTTAACTGAAAAATCAGTTTGCTTGATTACCACTTAGTGGTTTCACTATTCATCAAAAATTGATGTTTTTCAGAAAATTACCAAAAAATCACCCTAAGCTATATTTGATATTCTGAATTCAAAAATGAGGTCCATTTTACAAAATTCAAAAAATATAAGTCAAATTAATTAATTTAATAATTAATTCCCGCTGTCATTACAAATAGCGTGTTTTTGTGAAACAATAAGTATCAAAAGATTGACACCAGTTTAAGTCCAATTTCAAAGTGAAATTGATTCCAATGACCACCATTGGATTAACTGGTAAAAATATTTTCTAATTTCACTTTAAAACCAATTAAAATAATAATCTAATCATATAAATTATTTATATTAAAAAGAGGTTTTGAATTAAAATACAACATTTTACACTATTCATAAAAAAATGAACTTTATCAGGAAGGTACCAAAAATTTACACAAAGTAAATTTTGATGTCCCGATTCTAAAGAAGAGTTGTATTTGGTCAAAAATAAAGTATAAGAGTGATCAAAACTATATTTAATGACGGTTCACCATTAAAAGGTGATAAGTGAACCTTTAGTGAAAATTAGAGTATATATGCCCTAAAATTGAACTCTTTCCGTATTTTAAGCCTTTATCTTTTATTGGGTAAATGTATAAACATTTAAAAACATATATAATCATATTTTAGTTATTTCTATCCATTCCCGCCATTACAACGGATACATGTTAATTACCATTTAAAATAATATTATTTTATTATTAGAGTGCAACGTAAGAATTCAATGAAACTCTTTGTTGTGTATCGGGTACGCTATCGAACATAGCAACCCTTTAAAGTAATATTAATACTTTATTCACAAATATGGATAAATATGAAAATGTCTATTCTTCATTTACCTGGGGTGTTACACATTTTCCTTGTAGTTTAATCATCATGTGGTAATGAAATAGGAACCGATGTGAAAAATTGTGCAAGATATAATATATTCATAAGATGGACTTTCATAGATCCAACTCATACATAGGGTAAAAAGTGTTATATGGCTCAAACCCAAGTAATTTGGGGTGAATTTTTTTCTAGTTGTTATATTAGGCTCACGATTAGAGATATATGAATCACTACATATCATCTGGTGACATCAATAAATCCAAATGTAGTTCTAGAATGGGAAAATCTCTAAACATGTTTAACCCATATGTAGATATGGAACTTTTTCATTGATTATTGTGTTTGGGGGTAGGATCAGTGACCCGAGCATCACTATGTATCCTTTTATGACACGAATAATGACACACAATGTTCATAAAATTGGATCTTCCTATTAAATCATGTCCTGTATAAATGGATGGGGAATTTATATGTTTATTTTTTTGTGAGTGGACCTTGGGCTATAGAGTTTTGCATCAATCGGTATCCTATGAAGTGAGTAATCAAGACACGTGTAGTTTTTTAATGGAGGTGTGGTAGGATACCAACACCAATAAAAGTAGTCATCTCATGTGAGGTCCATAGGAATGTGCAGTTTTATGTCGTGTTAAATACATCTACTATGTAGTATATTTTCATGCAGAGAGGACTCATGGTATTAATTTTAAGTTCATTTATCTAGGACCTTGATAACCCTATTGTGAGTTGTTATTCCCTATTCATGTGGGGGAACCATTACTAAAATTCCAAAGATCACATGATCTATGATCGGTGTGAGAAAAATGAATGGAAAGGATTCATCTCACCATGAAGAGGTGATTATGGATATAACATAATCATTTTGTATCATGTGGTGACTATACCAAGATATGGGATCACGGAACCCCTACTTATCTCATTGAAATGAGAATCATGTCGTATGTAGTTCTAGAGACCAATGCAGTTTAATGTAATGTGATAAGGACATTCTTAATGTAGTTTAACATCTTGTGGTGAGGATGAGGTCAACCCAATGTGAATAAAGATAATCCTTAAGGGGATTCATATAGTTTACTATAATGAGGTGAGGATGCACTCTATATAGTTTACTATCATGTGGTTAGGACATGATCTATAAATTTTATCATCATGTGGTTAGGACATGCTTTCTTATTAGAACATCATATGAATGGGATGTATTTTGTAGTATAATTTCATAAAAATAGGACAACTTTGTACATTTTAACTATGTGTGGTCCAGTCTTATTCCATAAATTTCGATTTCATGTGGTTAGGATGTCAGAAGTGGTGATGTTTAAACTGTTTCAATTAATACTTAACACATGATGAAAATTATGCAAAGTATTTACTAAGAAATCTCTCATTGGTAGGGGTGTTTCATGTTACCCATACATTGTGACTAATGAGTAGGCTCCATTGTGATATACCTTAAGTATAATATAATACCCTTCCCATTTGGGTTCCATCATTAGAGGATATTTTACTGGTATCATTAGTGTTCTGAGAGAAAACACCAATTCTACATGGATGAATGAATATAGGTATAAATTTTTATTAGAGGATCGTGAGATTCGATTATAATGTAATTCAAGGATGTGAAATGTATAAAAACTTTTCTCATAAATTTGTTCCATCTCATCTACCCACATTTTTGATTTCTCATAATTATATATTTTTTAACAAATGGATATTCAATGTGAGGAAAAATGGACATCTGTGGGAAATACTTCCTCAGTACCATACACCAATGATTACGGAGTTTCTTGTGTATCAGTACATGTGGTGGCATGGTAGGGACATAAATTATGGATTAGATTATATCGCTAGGACTACTTAACTTTATTCACCATTTTCTCATGAATTTTTTACAAGGTCTTATTGAAGGGTTATATTTTCCCATTTTCCACTACATGATATTAGGACGAGTGATTGGACATGATATTGTAATCCGAGTATAGTTCCACTAATTCTATATAAAAGAAGTTGGTGATATTTTCTTGTGTGAGGGAGCCTAAATCTAGTGATGATATGGTGATTTAAGAAGTTGATGATACTCTTTATACTGAATTCATTGATGGGTATTGTCTTGACTCATTTAGAGAAGAATTCGGTAATAGTAAGGATGTACTTGAACTACTTAGTTGTTGCTATGGGATATAGCCCCCCAACATCCATTCCCTAAACTGAAAAAGAATTGGAATATTTAGATGTATGTAGAAATTTCATGGGCTGATTGATGAATTTTTCATGGAACGGGCATGCATTCCATTTCAAGGTGAATTCCACACAATCCTGTATCATGGTTTCCCAATAATAACCAATCCTCCTAATTTGGTGGTAGAGCCTGGTCCCAAACTGATGAGTGATGCACGATCCTACATAGACATATCCACTAAGTGGGATTCTATCAAATCATCACATATATTGGTCTTTTTTATCATCTGGGTCTTTACACAGGGTAATGTTTGTAGCACGACACTGAATCTGTTCCCTTCTAGTTTGGTCTATTTGGAGATGCCCATTTCAGAGATAAAAAATTTTGCGATCCATTTATCTAGGGGATAATAATGGTTTTTCCATATCTAGGGTTGCGTTGATCTAAAATATTTCTTCTATATCATTTATGATGATCGACGAGACCATTTGTTGATGCGTGATAAATAATATTTATTTCTCCTGATTAGCGTCATCCTTGATTATGGTTGTGTTAGTCAATGCATCTTCACAATGATTTTGTGATTGGGGAACATAATACAATGTAGTCTCAAAAGGTAATTATTCCATTAGTCCACTAACTTAGCTAGTGAGAGGAAAAAATTATTCACTTTTCAATGTAATATTCCACATTGATCTTATTTATCATGAGTTCTGAAACTAATTTGATATTCAAGTAGGATACCTGTAGTTGTAAGGATACATACAACCTCGAGATGAGGTCTTAGTATTCTAGAAAATTATTTTTGAATCTTTTATATGTTGAGAAATAGTAGGAAAAATTTTCTTTTTTGGGGAACAAATAAAATCCCTAAGACAACCCAATTGTGCTTTAGATTTTACATACTTTTTTCTGATAGTACTTCAATAGGAACCCTGAAAATATATCTCCCATGTCCAAAGAGTTTAATTGGTGTAGAAAACCTCCTCATCAGAGAGTTTGGTGTCCACTTGTGTACTTTCCGGGGTGGGATATTTCATGAGGAAATAATCCATGGCATTCCCTTTTACCACCTTCCGTGACACGAACTGCATGTCATATTTTCAAATAATATCTTCCCATTTGGCTATATACCTAGTCATCATGCGACTACCAAGGATTTACTTGGGAGGATCAATAAAAGGGACTATATAGACTTCGTGGTGATGCATGTAACACCTCATCCCTTGAATTACAATTATGAGTGTGAGTAAGTTCTTATCGACATACATTAATCATGTCTCGTTACATAGTAGTGTTTTATTGAGGTAATAGTGATATTTCTCACTCCCTGTATCATTCTTATATGCAAGGAGGGTGCTAATTGATAATTATATAGAGACCACATATAATATGGGGATATTTACCCCTACTAGTGATATCAGTTCTAGTGAGTGTAGTATATACCACTAGAGTCTTTTGAATACTTCTTAATAGTCCCTATCCCATCGGAAGGCAATTACATTATTTATTATCCTAGTGATAGTGAGATATTTGTTGGAAAAGTTTTCTATGAGTCACCAAAGGATGTCGATCTTCCATTGGAGTCTCACAAGTTTTTTGAGGTTTATTGGGGTCCAAATTTAAAGAATTGGACTAGTATTTTATGGTTTGACCTTGATTTCATAATGGAATACCACAAATCTAAGGAACTTCCCTTATGTTACAAAAGAGATCATTATAGTGGATTCATATTCAAATTGTGTTGTCGTATCATGTCAAATATAGTTTGAAGATTTGTGAAGTGATCATATCACTTTCAGGATTTTGAAACCATGTCATTTTCATAACATTTAGAAATCCATCCTAATAATGGATTGAATATATGATGCATGTCATGTTTATAAGTGGTTACACCATTATTTAAGCCAATGGGAATGACATGATAGAAAAATATTCCTTAGGGTGCCCTGAAGGATGTTACTTCTTCATCATCAGGTTTAATCATTATCTGATTGTACCCTGAATACCCATCCATGATAGAATGATGTTGGAAGCCAACTATTACATCAATTAAGATTTTTTAATCAGAAATGGGATTCCATGATTTGGAAAATTTTGATTAAGGTCTCTAAAATTGATGCAGACCCTAATCATCCCATTTTTTTCTTAACAGGTAAAATATTAAAAATTCATTTTGGGTATTTTACTTCTTGTAAAAAGTTGAATTTGGTAAATTTTTCAACATCTGTCTCCACATTGGTAGAATGAGAGGGGTGTATCCTCTTTTCTTCATCCTTGAAGACTTCATCATCATTGGATAAGCTAATATGGTGAACAAACACATATTTATTATTTCCATGAATTTATATATAATTCCAAGAGAACATGCATCATTGTTCCTTTATAAATAAAATATACATATCATTATCTTCAAAGTACATGGTGACACTAATCATTGTAGGTGGTGAATCATCTTCAAATCCTATATTTAAATGCATGAGATCATCGATGGTCATAGAGACACCTTCCTCAAATGAAGGAGGGGAATTATTTTGTTCATACTCTTCTTATTCCCCCACATAATATATGGAGGAATTCTAAAATAAAGATGTAATTATAGGGAATTATCTATCACTATCATGCTGAAAAGGGACATGATAAGAGAAATTATCATCCACTACTACTAGATTTATTGCAGAGATTTTTTGGAACTGATTTTCCTTTACATTGTCACTAGGGATATGAGGGGCTTGGACCTCTAATATTAGGTTGATTTAATCAACCTGAATTTTTGGGAGAATATATCCTCTTTTGAGCATAAAATAAGTATTATAAGGGTGACCCCTTAATAAATTTGGTACTATATACAATATTTCATCATCCAGCATTGGTTTTGTTCTACCCTTTTATAAATTCCTTCATTAGAATATGTGACTTTTCATGTCTCAAAAGGGACAGTATCAATAGGTAGTATGCTGAACTTTCAATTGATGTGGTATTTCATACAATGATAGAATGTTGAAAGTACCACCATGTAGATGTAGAGCTATGTTCTTCTAAGAATGAAATTGTATGAGTTTTTTGGGATAACCACAAACTCTACATTAGATGTGAGATCTTCAATCCGAGTTCTAGGTTTGATCTTCTCAAGAGGTATTCTCTCACGCATTTTATAACCCTAAATGGTCATATTTGTGGGATTAAAATATGATTTTCTATATATTAATTATTCGATAGTTCAAATCTAGATGAGAATTATCCTAGAGAAATTATCAATCATATCTGTTTGGATACTGGAATTAATATGTCTACCTGAAACCTATAGGGGCTTGATGTGTCCTTCAATGATTTCTTATTGATCTTTAACTATGAATGATATGGTGACATAGAATTCCAATGACATGGTATCCATTTGATATAACATGGATGTAGTGAATTTTTCTTGAATACATGTGGGCTTTTGATGGATTTAAAGATTTCTTCTCTACATTCTTTTGAAATATAGAATGCATCGAGGATTGATTGCTTAGCTAGGAAAACAAAAGATTTTTCATAATTTTCTAATTTTTTGGAAGAGGTTGGTGCTTCCCAAGGTGGTGTTTCTCATTACCATGTGTTTTAATATATGATTCATTCGAGATGGATGGGTCTGGTGCTTATACAATGTTTAGGGAATAATATTCTTCTAGTGGTGTGGGTCATGTCGGCCTACCTCGTTGCCTGATCTGATCAGGTAATAGAACCCCCACTAATTGGTCATGAAAGGAAACTAGGTGTGGATTACGTCAAGAGGGTTTTGGGAAACCTTCATGTATTTTATGGGCCTTTTAGAGTTCTTTCCCATGGGTCTCAACTTCATTTATGTTCTCTATGGGGACATAACAAAATTATTATGTCTAACCATGCTCATGTTGTCCAATGTATCCTTAGTTCCTATGCATGAGACCTCTTATTCCCCGGTTTGGGGCAGGGAGATCATATTCAGAGGCATATTCATCATCATAGAAGGGTTCCTCAAATTATATCATGGTGATAGAAATATATATGAGCTCTTACCTTGATGAGGGTTCTATTTAGTGGGGTGGTGGAAATGATTTGAATGTTCTAGGGAATAAATTTTCATGGTTCAAAGCTTGTGTTGGAGAATAATATGACTCATCTACTTCAATATATTCTTATATATAGTGTTCATGACCACTTTTCGGTGACATATAAAATTTCACCTTCTTGTTTGGTGGATCTACTATGGGTCTACACAGTTGTGATCTCATTATTCCTTGATCTCTGTCAAATGTTTTCAACGTCATCTAATTGTTGATCATATCTATACTCCTGGCCATAACATTATAAAAGACACCCTCTACTACTAAAAAATAAATGGTTATATAGGAAGCCTACTCAGATGAGTTATCTATCACCAAATTTTTGGAATTGACCATGCCTTGAAGGATGTGTTTGAAGATAAATTATTCATTGATATTATGTCCCTGCCTTCTGTGGAATGGGAATCAGTCAAGACAATCTATGAGGTTAACCTCATTGGGCCTCCTAGGTAGTGGATTTTTAAGAAGGTTATTTCCCATGGCTATAAGTAAATAACTAGAGACATTGTAATATTATAAAGAGTAGAATTTATTCATTAATTCCTCAAATCCCAAGAAACTCTGATTTCATTGTGCATCCAGCCGATGGTGATTTTGAGGTTTCTACCACTTTCCAAGAGACAATATGTGGTTTGGGGCCTTCCTAGGTTCTTCAATGGGGACTCCAACTAGTTTGATAGTAATGGCAGTAGTTTCTTCTTTTTTGAGCCTTTTCTCCTATACTGAAGGCATGAGTTGAGATTTATCTTCGGTTCATTGAATGGAGTCCTCTAGATGTTGTTCCATTTTGTGAACAAAAAAACCCACCTGAATACATTATTAGGATTATAGGTTTCTAAAACTCATCTCAACTATTTTCAAAATAGAGTTAAAATAATTTTAACTGTGAGAGAGGGACGTTGTGTGAATAGGTTAAACCCATCCCTCTTGTTATGAAGTCATAAACCCTTTCATTTTCATGTTTATTTAATTTTATTAGGTTGAAAAAAGTCAATTTTTCACAACGTGTAGCTAAACCACTAAATAATTTACAATAAAGGTCTTCCTATCCTGAAATGGATCATATAAGAAGGCTACATTACAAAACATAAGGTAGGAATATCAAATTATATACAAAACACCATAGCTTTGTTGCCTCCTGTAGGTCATGAGGGCCCATCATCAGCCCACATTGGAATAAAAAAGTGTGTGATATGTTTTTTAGGGTCTCTTGCTCTATAAAAGAGGGAGAAGGTAGGATTTCAGAAATTGGGGGAGGAAAACTGTTATCCACCCAAACGGGATATTTTTTTTCTCAGGCTCCATAGATGAATGTCTCCCATCCAATGATTCCATTTAAGTATCCAGGGACTCAATAAATTTTATAATTTTTTGATGTATATTTTTTATGCCACATCATGCTTATTGGGACCGAGATAGGCTGACCCTAGCAGTCTCATTTTTATCTCCTGCTGATTTTCAACTCATGTTTAGACTGAGTGATTTCCCTAGAGAGGGTGTGGTTATCAACATAAAAAGTTAATTAATGATAAATTAAAAATTCCTCGTTAGTTTAGACCGAATTTTTAGATCCCTGGTTGATTTGAAACCCATGTGCCACTTTTTTTTAAGATCAAATATTGGAGGAAGAATATTTGTCTCTTCCTAATGATAACACTCAATCCATTGATGGATGAGAAAAGATGATCAACCCATGGGAGGGATTGGGTCCCAATGGATAGAATGACGGATACATGGAGGGACTCACTCTAATGTGGATTCCCATTTGATTTTGGTCTTCATCCTTAGGAATTCACCATACATATCATGGTTATTATAGGAATCAGAGTCCTCTTAGTTTAATTATTTGGGTCCTACACACTGAAGCATCCCTAATATACAGGACATATCATATTATTCCACTGAGCAGTGTGTAAACTCTATGATTTACCTTGTCCTGCTATAGGATTGTGATGTGAATTATATAAACCCTATGACTCCCTAATCTCACATGATCTATGCTCAGTGTACGAAATAAGGTGTGGTAAATAATAAATCTCAAAGCATGTTGATGCATGGATTATGTGTCTGGACTGACCTACTTATATTTTAATATAGAGATTGGGACATAGAAAGGTTTCCTGTGAATCCTGGTTATTTTAGTAATAAAATTCATCATAGTTCAATTAGTTGGGGATTACACACTAACATTTCCCTTCATAGAGGTTGGAAAATGTTATCATGTCCTGAGATGCATGTTTAGCTAGGTATTCTTTGAATCCTTACATGTATTGATTATCTTCTTAGAATGACTTTATTGTATGCATGAAATCTCATAGGATGCCTTCATCCCATGTTTAAAGACAATATCAAGATCCGTTTTTCTTTTCTGAGGGACATCACATAATTTGGATGTCATGTCTAGAGTTTGTCACAAGACCAAGGCCGACTTGTCCCTAGGATATCACAAGACATGGATTTTTTTTCCTTGATGATATCACATAATTTTGAATGTCATTCTTAAGGGGAATCACATGATCTAACTGACATCGCCTATGTCATCATGAAATCTAGATGACAATCTTGGAGGGTGTTGTGAGAGTCAAGGTGACATGTTTGGAGGTTGTCGCTTGTCCTCAATGACTTTTATGGGTGTCATTGTGAATGTCGGGGGACATGTTCATGGGAAATTGTAAGAGAAATCTAACATACACAGAGTACTTCTTGAGGTCTGATTGGCTTGTCTAGAGGACATTAAAATATCCATTTAACAAGTCATGATTCCATCATAGAACATATATTAAATGTACTGGGGCCACCGTATTATCGGGGTGACATGTCTAAAGGACATCATGAGGACTGGATGGTGATCCCATATGGGTTTTTAGGACTCTATTGGGATTACTAGGGCTCCATGTGACTCGTTCTGACTTCTCCAAGGGACTTTGAATGATCTAATTAGTATACCAATGGATCGTCATGTGATTTGGGTGATATTTGTTAGCGATGCCGCCTGACCCTATTGGTCCATTAAAAGAACACGATGATCAGTGTATATGTTTTTCTCATAAGTCTCCCATATTTGTAGTCTTCATTCTATCATTTTATTACTTATGCCATAGATTTATTTAGTATTATCTTGTTCTATGTATTTTGTGATCTAGGAAGTATGTAGGATGTTATTTGTGTGACCTTCCAGAATTCCTTCATGTGATTTATGAGTGATCATGAATAGTCTTTATGCATGTTGCATAATCACTATGGATGCTCTATGGATCTTACCTCATGAAAAACATTCCTGGTCCTGAGATCAACCAATCCGAGAAATCCTCTATGATACCTAGGTCTGCTGATGTGAGGTTCCAAGGAAAATATATTTTTTCTTTAGATGATGGGGTTTGGGATTTATAGTCCTACCAACCAAGGTTATTGAAATATTTCCATGTTTTTTATCGCATAAATATCTAATAAAGTTGGTGGAGGTCTTTTATGTCTTATATTTTCATTAGTTCTTTTTGTAGGTCATTCTGTGGTGTCGTAATATTTTCAAAAACAATGATATCATACCATAAATGCCCCATTTATTGGATTATTAAAAATTAATGGGGTATTAATAAATCATTCAAATATTTTGAGGTAATTTCATAAGTTCAAAAATATATGTCCTAGGGCCTTCTCCAGATTATGAGGAGCTCACAAGCACATCACATGAAATTTATGACTTAATGTGGAACCCACATTTTCTTTTATATTTATGTATTATATTTTTAAATGCATTAGGTATTTTGAGAGCATGCTTGAGTATTGTGAAAGACAATAACATTCCCTATCAGTTATGTGATTTGTGTCCAACAAAAGGTCTTGTGGTAATGCATAATCACTTTATCTACAAAACCTTTTGTTTATTTTTTTACAAAAAGGGGGAGCATGAGAATTCATGGACATGTCAAAATCCTTTCCCATGAAGGGGTTACATGATAGAAATCTCTTGTGGGACCAGAACAACTAGTTAGTAGGACTTCTATGGTGTACCATTAGCTAAATGGATGTGGCTCATGAGTTTTATCACCACAAGGGGCTCCTAGCATTTGGATATTTTCTCCCTATTTTCCAAGGATTTTTGGATTTCATGTCAGGAGGCTAATTCCTGAAAATTCTTGTGTCCTAGGGGTACTTGTCTGGTACCCACCGCATGATCAATAATTATATAGGATGCCTTCACAAGACTACAAGGACTAGTATAAGGGTCTATTTGGGAACTTTATTAGGTTATGTGATGTTCATAGATCCTTCTTTTGACCTTCATATGTCTCACAACCAACCGTCTCTTGGATGATCATGTGATCTATGTGATCTTGGACACCTTCATCTTCTTTTTAATTTGGGAAGAAATAATACCCAAATTTAGGTATTTCTTTCCTTGTTAATTTTTTGATGCTCTGTTGGTGGGATTCAAAAAAGAGATTTTCAATCCTTGGTCTAAAAAACCTCACAATATATCATAACATTGGTTGCCTCACAGTTTTATTCATCAAAATAAAATTAATTGAATAGATACATTCATAGAAATGAAAATTATGTTTATGATTTATGTTTAGTTTTCATCAATGTAATTTTATCAATTTTCTAATTTATAAATAATGTATTGTCTTCAAAGGGATTAATCATCATTAAGATATTATAAAAATAGTAACTTTTAACATCATTTGTTGAATAAAAGATGTTAAAGGACTTTTGAAATATTTGTTAACATAATATTTAATATCTCATATTAAAAATACTATTTACAATGTTTCTTATGTTAACATCTTCTAAAAACTAGTGTTAAAAACAAAAGCAAAATTAACATTAAAAACCTAAATTTTTATTAGTGTAAGAATGAAATTGGTTGTATTATATAAACTAGTTAGTTTTATGCATTGTAACCTGGTTTGTTTTCAAATAAAGGGTTCACTTCAATCCCATTTCTCATGGTTTAGTCATAATAATAAAATATTAGGCATGTTCATGTGGGATAATGGCCACGAAACAATGAGTAATAGTTGAAAAATTATAAATTAACCATATAAATACCCACATGTCATTGTTAATTTGTGTTCCTGATTATATTACATACATTCAATCCAAATTCAAGATGAGTGTTTGAGATCTATTCACCATAAAAATTGTAGGGTTAAAATAAAAAGGTTTGAATTGGTGAAATATTGGCTACTCTAACTCACCCCCACTCATTGTAGCTTCATCTATCTTGGTAAAATAATAACCGGTATCATTTCCCTATGTTCCTCATATTATTAGATTGTCAGCATCTGAAGCTTTTTATATTTTTATTTTCTCTTCCAATGTCATTTTGAAATTTATATTTTTAAAATCCTAGAAGTTCTATATTAAAGGCACTATATAAGAAATATCTTAATATAATATAATGAATAAAAATAAAATAAAATAATAGAAATTTATAAAGGACTCATCAAATGAAGAAAAGAAGGATTCTTCTTTCCAACATTAAGGTAATCAAAGTGAAAATTTTTACATTATATCTATTGATAATTTTCCTCTTGAAGAAACTAGTGATGAGAAGACAACCCTAATGTACATAAAAGGTGAAAAAGAATATTTATTTAGTTTCAAATAAAGAGAAATCATACCCAGAATGAATTGAGAAGAACTGATGAATAAATCCACTTTTGAGAAGATGATAGAATCCTTGGAATAATAGGAATTGGTGGAAGAAAATCTCACCAAATAGGTTGAGGCAAAAACTACTAGGGTTTTGGGTCATGAAGAAAGGTGCTCAAATTTTTCGAAGGATTGGATTAATTTAATCTAGAACAAAGATAAATCAATGAAATATATTAAAAATAAGTACTATTCCTTATATGAAAAGTAAAATACTATCATTAATTTCAATAATTCTCAAGTTGAAATCAAATAATACAAGATAAAAGAGTTTAGGAATTATTTTAATGAAATTAATAAGATACTAGGACAACATTATTAAAAATATTGAGGAGATAAGAATTTATTTGTGAAGACGTAATAAATATGTTTGTATATGATGAAAAATATTCTCAACATGACATGTCTTTCTCAAAAAGTTAAATTTAAAAATCTATACATCTTTCCAGTTGGATCGTTCCAAGAATATGAGAAATTTTTTTCTTATAAACATTATTATAATTGGGCTACTTATTATAAAATACCTATATCTTATTCTGAAATACCTCCATCTTATGAAAATTATAATGGAATTATCTGATGATAAATCAACTGTAATATCAAAGAAAAAAGAAACTATTGATCCAAAAATCATTGATTTAACTATTATTGTTTTCATTAGAGGTTTAGGTATTAAATGAAAATATAAAAAAATGTGTTGATAAATATATTTTGAAACCCAAAACCATATCAAAGTTTGATAGAATAGAAAGAATAAAAAATTTTAAATTAAAAATAAAATCAATTGAATTATAAAATTCCTCAATAATAGTAAGCCACTCAATATAGACAAACTAATTTCCAAAGAATAAGATCAATAATTTTTTCCAACAAAGGTGATATAAAATATTAGTTAATATTACTATTAAATGATGGAATATCATTTCAATCCATAGATTAAAAATGAATCATTCTTCAAGGGAGTTCATGGATGAGGTGGACCAAAGCACACAGAATAGAAATTTAAAAAATCAGTGAATTTAGAATAGATTTATAATCCAATAAAATCTTCTTGGTAATTGTAATAAATTTGGAAATTCTGATGATTAATTATCGTTTAAATCAGTCATGTATATTTAATATACTCCTAAATGATTTTTACCATTAAAATATTGATTCAAACAAGTGAAAAATAATGGAGTGGTTTCCTTAGATTCTGAGAGAAATAAAATCATTGAATAAAGAAAATCCATGAAGCCTAAGAAAGATTATAAACCAAGAACAAGGTTCCAATGGATTTAAATTTCTAGAAATTCATTGGTATTGGTATTATTGGATATAATAAGAAGTTACAAAGAAAACAATCAATCCATGTGAGAAACATAAAATATTAGTTTGGTATATGAAACAAATGAGACTAAAAAAGAAATAAATTTCATGATAGGTGTTTAAAATATAATGAACCAAGATTAATTGTGAAACAATGTTGATGGTGAATGGAAAATTCATGGATCTAAATATTTCTTGATCATACTACCAGATCAAGAAGAGATGGTTAATAATGTGAATCTAGTAAAAAATAATGTATGTTCTTTATTTTTTTTAAAAGAGGGGATTTCCCTATAAATAAATATATAATAAGTTATATAAAATAATAATTCTTATGAAGTCTACTAATTTTAAAAATAAAGGATGATGAATGAAGATATCTCTCATTATTAAAGATAAAAAAAGTGTTTTTTAATTGATAAGGAAATCTCAACTTTTGTAATCTCACAAATGGTTTTTGGAGAACCAACTTATTAGAAAATATATTTTCTATTTTTTATATTTGAAATTAATGGTGATATATTCTTTTAGAGGATATTTGCAGATATGAGTATACTATGAAATATATCAAGCGCATGAATTTCGATGCATTATCATTTAGTAATTTTTCAACTCACCCTCACTATCTTTTCCATCTTCATGCCATAATTTTTTATGGACCTCACAATTCCCCCTCCCCCTCATTGAGGGTGGGAAATATTTTATCTCCGCACTATATTAGACCTATTCCCTTTCAACCCTTTTAAAACCTGGACTACATTCCCTATTTCCCCTAATTTACCTTTGCCTATAGCTCCCTAAATGGTTCAATGGTTCCCTAAAACTACCAATATAGGCCCTCAAGTTCACTAATTCACATTCACTGCTAAATCACACATTTATTGTGAGATTATAGCACTATTGACCATCATTGTATGCTTTTGATCGTCATATATTTGGCTCGTGGGGTTTAGATGATTGCGCTATCTTGGGGATCCTTGAATCAAAGAACATTATGGTTAGATTTTCTTTGGAAGAGGATCTGGTTCTAGTATGGAAACTTCTACTCGTAGCTACAATGGATCTTGATTCTTCCTCTTCAAATGGTCATACAACATTCACATGAAGCATGACTCACCGACTATGGTGATTTGGGTGATTCTCCTTGAGCACCCCATTCTGTTTCTGAATCCTTAGATACTTAGTATGTTAGGTAATATTTTAGGTTGTTATATATGATCATAAAGAAAGACTCATTCTATATGTCACCTAATCTCAACCATAATTTGTGTCGAAGTGTATGTTTGGAAACCGTATGTCGACTCCTTTTAGATTTTTTTTAGGTATGAGTTCCATTATAAGCGGTTAGTCGTATTTGAGACCTAGTGTGATTTCTACTCATCATGCATGAATTTGGGGAATATATCACTGGATTATAAGAATGAAAAGATAATTTCAAAGGTGCATAGTGCTCATTCCACTCAAATGGAATTGTTTTATTCTTGGGTTGATAGTGGCTGTTTTCTGGAGGTGGATTGTTCTGAAACAGAGAAAGGCCACAGGTTGATAGGGGTTGTTCAGCTTACCTCGTATGGATTCAGGCTCCCATGTGAAACTCTAAGGGTATCTTAGAAGTAACCAAAGGATACAACATATGATCCAAAACAATATGATATCTTCGATGGATTGAAAAGTTATTTTGTGCGTCCTCTTTAGAGTTTTTTCATGTTGTTCCCTTATGTGATGTCGTTTTTTCTAATTCAAATGCAGATTCTTCAAGGGGTAATTCTCATTTAGGGATTTTTGGTGTCTGGGATGAAGTTGGTATGGGTCTGGATGGGGAATTTGGGCATGATTTGAAGTATGTAATCTCGGTTTCATATTTTTTCATGCATTTGGATTCTTCAATCCCAAGCAGTAGATATGCGGTGAATGGGAATTATTTTGTTGTTCAAGACAATAGATATGATCCTAAATGTCTCATTCCAGAACAAACTAATGTGAAACATCAATTTATGGGATGTTTTTTTGTTCACTCCGAATATTCCGAACATATCCTGTAGATGATGTTATATTATGCTGATAAGGTAAAATCTAGAGGAATGGTTAATGACTTACAAAATTCATTTTTTGTGCTGGGAGAAGATGTTTGTAATGATTTGGATGAAGATAATTAAGTGGTTTCTTCCATTGAAGATAATTTCTCTATAAGATTGGGGGTTCCTCAAGGGGATACTAATTCTACTTTGGATTTCCCTATTGAGTCCCCAGAATAGGACATTGTAGACTACTATCATAGATTCTCTTCAAGGAATGGAAATAACACAATCAATGATTCAGATGGGTTTATTAAGCTCACCTGGAGGTTGTGAAGAATAAAGGACTATTCCAACATAACCGGTACTCATATAACTAGATAATCAAGTACTGGTAATATTCCTATGAATTTTCCCACTACTTCATACAGCAACTCTACGAGCAAGTACAAATTCATAGAAAAGCTTGTGGAGGAATACTTCTCTAAGGAGTTAGAATTACATTTAGGGGAACCACCTGTCATGGATTTTCTGAATGAATATAATTAGGATGAAGGGTAAAATATCCCCCAAGTGGAGAGGAAATTGTTTAGTGTGATGAGTCAGAAACCATCATCAATAGAAACTAATAATTCTTAAAGATGGGTCTTGAGGTCAATACTTCTCAAGAGGGTTATAACATACAGGTTTGGAGGAATGTTCAGGTAAACATTAACAAGGATTGGGGTCTCAGGTTCGTAAAATAACTTGACATATTTGAATGTGGATTCAACAAAAATAATATTACTATGGAAGATCTCATTCCAACTTTGGAAAATATGTTATACAATTTGGATTTCATCCTCAAATATGATCTAGAAAAAAAGTATTCTTCACTATAATGGAGTCTCCTTAGAGGTAAGGTATCAAAAAGGATTAAACTTATATTCATATACTCAACTATTTTATATTATTTTGTATACTTGTTTGTTTTCCCACATTTTCCATAAAAGTTCTTCTCTTAATAAAAATATTATTTTGGGTGAAGTATACTATAAAATATGAATAGAATATTTAAGTTTCCATGTTAAAATTGATCTAAATATTGGTATCATAAATTTTTTATTTGATTAATAGATCATCCATGATTAAAAAATTGATGGATAATACACATTAGGAGTATAATGATTGATATGTTTTGAAAAAAATATCCAAAATATTTAATTTTATATAAATTTATTATTTTATAGATAGTGCATGGGGATTTCATTAAAGTGTTATGCTTGTCTCATTAATTAGTGGATGATTTTAATGTATAAATTAGAAGTTTTAGTTAGAGAAATTTATTTTATTGATGAAATGTAATGTGAGAATAATCTGAGCAATTCATGAATTTTAATTTAATGTGTTGGGAAGTTTATTCATCTATCTTGTTTTTTAGAGTGTTCATTTCTAAAGTAGAATATGAGTTTATTAATCAATAATATTCCCATTTGGTGTTAGAAATTATATTTATTATCAAAAAGGGGGAGATAAAATAATGGAATAAGTAATATTGGATTTCATTTTCTACATGGGTATTGAAAAGAAATGAAAAGGGAAATATTATTGACATCATTGGTGATAGTTTTTATTTTTTGACAAAAATAATGATGTTAATATGTGTTGCGAATAGGATATTAAAAGACAATTGTTAAAGTATCCAAGTGATATGTGTATAGTAAAATAGATTATAGAATGCTTTGGTGATTGATTCTTGCAGTTTCTTATATACTATATAATTCCAATGTATGATTACCAAAATGGGAAATAAGAGTTGTGTTTATTGATTATATGGAAATAAAAAAAATTCCATTACCAATAATCTTAATATGAAGAGAATAATAATTTACTGAAGTTTTCCAAACATATTTAGAGATTCATAATGGGAAAATAATTGTTATTATTGGAGAAGAATGTTAGTTTTCAGGAATTATCATTGTGTTTATCATAGAAAATTACTTAATTTTATGTAGATAAACATAGAAGTTGGTTTAATTGTTCTTGAGGTCATTTTAAATTATTTATAGTGTTATATATTTATTTTAGAATACTATAAGTGATTGATAAAGGTTTTAAGTTGTGTATTTTGAAAAATTTATCAAAATATAAGATGCATGTGAATAGTTTTGGAATATGTGCTTCAGGAAATAACATGAGGTTTTGAGTTGGTCTTGAAGGTGTTTCATTGGAAGTTAACAAGTGTAATCCTGAAGAAAACTTTGATACTAGATTCATACTTTGGGAGATAACTTAATTATTGATGTTGTAGGTTTAAAAGTAGAAGAATTTATGTTGGAAACTACTATCAGATGAGTTTGGAAGATTTAGATTCGAATTTAGTTTTTTATAAGAAAAAATAGAGTAATAATAGTGTATAATATTTCTATAGAGTTGTAAAATGGATCCAATATAATAATAAACTAAAATTTAATTTTTTATTATTCATTATATCCCAAGATTCTCTTACCCATATTTTTGAAGTTTTATTGATTCTTCAAAATATTAAACCAAGGGGTGCATGAGAGTAACATTATAGAAACATGAAATACATGATAGTAACATGAAGAAACAACCATATATGTCTAGATAGATAAAAAATATATAAGATCAAGTTTGGATGTTTCCAAAGGCTTCGTAAAAGTAAATAATAGTCACATAAGATTAATTCAAAACAACAACAAATTAACCTAAATATTTTTGAGGCTATATAAGATACTCTAGGACACAACATAAAACTAAATTGTTCCTCTAGGTGAATATTAAGACCATGATATAGAGGATTATTTTTCTGTTACTCAAGGATTTAAATATAAAAAAAATATTTTTTAACATTGATTCATCATGATATATTTTAGGGAGTTTCTTCCATGTGATAATCATTACAGCATAATCAATTCTTTCATTAAATAATGAAAACATAAAAAAAAGATTCTGGGCTTTGAGAAAATATGACTTAATGAATAAGGGTAATAAATATAATATTATTTAAAATTAATCATAAATAATTATGGATAATTAAAAGTTAATTTCATGAGTATTGAAATATAGTTTTCAAAAGTATAATAAGCCAATAATTGTGGAGAATTATTTAAGGATATTCAATAAAAATTAATGTATATATCATTAGTGTATATTTTTTTGGGGATATTATTTATAAATATTATTAAATAATTTGATAAATATTTTTTGGTAGCCTGAAATATATTTAAAATGATTTCAAATGAAAAGACCAAACTACATAATTCTTAGAAAGATTCCATGTTCAAATTTTATCAATTATCTGAGTGAATTAATTTCAATATATATAAATAATTTGAGCTATATAAAAATGACAATAAGATATATTCATGATTCCTACATTTTAATTTTAATGTGATAAAGAAACATATAATCGATATTCCATTGTCACTATGAGAATAAATTTTTCATTGTTGAATAAGAAAATAAAATAGAGAAAAAGATATCATTATTCATCCTACTAGTTGAAGAGTATTAAAAAATGTAGAGGTAGAAGTGAGGCATCAATAAATATTTTTTACAAGATATAATACCACATTATTTTTAATATAGTACTAATTATAGAGATCATATCCATTTTATCAAGAAATACTCAAGTTCACACTATCAATCACAATTCATGGAGATCTAAAAAATCTTGTATTTAGGAGAAATGACTGGTTAGTGACCGTACTTATTATGAATGAAAGTGGGTTCTTTCTATGGTAGTTGGTACTATGCAATGTGTGTTTCTTGGAAGTAGGAAAAATTATTCAAGTACATCCCATAATTCTTATCTAAATCTTGATAATAAAAACTCATCCTTTTAAGTGTATGTGATAACACAAACCATATACTATGGTCTAGTTCACAACGCATTCTGAGTTAACCTCATAAATAATTGTGTCTTATTATTTTTTTTATCTAGTTATATTACATGAATCAAAATGAATGGTGTGATAAGTGTGTGGGATAAATTCACCCAAATAGGTGTAGAGGTAACAGAAAAAGTTTTGGATTTTTGAAAAAATGTCTACACTGACCCCCCCCCCCCCCCCCTTAGTGTCACTATATTGATATTACGATAACAATAATTAGTATTAAAGATACAGGTTCCACCACTAATAGATTATCAATATTTGACTTTTTTAAATATCTAATACTTTCTACTAATGTTATTGTAAAGTGATAATTTACAGAAGCCTAAGAGTTCCGAATCAATGTAACTATAAAGGATATATCTTCCAAAAAATTTAAGAACATAGAGAAATGAGAAGTAACGAACATATGAAATAACATAGAAAATAAAGATTATAGAGAATATTCTCCACTAAATGATGTTAATAAAAGAAGAGATATTTATATTATATACGATCGTATTTTTCTTTTTGAAGAAACTTTTGATGAAAATACAAACCTCATGCACAATAAGGGTGAAAACATTTTTTCTATAATATATTTAAATAGAGAATGTATACATAGAATTATTGAATAATACTAGGTGAAAAAATCCATTGTATAGAAGATGGAGGAATCCCTAACATGGAAGTAGTTTGTGTTCCAAAATCTCCCCAAACAAGAAGTGGCCAAAAATAACTAATGTGTTGAGGCTTGAATAAATTTTCTCTAAATATGGGAAGGTTTTGTATAATATAATCCATGAGAAATATAAATCCATAAAAGGTCTTTAATATGTGTTTTATGAATTGAATAAAAGGAAATCTCCTACCAATAATGTAAATAATTGTCAACATGAATTCAAATAAAATATTATAATATTGATTGGATATTTTTTATTTGATAAGAACAAGATACATGAAGAATGTGAAGATAATATTTATAATGTCAAAATTGGGTGAAAATAAAAAGTGATGTCATTTGAATATAAGAAAAATATTCTCAACGTAAAGTGTCTTGAGAAGGAAGTCAATTTGAGATATATGTAAATTGTTCATGATGAATCTTCATGAGAAGTTTAGAAAAGAGTTGTTGTTATATAATATTTTTATGATTATTCTTCGGATAAAATACCTCTATATCATGTAAATAAGATATTGAGAACATATTATCATAAATAAATTGAATACTATAAGTTAATTATAACTGTTGATCTATAAATTTTTTTTTTCAAATTAAATGTTAATGAAATGAGTTATTTATAAAGAAATAAAAAAATAAAAATTCGTCGATAAAAATTATAAGAAAACCACTACCACATCAAATATGGATGGAAACCTAAGATGGAAATTTTTCCCTCAAAATAAGATAAATTAATGGATAGAATTACGTAAAAATAGAAACCTAATCAAATTGGACATACTATTTCTCAAAGAAAGAGATCTATATTCATTGAATATTACTAGTGTTTTGAATAATTTTGGTTTAGTGATATTGAATATTTTAATAACATGTCAATCCATGGAATATAAAGGAATCCTACATCAACAAGGATAATGGCTGAGGTGAATCAATGTACACATAAGTGAAATATTAATAATCTAACCATTTCAAATAGATGTAGATCCCTGGAAGTTCTCTTTGCTAATTTCAATAAATGTGGATCTTCTACTAATAAATAATGTATTAAATCAATCGAGATTATTCAATATACTCATAATGAAATAAGAAAACAAAAATAGAGTAAGAAATATGTTAACAAATATAGTGAGTTTTCTATGGGTGCTATGAAAATAAATGTGTTGAACCAAGAACCTCAAAGAATCCAATGAAAGATAATGCACAAGGAAGATAAAGTTAGTTATATTTTAGGAAAATATGACACACCATGGACCATTTCATGAAATCCTAGAGTGTGGGTAATATTATATATAAGTAGGAACTGTAATTAATAGAATCAATCCATCAAAGAAAATGACGGATTTGGTTGGTGGAATAAATATCCTATAATAAACAAGAATACAAGAGTTAATTGAGAGGTTTTAGGAATATGATGATCCAAGAGTTCTTGGGAAACTTTGTGGAATGTGTATGAAATATGGTCATATTTAAAAACATTTTTTGATTATACTAGAAAATCAAGATAAGATATTGAATAAAATAAATCTAGTGGAAAGGAATTCATGTGATATTTTTACTAAATAAAAGTGGGTAATTCCATATAAATAAATAGCTAAAAATGAAAAGAAGATCATGCTTCCCATGAAGTGTAATGATTTTTAAAATAAATGTGCAACATTGAAGATCTATATCATTATCATAATTAAAAGTATAATTTTTTCATATTTTAGAAATCACATTAAATCTTGTTACTATAACCAATGGTTTAATGAGAACTACAAAATCCCCAAATATTTTATTTTATTCTGAAAGGGTTTGAAGGTGATGCATGTTTTCATGGGGATAAATGAGGATATGATCATTCTAAAAAATCTATAAAACATATTAGTAGTACCCAACATGGAATTTATCTAACTATCGGTTTCATAAAAGTTATATCTGATAATGATATCACCCTTAATGAAGAAGTTTATGGAGTATACCCTTGAGGGTTAGATATATATAGAAGGATTGAGAAAACATCAAAACCCATTAATTTTAAATAAATATAGAATATTATGGATAGTTCTTGAATATGAAATTATGGAGGTATTTTTTTATCATTAACTCATACTAGTATCGACTTTATCAGTTCTGAGATTTATTGAGAGAAATATGTTTTCTCAATCATAATTAAAGTGAGAAGAATTTGAAGAATACCTGATTGTTACTTAAATGTATTGGGTAGTAGATTTATCACCCTTATTGTCAATGTTTAAAATTTAGGACATAAACATGGAGTTGATTAATTAATGATTTAATAACTTTGTATAAACTGTTGTATTGGTTATAAATAAAGGGGATATAAGAAAAAGGAAGAAAAAATGTTGAAATAAATTTTCTATATGGGTATCGATAACCAATAAAAATATTAGACTGTTGAACCCATTCATGACATATTCTATATATTTTCAATAAGAATTATTTAAATATGGTTTGAGAAGAGAACATGAGATGATAATTACTAAAGTACCAAATTTACATGTACTCCGATCAATAGATTGGATAACGCCATGGTTATTGGATCTTAGAATTCCATCAGGACTATATATAATTCTGAAAAAATATTACAAGTAATAGAAAAATGATTTTTTCACTTTTTTAAATAAACTAGAAGAATTTTATTTCCAACCAATAATAATTATATATTTTGATTCTTCATTTTTTGATGATTTAAAAACATAGTTTAATATTCTTGTTGATAACCTAATTATAATTATTAGAGAAGAAAGTTAGTTGTGAGATACAAAATCTGTGAATATCGTGAATTTATTATTCATTTTTTTTTTAAATGTACTTGGATGATATATCAAGGGTTCAGGAATTGATTTGAGAAGATGTGTAGTTTTCTATGATGAGTTGATAAAGATGGAAGTGAATTATATAGGTTCTGCATATGATAAAATGAAAAATCTAAAAAAACTATGATTACATAAGAATAGCCTACAACGAAGTGGGATAATCTATGAAATATATTTAGAATAATGATAATTGTTATTAAAGATGTCATTTTAATGATAGTATTAGGTTTTGAGTTTGTATTGAGGGTTTTTTAGAAGTAAATATGTGTAAAATGATAGAAAAATATAATACTAGATGCATAAATTGGGATCTAAATAAATTTCAGATGATGTAGCATTGAAAGTAGGACAATGTATTTTTGGAATTACTTTAGGAAGAGTTGGAAAAAAAATTCTCTTCCTTAATGATGTGTCGGAGTAAAAAAATTCCAAAAGGAGTTTAATGGAACTGTATAATAGTAGAATGGATCCAATATAATAATAAACCCAAAGTGTGGTTTGTAAAATCCCTTACATCTAGTGATTCCATTGACTATATTTTTAACTCTATGTTGAGGATAAAAATATTAAACCATGCACTATATTTTTGTAACTCTATGGAGACATATTCTATTTAGGATTCTGTTGGAGAAATAAGGGGTTATGTCTGAACAGAATGATGTTATAGAAGTTATAGGATATAAGTTTTCAAATTCTATATATGATTAAACAACGATCAAATAATATTAATTTTAAATCTATGAAATATGACATTGATATTTTTTGGCTATATATGAGACTCCAGGATGTCCTTTATAATTAAATTTTTCCTCTATGTGAGTCATATAACCTTAATTTAGATTTCCATTTATTGTTCCTAAAATATATAAACGTCTTTATCTTTCTATTTTTATGCGATCCATGGGGATAAATTTTTAATCAATTTATATCATGAGATTAATTTTACAAAATAATGAATTAAATCATGAAATAATACACATGATAAATAAATACTATTTCATTTTGTGCAGTTTTATAGAAAATAAATAGAATAATAAGCCGATAATTTGTTAATTAGTGAGAAACAATCCTAGATAATTAAAGATGAAATTAATGTAAATTAAAGTGAGTTTTTCAATAGAATAATTATCTAGGTATTGTGGATAATTAAATGATGAAATTATGAGAAAATAAATATAAACATCTGAAATTTTTATTTATAGAAAATATTATTTATATAAAATAGGGAATAATTAAATAAATATCATGAGGTGATTGGAATGGGAATTAAAATTAACCTAAATGAAAATATTACACTATATAATTCTTTGAATATTTCCATATTTTGAATATAAGGATTATGTGATTGAATTATTATGAGTGTACAAAAATAAAGTGACTTGCTGACGAAAACAGAATGTGTGTTACTAAAAAATCTTCTATTTGAATATATTTTGTTTTAAAAAAACATGAAGAGTGACTCCAACATAATTATGAGAAAACCTTTACAGTTGAAGAGGAATAAAAGAAAAGGTAGAATGATATACTAACATGAATTCAACCCATTTAAGATTATTCAAGATAAAGAAGAATAAAAAGAATTTAGATATCCATAAATATTATTGTGTAAGAGAGGAACCCAATTATTGAATATAACAAGAATGGTGATGGTTATTAGACTTTTTATTTTCTTAAGAGACTTAAGTTTAAACTAATAATAGTACTTCAATCGGATCTAGTCAAATCTAGTATTTGAAAGCAAGGAATGGTTGGTTAATGTACCTGTGAAGATGGAAAGTGTGTGCTTTATAAGCGGGTTGGGGTTATGGAGTGTTACTTGGTTGGCGTTAAGGTTAATGTTTCAAGGATATACTCATATTCTTAGTGGAATTATTATAAAAAATATCATTCATGTGTGTCAAAAAATAACTTTCATAGAGCTAAGGAATCTCCTGGACATTTTGAGTGAAACATATAATTCTTTTTGTTCCTTTTTTCATGTGCCTTTCTGGTTATATTACATGCATGATAACTAATGTGGATATGTATGTATGAGATACATTCACCCTAACATGTGAAAATGTAAAATAAAAATGATTGATTTGGTAAAATGTTGTTATCTCTATTTCACCCCTTCTACTCTTAGTGTGTTTTCATAAATCCTAAAAGAACAAATAAACCTATGAATTTATGGTCACTCCATGTGGTAGGCTCCCCTTAATGGATGTTAGTGAAAAATACCCTTCATTTATAACATGAAACAATACAATCCAAAAATAAATAGATATACACCCATGCTTCTTTAATATAAAAAGGTAACTACAATCCCATTTTATGAAATGAATATTTACAGCTACCACCATATCATATTCTATCAACTATGTAAAAGTATAACACATATTCCCTTCAAAAATTGATAAGGAAATTAGTATTTTCACGGTTAGGGGTGTCCCAAAGGATGACCCATAAGATGGTTTCTCCCCATCATTCATGATTGGTGGTATTCTAAGATAATTCCATTAAAATTATTTTCTATGAGGAACCTCCTATTTCATTCTAATAGGAACATCAAAATGTTAAGAAAAAATTTTATATGTAATTTTATGTTATAAATCCATTTAATAAATCCACAATAAAGGATAACAGTGATGATTCCCTTGATAATTATTCCAAAGATAATGTGAACCTATATATCAAGGATGAATATGATTATATAGTTCCAATAAGATGTGAATTACAACTAATTTTCTCCATTGACCTTATTTATGGTTCATAACAAGATACTGGAATGTATCGAACTAGATATGTTTCATCCATTGAAAAAAAATCTTTTACTGATGTACAAGATGATTGGGTGTTTAACCAACATCAAATATAAACACTTGAACTAGATTTTGTACCTAAAATTCCATTATTATCTACCCAGCATACCATTTCCAATGGTAAGGGATTCATCATGTAAAATTCCCAACAATATCCTAAATTTATTGAGATAACCTAAGTTTATGAACAAATAACTAGTTGTGTAATGTAATTGAAAACCTATAACATATTAATGGGAATATTATCCAATGAATCAAACATGGTTATGATAAATCTTAGGATGGATCCCCACATCTTTTGGTTGACCCTCCTCTATAAAAATATGTTTTGTGGCCCCAAAAAGTAAAATCAATCTTCCTTGTTCATCCAAAATCAGATCTAACTTTTTTCTTAATGGCTTCTCGACTCAACTATTAAAAGTAACCCCTATTAATATATCATTATTCCAATGTCCAAGAAATACATATAGGATATATTATAGTTCATAGAGTTCCATTTTTAACTATGCTAATATTTGCCATTACCACTCTATTAAAATCTTTTGAGACTCAACATGGATCATTACAATAAGATAAGAAGCCATACCCTTAGTGGGTTAAAATGAAACCTCCCCCAACAAAAAAATTAAATATAAATTGCTCATTATTTAATGGAATTGGAAACATGGAGTAATATCTTACTCATTTTTCTTCCCAGTATAGAAAATTAAAAGAATAAAAATAAAAATATGCTGTAAATAAACTCATTATTTCATCTAAAACATAAATGGACCAACATTTATTTTCTATGACAACCTCGTAGTTGATTATATCCTAATTTTTTAATATATACATCATAAACATCATTACCAATTATAATCCATTTCATTAAAAATTAACATTTGAAAACTCTCTAAAATTTAATAATGGGGGGACTGTAGATCCAATAATTTTTTTACGTAGCATGTTAATTCCACAAAAATACCTTAGTGAATTTTTAGAATTTATAAAAAAATTATACATATTTAATATGATATTAATCAAACCAGAACAATTTCTTGATAAAAAACATAATCCCTAATAATAATGCATGGAAATGAAAGGGTAGAAACTACCACTCTCAAAGAAATAGTGGTAAGAGCTTCGATCCTTTTACTAATACGGTTGTTGGTAGAAGAAAATAAAATACCTCAATAGTAAATAAATATATTTTCTAATAAAAATATAAATTTTATGATAAGGATCAAAAGTGTCAAAAAATTTAGAGTATGAAAATTATATGTCACTCTTTCTATCCCAGTAATGTTTTTGGTATTTCACATCTTTCTAAGAGAATAATTTGATTCAGTTATCCATGATTTGAAAACCATAAAAGGTTGGTCTATGAAATATCCCCAATTATTTCCCTTACTATTTAATATTTATCTATGTAGTCAAATATTGTTAAATATTTAAAAAATTTCTCTATGGAATGTTAGGTAAAATCTATGGGGGGTAAGAGAATGGAAAATATCGAGTAACCTAATTGTTAGCCACCTTCCCTGGGAAAGGGGAATGGAAAGAAGTCACAAACAATAGAATGTAGAATTTTTTGATAGGATCACATTTATGGTAGTATCTTAAGAATAGAAATATATTTGGGGATGAATAAATTATCTATTCATGGCCTAATTATTTCTATAACTCTAATGATAAATTTTTCTGTGTAATATACTTCAAATAATTTGAGAAATATGTATTAAAAGGGAAAATTAAATGTTAGTGATTTATCATTAGTAATAAGACTATCAAATACACTAAATGAATTCATGACTTTGTATTGGGAGTTCAGTAACCATAATAAAAAATAGAACCTATATCTGGTAAATTGGTAGAGTGAACCTCTATGAATTCCTTTCAACTGATTGAAAAGTGTGCTAAGAATGCGGTGTTTTATGAACCAATATATCCTAATAACAATCAAATAAGGGTTTTATGTTAAGTAAGTCTTACATGAAGTATGTTTATGGGTCAAGGAGTGATTCTAGACAATATAATTCAAAACCCCAAAAATTGGACAAAGTTAATTCAATGATCTCGATAGTAGATAAATTACAACACTAAAACCTCTCATGTGATCAAAAATCCTATATAATTAGTGGTAAAATAGATAAAATTAAATAAACCATCAACCGTATAGTTCAATAGTGTATAATTTTCCATATATCACATATAATGGGATAGCTATCATTTCAATCTTCTTTGGAATCATCTTTATAGTACCTCAAACCCAATAAAAATCGCATATTTTGAAACCTATAACCATATCCAAAAAATATGATGTGTTTATGAACCTATATTCTATTATATAATTTATTCTAATCTTGTATTCCCTAAACTTGTACAATGAACATAGAAAACCCATTTTCAAGTGCTTTTCAAACCCATGGGAGTTTTCATCTGGAATTTTTAACTACTGAAGCATATCATGCTGATACAATATTTTTAGAATGTCACACAATCATTTATTTTAGATTAAAAATAAAATAAATAACCATATAAAAATATATCAAAAACCTCTAAATAGATAAAAACTTATTAACATTGATATCCATTGATCTCTAATGGATAATGTTTCTATAATTTATCCCACTATAGTTTATACCCACTGGTGGTTGGGATACAAGGAAGATAAATTTTCCCCTACTAATATAACAATCAAGGGGTATGAAAGATAAATAATAATTCGTTGACAAATATTATTTTAAATACCTCATTTGTAAACATTTTTACAGACCCTGGGTTCGTAGTACCTAGTTTAGACATTGTGATTAACACCCTACTATGAAAAACATGATACTATTTTAATGTAATTGTACACTCTTCATACCGCCAATAATAAAATAATTCCATCAATGGATGAGTAAGAATACACATGGGTGATAAATCCCCTATTAAATCAAGTGAAACATGATATATTGATGTGGAATACTATCATAAGGAGAGAGAAGACATCAAACATAGAGAATAATATATATGGTGGCCCAAATGTGATGAAATATATCCCAAATAACCTAGAGAATGTTGTAAATGAGACTTTCTTACTCTATGTTCATCACATTGATGTGGGGAAAGAAAAATATTATAATTGAAACTCCTATGTCAGAAAATTGATTTGAAAATCTATTATCATGGGTATTTATATTCAAATATGAATAAATTTTTAAATGACGAATAGTGGTAACCTTGGATTATCTCTACGGATTTGATTTATTTCACTAATATAAAGGTATTGATGTGTTAACTATATGTACATTCTAATCAACGTGTATGGTAGTGGGTTATTTTGTATTTTTGATAAATTATGAGAAAAATATGAGTAATAAACTAGGTGAATTATAAAGATATATAATATTTTTAATCTAATTGTTATAGTTTTAATTTTATGTTATCATAGTTCCAAAAATTATGAACTCTTCTTCTTGTTGTTAATAAATTATAAGGTTTGTGATTAAAAAAATCCTTTCATTAGTTGATATATTTGATGAGTTTTATCATAAAATGGTTATTTCAAGTTGAATCTTCATCCCATGTGTAAGGGGGGAAGAAGGAAATCACCAAATCCTCCACTAGTGGACTCACCTCTAATTTCATAGGAAACTCTCAATGAGGAGATGATGATCTGGAGTAGTGGATAGTGATAACATGTCTTCCACGCATATTATAGATACTGAAAAAACCCTCCCTGGTCTATCTCGTGTGTTTAATTTTTTAGGGTTAAATAATTAGAGGAATAGAATGTATTAACAAGTTAATAGTAAAACAAATTATGAAATATATAAAAAAAATCACACACAATGGTAAATCACTCTACAAAATAAAAACCAATGAGTAAAATAAGAATTTAATATTTATAAAAGAATCTAGTAATAATGAAAATCCCCTCCCAATGAATAAATAATTGATGAGGGATTTATACATCTATGTAATTGATCATATATATGGGAATTAATCTCAGTAGAGTATGATTAATGAAATAAAAATTTACTATCAAAAAAATCCCCTCATATTGAATATATCATGATCCCATTATAGCATTGTCCATCCATCAGGGTGATTAATTATTTCAATGAGTTTACTTTTATCTCTTCCACATGGAATGTATAAACCTCCCATAAATTTTTGGGTGAATGAATCTCTAACATGGGCTTAATTGAATTATTATTTCATAGATCATGTTACTTTTATCATGTCTATTTCTCCATTACCTGATTTGGTAATATAGTATGGGAAACAATACTTATGTTCTCATAGACTTTCCATGAATTCCATGTAATATTCTCACTATATTGGGGGTTCTCCATGCTTATGTAGATCATTTTCGCAACATTACATACAAATATCCCACTTGGTCTAGTCGTAAGATGAGGGTGAAATCCAGATCCCACTTCCAATAGGCCATGGGATGGAAAAAAGCACCAAGTAATCATAACACTAAAATGGGAATCCATATCTTAATATACATTTACTCAGTCATAAACACACCCCAGATGAAACATTAAAGACATATAAGAAATAAAAACTAAAAAATTGTCAATAATGCAAGAGACAAATTGTTGAAAACATATCAAAGTAAGACAAGGTATGAAAAAGTATAATGGATAAAATTATTTCCCATGTAGTACTAGATGGGGAACCCAAAATTCAAACAACTGTAAATATGTAAAACTAGGGAGAACCATGATTAAGATACAAGATTCTGACAAATAAACATAGTCACTACCGCGATGTACTACAACGCTCCACTAATAATAGGGCCCCCCCATAGTCACATAAAATGGGTTTGTCATCGATTTAATACATGACATGTAAAAGATAAACCAAAGAAGGTGTGAGTGTATATATATCATCTAGGAGGCCTTGGAAACCAAAAAGAGAAACAAAGGGAATAGAAACGGTCAGATAAACCCATAGGAAAGAGGGTAATGAAAGAAACATCATATATAATCAAAAGAAACCTAGGATAAAGGAGAAAGGGGATCTTAACTTCATAGGAATATAAGAAGGTTGAGACATCCTATTTCATCCAATGGTCTATATACATTTTCAACCACCATACGCAACCTCAAAAGAATATGGATGGGTATCTTGCTCCTCCCTACTATTCTATACAACTAAGGTATAATTATCTCTTACCCAAGAATCATGCATGAACATTGAATACTGGGTATAGAGGACCCATACCATGATATTTTGTACAAAAACTGAGGGATCACTACTCCAATGGAATACCCTCTCACTATCTAAGCTCAAAGGAAGTGAGTACCTCTCCAATAATAGATGACCTGCACCCTCTATAATGTGGGGGAGTTATGTCTCAACCATTATAAATGATGTGGGGGGATCTCGACCTGGAGAGAGATTGGGGAGTACCGACCCTAGGAATTCTAATTCATAGATAGGGTCTCATTGTCATTATGGGGGGGTCCTATCTCTACCAGTATCAAATATATGGGGGGAACAACCACTTAGATACACATGGGAGTACCAAACCAATAATTTATCTATTAAACAAGACTGATCAAAACTATAATACAAGCATTTCTTAAAGATGTTTCTGACTCGTAACCCCCCATATCATATCTCTGATGTAAAAATGATGGAAATCATCAAATCCTATGTGGGAAACCACTCATGATGGGCTATATGTTGGCCTAAATTTGAGTCCAAAAGAAAGTGATATGAAAGGTATAGGATTCTGTGAACATGTATTTTGCATGTGTATTGGTTTACATGATATGGGACTCTTCCTAGAAAAGTGGGCATTCCCTCTACTAAACATGGCTTGGGAAGAGTTGTCTCACCAATTGGTGTGTGTTTGTTGTAGATAGTGTGACATAGACCTCTATGTATGACCAAGTCCTTTCACCAATTCCTATGTACCCAAACCCATGCCAATGTACTCTAGGTGTTCTAGTGCACTATGATTGTGTCTAGGTTCTCTAACCATGGTTGGGTACTCTAGTTGTGTTTGTTCCCATGTGACACAACAATGACCATGTACATAGACATTCTCATGCAAATTTACCTTGAGTTAAATCTTGGGTCCCCACCTAAAGGTCATAAGAAATGTGGTCTTACCCCATGATGTGTGATATTTTCTATTGTTCATAAAACATAGACACCTTAATACAGAACCAAATGGTTTTTCTTCTTCCAAAATACACTTTCGAGAAACTAAATTCTATTCAAAAGTTTCCACACATTCTACATTCTCTATCAATGTACACACAAAAACCACCATAGAACTCATATCATCGATTGACCAAACCCAAATCATCATTGGTGGTTATATTATGTCCACCCATTCGACTCACGAAAATATATATATTTCATCACACCATCGTATCACCAAACTATAAATTAAATCCTTTGATATGGTCCCCAGTACATGATTCCATCAACGAAATCTGACAACACACCATGATCCATCCATAAAACATCAATCTGTATGTATTTCACACATCTATTGAAAATATATGGGTTCGATCACTCTTGAATATATGTAAAAAAGTCAAATAATATCCTTTTTTCACAATGAAGAAGAACACAAAGAATTTTAAAACCATCATTGGTTAGTGAAATCCAATCCAATGACTTCATAAATAGAAAAATGGTCAAATAAAAAGTTCTAATGATAATCAAAATAGGTTAAATATTTCTATTAGTAATTGAGATCATAAGAAGAGTGCAAATTTTATTAAATTGGAATATATTTTATACATTATCATCAATTGAAAAAATAGCGAAAATCCATAAAAAAGGATCCCTATATCAAGAATTTATTGATAATTGGTGAGTAACACATCCACTAGAAAAGAATATGATAATAATACAATGTTCAAGCTCTATCTCAAGAATCTATTCAACCTTTTGTCATCGATCGATATTCTTATGTTTGTCAAATCCAACATAGCTCCCCCATCCTACTCTAAAATATCA
Source organism: Viscum album (assembly GCA_963277665.1). Classification (NCBI taxonomy): domain Eukaryota; kingdom Viridiplantae; phylum Streptophyta; class Magnoliopsida; order Santalales; family Viscaceae; genus Viscum; species Viscum album. The sequence goes on along the minus strand of OY728120.1, from coordinate 1,253,430,774 downwards.
TATTTTTATATAGTTAACCTTGGATATTTTTCAAAATTACACCTATATATATGGTGGTGATTAGTTTAAGCCAATAAATAAACTAAGTAAATAAATTATTTAATTCACATAATATACAAACAAATGGTCACCCTTAATCTAACACCTAAAACAAATCATCATTATGTTTCACCTAAGGTAAACCCCATGTTCCAAAAATAAACACAGTGTTAGAGATCCCATATGTGGTCTCTATTAATGGGGAAATCATTACTTCCAAAAAAGATTGTGTGTATGCTTTAATATATATTAATATTTTTAATATATTAATTTTGGGGTCCTACAACACCAAAAACATAGTTTAAACTCTGAGGAAAATCAATATATATATTTTGAAATATTTAACGGACAAAACCAATGAAAAATTATACCCTCATTCATGTATTTTCACCAAAAAAATAGAAGCTTCAAAAAAAGGTTGCGGCACTGAGCCCATATCTGACTCTCACTCTCTTAAGATCTCTCATACTTAAAAAACTCATATGACCCAAAAACTTTAGGGGAATGCTTAATCCCTGACAAAAAATAAATAATCCATATCATGGGGAGACCCTGAAGACGAAATGGTATCCCTGTTAGAAATAAAAAGGTCTATCGAATCATTATACATAAGATTCCAATCGACACTAATCATTCCTCAAATGTTCATGAATCATCTGAAACCTTCCCTAACATTTCCTACACCAATTAGGGCACAAAAAGGAAAGTCCCACTAACCTTACTCCATAATTAGGGATTTATATATTTTCTCCCATACACTACTTATAATCATTCTCAGGTTATTAGTGGAGTTATAGTTACAATTGAATGTAGTCTATATCAATGGTAAGTGATCCATTCATCCCTGGAAAAAAAACCAACTCACCAACTCTTGACTCTATCCAAAACCAATATGGTCTTTTTAGATTTTCTATCTTCCTGGTTTCGAATATTTTGTTCATCGATAATTGGTTCCAAAAATCCTCATGTTAACCTCTCCATAACCATGATGTATCTCTATCATTGTGGACAAATATGGTCATCATGGTTCCTCCCTGAAGTTGGACGATCTCATGCAGGTACAAATTCCCTAAAATCATAATCGAGCACTATCCTTGAATGGAATTGAAGTGTATATACATGGTAAGTTGGAAAAAAAATGACCCATATATCACCATGGACACTCACTTTTTGTGGAATACCCATCAAAAAATCTATTGATATTCAGTCCCACAACTATTCAGAGAACAGAAGAGGCTAAATCATACCTACTAGATCTTGATGTATAGCCTTACCTATTGACATGTGAGACATCAAGGAATAAAATTTACAACACCCTAACTCATTATAGTCAACCAAAACTTCCACCAAATGTCTAATTACATCTTTTACACTCCTAGATGTACCACCTAGGGGAGGTAGAAAACTCCTTCAATTCCACGTCAGAAAATGCAACTAGAACCAACTTCCATCCCTAAAAAAGGATAATGTAATCCCCTCATTTAGAAAATAGATCTACTACATCTTATGATTATACATGATCATGTAGAACTTCATAGATAATGTCTCCCATATAAGGTCATCTCACCTACTGAAGAAGTTGTGGAGTTACCACCATCATCTGATGATATGTTTCACCCCTCTCCTCCACCTTGTTTAGTTGTAATAAGGCCAACTACATGGTTGCCTCGTCAACCAAACCACTATTTTATTACCTACTAATACAATATAACATCGCATTTACCTACACTAGAGTATATGAAATAACCATTTCAATGTCTCGTAGGAACTCCAGCCAACACCACTGTCTAATGTTGAGTTCTCTTTAGGTCGATAGGTAACTGAAACAATACTAGGCTGAGTAAACAGCAAAACACTCACCCAAAAGATAAAATATCTTAGGAAATGAATTCCAATGAAAAAATTATGTTGTTCATATAGTCTATATAATGGTGTCTCAACAACCTTAAATGAAAAGTAATATTTTTTGTCTCCGCATAAACACGCATCTGAGCCTAGCTGCGAAGGAATCACAAAACACTATATACTCAACACCCTCCTAAAAAATTATCAACACATGTGCACTAATAAGAATTTTAATCATCTCCCTGAATGTTTGGGAGATAATTATTCTAATAAAACAACATCCATTTACTCATGATGTATGAAAAAGGGGCTTCAAATATAAAAACATCCACCACAAACCATAAACAGTACCCTTCAAAATTGGGGAAACATTGTACCCCTTCCTTTATCCTGGGTGGATCACAAGTAAAAATAGAATAAACCAATGGTAGGCCTATCAATATACAATATTTATAGTTCACATTACTTAGAAATTGATCCTATTGAATCTAAATCTAACACATCAAGATACAACAATAATTGGTTCTTCTAGAGTATGTTTTGTACCACACTTATGTGATTGTCGGAACTGAGATAAAACATGGAGAACCATATCACATATTACACTATGTTGAAGAGGTATTAAATCCTTTAAAAAAATGGTAATTATATTTTAACTTCACTTTACTTGGGAGATGACAAGAAACAAAAAGATTTTAGCTATCATCCTTCTTTTTCACGAACAACTCCAGAGCTACCCAGGGGACACACTGGGATTAAAAAACACTTCTCATAGTGTCTACCACTCCAAGTATAACACTATCTAGCTGAAAAAAGGGTCAATTTTATACTCCATCGTACATTATAAAAACTCATAGGGTCTCATTGTTTCTTCAACAAGATCCCGTTAGAATATATATTCTCCAAGGGTAAAGTCACACTACCAGAAGTGAATTTTGATCTTCAAAACATATTTAGTATGAGTATTTAGATGAAAGGGTCATTCTTATTTTACACTAAAATTTCTGGGTTTCAACAAAATTATAAATAAGGGAATGATTGAATTACTCCTCATATATCATACCACAAATCACTCTGATTCCTCATCCCATAATCCTCAACTTCCTAGAGCTATCTATACAACTTTTCCACTGGTTTCTGATAACCATGGTTTATATTTAACACCATAGAACCTATAAAATAACCTCAAACATACAATTCAAAGAGAATTATCTACCATACCATAACACTATCAACTTTTTTCATCGCTGACTCACCTTCATATATTTAAATCACATCATAACAAAACAAATCATGGTGTGTGAATCATCCCTTATCCTTTCATGATTGATCTCACATCACACATCACTAACACAAGGATCCATCAATGCCATGTGTTTCCATGAAGAAGTATAGTTTTTAGTACCATCATATCACTAAAAGGGGTCCCATGAAAGTTATATTACCCAAGACATATCCTTTAACTAATCCACATTTACCCACAACGTTTATGGAAAGTACACTTCTATGAAGACATGTTCAAATCAGTACCAACCTAGGGTCACCTCATCATGGATCTGGATAACCATACCATTATAGTTCCCTATAGAACCATAAATTAAACTAGTTGTGAGAAAAAACCTATCATTAGTCCAGGTGTATAGAATAATAAAAACATTGACTACTACATCACGCCAATCCTCTACTGCATGAGGGTATGGCTCACTGTGAAACATGACCAATCACTATTTCTAGAAATTGTGACATTAACATAGATTGTGTGTACCATTATCATGGTTTTTTTTCTATCCACTAATGGACATGTCAATTATTATCTTCCTTGACCACTATAGGTGGTTCCATGCACTACTCATCATGTGTAAGAACTACACTTATTTTATCTAAAGGGAACACCTCAACAGTAGGCCCCAGAACTGAGGTCTCATAAATCAGTTGGTCGTCGTCATGAAACTATCTCGAAATCCAATATGTATATCATTATACAGAAATATTGGATATAATGAATATACATCTTGGTAAAATAAAATATATGGTGAGATTATTCAAGAAATACATTGAATTCAAATCAACAAATCCTATATAATGCATGTATCGTTGTCCTCTTGATAACTGGTGAATTAGTATAGCAAGTCGAAAAATAGCTAGCCAATGTTATGGTGAATGGATACATCAGTCACTTCACCAACACTATTTTCCTTTTTCTAGATCATAAATTGAGACACTCCAACATTTTTTCCCTAAGTTTCCCTACCAAACCTAACAACATGTATAATTCCAAACATGGTCACTACGAAAAAACAATTTCGGATACTAATTTTTCATGACCCAACCCACTGAGACCCCAACAGGGGTGAAAGTAAGTAAAGGGTGACCCCCCAAGCCTACCTATAATATTCATGGTGATATAGATAATAAAAAATTAGTCATAACACTAAAATGGGAGTCCTTCGCCTAATGCCCTTATACTCACCCTCACGCAAAAATGAATGGAAAATGTAGAGATATAGGAGATTAGAAGATAATAAAGATTAAAATCAATAAAACATCCTCTAAGATACATATCAAAGTGAAACAAGATATAAAAAATCATAAGGGTAAAAATACATAGCCAACTTGTAATTTTGGGAAAACCTAAACTGGAAAAAAAAATATAGTTGCAAAGAATGGGTGTGCCTTGTTCAGGATCCTAGAGTCTAACCACTAAAAATTTTCATCATAACCATGTACTAATATGATACACAAACACCATGCCCTTTATAGTCCCAGCTAATATATCATTCATTTTTATAATACATGAAACATGTCGGAAAATACCATGAAGGGGTGAGTATATACATACATAGTTGGATTCCTTGAGAAAAAATAAATGGATGTGGGGGAAATAAAAATAGTTATCTCAACCCATATTCAAGAGGATAAAGAAACCCAGTATCAAATATTCTCAAAAGAAACCAAAGTAAAGATAGAATGGGTATCCCCATCTCTATAACCATTTATGAATGATGATCATTTATGTAGTTCCCAAAGTTCAATCTTTAATGCCAACCACTATGTGAAACCTCAAAAGGATCGGAATGGATGCCTTGATCCTTGATACTAGGATTCAAAAATTATGGATCACAGTATCCTTGAAAAGTAAAATGCATAGACTCTCATGAATGCATATAAAGATCTCGTACCTCACCACTATATAGAACAATGAAGGATTACTACTCTAATGGAGGTCCCGCTTGTAGAATGAGCTCCAAAATAGGGAGTACCACTCTGTAGCTATGGGACCAATTCCCAATGTAATGTGGGGGATTTATGTCTCTACCTATATAAATGATATGGGGTAACTTCTATTTGGATAGGGATAGGGGAGTACTAACCTAGGAATACTACTCTATAGATATATGACTAATTCCAACTATGGGGAAGTTCCATCTCTTCATATATCTATGATATAGGGGACCCGCCACATGAAATAAAGGTAGTAATGACCACAAAATATCTATGATCAACAAGATAGGTCATAGTAATCTTCCAATAAAACTTGAAATGAGTTTCCCACTCATAACACCACATTTCAAATCTATGATGCCAAAATGGAGGCCACCGTCACATCATACATTGAGAACTACCTAGGATATCCTACCCATTGGGATAAATATAATTCAATAAGAAAGAGATATTAATGTTAGTTGTTTTTGGAAAAAGGTTTGTAGAGTATAAAAAGGGTCACATGACATGTCACTCTACCTGGAATGTTGGGTGTGTCCCCCATTGAACATGTATTGGGATGCCATGATTCACCACCAGACATGTATATGGTGTACATGGAATGTATTAGTAGTCTAAATGTTCTTTTTTCCTTCAGAACATTCATCTGTACTATATTGCATAAATGTGTACTATGGTAATTCTCATGTACTATTGCCTAGTTGGGGTTCTATGGGAATTCCCAGGTACTATATTAATATTCATTCTCTTATACCCCGATTGGGAATGTGAACATGGTGATTCTTGTACCTGTTTACCCATTTTAACAAGTCAATTATCAATCTATTTTTTCATGTGGAATGTGGTATTACCATATGATGTGAGAAATTTATCTATATCTATAAACCCTAGTCATTGTAGAATAGTACCACACAACGTGTGTTCCTTCGAACTACACACTGAGTACATCATAAATTTACATAAACCAAAGTCACTTCATGTGTTTTATCACCTGCCACATCCAAAATTAATCCAGCCCCAAAAAGCCCCAATGAGATCATATCGTGGGTAGAAAAAACTTAAATACTCATTGGTGGATAGACATCTTCCAACCATTTTTTTCAGGAAACAACTTTTGAAACATCGCATCATCGCATTACCAAACCACATACAGAATCTGACAATTGAGTCCCTGATCAAAGATTCCATATCTATTATCTAACACACCTAAATAAATTCATAAAACACTGATACCTACATCGTTCACATATATTCTTTGAATTTAGGGGTTCAATTTCACTCTAAACGAGCACGATAATGTTGAATCTTGACCCCATACGACAGTAATGAAGATTGTAAAGAACGATGGGGAGAAAAATCACAAAAACAAGGTGAATCCATCATTCATCCGGGAGATCCCATCTAATTATTTAATAAGTGGGGAAAAGGGTGAAATAAATGTTTCCAAAGATAAAAAAATATGTTCAAGAATACTATTAATAATCTATCCCAAGTGAAAAATACAATTCACAAAAATATGCATATATATAATCCATGCTCATTAATTAAATAAAAGTGGGGATAAATAAATTAAATGATGATCCCTAACATAAGAAAAGATATATCATTAGTTGTGAATGTTTCATCTGTAAAAGTATGTGATGATCCCACTGCATTTTAGGGTAGTCTAATGAAAACCTTCTGTTGTTCATTATTTATCCATGTTCTTAAGTCCATCAATAACAGTAGATCTCTCCTCCTCCACCTCTCTAATCACCCAGGTTTACATGTCTATCCATATTGTTTTTTCATAAATAAAACTTATATAGAGGGAGGGAATTAGTTCTAGACATGCAAAAGAAATTAAAAAAAATTATTTCACTTAATGTAATCCCCAACTGTCGCCCTCAACTAAATGCCTGACACTGCCCAACATTATATCCAAACTAGATAAAAACCCATGTTCCAAAAATAAACTAGTCTTACATTTCCTAAATGAGGCCCATATCAATGTAAATATAATTTATTATGAAAATAAATATTAATTATATAGTCCTGGGATACCAAAAACAAATCACCAACTCTAAGGAAAAATCAAAGGATATATTTTGAAATATTTTGTGAACTAAACCAATGAAACTATATTCACTAAAATATACTACCACGTTTTTAGTTTAGGAAATTTTTTATGGATAACCCCTACTATATATGGTACCAATATATTATGTTGTTGAAATGATGGATATTATGTTGACACTTTAGGCTATGTTGGAGTGAAATGAATTCTTGATAGTACATTTTTTGAAGTCCATAATAGTGTGAAATCATTCTCAATATGTTGAGGTAGTGTTATCTTAGACATAATGTGGGGAACTTATATCAAAATTATTTAAGATCATAATAAAATCTTATGTTTCTGATGATTCAAATTTCCAAAAAATGGAGCATCAAAAAGCCTATTAGAAACTCCCTTCAACACAATATTATGTGTCTTCTCTATACTATTTTTTCTTGAGTTCACAAACTTGAGTAGAATATTGGAATTATGTTGAGTGCATAGAGCTACTATTATAATTCTCACCCTTATATTCATAGAGGGTTTTCTTAAATGTATCATCAACCATTCATGGAACTTTGTTGGGGAATCAGTATAATACCATAAATTTGATGAATGTTATGTCGATGTTTTGAAATATTCTAAATTATTAACTAAATAGTATTAGAATAGAATATAGCATAAGTTCTTTGCATGGGGATATATTTTCTTTTTGATTCATCCTTACACCCTACCACATAGAGAGTTTTCCTACCAATGTATCATGAATTTCATGAGATAATTTCATCTTCCACATGTTTTTATTTATCTTATTTCATCTAAAAATCCTTTAGATGATATAATTACTTCTTACAAAAAAAGTAATAGTATCATATATAATTATATATTCATTTTATTACCACAGACTAATTCATCAATAATTTTCCATTTTTTAAAAATTAAAAAATATTTATAAAATCTAATTAAATGAGTTTTTATTTATAATACATCATATAATTATTATGTAAGAATGATGGGAGAAAATAAAATGAATATATTATGGTCAAAATATTTTGAAAATTTTCCATTTGTTAAATTCCCCACACATGAACTATTAATTTTCCTCAAGTAACAATGTTTGAAAAGTTTCACATTAGTGTAACGTCCTCTCATGTTTGGGACACTTGTAAGTGAGGTTTAAAGGAATAAATATTTTCTAAATAAAATCAGTAATAATAAATTTCATCTAACATCCTCCTATTTCCATATCCTTACCTTACTGTTAAATTTTAAACTTCCTTAAAGCATTCTATATTATGTTTAGATACATCATCAACCCCATCCTCATTTGTGTTTGGTATTCCAAAAATATTCCCATCCACTTTGACATCTAGGAACAAATTGAATATTCCTCAATCCGTGTATGTGAATTGAAACTATGGGTTTATTATATCTAATCTAAAACTAGTTCATTATAGATAATTTCCATCCCTGAGGTTATTTTTTATCAAATTTAATTTGAAACTGGGTCTAGACAACCAACTCTCAAATTTTACTAAATCTTATTAATAACATTGATTTTCCACATATACTCTGTGTGACATGTTATATTAGGGAATTTATAGACTAGTTCTCAAAAACTAAATTTACTCCAATTCTTATGAATTATAAAAATTTAATTTAGCAAGTCTCCTTGAGTAGATACTTATTTTTAAAACAAGTTACCCAAAATTGATTTTAATTTTCTTGTGTTTTAATTTAAAAAAATTAATTCATCTAAAACCATTTCGATGAATCCAAATACTTAGTTCTGAAAAAGTGGTTTGTTGTTCACACTATTTCACAATCTCTAGTTTTCAATGAGTATAGAATATTTATTTTTTAGTTCAAAAAGTATTCAAAATATAAAAAATAAACCAAAACACATAAAAAATCCTAAACTACAGAAATTTACTCACCCCCAGACATGTTTTATGATTCACCCTCATTATATTCTAAAATATATAAATATGCTAAAAACTATAAAATAGTATAATAATAAATTATATTGAAGAGAGGGATGTCATAGTGGTGCTTATTATACAAGGGTTACAGGTGTTTAATCTCCTCTAATGGTTCTTTTGACCATTTGGCTTAGAATTTATATTGAACGTGGACATTGATATTGAATTAAATATTCTTCTCTCTCATAGTTATTTTCACTTCACTAAATTCTAAAAAAGTAGTATCTATTAATGGGAATTATGATATAGAATTATTTTTACCCAGAATGTATTTCATCCTTGAATTTTATTGCAGTACTTAATCTCTGGGTTGAAATTATCTATACTAAATAAGAAGTCCATGATTCTACCTTACACTATCTTTCAAAATTATAGAATTATAAATTTATTCCTTTCTAATATCTTCAATAATATATATATATATATATATATATATTCTTGTGGAACCTAGATTCATCCAATATCAAGTTTATCTTCATTACTACCCTATAAACTCGATGATCTGCTTTTATATGAATGAGAAAATAATTATCATATATTACTGTATATGGCCTCATTCCAATATTGGTCCTGTGGGATATTTTGAAATCCCACAAATTGTATTTTGACCTTTTGAAGGAGGTCCTCCATCGAGGGTTCGGAGAGGGTTCGGCGAGGGTTCAGTGCCCGACTAGGGACGGCGGTGGCCTCTGATTAGGTTCCTCCCCCTTCAGGGGAGGGACTTCTATCGTCTTTCACACTATTTTCGAACCTGGATTTCCTTCCTCAGCTTCCTCCATGTTTTCTGAGCCCTAAGTTCCAAGATCTTCACGATGGGCACCCCAACCTTCCGATTTCGATCACGTTGTTTAACGAAGCGTCGGGCCTCCATAGCTTCAAGTTAATTGCTCGATTCTCGAAGAGAAGACCCCCAGTTGATCTATTTAATAGGTTTGTGTTTGGTTTGTGGGATTTTCAAGAAAGGGAAATCGTAGTTTTGCTTGAAAACTGAACCATTTTGATAAGTTTCTCTTTGGAGGAAGATCTAATAAAGGCATGGTCGAGGGCTCCCCGAATCTACAACGGCTCGTTATTCTTCTTATCCCGATGGTCATACGACTTTCATATGAAGCGCGACTCTCCATCAGTGGAGGTCTGGGTAAGTTTCCTGAGTCTTCTGCTTCCTTTTCAGAATCCATCAATTACAAAAGCCCTTGGGAATCTTCTGGGTAGATACTTGTGTTTGGATAGTCAGACCAATGCGGTCTCCCACCTGATTAATCCTCATGTGTGTGTGGAGGTGGACGCATCAAATGCTCCTGTAGACTTCGTCCGGATTACCATCAGGGAAGAATTCCAGTGTAAGCAACCTGTGGTATATGAGTCGTGGTTTCAGTTCTGTAAGGTTTTCAACCAGTTGGGTCATTCTATGGAGAGTTGCAGGTGTAAAACTAAGGTTTCTAAAACTCTGTAGGACGTGAGCAATGGAAATCATGGCAGTCCTGTGAACGGTGTAATGGAGGATGTTATAGTCGAAGGAATTGATGGGACTGGATGTAGTAGGCTTTGTGCGGGAATTGGTCCACTGAGTGCTGCTAGGGTGACTCAGTCTGCAGATCTGGACCAAGGTGATACAGGGACTGGCATGAAGGCAATTGGCACGAGGCTACTTTCTGGTGCCATCCAAATGAGGAGGGAGAAACCGCAGGTTAGTCCTGCTAATTCGAAAGTTAAAGAGGTGTTCAGAAGACTGATAAGTAACCTCGGTGGAGGGAGAAGATCTGTCATAGGGCACAATGGAAACGCAGTGGACATGAATTTCCTATATCAACTCGCAGGTGACTCCATTCCTAGTATCAATGTGGAGTGTACTGGAATACAGACTAATTGTGACACGCAAAGAGTGGTTCTTGAGGACTTCTGCACACAACCACAGTTCATGGGGTGTGGTTTCATTCAACCCAGCCAGGCCAAGAATCTTGGTATGAAAACGGCGGATGGGGTGGCTGATTTGAGTAGGGAAAATACTCTGCTGGGAGGTAATGAGGACAGGTATGGCAGGATTGTTCATATGGTGAAGGAGGCAGGGGAACTGACCCCGAACCAGAACTTGATTCCCTTGTGCAATAGGTTTGATGGCCTCATGGAGGCAGATGTGGATGTTGTCCCTATTTCCACCGCTCGAGGAGACGAGGCCAGAGTGGAGGTATCCAATGGGATAGAGAATGGTCAAATTGAAGATGGGGATCCTCCTACAAAGAGTAATAAGGGTTTCGGAAAGAAGAAGGGGAAGAAGGACTACTCCTAGTTACCTCCACCCCTTGAGACCTGATCAGCGAAGAAGGTGAAAGGCAAAAAGATTTAAAAGGAGTCTGTGTACTCCCGGAGTCCATTGGAACAGGGTGATCAATACATAGCTCTCCTGTTAAGCTATGATGAGGAAGTGAGGGAGAAAAAATTGATGCTCAATGCATCGGAGGAGGAGGCAACCGGGATGATGGGGAGGCCGCTGTAGGTGTCTCTTAATGAGGAGCAATACACATGGATTGACAAACAAGACTCCATTCTGGTTGGGGATTTCAACAGAGGGATAATTAGAGTTGAATAATACATTCAGTCATGGGATCATCTTGCTTGTTCGTTAGAGAAAATGATTTTGGAGGTGGCTAATCTACATGTTCCAGCCATATCCTGGAAAGTTTCCAGGGAGAGAGATTAAGGTAATATTAAGTTCCTCTTTAATGACCCTGGTTAAGGGTGGTTTTGGATAGGTATGTCGAGAGGGTTGGATGAGGTGCTACCCTTGTTCTCGTGTTGTTTTCCTTTGTTTTGATATTTGGTGTTTTTCTAGTTTTCTACTTGGACCTACTCTAGAGGGGGACCAGATCACGAAGCCTTAATCATTGCAGACCTTTTGGAGTGCGATGCTGAGAGGGTATGGATTTTCCATCGGTATCGTGCCTGTGCACATCTGCACGGGACTGCTTGCTAATGGGCCATGCATCGGTGAGGCTTGTCTGCAGTATTATCTACTGGGGTGGGGTAGGTCTGGTGGTTTACCTTGGTTGTTTCTTTTATCCGATGTACTCCTTTTCTTTGTTCAAACATACTTTTTGGTTTCTACCATTTTTTCTCAAAAGTGTTTTGATAATAAAATAAATAAATAAATAAACAAAATAAAAATTAAAAAAAAAGTAATTTTCAGTATTTTGACCTTTGATTCTTATACTTTATATTTGATTTTATAGTCCTTTCAAAATTTCCTTTTATCTCTCTATTTCGTACATTATATTTCGCATTGGTTTGTGGATAGCAGGGAGTTGATGGTTTTTGGTTTACCTATATCTCTTCATTAATGATTTTTTTTCTTTTATTATAAAAATGAGTTCCCTAATCATTTACAATACCACTTGGGTTCCAAAACATGTTTATGACTCTAGTCCTAATAAACTCACATATAATAGATTAATCATAATTTTTTATTTCCTTTGATTTACTCCATTTTTGAACATATTTAACAATAAAAAAGTTGTATGGACATCTAAAAGGAATGGGAAACCATAATATAAAATCTATGCCACAACTACATTTAATATTTAAAAAACTATCATTGTATGTTGAGTAATTTATTTTCTTTTGATATATTTATAGTTAATTGACATTATGAACATCTATTACAGAATTTATGTGAATCCTTAAGTATAGTTTTCCAATACAGTCCATAATCTAAAAAATTATTATCAGTTATTTGATTTCCAAAATGACATCAATAGACTAATGTTTAATATATGTTTAATACATATGGTACATTACTTTCCATAAATTATCTTCTAACAATTTAACAAAAAAATATTTTCCATTAACATATTTTATCGGATATATAGTATTTTGAATTAACTTTTAGCCACAAAATAGAATGTTGTTTGTGTTTTGGGGGAAATTGAGTGGTAATATGAAAATTTAGCACATATCCATGTCATGGTACCTCACCATAAATCATGTGGAGGTCCTCACTAAAATTTAATTCATTTAGTGGCTCCTAATTTGAATCCCAACCATGATAGTGTAATGTAATTTAATCATATAGTCTTCCACTTGGATCTCATATATTTTATTCTTTTTATTATCACATAAAATTCATGTAATAATATCACACATATTACTATCGTCGACTTATCCTCTTCCTTCTCTATTAGATATATAATTTAATCATGATCATAGAAAATAATTACTTTAGTTCTAATAATATATGATATGAATTTCTATCTATCATTTTAAACTGCTAAGAAATACATCTTAGTGGAGGTATTATTTCTCTATGTAGAATATAGTACCATTGAATAATAAGGTATCATATGGATTATCCATTAAATAGGTTGTGAAAATACATCCCCTAAAATATAATTTTATGAACAATATAACAATTCAATAGGATGGATTTGGTCTAGAGGACGAATCATAAGTGGTATATTTGGATTTTTTTTAAGTCATCTAATGATTTCCTGAAATAATAATCAAAAATAAATTTATAACCCTTTATAAGTAATTTCTAATGTGTTAAGTCTATATTACTAATTTCTGTAATGAATCTCATATAAAATCTTTGTATTCCCCAAAGGTTACCTTGAATGTTTTACACAATTTGGGTAAGGATATAAATTGATTATTTAAACTATTAATTTATTTACCTCAATTACACTCTATAAAATCACATGGATGAGGAAAATTCATTTTTAAACCATCAAATGAAAAATTTCAATGTTCTTGAAAACATCCTTCTCAATTCATGTTTTCAAAATTTTATATAAATTTATAAAAAAAGTGATATGAATCCCCAAAAAAAAAATCACCAAGAAAAACATTCAGTCGTCATTTGATAAAGTGAGAGAAGATCCTTACGACATATCGATGAAATGTTTGGGGAGCATCTAATTATCTAAATAAAAATTATATTGTAAAAAAGGTTTTTATAATGGAATTTTAAGGCCTCTTTTAATTTTCATTAGGGGTAATGGTAACTTGGAAGTACATTTAAAATTTTTCCAGAAAACAAAATTATAACTTCCCAAACATTATTTCAATTCTTTTTTCAATGAATTATATTGGGAAGTGAACTTTACAAGTTACATGGTTTTGTTTTTTAAATTTTATGCAAAGTACAAAACTATTTTGAACTCTCATATGGTTTTACACAATCTTATCATTACGTAAAATTGTGAATCATGAAATTTTTGCACAATATGGATTAGGATAAACCATAGTGAACCAGAGATTGGTTATATGATCCTTAACTCAATCTATTTTTCAATTTCTATTTAACTAAATTCATAATTGTTAGGTTTATTCTCTTTAAGGGTTGACCAATAGGATTGAAATAATTTAAAAGAAATATTATATGCATGAAAATAATAACACTATGTTTGGGTATGTCACCTAGGATATATCTTATAGCTTTAATATTTTTCCTCAATAAGTTCATGAGTTTTTATTTATTTTTTGTTTGATATGTTCCAAAAAAAATTAATTGTAATAGTGTATTAAAAAATTAAAATAAATATTTTATATCTTGTTCTAGTGGTCGCAATTATGCCTTTTTTTGTTGAAAGAAATAAGGAAAAAATTTGGGTTTACATACCATAATCATTTAAAATTCTTATAGAGGGGTGAAACAATCTGTTTCCTCATTTGAGAATAATTGGTAAAAAACATCAATGACTTCAATGTTTACCTTATCCTCCAGTATATTTACTGTATTTTCATTTTTTTTAAGGTCACTCCCCTTAGAATTTTAAAAAATAAATTTTTTACCCTGTTTCAAAATATTTTTTAACAAATTCTTTTCCCTATGTTAAATAGGTTCCTATCAGTGAAAAAATAGGGAAAATTTATTGTTCATAATGAGGGTATTTCATTAAATCATCAATATTGAAATGAATATATATTTTAAAAAATTATATGCTTAATTAACCTTTATTAACATAGTTAGTGACTCATACAATAATCAAAACTGGTCTCCCAATATTATTGGCGACTAAGTAGGTTTATTTTCTTCCAACATTAAAATTACCTATTAATTTACAATAATATTTATATTATCATCTCTAACTAGAAAAGCATCAAGTACTCTAGTTGGAATGTAGTTCATTGGTTTTATAGCTAAAAAAATCTCACATGGGAATTTAATCTCTAATGAGAACAATTAAAAATACATAATAACACATCAAATTAATTAATGATCCAAGATAACAAAAACCATTAGTAGATAGTATTTCTCTAATGGTATAGAAAATAAAAATTTATTTGGGTCTTTGTTTTTTGTTGTAAATTAGGGTGTTATCATGGATAAAATATTTCTTCATATACTAATATTTTCATTCCCTTTTAGACTTATTTTATTGGTTCATAATTTATTAAAAATTTTAGTATAGTTCGAGATCTATTTAAAATATTTCAAATATGGTATATTGATTTAAAACATTTTATAGAAACCCCCATGTCACGACCCGACCCAACGGGGCTCGAGTAGCGACTCCCCAAGCCCACCTCCAATAGGCCAGGGGCTGGCGACTAGCGCCGAGTAGGCTATCACGCACATTGGAGGCATTAGCCTAAGGTACCTGTACACACGCACCCACAAACACCTCCATGCAATAGTGCAGAGATATAGAAACTGAAAAGTAAATGCATGCATACAATCTATCCCAAACCAGAGTGCAACAGCAAAAGTACAAAGGGAAAAACAGGGACCACCAAAGAAAACTACAAAGCACGTCCAACCTGCTCTGAAGAAGGGAAACGCTGCCACAAACACCCACCGGAAAGATCCCTCGGCACAGCTCCGGTAGACAACCTGGTCCACTCGCTCACTAAGCTCCTCCTACTCCGGGTCCTCCTGGGACTTCATCGAAGGGCATGTGGTCTGCACAAGACACAAACATGTGCGGGAAAATCCCGTGCAGGGGTGAGTATAAACATACTCAGTAGGAACCCCAAAAACCCAAAACCCAAGGGAGCAACTGAAAGGCAACAGTCTACTCAACCCAGCCAGAGGGAACCCAGACGAGAGAGAAACTCCATCTCGTGACCATCCTCAGATAAACACAACTAGTCAGCTCAGCTCAGCTCAAGTGTATGCCCATACATACACCTTGAAAAATCCAGATATACATAGCTCACGCCACAAAGCCACAAGAGGTACTGACCTCATCACCAGCAACTGCCCCAACCAGGAGAGTACACTACACGAACACTGTCATACCAGATGACACTCATCTGAGATATACACTCCATCGGGTCCCAAACAAACATCTCAGACGCTCACCCGAGAGACCACGCTCGTCGGATAACATCACTGAGGAAACATCGCTGAAACAACATAACCACCAAACTCCTCGGATAGGGGATCGCCGCTAGGGTCCGCTAGGGGATACCAAGACCCACTCCGGTATACGTATCTCACAGAAAGGGGATCACTCCTAGGGTCCGCTGGGGGATACCACAACCCGATCTGGCATACGTAGTTCTCACAGATAGGGGATCACACCGAGTATCCACTGGGGGATACCACAACCCGATCTGGCGCTCGACAGAAGCTCCACACTCAGATAGAGGATCATCGTTCATATTAAAATGGTCGCGACGATACCAGAACCCTATCTGGTACAACTCACGATGTAGGGGATCGAATCGACGATGCCGCAACCCTACCGAAACCACGCACTGAGTAGGGGATCGCATAACCAACGATACCGCAACCCTACCAACACCAAGCGCTGATTAGGGGATCGTATAACCAACGATACCGCAACCCTACTATAAACTTCATGCTGAGTAGGGGATCGTATACCCGACGATGCCACAACCCTACTGGGCAAGACCCACCGCATAGGGGATCATATTCCCGATGATGCCACAAACCCTATGGGGTTAACCTGCTAGATAGGGGATCGCCGCCCGTGAATAAGCGGTCACAACGATACCAAGAACCCGATCCAGGGTAAAGATGCTAGAGGATCCGCTCCGGGCCCACCAGAGGGATACGACAACTCTAACAGTTTAAACATCCCATCGAGAGGATCACAAACCCATACGAAGGTTGTGATGCCACACGAACCCTCGTAGGAACGAACCAAGGGAGAACCATCAACCACTGCTGGTCTAAACGTCGCTACCCCGAGCGACCCTCCACAATGCCACACTGCGCACCTCTTAGGCCAAAACTAAGGCCACCATCGCGTTCCACGCGGAAAAACATGCAGGATAGGATGTTTACTCGCCCAAAACGGAGCACCGGTGAAAAAGGCACTATTCACCGTAGCTAGCTCGTGCGGGGCCCACACAACGATCGTGAAACCCATCGAGCGGATCACACCACGACGATCCCCTCAGAAAAACAAGCGGAATCGACTAGTCGCTCGTTCGAAACGGACCCCCGGTGAAAAGACACTATTCACCGAAGCCCAGCTCGGGTGGGGCCCACGCCTGGATTCTGAAACTCATCGAACGGAATGCACCATTACGTTCCTCTCGAAAAAACACATAGGATCGACTATTCATCCTCCAAAATCAGACTTCTGGTGCAAAAGCTGCGTTTCTCCGCAAACGCCAAAACCCAGCCTCGTGGGGCCTGCACCCCGCTCTCAGTCCCAACACCCGGAAACCATCTCAAAAAGTCTGTCATACCATCAGGGTCTCAACGCCACTGACGACATGTCAATCGGACGCTCCGGGTAGATGTTACAACGGCCCGAAGTCGTAAAATAATAAAATATTATTATTTTATACGACATTTCTAACTCCCGGGCCATTATCCCGAACCCTTAAACCCTCAAAGTGAGTTCAAAAGGTCTGTCTCGATGCAAGGAGTGCATCGCTGCAAACGGCTCGCAAATCGGAGTTACGGTTTGCGAGTTACGGGGGTTTAAAGAACCCCCGGAAAATCCTGGCCGGACCACCGCCAGCCTCGCCGGAAACCACCGCGCCGCCGCCGGATTCCGCCGCGCCGCAGCCGCCGTGCCGGAAACCGCCGCCCTGCCTCACCGGAATCCGCCATGGCCGCCGCCGGAATCCGGGATTTCCGCCGGAAAACTTCCGGGGACCCCCGGGAGCACCCCGGTGCTCCAAAATCAGATCTGAAACATGTTTCGGAAACCTCGGGACCCAAACAATACAACCCTTATAACGATTTTAATAAAAAAACAAATAAACGGGGTCCGGGATTTCAAAACTCAAACCGCCTACCTCGCAGGCGAAACGCCGACGTTCTGCCTTAGATCCGCGCTCCAGAGCTTCCGTCGCGCGCTCCTGGAACGTCCGCCGTCGAATTCCGAGCTCGTGGGCGCTTCGTTTGCTCGATTTGGCGGAGCGGCGGCAAACAACGCCGAAAGGAACGATAAGGGGGGGGGTGCTGATATTCATATCAGCCGCCCGCCGACGCCAAACCCGCCTCGGACCCGATGCCCGATATGAAACAAAAGTGAGGTCACCCCTATGGTAAACGCGTCGTTCTGAAGGCAACGGTGGACTCAGATTTTCCATCCGAGACTCCGTTCAGAAGTTATTCGAGCCGACGATCGCCCACTAACTTCACCACTTATTTACGAAAACGCCCCTGGTGGCGTTTCTCACCGCAGGCCCGCGCCCGCAAAGTTTACACCTCACCTAGGGTAAATTGCACGTTTCGGACGCAACCGTATCCTCAGATTCCAGTTCTGAGCTACCGTTTAGGATATATCACACCCCTGCCACGTGCATAGTATAAAAATACTTAATATTTTTATAAAATTAATTCTGGGCACACCGGGGCTCAGAATCGCACGCCGTCTTCGCGACTACCTCTGGAATTATTCATAGAAACATTCAAAAGTCTGACAGGGCCAAAAACCTGAGTCTCTACATCCTCCCCCCCTTAGAACTTTTCGTCCCTGAAAAGCCCTAAGCACAAGAAAAGCGACTGGACTCTCAACTGGGTCTCACACACCAGCGAGCTCACCAACTAACACTCATGCCCGAATGCATAAGTCAGAGGGACTCATCTGCCACACCTCAATACTATCCGCTTTGGGCGGCACTGACTCGCCCGCATGGTTTTAATCGCATCACCAAAAACATGTCTCGGTGGGGGAAGGATCCCTCCTCCTCACGCATTCGAAGCATGTTGAACAACACCCACACGAGGTCTTACCAACGCCCTGAACAAAACTTGAGCAAGCAACAAAAAGGAGGGTACCACTAAACAGTGTCTATCAAACTACTGCAGTAAGTAGAAAAGACACAAGGCGTACCTCTATCCATCTGCGGTGCCTCTGGGTCAACAGCCTCCAGGGCATGCAGCTGTCCTCTCCATCGACCACCAGCTCCCTGAGCTTGGTGTCGTCCACCTGGGGGTGGGGGTGGTGGCAACTGATACTACCTACTGCCTCCTCCTGCTACACCAGCTCTGCCACCACGTCTGCCGCCCTGCGGACCTCCTTGTTCGAGAAGCTGCCTCTGCCAAGGCAGTCCATTGACCGGCTCCCTCTCAGCATCACGTCGAGTCGGACAATCTCTAGCAAGATGTCCCCGATCATCGCAAGCGTAACACCACCTCTCCTGCGGGTGACCAAAACTGGCCTGCGAGCCCTGTGAGCCCTGAGGCTCAGATCCTCCATTCTGGGGTCTCCTTCTGAAACGTCGACCACGTCCTGACCCCTGAGTCTGTCGTCGGCTACCAGATGCTGATCCGACTGACGAAGTCTCAGCTCTCGCGTGCCCAGCACTAACAGGCGGGATCTGCTCGACCAGAAAGATCTCCACCACCAACGCTCGCTCGAACACTCCAGCATAGGTGGGCAGGCACAAGGAAACCACACCTGCTCGGATGTCCCTGCGTAAGCCCTGCTCAAAGGTCTGAGCCCTAAAGAATGGGTCTCGAACCATATCCAGGGTGTAGTACGACAGTTCTGTAAACCTCACCGAGTACTCCGACACAGTCATGCACTCCTGTCGAAGCTGCAAAAGCTCCTGGATCCGCACTGACCTCAGCGTCACCGGATAGAACTCCTCCCTGAAGAGCCGCTCAAACTCTGCCCACGTGAGCGTCTCCTCTTCATGGGACTGCGTCACCAAACTCCACCATCGCCCGACATAACCATGAAGAAGGCTCGCCGCTAGGACCACCATCTGATCTGGAGGTGTCCTCACTAGGCGGAAAACTCGGGTGACTGCCTCAAGCCAGTCATCAGCTACTTGGGGGTCTGGATCACCCCGGAACCTCAGAGGTCATTTCCTCTAGAACTCGTGCAGTGCACTCAGCCTGCAAGCAACCTCGTCCTGCACTGCCGGCACAACCAGCTTCTCGACAGGTGGCGGCTCAACTGGAAGACCACCTGGAGGTGCAACCTTAGAACATGCGCCCTGCTCCACAGCCTCTACATGGGGCGGGTCGTCAGCACAATCCTGCTACGGAACCCTCGCTAGCTGTCATCGTGGAGGCATCCTGAAATACATTCAAGACGCACCACAGTCAAAGAGTATATCTGGAGAGCTGACTCAAGAAGGACAAGGAAAAACTAAAAACTCAGTCATATATGATGCATGTACCATTATGTCCCCACGACCAGTGTACGAATGTCTCGATTCGAAAGGCAGGTTATCAGAGTCCTGGTGTATGGATACGTCGGCCGCCACACCAACACTGGAGTCCCTGGCCTGAAAGCTAAAGTCAAGACATCCTAACACTACCGCTATGCAACCCAAATAAAACTCACAGATAGACCAGCTACGCACTGAGATCCCAAAGGTGGAACCTCCTCTGATACAACTCTGTCACTACCTGACCCAACGGGGCTCGAGCCACGACTCCCCAAGCCCGCCTCCAATAGGCCAGGGGCTGGCGACTAGCGCCGAGTAGGCTATCACACACATGAGAGGCATTAGCCTAAGGTACATGTGCACACGCACCCACAAACACCTCCATGAAACAGTGCAGAGATATAGAAACTGAAAAGTAAATGAATGCATACAATCTATCCCAAACCAGAGTACAACAGAAAAAGTAAAAAGGGCAAAACAGGGCCCACCAAAGATAACTACAAAGCACGTCCAACCAGCTCTGAAGAAGGGAAACGCTGCCACAAACACCCGCCAGAAAGATCCCTCGGCACAACTCCGGTAGACACCTCGGTCCACTCGCTCACTAAGCTCCGCCTGCTCCGGGTCCTCCTGGGACTCCGTCGAGGGGCATGTGGTATGCACAAGACACAAACATGTGCGGGCAATGCCCGTGCAGGGGTGAGTATAAACATACTCAGTAGGCACCCCAAAAACCCAAAACCCAAGGGAGCAACTGAAAGGCAACAGTCCGATCAACCCAGCCAGAGGGAACCCAGACAAGAGAGAAACTCCATCTTGTGACCATCCTCGTCTAAACACAACTAGTCAGCTCAGCTTAGCTGAGGTGTATGCCCATACATACACCTTGAACAATCCAGATATACACAGCTCACACCATGAAGCCACAAGAGGTACTAACCTCATCACCAGCAACTGCCCCAACCAGGAGAGTACACCACACGAACACTGTCATACCAGATGACACTCATCCGAGAGGCACACTCCATCGGGTCCCAAAAAAACATCTCAGACGCTCACCCGAGAGACCACGCTCGTCGGATAACATCACTGAGGAAACATCGCTGAAACAACATAACCACCAAACTCCTCGGATAGGGGATCACCGCTAGGGTCCGCTAAGGGATACCAAGACCCACTCCGGTATACGTAGCTCACAGATAGGGGATCACTCCCAGGGTCCGCTGGGAGATACCACGACCCGATCTGGCATACGTAGTTCTCACAGAAAGGGGATCACACCCAGGATCCACTGGGGGAAACCACAACCCGATCTGGCGCTCGACAGAAGCTCCACACTCAGATAGAGGATCATCGTTCATATAAAAATGGTCACGACGATACCGGAACCCTATCTGGTACAACTCACGATGTAGGGGATCGAACCGACGATGCCGCAACCCTACTGAAACCACGCGCTGAGTAAGGGATCGCATAACCAACAATACCGCAACCCTACCGACACCAAGCGCTGAGTAGGGGATCGTATAACCAACGATACCGCAACCCTTCTATAAACTTCATGCTGAGTAGGGGATCGTATACCCGACGATGCCACAACCCTACTGGGCAAGACCCACCGCGTAGGGGATCATATTCCCGATGATGCCACAAACCCTACGGGGTTATCCTTTTAGATAGGGGATCGCCGCCCGTGAATAAGCGGTCCCAACGATACCAAGAACCCGATCCGGGGTAAAGATGCTAGAGGATCCGCTCTGGGCCCACCGGAGGGATACCACAACTCTAACAGTTTAAACATCCCATCGAGAGGATCACAAACCCATACGAAGGTTGTGATGCCACATGAACCCTCGTAGGAATGAACCAAGGGAGAACCCTCAACCACTGCTGGTCTAAACGTCGCTACCCCGAGCGACCCGCCACAACGCCACACTGCGCACCTCCTGGGCCAAAACTGAGGCCACAATCGCGTTTCACGCGGAAAAACACACAGGATAGGCTGTTTACTCGCCCAACACAGAGCACCGGTGAAAAAGGCACTATTCACCGTAGCTAGCTCGTGCGGGGCCCACACAACGATCGCGAAACCCATCGAGCGGATCACACCACGGCGATCCCCTCGGAAAAACAAGCGGAATCGACTAGTCGCTTGTCCGAAACGGACACCCGGTGAAAAAGCCACTATTCACCAATGCCCAGCTCATGTGGGGCCCACGCCTGGATTCTGAAACTCATTGAACGGAATGCACCATTTCGTTCCTCTCGGAAAAACACACAGGATCGACTACTCATCCTCCAAAATCGGACTCCTGGTGCAAAAGTTGTGTTTCTCCGCAAACGCCAAAACCCGGCCTCGGGGGGCCCGCACCCCGTTCTCAGTCCCAACACCCGGAAACCATCTCAAAACGTCTGTCGTACCATCCGGGTCTCAATGCCACTGACGGCACGTCAATCGGACGCTCCGGTTAGAAGTTACAACGGCCCGAAGTCGTAAAATAATAAAATAATATTATTTTATACGACGTTTCTAACTCCTAGGCCACGATCCCAAACCCTTAAACCCTCAAAGTGAGTTCATTAGGTCCGTCTCGACGCAAGGAGCGCGTCTCCGCAAACGGTTCGCAAATCGGAGTTACGGTTTGTGAGTTATGGGGGTTTAAAGAACCCCCGGAAAATCCTGGCCGGACCACCGCCCGCCTCGCCGGAAACCACCGCGCCGCCGCTGGATTCCGCCGCGCCGCCGCCACCAGAAACCGCCGCGCCGCCACCATGCCGCCGCCGCCCTGCCTTGCCAGATTCCGCCATGGCCGCCGCCGGAATCCGGGATTTCCGCCGTAAAACTTCCGGGGACCCCTGGGAGCACCCCGGTGCTCCAAAATCAGATCTGAAACATGTTTCGGAAACCTCGGGACCCAAACTATACAACCCTTATAACGATTTGAAGAAAAACAAAAAATAAACGGGGTTCGGGATTTCAAAACTCAAACCGCCAACCTCGTGGGTGAAACGCCGACGTTCTGCCTCAGATTCGCGCTCCAGAGCATCCGATGCGCGCTCCTGGAACGTCCGCCGTCGAATTCTGAGCTCATGGGTGCTTCGTTTGCTCGATTTGGCAGAGCGGTGACGAAGAATGGCGAAGAACGCCAAAAGGAACGATAGGGGGGGCTAATATTTATATCAGCCGCCCACCGACGCCAAACCCGCCTCGGACCCGACGCCCGATGCGAACAAAATTAAGGTCACTCCTAGGGTAAACGCGCCATTCTGAACGCAACGGTGGACTCATATTTTCCATACGAGACTCCGTTCAGAAGTTATTCGATCCAACGCTCGCCCACTACCTTCGCCACTTATTTACGAAAACGCCCCTGGTGGCGTTTCTCACCGCAGGCCCGCGCCCGCAAAGTTTACACCTCGCCTAGGGTAAACTGCACGTTCCGGACGCAACCGTGCCCTCATATTCCAGTTCTGAGCTACCGTTTAGGAGATATCACACTCCCTCCACGTTCATAGTATAAAAATACTTAATATTTTTATAAAATTATTTCTGGGCACACCGGGCCTCAGAATCGCACGCCGTCTTCGCGCCTAGCTCTGGAATTATTCGTAGAAACATTCCAAAGTCTGACAGGGCCAAAAACCTGAGTCACTACACCCCATACCCACGTTATCAAATCTAGCATTCAAACACATAACATATAACATTGGACTTTTTCACGTCTATGATTATAAAATCGTTCAAAAATTTACAATCAAGAGATTTTTAGTATAGTGTTTTGGATAATTATGATAAATAAATAACTATTAAAACTCAAATATTCCATTCAAATGGACACTTTTTTATCCACTATATAAAAATATAGTAAATTCATAATTATTCTTCAACATCTATAGTAAATTACCTATAAAAGTTAATCTTCTAATCCTAACATACTTAATACTTTCTTTCATAACATGGGAAAATGGAAACATAAGAATGGATGAACTCAGATGCTCAGTATGGGCATAATCAAAGTTAATCATAATTTTGAGACAACTTATACATGTCACGAAGAAAAACATGATATTATAAAATGAATGGAATCAATAAATAAGAAATGATAGTATAATTTCATTAAATTAATCATGATCCTATTATTTGTGTCTAGAATCATATGAATGTGGAAAAAAATAGACATTAAATTATAAATTCTAAGGCTCCCTGTCTTATTACAGAACATAGATGGCTATGATAAATTCTCAAAAACCTTATTTGGCATGGCTCACTACCTATACACCGTGATATATCATGATATTTAATAATTACCAAATGTAATTTAGGGATATATAATTTTTCCCACCTAGTACATAATAAAAATATTTTATAACTGTACCTTATGGTATCAATATGCATATCATAAACTAGAGTAAATAAACTGGGTTTTATATCCTTTTCAAGTGGTTCCCTAAGGAATCATTCATTATTTCAACCACAAACGTGGAATGGTAAAATGATAGAATATAAATGGGTATACACTTAATTGAATAATCATTCAAAGTAAATAACACTCAAAAAATATTATTACTCTGATTCCATTTACATCATATAGGAAATGAATACGTACTTTTGACAATAATATCAAAAATAAATTAATGTATTGAGAAACAAGGTTAACACCCTTAAATCATGTAATGGAACATGTGGAATTTATTGAGGAAATTAGTATGATGTAAATCATGTATATACAATTTTATGAATGCGTTAAAAGAAAAAGTTACAGGTTATACCATATCTGTAACAGAAATTTCATAATTCATCTATATAAAAATTTGTATGGTATCATTTGAATAATACCCTTGATCATGTATACAATATGGATGAAGAAAAAATTCTTATGCATTAGGAAAATTTCATTGAAAATAATAATTTCTTATTTTATTTGAAACAAAATAATCTTTAATTAAACAATGAAAATAATAATTTCTATTTTTTGAAAATATGAAATAAGAGAGATGAAATATCTTAGAAAACTAAAAATGTGGGAGAAATATATGTACACACATAAAAAAGTATAATAAATTAATTTTAGTTAAAAAACCATATACAAGAACATTTAAAAAAATCCCTCTTAAAATAATTATTTTTTGAAATTATAGGTACTTGAAAATTTTATTTTAAAAATAATTTTAAAAGAAGTGATTTTGGAAAACATTAAAACATTAGTTTAGAAGAACGCATTTCTAAAAACTAATAATGTGAAAAATGTTTAAATTAAATTAAAACATTTAGTGTAACCCAAATAATAAAAAGGATGATAAATAATTTCATTAATAATTGTTTAATAGATTCATTAATGTCTCTTGAAACATTTATAAATTACTTTTGATAGGTAAAATATGGATATGGATGAAAAATATCCATTGGAATGTATATGAGTTATTCTTTTCCAAATTGTACTTTTAATTGAGGAAGTGTTTCATAAAATGGAAAGATATTAATGATGATACATAATATGAATTTATAAAAATTAAATCTACCAATTTAAATGATAATGGTTGGAAATGATGTTTGTAAGATCAAAATCAATAAGAGATTTTACGAATCACAAGAAAAATAACATCAATCCTCAAAACAATTATGACTTGAGTAAAATTTCAATAAAAATGCATCAAGGAGGAAAATAATTAAAATAAAAATTAAATAAAATTAATAAAATATATTTCATGAGGACATATTAATTGGGTATTTTATTCAAAATAAAAAATTATATTTTTCCATAAATTAAAAGGTGTTAGAACAATAGATGTTTTAGAAAAAAGTACATTACCTTATGTATATGATTAGTTTATCACCCTAAAACTTACAATAAAATAAACATAAATATCTTAGTCATTTATTTATTATCCTTATTCAACTATATAACCCTTTTGTATAATTATTTTATAATTATTTACTATGAATATAGTTGTTCATTATATTGTTTTTTACATCCGGTGTTAAAACTTTTAATTTTATTGAAAAATCATTTAAATTTTAATTCCAATACCATATATTTGATATAAAGTTTATCATTTAAATATTAATTATGGTTATATAATTTATATCCCATTATTATTAATAATTTTAAACTTGTATCTCATGAGATATTTAATTACAACTCTAAAAGATGAAGCTAGAAACAAAATTTTTTTGGAAGTTTTTAATTAATTAATGTGTTATATTATTTACATGTTTATATAATAATATTACAAATAAATAACCGTAAAAAACATTAATAAATTTTGTTAACATCACATTAATACTATATGACATTCCTTAATCATTCAATATGTAAATATTATAGCATCACTTAAGTAGCCTGTAAACTGACCAAAACAAAAGTGTGTTGTAATGATCAAATGAGTAATAAAGTTCTATTAAGCAATTTTCATATAAATTTTAAAAAATATTATAATATTAATATATATCATATATATTCATAAATTATTTTCTTATAACCATTAATAATTAGTGCTGTTTCCAAATGAAAATCATCTTTCATGGAAGAAGTAGTTCACACGTACGCATGTTTAAGGAAAATCATCTTTCATGGAGGCGGTATCTTGTACCTACATGTGATTAATGATCTAATTTCTTAATTAATGGAAATAATTAAGGTAAATAAAAAGGGTGATAATGTAAAAATATAATAATTTATAGAAATAATCCACAAAACTATCCATAATAGGGGGTGATGAAAAAATCACATCACGTCGTAAAGGCGGTAGTCTTCAAAAATTCAAGATCGATACATTTGTTTTTCTTAGTGGATGACATGGAAAGAATGAATAAAATATATTACATTAATATAATGAAATATATGTTTATATAATATACTAAATTAATTATATTAAAAAAAATTGAAAAATTTGGAGGAATAAAATTTAAAAAAAAATACTTAGAGGATATTAATACTCACGTTAATAACATTGATTTCCTTATAATTAATCTCAGAAATGAAGGTCTTGGTCAAATTAAGGGAGGAAAAAGGATATGGTTCATAAGAGATTGTTCTAGAATGAAATAATTGAAATATTTTTACCAAGTAATTCAAATAGATGATTTTGTAAAGAAGGGGTGTAAGTGTGTCCTTTGATAAGTGGAGGGGTTTGTAGTTTTAGAATTAACATAACTTATTAAATAATATATTTAAACAATTCAAGGTAAAAGACCACCATAGTTCAAAATTTTGAATTATGGGAAATTATATGGCCAAATTATCTCACATTAACTAAATATGGAGACACATTTGAGTGATTTATGGGTTTGAACATTTTATTTTTACTTTTCTCTTGCATACTTTTTCCAAAGGTAAATTTTACATTCAACCCGGTTAATTAATTAAATATTCGTGTATAAATTTTTTATTATAGATTATTTTTATAATTATATTAATATATATGATATTAATTTAATCAATTAAAATTACTATGATTAATAAAATATTATTTTAAAAATAAACATATTTAATACTTAAACACAGTTTTTGAGATAATTTTTTTTAAGAATCATATTTATGTGTCACTTAAAATGATTAATTTAAATAATTTTTCTAAACATAATTTTTTATACTAAAAATATTATATTTATTAAAGTCAATACATTACTTATTTTTATAAAAATTTAAATTAATTAAAATAAAATATATAAAATATTTCTTTATTAAATTAACATTTTACAATAGATCCAAAAATGTTGGCCAACGGTTTTCTAAGTACAAATAATATTTTAAAAATAATTATTTTATTCCATAATTTATTATTGTATCCCTTAAATTATTTTTATGACCATATTGTTCTTTCTTATATATTGATAAATTCATGAAAATTATAATTTTTTTTAAAAACGCATTTTCAAATAAAATTTTTATTTACGAAAAACACTAAAAAAATACATACTAAGTAAATTTGTATATTTAAGGTTAAAAAATAAACCTAATTTTACATATTTCTATTTCATAAAATTATATATAAATATATTTTAATATAAAATACCTAATATGATGATAACCTTCATTTATTTAAAAATGGTCTTCTTAAATGTTGTATTTTTCTAATATTATTTTATTCCAATTTTCCAATTTAATGAATTTTAATATTTTTTATAGAATATAAATTTATTATATCAAATAGAAATATTTTATATGTTATCAAAATGATATTTAAAATATTATTATTTTAATTTTATAATGTATCAGTACCGTCATCTTAGTGTGTGTGAAGAAAGATATTGAACTCGGTCTTATTTAAAAAAAATGTTGAAATATCATGATTTATCTTTATCCCCTCCTTAAATAAATTTATTCCTTTCAATTTTTTACAAATCATTAATTAAGTATGTCAAAAAATATATACATGGCTTAAGATTAAATTCAAATTTAAATTTCTACATTATTATATTATGTTAAACTAGAAGAATAATATTCTACTTACACTAAGATAACTAAAATATTTATTATCCATTAGTATATAGATTACTTTTTTCTCCATTTACACTCATAAAACATTTTATAGTTTCTTTGAAACGTTCCCCTGCGTGTTTCTTTACACTTTTTTGACATGAAGAAAATTTATCATTCTTTACTTCAACACCTTCATCATATAATTTTTCATGAGACTCTAACCCACTTTTGGTTGGTTTGTTTTAGACTTATACTTTGTTAAAAAAAATTAATCATATTTCGGGATTATGATTTTGACATAATAATAATAATTCTAACCCAAATTCGTGTCCTAATAGTATGCAGGTTAAGATAGACACCACATTTTCCCTTGTATAAAATGTTAGTTTTGTCAATTATTGCTCCATCCATTGCGTTAAAAAAATGTTCAGGATGAGAATATATAAATTTGTAAATTTATAGATGGAAAACTATGATCTTTAATAAATAATTCATAGATGTTGTGCATAACATATCTTGTGAGTATTTATCTTCAATATACATTATCCCTAGTATTTTTACTATTACATTATCAAATCTATTTGACATTAATAAAAGAATATGTTAATGTCATTTATAATGGTTTGTAAAGAGAATATGGATTAACCTAAGTCTATTCCATAGGGTTATATTTCTAGGTGTTCCATCAGGTCTCATTCTCTATGCACCAAAATGATGACCCACATATACTCGAAAAACTCTTTTCATCCTTGTTACCCCTAGAAGTATATGTACCAAAACCATATCAAATTGATAGTATCCATATAGGGATATAATTTCTCTAAAATTCATATAATGAACAGTTTACCAAAATATCAAGAGGTTCTCTTATACATTGATTTATACATTGGGATTTCACTACTATTCTTTTATAATAATCCTATAAAAATATTCAATTCTAAAAAGCTAATGGTTTATATATGTCATTGAAAAAAATGTATCCTCAACATGTAAACTATTTATGTCATTTATAGATCATAAATTATACATGAATAAAAATATTCAAACCTCTAATGATATCTAAACACAGTTATGATTCCAACTTTAGTTCCCCAAAAATCATGCTCTTAGATTTTGTGATGAAAAACATAACACACTACACATACATTGTTACACATCTATTATTACAAAAACATTCCAAAATTTACAATTCAAGGACCTTTTATTTTAGAGTTATAAAAAATTAGGAAATATCATTATCCAACAAATCTCATGTTTTTTCATCAAATGGACACTTAATTCCACTTTATAAGAATTAAATAAATTTTTAATTTTTCTTCAACATCACCAAAAGATTATCCATACAATATATACTTTTAGGATTATGGAACTTAATAATTTTATTAATATCCTAGCGAAATGGAAACTCAAAAATGGATAATCTCATATTCTTAGTAAAAGAATAATAAAAGTAAAACTTAATGGTGAGAGAACATATACATGTCAGTGGGCATAATAAGATATCATAAAGATCATGGAATCTAGACATGGGAAATGATAATATAAGATCATGTAATTAATAATGATTTGTTTTCAAGATAATAAAATCATAAGAATTCAGAAACAATATAAAAATGATATCATAAGCACACATTAAGGATCACATCCTTATTAACATAACATAGTTCATTGTGCTAATTACCCACACACCTTAGTTGGCTAGGCTCACTACCCACAAACCATGGCATCGTATGAGATGGATACATTTACCAATGCATTGAATAACTGTATAATTCTATTGCTAAACATTACATAATTAAAATCATAAATATATATTCTAGATGGATTCAATTAGCACATAACAAAACCCCAGGAAAATATTTATTTTTTATCATTTTTATGTAGTTCTGTTAGGACAAATTTATGATTTTCTCAATAAAAATGGAATGATAATCTCATTAAAAATAAAATCGTATCAAGTGAATATAAGAATAATTATATGTAAATAACACTTAATAATTATGATTATTCATATTTTATTTACACTATATAGGATACTGATATATAGTTTAGGAAACATTTTCCCCTAATCAATCGATGTATTGTTCATCTAGTTGAATAACCTTCAATCATGTAATGGAACATAGGGCATTAAATGGGGAAAATACGACGTAAATCATGAAAATTTAGGTGTACGGTTTGATATTCAATATATATAATGGATCATAGCATAGATAAAAAATAAAATTTAATAATCCATATAAATAATGAAGTTGGGTGTAATCATTAAAATAATACCCTTGATCCAGCATATGATAGAGATGAGTAACACTCTTAAAATAATTAGGAAAATTTATTTAAAAATAAAAACTTTCCCTTTTACTTAAAAAAAATTAATGGATGATTTCATTAAACAATGAGTATAATAATTTATTTTATAAAAATCATAAAATCATGGAGAGTTATTTTCATTACAAATGAAAAAAGGAAGTGGAAAGATTAATTGACATGGAATATTGTAAAAGAGATTCTTTTTTGAAGAAAATTCCATATATAGAAACATTTAAAAGATATTATATTGATTTTTTTTAAGAAATTCAATTTAGATAAAAATAACCTTTTTAAAACAATTTGAAATGAAGGTATTATTGGAATAGTTTTAATCATAATTTTATAAGATAATTTTTTTTAAAAATAATAATGAAGAAAACATTTCAATTCAATTTAAAAAATTTATTTAATCCCACATCATAAATTGTATGAAAACACTTTTCATTAATAATATATGAAGATAAGTATAATGCTCACTCGAAAAACTATAAAAACTACTATTAATAGGTAAAACATGGATATAGAAGAAAAATATCCATTATAATTTGTTGGAGTAATTCTTATAATGATAGTGATTTCACTTGAGGAAGCATTTCATTAAATGGGATGGCATTGAATAAGATTATTAATATACCCATATAAAATTTTAATCTTCTATTTTCAATGATAATGTTATGGAAATGATACTTTTAAGATCAAAATAAAGAAACGAACCACTGCTAAAATATTGTCCTTTGACAATGCCGACTTTTATTAGTGCCAGAAAAAAAATATGTTATAATGGTGCCCTTTACCACTGCTAAAACATGAACTAATAATGGGTACATTTTATCAGTGCTAAAAAAGCACTGATAAAATGCATTCTTTTTCATCCCTTTTTTTAGCACCGATTAAGGGTAACCTTTATCAGCGATTTAGTTATAGCACTGATAAAGGGTTCCCTTTATCGGTGCTTTATTTTATGTGATGAAAAATGATACCCTTTATCCGGGTTTTTTAGCACTTATAAATGGATCCATTATACACTCTTTTTTAGTTCTGATAAAGGTCCCCAAATAAATTAATAAAATACCTTATAAAGGGTACCTTTTATTAGCACTAAAAAATCACTTATAAAAGGAACCCTTTTCAACACATTTCTTTGGGATTAAAAATGGATCCATTATCAGTGTATTTTTAGTGCTGATAAAGGTCCGTAAATAAACAAAAAATTAAAATGAATTTATTAAAATAATATTAAAATCTTTATTAATTAAAAAATTATTGATAAATATGTATAAATTTATTACAGTATATATTAATTTTAAATACTAATAAGTAGTATATATTAAATATATAGATATATATAAAATTAAAATTAAACAAATAAAAATTACAAATTACTAAATTAAGAAAAATATTAAACATTTTATTAATTAAATAATTATTGATAATGTTAATAAATAGTATATATTAAATATATATATATATATATATATATCTTTGTGTGTGTATGAATGTATATAATTGTTATTTATATATAGACATATATTAATGATTACATTAAATTATAATATATTTAGAAAATAATTGTTTATAATTTAAAAATAAATATGAATTAAAAATATTGACTAATTGCATTGAGTAATGGACATAATTTAATGTCATTTGATTTTTAAATTTAATATAGATCAAATTATTGTTATATTGATTTCAAGTATATATAATTAATGAATTTTTATATACTATGCATACACACAAATACGTAATTAATAAAATATTATATAGAAACACACACACCTTGTAACACCCCAAGATTTCATAGTACATTATTTCATCAAAGTAATTCATTAACCTTCACTAAATGCCACACAGAGTTCAAGCGCACCACGACTTACCAAACTAGTCATTCAAAAGAAGTTATGAATAGTATTAACTAAATTATGAACATTATATAATCCTTATAATTTTAGAGTCCATATTATTAGTTTCTTAGTGATAATGTAAGAACAAATACATTTTTTCAGATAAAAGAAGTATTTTTCAAAAAATGAAATTTTACTGCCTTTTAACGGTGAACCCTTTTTAAATCCAATATTTGAAAATTTTATATATTTAATTTGACAAAATATACTTATTCTTTATAATCAAGACATAATAATTTAGTTTCAATAAATTTTTGGGGTTTCCCTGTTAACTTTCCTATTTGGGTGAATAGTGAAAAATACTATATTTTAACATAAAACAACTTTTTTAATCAAAATTAATTTATAGTATTAAATTATAAATTTTAATGGTTTTTAAGTATAAATAGATTATATTTTTATCAGTTAATCCAATTCTGGTCATTTTATGTAATTTTACACTGAAATTGGACATAAACGAATGTCAATCTTTTAAAAGTTATTATTTATGAAAAATACGTCTTTTGGTTTTGACAACGGGAATTAATTTTAAATTAATAAATGAAACTTCTATATTTTTAATTTGTTAAAATATAAATCATTTTTTGATTCGGAATATCAAAATTATCCTAGGGTGAATTTTTGATATTTTTCTGAAAACATTCAATTTTTTATGAATATTGAAAAATACGGAGTTATTGTTTAAAAACCGGATTTTTATTTAAATAATTATTTATTTTAGGTCAAAATATATACATAATACCTATATAAATTCAATCTTACTCATTGAGTCATTTTATAATAATTCTAGATATATGAAAATGTTATTGAACTTTTCACCGTCATTTACCCACTTCCAAAGAGAATTTGCAAATTTATATAAAACATAATTTTACCGCTTCTGTGAGTGAAATTTTAAAAATTTGAGAGACACAATTAACCTTAGTAAGTAAAATGTGGTTCAATAAGATGAAAATAAGTTTTGTGAATAGTATCTTTTGACTTTTATTTACCATGGTTAAAGGTAAATAGGGTAATTCAAGGTAAAAAAGAATATTTTAATAATTCAAAATTACCTTAACACATGTCCTAACCTTATTGGATGAGTAATGGAAGACCATAGGCATCCTGGGGTCGATTTTGGGACCCCATGGAGCCACTTATGAATGATAATGATACTTTAGATTAATTAATTTAAAGTAAAGACAAAATTGACATAAATAAAAATCTTTTAGTAATTAATTTTTATATGTTGTTATATATGTAATATGTTTGACTATAAATATTATTTGGAAATTTAGAAATATTTCATAAATCATAGTATTTGTTCTATAATTTTTAGACATTAAATAATTAAATTTATTTATGACACAATGATGATGCAGTAATTACCTTATTAATGAAAGAATCAAATAAATGGTATTATAAATATTAAAATAAATATAATTTCAAAGTTTTTATGACATCCACTAATTTTCTAGGTGAATATGACATTTTAGGGCTGATTCAATGAATATTTTTCTAAGTAATCAAGTTTTGATGACTTTCACAAAAACAAAATACCAAATAGTGTCAAAATTGACATAAATTAATATTTAAAACAAATACTATATTATTGGTTGATATAATATTCCTAACAATGTAAGGTTAGACCAAAGGGCTTAAATAATATGATATATGTCATTAATGAGCCACTTGAGGTTCTATTGTAAGTTTAGATTATGTTTATTAACTATATAGAGTAAGTATACAAGAAGACATGGTAAAAGTTAAACTATTTAACTTAGAGTTAAATCTAAAAGATATGGTTAAAATGGTAACCTAAACTTGTATAAAACCTATTGTTTGAGAGTATTTAGACTTATAACCACATAAAGATAGAAATAAATTCATTTAGAACAATTATAAACTGAATATGATTGAATAATAAATTAATACATTAATCTTTTCCTAAAGTGACCCTCACCCCTCTTATAGAAAGGCACTTCCCCTTCTCTCAAAATCACACCTCCAAAGCCATTTTCCTCGGCCAACCCCTACCAAAATATCCTTCCAACTATCCTTACTTCATCATAGGGGCATTCCTTTGGTCATAAAGTCAACTTAAGGATCCCTTTTGATCAAATCAAAAGGAAGAACCTGAAGAAGAGGTAATGATTTCACCACCCTCTTTCA
Source organism: Viscum album (assembly GCA_963277665.1). NCBI lineage: Eukaryota > Viridiplantae > Streptophyta > Magnoliopsida > Santalales > Viscaceae > Viscum > Viscum album. The sequence continues at coordinate 1,253,395,310 of OY728120.1, read as the reverse complement.
AGTTCTCTTATTCTTCCACTCACTCGTTATTTATTGTTTCCATTCTAAAATAATAACTCAAGTATCTTATATATATTGTGATGTTATCATAAATATTGAAAAAATATATTCATTATTCTACCCATCTTATGAATGAAAATGTCACCATGCGTGCGTATGTATGGCTTACCATCTCCACGCCGTGCTGTTATTTTTTATTCAAACTATGTAATTTGAATGGATATAATGATGAGTAAATATTTATATAAATAAATAAAATAACATGATAATGTCTTTGGAAAATTAATATACCATCCATTAACACACCTTTAAGGAAATGATATTGTATCTCGTGCGTACGTACGGATTACCGTCTCCATGACGCGTTGAGATTCATTTCCACGATCACCATTCATCGACAATTACAAAAATATATATTACTATTAAGTATATAATATATGATATAATAATTCTACAAGATATATATATATTTATATATATATATATACTTACATATATCTTATTCACTTAGTTCAGTTCAATACGATATGAAAACAGAAACAGCGTTTATGCCTATGTACGGACTACCGTCTCCATAAACAGTGTTTTTCATTTCATATATATGGATATTATACATATTTATATTCTAAATATATATGATATATAAATTATGTTTTATATTCTATATTTATTTAAATATTGGTCTAAGTGATACAATCAAGAGTAACAAGTTAAAACGCGTATGATAAAGAAAGTGATTATTACCCGAAATGTTAATTTAACATTGAAATTTTTATTAAATGGGTATTATAAAGTCATTAATGAATCATGTATGATATCATAAATACTAATATGATTTTGGTATACATTAATAACATACTATGATCTGCATATAAGAGGTTAACTGTACCCTCGAGTAAGGGGAAGTGCAAGGTAAGGGGTTTTAATCTCACTCCTTATTCCCATGAGATTCATGCCATATTTCCACTATTACCTTTTGTGTGGTGTATGTACTGCCCATAATTTTATTCTTTCTGTAATACACTTTAATTTATGTGTATTTACAAATTCATTGTATGATACTTCTTTCATGGGGTGTATGTTTCCTAAGTTACCAAATTGGTATGGGTTAATTTCACAATCTCTTTATTATCCGAGGTTGTTTTTACGTAAGTATCTACTGGGACATATTTATTATCCTTGTACATGTTTCATAAAAGATTTTTCAAAGGGACTGTTTTTAAGGTACTTCTTTACTAAAACATCAATTTAAATTTTTTAAATATTTATTCTTCAAAATTGTTTTCATTAATGTCCTTGTTTTCAAGGATGGTTTTTAAGGATTTATTTATATGGACATGAATGTTTTTAAAATTTTAATTCCTTTGAAAAGTTTCAAAGTGGTATGGGAAAATTTGATTCAAAAATTTATTTAAATGTCTTCTTTTTTAAATTCTGATACTTTTAAATGTTTTCATGAAAAAAATATATTTCTCTCAAAGAGTTTTACAAATCAATTTCATCTATGTCAACATCATTTGATGGATTTTAAACTTGTTTGAAGTGGATTTATTATGATACAAAACTGCCATATTGTGTTGAATGTTTTGTGATATGTTTGACTGTGGATGTGCTATTTCTATACCATTCATGGTTTATAGTTAAAGTATTTACATTTCGTATTCTATTTTTAATACAAATTTTTATGTTGCATTTTAACCTTTTCATATTAGGAATGTATTGGAATTAGTAACTGAGGGGTGGAGCCCGCTATAGCTCCTCGATGCATCAGTAGGTCTAATGAGACAACTACACATGGAATTGGCTGAGGCCCTTTCCCAATTTGGTATATGGTTTTGGTCGAGGCCTTAATCATTTTTAGAAGACTTGGCCGAGTCCTTGAAAAAATGTTTCAGAATGTCCAGAATTATACATTCCCTCATTATAAAAATAATATTGATGGTTCATGTGGTCATTCGACTAGTAGAACACCCATGATTATGTTTTATTATGGAATTATTTACTCATCTCATATCCCTTCCATAAAAGTATTCATTTTTATTATTGGTAATGGCATGTGGTTTCAATTATTCACGCTGGTTAATATTTATGTTATCTTCTACTGTATTTCTTACCCTTACTGAGCATTTGATCTCACCCCTTTCTATGTTTTATTTTACCCCGGCTTCCAAGAATTGTATTGTGATTGATATGAATGGTTATTCTAAGGGAATAATGGCGTTCATAAAGGATTATGTATGTTTTGTTGTATGTTGTAAAGTTTAATGTAACATTCATGTATGTAATCTATTTTCCAAGACTGTTAAACTGATCAGTCCTTCAGGACTTGATTCCTTGTAATCATGCCAATGTATTAAAATAATGCACCGACTCTGGATAACTGGGTTCAGGGCATTACAGTTGATATCAGAGGAAGTTTATAAATAACCTTGGAAATTATAATTACATAAACTCTAATTAGAGCACATTACCCTAAGATAGACATTGAGGATTAGTATAGAAGAACTTCCTAGAATTTTGGCCATGTATAGATTTTGTGAGTTTTCCAAGAAAATACATCCTTGTCTGGATACGAGCAGGTAGAGGTAGCTCTGGAACAGATGTAACTAGGGGTAAAACCCGAAAGCACCGCTTTTAGCTAGACTTGAACGGGAACTGGTTCATGACAACGGGCCTTGTTTCACTCTTTGTTACGACACTCTCGGGGGATATGCTTTGGATAATTCCAAATTTCATTACAAATCACTATAAAGGGTTTATGAGTATATACCTCCTCAAAGAAATTTTGTTGTGATTATGGATTATATCCATAAATTGTTCAATTTATGTTTGGTATTTTACGTGTTGGGAATTATGAATTTCATTTCATAAACTGACCTAGTGTATGCCAGTGTTTAGAAATGGCACCCAACATAAGGAATGAGAACTCCAGCAATACGTATGATCCAAAGAGTAAGAAGGGTCGTATCATTCATGGTATTAAGCAAAAAAATTAGAAAGGAAATAGTCTCCCACGTATTATCATCATATGAATAAATAGTATCATGTGTTAATAAGATCAGTAAAGAATTCTCAAAATCCTATGGATTTTAAGGAAAGCCAGAGAAGAGAAGGATGGTAGAAAGAAAGATGGATAAAGGGAACAAGGAAAAGAAGGATTTTCTAATATGTGATAAATGTGGAATGAATCACCTTGGTAAATGCTTGAAGGCAATGGTAGTTTGTTATAAGTGTGGAGAAAAATGACACCAAGAACGTGATTTTAAGGGTAAGAAAAAGTTTTCAAATGTAAAATGCTTCTTCTGCAAGGTGTTGAGACACTACGTGAATAAATGTCCCATTCATTAGAGTATACCGCAAATGATTTTTTTGGATAATAATCAAGTTATAATACTACCTCAGATGAAGAAGAATGACTAGTGTTCCTATGTTTTTGTTATAAAATTATTTCATTTGAGTGTTGTATCAATAGTATAACGGTTACATGAATTATGGAGATAAATAAGGATTGTACTGCAGTACTATTGTATTGAGGATTTGAGAATATATGGTTCTAAGAAAAGTGACTTAATGGTAAGATACACTTTTTGGAAAATAAATGGTTGAAGGAAAGGTAATTCTTAATATTCTCCTGATAATGAGGTAGTTATTTTTGGAATAAGATATGGTTGATTTGGATAAATTATATTGGATATTCTTGACCTCCTTGAAACTAATTAATGATTTGTAAATGCCATAATTATTGGAGTTTACAACATTTTTTTGGATAGAAGGAGTATATCCAGTATTCTATAAGGAATAAGGGAGAATGAATATAATCAATAAGGTTTTATGGTAATTCATGATGTTACCATGTTTTAAAATAATACATGATGAAGGTGTTCACATGTTATTTCAAGGTAAAAAGGGTCCTCATTGTGTTTAACTTACTTATAAATTTTGGACTGAGAGTTTGGATATAATTATTTTGGATTAGTCTAAAGGTTGGAATGGATTAAGTTTGAAATTGGATACTAGTTTTTAATTTTATTTTTAGATTGTTATAAAAAGGACAACCCAGAGGTCAGGCGACAACTAGTCGCATCCGGAAAGGCCGTGAGACTTTAACCCGCAACTGAATAGCGACAAAGGTGCATCGCCTACGACTGGACTACATGATGTACTGGTTTTTATAATTTAGTTTTTTTTAAAATAGTGTGACAAATTAATTATAAATTCATTATTTTTGGAACCTTATACGATTTAGGTAAATATAAATTTTTTGGAAATCATTTTTAGTGAAAGATGAGTTTGTGGTAGGAATTAGTTGAAAGATGAAACTCTACTTGTCAAGTATATATATATTTATATATATATATTTCCTCTCTTATTCTGTGAAGAAATAAATTCTTAAACTTTAGGTAAGGCGTATTAAAACTAAAGATGTGTTATCCTAATACCTTATGTTTTGTTGAACCGATGATATTTTAAATCATCATAGATTCATGGATTTGAGGCCCTCAATTCTACAATTGTTTATGATTGATGACCTCAATCACTTCCTATAAATATTTACGTTTTCCTCCAATTATTTTTCCCTAATTTCCACCAATGTTCTCTTAATCGAGATCATAATTTGGTGGTGACTTTTTTAATCCCTTTTTCCTATTATTAAGACTAAATTTTATTAACCCAATTTGCAATGTGGGTTTTCCCACAATGGTATTTCCTATTTTCAACCTTTTATTTTCAAAGAACAATTTAAAATCGCGAGGACGCAATATATTGAAGGTGGGAAGAATGTTACACCCCAAGATTTCATAGTATGTTATTTCTTCAAAGTAATTCAATAACTTGCACTGTACGCAACAATGAGTTGAAGTGCACCACGACATACCAAACTAGCTGTTCAAAATCAGTTATGAATATTATTAACTTAATTTTGAACTTTATATAATCCTTATAATTTTAGAATCTATATTCTTAGTTTCTTAGCCATAATGTAAGAACAAATACATTTTTTCAGATAAAATAATTATTTTTCAGAAAATGAAATTTTATAGCCTTTTAATGGTGAACCCTTTTTAATTCCAATATTTGAAAATTTTATATATTAAATTTGACAAAATAAACTTTTCCTTTAGAATCAGGACATAATAATTTAGTTTCAATAAATTTTTTCTGTTAATCTGATAACTTTAATGTTTGGGTGAATAGTGAAAAATAATCTATTTTAACTGAAAACAACTTTTTTAATCAAAATAATTTATAGTGTTAAATTATAAATTTTAATGGATTGGAATAATAAATAGATTATATTTTTACCATTTAATACAATTATAGTCATTTTATGTAATTTTACATTGAAATTGGACATAAACAAGTGTCAATCTTTTAATATTTATTATTTTTTAAAAATACGTCTTTTGGTTTTGACAATGGGAATTAATTTTAAATTAATAAATGCAACTTCTATATTTTTAATTTGGTAAAATAGATATTATTTTTGGATATGTAATATCTAAATTATCATAGGGTGAATTTTTGATATTTTTCTCAAAACATTCAATTTTTGATGAATAGTGAAAAAACACTAAGTTATTGTTTAAAACCCATATTTTTATTTAAATAATTACTTATTTTATTTAAATTTATTTTAGGTCAAAATAGTTACATAAGACCTATATAAATTAAACTTAATTCATTGGAGTTAGTTTATAATAATTTTAGATATATAAAAATTTTATTGAACTTTTCACCGTCTTTTACCCACCTCCTAGGAGAATTTGCAAATTCACATAAAATTTAATTTTACCGCTTCATTGAGTGGAATTTAAAATATCTGAGAGACACATTTAACCTTAGTAAGTAAAATGTGTTTCAATAAGATGAAAATAATTTTTGTTGAATAGTAACTTTTGACTTTTATTTACCGTGGTTAAAGATAAATAGGGTAATTCAAGGTAAAAAAAATATTTTAATAATTCAAAATTAACTTAAAACATGTCCTAAATTTATTGAATGAGTAATGGCCGACCATGGGCATCATTGGGTCGATTTTGGGACCCCATGGAGCCACTTAGGAATGATAATGACACTTTAGATTAATTAATTTCAAGTAAAGACAAAATTGACATAAACAAAAATCTTTTAGTATTTAATTTTTATATGTTGTTATATAAGAAATATTTTTTAATATAAATATTATTTGGAAAGATAAAAGTTTTTACTAAATCATGGTATTTTTTTTATAATTTTTAGATAGAAAAAATTTAAATTTATTTATGACACAATGATGATGCAGTAATTACCTTATTAATGAAGAAATCAAATAAATTGTATTATAAATATTAAAATAAATATAATTTCAATGTTTTTATGACATCCACGAATTTTATAGGTGAATATTACATGTTAGGGATGATTCAATGTATCGTTTTAGAAGTAAACAATTTGTGATGACTTTCACAAAAACAAAATACCAAATAGTGTCAAAATTGACAAAAATTAATATTCAAAACAAATACTATATTATTGGTTGATATAATATTACTAAAAATGTAAAGATTGGCCAAAGGGATTAAATAATATTATATATGTAATTAATGAGCCACTTGAGGTTCTCTTTGATGTTTAGAGTGATATTATTAACCATATAGAGTAAGAATACAAAAAGACACGGTAAAAGTTAAACTATTTAACTAAGAGTTAAATCTAAAAGATAAGATTAAAATGGTACCCTAAACATGTCTAAAACCTATTGGTTGAAATTAATGAGACCCATAACCACCTAAGTCTCAAAATAAATTCATTTTGAACGATTATAAACCGAATATGATTGAATAATAAATTAATGCTTTAATCTTTTCCTAAAGTGACTCTCACCCCTCTTATAAAAAGGTACTTCCCCTTCTCTCAAAATCACATCTCCAAATCCATTTGTATCGGCCAACCCCTACCCAAATATCCTCCCAAATATCCTACCTTTATCCTAGTGGCCTTTATTTGGTCAGAAATCCAACTTAAGGATCCATTTTGATCAAATCAAAAAGAAGAACCTGAAGAAGAGGTAATGATTTCACCACCCTTTTTCAAGTTCTCTTATTCTTCAACATACACTTTCTTTGTTGATTCCATTATAAAATAATAACTCCATTTGATTCGATGTACTGTGATGTTATTATAAATATGGAAAAACTATATTCATTATTCTACCCATCTTATGAATGAAAATGTCACCATGCGTACGTGCGTACGGCTTACCGTCTCCACGTCGTGGTGTCATTTGTTATTCAACACTATGTTATTTGGATGGATATAATGATGAGTAATATGTATATAAATAATTAAAATAAACTTCTAATGTCTCTGTAAAATTAATATACCATCCAATTCCACACCTTTAATAAAATGATATTGTCACTTGTGCATACGTACGAAATACCGTCTCCACGATGCGATGAGATTAATTTCCACAATCACCATTCATCGACGATTATAAAAATATATATTACTAATAAGTATGTAATATATGACATAATAATGATACATGAGGTATATATATTTATATATATATTTATATATTTACTTACATATATCTTATTCACTTAGTTATGTTCAATACAATATGAAAACGGAAACAACGTTTATGCATACGTATGGACTACCGTCTCCATAAATGGTGTTTTTCATTTCATATATATGTATACTATAAATATTTATATTGTAAATATATATGATGTATAAATAATTTTTTATATTCATGAAGTTTTTAAATCGTGGTCTAAGTGATATAATCAAGAGTAACAAGTTAAAACACGTATGATAAAGAAAGTGATTATTACCTGAAATGTTAATTTAACATGAAAATTATTATTAAATGGGTATTATAAAGTAATTAATGAATCATGTATGTTATCATAAATACTAATATGATTCTGGTATACTTTAATAACAGACTATGATCTTCATATATGAGGTTAAATGTACACTTGAGTAAAGGAAAGTGCAAGGTAAGGGGTTTTCATCTCACTCCTTATTCCCGTCAGATTCATGCCATATTGCCACTATTACCTTTTTTGTTGTGTATGTACAGACCATAATTGTATTATTTGTGTAATACACTTTAATTTATGTGTATTTACATATTTATTGTATGATACTTATTTCATGGGGTGTATGTTTCGTAAGTTACCAAATTGGTAAGGGTTAATTTCACAATCTCTTTATTATCCGAGGTTGTTTTTACGTAAGTATCTACTGGGACATATTTATTTTCCTTGTACATGTTTCATAAAAGAGTTTCCAAAGGGATTATTTTTAAGGTACTTCTTTACTAAAACATAAATTTAAATGTTTTAAATATTTATTCTTCTAAATCACTCTCATTAATGTCCATGTTTTGAAAAATGGTTTTTAAGGATTTATTTATATAGACATTAATGTTTTTAAAATGTTAATTCCTTTGAAAATTTTCAAAGTGGTATGGGAAAAATTGATTCAAAAATGTCTTCAAATGTCTTCCTTTTTAAATTGTGTGACTTTTAAAATTTTTCATGAAAAAAAGATATTTCTCTCAAAGATTTTTACAAATCAATTTCATATATGTCAACATCCTTTGATTGATTTTAAACTGTTTGAAGATGATTAATTATGATAGAAAACTTCCATATTTTATTGAAGGTTTTGTGATATATTTGACTGTGGATGTGCTATTTTTATACCATTCATGGTTTATGGTTAAAGTATTTACATTTTTTATGCTATTTTTAATACGAATGTTTATTTCATATTTCAACTTTCTCATATGAGGAATGTATTGGACTTAGTAAGTGACGGGTGGAGCCTGCTATAGCTCCACGATGCATCAGTAGGTCTCATGAGACAAATAGACATGGAATAAGTCTAGGCCCTTTCCCAATTTAGCATATGGTTTTGGCTGAGGCCTTAATCATTTTTAGACGTCTTGGCCGAGGCCTTGACAAAATGTTTCAGAATGTCCGGAATTATACATTCCCTCATTAAAAAAATAATATTGATGGTTCATGTGGTCATTCAAATAGTAGAATACAAATGATTATGTTTTAATATGGAATTATTTACTCATATCATATCCCTACCATAAAATTATTCATGTTTATTATTGGTAATGGAATGTAGTTTCAATTATTAACCATGCTTAATATTTATGTCATCTTCTATTGTATTTCTTACCATTACTGAGAACTTGAGGTCACCCCTTTCTATGCTTTATTTTTCCCCGGATTCCAAGAAGTGTATTGTGATTGATATGCAGGGTTAAGATAAGGGAATAATGGAATTCATAAAGGATTATTTAGGTTGTGTTGTATGTTATATAGTTTAATATGTATGTAATCTATTTTCCACGACTGCTAAACCAATCGGTCCTTCAAGACTTGATTCCTTGTAATCATTTCAATGTATTAAAATAATTCACCAACTCTGGATAACTGGGGTCATGGAATTATAGTTGGTATCAAAAGAATTTTAGCAATAACCTTGGAAATTATATTCAGATAAACTCTGATTATAGCATATTACCCTAAGATAGACTTTGAGGATTAGTATAGAATAAATTCCTAGAATTTTGGTAATGTAGAGATTTTGTGATTTTTCAAAACAAATACATCTTTGTCTAGATACGATCAGGTAGAGGTGGCTCTGGCACAGATGTACCTACGGGAAAAAACTAAAAACACCACTTTCAGCTAGACTCGAATGGGAACTGCTGCATAATAACAGGCCTTACTGCACTCTTGGTTACGACACTCCCTAGGGGATATGCTTTGGATAATTATCATTTTCTTTAAAAATCACTAGGAAGGGTTTATGAGTATATACCTCTTAAAAGAAAACATTTTTGTGATTATGGATTATATCCATAAAATTTTCGATTTACGTTAGGTATTTACTTGTTTATAATTATTAAATGCGATTCATAAACTAACCTAGTGTATGCCAATGTTTAGAAATGGCACCCAATTCAAGGAATGAGAACTCCAGAAATACATATGATCCAAAGAGTAAGAAGGGTCATATCATTCATGATATTAAGCCAACATTTAAAAAGGAAATAGTCTCCCATGTATTATCATCATGTGAATAAATAGTATCATGTGTTTATAAGATCAGTAATGAATTATCAGAATCCTATGGATTTGAAGGAAATCCAGAGAAGAAAAGGATAGTAGAAAGAAAGATGGCTAAACAGAACAAGGGAAAGAAGGTTTTTCTAATATGTGATAAATGTGGAATAAATCACCTTGGTAAATGTATGAAGGGAATGGGAGTTTGTTATAATTGTGGAGAAAAAGGAAAACTACTACGTGATTGTAAGGGTAAGAAAAAGTTTTCAAATGTAAAATGCTTCATCTGCAAGGGGTATATCCACTACGAGAATCAATGTCTTATTCATAAGAGTGTACCACAAATGATGTTATTGGATAATAATCAAGTTCTGATACTACCTCAAATGAAGAATAATGACTAGTGTTCCTATGTTGTTGTTATAGAATTATTTCATTTGAGTGTTGTATCAATAGTATACTAGTTACATTAATTATGGAGATAAATAAGGATTGTACTGCAATACTATTTTATTATGGATTTGATATTATATGGTTCTATGAAAAGTGACTTAATAGTTAGCTACATTTTTTGGAAAATTAATGTTTGAAGGAAAGTTAATCCTTAATATGATCCTGATAATGAGGTAGTGATTTTGGAATAAGAGATTGTTGATTTAGATAAATTATATTGGATATTATTGACTTCCTTGAAACTAATTAATGATTTGTATATTCCATAATTGTTGGAGTTTACAACATTTTTTTGGATATAAGGAGTATATCTATAATTATATGAGAACTAAGGGAGCATGAATATAATCACTAAGGTTTTATGGTAATTCAGGAAGTTACCTTGTTTTAACATAATACATGATGAAGGTGTTCACATGTTATTACATGGTAAAAAGGATCCTCATTGCGTTTAACTTCCTTATAAATTTTGGACTGAGAGTTTGGATATAAGTATTTTGGATAAGTCTAAAGGATGGAATGGATTATTTTTGAAATTGGATACTATTGTTAATGTTATTTTGGGATTTTTATAAAAAGGACAACCCAGAGGTCAGGCGACAACTAGTCACGTCCGGCATGGCCGTGAGACATGAACCCGCAACTGAAGAGAGACAAAGGTGCATCACCTATGACTGGACTACGTGATGTACTGGTTTGTATAATTTAGTTTTTATAGATAGTATGAAAAATGAATTAGAAATTCATTATTTTTGGAACCTTATACAATTTAGGTAAAAATAATTTTTTTTTTGAAATCATTTAGAGTGAAAGATGTGTTTGTGGTAGGAATTAGTTGAAATATGAAACTCTACTTGTTATATTTAGGTGTGTTCGATTTTTACACGTCACAAATGACTCATGGATCATTTCCTAATGTATCAAAACAATCCGAACACTTTTTCTCGGTATTCCGTATGTTAGTAGTGTTGTTTTGTAATGTTTATCTCAATTTGAAACTGATATCAGACAATTTTAGCCATACCGATCACACCGTGTGTCGAATTGGGGTGCATATGATTCTTACACATCACAAATGACTAATGTAACATTGTCCTAATGTATCAAATTAGTACGAACACGTTTTCTCGGTTTGTCATATGTCACTTGTGTTGTTTTCTAAAGCTTATGTCAATTTCAAACTGATATCAGACACTTTTAGCCATACCGGTCACACCGTGAATCGGATTGAGGTTTGGTTGATTCATACACGTCAAAAATGACTCATGGATCGTTGTCCTAAAGTATCAAAACAATCCGAATGCGTTTTCTCAGTTTTACGTATGTCACTTGTGTTGTTTTCTAAAGTTATGTCAATTTCAAATGGATATCAGACACTATTAGCCATTCCGGTCACACCATGCGTCAGATTGAGGTGAGATCGATTCTTACACGTCACAAATGACTAATGGATCGTTGTCCTAAAGTATGAAAACAATCTGAATGTGTTTTCTCAATATTCTGTATGTCACTTGTGTTGTTTTCTAAAGTTAATGTAAATTTCAAACTGAGTAGTAGGAATTCACTAATCTAAGGACATGAAACATAAGAAAGAGAGATCATAGATGCTCAATAAGTGTAAAAAATGGAGATATAAATGACCATATAAAGATAACATAAGTATTAGGAATTCACCTTCATTTTCCTATTTGTTTACATTCTTCCATCAGGTACGCTGCCCATTCGTTTCTAAACTCATTAATATCATCTTCTGAATATGAGTTTTTGCGACAGTATTAGTAGTACTGAAAAAATATAAATACACAAAGGATTAATAATTATTTTAAATTAACTAGTAATTATTTTCAAAAATACATCTTCAGGGATTCTAGTTTGTTCATGAAATATGAGCTCATTCATAAATTTATAAACATAATAACCGCAGTCTTTGTCGTTTGTTTGTTTTGGACACTGCAGAAACATCAAGAAAAATAAGTAATTTGTTTTAATATGTATTTCTATAGTGAAATATAATTAGATATACCCAGATACATCTCCATTTGTATATCTTGTGGGCATTGTCGTCCTTATGCCCTGGATTCATTCCAGCCTTTAGACGATATTCATACACTGCCCTATCATAACAAAATCCTCATTAAAAGATAATATAAATTATATAACTAGATATTTAGTTCTAAAATGTTGGATCTAGTGTATTATAAATTGTGAATTTCCGTCATTTGTGGTCGGTTTGTTGGATATCCATGCAATGAATCCAGAAAATAAGTCTTTGGAGTATCCAAATTGACTGCAATGAGCATCCAATGTTCCCTAAAAACAAAAAAAGGAATAAGTACTTATAGAAATGAAAATATAATTGATATGATTAAAATTTAGGGTTTTACACCTACAATGTTGGTATTAAAAAGATTCTGTCAGTCGTAATTCTTCTTTGAAACGTTCTAAGCAGATTTGACATTAATTCATCCTGAAAATCATAATCTATTTATTCTTGTTGTGTAGAAATGGTGTGAGGACTAACAAGTCGAAATTTGTATTCATGGGAAAATCCCTTCAATTGTTTTTCATATATATACCTGTGAAATATATGAAATGTATTTAGCCATAATTATCATAGTATATCAACTTCTATAAAATCAAATCATGAAATCATACCTCATGTATACATTTATAATTGAGGCGCCTAGCCAGTCGTATGTGATGATCTCAACAACAACATCAGCACTAACGAAATCTAATGTTTCCTCTTCGTACATATCTTTTTCACAAAAAATTGTGTGACTCTTTCCGCCTTTCATTTTCGTATCCACATGATCTTGCCATGATATTAAATGTGAATATAGACCGGGCGGGGTGAACACGCTCTCAGTAGATCTTTTTGATCGGTTGGTTGATCCTTTGGAGCCGCTCTTTCGTTTTAGCTCCTCCATTTTTTCCTTCTGTATTAAAATTCGTCAGTTCAACCATTTTCTAATTTAATATTAAAGGTTTTGCTTGAAAATGAATTGGAAATGAATACCTCCTAGTTGACATGTTTTTTTACAAGATTCGAAGGCCATGAAACAAATGTTCCAACAGCTTTTTCCGCCGTATGAATGTCGTCATCGTCATTTGTCACAGTTAGCTCGGCGTTCAGATCATGAGCTACATTAATCGACACTTTTACATGACCAGTTGGAAGTGGTCTGGAGTGTAGCATGTCATTCTGCATATTGAACACCGTAGCCCTCGCTACAAGGTGAGGGGTGGGAGTTGACATATATAAATCACAGTCATTTTCTCCCTGTAGAATATCATTACATGAAAGGTATCAGTGTCTATTTGATTCACATTTCACAGAAACGAATATTAGAACATTTACTACCTCTGTTATGTCAGGTCTTTGAGGGGAATGGATCGCTTCAAAGCTGGTGGGGGGTGGGGCAGGATCTGCTCGCACAGGTCGTTCTTGAGTTGTTTGTTCTCTTAGCCTCTCCTCCATCAATGTTTCTAGCATCTCTCCCTGACTTTGGAATTTTTCTTCAAGGGTAGATACTCTATCTCTCATTACTTTTAATTCTTTAGTTTTTTCATCATCTAGTTTTTTTTTTGAAAATATGCCCGTGGTGACACCCCAAAACCCACACCTCTGACGCGTCCATACTATTCTGGCTATTTCAAGGATGCTGAAAGTATGTTTTCATCTGGTGTGGGTGTTATTGATTCCTGTGACTCTGTCAAATAGAAAATATGGAAAAATAAGTAATCATTGTTATGTTATATTTATTTAATGCAAAAAAAGTTTATATTATGTCATACTTACACATGTTTCCCACACATTTTATGTGTTTTCAGCTACCAGTTTCCCCCCTTTATTAACACGAGCCTCCTTCTAAAGCACATGGCATGGAATGGAAGTGTCTTGGGATTTTTCTTCATTAATTTGCATATAAACAGAGAAACATGGTTACAGTGTTGTTTTATGTCACATAAAATTATTACAGCACTGTTAAAATACGTACCAATAGTCTTACAATTGAAGCATACCACAGCCTTGCATTACGGTAGGGGTATGCTGGTTTTGCTGCCCATTATTAATTTTCAGAACTAAGTTTTTGTTTCATAAATAAAAAATTTTCAATCAACGTGATGAATACAAGAAATGTTACAAAACGTGTAACCAAACACAAAGTACCTGAAAAGTATCTTCTGCATGACAGTTGTAAAACGCATCCCACACTCCTTGGGATATCAAGTGTGCATAAAGAGGAGGAGGGTGCGGATTTATTTTCCCTTCAGCATCTTTCTGATGATGTTTTGTTAAAATGGTGGGAAAGCCTCTATGAATCATTCCTGCCAATCTTAATACATATTCTTTGTGCGAAACATATACTATAAATGCACTCTGCAAGAGATGATGAAATGTTAGTCAATATTTCAGTATTTTATTTTATTTTATTTTAATAAATTAAATAAATGATATCGTAATGTTACAGTAATATCTTCCCACATTAATGTTTTCAGCCCGCTGACAACATGGTGCCACGACTCTACATCAATCGGCGCGTGTTTCTGAGTGATTATTCCAATGTAGCTACTAAAAATGGCTTTGTTGGGGTTTACATGCAAGCCTTGTTTATTCCATCCCACCTCATATTTGATTCCTTTTGCTTTTGCCTTAAGGGTTTTGGCTAAAACTGTCAAACTACGGTGCACCTCTTCTTTTTGTGTCTTCGGGGTTTCATCACCTACCATTTCCTCGGTTTCGGCATCATCATTATGATTCTCTGAAGTGCTAGCATCGACACTGGGACCAGCTGCAATAGGTTGAGAGACTTGTTGTACCTCATCAGTGGGACCAGCTACAATAGGTTGAGAGACCTACTGTACCTCACCAGTGGGACCAGCTACAATAGGTTGAGAGACATGTTGTGTCTCGGGATTGGGAGCATCAGCAGGTGAAGAAGTCATTATCTACAGAAATGGTTTAACATTTAATTTAGATCACATAAAATCATCAGAAAACATATAATAACATATGGAAACACAATCTATATTACAATAAACAAATTACCTGATTATTGAACTCTCTTTTTTTAAGGAAGAAGGGATTTGACCCCTCTATCAACTATCCATATCCCTTCATTGTGGTCTCCTCTAACATACAAAACATCGTCTACATTGGGACCACTGCGAAATGATTGCGAAGTCCCAATGAATGGGTCATCTTCCGATGAATTTTCATCTAACCCTTCAGCTATTTTGGTCGATAACAGAATGATTGACCAGTTTCGGTTTGCGGGATCTGAAACATAAAATACTTGCACTGCCTGTGATGCCATTATTAATGGTTAAACTTTCTCCCATTACTTACTAAAATCACCTTTCACGAATCCCAAATCATTTATTTTAACAGCACTCCTGTTATCATCCCACTTGAATTGAAATATCGGAACTTGAAATTCCATATAATCCAACAACCATATTTGTTTGTTAAAGCCAAAGTATGAAATATTCGCATAAATTGGATTTCTGTCCTTATCATCGGAAATATGAATCGCTTCAGCCACAAGTGTAACCCCACTATTCTGCATGGTACTGTCTTCATCATGTTCATTAGTATAAAATATATAACCATTAACTACATAAGCATTGTAAGATAATGCATACACACTTGGTCCTCCAGCTATCCATCGAAGCCGTTCTGAAATTGAATCTAGATTTTCATCTGACTTCTTAAAAATATGATCTCGAAACCATCCTATAAACTGTCGATTATGTGTATCTGATATCCATTTTTCATCCCTAGATGGATTCAAATTCCTAAGACTTTTTTTTGCGGATTTCAACATATGGGTCAATGTTGAAACTTTTATACAAAACATAAAGGTGTGCCTGCTCCTCATCTGTAATATTGATTGTGACAACCTGTCTTCTATAAATTCCTTCACCCTCAAGCCACCTAGTTTGACGATATTTCGGTAGGCCAATGCTTTCCACACCAGAAAAGTATTCGATACAGAATTCAACATCTTCCTCAACAATATATCGCTCTACAATACAACCCTCTGGCCGACATCAATTTTTGACATACCCTTTCAAAATCTTCATATACCGTTCAATGGGGTACATCCTTCTGTAATGTACAAGACCACATAGTCGAATCTCTCTCACCATGTGGACCATCAAATGAAGCATTATATCAAAAATTAAGGCGGGAAGAACATTTCTAATTCACATAACATGACGGAAATTTCTTTTTCCATAGTTGGAAATTTTTCCGGGTCTATAACTTTACTGCATATATCTTTGAAGAAGAAACACAGTTTCGTTAATGTATGGTGGAAATTCTTGGGAAAAATGCAATGTAAAGTAATTGGAATGAGATCTTACATCAAAACATGACAGTCATGTGATTTCAGACCTTTTAACTTCAAGTCGCTCACTGAAACGAGGTTACTGATATTTGATGAATACCCCTCTGGAAGCTTTACGTCATTCAAGAAGTTTCAAAACTGATATCTCTCCTACCTGGAAAGAGTGTAAGTAGTAGGAAAAAGAAATGTTCGTTTTTCACCCTTCACTGGTGACAACTCTTCTCATATTCCCATCTCAACCATGTCCGAAATAGCCTTAATTCCATCTTTTGTTTTTACAGATGTATTTAGCAACGTGCTGATGACACTATCAAATACATTTTTTTCTACATGCATAACATCAAGAAAATGTCTTACATACAGACAATTCCAGTATTGTAATTCAAAAAAACTGATCCCTTTTTCCTACTTATTTTCATAATGTTTTTTGAAGCCGTTTTACCAAAAGTAGTGTCCATATTTTTAACTTTCTCAAACAATTGATCGCCTGTTAGTGGAGACGGTGTTGTACATTCTTATGAACATCCATCGAATGATGTCGTCAAACAACGGTACTTATGTCATCATGGTAGAAATATGCAATTTCCTAGAAACACGTTTTTTGATGAATGTTTCAACCTAATTGATTGTATACCTTCTTCGCAAACGGGACAGGCTTGAGTTCCTTTAATGCTATATCCTGAAAAATTTCCATAAGCAGGGAAGTCATTTATCATCCCATACAACATGACTCTCAAAGTGAAATCTTCATTTCTGTAAGAATCATACAATGTAACACATGAATCCAACAATAATTTCAAATCTTTGATCAATGGAGCTAAATAAATATCAATATCATTACCCGATTGTTTTGGTCCTTAAATAGGCATAGATAACATGATGTATTTTCATTTCGTGCATAACCACGGTGGTAGGTTATAATTTATCAACATAACTGGACATGTACTGTTATTGTTTCTTTGAAAACAAAAAGATGAACTCCATCTGTAGATAATGCAAGACGAAGTTTTCTCGACTCATTTCCAAATTCAGGATACTCATGATCGATTCTCTTCCACTAAGTAGAGTCTACTGGGTGACGTAGTATCCCATCTTTAATTCTTGTATCTGCATGCCATGTTAATTGTTTTACAGTGTCCTCACTTCTATATATGCACCTAATCCTTGGAATGATTGGAAAGTACCGTACAACTTTAGTAGGACTGGATTCATCTTTCTTGTATCGAGAAGCACCACACTTTGGGCATTCTTTAAGTGATTTGTGGTCCTTGTGAAATAGTATACAATCATTCGGGCAGTCGTGTATTCTTTCAGAGATCATACCCATCGAGTGTAGCATTAGTTTGGCCTCGTATGTTCAACTCGGGAGCTCATTGTCTACTGGGATCATGTCATTCATGAGAGAAAGTAGTTTCATAAAACTAGCGTCACTCCACCCGTTTTCTTCTTTCAAATTATATATCTTCAGTATGGCTGACAATGCTGTATATTTCGTGCGACCAGCATAAAATGGTGTCTTTGAACAACTTTTTAACTTCTCAAACAATTTTGGGAAATCACGAAGTTCATCTTCGACGGTCCTTGTCATTTCCTCAATAAGATCTTCATCATCATTAACATATGTAATCACATCGTCCATATAGTCATCTTCATTGTTCATGTTTTTAGTCATATCAAATGATCCATAAAACGCAGTGTCATCCCAGTCACTACCTACATTCTTTGTTTCCCCGTGTTTATTCCAACATGTACAACTCTGATCTATTCCGTGATAGATCAAGGGTTCTTCCAACTCCTCTGGAATAATTTGTTTTGAATAACAACAGCGTAAACACAGACAAAGTATTTGAGAAGAGTCACATGCATGATCATTTTCAAACTTGATAAACTCTTTCACGCCTTCTTCATACTCTTTTGTCAACTGATTGAAATTCATCCATTCTTTATTTATATTCATCATATTTGAAATCCATAGAATGAGTATATAGGTTAGGGGAGAAGGAATATGAGTATAATTTAGATAAAAAACTAGATAATTCAAAAATGGTGGGGGCGTGCTCATTAATAACAAATCTTGGGTGGTTCTTGGGATTCATCCAATTTCTTCCTCTCTTCGATCCCCCCTAATAAGGGGTGGTTCTTCGGAGTTTTTTATAGTGTGTTAGTGAGTTTTTACCTCATACTTCTTCCGTTACTATTATACTTTACATTACTAGGATTTGGGATGATTTTAACTAGGATTTGTGTGATGATTTCACTATATCATCTTAAAATCAATTCAGATGATGTAGATTTTGATTGTATTGGCTAGAGGTTATCCTTGTATGATGAACGCACCATGTTTTGTGTGGTTTAGGTGGCTTTGTGTTTCCCAGTGAGTTTTTAAAAGATAATTCCTAATGATATTAAGTTGAATAATTAATTATAAGTTTCTATAATTAATTATTTGAGAATTGTGCCTTGAGATTGGGTCTCAATCATTGGTACAAGATTTGATAAGGCATGTATAGTCTTGGTTGAGGATGAGTTGATCCTGGTGAGGGTGTTACTCCATTTTTTGAGGTAGGTGGCCCCTATAATACAAAACCATGTTCCAATTTATGCATGATTGTGCATTAATGCATGAGTATATGTGTTTCAGTGAAAGGGATAGAAATCAAGAGCAACCAGGGTAAATAAATAGGGTGTTTTTGATCCCCCAAAGACAGAGTGAGGGTTCTATTGAATGTTTGTGATTTTGTGATCATCCAGAGAGTATGTCTCCATGGAGTAGTTGTGTTTATGAAAGGATCAGGTTTGGTATGAGTTTTTTATATCCTATTTAGGTTTTCTAAGAAAATTTTATTATAGTTTTAGGCCTAAATAAGATGGATCATAAAGTTTTATATATCACGTATGATGAGGAACACCCTCTTAAGGATATATAAGAGTCATGGTGTGATAATATGATTTGAGATATAGAAATGGGGATATATTTAAACAAAATAGGGAACAAAAAAACCATGAGGATCCATAAGCATAGAACATAAATAATACATAAACATGATTCATATACAGCGTCAACTGAACAAAAAAGAAACTAAAAAAGAGATAGAACAAATCAGAACCCGACCAGATATCCTCGGGACCTTTGGGTTACCACTAACTATAAGACCAACCTGATTTAAAGGAAACCTAAACAAGAAACCCAAACCTAAAAATAACTTGGGTCTACTGATGTCGAGTGTCACAAGTAGGGTGTGAGCATAAAACAACTTAGTAGGTAAATCACGACTTCCCTTTTTAAAATAGATATCTAGTTTAAAAAATGAATTCAAAATTCAATATAAGAATCCAAACAAAGTGATCACAGAGCCATGATGAAATTAATTAAAACAATAAAAGTAGAAAAATACTAGAAAACTAGATAACCAAAGTGCAGAAAAATAAAAGAGAACATATAGATAGGTAATCATTATAATTACCTAACCATACCTAGAATAAATCCATAGAATTACTAGGTTCAGACTCACCTGGCGACATATGGTGTACCTCCATAGTAAACAACCAACATTGATGCTGCATTATAGTAGTATACCAGAGAATGAAGAGACCATCACATGCATGGTATAAACCAATAACACACAAGTTCCAATCGGGCGTATACATCACATGAGTTTCAAAACCAATTTCCAAAACACCACAAAATACCAATAGATCTTTAAAATTTACAAATCAAATTCCATTTTCAAAACCAAGGGGAAAACACCACATAATCTTTGATGATTACAAACGGCCCTTTATTTCAATTAATAACCAAACCACACCTCATGAAGTGAGCATCATTTTATAAAGAAATTATCATTTGTTTACCAATCCATATTTTCACCCTGTGCACATATGAATATGCCTGCATCCAATAGTTCACTTATGGAGGGTAAAATAATACAAAATATTCTAATTAAATAAACACAAGGGGAATTATAATTAACCACAATGGTTCACACAATGAACCAAAACATAAAAGGCACCAAAACCCACTCAAAAAGATCAATTCACAAGTAAACCAACCGTAAGTGGGGAGATCTAATCAAGATCAAACAAGTAACCAACCACATATACATGTGTCAAACACTCAAGCATCACACACAACAATCATGCCAAATCATAATTAATCTAAATATTGACAATAAATGCAAACATAATTAATTCATGTAAATTAAATTTTACTCACCTTAAGAAGGAGGACCTGGTGGCAGAGGAAAAGGAGGCATCGACAACGAAGGCACCAGAGGTAGCTCGGAGAAAGCTCGGAGGCAGTGAAGGCCATAGAGGTGGTGGTGGTGGAGGAGGAGGAGGAGGAGGAGGCCGCGGTGGAGGCCGCGGTGGAGGAGGAGGAGGTGGTGGTGGAGCCACGGTGGAGAGGAGGCACTGGAGTAGGCGGAGGAGGAGGAGGAGGCACCGGTGGAGGAGGAGGAGGGGGAGTCCGCGGTGAAGGAGGAGGAGGAGAAACAGCAGCGGCGAAGAGGAGGTCGTGGCGCAGGAGGAGGAGGAAGAGGAGGAGTCGTGGTGGAGGAGGAGAATTAGTCGCAAGAGGAGGAGGAGGAGGAGGAGGCGGCCGCGGCGGAGGAGGAGGAGAAGGAGGCGGCTGTGGAGAGGAGGTAGCGGCGCAGAGGAGGGCTTCCGCGAAAGCTTGATAGGGTGTGGGGAGGAGGAAGAGGACACAATGGATTTTATAAATCCCACATGGACCTTTATCAGCACTAGTAAAAAGTGCTGAAAAAGGCCATACTTTCTCAGCGCTTTTCATTTTAGCACTGATAAAGACACTCTTTATCAGTGCTTTTGTAGTGCTGATAAATACATAGTTTATCAGCGCTAATAAAAGCACTGATAAATATATCAATTTAAGAGTTTCTTTATATTATTATATATTTATTTAACCCTAAATATATATATCTCTATTTATACTTATAAAATTATTTGAACGGTATATTTATATATATATCATTGAAAATATAATAAAATATATATTTATTTTTTAAAAAAAATTTACTTTTAATTATAAGTGTACATTTTTTATAACATATATATTATACGGGTAACATAATGAATTATAATCTATAAATGAACATTATTCAATATGCACATATATATACGCAAGTATGATATATTCATTGGAAAACACTTATATATACACGCATGTATGATATTCATTGACCCCAATTCATTGGAAAACTCATATATATTCAATAATTTCAATTATAAATATATATTAGGACGCATTATATATTTATAAATAAAACAAATACATTATATATAAAGAAATATAAGAAATATATATTAAATATAATGAATTAATAAATCTAATAAATATAATGAATTAATAAATCTAATAAATTAATATATAATGAATTAATAAATCTAATAAATATATAATGAATTAATAAATCTAATAAATATATAATGAATTAATAAATCTAATAAATATATTTATTATTAGTCTTATAAATATTTAATTACATATATATATAATTATTTATTTATATATATAAATACGTAGTTTATCAATGCTAATAATAGCACTGATAAATGTATAAATTTAAGAATTTTTTTATATTGTTATATATTTATTTAACCTTAAATACTTATATCTCTGTTTATACTTATAAAATTATTTGAAAGGTTTATTTATATATATATCATTGAAAATATAATAAAATATATATTTATTTTTTAAATATAATTTAATTTTAAGTGTACATTATATATATATATATATATTATATATATGGGTAACATAATGAATTATAATATATAAATGAACATTATTCAATATGAACATATATATATGCATGTATGATATATTTATTGACCCTAATTCATTGGAAAACACACATATATATAGACGCACACATGTATGATATTGACCCCAATTCATTGGAAAACACATATATATTCAATAATTTCAATTATACATATATATTAGAACACATTATATATTTATAAATAAAACAAATACATTAAATATAAAGAAATATAATAAATATATATAATAAATATAATGAATTATTAAATATAATAAATGAATTAATAAATCTAATAAATATAATGAATTAATAAATCTAATAAATATACAATGAATTAATAAATCTAATAAATATATTTAGTATTAATATTATAATTATTTAATTATATATATATATATATATTTAGTTATAACATGTGCTTTTTATTTAATGTATACAATAAATATTATCAACGCTAAGAAAAGTGCTGATAAATGTGCCCTTTATCAGTGTTTTTTTAGCGCTGATAAAGGCCCACCCCTTTATCAGTGCTTTTCTATTAGTGTTGATAAAGGCAGGTGCACGCCTTGCCCAGTATTTGGGTAGTGTCTCAACTCCGTGGTGTCATTTTTTATTCAACACTATGTTATTTGGATGGATATAATTATGAGTAATATATATATAAATAATGAAAATAACATGACAATGTCTCTGTAAAATTAAAATACCATCCAATTCCACACCTTTAAAGAAATTATATTGTCTCTCATGCGTACGTATGGATTACCGTCTCCATGATGCGATGAGATTCATTTCTACGATCACCATTCATCGACGATTATAAAAATATATATTACTAATAAGTATGTAATATATGGTATAATAATGATACTAGATATATATATATTTATATATATATTTACTTACATATATCTTATTTACTTAGTTCCGTTCAATACGATATGAAAAAGGAAACAACATTTATGCGTACGGACGGACTACCGCCTCCATATACGGTGTTTTTAATTTCATATATATGTATATTATAGATATTTATATTCTAAATATATATGATATATAAATAATTTTTTATATTCTGGAAGTATTTAAATCTTGGTCTAAGTGATACAATCAAGTGTAACAAGTTAAAACATGTATCATAAAGAAAGTGATTATTACGCGAAATGTTAATTTAACATGGAAATTATTATTAAATGGTTATTATAAAGTCATTAACGATTCATGTATTATATCATAAATACTAATATGATTCTGTTATACTTTAATAACATACTACGATCTTCATATAGGAGGTTAAACGTTCCCTCGAGTAAAGAAAAGTGCAGGGTAAGGGATTTTCATCTCATTCTTTATTCCCATGAGATTCATCCCATATTTCCACTATTACCTTTTTGTAATGTATGTACTGACAATAATTGTATTCATTCTCTAATACACTTTAATTTATGTGTATTTACATGTTCATCGTATGATACTTCTTTCATGGGGTGTATGTTTTTTAAGTTACCAAATTGGTAATGGTTAATTTCACAATCTCTTTATTATACGAGGTTGTTTTTACGTAAGTATCTACTGGGAAATATTTATTATCCATGTACATGTTTCATAAAAGAGTTTTAAATGGGATTATTTTTAAGTTACTTCTTTACTAGAACATCATTTTAAATGTTTTAAATATTTATTCTTCTAAATTGTTCTCATTAATGTCCATGTTTTCAAAAATAGGTTTTAAAGATTTATTTATATGGACGTGAATGTTTTTAAAATATTAATTCATTTGAAAAGTTTCAAAGTGGTATGGGACAATTTTATTCAAAAATGTCTTTAAATTTATTCCTTTTTAAATTATGTTTCTTTTAAATGTTTTCAGGAAAAAAGATATATTTCTCTCAATGAGTTTTACAAATCAATTTCATTTATGTCAACATACTTTGATGGATTTTAAACTTGTTTGAAGTTGATTTATTATGATACAGAACTACCATATTGTATTAAAGTTTTTGTGATATTTTTTACTGTGGATGTGCTATTTTTATACCGTTCATGGTTTATGGTTAAGGTATTGACATTTCATATGTTAGTTTTAATACGAATTTTTTTGTTATATTTCAACCTTTTCATATGAGGAATGTATTGGACTTAGTAAGTGATAGGTGGAGCCCTCTATAGCTCCTCGATGCATCGATAGGTCTCATGAGACAACTAGACAAGGAATTGGTTGAGTCCCTTTCCCAATTTGGTATATGGTTTTGGCCGAGGCCTTAATCATTTTTAGACGCCTTTTCCAAGGCCTTGAAAAAATGTTTCAGAATGTCCGGAATTATACATTCCCTCATTATGAAAATAATATTGATGGTTCATGTGGTCATTCGACTAGTATAATACCCATGATTATGTTTTATTATGGCATTATTTACTCATCTCATATCCCTTCCATAAAAGTATTCATGTTTTTTATGGGTAAAGGCATGTGGTTTCAATTATTCACCATGCTTAATATTTATGTTATCTTCTGATGTATTGATTACCCTTACTGAGCATTTAAGCTCACCTCTTTCTATGTTTTATTTTTCCCAGGATTGCAAGAAGTGTAATGTGATTGATATGCAGGGTTAAGGTAGGGGAGTAATGGCGTTCATAAAGGATTATTTATGTTGTGTTGTATGTTAAAAATTGTAATGTAACATTCATGTATGTAATCTATTTTCCAAGACTGCTAAACTGATCGGTCCTTCGGGACTTTATTCTTTGTAATCATGGAAGTGTATTAAAATAATGCACCGACTCTGGGTAACTTGGGTCCGGAAATTACACACCTAATATTTGTTTAATTTATTAAAATTTCAGTATTCATTTCAGAATTTCATTATTACATGAGGCATTTAATATATCATGCCTCTAATCTCAGTAAATTTTATTTATTTATAAACTTTTATTACATTTATGTGTTAAATCATTTATTATAAGTTTTAGTTTTTTTTTTGGCGAATTTAATCTATTTATATTATTTATTTTATATATATTTATTTATTATGTTCTAATATTTTCAATATGTATTCATATTTTTTTCAATATATACCTTTGTTTTTTAAATAATTTGTTTATAATTAATAACCCATATCCATTTTTCAATATTGTTAATGTGTACTCAATTTTAATTATTCAATTTGACTCTTTTTTGACATGCTTCAACTTAAGAATAAATATTAATCAATAATGTTAAAAAAATATTTGTTATCAAATATTTATAAATGTATATATACTATATTTATAAATTTATAAATTTATAATTATTAATAAATAAATATCATTTTTATTAAAAAATATAATTATAAGTAATTAATTATATATATTAAAATAATTATAAAATAATAATGAATTTATTTAAATAATCAATATATTTATGAATTTATATGTGTATATATATATTATATATATGATTATATATTTATATATATTTAATTCTATAATAATTATTTTAAAAAAATTATATATATAATTAAAAATAAATATATAAATATTTATATAGTTATAAAATTATAATTAATATATTTAAATATAGAAAATCTTTAGTATGTTTATATTGATATATATTTATAAAATATATATAATTTAATAAATATATTTACAAAAAAATTATTTTTAATTGTAATTATAAATCCTTTATTAGAGCTTAAGTAACAAGAACTGATAAAAATCATCTTTATTGGATCTAAAAATCAATAATAAAGATTCCTTTTATTAGTGATAACTAATTTTGCACTGATAAAAGGGTTCTTTTTCAGTGATTTTTTTGAAGCTATGGTAAAATTATCTTGATCTATTTAAATAACCATAACTAGTCATGAACTCGTCGTGATATTTGAAGCTTTCAATGGAAGCCACCATATGTCGGTTCTCCTCCTCGGTAAATCGAATATTTAATCAAATATCGAATCCAGATCGAACTATTTTAAGGCTCAAATCTAAGGCTCAAATGATTCAACTGTCAAATAAATCCTAGGATCAAATGTTTTCCAGGTTTTTGATATCTCGACTTTCTCTCAGACAAATCAAAGCTTCAATCCAGTGTATCTTTTTTTCTCCTCCTCCTCACTCGTTGATTATCTGTTTGGAAATATCTATTTGTATTTTTTATCACCATTTTTTCTTTACTGTCAACATATCCTTGTGGTCTAAAATGCTTATTGGGGATGTTTCTTTCAAATGATATAGCACTGTCAAAGCATGAGAAACAGTTATGAAGGACTTTCTATCCAAAACTCATAGCCTCCTCTATAGAGTTTCCAAGTGATTTCACTAACTATATTTTAATTTCTTATTATTTTATCATTCCATTTGATCTTATCCATGGACCATGTATATTCACTATATTTATAGAGTGTCATGAAATTTTATGTCCATTTTCTTTTGATTTAATTGAACATTATTTGGATATCCTAATCAAGATTTTCTTCACCATAAGCCTCCATCTATTCAAGGTAATTTGATCCTTCTGAGATAGATGATAGGGTAGAAAAATTGAGGGGATCTTGTACACCCTCATGATTCATCCTTCCCTTAATGTGAAATTACTACCTTTATGCTTGAATTTCCAAGCCAAAGATTATGTGATATAATGGACTAAGCTAATTGAAACAAAAATATAGAATAGAACGGACACTTTAGGGGAAGTCCCAAATTCTATAGATCCTTACAATTTCTCATCTAGACAATCCAATTAAAACTTTTGGGTAAGTTGAGATAGAACTCATATTTTGAATATTTCTAGTTGCATCAAATGTACACATCCACCTAATAAAGAATATCCAATAGGTAGTCTCACTAGGGGATTCCCAATGGATGTTTTATTTAAATCTCTAATTTATTTTTTAATTACTAACGTTCTCCCATTTCTAATTAGTATATAATAACTCTAAATTTTATCTTTTCATCAAAAAAACATATTAACCCACCCTTTTAAGTTAATATTTAAATATATCATTGTCTAATATGATCAATTTTCACTACCACAAATCAGTTTCCCCTTTCAAATACAATTACGATAAATTTTTTCCAACCCCAAATTAAAATATGGTTCAGATATTTTTCTATACAATTTTAAAAATATGTCTATCTTTGAAATGATAACCCAATCCTTAATACTTCTAAAAAATCATTTCATTTAATTTATCACACTTCTAATAAATATTATGTATATTATACTTTAATCCATCTAAAAACAGATCATTATTTTACATTCCCTTTTATTTAGATCATGTATTAAATACCAACAATATATCTTATGTGATCTACCATTTCTAAAATAATAAGTACCCTTTAAAATTGTCGAAAATATTTAGTTACTTAAATTTACCTGTCATGTGAGATGAAAATTAAATATCTAATATGAAATTATGTTTCTTTTGTAAATATTTTTTTTGTATCAATTATAAATTCCTCTTATATTACATTCTTTATCATATAATAGATTTCTTATAGAGGTAGAAAAATTTATAGTTAGTGGATTAAAATTATTAAAAGTTGTATTTCTCCTATAAATAAAGAATTAATAGTGGCCCTAAAGAATCTTATGTCATAACATGTCACCACCGATACAACTTTAGTCAGAGAAAATAATATTTATACCACCCAAATGACACCTTTAATAGGTCACGAGTTAACAATTAGTGCCAATGGTGTACTTATCACAAATGAGAGGTGATGCCCATTTTAGAAAATACAATGTTGTACAACTATCATCCTCCTCAATTTCATTTCCAAAAAATTTATTATTTAATTTTCTTTCTTGGGACTCATCCTCTAGCTCTTTTAGGTTTCTTGTACTACTATGAGCATTAGTTATCCCATAGATGACTACAACTTGGTGTATTTCAAGAAACATAGGTTCACGTCCAAAAGAGATGGATAATGTGTGTCCAACAACAAATTTCAATGATAAATGTTTGGTAGATGAGTTGATATGGTTGATATTTGTCTATGAAATTAATTTTGAATGAATTCAGAGGATAACATATACTATAGTGGAGTAATTATTTTCTTTAATTAAATTTCTCATTTTATTTAAAGAATTCATAAATTATTTGAAGTAATCAAATGTTTTATTTCCCTTATTAAAATGATCTACAACATTCTAGTTTGATAATTAATATCTTTCATGTATTTAGTTATTTATTGTAAAAAATTATTATTTATGAACTTAATAGGATAGATATGAATTAAAAATAGATGCACTCTAATATTTTGACAAAAGTGTATGAAGATTGAGTTAAGGAGTTCATGACTTTTTTAATAGAACATGCATATTTCCCTTCTCAAATCCATTGTTCATGTTTACATTTTTTTATTCAAGAAAAATTAGTTATAAAGAGTTAGAAGAACAATTTATTTTTCATAGAATACATCAAATCTAAGAATGTTGGACAAATCACGGGGGAAACTAAATGCTCACACCGATTATGATGATACAATGGTTTATGGATAATTTGATATGAATATCATTGTAAATTATGATGAAGATCATATAGAAGAAATGAAAATGGAAATTGGATATGACCTTCATGATAGTCTAAGTTTGTTTGAGAATTTGAGTAGATGTACTAAGAAAACATTGTATACGAGTTGTACTAACAACACAACATTTTCATATATATTGAAGGTAAATAATCTAATAGATGACAGGGGATGGAGTGAAATAAGATTTATATAACTAATTAGAATCCTGAATGATATGATACCATAAGAAAATGAACTATCATGTCTAACATTTGACTCCAAATGAATGTTACATTCAATCGGAATGATCTATAAAAAATTCTTTCTTGTCTGAATGATTGTATATTGTTTCACAAGGAGAATGAATCACTCATAAAATACCCTAATTGTGGTTCATATTGATACAAGAAAAATGAATCAAGTCCCCAGATATATGAATGGTACATTCCTATCATTCCATCATTTAGAATTCTATGTGGATTTATAAAAACTGTTAGAAAATTGACATGGCATGCAGATATAATACATAATGATGGGAAACTATGTCATCTAGAAGATTCTCCTTAGTGGGTGAAAATTAATTAGGAGTATCCGGAATATGTAAATGTGATGATAAAATTTCATCTTGTGTTATCTATATATGGAATAAATCCTTTCGGTGAACATAGTAGTAGTCACAGTACATGGCATATCATGTTGGTAAATTATAACTTTTCTCCGCAGTTACGCTTGAACATCCAATACATTAAATTGCCACTTCTTATATTTCGATCAACATAGTATGATAGTGATATTGATTTTTATTTGGCTTTATAGATCAAAGATCTGAAATTTATGTTGGATACATATGTTACAATGTATTATGCTCATAGAAGGGAATAATTCACATTGAGGGCCATGTTGTATGGAACGATAAATGACTTCCCTTATTATGTAAATTTATCCAGATATATAATTAAATGAATTTTGGGGTGTCCTGTTTGTAAAAAAAATAAACTCAATTTGGTTAGAACATTCATAAAAAACTATGTTTTAAGGACATCATAAATTTTTACCTCGACGGAATAAATACCAATCATGGATTATAGAATTCGATTGAATTATCAAACAAGGTAAAAAAGTATCTCCAATAAAGGGTGATCAAGTATTTAATAATATAAAATATATTAATACTATTTTTTGGAAACCATTTTCGAGAAACCTTTTGAAATCGGGTTGGAAGAAGAGACCAATTTTTTTTGAATTACTTTATTGGAATTGATTGTTTGTTAAAATTTTTCTTGATGTCATGCATATAGAAAAAAAATATTTTATAGTGTTATTCACATGTTACAAAATGTTCCATGTAAAAAGAAATTTGGAATTAAGGCTAGGTTGGTTATAATTGACATGGGGATAAGGAAAGATTTGGCACCGGTGAATGATAATGGATTGAATTTTCTTCCTTCAACAGATAACACTCTATCCAGATAGTAAAATTTACAATTTTTCATTTCCTTAATAGCTTAAAATATCATGAGGGTATTAATAAAATAACAATAATGTTGTATTAATAACTAATTTGATGTTAAAATGTCTAAAATAACATGTATTTTAGGTTTTTATGCAAGATTTTATGTTTGTTTCTTTCTGTTACATTCTACCGAAAAAATTGTAGCATATATTACCCAAATTATTATTCTTTTTCAAATCCATATGCATTAAATTTATATACCCTATGAGGATTAAAATCATTAATAAAGAGGTTTTAGTTATGTTATGTGAATTATACATGTTCTTCCCCCCATAATTCATTGGTATAATGGTCCACCTGATGTTCAATTAGTTAGAGAGGTTCAACAATGTGGTATTGTCCATTACATATGAATATACCCCGTTGAATGGAATATAAATATTTTAAATGGGTATTTCACGAATAAAATTATCCAATAAGTTTGTATTCCATAATGATATATTATTGAAGAAAATATGGAATTTGGTACCAATTAACAATTATATGTTAACAACATCAGTCGGCCAGAGTCTTTTCATAGCGAATGTCGTATGGGAGAAGAGATTTTTGGAAGAGATGTTGTTACAATTACATTGGATGATCTAGAGAAAGAACACCTTAAAATCTTACATAATAGTGAAGATTTTGAACCTTACATTTAATCCTACAAAGAAACTATTAGATATTATAATCCTTCAAGGTATAAAGTATTGATATCAAATAAACATAATCAATAGTTCATAGGATGGTTCTGAGATCAAATTTGTATGGGTCTATCCAAAAATCAGAACTCAATTGTAGAATGACTTCAATGTCTCGGAAGGGGACATAATTCAAAAGTTATATCTTACACTGGTTTTGTAATAAATGTTTATATGTTTTATAAAAAAGAAAATGATGACTGTAGTACGATTAAAAATGGTGGTGTTACACTTGTGGTGGAAGTGATGCACATATCTGGTTCCAGGGATAGAAATATAATTTATGAAAATATTTCATTTTCTCATTATTAAATAGATATAAGAGTTGTATTAAAAAACATTTCATGTGATTATTTTCTGGCGCAAATGGGGTAACACTATCAGTACAATCAAAGTTGATGAAATGGTATTCATGAAGGTGAATTTTAGTGTGTGAGGGGAAAAGGATGATCCTTTTATAATGGAATTACAAGTAGTTCATGTATTTTATGTCTCACATCCAACAAATAAGAATTAATTGAATTTCCTACTGGTGACTAAAACAAATACCAGGTCAGAAAAAAGTTCAATAAAGGACGATACTTTCATCCTTATATCTGAACCAGTTCATATCAGTCCCAATATATACAATTTATTTTAACATTGAGGGGAGCACAAAGAGTGGATTTAGATTCTCAATAGAGGAACCAAATCCCTAAAACCCTTAAAAAATAATTAGAGTTCAATGAGAAAGTAAAAGTGTTCTTGAATATACTATATTTTCCATCATAATATAATATGTTCTCTATTATATTAAAATAATTTAAATTAAATGTTTGACTGCTCATGTATAAAATGAATTCATCGCATGAAGATGTTTTCAAACCCTCAGAAGAACACACTATAATGAAGGAATCCCTTTGGGAAGATTTAAAGGTAATGTTATAATATAATTTCATTATTTTGAAAAAAATTATCCAATGAAACATTGATTTAATATTCATTATTTCTTGAAAGGTTGGTTTATTTTATAGGATTTAGGTCTACATTTCATGACTTTCTACACAAAAACATTCATTGATTTCTTCTCTCTCAAAACCATTTCACCCATGTAGTGTTGAATTTATCACTTCCCTTCATGCTCAATCCACATCCTTTACAGGAATATCAATGATGTTGTATATACTCTATCATAGAGTAAGTATTGACGTTTTCATAGTAAAATAATTTTCAATAGAATAAATTTTTATTTCTTATTTATGTTAAATTTATTCTTATTATTATTACTCCAATTAGAATTGTTTTCTTATAAAGGTGGATTATTTTTGTTGTGATGGGTTGTATGTTAATATTTCAAGCCTTTTAACATGAAAAAATAAATAGACTTCTTCTCCATAAAAAACTTTTCACCCCTATAGTGTTTCATTTATCACTTTCCTCCAAGTTCCCACCACTGCCTTTGTAGGAAGAGAAATGACACTGCCTCTACTCATTCACAGAGCTAATATTTATGTTTTCATAGTAAAATAATTTCCATAGAATAAATGTATTGTTTCTTATTTATTTTTAAATTTTTTATTATTACTCACATAATAATTTTTATCTTATATAGGTGTATTATTTTGTTCGAGTGGGGGTCGTATGTCCATATTTCATTCCTTTATACGCCAAAACATCCAAATACTTCTACTCCCTCAAAATATTTTCACCCCTAATGTTTTTTCATTTATCACATTCATTAAATTTCCCTCCACTGCTCATTAATAAGAGTAATCTTGATTTTTTCACAATAAAATCATTTTCCATAGAATTTATATATTGTTTCATGTTTATTTTTAATTTATTTCTATTTATTATTAATTATATAATACGTTTTTCTTTTATAGGTGGATTATTTTGTTTGTGTTAGGGTGGTTAGTTCAAATATTCTCAAGCTCGTGAGATATTATATTTCAAGACTGTAACTGAGATAATAAAAATAACTAAATGCCTCAATAATTCATACAACCATCATGAAAAGAGTAATTCCTACTAATTATTTAATTAATTTAGTCATCATTTTATCTAATATTTTTATGTTAATTTCCTGATCATTTTTATCAAATATATATTTAGTTTTTTTCATAGGTATTTTTGTAATTCATATTTTTCTTTCAACTATCTACAATAAGGAATAAAAGAAAAAAAATCATTTTGTTAATGTTACCTCACTTTTCATTTAAATTCATTATCAAACATCCAACACTGCATATTGAGTTGATGTTGTTAGCTTAAAACCCATTCTCATTTAAATCTAGGATAATATAGGAATATCATGTGCATATTGTTTTACTTCTCATGATATAATGGGCACATGAGTTCACTTTACTCTCCTGGATTTTAATAATGATAATTATTTTTTTGCTAAGAGCATTGAGCCAATATGAAATGTTGGAAGACTAAAAAATAAATTCAATGGAAATCAAGGTAACATTAGAAGTTTGATTTTTTTTTAGAATTTAGTTTGTCTAAGAATAATCCTCACATCAATCCTACACACGCTATGGCCGATATGACTCTAAGTCCTTTTTATTTAAAATTGACATTAATTTTAGTAAAAACGAGAACTGACGTACTCAAAACTAAGAAAACATAATCAAATTTTACTGATACTTTAATAAAATTATCCATATGTAATTTTTTATGTGTGGGAATTAGTCACATCTCAATCGGATACATGATGTGCTCGATATCACTCAATGTGTCCGTTATGAGTTTAAAATAGATGTTTTAATTCAAAAAGTGGTACTCCTGGAAAACCAAGAAAATGTTCTATGATAATCCTAATAATTAATTAAAAATGATTCATAAATGATTTTTGACATGTAAGAATTAGTCTCACATAAAAAAACCTGTGATGTGACTGGTATGAGTCAATGTGTGTGGTTCCAATTTAAAATAAAAGTTTAGAAGAAAAGGTATTTTACGTACCAAAAAATGATCAAACACATTAATATTGTTTTTGTACATTAGTAAAGTGATCCAAATGTCATTTGATACATTTTTAAATCATCCTCACCTCAATCTTATAGGCGGTGCGACCAGTATTACTCCAAGTGTGTGGTTTTATTTAAAATTGACATTAAATTTAGTAAAAAGTAAAATTGACATACACAAAACCAAGAATTTTTTTTTATTTTTGGATACTTTATTAAAATGATCCATATTTAATTTTTGATGTGCATGAATCGTCCACACCTCAATCTGATACATGATGTGTCTGGTATAACTCAATGTGTTCGTTATCTACTTTAAACTGATATTTCAGTTCTAAATGTTTCACTCATTAAAAACCAAGAAAACATTCTCATGTTTTCTTAATAATTTAGTAAAAATATTCATAAGTGATTTTTTATGTGTAGGAATTGGTTGCACATCAAAATTACACGTGATGTGACTGGTATGAGTCAAGGTGTGTGTTTCTAGTTTAAAATGACATTCTATTCAAACGAAATGTGAATTAATCAAAACAAGTAAAACACATTTAAATTGTTTTAATACTATAGAAAAATGATCAATAATTTATTTTGGAAATTTTGGAAATAACCTCACCTCAATCCAACATATGGTGGGACCGGTATGGCTCCAGTACATCTTTTTATTTAAAATTGACAATAATTTCGTAAAAATGACAACTGACCAACAATAAACTGAGCAATAATATTTGTACTTCTTAAAGTACATTATTAAAACAATCCACATGTGATTTTTGATTCTTAGTAATCAAATTCACCTCAATATGAGACATTATATTCCTTTTATGACTCAATGTGTCTGTTATCAGTTTCAAATCTATATTTTAGTTCAAAATGTGTCACTCACTGAAAAAATAAAAAATGTAATATTATTGTCTTGATAATTTAAGAAAAAAAATCATTTTTCATTTTTATTTGTAGGAAATAGTCTCACATAAAACCAAAATTTGATGTGACTGGTATGAGCCAAAGTGCGTGTTTCGAGTTGAAAATGATATTTTTGTAAAAAATACATGTGATGTAATAAATAATTATAAAACACATTCATATGTTTTTGATATTTTAATAAGGATATCAATAGGTCATTTGACATGTTTTGGAATAATTTTCACCTCAACTGATTCATGGTGTGACTGGTATGACTCAAAGTTCATATTTTTATTTAAAATATACATTATTTTTAGTAAAAAGTAAAACTAACAGTCTCAAAATCAAGAAATGCATTCGGATTATTTTGACACATTATTAAAATGATCCATAAGTCATTTTTGAGGTGTAAAAATAATCATCACAATACTATGATATATGATGTTCCCGGTATTACTCAACGTGTTTGTTATCATTTAAAAATCAACATTTTAGTTCAAAAAGTGTCACTCACTAAAAATAGATAAAACACACTTTTATTGAATTGATAATTTAGGAAAAAATTTATAAGTCATTTTTTATTTCATATAATTTTTCTCACATCAAACCCACACTTGATGTGACCGATATGTGTCAAGGTTTGTGTTTCCATTTTAAAATGATTTTTTTAAAAAAATAAAGTGGCATACTCAAAACAAAGAAAACATATTCTGATTGTTTTTATACTCTAATAACATGGACCATATGTAATTTGAGATGTTTTGCAATTATCCGCACTATAATATGATGCAAGGTGTGACCGGTATGACTGTAAGTGCACCATTTTATTTAAAATTGACATTAATTTTAGTAAAAAGAATAACTAACCTACTCAAAACTAAGAAAATTCATACGGATTATTTTGATGGTTTATAAAAATGATCCATAATTCATTTTAAATGTCTAAAAATCGGAATCACCTAAATATGATACATGATGTTCATGGTATGACTCAATGTACCCATTATCTATTTAAAATCTATATTTTAGTCCAAAAAGTTTCACTCACTGAAATAAAAAATCTCCTATATTGTCTTGATAATTTAGGAAAATGATTCTTAAGTCATTTTTTACTTATATGAATAGATCTCACATTAAAATGACACATGATGGGACGCTTATGAGTCAGAGTGCATGTATCGAGTTTAAAATGACATTTAAGTAAAAACATATATATGCCCTACTTAAAATGAATAAAACACATTTGTATTGTTTTTATACTTTATAAAAACAATCCATATGTCATTTCAAACATCTTGGAATCATCCACACCACAATCTGATACACGGTGTGACCGGTATGACTCTGAGTGCAACATTTTTTTTAAATTGACATTAATTTTCATAAAAAGGAAAACTGGCTTACTAAAAACTGAGAAAATGAATTTATATTGTTTTGATACATTTGGAAAATCATCCATAATTTATTTTTTTACGTGTTGGAATTATCCAAATCCCAATCTGAAACATGATTTTTCATGTATGAATCAATGTTTTCATTATCAATTTAAAATCAATGTTTTGATTCAAAAAGTGAAACTCACTAAAAATTGATAAAATTCACTCAAATTGACTTGATAATTTAAGATACTGATTCATAAGTCATTTTTGATGTGTTGGAATCAGTGTCTTATAATACCGACACACTATGTGACCAGTATGTGTCGAATTGTGTGTTTCTATTTTAAAATGACATTTTAGTAAAAAAAGATAACTGATGTAATCAAAACTAATTAAATTAATTCATATTGTTTTGATACGATAGAAAACCTATCTATATGCAGTTTGAGAAGTGTTTTAATCAGATACACATCAATTCATTGCACAATGTTACCAGTATGACTCCAAGTGCTTCTTTTTATTTAAAACTGGCTTTAATTTTAGTAAAAATAACAAATGATATACTCTAAAGTGAGAAAATTCATTTTGATTCTTTTGATAGTATATTAAAATAATCCATATCATTATTTATGTGTAAGAAGTATCCTCAACTCAATATGATACATGATGTGACCATTATGACTCAATGTGTTTGTTATCAATTTAAAATCAATATTTTAGTCAAAAAAACTATCAATCACTAAAAACCATGAAAATATCTCTGATTGTATTGAAAATTTAGAAAAATGTTTCAAATTTTATTTTTGATGTGTATGAATTGGCCTCACCTCAATCTCACACACAATGTGATCGATATGTTTCAAAGTGTGTGTTTTGAGTTTAAAATGACATTTTAGTAAAAAAAGATAATTATCATACTCAAAAACAATAAAACACATTTGTATTATTTTGAGAATTATGTAAAATTATCTATATATAATTTGAGATGTGTTAGAATTATATTTACCTCAATTTAACACACAGTATGAATGGTATGACTCAAATTGCATATTTTTATTTAAAATTCACATTAACTTCAATTCAAAGGACAAATGACCTACTCGAAACTAAGAAAACACCATTTTATTGTTTCTATAATTTATAACAATGACCCGTATGTCATTTTTGAGGTGTTGAAATTAGATGCACTTGAATCTGATACACTATGTTCCCAGTATTAATCAATGTGTCAATTGGGTGTTTAAAATTGATAATTTAGTTCGAAAAGAGTCATTCTCTGAAAACTAAGAAAATACAATTGGATTTTCTTGATAATTTAAAAAAAATGATTCATAACTCATTTTTTATGTGTATGAATCATACTTACACCAAACCAACACACGATGTGACAGATATGATTCAAAAAAAGTTTCTCTAGTTTAAAATGACATTTTAGTAAAAAAGACAATTGACATACTCAAAATCGAGAAAATGTTTTTGAATTTTTCTGATACATTAGGAAAAAGATCATTAAGTCATTTGAGATGTTTTGGAAGAATTATAACCTCAATATGATGCATGGTATGACTGATATGACTCTAATTTACTATTTTAAATATAAATGTTTTATTTTAGTTTAAAACACACGTCACATCTCCAA
Source organism: Viscum album (assembly GCA_963277665.1). Classification (NCBI taxonomy): domain Eukaryota; kingdom Viridiplantae; phylum Streptophyta; class Magnoliopsida; order Santalales; family Viscaceae; genus Viscum; species Viscum album. The sequence goes on along the minus strand of OY728120.1, from coordinate 1,253,357,061 downwards.
TGTTTATTTTAATATCAACAGATTATTTTAATTTATTTATTTATATTTTTACTAACATAATAATTATCTTCATATATATGTTTTTTCTTTTTCTCAAGCAGGGTTTTTTTAACAATAGCATGAGTTGGGATCCTAATCAAATGACCAAGAAACATTTAGGTTTTTTAATGTTTGTAATAATTCGTACTTATGTAATTGTATAAAATAGTTTTCTAAATATCTATAATATAGTATATTTTTTCCTTGTATTTGTGCTGTAAATTTCATTTCATTAAAATTTGGTATTGGTATTTTTTTTTATATTTGGTGGTTTTTTTTCTTCAGTGAGTTATTACAACACCTTGCATTGGTTCTATAGTATTCTTTTACAGTAATCTACATTATTCCCCTTTATCAGTGCTTTTATAAATGCAGATAAAGTTACCCTTTAACACTGCTCCTATAATCACTGATAAAGGAAACCTTTATCGATCCGAAATAAATCCACCGATAAAGAGAACAATTATCATCAGTTTTTTATTATTTATAAAATACTATGTCTTTTAATATCACTCTTGTAGTCATCATTTCTCTAGCACTAATAATGGCCCTTTTTAGCACTTTTAATGGCCTATTTTCTTGTAGTGACTTCGTGGCCCATGGAAAAAAGGACTTAAGTTGAGAAAACAATTAATACATGAGTAACATTTCAATAAAATACCTTTAAGGAGTAAGATATTTAAAATGAACCAAAAATAACATGAGTAAATTATATTTTATGATAATATATCAATTACATTATATATATACTATATAAAAGTAAATTGGTGCATAATGTAAAACGTGTCTCATTAAAGGAATTTTTAGATAAAAATTCGTTAACTTATTTCCCCTATTACTTTATCACACTATAACTTCATAGAAATAAACAATAACTATAATAATCATAAATTTTAGAACCCTATTCAACTCTATAACTATTTTATAAAATTTATTTGTAATTTCTTACTATGAATATAATAGTTCATTATAGGTGTTTTTTAACATTAGGTGTTAACACTTTTAATTTTCATTCCCATTCTTTTTAATGTTAATGTTAATCCCTGATATTTGATATAAAATTCATTATTATTGTATTACATATGGTTATTTAATATATATCCTATGGTTATTTATAATTTTCTACTTTTATCCCATGACAGTTATAATTACAACCCTTGAAGATAATGTGAGAGAAAAATTTATTATGGATGTTTCAAATGAAAAAAGATGATAAATTATTAATATGTTTATATTTTAATAATATTTATCTCAAAAGTCTAAAATATATTTAATACCATGTTATTAAATTTCATTAATGGTATATAACATTATTTAATTGTTCCCTATATATATTATGACCTAACCTATGTAGGCGTTAAACTGACGAAAATAAAAGTGCATCGTAATTATCAAATGAGTAAGAAAGTACTATTACATGATGATACTATAACATTTAAAAAAGATTATAAATGTAATTATTTTCATATATCATCATAAAATATATTCTTATAGACCGTATTGATGGGAGGTTCTGAAAAAATTAAAATTTTCATTCATGGAGATGGTAGACCACATGGACACATGATTAACGAACCCATATTCCAATGGATGGAAAGAGTGAAATTATATAAATTTTTTCCAATTAATAATTATAAAAATTTTATATACATAATATTAGTTCATTAATTTTTCTTTTAGATCTATCCATATTATGTGGTTAAGAGAAATAAGAAATGGCGTTCATGGAGGATGTAGTCTAAACATACACATGATTAACGATAGGATTCCATAACGAATAGATGAAATTAGAGAAAATGAAAAAGGTGATGATTTAATAAATTTAAAATTTAAATAAAAAATATTAATTAATTATATCAATCATTTTTACCTTCTATAATTTGTGGTGATGAAAAACGAACCACAATGTATCGTGAAAAAAATAGTCTGCACATATGCATGACTGATGTGTTGGTTTTTCACAGTAGTTTCAATGAAATAAAATAATAAGTGATGTTAAATTAATATAATTACATTTTAGTATATATATTATACTTATTTAATTATATTTACAATGTTATGGAATTTTAGGATATGAAAAATTAAAAATAGTTACAATAGGAGAGTAATACTCACGTCGGGAGCTTTGATTTTCTATTGAATTATCCTAATAAATGAAGGGATTATTCTAATTTAGTGTATAAAGGAATTTTTTTATGGGATATGGTTCCAAAATAAACTAATTCTCAAATTTTCACCATGTAATTGTAATATATTTCTATATAAATAATGGGTGTAGGTGTTTCATTTTATATGTGAAGGGAAGGGTAGTTTTGGAATTTCCTTAACTTATTTAATTATTAATTTATACTATTCATGGAAAAAAGACACGAAAACATATAAATTGAAGATTATGTTCCATTATTTGGCTGAAAATAAATTCATTAAATCATGTTTGAGACAAATTTTTGTGATTTATCTTTTTGTACATTCACATTTCACTTTTCCCATGTGAACTTTTTCCCAAGGTAAATTTTACTTTCATAAATTATAATTAATTTAAATTTTATATATTAAAATTTATCCAAACAATTTATTTTATTATTATAATAAAATATATTATATTAATTTTAAAAATTAATATTCATATGATTATTAAAATTTAATTTTAAATAAAAATGTGCTTAATGCTTAAAAATAGTTATGGGGATAATTAATTTTTTGGTTTGAAATTTATTTTGGTGTTAAATTAATAAATGTCCTTAATTTTTATTACCAAAATTTATTTATTATGGATAAAATTAAGATTATTAGAATATATAAATAATAATGTATAACAGAAATACTAGTTAGTTAAAAAAATACAATTAACCATTTTCTTTATTGAAGTAACATTTTACATTATTTTTAAAAATATTACATATTATTTTTCAAAGTTAAAATTATATATTAAGCTTAAAAATATTATTAATTAATTATATCTTAGATAATATAATTGTTTTTATTACCTTATATTTCATTATTATATATTTATAAAGTCATAATATTGTTATTTTTGTAAAAATTGTATTTTCACCTAAAAAGCGTTATTAGGAAACATTTATAGAGACTCGTACTAAGTAAAATGTGGTATTCTAAATTAAAAAAAAGTTAAATTTACATAATTATATATCTAAAAATTTTATATATAAGATTTAATAGAAAATTCAAAATATAAAGATAAACGTCTTCAATTTAAAAGTGACCTTCTTAAACATTATGTCCTTATAATATTATTTTATATCAATTTTCAAATTTAAAAAATTTAAATATTATATGTCAAATATTTATTATATATTATCATAATGATCTTTAAAATATTATTATTTTTATTTAATAATGTACCAAATCCTTTATTTTTGTGTGTGTAAATAATGGAGTCGGTCTTAGTATTATTTAACAAAAATATATATATATTCTGAAATCTAGGGATGTTTTTTTTGAACTATGAAGGATCTCATTATAAATTTACTCCTCATGAATTTTCATAAATTTAACTATACCTAAGGGAATAAATGTGCAATTTTTTCCTTTTCTATTATAATTTCTTCCATATTTTTTCTCTAGTTCTCTATTTCTCATGCCTGATTTTTCTTACTACTCCCTTTCATTAGTAGGCTTAGGGTATTTTAGGTTGAATTCTAGTGATGATTTAATGTATTTACCACAATTATTGGTTACCTAACTCAAAATTCATTTTGGGTTGGGTTGTGTTTTAGATGGCACATTTTTAGGTTTTTTGTCATTACTTCCGTAAGACCCCCTGAATGATTTTTCATATCATTAAACTCAATTATAAACTTTTCAATATATGGGTATAGTTAACTTTGAATTTTTTAATTTTATCAAATAAAAGATGATCATGGGATTTCCTCTGTTTAAATTTTTGGGGAAGAAAATTTTTTTAGTTTCCTTTCTTGAAATTCTATTGGAAAGTTTGTAGTTGAGTTAATTTCTTTTTAAATGGTGGCCTGGATTTCTTCTATTTATTCCAAATCCATATTAGACTTCACAATTTCCCACTACATCACTGGTTATTCACCGTACACTACAATTATGTATGAAAATGGTAAGTATAAACATAGCCTTTGGGGTCTTTCAATTGAACACATTAGTTAATAAAATTCCATAGAGAATAGAAAATACCACATACCTTTATAGATGTTTTTAGGTCAATTGATTTCTTTAGAGCCATAAGTTTAACAAAATTGATAGTTTATCATTCATAGATTCAGGAAAAGGTAATTTATTGGATTTTACCTCATGATGTCCTTTCATAGTAGTGCCTCTGATAATATATTATCAATAATTATAATCGATATTTTTGATAATTTTGTTACATTAAACTAATGACTTATCAATAAATGCCCCTCAATAAGATACATATAATAAATTTTCATCATTATTAATTAGTATTTGGTTAAAGAAAACAAAGAAGTTATGTTCCTTTATTTTTTTCAAGGAAAACATGAACAGAGCTTTATGAATGTCTCAAAAAACTCATACATTGTTAATTTCAAGAATTTATTGATTTGATATATCACTTTGTATAAGGAAATCCTTCTATAAGTAAAGATAATTTTTTCTTGAAAATTCCTTTGGAACTCAACCCAATATTTGACTTCACTTGACTACAAATTATATATCCACTCATTGGACACACCTTCTATAGATAATGGAAATTATCCAAACATTTATTTTTTAAATGTTACTCTTCTGGGATTCAAGTTTTCACATTGAAATAGATATTCCCTAAAGCCCTAAAATTATCATATATGATATGTGAATGTCTTATAGGATGGAATGATTGATTCTATGGTAGTTATTATGCCTATTATTTTTCATTTTGTATCATGTAATATAATGATATTTCACATATTCCTTTTCCAAGTAGTCTTTTATGACTACATAATATCATAAATTGTAAGGATATGAGTTAATATGATTAAAAATGAGACATTTTATTATGTAGAATCAACATTCATTTTCAATCCCATGTTATCTATAATTAACAATGAAATACTCATAGTATGAAACATAGGTGAGGTTGGATGAATTCATGTGATGATTACATAAATGGTCAAATATATTTATTCATGTGTTTTGTAACACATGATTAAATTAATACACACTCAAGGAGATTCTTTTTGCTCTTATAAATAGAGGCAGTTCTTATGGGTATATCCTTAAAAATAACTAGTTTATTATCTCCTTTCTTGGAAGCTCTCTCTCCCTCACCCATTTATTTAATAGGAACTATATTGTCATAGGGCTTGGGAAAATCCCACCCATATGATGGGTGCTTCACTTCATCCTATGGTAAATATATAATTGGTATGCTGATGGATTCCTTTATTGGATTTTCATGAATCATGTTTGAGGAAGATAATAGTAATGGCATCTACAATGTAAGGTACATAGAATTTTTGTTCATCTAAGCTTACATGTTTTACTGTTCCACACATGGTTTTCTATTGAATTTTCATTTTTATTTGTTTTTACTACCATGACTATGTGTTAATAGATCCTAAGAATATCATGTTTGGTATCACAGATTTATTAGGCATTTTGATTCTTGAAATTATATTTTCAAATAATTATTTTATATATTATTTTCTGTGTGATATTTGGTTATCAAAAATTATCCCCTAAAAGGAGCTATGGATGGTAAAAAATATGAGTTACTATTTAATATGACATCACCATTTTTTATGATATGATATATCATTTGAAAAGATACATTATAAATCCTTTGATTTCCTTATATCATAGCATATGATATGGTGAGTTAGAAGGTATGATGGCACTAATCCATGTGACCAAAATCAAGTGTCAAATATTTAATATAGCATGATACATATCATTAAAATAGTCTCCCCACACCGTTATGTTAGTATTGTGGAATGGAATATCATAGGTTGCAACAGTTAGTCAAATGTGATGCACTGGTCTATCCAGACATGAGCATTAATCACAACATATGATAGCTAGATCCCATTGTGTTTTCAAACATTGATCCCAAAACATTGCATTAATATAATGTGGCTAAGTATAATTCCATTAAGAGGCTTTTCATAGTATATGATTATCTTTCTGATAATTTAATATTAAAGTGTGTTTCCAATGCTGATTTAATCACATAGAAATTGTATTATCAATTGTATATTATAGTTGAGAGTACTTAAAGGCATCATTTCTCATATTATTCATTATTATATATTTAAAAACATTATATTTTTCTAAAAAATAATTAATCAAGGATATAAATAATTTTTAAATAGTATATAAATCATTAACAAAGTTATTTTATGAAATTTTATTATTTAAAAGAAATTATAAATTTATTAATCTTATATATTTTAAAATTAATTATTCGATCTTTCAGAAATATTTAGTAAATAAATTTCCATAAATATTTATTATAAATATTTATTATAAATATTAAAATAAATATTTAAAATTATATTGCATGATTTATAATTTTGGTATAAAGAGTTTATAAAGAAATTATAATTGTAATATTTAAAGGGATTATAATGTAAAAAAATATAGGATAATATTAATGGGTTGATATTTAAAATTATGAATATTTCTTCATTAATTAATTTGATATTTTTTTAAAAAAATAGGAAATTAATTAAACCATATCAAAATTATTTTTTTAATTGAAATTATTAAGGTTAAAACAATATTATATATTTGATATTTATATTATATACATTGTATACAATATATATTTTTAAGATAAAATGTTTATATTTCATTTAGTATGATATATTTAAGTAAAATCCCATATAATAAATAATTTTAATTATTTCACATTATAAATAAATATAACATGATTATATATATTTATTTATGGATTATTTATAATGCATGGCTTAATTATAAATTTTTTATAATAGTTGTATTCATGATTTTTTCAAAAATTGTGTATCTCATGTTTAAATATATGAATTTTTCATTTATAAATCTCATTCACTTGTAAATTATTCATATATATAATTTTTTTTATTTTGAATATGTGTATTTTTTTAGTTTTAGTTGTTGAACTACTTATAAGTTAACTTATGTGCATCTAAGTTTTTACATTCTAGGAATCATAATTGATTTAGTTTCTTTTTACCATAAATTTGGATTGTATGGGGTTATAATCTTTGATTTAGATGTTAATTTTGATTTATAAAAATTACATGTTATAACTTTAATGGAATTGATGTATCCATTGAGTAATGTATCCTTGAGTAGAGGGACTTTGGACAAGACTACTCACTAGCATGGAGTTTTATTCCTTTTCAAGAAAATTGGGGATTGTAATCTATCATTCTAACCATACTATTATAGGTATTATTGATTTTATAAAATTATAAACATTTTAATGAAAAGTTTTTTATATACCTTAGTAATGGGATGGGTTTAGATATGTGTCTGTGTGTGTCTGAAACTCATAGGATTTTAAGTTGAGTTAGTAACTCATTTCATGAGTTATATAAAAATTCAACCATAAATGTGATTTCAACATATTTATTTGGTGGAAGGAATAAGATTTTAAACTATATCATTATAAATTTTCATATAGAAAGAGAATAAATTACATAATATGGTGAGATTAAATCCACATTAAAAATTCTAAGTGTTATATTCCATAAAATTGAATGCATGTCAGTACCTCAAATGATGTAATGTGGGGGTGGGGTGGTTTAGGACCGGCCACCAATGTTCAGTTCTTCTTCCTTTTTCTGAGGGTTTTGGTCAGGGTGACTCACTGGTGGTGTAGGATAGAGAAATGTAGAATCTTATTGAACTAATTAATTTCCACAATATTAAGCTAGTGTTTGTTGAAACCAATTCTTCTATTATTCTAGGATAGATTAAGGGTAATATATAAATTCTAGGGTCCATTATATTCCACATTTTCAAATGTAGGGGGTCCTTGATTTACGTGTGTCCATCCTTCATACTAGGTGGGGTTGAATAATGTAGTGGATTCCCTTCCTTATCAGATAGCTAATAAAAACAAGAGTTTCTTATTTTCCAGCCTCATGTGGCTTCCTACTAAGTTTTATATCTTTCTTGAAGAGTATTATCAGAATATAAAATATTTTAGACCACTCTGACTGTGTTGTATTTTTTTATTGTCCTAGGAATCTCTTTCTTGTAATAAAAATTTAGCATTAGATGGATGGTAACCAAATCCCACTGCGAGATTTGGGTTACACATAGCTGGGAAACTGTAACAGTTAGGGAACTAGAAAAATTGTGTTATATTTATCTATATAATGTATTTTACAATGAATTTTATTCGCAACCATTTAAGAGTCATATATGATATGATTGGAATTATAATATGTAATAAATTGATAAGTGGTTTGGTTAACACAAAAGTGTGTCCATTTTTTTTTGGGAAACACAGATCTTGGTGCACCAAAGGATATGTTGGATTTAAATGGTCCTTTATTTTAGTGGAATCGTATTTAACAAAATTATTTATTAAATTTTTTTAGAACATGATAATAATTTCATAATATATTCTATTTTAGATAAAAGATATCATCATCATCTAGATAAACTTTGAGATCAATATAGAAAAGAAGAATATTATTGTAAGAAACATTTTATACTATTACATAATCATAAAAAAGTGATTGATTAAAAAATGTATATGTGTTAGTAAAACACCTTCCTAAGTAACCACTTGTCTAAGTTGTTAAATAGTTGAATTTTTATACTTGTGATGAGTATATAAATATTCACTATAGGTTGGAAAAGAATAATATTATTTAACTATCTATATAATTCATACTGTAATTATTTTCTAAAAATTTTGATATGATCAATTTATTCAACACATTTTAAGCTTTTTTTTTCAAAATATTGAGAATAGACGAACTAAGTAATGAAATTTTAAGTTTTTAGTGTTTTATATATAGTTCATGGGAAGAAAATTTTAAATTAAAGGAATATAATTTAGTTATAGATTATAAAAATGTTTCTTCATGAGGTTGTCCATGGTCATTGAAACTAAAAGGTGTTATCAGGAGAGAAGAGTAATGATTCTATATGATGGAATTGTGTAATTATCCTAAAAGGAAAATTTATAAAATCCTTTTAAATTCCATTTCAAGTATATATTTTATAGAAAAAATTCATTTTATTAATGGTATATGATTACAATTGTATAATTTCTGAACTTCATAAATATATAGGAGTTAAAAATCAAGGAAGAATTAAAATATATTTTAGTTTTTATTTGATTGAAAATGTAATGTCTTGTTGAATCATGGAATGGATACAATGGAAAATGTCATAGGAATTTTAAATTGATGAATGTTTTCATATTATTTCTCTTATATGAAAATAGATTTTATTTATTAATAAAGATTGTTTATGAATAATATGATATGGGGGATTAAAAACATATAGTTTATAATTAATCATATATTATAACAAGTTTAAAATAGAGATAATTATAAAATTAGGATAAAGGATTTTGTATAAATGGTTGTTAAAATATGAAGTTTATGATCTCACCATCCCATAAAAACATTAAATAATAATCATTTACCAAGAAAAGTTATCTGAACACATAAAATACCATATTTGATATAGAATCAACATTTTTATTAATAAATAATCTCTCTAAAGCAAATAAGAATTCTTTCCTATCAAAATTGAGTTTTTTTTAAGTATAAATATATTTATTAGATTATATATTATCTAAAAATCTAGTGGGGATATGTTTAGACATATTAAATTTCAAAATTTACATATAAAGGATCATTCCAGTCAAAATATAATGTTGAATGTCATTTAATATTCTAAAATTGTTAGGGTATATCAGTAAAATAATAATTTTAGTAGTTACATTAGTTTCCATAATATTTAAATAAAATGTTTTCTTATAAATGGTTCCAACAAAGATGTTCATAAACATAGAAAGAGTTATAGTGGACAATATAAGTCATTGAAATCTTAACATTTGATGTTGTGATGTTAAAGAGGATAAATATGTGTTCATGGTGTTAAACATTAGGAATATGAATCCAAATTCTATACATTATTAGAATTTAATTATTTCATAAAATTTACTCAATAATGATTTTTTAGGGATATTTTTGTAATATGTTCATTTATTGTTTTGGCAGAAATTATATAGAGACGTAATAAGTTTCACAAACCCCTAAAAGTGTACCAAAAAAATAAGGCGGATCTGGATGTTTGTCATATGTGACATACTAGGGGAAATATTATGCATGCTTTTTTTAATTACTCTTAAAATATGTTTATGGATATAAAATTTATCATTTTGTACAAAATTTAATCTCCAATTTATCTTTATTTAAATTTTATACATATATATGTAGAGATATATATATTTTTTGAAGTAAAATGAAAGTTGGCCTCTCAAAGTTTGTCTTTGAGTTATCCCTAATTGATTTACATCATGGAGTGTTATAGGTCATGATTTTTTTTAATTTTAACTTGAGTATAACACTTTTATCAAGATATGAAATATGCTCATGAGGCACAAAATAGGTTTTGTGTGCTAGATGAATGATCAAGTATGCCACATAGAGTGTCATAGACTATGTATTTGGTATAATATGGTTGAATGGTTTATATTTGGAGTGCCCAATACCTGAGGTTGGTGAGATACCAAGTGTGAGTACCTTTATAAAATCATACATTCCTTACGCAAGCCTTGAGGATTAGATAATTAAAGGATGGTTGTGTATTTTTCTGATTATGTCATTGGTTGGATCTTCCAAGATGGTATTTTTCCTCTCATATAAGGAGTGTAAAATTTGGTTCCTTAATTACGATAGACTGAATAAGTGTACATCAATACCTCAGTAGTAAATATGATATTGTTATCTATCGTCATAGGGGCATGTAATGGGATCATCTATAAAATAGAACGACATATGTTTTATTCATCAACATGGTCATTCTTTGCATGGAGAATTGAGATCATATGATGAGGATATATTTGATTGACATACTCCATGTCCCTTTGTGACTCAATATCTTATAAAAAGGGATCTTATGAGAATTAATTCTTTAATATGATATAGTCGGAGGACATAGGTGTATAGATATTGGTGTTTTATGAGGATCACACCAACTCCCTTTGTGGCTTGAGTATTTCTTATTCTTTTCTACAGAATTATCTTTATTATCATTTTTTAATTTATGTATACTTTTTTAAATTCTAAAAATTAATGGGGAAACATATATAGTGTTTCCTCAATTATGATTGAGTTTGACTCATATATCAGTTGTACAAGTGTTTTATAATTTATCCAAAAAAAGATTTGTATAATTCACTATTTATTTCATATGATGTCATACATGGTAATGTTAATGATATATTTACAAAAAAAATTGGGAATATTTATAGATGGAGTTTTGGATAAGTTTTCACAAGTTATTATTGATGATATATTTTAAATTAAATGCTATCAGAGTCTATGAGGCTCTAGTGTAAGTAGTGTTTTGAATGAGACATGTCCTAAATACATTATATAGTCATGTATGATATTTTAATATTATATGGGATAAAATTTGTGATTCTAAAACATATTTTAGGGTTAGGTTTTTGTATATCATAGGGTATAATGTTGTTATATTACAACTCTTCCTATAAAAATTTGTATAGTATGAATTGTGAATATATTAAAGGGTTATGATATGAGTTACTATGTTTTAAAAAGAGGCTAATGAGAGTTAATAATAAATGTTTGGGTTCTCTCCCACATTTTAAATCATTAATAAAGAAAATTTGATAAGATGTAATTCAATATAGGATGAATACATTTATCTAATAAATACATAATTAATAAAAGCTATTTGTAACGACCCAATGTTTTTCAATGGAAATTCCCTTATTATATTTATGTTAAAAAATAACATTAAAACACAAAAAAATTAACTACTAAGTGATAAGTGACCCTTAAACATAAGTTGGTTACTTCTATGTTTGGAATTTCCAAAATCCGACATACACGGTTGTGTTTAAGATTATTTTTGGGGTCTAATGGAACAAAAATAATTTTTGGTGATTACTAATGTACCCTTAGGAATAGTAACATACCCTTATGAACAGTAATATGACCCTTATAAATAGTAAATCATCCAACATAAAAGTAACATTACCTATGAATAATAAAATAAAATTTAGACATCTTAGAAATTGACAATTTGACCTTAGTAAAGGTTTTGGTATTTTGTAAGTCATAAGTAATTAATTATAATTAATTAATTAATTTAAAAAAATAAATATTCCATAAAATGTTTTCATAAATTATTTAATCAATGAATAATAGTTTTTAGATAATTTTATAAGAACCTACGTAATTTTTGAAAGAACTAAAAAATCAGTTTTAATCTTAAAAACTGTTTTTTAAGTAAATTATGAATTTAATTAAATATTAAATTAATAATATTTAGAAAATTAATTTTGACAAATGGACTTCATTTTTGGATTCTACACATCAAAAAATGGTTGGGGTAAATTTTTGTGATTTTTCTGAGATACTTGAATTTTTTATGAATAGTAGAATCCTATAATTCACAATAAATGCTAAATAATGTATTAATTGAGTCATCGATGATTTTCTGCTGATTTAATCCCACTTGTTTAGGTATTAAATTATAAAATTACTATAATTGTCTGTTAAAGACTCACTATTCCTTGTCTTTTGGGGAAATAATAAACTAATGAATTTTATATTAAAGAAACCCCTCTCCCCTCCACTATAAAAGCCACCCTTCACTCCCTCATTTCCTCACACCTCTCAAGCTCCAAACCTTCTCCAAACTCTTCCCAAACAACTTCCCTAGCACCCACCCACGTCCAAAAGCTACTGGTCCCATCAAAAGGCCAAGACTAGCTTCCTTAAGGTGGATCTCAAGAGGAAGATTTAAGAGGTAATTTCTCTCCCTCTTCTCCTTTAATTTCCTTTCAAGTTCAAGTTCATTTCTTGATCTCTCCCCACCTATATTCATCTAAATTGTATTTTAACTCCATAATTATACATCTAATGGAATTTTATGATGATAATGGGATATTATATAACCCCACACCCTTTCCCTCTTCCTTTTACATTATTAAAGATAACGTTGTTCATGAGGTGTTAATTTATCACCTTAAAAAATGACATATTCTCTTCTTCCATTTCTACCATCATATCTGGTCATGAAACCATTTTTATGGTTCAACCAAAATATTTTATATGTATTATGTTCTATTTTAAGTTCTGGAAAGAACATATGTCCATATTACTAAGTGAAAAGTTAATACAAGTTCGTTGTGATCCAAAAACCGCTCAAATTAACCCAAATAATCATCATTTAATTATTATCTAATGATTCACCCACATGGATCTAAGATAATAATTAAAGATCATGTAATATCACTAATAACATTTAATATCATTTCTGGATGTTTACTCATGTTCTACCCAAACATCAATTTCAGAATACAAGTGAACCACCCAAGAAAAACCATAAAAACGAACATCCCCCAACAATGTTTTTTAAACTCTATAAGTCATCCAAAGGAACATAATATGACATAATGAAACTAGACTGAACCCAATTAATTTAAACAAGTTTCTGGATTTATAATTAATTAATATAATTTCATTATACAGGACATTAAAGATAAGGAAGCATTCGGGTACAAGGTAAGGGGAAATCTCAAACCCAATTTTCTTCCATCGGGTTCTCCCTCTTTCACTCCATTTTTGATATGTTTACTCATCAAAGATCATTTTTTCATCATTTCCTTTACTTTTCTGGGATATAAATGTTTTTCACTGGTTTTTATTTCCAACAAAATGTTTTCCAAAAGAACTCTTCCTTTAAGAACACCCCTTTTACTTCTCACTCAAAGTAAATGGTTCTTGCAACATGTATGTTATTCCATCTTTCTTTTGGGAACCCAAAGCTTCTAAATATGTTATTATGAGATGAAACCCATTCCTTTTCATGGTTTAATTATGTTAATTTATGTTATATGTTCATTGTGTCAAGCATGATAAATGATAATGTTATGATGTCACGGGTGCGCCCAGAATTATATAGTGCAATATGAGTGTTTAAATGTGATGGGTGTGCCCAGAATTATACAGCACTCCAATGCATTGGATAAAGTGATAAATCACATGAGTAAATGTGAAATGATGTATGAACAAGATTCTATCTTGGTTCACAAGTATTTGTGGTAGTTAACCACTAAGACATGATGTTTCATTTTTATGCATTGCCACATTTCAAGACTTTTATTTGTGCTCCTCTCATGGTCATGATCTTTTGCCTATGTTATGATTATGCTCACCCCATGATATTTTTTTCTCATCTATCATCTTACTTGGATTCTATCTCACCCATTTTGATGTATATCCTCAGGTTTCTACATGTACTAAGGATAGTACAAGTGCCAATAAGAATCTAGAAAAGAAGAAATAAAAAAATGTTTATGCTTGATGTTGTATTTGTTGTGTGGTCCTAGTTTTCCCAAGAGACTAAACCTTTGGATCCTCTATGTGTAATACTATTATGTTTTTTATCGTTTAAATGATGTAATAGTAATGTAATAAAGTCCATGATTCTATAGTTGGTATCAGAGGCAAGGTTTTGTTAATTTGGGAATTAGGATTAGTGAACCCTAGAGGAAACATATAGTATGAGACTAAGTAAAAATATTCACACAAGAATATTTACCGAGGGATCCCATATGTTATGTTTTCGGTATAAATTTTTAATTTATTCATGACTTGTTTGCTTATGTTTTGTTCTAACATTTTCTATTTTAGAAAATGGTGGGAACCAGGAGAAATGAGGCCAACAACTCATGAGAGGGCCAATGCAACGATTACCCGAATGACATCCCCAATGATTTGGGAGGTGGAGTTCAAAACTTCATGGTGATGCTTACCCAATTATCTCAGGTTATGAATAATAACCATAATAATCGGGAACTTCCTCCTTCACCAAAGAAGGTGAAACTGGCTATTGAATGTTTTATACAGCAACGACCACCGACGTTTTGTAGGTCTTCTGATCCACTAGTTGCGGAACAGTTGGTCAACTCTATGGAGAATATCTTATCTATTCTTAACTGTTCTAAGATGGAGAAGGTGACTCTAGTCATTTATCATCTAGATGGAGAAGCTGATCAATGGTGGGAATTGATTAAGAACACCAATCCAAGGGAGGAAATTGAAGAGATGCAATGGGAAGACTTTAAGATAATGTTTCTTAATAAGTATTTCCCAAGAACTCTTCAAACAAAAATGGATAGAGAATTCATAGAGCTCAAGAAAAAAAGAAAGATAATCTGTCACAACCTATGAAGTGAATTTCACAAGTCTCTCAAGGTATGCTTCAGGTTTTGTTATCAATAATGATAGAAAAATTGATAGATTCTTTATTTGATTAAAACCACACCTTCAAAAGGCTCTTGCAATTAGAGACTTTGGGAGTTATAAATAAGTTGTTTGGTGTGCTCTCAAAGTGGAGATGGAGTTTGGAGAATGGTCCCATGGCTATGGGGATAAGTAAAGAAAGATGAAGTTTCAAGCCGGTGGATCTAGTGACAAAGGAGGAAAGAAAAATCAATGACTCACATGCCAAAAATGTGGGAAGTTGGACAATGGGAACTACCTCAAAGGGACGTGGAAATGCTTCAAGTGTGGGAAAGAATGAAACCATGCTCAAGAGTGCTGGAAAAACATGAAAATGAAGGAGAATTTCACCGATGAAAGGAGAGAACCACTCATGGTTCAACGATACAACTGTAGGGAGCTAGGGAACTATGCAAACCAGTGCACTAAACCTCGAGTTCTCAAGGGTAATCAGTTCTAGCAGCCACTAAATGAAAAGGAACAAGGGAAGGCTTATGCCATCACAACTGCGGAGGTGGAGCATGATAATGAATTCGTACAAGGTACACTTACTATTCACTCAATAATGGAAAAAGTCTTATTTGATTCTTGTTCTACGCATTCCTTTATATCTTTCAAGTTTCCTAGAACTATAGAATCGAATCCCTGATATCTTGAAGTAGAGATATCTGTAAAAACACCAAGTGGTGCAATAATTGCAACCCCAGTGTTAGACTCTTCTCCTGTTGGCGTATGTGTGAAGATTCTTCCTAAAAATCTCGCAATACTTCCCTTGGTGGAATTTGATGCTATAATGGGAATGGATTGGATCTCTTTATATAGAGCACAAATCAACTGTCGAGAAAAGGAAATATCTTTTCATATTCAGAACCATCCCATTCTCCTCTACAAATTCAAGGAAGATCATGAATCTCCTTTGAAAATTCCTTCAATGGTTTGGGTGTTGATTCCCTATGAAAAAGAATACCTCGCCCAAATGGTTGAGTTGAAGGAAAGTTCCAACCTTGAGGAAATGCCCATCGTGAGGGAATACGGTGATGTATTTCTCGAAGAGTTGCCTGGAATTCCCCCCGATCGTGAGGTAGAGTTCTCAATTGAACTCATACCCGGAGCTACTCCTATCTCAATGTGCCCCTATAGGATGTCTCCTATCGAACTGGAAGAGTTAAATAAGCAGCTGCAAGAGCATCTATACAAAGGGTTCATACACCCTAGTGCATCGCATTGGGTTGCACCAGTGCTCTTTTTGAAGAAGAAGGACGGAACAATGCAGCTGTGTATCGATTATTGGGAACTCAACAAGATCACCATAAAGAACAAGTATCCTCTCCCAAGGATTGATGACTTGTTCGACTAGTTAAGAGGATCTCAATACTTCACCAAAGTGGATCTTCGTTCTGGATATCATCATGTAATGGTGAAGAAGGAAGATATTCAGAAGACTGCCTTCCGAACAAGGTATGGGAAATATGAGTTTTTGGTGATGCCCTTTGGACATACTAATGCCACTGCAATCTTCATGGATTTAATTAATGGAGTCTATAGACATTACCTTGAAAAATTTATATTAGTGTTTATTGATTATATTCTCATCTACTCCAAGAGGAAGGAGGAGCATGAAGAACATCTAAGACTTGTGTTGGTGACATTGAGAAAGGAGAAGTTGTACGCCAAGTTCAGCAAGTGTGACTTTTGGATGAATCATGTCACGTTCTTGGGACATGTGATCACAAGTGAGGGAATTTCTGTGGATCCTTCAAAGATAAAGGCGATTGAGGAATGGACTAGGCCCTCTAGTGTCACAGAAATCCGTAGTTTTCCTGGATTAGCTAGGTACTACCGACGTTTTGTGAGAAGATTCTCATGATTATCAAGCCCGCTAACTAAGTTAACAAGGAAATGGGTAAAGTATGTATGGATGGAAGAATGTAAGGGAAGCTTCAAAGAGCTAAAGAGAAGGCTAATAACTGTACCTGTACTCGCCCTACCAAAAAGTGGAGAAAGTTTTGTGGTATACAGTGATGATTCAACGAAATTCTTGGGTTGTGTACTCATGAAAAATGATAATGTGATAGCCTACGCCTCACGATAGTTGAAGATCCATGAGCAGAACTACCCGATGCATGATCTAGAGCTGGAAGCCATGATTTTCGCCTTGAAAATCTGGTGGCACTACCTTTATGGAGAGAAGTGTGACATATACACCGACCACAAGAGCCTAAAATATATACTCACACAAAAGGATCTCAACATGCATCAAAGGATATGGTTAGAGCTAATCAAGGATTACGATTGCTCTATTCACTATCATCCTAGAAAGGTGAACAAGAAAGCTAATGCTCTAGGCAGAAAAGAACCTGCAACTCTATCCATGCTGCGGATTGAGAAATACCCAATCTTCTTGGATATGCAACGGATGGATTTGGAAATCATAAGGGTAGGGGATACATCCTACTGTGCCCAAATGATTGTGCAACCATCCATCCAGGAGAAGATTAAGGAAGCACAAAGGGATGATGTGGAGATACAAAAGAGGTTGAATGCAGTAAATGAAGGGAAGTTGTAAGAGTTCCGTATCGATGATGATGGTGTGATTCTGTTTGGAACGTGTCTTTGTGTGCCTTCATCACCTGGGATAAAGAAGGATCTTTGGGATAATGCACATTTCTCAACATTCTTTATCTATCCTGGGAGTACAAAGATGTACCGTGATCTCCATGAACACTTCTGATGGGATAACATGATGAAGGATATTGAGGAATATATATATCAAGGTGCTTGGTATGTCGGCAAGTTAAATCTGAGTGACAAATGTCCAAAGGTATGATGCATCCATTGCCTATACCCATGTGGAAATGGGAAAATGTTACTATGGACTTTGTCACGGGTCTCCCAAGGACGTCAAAGGGAAATAATGCGATATGGGTTGTGGTTGACCAACTCACCAAGACTTCCCATTTTATCTCTATTCGGGAAGATCTCTCACTTATCAACTTATAAAGATATATGTGAAGGAAGTGGTGAGACTACACGGTGTTCCACTATCAATTGTCTCTGACTATGGTCCAAGGTTTACATCTATGTTCTGGAGGAGACTTCAACATGCTTTGAGTACAGAATTAAATTTCAGCACGGCCTATCACCCCTAAACTGATGGCCAGTTTGAAAGGACTATTCAGACACTTGAAAATATTCTAAGAGCTTGCTCTCTAGAATACAAAGGTGGATGGGATCAGCATATCCCATTGGTTTAGTTTTCATAAAACAGTATCTTCCACTCGAGTATTCATATGACTCCGTATGAAGCTCTTTTTGGGAAGCGATGTAGAACTCCAACTTGTTAGGATGAAGTTGGAGAAAGAAAGTTACTTGGGCCCAATCTTGTTCAAGAGATGACCGAGAAGGTTCATTTCATCCAAAAACACATCAAAGCTGCTCAAAGTAGGCAAAAGAGATATGCTGACAACCTTCAAAGGGACTTGGAGTTCGACATTGGAGATAAAGTCTTCCTTCAAATATCTCCATGGAAGAGAGTCACGCGATTTGGGAAGAAAGGGAAGATAAGCCCAAGGTATATTGGCCCCTTTGAGATCCTTGACCGCATAGGAGCTATGGCCTAACATCTTGCACTTCCACCGAATATGGATCAATATAATGAAGTGTTTCATGTATCACTACTGAGGAAGTACATACTAGAAACCTCACATGTACTAAACTCAGAGGTGGTGCAGCTGGAAGATGATCTCTCCAATGAGGAGTAGCCGGTAAAGATTATAGACCGAAGTGATAAGGTTTTTCACAACCAGACAACCCATCTTGTCAAAGTGTTGTGGAGGAAACATAAGTTTGAGGAGGCAACTTGGGAACTAGAAGAGGCAATGAAGGAGAAGTACCCTCACCTGTTTGTGTAAAGTGAAATTTCGAGGGCGAAATTTCTTAAGGGGGGAAGAATGTAACGACCCAGAGTTTTTCAATGGAAATTACCTTCTTATATTTATGTTATAAAATAACATGAAATCACAACAAATTGAACTACTAAGTGATAAGTGACCCTTAAACATAAGTTTGTTACTTCTATGTTTGGAATTTCGAAAATTCGACAAACACGGTTGTGTTCAAGATGATTTTTGGAGTCTAATGAAACAAAAATAATTTTTGGTAAATAGTAATGTACCCTTAAGAATAGTAACATACCCTTATGAATATTAATACAACCCTTATGAATAGTAAATCATCCAACATAAGATTAACATTACCTATGAATAATAAAATAAAATTTTGACATCATAGAAAGTGACAATTTGACCTTTAGTAAATGTTTTGGTATTTTATAAGTCATAAATAATTAATTATAATTAATTAATTAATTTAAAAGAATATTTATTCCCTAAAATATATTCATAAATTATTGAATCAATGTCTGATAGTTTTTAGATAATTTTATAAGACCCTACGTAATTTTTGAAAGAACTAAAAAATCAGTTTTAATCTTAAAAACTATTTTTTAAGTAAATTATGATTTTAATTAAATATTAAATTAATAATATTTAGATAATTATTTTTGAGAAATGGACTTCATTTTTGGATTCTACATGTCAAAAAATGGTTGGGGTAAATTTTTGGGATCTTTCTGAGATACTTGAATTTTTGATGAATAGTAGAATCCGATAATTCACAATAAATGCTAAATAATGTATTAATTGAGTCATCGATGTTTCTACTGATGTAAGCCCACTTGGTTCAGGATTAAATTATAAAATTACTATTCTTGGTCATTAAAGACTCACTATTCCTTGTCTTGTGGGGAAATAATAATCTAATGAATTTTATATTAAGGAAACCCCTCTCCCCTCTACTATAAAAGCCACCCTTCACTCCCTTATTTCCTCACACATATCATTCTCCAATACTTCTATAAACTCTTCCGAAACATCTTCCCTAGAACCTCTCCCACGTCTAAAAGCTGTTGGTCTCATCAAAAGACCAAGACTAGCTTCCTTATGGAGGATCACAAGAGGAAGATTTAAGAGGTAATTTCTCTCCCTCTTCTCCTTTAATTTCCTTTCAAGTTCAAGTTCATTTCTTGATCTCTCCCCACCGATCTTCATCTAAATTTTATTTTAACTCCATAATTATACATCTACTGGAATATTAGGATGATTATGGGATATTATATCACCCCACACCCTTTCCCTCTTCATTTTATTTTATTAAAGAGAACGTTGTTCATGAGGTGTTAATTTATCACCTTCAAAAATGACATGCTCTCTTCTTCCATTTATACCTTCAGATCTGGTCATGAAACCATTTTTATGGTTGAACTAGAATATTTCATATATATTAAGTTCTATTTTAAGTTCTATAAATGAACTATGGCCATATTACTAAGTAAAAAGCTAATACAAGTTCGTTCTGATACAAAAACCGCTCAAATTAACCCAAATAATCATCATTTAATTATTATCTAATGATTCACCCACATGGATATAATATAATCATAAAGCTCTGGTAATATACCTAATAACATTTAATATCATTTCTGGATTTTTACTCATGTTCTACACAAACATCAATTTAAGAATATAAGTGAACCACCCAAGAAAAACCATAAAAACGAACATCCTCGAACAATGTTTTTTAAACTCTTTAAGTCATCCAAAGGAACATAATATGACTTAATGAAACTAGAATGAACCCTATTAATGTACACATAGTTCGGGATTTATAATTAATGAAAGTAATGTCATTATACATGACATTAAAGAGAGGGAAGCATTCGGGTACAAGGTAAGGGGAAATCTCGAACCTGATTTTCTTTCTTCAGGTTCTCCCTCTTTCACTCCATTTTTGATATGGTTACTCCTCAAAGATCATTTGTTCATCATTTCATTTACTTTTATGGGATATAAATTTTTTTCACTGGGTTTTATGTCCAACAAAATGTTTTCCAAAAGAACTCTTCCTTTAATAACACCCCTTTTACTTCTCACTCAAAGTGAAAGGTTCTTGTAACATGTATCTTATTCCCTCTTTCTTTTGAGAACCCAAAGCTTATGAATATGTTATTATGAGATGAAACCCATTCCTTTTCATGTTTTAATTATGTTAATTTATGTTATATTTCCATTTTGGCAATAATTATCAAAGATAATGTTATGATGTGACCGGTGCGCCCGGAATTATATAGCGCAATATGAGTGTTTAAATGTGACGGGTGCGCCTGGAATTATACAGTGCTCCAATGAATTGGATAAATTGATGAATCTCATGAGTAAATGTGAAATGATTTGTGAACAATATGCTATCTTGGTTAAAAATTATGTGTGGTAGTTAACCACTAAGACATGCTGTTTCATTTTTATGCATTGCCACATTTCAAGTCTTTTATTTATGCTCCTCTCATGTTCATGATCTTTTTCTTATGTTATGATTATGCTCACCCCATGATATTTTGTTCTCATATATCCTTTTACTGGGCTTATAGCTCACCCCTTTTGATGTATATCCTCATGTTGCTACATGTACTAGAGAGATTACAAGTGCCAATAAGAAGCTAGAGAAGAAGAAATAAAAAAAATGTTTATGCTTGATATTGTATTTGTTGTGTGGTCCTAGTTTTCCCAAGAAACTAAACATTTGGATCCTCTATGTGTAATTTTGTTATGTTATTTATCTTTGAAATTATGTAATAGTAATGTAATAAATCTTGGGATGCTATACTATTTAACAATGTATTTTGTAACACCTGATTAAATGAATTCACACACTATAATAATCCTTAAGGGCTTAAAAATTTATAAGTACTTATAAGTAGTTGTATATTCTTCTTGGGAAATATTTTTCCATTTCCCTCCTTTATAAGATGATTTATCTCCTCCACCCTTATCATTGAGATTCACTATCATGTTGTGTATCATAGGATAATACAACCCATACGATGGGTTATTCACATTATCAAATGGTTACACCATAGATAATGGTGTCTGATGAATACCTCAAAGGGATATCCATTAATTTTTTCGGTGTAATACAATAGTATAGGTATCTTCAGTGTATAGTATCCATGTTTCTTCTTCATTTATGTTTTCATGGTATAAGGATTAATTAATTGCAAAGACCCGTAGAATTCAAGGAAATTGTTTTCTTAATTTTCTTTGGGATTTTACAAGGACGTAGTTTCTGACGACACCTGATTCTGAGGCCTGGTGTGCCCGGAATCATTTTCCGAAGTTTGGCTCGGGTATGTTCAGTGAACGAACGAGCGGGTTTTTCTAACTTTTGAACCGGTTCTCGGAATCGAATTCTGAAGGCACTGATGGAATCACAGCGCCAGTATTTGCTTAGAAATGCCATTTCCGGAGTTTCTTTTTCTCGGGTGTGGTTTTTAATTTTTGGGGTTAAGTTAAGAAAATAAAATAAAGTGGTGCAACAACTTTATTTTTATTTCACTTAAAGACACTTAAAACCACTTAAAGACACTTAATCTAAGTTGAAGCGGATAGGGTGGAACCCAAAATATCATACCCTCTTGGTAGGATATTTGTGAGGTGGGTCCCGCACGAGCCCCACCGTTTCTTTTCCCCTAAGAAAGGCACCCGTCAAAACTCCTCTTTAATGAAAGTCAACTGGTGCGTTTTCTAAACTCTCAACGCCCCTATTAAATGGACAGTTAAGTCGTTACCATTAATTCACTGAATTAATGTTTCGTTTCTTAACATGTTTTTCAAATTGTTGGCATGTAATAAAATAAGACCAACATACGTTCTTCTTGGGTGCGGATTGTTGAGAGGATTTGGAGAAACTGTATCTTCATCCTCCTTCGCGAAGAATGCGAAGAACACGAAGAACGCGAAGAACGCCGGCCTTCGACGAAAGGCAACGAAGAACTCCGAACCCTCGGAGATCGACGGAGCGACGCCGGGTACCGCGACGCCGACGATCCTCTTCTTCTGTGACGGTCAATTCCGCGAAGAACTCTCGTTCGACGACTATGATGAGGTAGGGGTTTTTTTTAAATCTTTGTGATTTATACCCACGGCATATGATTAAAAATTTGTTGTGAGACTTTTAAAACCTCTAACACGGTGGGTGCGGACTAACGAACAAGTCCGAACCCACCGCCCCTTTCATTCTTGGTGTGCGAAATGGCGGACGTCGACAAAGCAGGCCGCACAGGCGACGCGGGGTCCTCACAGTGAAAAACGGACCCCGGGAGGAAGTTTGGCGAAGACGGTGCAAATTTCCGACCACCGGAACTTGTCCGGTGGCCAGCGGAACATCCCGTCGGTGCGCCGCGGGAGGAAGCCGCCGCGGCTGAAGCCACGGTGGCAGCAGCGCGGTCCCACGACCGCACGGGACTGGGGGAGCACGGAACGCGGTTGGCTGTCGCGTCCGCTGGAAAGGGCGGCTCCAAGCGGGGTCGCAGTTCCCTCATGCGGGGGCAGCACGCCCCCCGCCCGTAGCTCGGCCGTAACAGCCGAGCCGACCCGCCGACAGGGCCGGGTCGCGCCCAGGCCGGGCCGTGCCACCCAGAATGGGCAGGGTCATACCATCCGGGTCAGACCCGGACCCGGGTCTGGTCGACCCGGTTCGGGCCGACCCAGGGGGGTTGTGCCGGGTCGGTCCGGGCCCAGACCCCCAGTTTTCAGACCTTTTCGGTCTTTTTCTCATAACATGAGCTACAGGGCTCTGAACGATGCACCATCAGTAGCGATGCGATACTTGGATCAAGACGGTCGTTTCGGTATATCGCACTCAAGGTTTCGGGGTACTTTGGGTTTGGCCGAGTTGGTTTGTACACGAAACCAACCGGGCCCTCGGAGCGGAAACACTTATATCTTAAACTCCGGACGTCTGATTGGCGTTCCGTCGACTTTTATGGATTCTTATAAGTGAGACGGATCTTTTGGCTTACTACACCCAAGGTTTGGATGCAGGTGGAGTACGGTCGGGTTGGTTTTTCCTTAAAAAACAACCGGGCCCCTTGGACGAAAAAGCCAATAACTCTCCGACCGGGCGTCCGATTGACGTGCCGTCTGTGACGTTGAGTTCCTGTTGACGATACGGAACTTTTGGATACATCAACTCTGGACTGTGTGTCAGTTGATGTATCAGCCTCTTGGCTCGTGGAGCGGAGCCTCCCGAACGAGCTTGTTGTGTGCGGGAACCCTAGTGTTGGCTACGACTGCGACGACGACGACGACTATGCAGAGATCCTCAGTGGATTCGATGATGACTGTGCAGAGATCCTCATTGGATTCGGCGACGAATACATCACTCAGTGATCCTACGTGGGTCAGTACTACAAATCCTGTGTGGGTCTGATCCTGTGTGGGTCAGCGCTCAGCGGTCCTTTGTGGGCCAGTGCCTACAGATCCTGTGTGGGTCTGATACTGTGTGGGTCTTTGCGGGGGTCAGTTACCTATCGATCCGGTGTGGGTCAGATCCTTTGTGGGCCATTGCGGGGGTTAGTTACCTATCGATCCTTTGCGGGTCATTGTGGGGTTAGTACCTATTTATCCTTTGTGGGTCTGACGGCTTAGATGAATCAGTGGAAATATCTGATCATCTCTATCGTCATACAAAGAAGTATTCATGTGTGAGCTAAATCATGTTTGCTTTCCTATGTGGATTGTGTTGTGCTATCCTGTGTGGATTTATGTTTTTCTTTCTTGTGTGGACTGGGTTGTACTTGGGTTCGGATGTTGGAGCCGAACGAGAATTGATGACTTAGGTATATGTATGGGCATATACCTAAGCAGTGTCGGATGTTACTTTGTGATTGTATCTTTCTTTTGTGGATTATCCTTTGTGGATTCTGGGAGACCTTCAGGGGTCTCGGGGTCCCTACTGAGTAGCTTATACTCACCCATGCACAGGATATGCCCGCACTACGTTATGTTGGTTGCAGACGATGGAAAACGCTGATCGAAGTTGAGGCATGCGGAGCAGGACGGTACCTGGAGGTGGACCACTGGGCGGGACGTACTTGGAGCGGTCGGCTGGACCCGAGGAGCAGTGGAGGCTATCTGTACCCACCCTTCAGGTGGGATTTCCGGTGGACAGCTCGACGTTACGGATTTACTTTTCAGTTGTTGTTTTTCCTCTCCAGTTGTACTTTACTTTCAGTTTGGGTTTTTATACTGGCCCACTTGGTTTTCCGCACTTACTGTTGTACTCAGTTTTTACTTAGTTTTTACTTCTTCCTTCTTGCTCTGTAGTGTTTGTGTTTTACTTTACAAAGGCAATGCCTTCCCTTTTTACTGGGATTTACGCCTTGGTTCTAGTCGCCAGCCCCTGGCCTATAGAAGGCGGGCTTGGGGTAGTCACGGCATGGGCCCCGAGGACGGGTCGTGACAAATTGGTATCAGAGGAGTTCGGTTCTACCGCAGAACTCAGGACTCTGATCTTTTTCTATGTGAAGAAATAGTGTTTAGCGTATTGGGTTTGGTTATCAGTCCAGGGAGTCCAGTGTTGGTGTGGCGGCCAACGTATCCATACACCAGGACCCTGACTTCTGATTTCCGACTTAATGCACAAAATCATTGATTGCGTGTGTGTTTCATGTTTTCTTTGTGATTACTTTGTGTCAGCTCACCAGGTATACTGTTCTGACCGTGGAGCATCTGTTTCCTTTTTCCGGATGGCCCCACGACGGAAGCCAGCTAGGGTTCCGAGAGTTGAGCGTGACAACAGCCCACCGAGCGACGGGGCCTCTGTACATGCCCTTTGACAGCTGAGGCACCGGAGGTACCTATACCAGCCGATCCACTGATGCTTCCAGCCCCAGCCGCTGACGATTCACGTTGCCTTAGTGCACTGCATGAGTTCCAGTGCCAGCGACCGCCCATATTCCGCGGGGAGACGGACCCCCAGGCAGCCGAGGACTGGCTGGAGGCAGTGGTCCGAGTTTTCATGTTAGTGAGGACACCAGCAGACCTCATGGTGATCTTCGCGGCGAGCCTACTGCATGTGGCAGCAGGCAGATGGTGGAGCTTGATGCTCCAGGTGCACGATGAGGCATCTCTTCTCTGGACGGACTTTGAGAGTATCTTCTGCTCAGAGTTTGTCCCAGCCACCCTCTGTGCGGTGCGCATCCAGGAGCTTCTTCAGCTTCGACAGGTCAGCTTGACGGTCGCCCAGTACTCGGCAAGATTTACCGATCTCTCGTGTTACTCGAAAGACATGGTACGGGACCCAATCTTCCTGGCCCGGACCTTTGAGCAAGGATTGAGACATGAGATTAGGGAATCACTGATCTCCCTCCGCATTCTGACCCAGGCAGGAGTATTGGAGCGATCCCTTCTTATCAAGAGCTTTCTTTCTGAGTCTACACCAGCGGTGAGACCTACTGCGGGGCGGCACGTAGCAAAGTCTTCTACGGAAGGCAGTCAATGGATGACTCATGGGTCCAGGTAGACCAGACCCTCACACAGATGACCTCAGGACACTGGCTCAGCAGTGTGGGGCACACAACGTGGAGCCAGTCTTTTGAGAGGCAGGCAGTTCTACACATGCGGCGGGCAGGGTCACATGGCTCGTGACTGCCCGAACCACCGTGCCGAGGAGCAGAAGACGGGTGAGGGGCCACCCAGGCAGAGGAAGAGGGTCGACCGTGGTGTTCCACAGGGAGCAGGCGGACAAGGAAGAGGAGCTGGCCGAGCAGCAGGTGGTGGGCGATGCTTTGAGGCTCTACCACCACCACCACCAGGAGGTCCACCCCGGCCACAGGGAGCTGGCGGGCAGAGACAAGCACAGCTCCAGACAGCGGAGCCTACGACCACGGCGCACCTGAGATGATTCGAGGTACTATCTGTGTCTATTCCACCATTTATGAAGTTCTTATAGACACAGGAGCGAGTCACTCTCTCATAGCCTCTTCCCTTGTTCAGAGCTCGGAGATTCCGACAGAGCTGTTGGCTCGATCCTTACGGCTAGAGACTTCTACAGGAGCAGACTCGACGATTACGCACTGGTTCCAGCAGAGTGAGCTTACTCTAGGAGGCGAGAGCTTCGGCTGGGATCTTCTTGTAGCGGCATCAAGGCCTTACGACGTCATCTTGGGAATGGATTGGTTATCTACAGTCCATGCTCAGATCGACTGTTTTAGGCGCAAGGTGCGATGTGTACGCACCGATGGGAGCAGGTTCACCTTCACTGGTGAGAAGGGAGCCTTCGCAGCACAGGATGGACTTCCACAGAGGAGAGTATAGCCCATCACTCATCAGTTGGCTAGCCTCATCCTAGGAGCAGTTGACGTGCGGAGTCCTCGTTTTCCTACAGTGGTGGATCAGTATACAGACGTCTTTCCCGACGACGTTCCAGGACTACCTCCTCATAGAGAGGTATACTTTTATGTTGATCTGTACCCCAGGACAGCCCCGATATCTACCCCAGCATATCGGATGGCCCCCGCTGAGCTTCGAGAGCTACGGGTACAGTTGGAGGACTTGCAGGGAAAGGGATTCATCCGACCCAGTGTTTCACCCTAGGATTCCCCGATATTGTTCGCTAAGAAGGCAGACGGGAGCTTGAGACTTTGTGTCGACTATCGTCACCTGAACCAAGTGATAGTCAGGAACAAGTATATGCTACTGAGGATTGATGACCTCTTCGATCAGCTCAAGGGAGCACGGTGGTTCTTAAAGATAGACCTCAGTTCTGGCTATCATCACTCAGAGTTCGGGACGAGGACGTGCAGAAGACAGCCTTCAAATGTCGGTATGGCCACTGTGAGTTCTTGGTTATTCCTTTCGGTGTAACCAATGCTTCAGCAGTGTTCATGGGCCTCATGAACAGGATCTTTCAGCCATACCTCGATTGATTTTTCGTGGTCTTCATCAATGACATTTTGATATACTCGACGACTGAGGAGGAGCGCGCCTACCACTTTTGAGTTGTACTGGACACACTTCGAGAGAACCAGCTTTATGGAAAGCTCTTGAAGTGTTAGTTATGGATACGCGAGGTCCACTTCATGGGACATGTCATCTCTGAGGCAGGAGTTGCAGTGGATCCTGCGAAGATCGAGGCAGTTCTAGCTTGGGAGCCACCCAAGAGCGTGACGGAGGTGCGGAGTTTCTTGGGACAAGCTGGATACTATCATCGATTTGTGCCAGTATTCTCCAGAGTTGTGGCACCACTCTCAGCTCTTACGAAGAAGGGGAAACCCTTTGTGTGGTCCGACAGATGCCAGAAGAGCTTCCAGGAGGTGAGACAGAGATTGACCAGCGCCCCTATCTTGAGGCTTCCAGAGGAGAGAGTTGGGTATGTAGTCTACTGCGATGCATCAGGGAATGGACTCGGATGTGTCCTAATGCAAGAGCGGGTGGTGATCGCCTATGGATCACGTTAGTTGATTCTGCATGAGCATAACTAAGCTACCCATGACCTGGAGTTAGCAGTAGTGGTATTCGCTCTGAAGACATGGAGACACTATCTGATGGGCGAGCGCTTTACAGTCTTTTCTGACCATCAGAGTCTCAGGTACATCTTCTCTCAGAAGGACCTGAACCTGAGACAGCGGCGATGGCTCGAGTTCCTCCAGGACTATGACTTTGAGATATTCTATACTCTTGGGAAGGGGAATGTGGTAGCTGATGCTCTCAGCAGGAGGATGGGCTTTCAGCTACTTGAGGAGACGACAGAGCAGCTATCCGCTTTGCAGATATCCTTCGTGGATAGAGATGGAGCAGCCTTCCTTCAGTCTCTCACAGTCAACCCTCCACTACTGCAGCGGGTCAGAGAGGCACAACATGGAGATGCTGACTGTGAGACGCGGCGTGCACAGATATCCTCAGGACAGGCACCTGATGGTTTCTCATTTGGAGTAGAGCATGACGTCCTTTTCAAAGGACGTACCTTGGTACCAATTGCTTTACAGGAGGAGGTGCTGAGAGAGTTTCAAACTTCTCCTTTGGTATTACATCTTGGAGTGGAGAAGATGTACCAGGATATCAGACGACATCACTGGTGGCCGGGCATGAAGAAGGTTGTGGCGGAGTTCGTTTCTCGATGCCTCACCTGCCAGAAGGTGAACGCAAAGCACCAGGTGCCAGTAGGCTTGGTACAACCCTTGGAGGTCCCGGAGTAGAAGTGGGACGGGATATCTATGGACTTCGTGACTGGACTTCCACGCACTACCAGAGGTCACGACTCCATTTGGGTGATTGTCGACCGACTCACCAAGTTGGCTCACTTCTAGCCCATCAGTTAGCAGGGCTCAGTGGAGAGCTTGGGGCATCACTACGTTCAAGAGATTGTACGGCTTCACGGTGTGCCATCATATATCGTCTCTGATCGAGATACTCGCTTTACTTCCCGGATTTGGAAGGGGTTGCAGGAGGCGTTCGGGACACAGCTACGTCTGAGCACCGCCTTTCACCCTCAGATGGATGGTCAGACGGAGAGGACCATTCAAACTCTCGAGGAAATTCTCCGCGCATGTGTCCTCGACTTTGGTCGCAGCTGGGAGGACCACCTACCCTTGGTGGAGTGTGCGTAAAACAACAGCTACCACTCCACCATCGGGATGACACCATACGAGGCGTTGTACGGCCGACTTTGCAGATCTTTTTTGTGCTGGACAGACCCTGGGGAGTTAGCACTTGTGGGACTGGAGATGGTCCAGGCCACGACAGAGAAGGTCCAGATCATCCAGGAGCAGATGAGGATAGCTCAGAGCCGGCAGAAGTCTTATGCTGACAAGAGGCAGAGGCCACTAGAGTTCGAGGATGGTGACCACGTCTTCTTGTGTTTCTCACCTCGACGTGGATTACGAAGATTTGGCCGAGGCGGCAAGTTGTCTCCAAGCTTCATCGGACCCTTCCAGGTCCTCAGCATGATTGGCGAGGTGGCTTATCGCCTGGCTCTACCACATCAGTTTCACCGGGTGCAAGACGTCTTCCATGTATCTCAGCTGAGGAGATACGTGCACGACCCGACGCATATCATTGACCATGGGGAGCTAGACATTGATGATGGGGAAAATCTTGCGGAGGTCCCGGTGGAGATCGAGGATCGATAGGAGCGGGTCCTACGTGGACGGTAGATTCCTCTAGTGCGCATCAAATGGCAGCATAGGAACCTCTAGGAGAGAACTTGGGAGCAGGAGGCTCAGATGCGTACTTAGTACCCGCATTTGTTTCTCTAGTTTATGATGTCTCTTTATGGGGACGTAAATCCCTGAGGTGTGAGTGATGTAAAGATCCATAAAATTAAATGAAATTTTTTTCTTAATTTTCTTTGGGATTTTACAAGGACGCAGTTTTTGACGGCACCTGATTATGAGGCCCGGTGTGCCCGGAATCATTTTCCGATGTTTGGCTCGGGTACGTTCAGTGAACGAATGAGCAGGTTTTTCTAACATTTGAACCGGTGCTCAGAATCGAATTCTGAAGGCACAGATGGAATCGCACCACCCATATTTTCTTAGAAACGCCATTTCCGGAGTTGCGTTTGCTCGGGTGTGGTTTTTAATTTTTGGGGTTAAGTTAAGAAAATAAAATAAAGTGGTGCGACAACTTTATTTTTTATTTCACTTAAATCCACTTAAAACCACTTAAAGCCACTTAATCTAACTTGAAGCGGATAGGGTGGAACCCAAAATATCCTACCCTCTTGGTAGGATATTTGTGAGGTGGGGCCCGCATGAGCCCCACCATTTCTTTTCCCCTAAGTAACGCACCCGCGAAAAATCCCCTTTAATGAAAGTCAACTGGTGCATTTTCTAAACTCTTAACGCCCCTATTAAATGGACAGTTAAGTCATTACCATTAATTCACCGAATTAATGGTTTGTTTCTTAACTTGTTTTTCAAATTTTTGGCATGTAATAAAATAAGACCAACATACGTTCTTCTTGGGTGCGGATTGTTGAGAGGATTTGGAGAAACTCTATCTTCATCCTCCTTCGTGAAGAACGTGAAGAACGCGAAGAACGCGAAGAATTCCAGCCTTCGACGAAAGGCAATGAAGAACGCCGAACCCTCAGAGATCGACGACGTGGCACCGTGTACCGTGACGTCGACGATCCTCTTATTCCGCGATGGTCAATTCCGCAAAAAACTCTCATTCGAAGACTACGACGAGGTAGGGGTTTGTTTTATTTATATATTTGTGATTTATACCAATGGCATATGATTAAAAATTTGTTGTGAGACTTTTAAAACCGCTAACGCGGTGGGTGCGGACTAACGAACAAGTCCGAACCCACCGCCCCTTTCGTTCTTGGTGTGCGAAATGGAGGACGTTGACAAAGCAAGCCGCACGGGCGACGCGGGGTCCTCACAGTGAAAAACGGACCCCAGGAGGACGTTTGGCGAAGACGGTGAAAATTTCCGACCACCGGAACTTTTCTGGTAGCCCGCGGAACAGCCCGCCGGCGGCAGATAACGGCGGCGCCCGGCGCGCCGCCGGAGGAAGCCACATCGGCAACAGTGCGGTCCCACGACCGCGCGGGACTGGGGGAGCACGGGACGTGGCTGGCTGCCGCGTCCGCTGGAAAGGGCGGCCCCAAGCGGGCCCGCGGTTCCCTCACGCGGGGGCAGCACGCCCCCCACCCACGGCTCGGCCGTAACAGCCGAGCCGACCCGCCGGCTGGGCTGGGTCGCGCCCAGGTTGGGCTGGGTCACGCCATCCGGGTCGGACCCGGACCCGAGTCGGGTCAACCCGGTTCAGGCCGACCCAGGGGCGGTATGGCCGAGTCGGTCCGGGACTAGACACCCAGTTTTCGGACCTTTTCGTTCTTTTTCTCAAAACATGAGATACAGGCCTCAGAATGACGCACTGTCAGCGGTGATGCGATCATTGGATCGAGACGTTCGTTTCGGTATATCGCACTCAAGGTTTCGGAGTACTTTGGGTTTGGCCGAGTTGGTTTGTACACGAAACCAACCGGTCCCTCGGAGCGGAAACACTTATATCTTAAACTCCGGACATCCGATTGACGTGCCATCGACTTCGATGGATTCCTCTAAGTGAGACAGATCTTTTGGCTTACTCCGCCCGAGGTTTGGACATAAGTGGAGTATTTTCGGGTTGGTTTTGCATTAAAACCCAACTAGACCCCTGGGACAAAAAAGCCAATAACTCTCAGACCGGGAGTCCGATTGACGCGCCGTCTGCGACGTTGAGTTCCTGTTGACAATACAGATCTTTTGGATACATAAACTCTAGACTATGATTCAGTTGATGTATCAGCCTCTCGGCTCGTGGAGCGGACCCTCCCGAACGAGCTTGTTGTGTGCGGGAACCCTAGTGCTAGCTGCGACTGCGATGACGACGACTGTGCAGAGATCCTCAGTGTATTCGACGACGATTGTGCAAAGATCCTCAGTGGATTCGGAGACGACTAAAGCACTCAGCGATCTTACATGGGTCAGTGCTACATATCATGTGTGGGTCTGATCCTGTGTGGGTCAGCGCTCAGCGGTCCTGTGTGGCCCAGCGCCTACAGATCCTATGTGGATCCGATCCTGTGTGGGTCTTTGCGGGGGTTAGTTACCTATCGATGTTGTGTGGGTCAGATCCTTTGTGGGTCATTGTGGGGGTTAGTTACCTATCGATCCTTTGTGGGTCAGATCCGTTGTGGGTCATTGCGGGGGTTAGTACCTATTGATCCTTTGTGGTTCCGACGGCTTAGATGAATCAGTGGAAATATCTGATCATCTCTATCGTCATACAAAGAAGTATTCCTGTGTGAGATGAATCTTTTTTTTCCTATGTGGATTGTGTTGTGCTATCCTATGTGGATTTACGTTTTGCTTTCTTGTGTGGACTGGGTTGTACTTGGGTTTGGATGTTGGAGCCGAACGAGAATTGATGACTTATGTATATGTATGGGCATAAACCTAAGTAGTGTCGGATGTTACTTTTTGATTGTATCTTTCCTTTTTGGATTACCCTTTGTGGATTCTGGGAGACCTTCGGGGGTCTCGGGGTCCCTACTGAGTAGCTTATACTCACCCCTGCACGGGCTATGCCCGCACTACATTGTGTTGGTTGCAGACGACGGACAGCGCTAATCGTAGTTGAGGCTTGCGGAGCAGGATGGTACCTGGAGGTGGACCACTGGGCGGGACGTACTCGGAGCGGTCGGCTGGACCCGAGGAGCAGTGGAGGCTATCTGTACCCACCCTTCAGGTGGGATTTCCAGTGGACATCTCGACGTTGCGGCTTTACTTTTCAGTTGCTGTTTTTCCTCTCCAATTGTACTTTACTTTCAGTTTGGGTTTGTATACTGGCTCACGTGCTTTTCCGCACTTACTGTTGTACTCAGTTTTTACTTAGTGTTTACTTCTGCCTTCTTGCTCTATGGTGTTTGTGGTTTACTTTACAAAGGCAATGCCTTCCCTTTTTACCGGGATTTATGCTTTGGTGCTAGTCGCCAGCCCCTGGCCTATGAAAGGCGGGCTTGGGGTAGTCACGGCACGGGCCCCGAGGACGGGTCATGACATTCATGTTGGTCTTTATAATTTAGTTGTATATTTCATTTTTATTCCATTATTATTTGTTAATCGATACTAATAAACCCATCACACATACCATGGTGAAATATTTGATGTGTTTCTTTGGATTGAAGTCCAAATTGGATCAGGTAGGGACACTGTAAGTGGGGGTGAATTGGTTTTCCCTTATTTTACTATTTTTTATTTATTTCAATTATACCCTATTGATACACGAAAAATTATCTTGGTTTAGAGATATAGATTTTTTAATATTATATCAAACCATAATACAACATGAAATACATTAATTAAAAAAGAATAGTAGCACACATGGTTTTTACAAGGTTCGACTCCAATGAAGAAATCTACTCATAAATTTCTTCAACTACTATAGTGACATAGATTATCACTATTATTATTGAAATGATTACAAGTAGATTAAAATTTCATGCAAGGAATAGACAGTTATTGACCATTTTCTTAGAGTAGCTATCAACCACTTTCTTTAAGTTATCTCTTAAAATATTATTTTGACTCATAATTAGAAAACAAACCTTGTTTATATTTGTATATCTTGTCTCCAATGGTCCGTTATGAACTCCATGAACAATATCTTCCTTCAGCCCCATATTTCATGAAATAAATAGTAATTTTATTTTCTTCCTCAATGGATATGTCTTCAATCACCATGATATGATCAATAACACTCCATGTCAGTTTTCCTTGTTATTCAACTCAACAATATGGTGATTTTGAATCCTAATAGTTCTTAAATATTCATGATTCTCAAAAAATGATAATCTAGAAAAGAATCTTTTTCAACTCTTTCTCTCTCAATTATATTTTATTATATATGTATATTGTAGGGATTATCCTTATTTTTCTTTAATGTAAACGTGTGTCTTTTTGGATGTAGTAATATTCATTCTTTGATACATAGAAATATTTCACAGTGTAATTTTGTATCAGGTTCACTATATATCATCCATTTTTCTTATCCTAATCATTTTATATTCATAGAAATACCATGAATTTTAGTTTCGTATTATAATATGGAAACCTCATGAATAATAATAATGAGATATTTTCATCTAAACTGATATATATTTTCTATTTGAATGATCAAAAACCTTCATTTAAATCGTAGAAAATATCTCTAGTTAAATTTCCAATGGCTTGAGATATTTTCAATTCAAATTCTTCAAAAAAACCCATGGATTTTAATTCAATTAAACTTTATCCATATATGCAGCGTTATGACATGGAAATTCCTTCTCATTTCATGGACTTCCCTTTCTTCATTACATAGCTTCATGGAATGATCCATATATTGAAGGTTATTCAATCTGTTCTAATCTTGATTCAATATTGTTTTCAGTAATTATGAAATTTATTCTCAGGAAAACCTATCGCATGCATCATTTGATTTGATTTTATTCAAAATATTTTATTATATAATTCCTTAATTATTTTAAATGTAATGAAATATAAGAAGTTTATGTGTACCTTTTGACATATTGTTGACAACATTGTGATTTCTATAAAACATACAATGTAATTTAATCAACCCTGTGACGTTTTTTACTATAAAATTTACTATAAAAAATCATAAAATGTTTATGAACCTTCTGAGGTCGAAACCGTATGATTTTTATTAATAGTAAAAAGTACAGTAAAACCATATGATTTTCATGAAAAATATTATGATGTTTCCCTTCTCAATTTTTCAAAAATGGAATTAACCTTATCAACTCTTGGGAAATGAAAAAAAGGGCTATTGATAACATTATAATGTTCCTTGGAAAACCATATTATTTTTTTCATTTTTTTTTTACTCTTCTATTTTAACCTTATAAAGTATTTCATATACCTTACAATATTTATTATGATCCATGCAAAATTTTCCTTACCCATTTTTTTAGACATCTAGCTGTATCCAACCTTTTGAGGATCTTATGATAAATCCTATGAATCCTAGTAGATTTAAGACTATAATATCATTATTATAAACTACATATTCCAAAAAAACCTACTCAATTAAATCTATTTAATAGTCATATCTAATATTTCAAATTAACCTCAAACATCATCCAAAATTTATTTTTCACTTGTTATCAACATCCTTGAACACCAATATCCTTTCTATGGTTTCTCACCAAGTTTTTATGCTTGTTGCCTCTTTAAATAAATGTTATTAAAGATCTATCTAATATCCACCTTCTTCCCTTTATGATAATCTTTAGTGGACACTTCTACTACCTCCTGTAATACTTGTCTTGACTCCCATGAATATTGTCTCTCTAATTATATGATATGAGAGATTTTTCAACAAATATATCTATCAAAGCACTCCAAGGTGATTTTATTAATACAATCAGAATAATTATTTTTATCTTATAAATTTTGGGTGAGTAGAATCTCATAATACCATCTTATTATCACCCTTTTAATTAGTTCCGTATAATAAGAAATGCATACCATTTTTTATTTTATTATGCTCTACCACATAACTAAAACATATCATGAATTAAATTTATTTCCAATTGGTACATTAACAAAAAAACAACCCCCATATTCAATACTCAGTTAGGCTCCACAATATCCCCCTCTATAATTATTTTTAGTATCACTTCACATTATGAAGTCATTTTTTATCTCCCCTTATTAAAAATAAGTGAAAAGGGTAAAAATATGGGAGCATCCTTATCATCCTAAAACACATTCTATGGTTTTCATAACAACTTTATCTCACCCGTTTTTTCATAGTTACGTCCTAAAAAAATTATTCAGAGAAGAATGGAATCATATTTCATTCATACAAATTATTATTCAATGAAACAACTCATTGTCTTTATGGGTAAACAAGATGTAAATAAATATTGATTAACCTAGACTAGAATGTTATCCACAAACATTCTAGTATGGGGAACTAATTATATATCTTTTTACAAGGGATGATTAAATATATCTAACAATATTTTCATACCATGTACTCATTTTCAACAAAAAAAAATATATTCATGTACAAGATATATAACCCCCCTTGGATATATATTTTCATTATCAATATTAAATACCCCTTCAAATAATGATTTGGTACAATTAAAAAATCATATAAAAGTTATAAAAATACATAAAACATCCAATTTATAAGGGGTAACCAATATTCATATTAATAATACATATCTTATGGATTCTTATTTTTCCCTCCCCCATAAGTGATTCACTCCATAGTCTTTATCATGTTTTTTCTTCTTCAAAGATAATCTCCAAGCATCCTTTTATACTATGTTAATTATTAATCACTACATGATGGATTACACCTTTTAGATATATAGATATTAAAATAATTATTTATTTATAATTCTTAAAATATGAAAAACACCATGATTGTATGAAATATTTTTTTTCAAATAAATTTAATTTCTTTGATAGCTAGTGTTATACGCAATTCCAACTTTAAATAAAACATAATATACTATTAAAATTTTATTATTTAATGTGATGGTTATCTCATGCCTTTTGGATTTGAGGGTAATAATATGAATATCTTAATTATTAGAAACGTTTCATTTATACTTGTATAAAATAACATTATTGGTTATAAATTGATTAAAAATGAAAAAAATATCATTTGAATGAAAAAGAAATATTTTTTTTCCGAAAATATTATGCTCGTAATATGTTTTATCTTATTAAATTAAATTTGAAATTATTGATGAATTATTTTAATGACATTTTTATATTATATATCCTATAAAAAATTTTATTATTCGTCTAATATTTTACTATTCCTCGGATAATAATTAATCAATTTGTATGATTAAACCTAATTTTTTTTAAAAAAATGGTTTTTTCATGTATTGCATGATTATTTTAAAATTAATTTCTTCTACATTTATAAAATTTATTTGAAGAAATGATCGTAGTTTTTTAAATAATCATTTAAAAATTAACTTATTTTAAATTTTTCAGAATTTTATGAATATTTTATTTTTTTGATGAAGAGTTAAAAATACATACTATTATTAAAAAATGTCTTCTCATATAAAGAAATAATAAGGTAATATTTATTTTTAATGGATTTAAAATAAAAATTAATTCAATTATATAATTATTATGAATCCAATTTTGTTTATTGGAATTAAATTTCTATTCAATTTTGATATTAAAACCTTTTATACTAATGAAATTTCTTTATTGGGAAATCTCTTTTTCGTTGCATTTGCAGATTTAATTTTAAATTAAACTCTTACACTTATGTTAATTGAATTTGGAGAAATTTATTCCATATTTATAATCAATATAAATAATATTATATAATAAGGAAAAATAATTTTTTTCATAATGAATAGTAAAAATAATAAAAATTCGTTACCACTATTAAGGTTAAAAAATATATTTTAGGGATTAAACTAAATAGAAAATGGTTAATATAACCGAAAAACTTGTTTAATTTATGTTTTATTTACATATTTTAACATTATCTCATATAAGGTCTAGGAATGGTCTATTTTGGTACCTTTTTCCAAGAAAATGACATGAAATTCTTGTAAAACATCTAAAAATTAAAACTGTGCCACTCACCTTAATTATAACAGAGAACCTTTTATTCTCCTACATTCACCCTCAAAAGTAATTTTGGTTTATAAAATAACTTCCCATACCCCTTAATTACTTTCATTAACACATCATAGTGTCCATTTTGTGATTAATAAACCCTCCAATGATGGCTTTTGGTGCAAACCTAAATATGTTTTCCAAAAAATATGTATCATTCTTAACCGATCATTATTGTTTTATTTTTTCTTTATCCTCCATAAAATATTATTACACTATTATTAAATAATAAAACCAATATATTAAATATAATTATATTTTATTTTCTTAATTTAATAACCTATATCCATCTCATATTTTATCAAATGGCATACGAAACTATTAATCATGTGTACGGTGGACTACCACAACGCATACCGATATAATTCATTTTCCATCACCACCAATCATAGAAATATAAAATAAATTATTTATAGTATATATGAAATATTTATGAAATTATAATACTTATTTAAATATAATATCAAATCTAAATTTTTACCTTCAACTCTTTTTGAAAAGAATGTCATCACTTGTGAATAATTGTGGACTATCACAACCACGAAGTGATATGATATTTTTTTCCATTTTATTTTTACATATATGGAAATAAGAATTGATTTTATGAATATATATTATATATTTTATCAAAAAAATATTTTCAAAGGTTATTTATTATTTTTTTTTTCATTTTTTCCATCTATCAAAAAATGGAAATGACTTTCAAGCGTACATATAGCCTACTGTCTCCATTAATGGTGTAATTAATTTTTTTTATCACTTTCAATTTATAACTATAAATATGTACATAATGAATATATATGATATTTAATTCATTTATAAACTTTTTGAGATGACTTATCTATGATCAATTTATGAGGACCATAAGTAATGAACCAATATATCTAAGAAAAATGAAGGATTTATCACCCGGAACAGTGATTTTAAAAAATAATTATTAATAAACGGGTGATAGAATGATATAAATATATCATATATGGAAAAATATATATTATTATAATTCTATAATATATTTATAATAAACCTATATTTATTATACATTATTTTTGAACACCTATGAAGGATGTTAGACCTGAGGTAAGGGACTTTTGTTTCTATTTTATATTTATGAGACACATGCCATATTCAACATTTGTTTCTTTTATATGTTGTATATATTTCACATGAATTATCTTTATGATAATTCTTATGAAATTCTTTATGATTTAAATATCCACAAAATTTTATTTCTTTCATTAGTCTTTTGATTTAATAATTTCGAACACAGTAAGGGTTTTATATTACAATCTCATTATTTTTTGGGAGTTTTTATGATTATATTTCCAATGATGAAATACCATGTTATATCTATAGATAATATCCTGAATTTTATTCTCATATGGTCATATCTAGAGAATAAATGTTTTCCTTATGTTTTCTCATCTAAATACTCAAGGGACCGAAAGATAATTTTATTGAAAATAGACTTTTCGGATAAAAATTATTTTTCTTCCATATACATGCCTTCTAAAAGGGATTTAAATAATTTTTTTGATATTATAATATTATTTTTGAAATTTATTTTAACCCATTTCTTAATATTCATAGAAAATTTTGAAATGAATTATATTTTCATTTTTTAAACAAGTTACTTTTGTTTTTTTCTTTTAAAAGTGTGAAAGTGATTTTTTCTGTTAATTTCTTATACATAAATGGAATTTTCAACTATCACAGCCGATCATTGATGTTATTATTTATTATAATTATATAAGTTTGTTTTAAAGTACCATAATTTTGATAATATTTTTTAAAAGATTAGTTTTTAAAAGTTATTTTCAAAGTAGAAATGGTTACTTCCACCCAGAATGTTTTAGAGATATTTTAATAATATTTATATTCATAAATGATAAAAATCATTGATTCCAAATTTACTCTATTAGGGTTATGATTTAAGGGTACTATACTAATTATTTCTCTATATAGTTAATGATAATGATGAAAATATATTTATGAACCCCATTCCTTTTCCATTAGTTTTGCTATAATGAATTGATGAAATGTTTATGAAACCCATTTATTTTCCATTGGTTATGAAATAAACTCTTATTTCTGAATCCCATTTCTTTTTCATAGGTTACAATATTATTAGTGATTTATGGTCTTCTGGAACACATTTTTATGATTTCCAAAGGTGATGTGTGGCCAGAATTATGTAGCCATCCAATTCATGGGATAATGATCGTTATCTTTTGAGAAAAATAGGACTGGAATGGGGAGTAAACATAGTTATGTAAGGTACTTTATCAACTATGATATTCATGGGTGTTATCCTTGACTACTATGATGATTTTGGGAGTGATCCCCATCCGCTATAATAGTCTCAGATGAAATCATTCAATATTATGAAAATGATTTTCTATTCATATCTGTATGTCATAAAATTAATTTTTATAAAAATGTTACTCTCTCATGGATAATGTTACTTGATTCCTTTATGATTTATATCTTTTGAATTTCCATGATTTATTCAATGTCCCAATATTATATTATATGATATGTAGGGTGTGGTTGTTAAACTTATTTTGCATGTTATTTTTTTCTTATGTTCATTTTATATTCAAGTGATCCCTAATATCTACCTTGTTTACCCTTACTAAGGATCCAAGATCATCCTTTCTAATGATTCCTTTCCCCATGTTATAAAGAACACAATTATGTTTGGTATGTCTAATAGGGGTGATAGTTATGGAGAACTATGTGGTAAATGATATAGATATCTTACGAAAACGTTTCTTTTGTGTCAACATTTCCAAAGGAACAATAACTATATGATTCAGGCATGGATAATTTTGTTATGTAATGAATATTAATCTATTACGATTTTATATATTTGTATATAAATTAATGGTGACTATAGTTAGTAGAAAAAAAAGGTTTTATTACATTTGGAAACTATGAAGAAAAAACATTATTAAGATTCCTATGGATAGTTCTAAGTATATGATAACATACTAAATTCTTAGTAATGATCATGGATAACCTAGGTTAAACCTAATGTATTAAATATTGAAAATAATTTTTCCTGATTTTTACATCCAATAAATATTTTTTTCATGATTCTATGGTTTCATAATATGATTATTGTTTCTAAAAAAATATTTTTTCATTTTAGCTAATGAATGGAACATGAAAGAGTCATGATAATGCTAGATATGAGAAAAAATGGAATGGTTTTCATCCTGAGAAAAAAAATAATATCTAAGATGGAATAACTTTTTTTACCTTTATACTCACTTACATTAATCAATCCATGGATCATATTGAACATCCAAACTACTAAATAAGGGAACAAGGTTCTATTGGGTTATTGATAAGAAATATTCTATCTTCTTTTAATGGTTTTACTTATCCACTAGTTATTGAGTAATGAAAAAATTCCATTTAAATGATATTTTCCATTTTGCAGTGTTCAGAGAATGAAAAAGTAATTTTATTTGTCTATTATCTGAAATGAGAAGCATATCATTGGTGGAATCTTAACAAGAATATGATGAAAATAAATGAAATGTAATCCATAGAGTGGGATGAGTTTAATGATATTATTTTTTTAGTAAGAACATTCCTCATATTCTTCATATAAAAATAGAGATGTAATTGCTTGATCTAAAGCAGTATCATGATCAATTTGTTGGTCCATATGAGGAAAATTTTACAAGACCTTTGTTGTATGCTTTTGATATTATCATGAAATCATAAAATTAAGGCTTATTAATTCTTATATGGAATAAATGTATGTATCTAAATGTAATTGTCCATAATAAAATTCAATAGCTACAAATAAATTGTTTTATTTTATATTAATGTGGAAATAGATATTTGATTTACCGATCAATATCATGGTTTTGATAAGAAAAGAAATATGGAATTCAAATAAAATTATTAAAACCATGGAGAGAAGAATATGAAACTTCATTTATGATCAATTTGTGGAAGTAATCATGATATAAATTTCTATAAGGGGACTGGAAATGGTTTTATTTATTCAAATGAAATTCATCGGGAAGTCAAATGTTGAAGTGATTTGAAGAAGTCTGTTAATGACATGAATACAGAGAAAGATCCATAGAATGTACCACCCACACTCTGTAATTTAAAATTAAAGGACTATGGGTATTACGTTGACCAGTGATCAAATACATGGGTTAATGATGATGATCTATGTAAATAACCTCTTACGTTCGGCAAAAAATGGAAGTCTCATGTGGTCACTATTTCTGGTGAGGGATTTGTTTAACGATGTCATAAATAGTACACATACCATATAATATAGAACTACTAATATCTTATGTGATTCTAGGTCTACCCACACTTTTATATCTGAATAATTTACTAAGGTTATCCAAGTGTAACATTTATGATTAGATGTTTAAGTAGATGTAATATCCTTAATGGTGTGATGTTCTTATACAAAATCTATAATTCTTCTCTGATTGATGTTCTGTGAATGTTCTTCTTGAAAATATCATTATTCTCCCTATGTTTTAAATTGATGTTATCATAGGCATAGATTGTATTTATCTACATAAATCCCACATAAATTTCAATGTAATGGTTGCACATTTGATATTCCAAACCAACCTATGATTGCATATGAGTTCGATGATAAATATGATCATCACATGGAAATTTCATCCATTTTATGGTTCTCAGTTCTTATTACAAAGAGGTATTTATCTAATATGGTTGAAGAGAAACTCAACATAAATTATATTCATATTTTGTGAGAGGTATTTTTAAAAAATATATATAATTGTTACCCAGTCATCCCCCAAATCATGAAGTGGAGTTTTCAATATAACTCAAGAATTGTGCTACGACTATTTTGAAGAATCCATAGAGAATAACCCTAATTGAATTATCAAATTTATAGAAGAAACTAATAAAACCATGAGTTTTTGTGAATTATAATTTTCTAATATATTATATTAATTTTATATATTTCATTACATGTAACATTGAGTTCATCATGGGTTACACACGAAACCAATTTTTTAGAAATAAT
Source organism: Viscum album (assembly GCA_963277665.1). NCBI lineage: Eukaryota > Viridiplantae > Streptophyta > Magnoliopsida > Santalales > Viscaceae > Viscum > Viscum album. The sequence continues at coordinate 1,253,313,488 of OY728120.1, read as the reverse complement.
TATATAGTTTTAATTTTATTATTTAAAAATGAACTTTATAAACTATTTATTAAACATATAGGTATGTATATTAATAAAAAAAATTAAATTTTCGTTATAATGGTTTTATATAATGAACAAATATTTTAAAAGTTACATAATTTTATGAAAACACATATATTATTCAAAAATAAAATTTTTAGGAAAAAATTTAATTCTTTTTATGAATGAATAATAAATGTTTTTTTGGGAAATATTAGAAAATTTATTTTAGAAAAACAAATTTTCATTTTTGAAATATACATTTACCAATTAGATTGGGATGAATAATTGTGAATTTTATGAAAATATCAAATTTTCAGTAAATAGTGAAAAATGATGGTTTTTGTTAAGCATTCTCTTTTCATTTATAGATTGTAAAAAACATTCAAAATATTTTTTTATTTTTTAGAAAGTAAAATAATTTATTTATTAATATAATTTATTTTATTAGAATCAATTCCAAATTTATTTGATATATTAACTCTTTCTATACTTATAAGAATTTTCCCTTTCAAAAAATACTTTCTTATCGCGTCTGTAGGTTTATTTTTAAAATAAATTCTACCACTTATGTGAATTGAATTAGGAATATATCCCATATAAGAAATCATACTAATTTGTATTTTAAAATAACTTGTACTTTTATTTTTACTATTATTAATAGAAAAATAAGTACAAATTAATTTTCTTGCTTAATGTGAAAATGGATTTACTGGGGGTTAAACTAAAATGATAAGGGGTAAAATGACCTTGAAACTAGTCTAAATCCCATTTTATATCTATATTTTAACCTTTTATACTATAAGTATTGATAATGGACCTTTTTGGATCCTTTTGGATTGAGAAAGACATGGGTACACTTTTTTCATTTTAAAATTTACAAGTGTGCCACTCACCCCCCTTATAAAAGGCCACCCCCTCTCCCCTAAACTTTACACTGAAAAAACCATTTCATTTGGCCAAGACCTACTATAATATATTCCTTACTTACCTAATAATATTTTATAAACCTCATTTTTATTATAATTCCAACTTAAGATTGATTTTGGGACAAACCCTTAGAGGTTACCTGAAGAAGAGGTAACATTATTTAATTAGATTTTTATTTTATTCATTCCACCAATTCTATAAAATATTAGTAAACCATTATTTTATAATAGCCTCATTAAATTACAATCACTGATATGTTTTTATGTGATTTTCATGAACAATAACCATATACTCCTCCCTCAAATGTGAAAAAATTGTTGATCATGTGTATACCAGACATCCCCCATATACCAACACAATTCATTTTCCATCACTACTTCTCATGGCTAGATATGATGAAGCATATAATGCTCGTATATGATATTTAGGATATAATTATACTTCTTTAATTATAAAATCATATATACATTTTTAATTACTATTTTCAAATAATATATGAAGCTTCAAAATGGTATTCAGTAATTTATTATTTGATAATTTAAATGGTTTTATGACCATCTATGTCATTATTTTATTTTGATAAAGTCATAAAAATGATAATTTTCATAAAAATATTATTTTCAACTAAAATAATATTTTCAAAAAATGATCTATATTCATACTATGGAAAATTTTATATTTTAAATTCATAAATAAATTTAACATGATAAAATAATATTTCTAAAAATTATATATATTTCTTTTAATAAAAAATAAAAAAATATAAAGATAAGATAAATTTATTTAAAATTGAACAACTTAAACATTAAGTGATTCTAATATAATTTCTTATCAATTTTATAATTAAAAAAGGATATATTATATCATTTATATATATATATTATATTATCATAATGATCTTTAAAATATGAATATTTTTATCTAATAATGTATCATGTCCTTTGTTTTACTGTGTGTAATGAAAGATATAAAACACAAAATTATTTAAAAGTATATATATATAATAGAAATCTTGGAATTATATATTTCTAAAATTGAAAAGGATTTAATTCTGAATTTACTCCTTAAGAAAATTCCATTAATTTAACTCTTATTAAGGGAATTGATGTGCAATTATTTGTTTTTCCTTTATTTGTATTTCATATTGTTTCTCTATTTATCTCTTATTCATGCCATATTTTTCTTCCCCTATTTATCCTTAGTTATGTTAGGTTATTCCAGATGGGGTTTTGGGAATGATTAAATTTACTTACCAATTTTATTTTTTACCGAACCCACATTAATTTTTTTTATTAGGAAGTGTTTGAGCTGATCATTTTTACAGATTTTTTGTCAATACTTTTATAAGACTCCCTAACTAGTTGTAAAATTATTTAACCTCATTTTTCATCTATACAATATTTGGTTATAGTTGGGTGGGAATTTTAGAATTATGCTTGAATGGACCGAAGGCCTTCTTTTTTTTAATATAGATAATCCCCCTTTTAAGGGTTGAAGGGGAACCCGTACATGACTCGTAGGCCCAAGGCACAAGTCTCGACATGACCCGTAATACATGACTCGAAGGCCCAGAGGCATACCATGCCCAATACATGACCCGTAGGCTCAACCCACTAGAGCTTCCCCTCCCCATCTTCTACATCATTGATTTCCTTTAGCTCCCCACCTACATTGTTGATCGGCTAGCATTACCACGTACAAAGCTGCACGGTGCCTGGTCCCGATGGCGGTTTCCATACCCTCTCATTCTTCCAATCTGGTTAGCTCTGCTTCTGGTGACTGCTACTAGTACTCTGATCCTCATCTGGGGCGTGATCTATGTTAACTGGGCTACTTCATGGTCTTCAATGGAACGAATCCCCTGTGGCCTGAAGGTCTTTGATGGCCCTAAGGCCCTGAGACCCGTAGGCCCAAACCGGTGGCCCAAAAGCCCAAATCAGGTGAATAGTCTGGCTGCTATAGTACTGAACAATGCTGACTACAGTGCCTACTATAGTTCATGCTACAGTGCCGCTACAGTGCATGCTATAGTACTGCTATAGTAACCCAGAAATTCTCCTCCACCCGGTTTTGAACCTAGGTCTCTTGGATGCTAAGCAAGAGCCCTTACCACTTGGGTATGGGCTCGTTGGATTTTAGAATTAGATCGAATAAATTATGATCATTGGATTTCCTCTGTTTAAATGGTTTTGGTTGAAAATTTTATTTTTCTCCTTGCTAGAAATTAAACTGGAAAGGTGGTGGCAAAGTTAATTTTTGTTGAAATGGTGGTATGGCTTTATTTTTTTTAATCCATATTTTACTGATAATTCCCTAATTCATCCTTGGTTTTTCACTAGACTTTAAAATTATGTCCAAAACTGGTATGTAGAAACACTGTTTTAGAGTCTTGAACATTAACACATTGGTTAGTAAAATGACATAGAAAAGAAAAAATACTATATACCTACAAATAATTTTGTTAGTTATTTGATTTATTTATTGGGATATGTTTAAAAAGGGTTGTCATTTTATTTCTCTTAGATTCAAACAAAAGTGATTCAATAGATTTTACCTCATAAAGTTTATTGGTAGTAATACATATGGTGCTAAATTATCATGAATTATAAATAATATTCTTGATAATTTCTTTAGTTTCAACTAGTGACATTTCAATCAATGGTCATCTGGAAGATAAATCTAAAAAATTGTGTCATTGTAAATTATTCCTTGGTAAACGAATAAAAATAAGTTGTGTTCCTTGATTTCTTTTCATGGATAGCTTGAATAGAGCTTTACGAATCTCTCTAGAGACTCATACATTGTTTCTCTGGACACATTCTTGATTCTTTATATTTATTTCTAAATGTAAATACATCTATAATTTGGGATAAATTTTTCTATAAAATTCATTTGAAACTCATCCTAATAGGTAACATCTTCTGAAATTATATCATATAGTTACTCATTGGATACACCCTATATAGAGAATGGAAATTCTATAAATATTCCTTATTCATATGTTAAACCTATTGGATTCATGTTGTCTCATTGAAAGAGATATTTTTTAAAGATCTAAAATCATTATATATGATATTTGAATGTCTTATCAGATGACGTGAATGATTCTAAGGAATTTATTATTCCTAGGTTTTTTATATTGTAGGGTGTACTATAATGATAACATGCTTAATCATTTTTCAAGTCATATTGTATAACTAGTTAATTTCATAAATGGTTATGATAAGATCTAATATGATAAAAAATATTATTTTTAATGTGTAGCACCAATATTCAGATTCTATCCCATATTATCTAACATTAACAACAAAATATTCTTAAGATGAAACACATGGAAGAATGAATGAATTCATGATATGAATTCATAAATGTTCAAAGCTATTTTTTTCAGGTGTTTTGTAACACAATAATAAATTAATATCAAATCAAGGATATTCCTTAAGGTCTTATAAATAGTGGCATTTCATGTGGTAATATCTTTAAAAATAAATGTTTTATTATCTCCATTCTTGGAAACTCTATTCCTTTCACTGATTTATTTTAGAGGCACTTGCATATCATGGGTCTTCAAAGAATCCCACCCATATGATGGGTTATTCACATCATCCTATGGGAACTATACAAGTGATATTCTGATGGGTTTATTTAAGTTATCTTCATAAATCTTGTTAGTTGAAGATAGTAGCAAATTCATCTTCAGTGTAAGGCACACACATTTGTTCTTAATCTATGTTAACATGGATTCAAGTATTAAAAACATTGATATTTGGAATATGGGTTTCTATTTGGTTCTACTACCATGACTAATTGTTATTAGATCCTATGAATCTCATCAATGGAATTAGATATTTACAAAGAACTTTGTTTCTTCAGGTTGTGTTTTAAAATGATGATTTTATATAGTATTTGTTGTGTGGTATTTGGTTTTAAAAAAACATAAATAAAATGAACTATTTCTGGTTTAATAATAATATTAATTTTTTACTATTAAATCACTATTTTTATGACATTTTATATCATAGGGAATAATCCATTTTAAATACTTCTATTTCATTATATCATAGTATATGATATGGTGGTTCAAAAGGTACAACGGTGTTGAACCATGTGAAACAAACTTAGTTTAAAAAAATTGATATGGTATAATATATATCATTAAAATAAACTCCAAACAATTATAATTAAGTACTGTGAATTTTTATATCAGATGATGCAATAGATAGGCATGTGTGAGGCATTGGTATCTTCATACATGAGTACTCGTCATATCCAATGATAACTAGAGCCTCTTTGTATTTTTAAATAGGCCCCCAATTGAGGTTTCAATATAATTTGGCTATATGTGATTTCATTCAGATGTTTATCATAGTATATGATTTTATGTCTACTGAGTTATTATTTCACATTTACCCCATGATACATTAATCACATTAAAATTTTATTATCAATTTTATATTACAATTGATAGTGCATAAAGATAAAGTTTTTCATATTATTAATTATGATAAATGTATAAAAAATATAGTTTTATAAATAATATTTAATAATGGTTATAAATATATTATTAATAGTTTATAAATCCTAATAAAATTGATATTGAGATATTAAATTGATTTATAAGGTTTTTATAAATTGATTAATCATAAATTTTTTATAATAAATTATTAAATGTTTATGAAAATTTTAGTAAAATAATTTTAATTATTATTAATTATAAATTTTGAAATGAATATTTCAAAATATATGGATTGATTTATAATTGGGATATAAAGAGTTTAAAATGATATTGTAAAATTAGTTTATAAAGTGTTTATAAATTAAAAAACTAAAGATAAAATATTAAAGGTTTTATATGTATAATTATGAATTGTTCTTGGTTATTTACTTTGATTTTTTCAAATTTAATCTCTTATTTGAGAAGTTATTTAAACCATATAAAAAGGAGTTTTTATAATTAAAATTATTATGGTTGAAATAATATAAAATATGTGATATTAATATTATATAAATTATTTATATGATAGATTTGTAATATAAAATGTTTTTTATAATTTAGGATCATGTATCTAAGTAAAATTCTATATATTTAATAATATGAAATATTTCACATTAAAAACATATATTGTGATTATATTAATTATGTTATGGGATTTGTATAATGTATGGAATAATTATAATGTTTTTATAATACTTTCTTCATGATTTATTGATAAATTATTTATCTCATGTTTAAATATATGAATTATTCTTTTATTAATTTCACTCCATTCTAAAATATTAATAGGTATAATTTTTATATTTTGAATAAGAGTATGTTTTAGTTTTTTTTATTGAAAGGATTCTAAATTATCATATGTGCAACTAAGTTGATACATTATAGGTATGATAATGGATTTAGTTTCTTTTTACATTAAATCTGGATTGTATTGAGTAAAAATCTTAGATTTAGATATTTATTATGATTTATACATATTATATTTTATAATATAAAATTAATTGAAGTCTCTATTGAGTAATGTAGCCATGGGTAGATGTAATTTGTCCCATAATACTCAAAAGGCTAATGGTTTTTCATTACCTAGAAAATTTGTGATTGGTATCTATCATTCCAAGATTCCTCTCCTAGGGATTATTGATTTCATGTGATTATATTAATTTAAATGAAATGTTTTTATATACCTCATTCATGGGATACATTTAGATATATATATACACATAAAAATGGCTATCTTTTAATTTTATTTAGTAAGACAATTTATAGTTATGTATAAAGTTTCACATCAATATGGTTTGAACATAATAATTTTATAGAATGAATATGATTCCAAAATAAGTAATTAGAAGTATTAATATATAAATGGAATTCATGATATTAAATCCATATTAAATATCCTAAGTGGAGCATTCCTCAAAAAGTGAAATCATGTCAATACCACAATCATTCAAATGTGTAGGTTCTACCAAATAAGGATGTTCATGGATTATGTTGTGTTAAGCATGGTGGAAATTAATAACCATAAGATTTTTCTAACCAAATACCACTTTTAGATTTTGGTTATACATACCTAGGAATCCTGAAGAGTTTGGATACTGTAGTAATTTGTTAGAGTTTATCGATATGATGGATTGGAAAAAAAATTCTTCTTAACTATCCAAGAGAAATATATGATATGATTACAATTATTAGCCTACCTAAATAGCTATGTTGTTAGGATCATGCTAATATGTGGCCATTTTATATGGAAATATGGATCATAGATCACTAAAAGATATTATGGTATTAAAGGGTTCATTAGTTTAGTGGGTGTATATTTAATAAAATTCTTTATTAAATTATTGTAGAACATGATACTCATTTGATAAAATCACTAATTTTAGATAAATGAAATCATCATCATCGAGATTAAAATTCATTGTAATATAGGAAATTATAATCTTTATATAATAAACTTTTTACACTAGTACATAACCTTTAGAGAGGTTATTAAGTAAAAAAATATGTGTCAATAAAAAACCTTCATAATTAACAAAATATTGATGTTATTAAATTCATGAATCTAGATGATTATGATAAGTATAAAAATATTCAATATAGGTGTGAAAATAATTATATTATTAAGATATATTTATAATTATTATTGAGTTTGTTTTGGTAAAAGGTTTGATAAGATGAAGGTATTTAAGAAATGCATACCCAGATTTCCCAAAATATTGAGAACAGGTGAACTAAGACATGAAATTTAAAGGTTGACTTGTTTTTTGTATAGTTCAAGTGAGTAAAATTTCAACCAAGAATAATAAAATTTATTTAGAGAGTATAAAAATGTTTCTTCATAAATATATCTATGGTCATTTTAACCTAAATTTATTTTCAAGAAAGTGGGGTAATGATTCTATATGAGGGAATTGTCTAAAATTATTGAATGGGGTTCTTAGAATCTCATTTGAAATTCCAAATCAAGTATCTATTTAATTAAAATAAATTAATTTTTAATCGTATATGGATAAAATTTAATAATTTAAAATTTTTCAAATATATCGGATTTCAAAATAAAGGAATAATAATAAGATATTGTACTTTTATTTTGACTGATAAAGTAAAGTCTTATTCAATCATGGAATTAATGTAATAGAAAATGGGATAGTAATTTTAAATGGAATCATTTCTTGATATTATTTCTTTTATATAATAAGAGATCTTATATATAAATAAATTGGTCTTGTGAAATATATAAAATTTTTGAATCAATACATATGATTTATGACTAATCATATTCTATAACAAGATTAAAATGGAGACAAGGATAAAAATAGGATGAAATAGATTATCTAGATGAATATTAAACTATATAGGACATGATCCCACCATATTGTATAGACATAAATTAAATAATAGTATTTTTCCAAGAAATATTATCCAAAAACATAGAATACCATATTTTATATAGAATCAATAGTTTATTTATTAAATATTCTAACTAAATTAAATAGTATTTTTTTCCAAAAAAAAGTGTTTTGTAGATTAGAAATAAATTTATATGAGAATATAGAGTCTAATAAGCTAGTGGGAGTATGTTTAGACCTATGAAATTTTAAAAATAAAAATTAATGGAATATTCTATTAAAACTAGAATTGTGAATGTGAATTTATATTCTAAAAATGTTAGGGTGTATCTGTAAAATATTAATGTAAATTGTTATATTAGTTACCCAAATATTTAAATGAAAAAAGTAAATATATATCATTCCAAGAATTATTCTCATAAACATAGAAAGATTAAAAAGTAGAAAATATATTTCATTAACATCTTAACATATATTTTATAGAAGTTAAGGAGTTCCAATATGATATTACAGAGTTGAAAATTAGGAATATTAATAATTTGACTCTCCATTATTCAAATTGAATTATTTCATAGATGTTACTCAACAAAGAGTTTATTGAGATAGTTTTATTATATGTTAATAGGGAGATATGGAATAAATTTAATATATTTTTAGTAAGTTTAGAAAACGTACAACAAACATAAGGCTGATCTATCAATCTCTAATATATTCTATACTAGGAAAAATCTTATGTATGTTTTTTATGTACTATTAATAGAATTTTGTGGGTATAAAAATTAACATTTTATATAAAAGGTAATATCAACATTATCATTTTTTCAAATTTTCTACATATATATATAGAGATGTATATATTTCATTAAGTGAAAGGATAATTGGCCCCTCAAAGATTTGATTTGAGTCATCCCTAATTGATGTTGATCATGGATTATTATAGTTTATGATGATATGTTAAAGGTTAACATGATTATAACTCTTTAATTGAGATATGAAATATGCCCATATTTTATAAAATGGGTTTTTGTGTGCAACATGACCCATAAAGTATACCATAAAGAGTGTCATACACAATTACTTTTGTTTAATATGGGTGAATAGATCATATTTGGAGTGACCAATACCTGAGGTTGGTGAAATTAATATTATGATAAACATAATTCCTATATAACTTCCTTATGTAATCCTTGAGGAGTAGTTAATTAGGGGTGGTTTGGTATGTTTTTGATCATGTCATCGGTTGGATATTCGCCAAGATGGTATTTTCCTATCATGTGAGGAGTATGAAATTTGGTCCCTTTGTTAAGAAAGATAGGGGAAGTTTATATCCATACCATGGTATTAAATATGAAACTCTTATCAATCAGGTGGGAGGAATTTAATGAGATTATCTAAATAAGAAAATTACATACGATGTATTTATCAACATTTTCTATTTATACTTGAAGAATTGAGAACGTATAAGGAGGCCATATGGGATTGACAAACTCTATGTACCATGGTGATCAGCCACTAAATGAGGATAGTATTAATTGTTAATATATATAATATTCATGTTCTTTATTATTCATATACACCATTTTAGTTCATTTTACACTTTGAACATTATTTCATATTATAATTTTACTTCCTTTTTAAAATTCACTATTACATGGTACATTTTTAAACATCATTTGAAGTACCCAATGATCTTGATTTTATTTTAATATTTAATTTTAAGGTTTCTCATTTATTTAGTGACAATTTATAATTATGGAGTACGTGAATATTCATATTGGAAGACCAGCAAAGTTCTCCTTGAAAAAACAACATTCTGGGTGAAGTAAACTAGATAGAATCCCCATAAAACTACTGTAGAGGACAATATCCAAGCCCAAAAATTCTGAAAATTGAACTGAATATAGAAGAAATCATGGGGAACATTTCATGAAACAGTGGAAAAATCTAATTCTGTTGTTTGAATGGAGTTCTAGGCGGCCCAATTTGGAGATAAAATTCTGGCTCAGATTCTGGGGCCCAGAAAAACAGCCGGCCATTTCGATAATATCTCACAAAAAAATCCATTTGAGCTTAAATTTTACATATGGACAAGAGAAATATGGAGATATAGTTTCTTCATCTATGTTGAACTCTACTTCATCCATCTATCAAGTCATTTAGATGCCCTTATTTGGTGGATGGAAGCTGGATGCCATTTCGGGTGAAGGATAATAAAGTCAACTTTCCCTTACTTTCCACCACCCTAGGACTACCATACTCAAGAGGGATCCTTTGTACTGTTGGGAGCTCGACCAAATCCTCTTTAAATTCTTATTTAAGGCATTGGTGGTGAACAAGTTTATGATATTTGGTGCTTTGTTTAATTGTAATGTTATGATGCGAATTTGTTTCCTTGTATTTGTATTTCTCATGTAAGCTATTCAATTCACCTTAGTTTCTTAATAAAATTTCTTCTTATACTCTTATTTTGTTCTTATTAATTTCACATTGATACTTTTCGTTCAAGGTGTGAATTTATTCACACCAAACCTTGTGAAATGACCACACAACTATAAAGTGATCATTATTTCATTGTCTTTTTTACTTATCCAATTCCTCCCTCATGAGTCTAATTTTCGCTTCCATTGAAACCATAGTATCAATGGAGTGGTAACCCACTTATGGGTTGATCCAATAGAGTAGAAAGGGGTTGGCTTGGATATTATCTATCACCCCATTAATGTATAATCACTACTTTTAATTGATATTTTTATTTGATGATTTTAAAACTTCTTCATCCTCGTTGAATTTTAAGTCCACATACATCAAGTGATAATACGAACCTTTAACTTGGAGTTCTCATTAATTTGATTTTCCAAGTGTATATGTGATCATTATAATGTTTTTTGGTATTAAACCAGTAATTGATAAAGTTGTTTTATCTTCTTGAATAAATCAATCTCAAATATAAGAAGTTGAAATAATTGAAAAAAGAATTTCATCCAATCCACCACAAGTGATAACCATGGATCAAATAATTATTTTAAATTAAATTCACTTAAGTCTCTTGGAGTTCATATAAACCCTTCTAAAATCAACCCTAATTGGCCACTTCATATCCAGAAATTATCCATAGAATGTATGTGTCTATAGGTTTCTTCTTAGGTCTTTAAGGATTTGAAAACCCAAGATAAACTACAAGAGACCAATTAAACATAAAATCTACGGTAAAGTTTGATGATACCCAATTTTGGTGTCGTTGTCGGGGAACCAAGTAAGTCATATAAACACCCATTATTTTATCTCCCATTTATTCTATTCTCATACAAATCCTCTTATATTTTCCCTTTCTTTTTTCTCTTTTGGCGCATGTTCGCCTACACTCATGACCAATCAAACTGTCTAGTTAGGGTGGATAGTCCTGGGGTTTGGAAGTCAAGTACACCATGAGAACACTTTCTATTAGATCATAATATTCTTTATATTTCAGATTCAATAATTTATACTATTTTAATGGAAGGTATTCAATGAAACCAACTCATAAATCCGAATGGGAACCATGATGGGAATCCAAATGAGGAATCCCCAAACATGGGGAATGCAATCGATCAAACCATGGATGACTACCTCACACCGGCCTCGACCAATTCCCCCTCATTAATTAGACACAATTCCCTAGGATATTCTAAATATATCTCTAAGCCCCATGTCCTAAATCACCTTCCATTATTCCATGGAATGGAGTCTGAGATTCCCTACCTTCACGTTAAGGATGTCAATGAAATTCTAGAAACCATGTGTCCCCCACATCAACTAGAATCAGCTAAGATGATTCTATTTCCTTTTCATTTAAAGTAACATGATCAAAATTGAAAAAAAATACTATCATCCATATACTCTTGGGACCAATTACAACGATAATTCTAAAAAAATACATTCCCCACCACTAAAAAATTTCACTTAAAAAGAGAATCAAAAACAATTTTGAAAAAGAGGGAGATTCATTCTATGAAACATGGTAAAGGTTCAAAGACAACCTAAACATGGTTCTTCACTATGGTTTTTGTATTCCAAAACAAGTTAGAATTTTCTATGAAGGGTTGGGACCGGGGAACAAACAATTCATTGACATGATGTGTAATGGGACCTTTAAAAATAAAGCCCCAAATAATGATTACGAGTATCTAGAAAGCCTTTTTGAACAAAACCAAACATGGAGAACACCACCTTATTTTGAAAATTCACAATGAAATACTAGAATGAATACAATTAGAGAAGAGGAAATACATAGGGATAAACTCACAGCACTCACTATAAAGGTTGAAGAGATAGACCAAAGGAAGGTCCAGGAAATCCAAAATATAGACCCCATTTGCACAATTTGTGACAAACATTACCACAAAACAGACAACTGCCCAACCATTTCATCCATTAAGGATGTTCTTCTAGGAGGAACACCTGCTAATGTTAATTCCCTAAACTTTAAAAATCTACAATACCAAAACACATTCAACCCAAGGTATAATGACCTCCCAGTATTCCACTGGAAAGATAACCAATAACCTATCCAACCACAAGGACTAGACCCCTACACTACAAAAAATTTCCAAAACTTTAACCAATTCTAACCACAACCAGTACAATTCCAACATCCTCCTATCCAATACCAACAGCACATCCAACAACCAATGTATCCTCCTAGGATAAATAAACCATCACAAGCCCCTAACCATTCTGTCCCTCTACCAATCATTGAATAGTTGTGTAAACAAATGGAGAAAATGAACTCAGAAGTCTCATACCTTAAACATGAACTACAAACCATAAAAAATGGGATAACACACAATCCTACTCAGGTGGTACCATCCTCAACTTTAAGGGGATATTCAACCTATACTCAATAAACTGATGAACAACTAAAGGTTGTGATGGTTTTAAGAAGTGGGAAATCAATAGATAAACCTGAAAAAAATAATTCAAACCCCATATGAAAATTCAAACTCTAAACAAAATTAAAATGAACCACATGATCAATCTAAAAAAACTAATAAAAATGTGAAAGAAACAACTCTTCAAAAAACAATCCCATAACCTGCACCATTTACTCAACGTATGAGGGGGAAAACCAATCCTTAATTGAATGAAACATTGAGGAAAATATTCTCACAAGTCAAGTTGAACATTCCACTCCTTGATCCCATTCAAACCATTCCTGCATACTAAAAATACCTTAAGGACCCATTCACATTTAAAATAAAATTCTCACATAAGAACGAAGTCCTTCTGGCAGAAAATGTTAGCGCAAAAATCCAAGGAACCCTTCCACCAATGTTGAAAGACACAGGATTCCCTTACAACAATGTTTAACTAGGATAGAACAATTTTTTCAAAGCCTTGTGTGACCTAGGTTCCAATGTTAATCTCATTCCATATGTTTTTTATAGCCAGTTAGCCGGGAAGATCTCCAACCCACATCTGTCACACTTCAACTTTCTGACCATAGAATTAGGGTTCCAAAGGGGATTTTAAAGGATGTTCAAGTTAAAGTAGAAAACTTAATCTACCCTATTGACTTCATTGTCCTTAATAACAATCAAAAATTATGAAACAAGGAACAAACCCCAATCATCCTTGGTTGTCACTTCCTTGAAAAAATCAACTCTATCATCTGAGTCTAAAATGAGAACATGAACATCAACTTTGGAAACATGTTTCTAGACATGAACTTCTTTAATGAAAGCTCAAAAATAGGGTATAATGAGAATATTCATGATGTAGACATGATAGGAAGCATTGATAATGAATCTATACAACATCAAGGAATATTTGAGGAATGTTTAAGTCAAGATAATATTAATTTTATTTGTTAACATGAGGGAAGTGTATCTCCTTGGATAGAATCACTTTTAGATTTCTCATATGATGAAATCTTAATACCAACAATCAGTGAAATATTTCATGAAACCACATTCATGGAGACCACTCCAACTCCCTTCTCTAACACTGATCAAACCAATCTAGTAGCTGAAACTTCTACAAGTGGAGAATAAATCCTATCTGAAACTCAAAAATAATTATCTTGATCCAATGTACCAATCTTCTATGGAAATTATGAACCAACCTTCTCTTGAATCTAATGAACTTCTTGTTTCACTTATGTATGACATCCTAGGAGAAAATTCAATACATCCTATTTTCATATCTTCTTCTCTTCAAGCCTATCATTAGAGGATACTTCTAGATGTCCATAGGAAACACAGGAAATCCATTGGATGAACCCTATCTAATATTCCTAGGATTAGCCCACTTATCGGGACACATAGGATTGTTTTCGAATCTGACTCAAAGCCATGTTTTCAACCTCAGTGGCGACTCAATCCTATTCTCAAGCAAGTATTGAGAAAAGAAATTCTGAAATTGTTAAAAGTTGGTATCATATTTCCCGTAGCTGAGAGTGAGTGGGTCATCCCAATCCAAGTGGTTCCAAAGAAGGACGGAATCACAGTGATAACCAATAAGTATGGAGAGATTCATCCAACTATGGTGAGTAGTGGTTGGAGAGTATGCATTGACTATAGGAATCTAAATTCATTTACCAAGAAGATCAATTTCCCCTTACCATTCATTGACCAAGTCCTTAAGAGAATCCCATGTCACACATTCTACTATTTCATAGATGGGTACTCAGGGTACAATCAAATTGAGGTCTCCTTAGAGGATCAAGGGAATACTAAATTTTTCTATCAATTCGGCACCTTTGCTTTCAAATTCTTACCCTTCGGGTTATGCAATTCCCCTAGAACCTTCCAGTGGTGCATGATGGGAATCTTCTTAGACATGGTAGGGTATTTTATAGAGGTCTTCATGGATGAATTTTCTATATTCGGGGATACCTTTGAGGGATGTATGAGGAATGTGGGGAGAGTCTTGTCAAGATTTGAAGAAAAAAATCTCATCTTAAACAATGAAAAATTCCATTTCATGATTAAATAGTGAATAGTCCTTGTCCATCTAGTCTTAGGTAGGGGGATTGAAGTTAATAGAGCTAGGGTTGACATCATTCATCACCTTCCATCACCCAAAAATGTCAAGGAAATGAGGTATTTATTTAGACATACTGGTTTCTATTGAAGGTTCATTAGTAATTTCATCTCTATTTATCAACCACTTTGTGATCTATTAGTGAAAGATGCTCCATTTTTTATACACAGAAAGCTTTGTGGAATCATTATCTACACTCAAGTCAAATCTTGTATTTCCACCTATCATGAAATACCAAAATTGGAAAATTCCTTTTGAACTCATGTTTGATGCTAGTGACTTTGTTTTAGGTGCAGTCTTAGGACAACGGTTTGAAAAAACTCCATACATCATTGCTTATGCAAGAAAATATTTAAATGATGCACAAATCAACTACACTGACACTGAGATGGAGTTACTTTCTATTGTGTTTTCCTTAGAAAATTTCAGTTCCTAACTCTTAGGATCCCCCATCACTATTTTCACTAACCATTCTTCACTAAAATACCTCTTCTAAAAAAAGATGCTAAGGCTAGACTGATTAGGTGGGTCCTTATCTTACAAGATTTTGACCTCACACTCAAGGGAAAAAAGGGTGTTGAATATTTTTTATTTGATCATCTATCTAGGATTAAATTTAATGGAAAATTATCTCACCTTTATATATCTAATTCATTCCTTGATGAACACCTATACTCTATGAGTGAATTCCCTTGGTATGCTTACATAGACAACTTCTTTGTTACATGAGTCATTCAAAAATAATTAGGGACTCAAGATCAAATGAAATTTCTTTAGGATGTTAGGAACTATGTGTTTGATGATCCATACCTCTATAAGTTCTGCCTTAACCAAGTCATTAAGGGGTGTGTCCCAGAATCTGAACAGGAGTCTATCCTTAAATTCTATCATAGTGAGGCGTGTGGATGTCACTTTTCCTCTAAGGAATATTCTTCTAAGGTTCTTCAGTGTGGTCTATTCTGGCCCACCATCTTGAGGGACTCGTACACATTTTTTCAAAGAATTCATATGTGTCAACAAGTAGGTTCCATTACAAAAAGGAATCAAATCCCACTCACTTCCATATTAGTGATTGAAATATTTGACTGTCGGGGAATCAATTTCATGGGTCCCTTCCCAAACTCTAGGGGATATATATACAACATATTAGTTATTGATTATCTATCCAAATGGATTAAGTCCATTCCTACAACATCCAATGATCATAAAACTATAATTATATTTCTCATGGAAAACATCCTCTCTTGAATTGGAATTCCTAGGGCTATCATTAGTGATTGTGGAACACATTTTCGCAATCTTCCATTCTCAAAACTCAGTTAAAAGTATGGAATTTCCCACAAAGTTTCCACTACTTTCCATCCATATACCAATGTTCAAGCTGAGTTAGAAAATTGATAAATCAAGAAAATTCTTGAAAAACTATCAATCCCTCTAGGAATGATTGGTCTGAGAAACTCGTGGATGCTCTTTAGGCATATTTTACAGCATTCAAAATCATCCTAAGCATGTCACCATATAGGTTGGTTTATGGAAAAGAAATCCATTTACTAGTTGAAATTGAACATAAGGCTTTTTGGGAAATTAATAAAATGAATTATGACCTCTCATTGGCTGGAACACAAAGGATGTAAGATCTCAATGAACTTGAGGAACATAGGATGGATTCTTATGAATATTCAAGGATAAATAAAACTAGAGTTCAAGCCTACCAATATAGAAATATGAAAACAAAACACATTATACCAGGTAAAAATATTCTTTTGTATAGATCTAAAATTCATTTACACCTATGAAATTTGAGGACCATATGGACGGGTCCATACATAGTTCATAAGGTGAACCCCCATGGGACTATAAAAATTAAATATCCCACCAACGATCAAACCATTAAAGTTAATGGTCATAGATTTAAACTATTCATTGATCCATTAAAAGAAATAGGAAGTAGAAGATTACTTGTGTGAACTAGCCTTAGATGGGGAAAATACTTAAAAATTAGGGTTCTATGTCAAGCTAGAGACATTAAACAAAATCTTTTCATAGGAGGCAACTCGTGGTTTTCATGTTCCAATATTTTTGAACCATCTTTATTTTTCAAATAGGATTTCTAATACCCCGACCCCAGTTACCCAATGACGGTGTATTATTAAAAAACATTGGCATGATCACAAGGAAATCATGTCTCGAAAGATCGATCAGTTTAGTATTATTGGAAACAAGATTCATACATAAGTTCAACTTTACAACATAAAAATAAATACAACCCGAATTTATTCCATTGGAAACATCCATGCCTCCTAAAATTCCTGTAAGTCACTCATAAATAACTTCTTCATATCCCAGGAAAATGAAACATAAGAAAGGGGTGAGTTCAAACGCTCAGTAAGGGTAAGAAATAGAGTGGAAGATAACATAAATATTAAGCATGGTGAATAATGGAAACTGCATGCCTTTACCAATAATAAACATGAATACTTTTATGGAAGGAATATGAGTTTAGTAAATAATTCAATAATAAAACATAATCATTGGTATCTTACTAGTAGAATGACCACATGAACCACAAATATTATTTTCATAATGAGGAAATGTATAATTCCAGATATTCTGAAACATTTTGTCAAGGCCTCGGCCAAGACGACTAAAAATGATTAAGGCCTCAGACAACATGATATATCAAAATTGGGAAAGGACCACAGCCAATTCCACATCTAGTTGTATCAAGAGACCTACTGATGCATCTAGGAACTATAGAGGACTCCACTCGTCACTTACTAAGTCCAATATATTCCTCATATGAAATGTTTTAACCATAACATAAAAGTTCGTATTAAAACTAGCATAAAAAATGTCAATACTTTAATCATAAAAAAAGAATGGTATAAAAATAGAACATCCACAGTCAAAAATTTCACAAAACCATCAATACAATATTGAGCTTTTGTATCATAATAAATCAATTTCAAATAAACATAAAATCCATCAAAGGATGTTGACATAGATGAAATCAAAACCCTTTTTAGAGAAATATTTCTTTCTATTTTGAAATCATTTAAGAGTCACATAATTATAAGGAAAAGATTTGTTTTGAAAATATTCTTATAATCTTGTAAGGTAAGCTTTAATGATGATATAATGGTGGAAAATAACCACACCCTCCGTATAAGTTAAAAAAACATTCTTACCTAAAATTTGTCGAAAAAGTCAAAAAGTACTTTGTTTGGAAAACGACGGAAAGATTCCATTCAAAACACATAAGGGTATAAATTAATTTAACCTGTTTTATATTAAATAGTAAATGTTTTTTGAAATACCTTTTTAAGAAACATGGATGTGGATGATAAATAGGTCCCAGTAGATAATTACGTATAAATAACCTCAGATAATGAAGATATTGTAGAATTAACCCTTACATTGTACTTTTCCTTGGTTTAGGGTAGTTTAACCTCCTATATAATGGTTAGATAATTTTTATTAAATTATAAAATAATCGTATACATTGATATGATATCATATATGATCTTTTAGCTTTTCTTTGTTAATAATATCTTAGTATTATCATCGTTTTGGGTGTTAACTTACTCGTTTTCTTTTATATGTTTTGTTGCATAAGCTGTGTTTGTTATTGATAGGTTGTATCTTATTCATATCCAGAATGATATCAAGTCCTTAAACATTATTTTTAATCATAAAATGATAATTAGACTTGAATGGATACGATGGTGAATGAATCTCATCGTGTTCGTGGAGATGGTAGTTCGTACGTACGCACGAGCGACAATATAATTCTTTTGATATTAAAATAATATATAATTGGATTTTATATCATATATACAGAATCATTACAATGTTATATTTATTTTTTTACTTCAATTACACATCATTATCATACCCATCCAAATAATAATATTTTTAATAACAATTACACCATGACGTGGAGACGGTAAGTCGTACGTACGCACGTATAGTGACATTCCATTCAAAGGATGGATAGAATACTGAATATGGTTGTACCATATTTATAATAAAATCACATTATATATAAGATACTGGATTTCTTATTTTATAATGGAAATAACAAAGAATGAAAAAGTGGAAGAAGAAAGGAACTTGAAAGAGGGTGGTGAAATCATTACCTCTTCTTTGGGTTCTACCTTTTGATTTGATCAAAAGGGCTCCTTAGGTTGGCTTTATGATAAAAATAAGGCATGTAGGTTGAATTAAGGGATGTTGAGAGAATATTTGGGTAGGTTTTGGCTGATCCAAAAGGCTTTGAAGGTGTGAATTAGATAGAAGGGGGAGTTCTCTTTTATAAGAGGGGTGAGGGGCACCTTTGGAAAAGCTAGAAATATTATTTTATAATAAATTTATGTTCGGTTTATAATGGATCCAAACTGATTTATTTCGAGGATAAGGTGGGGATGGGTCGAAATACACTCAACAAATAGGTTTTAGATAGGTTTAGGTCACTATATTAACCTTATCTTTTAGATTTAACTCTTAGTTAATTAGTTTGACATTTACCATGTCTTTTTGTATTTTTATATTATTTGGTTAATAAACATACTATAATATACCAAGAGAACCCCAAGTGGTTCATTAATGACATAAATATCATCATATAATTCCTTTTTCCAAACCTTATATTTTTAACAATATTATATCAATTAATAATATAATATTTGTTTTAAAAACATCTTTATGTCGATTTTAACACTATTTAATAATTGATTTTTGTTAAAGTCTTAAAAAATTTATTAATTCGAAAAAAATTCATTTATGTAATCCTAAATTGTCATATTAACCAATAAAATTCGTTTATGTCATCAAAACTTTCAAAATATATTTATTTTAACATTTATAATACCAATTATTTGATTCTTTCATTAATAAGGAAAATACTGCATCATTATTGTGTCATAAATAAATTTAATTATTCAATGTCTAAATATTATAAATAAAACCCCATTATATATGAATTTTTTTTATATTTCTAATAAATATTTATAGTTGAAAATATGACCTATATAACCCTATGTAAAAATTGTTTTTCTAAAAGATATATGCTTATGTCATTTTTGTATTTACTTTAACTTGATTAATATAAAGTGTCATCATCACATAAAAGTGGCTCCATGGGGTCCCAAAATAGAACGAAAGATGTCCATGGTTGGACATGTATCAACCAATAGGTTTAGGACACGTTTTAGGGTAATTTAATATTGTTATAATATTATTATTTTTACCCTTATTTACCGGATTTACCCTTTAACCATAGTAAATAAAATATTTACCGAAGTAATTATTCCAAATGTCTAAAAATAAAAGTTACCTATTTACAAAATTTGGAACATCGGATTCTATATATGGAATCAATTTTTCTAAATTCAAAACACATAAGTGGCATAAATTAATTTAAAATTAATTCTCGTTGTTAAATCAAAAAGCGTGTTTTTAAGAAATAATAACTATCAAAAGATTGAAACATGCTTCTGTCCTGTTTAAATGTGAAATTATGTCCAATGACCAAAATTGTATTAAATGGTAAAAAAATAATCTATTAATACTTTAAAACCACTCAATAGTATAATTTGGCACTATAACTTATTTTGATTAAAAAAGTTGTTTTATTTAAAATATAGTATTTTTTTACTATTCACCCAAATATGAATGTTATCAGAAAAGCACCAAAATTTTATTTAAACTAAATTATTATGTCCCGATTATAAATAAGAATTTTATTTTGTCAAATAGATTATATAAAATTTTCAAATATTGTATTTAAAAATTGTTCACCATTAAAAGGATGTAAAAGTGCATTTTTTGAAATAAATACTTCTTTTATCTATAAAAAAGAATTTGTTCTTACATTATGTCTAAGAAACTCATAATGAGGATTATAAAATTATAAGGATTATATATAGTTAAATATTCAATTAATACTATTCATAACCACTTTTGAACAGCTAGTTTGGTAATCTTGTGGTGCGCTCAAACCCAGTGTTGCGTGTAGTGCATGTTATTGATTTTTTTTGAAGAAATAATGTACTATGAAATCTTGGGGTGTTAAATTCTTCCCTCCTTCAAGAAATTGCGTCCTCACAATTTTAAATTGTTCTTCTAAAATAAAAGGATGAAAATAGAAAATATCTTTGGGAAAACCCACCTTGGAAATTAGGTTAATAATATTTAGTCTTAATAAGAGGAAAAGGAAAATGAAAGGGTCAACACCAAATTATGATCTCGATTAGGAAAACATTGGTGGAAATTAGAGACATATAATTGGATGAAAAATGTAAATATTTATAGGTAGTGATTGAGGTCATCCATCACAAAAAAGTGTAAAATTGAGGGCCTTAAATTCATCAATCTATAATAATTTAAAATACCATCAGTCCAACAAAACATAAGGTATTAGGATAACACATTTTTGGTTTTAAGATCCCTCCACTAATGTTTAAGAATTAATTTCTTCATATAATAAGAGGATAAGAAAAATATATACTTGACAAGTAGAGTTCCATCCTTTAACTAATTTATACCACAAACTCATCATTCATTCTAAAAGATAATAGAACTTAAAAAAATATATTATATTTATCCTATTCGTATAGGGTTCCAAAAAAATGAATTTATAATTCGTCTACCAGACCTTTAAAAAAAATACATTATTCAATCCAGGATATCACGTGGGCGAGTGGTTGGTGATACACCCTTTTCACCCTTCGGTTGTGGGTTCAAGACTTGTGGCCTTGCCGGATGCAATGGGTTGTCGCCCGACCTCTGGGTTGTCCTTTTATGGCAATCCAAAAATAATCTCCAACTAGAATTATCCAAAATACTTCTGTCCAAACTCACAGTACAAAGTTTATAAGAAAGGTAAACACAATGAAGATCCTTTTTCCACGTAATAACATATGAACGCCTTCATCAAGTATTCTTTTAAAACAGTGCAACATCCTGAATTATCATAAAAACTTATTGAATACATTCATGATCCCTTATTCCTTATTTATTACTGGATGTACTCCCTCTATCCAAAAATGTTTTAAACTCCAACAATGATAGAATATAAAAATCATTAATCAGTTTCAAGGTAGTCAAGAATATCAAATATAATTTATCCAAATCAATCATGTATTATTCCAAAATCACTACCTAATTATCAGAACCTATTATGGTTTATCTTTCTCTCAACCATATATTTTCCAAAAATTTAACCTTCTATTGAGTCACATTTCTTGGTTCCACAAAATCTCAAGTCATTAATGAAATAGTACTGCAGTAAAATACTTATATACTCCATAATTATTACAACCAGTACATCATTGATACAACACTCAAATGACATAATTCTTTAATAACAACATTATAACTCTAATCATTCATCCCCATCTATAGTAGTATAATAATTTGATTATTATCCAATATTATCATTTGGGGCATACACTGATGATTTTGAAATTGGTTTGCATAGTGTCCGAACTCCTTACTGATGAAGCATTGTACATTTGAAACCTTTTTCTTACCCTTGCAGTCACCTCCTTGGTGTTTTTTTTCTCCACACTTATAAAAAACTCCCATTCCCTTTAGGCAAGTTCCAGGGTGTTTCTTCCCACAATTATCACATATGGAAAAAAAATTCTTTTCCCTCTTCCCTCTTTCTATCTTTCTCTCTTCCATCCTTTTCTTCTCTTGCTTTCCATCAAAGCCATAGGACTCATGGAATACTTTACTTATCTTATTAAAATATGATATTATTTCTTCATATGTTGAGAATAAATGGCAGACTATTTCCCATCTAAATTTTGGCTTAATACCGTGAAAGATATGATCCTTCTTACACTTTGGATCGTACGTATTTCTGGAGTTCACATTCTTTATACTGAGCGCCATTTCTATACAATGGCATACACTAGGTCAGTTTATGAATTGCAATGAATAATTCCAAACAATTAAAATACCTAACATAAATTGAACAGTTTATGGATATAATCCATAATCATAAAGATGTTTTCTTTGAAAAATTATATACTCATAAACCCTTCATAATGGTTTGTAAATAAACTGATAATTATCCTAAACATAACCCTCGAGAGTGTCGTAACCAAGAGTGCAGCAAGTCTTGTTGTCGTGCACCAGTTCTCGTTCGAGTCTAGCTCAAAGAGGTGTTTTCGGGTTTTACCCCTAGGTAAATCTGTTCCAGAGTCTCCTATACGTGCTCGTATCCAGACAGGGATTTATTTCTCAGAAAACTCACAAAATATCTACAATACCAAAATTCTAGGAAGTTCTTCTATACTAATCCTCAACATCCATATTAGGTCTATGTGCTCTAATCAGAGTTTATATAAATCTTGCTTCCAAGGTTTGTACTAAACTTCCTCTGATACCAACTGTAATGCCCCGAACCAAGTTACCCAGAGTCGGTGCATTATTACATAACATTGGAATGATCATAAGGAAATCATGTCTTGAAAGACCTATCAGTTTAGTATTATTGGACCAAGATTCATACATAAGTTCAACTTTACAACTTGAAAAGAAATACAACAAGAATTTATTCCATTGGAAACATCCAAGCCTCCTAAAATTCCTACAAGTCACTCATAAATAACTTCTTCATATCCTGGGAAAATGAATAATAAGAAAGGGGTGAGCTCAAATGCTCAGTAAGGGTAAGAAATACAGTGGAAGATAACATAAATATTAAGCATGGTGAATAATTGAAACCACATGCCTTTACCAATAATAAACATGAATACTTTTATGGCAGGAATATGAGCTAAGTAAATAATTCCATAATAAAACATAATAATTGGTATTCTACTAGTCAATTGATCACATGAACCATTAATATTATTTTCATAATAAGGAAATGTTTAATGGCGGACATTTTGAAACATTTTGTCAAGGCCTCGGCCAAGACATCTAAAAATGATTAAGGTATCGGCCAAAACCATATAGCAAAATTGGGAAAGGGCCTCATCCAATTCCACATCTAGGTTTTTCATGA
Organism: Viscum album; assembly: GCA_963277665.1. NCBI lineage: Eukaryota > Viridiplantae > Streptophyta > Magnoliopsida > Santalales > Viscaceae > Viscum > Viscum album. Next base: position 1,253,289,154 of record OY728120.1, on the reverse strand, counting down.
GACCTACCAATGCATCTAGGAGCTATAGTGGGCTCCAACCATCACTTACTAATTCCAATATATTCCTCATATAAAAAGGTTTAAACATATCATAAATGTCTGTTTTAAGACTAGCATATGAAATGTCAATACATTAATCATAAACCATGACTGGTATAAATATAGCACATCCACAGTCAAACATATCACAAAACCTTCAATACAATATGGAATTTTTGTATAATAATAAATAAATTTCAAATAAACTTAAAATCCATTAAAGGATGTTGACATAGATGAAATCAAAACCCTTTTAGAGAAATATCTCTATATATTTTGAAATAATTTAAGAGTCACATAATTGTAAATAAAATATTTATTTTGAAAATATTCTTATAATCTTTTAAGGGAAGCTTTGATGATGTAATAATGGTAGAAAATTGATGCACCCACCGTATAAGTTAAAAAAACATTCTTACATTAAATTTGTCGAAAAAGTCAAAAAGTACCTTGTTTGGAAAACGACGGGAAGATTCCTTTCAAAACACATAAGGGTATAAATGACATTAACCCATTTTCTATTAAATATTAAAAATGTTTTGAAATACATTTTTAAGAAACATGGATGTGAATGATAAAGAGGTCCTAGTAGATAATTACGTATAAACAACCTCGGATAATGAAGAGATTGTAGAATTAACCCTTACATTATACTTTTCCTTGGTTGAAGGTAGTTTAACCTCCTTTATAATGGTTAAATAATTGTTATTAAATTATAAAAGAATCATATTGATAAATATGATATCATATATAATCTTTTAACACTGTTTTGTTAATAATATCTTAGTATTATCGTTGTTTTGGGTGTTAACTTACTCGTTTTCTTTTATATGTTTTGTTACATAATCCATGTTTTTTATGGATAAGTTGTATCATATTCATATCCAGAATGATATCAAGTCCTTAAACATTATTTTTAATCATCAAATGAGGATTATACTCGAATGGATACGATGGGGAATGAATCTCATCGTGTTCGTGGAGACGGTAGTCTGTACGTACACATGAGAAAAACTATCATTATTTTGATATTAAAATAATTTATAAATGGATTATATATCATATATAAAGAATAATTATAATGTTATATTTATTATTTACTTCAATTACACATCATTATCATACCCATTCAAATAATAATGTTTTGATTAACAATTACACCACGACGTGGAGATGGTAAGTCGTACGTACGCACGTATGGTGACATGTCATTCAAAAGATGGATAGAATACTAAATATGGTTGTACCATATTTATAGTAACATCACAGTATATAGAAAATACTGGATTTGTTATTTTATAATGTAAATAACAAAGAAAGAAGTAGTGTAAGAAGAAAGGAACATGAAAGAGGGTGGTGAAATCATTACCTCTTTTTCGGGTTCTTCCTTTTGATTTGATCAAATGGGCTCCTTAGGTTGGATATATGATCAAAGTAATGCCTCTAGGTTTAATTGAGGGATATTTAGAGAATATTTGGGCAGGTTTTGGATGATCCAAAAGGCTTTGAATGTGTTAATTATATAGAAGGGAGAGTTCCCTTTTATAAGAGGGGCGAGGGGCACCTTTGGAAAAGCTAGAAATATTATTTTATAATAAATTAATATTCAGTTTCTAATGGCTCCAAATATATTTATTTCAAGTATAAGGTAGTTATGGGACGAAATAAACAAACAAAATATGTTTTATACAGGTTTGGATCACTATATTAACCTTATCTTTTCGATTTAACTCTTAGTTAATTAGTTTGACATTTACCATGTCTTTTTGTATTTTTATATTATTTGGTTAATAAACATACTATAATATGCCAAGAGAACTCCAAGTGGTTCATTAATTACATATCTATCATATTATAAGTCCTTTGATCGAACCTTATATTTTTAGGAATATTATATCAATTAATAATATAATATTTGTTTTAAAAACTTCTTTATTTTAATTTCCACACTATTTAATAATTGATTTTTTTAAAGTCTTAAAAACTTTATTAATTCAAAACAAATTAATTTACATAATCCTAACATGATATATTAACCATGAAAATTCGTTTATGTCATCAAAACTTTCAAATTATATTTATTTCACCATTTATAAGACCAATTATTTGATTCTTTCATTTATAAGGAAAATACTGCATCATTATTGTGTCATAAATAAATTTAATTATTCAATGTATAAAAATTATAAGTAAAATCCCATTATGTAGGAAATATTTTTATCTTTCTAATGAATATTTATAGTCGAAAATATAACATATATAACCCTATGTAAATTTTTTTTCTAAAATATATATGCTTATGTCATTTTTGTATTTACTTTAACTTAATTAATATAAAGTGTCATTATCACTTACAAGTGGATCCATGGGGTCCCAAAATCGTCCCAAATATGTACATGGTAGGAATTGTATCAACTAATAGTTATAGGACACTTTTTAGGGTAATTTAATATTATTATAATATTAGTTTTTATCCTTATATACTGGATTTACCTTTTAACCATGGTAAATAAAATATTTAGCGAAATAATTATTCCAAATGACTACAAATAAAAGTTAACTATTTAAAAAATTTGGACCTCCAGATTATAAATATGGAATAAATTTTTCTAAATTCAAAACACAGAAGTGGAAGAAATTAATTGAAAATTAATTCCCATTGTCAAATCAAAAAGCATGTTTTTAAGAAATAATAAATATCAAAAGATTGACATTTGTTTTTGTGCAGTTTTAATATGAAATTACGTCCAATGACCAACATTGTATTAAATGGTAAAAATATAATCTAATTATACTTTAAAACCACTTAATAGTATAATTTAGCACTATAAATTGTTTTTATTAAAAAAGTAGTTTTCAGATAAAATATAGTATTTTTTACTATTCACCAAAATATGAAAGTTATCAGAAAAGCACGAAATATTTATTGAAACTAAATTATTATGTCACAATTCTATAGAATAAGTTTATTTTTTCAAATATAATATATAAAAGTTTCAAATATTATATTTTAAAAGGGTTCCTCATTAAAAGAAGGTAAAAGTGCATTTTTTGAAATAAATACGTTTTTTATCTGAAAAAAAAAGAATTTGTTCTTACATTATGTCTAAGAAACTCATAATATGGATTATAAAATTATAAGGATTATATATAGTTCAATATTCAGTTAATATGATTCATAACCACTTTTGAACGGCTAGTTTGGTAATCTTGTTGTGCGCTCAAACCCGATGTTGTGTGTAGTGCAAGTTATTGAATTTCTTTGAAAAAATAACGTACTATAAAATATTGGGGTGTTACAGGATTAATAAATGAATTTTATATTTAAAAAAAAATTTAACTCTGAATATGACAGTACCATAGACTATTGAACTCTTCTTTTATTATGATTATGGATGGGTATGAAAGGGGATCACCATATTTATCTGTATCACGTGGTGTGATCCTTTAATAATACCTTACCTAGAAATTTAAAATAAAGACTATGTTTCATCAATTTAATCTTATTGTTCTGTTTTTTAGGTCAAAATAAAAATACAATATATATATATCTATAATAATTAAAATTAAAAGGAAATGTTTTAGGTCTTGGGGAAAACCCTGTCACAACTTGCAAAGCCACAGGGACTCGAACCCATGACCGAAGGGAGATAGGGGCACGTGCTTTCCCCTGATCTATGGATTATAGTGTTTCCATCTTCTACAATTTTTTATATACCTATATTTGACTTATATATATATATATTATTTTTATTTTTATGTGATACTAGTATCAGTCTTTGGTATGCCAAAATAAATAGGTATGCTTTTTTTTCATTGTCTGTTTTTAATTAAGGGAACCTCTCGTGGTATCCATAGTTTCTAATTTATTTTTTGAGTGAGAAGAAAATTCTTTTTAGGTAAAAGGGTTTTATAGGGAAATCAACTATATCCATAACTTCCACAATTTTCTACCATCTTCCACTGGGATTCCATGAGTGTCATGGATATTAATGGAATAATTAAGAGATCATGAACTTCACCATAAAAAACCTTGTGACTTTGTTCCATGTTTATTTATAAAAATTACATTCATAACTCTTCTCTTATACTTATACCCCCTTCTAAATTTTCTATTCTTAAAACACTAGGGATAGTGTTATTTTATGTTGGGGGAGAGGAAATAAAAAAAAATTCTTTTGTGTGCAAAAAATGGATTTGAAAAAAAGGTGCCTTAATGGAAGGAAAAGTTCCTTTAAGCTTCAACATGATAATACACATTAGAAACTTTGAAATTTAATATCAAAAAAATTAGCATTCCCTGATTCATATTTTAGTCCATATATAATTTCATGAGCCTAGATTTTGGAAAGTGTGGCTATCTAATGTGATATTTCATGGTTTATATTTTCATCCAAATATAAAAAACAAAATGCATGTCCTATGGCTTGTGGGGTATTAGTTTGATTTCATGTGGTCCCCAAAATATATAGCATAGTTTTGGTGATTATTTTTGTTTTAATAAGAGTATTCAAAAAATCAAAAAAAAACAATAATTTGTCCGTAGAGAAATGAAATGACCTAATGTGTGGCTTTAGGCACTTAAGGATTGTGACTCCATAGTTTTCAAGCCCAGAGTTAGTAATTTTATCTCTATTTGTGGTAATTTGAATTTATTTTTGGCTGATTTAACTCGAGATGATTCCTGAGTATGTGGGATTCATTTTGTGTCCTAAGATCTTTAATCCTGGGAGTAATTGACAAAGTCTCACTACATGGGTTGACTATATTTAGTGCAATATCAATTACCAAGGTAAAATTACAAAAAAACCAAAAAAAAACCAAAAAACGGATACTCATCATAATATTGAAATTTGATTCCACCTAGATCTTCCATCATTTCCCCCTTTAATAAAGATGAACCCCCATGTCTATTATGATACACAACACATCATCATGCCTAATTGATATTGGATGAAATATGGTGATGAATTTGAAAAAAGGAATGGGCTTGAGATTGGGATCTTATTATGAAACTATCTTGTATTAAAATATTTATATGGGTTTCATGATTGTTTGTTATAAGGGTTCTTGGTGATCAATGTGTACTAAAAAGTTTTTGGAAAGGGGAATTCGAATTTCATGTTGTTGAGTTAAATTTTTTCCGGGACTAGAAAAACTCAAGTTGGGGGGTGTGATTAGCCACTGAATGAGACTAATATTCATTGTTAAGATATATAATATTAATTTGATTTATTATTCATAAACACAATTTTAGTTCATTTTACAAATTGAACATTATTTCATATTATAATTGTAATTTCTTCTTAAAATGCACTATTAAATGTTTCATTTTTTAACATCATTTAAAGTACACAATGATCTTGATTTTATTTTTATATTTAATTTTTATTTTTATCATTACATTGGTAATAATTAATACTTTAGCAGTACTTGAAGATTCATATTAGAAGACCACCAATGTTGGCCTTGAATAAGAAACATTCTAGGTAAAGTAAACTGGACAGAAGCCCAATAAAACTACTATAGCGGCCAATATCCAAGACCAATAATTCTAAAAATTGATCTCAAGATAGATTAAATCATGGTTAAATTTTAATTAAATAGTGGCCAAAGCTAATTCGGATGTTTTTATGGAGTTTCAGGTGACCCATGGTGGAGATAAAATTCTGGGCCAGATTCTGCGACCCACAAAAACATTCCACCATTACGATAATATCTCACAAAAAAAATTCTATTTCGGCTGATATTTTACATGATGTTAGAAGACATCCGTACCTTAATTTTCTTGTTATATGTCCCACTCTAATTTTTCCATCTATAAGGTCATTTGGATGCCTCTGTTTTGTGGATGAAAGTTGGGTGACACTTCGGGTCAACGATAAAGAAGTACACTCTCCCTTACATTCCACCACCCTAGGCCTACCATGATCAAGTGGGATCATTTTTACTATTGTGAGATCGACCCAAGCCTATTGAGATTATTATTTATGGTAGTGGTGGTGGAGGAGTTTATGATCTTTGTTGCTTTGTTTAATTGTAATGTTATGCTCCAAATTTGTTTCCTTGAGTTTGTCTTTCTGATGTATGTTGTTCAATTCACCTTAGTTTCTTAATAAAATTTTTTATTATACTCTTATTTTATTTTTATTAATATCACTTTGATACTTTTGGTTTAAGGTGTGAATTTATTCACACCAAACCTTGTGAAATTATCACACAATGGTGGAGTGATAATTATTTCATTTCCTTTTTTTACTTCTCTAATTCCTCCCTCATGAGTCTACTTTCTGATTCCATTGAAACCATAGAATAAATTGAGGGATAACCCAACTATGGGTTTATCCAAGGGAGTAGAAAGGGACTGTATTGGATGTTATTTATCGCCCCATTAATGTCTAATCACTTCTTTTAATTGATATTTTTATTTGATGATTTTAAAACATCTTCATCCTTGTTGAATTTTAAGGCTGCATACTTTAAGTGATAATATGAACATTTACCTTGGAGTTCTCATAAATTTGATCCTCCAAGTGTATAGGTGATTAGTATTATGGGTTTTTGGTATTAAACTAGTAATTTATGAATTTCTTTTATCTTCTCGAATAAACCCATCTTGAATATAAGAAGTCGAAATAATTGAAAAAGGAATTTCATCCAATATAACCTAAGTGAAAACCTATGATAAACTCATTCTTTTAAATTTAATTCTCTTAAGTCTCATTGAATTAAGTTAGACCCACCTAAAATCAACCCATGTTGGCCACTTTATAGCTAAAAACAGTCCATAAAATGTATATTTCTATACGTTTCTTCTTAGGTATCTAAGGATTCGACAACCCAAGATAAACATCAAGTGACTTCTTAAACCTAAAATTTTGTGTAAATTTGGGTGAGACCACTTGGTCACTCAATATCTTGGTGAAATTGGATCATATTACAATTCATTCATGCATATGATTTGGTTGGTGTAAATAGGTATACAGACACACAAATTTCATGGACACCATGCCATACCACATTGTGGACAAAGTATCTCTGACTCTTTTATAGAGAATTCTCTTTACAGACATTTTAAAATTTAGTAATTCAATTTTTTTTCAATCAAACAAAGTAACATGGGATAAATATTTGTGTTTGAATTAAAAATGACTATTTTATACTCAGATATCATCTCTAAATTTTTTATAGTTTTTCTAAAATAAGATTTTTATAATTAAAATTGTGTTTCATAAGATGTGATATATGGTGATGTTAATGATATATTTCCCAAAGTGTTCTAGAAAATGTCCAAAAGATTTTAAGATAATATTTCAAAAGTTATTAATTATGATATAACATAAATTGAAAGGTCTCAGATTCTATGAGGATTTAGTGTAAGTTGGATATTGAATGAGATATTTCTTCAACCGTTATATCATCATGTATGATAACTTCATGTCATATAGGATGAAATTTATGATTTTAAAACATATTTTATTCCTAGGTTATTATATATAAAAGCATGTCATGTAGTTATATTACACCTCTTTTTATACTAAGATGTATAATATTACTTCATTATATTGTAAATGATTTTGATATGAGTTAATATGATTAACAAATAGGTTGATGAATGTTAAGAATCAATGTTTAGGTTCCCTCCCACATTGTAAATCATTAATAATAAACATTTCATAATATGAAATTCACAGTGAGATAGATGCATTTATCAGATAAATAGAAAATGATCAAATCTATTTACTCATGTATTTTTTAACATGTGATTATATGAATTCACTCTAGAGGTTAATCCTTAAGGTCATAAAAAGGAGGAAGTACCTATAAGGATTTGTGGGTGCTCCTTGAGAAATATTTGTCTAATTACCTCCTTTCTTGGATGATATCCCTCATTCATCATTTTCATTGATAGGGACTATCATGTTTTGGAGCATTGGATAATCCCACCCATATGATGGGTTATTCACATAATCCCATGGATACACCATGGATAATGGAGTCTGATGAATATCTTTAAGGGATTTTCATTATGATTATTGATGGAATATCTTCGTATAGGTATCTTCAATGTATGGTATCCTTGTTTCTTCTTCATTTATGTTTTAATGTTTTCAAGATTCATGTAAGGTGGTATTTATAATTTAGTATTCTATTTTTCCTTTCTTCCATGGTTATATTTTAATTGACACTAAGAAACCCATTACACATACAATAGTGAACTATTTAATGAGTTTGTTTGTATTGAAGTACAAAGTGGATCATGTAGAGACACTGAGAGTGGGGGTGAATTAAATTTTCTTATTTTTCTCTATTTTATTTTCTCTTTTTAATATTTCCTATTGATACTTAAACAATTATAATGGTTAATAGGTATATATTTGTTAATATTTTCGAAATCCTTACCACAATATGAAATAAAGGAATTAAAATAGAACAAAAGAATACCTGTTTTTACAAGGTTCGACTCTAATGAAGAAATCTATAGAGACCATCACATTATAAACATTAAAATTAAATAAATTTTTCCGAAAACATAAAACATTACCCAGACAGACACAAGAATATAGTACTTGTATAGTTCCTTGGGAAACATGAAAACGTAATCACTGGTACATAAATGAGATACATTATCTCCCAGTAGGTTCTTCTTGAATAGCACCATACATAGAAAAATCAAACATAATACATATCTTCATAACCTGGGGAAGGAAACATAAAAAGAGGTGATCTCAAAAGCTTAGTATGGGAAAATAAGGGCGACATTTAAGATTAATCTTGAGAATAAGGGAATGAGAACATGATCATGAAGATAAAATAGCATACCCTACATTTCAAATATCATAACCAATATCATGGAAAAAATATTTGCAGTTCATAAGACATGAATCATAATGAAATAAATATCATAAGACATTATATCATAACATATGAATAAAACCTGGAATTTTGGAAAACACATGAGCATATAATATGATTTCCATAGTATCCAAAGCATCACTTCCAATATCATATTAGTGGACAAATCCCTTTATTGAACTCGGTGAACCCCTATTCCAGCCATGTATTACTAAACTGAGTGAACCCTCATTCCACCCTTATATTACTGAACTTAGTATACCCTTTTGTAACCATGTTTATCTCACGATATATAAATCATTAACCAATGTATTAGAGGGAGATATAGGTCCCACCCATCACATAATGAAATCATACATACATGTTCCACAAGATCATCAATAGACATATCATAACCCATGAAATTAAATTGTAATCATTATCATTTAAACATGTCATAACTTGTGGAAATAGACAGGTTTCATATTCATTTCATCATAAATCATAACCCATGAAAAGAAGAGGGTTTCAAAACCATATAACCCTTGAAAAAAGGCTAGTTTCAAAAGTATATAACCCATGAAAGAGATATATGTTTCATAAACATAATTCAATCCAAACATAATCTATTTAGAGAAATAAAATGAATAGAAACATTGAACAATTTTCCCCATAGATGCATGAGTATCACCAATGGATGTTATCTTAGATATAGAATGAATTTTAAATATCATTCAAAAACATTTCGTGAGGAAAATATCGTTTCTTATTTGAAAAATGATTTTTTTAACATAAAACATTTTAAAAACATTTTTATTGAAAATAACATTGAAAAATTATAAATGAGGATTTTAAAACAATAAAACATGTTTTAAAATAATTTTTCCATGAAAATGATTTTCAAGGATTTTTTAAAACATGGTTTTTTAATACAATAGATTTCTGACTGAAGAGAGTGACAATCATTTTTTCATAAAACATTATCTTAAGTACCAAAGAGTGAAGAAATGGTACTAAAATATGATGATATATTAAATAAAAAGATGATAAGTAAACTCATTAATATTGTTGAGAGAGGTAATATAATATTTCATCAAAGGAATCATAATCATAAGCAATCTTGAAAAGTGACGAGATTGTCTCAATAAACCCTTATAACTAGGTAACATGTGATCATACTCTCCATGTAATAAAATGATGTTAAATGAAGCATAAAATATCATGAATGAAGTAATTTCATGATATAACTTGTAAAATGGATCAATATACACCTCGAAAGAGATTTTAGATTCATAAAAATACATGAATCTCAAAGATGGAAAATTGAGACAAAACTATTTTAACAATTTGGTAACTTTTTAAAGTTAAAACCTTTGAAGGAAGAATCATAAAATGGGAGTTTGAATACCCATAATTTTTTTAAAATATACATAAAATATAGTATTGGGCAGTACATACACCACACAAATGGAAAGAGTGGCCAACATAGCTTGTATCTTACAGAAATTAAAAGTGAGAGGAAAACCCCTCACCTTGTGTCTTGACTCTCTTTGTACTCATACAATATTACTCCATAATAAATATATTTTTATTATATATATTTTAATGAATCATATTTTTATACATAATTCCATAAATTGTTTTATTGTGAACTTATATTACTCGCTTTTTTATTATCCTGTGTTAATGTTTCACTTCAGGTAAAATTCGCTTTGTTCTTCGCATGTGTCTTAATTTGTTATATCTTTGATCCTTATAATTGTATCATGATTTCATAATGTCATCCATTATATAAATATCAGGTACATAAATTATATTTTTATTATATTAATCTACTGAATATATATGTAATAAATGGAATACACTGTTCATGGAGACGGTAACCCATACATATGCATGAACGTTGTTTCTGTCTTTATTATCATATTGAAAGAAATTATGTCAATGGAATATGTATATATATATATATATGTTTTTATATGTATTAATAATTATTTTATTATAATTACTATATCATATATATCATATAAGTTCACTATACACATCTTTAATACATTCCATGTGGTGTGTGAATGAATCAGTTCGCTTTAAGAGGGGGGTAGTCCACACATCCTCAAACGAGATTATCATATTAAAACCAAATGTAAAATAAATAGATGTCTGTTGTAAAAGGAATAAAGAATATTAATTACAAAATAAATAAAATATATGATGTATATAAACAGATTTTCCATCATAATGGCCACCATGATTGGTGATAAATTAAAAATGAATAATCATCATTTTGTGAGGTAGTAATTTGCCATACACAGAAAAAGTATGTATGATATCCATTTGATGGAGGTGTGAGTAAGTTTAGGTTGAAACCATAGAATAAAAATAACTTATTATTATTTTCACAAACTTACATCTTCATGAGGAGGGAAGGGATAACAAGATGCTAAGACCATCCTACCACAAGATGAAGTGGAGATAATAACCCCCAAGTCCCGCCTCCAATAGGCCCTAGGGTGGCGACCAACACCAAGGATATAGAAATCTCACAAAAATGGTAGGCATTACCCTTTTTATAGTAACCAAGATCAAGAGATAAGATGTATAAACCTCAAGAACCTCCAATATCGATATATATAATAAAACCAAAGTCTATCCCACATGCATGTTTAATGTAAAACTTTTAGAAATACAATGAAAACACCAAAGTAAGTACCAAAATAAAACTAATCAGAAAAACAAAAACCATCCCAAATTTCCAATCTAGTAAGGTCCAGCATAGTCTGCATAATCTCCCAGGAAGCTTGAAAATAGTTTTATATACATAGGGTGAGCATAAAAGTATACTCAGTAGGGGAAAAAATTCACATGTGCACAAGTTGAAGAAGCATTCAAAAGCCCTTATGAGAAAACAATAGAAACTCAAAAGCACCTAACAAGGTACACTACCCACCCCAACCTCACCAAGTCACTCTCAAAAAATAACACACATCAATTAATTTAAATTAATAATCACATCGATATTTGGATACCTCACACCACTTCTCATTGGTTAACATCTCATCCCTAACAGCGAATGTCCTGACGCTATCACACTCATCCAAAATACCCACTTTCACAATCTACCTATAGACACTTGGATCACAAACCATAGACATCCCGCCTGTAGACACCTCCTCCACAACCACATCACATCTCTCCTGTAGACACATGGGCCACAACCACCACACATCTCACTCAAAAACACCTAGGCCTCATCCCGAAGACATTTAGGAAACAAACTACTTATCACAAAGACAATACCATAAATCTGGTATTAAACCGCAATCCGTTATATAATTCCTAATGATCCTTGGGGAATAAATTTATATAATATGGAGTAGGGTAAATTCAGTGACCATCCATCCATCCTCTCACTAGGATGTTGGGAAAGACAACCTCCCCCCATAACAATGGGGGTGTTCGACACGTATTTCTCATCACAAATGGGGTGCATATAGAAATTACAATAACATACAGGTATATATAAATATAGTATCAAACCACACAATTTGAATCCTATGGGTTATCAAAACGACTACCATCCCACAAAACCACCCTTTATGCCACATCTACAGGCACATACCTCCACGAATGTTGGTCACATTCATAATTCAATAAAGAATGCCTCTTCATTATAATCCCCAAATCTAAACATACCCCCATCCAATTCATTTAACAAATATTCATTCCACATTATCAAATCAATTATTTATTTCATTCCATACCTACCTAGTAAACATTAAAACACAATATACCATGAGTTACAACACAACCCATGTATACTTTACAAAGTCCTTGGAAACTCCTGAAGAAATACACACACAAGGTAACATCATCCTTCTTCCAAATAATCCCTCCTAAACCATCCCTGGAATCGGAACTACAAAAAGAACACCACATTTAGAAGAAAAATAGCAGACAAGAAGCTTTTATTCCCATTGCACACTCCCCTTTCTTAGAAACATGTTCACCCACTTCCATCATTATTCTTCCAAGTAATGACGCCCTATCCATCATAAAAAAACTCCCAAAACACCTCATCACAACCCCACTTGGTATCCCCACTTCATAATAACACCATGCCCAAAACACCCATCAATATGAACATGACACAACCCAGTCCTCCAGCCCTGTTGCCCAACCAATGCCCAGATGTAGTCCCACATTGTAACAAATCCATCCATTCCACAATCAGTAAAACTCTCAGAATGAGATACCATCACACCGCCTATACCGTACCATAAACATAATAACATGCCCAACCATTGCACCATACTAAAAACAAAAATTAATGGCCGAACATAACCACACACATCTCACAACCACACCAACAGGGAACTGTTTATTCCAATTTAGTAGCACTCATTTATTAATTCCATTTGATAAAACAGTGGTGATCACATAATAGATTCAATATTGGGGAATACATTTATTTAAAAGAGTATATGTAATTTAACAGATTAAAATTATTATAGGAGTGATTAAAAAATCATACAGGTTCACAAAAAGAGACTACTAACGACTATTATTTTCATAAGAACACAACCCTTATGATTTAAAACATGGATCAAGGATAACATATAAAATAAAAAAAATCATCACCATCATGATCCCACAACCTCATTTATTCCTTCTTATTATCTACATTAATTAAGTTTCAGCCATATTCACAAGGATACATGAGTACACCCACCCTTCATGATATACAATTAAAAGAGTGATGAAGGAAATCCCTAATTTTAACAACATGCGACAAAAACTCCTCCTTACACAAAAATAGGGGGTCGTGTGAGTAGGAGACTCCAAGGAAAACTGAACATGTGGAATACAACATAGGCACACGAATCATCTGGGAAGGGAGGCTCTTAGTGCACCAAGATAAACTATAAGGGTTCAATGGAATAGAAGATCCATATTTAGAAAGGATAGATCCAAAATCTATAGGGAAACGATTTCAAAGGCCATTAAAGTCGTATCATGGCCAATACCATGTGGTTTTGGTGTCACAAAGTAATATTTAGGTTTTTACTAGATAAATACCATTTTAAATGTCATGAAAACCCATCAAATATGGAATTTATCTCATTTAAATCAAAAATATGAAAAACAAGAAAAATGAGAAAATGCTGGAAAATGACTCACTGATGGGCGAGTCACTGACACATGAGTCACTGATGTGATGACTTACTGATGTCATGATTTGTCGATGCCCTGACCTACCACTGCCCTGATCCAGGATATTCATGACCTACTGACACCCTAAGTCACTAATGCCCTAACCTACCGACGCCTTGAGTCACCGATACCCTGACCTAGCGATGCCCTGAGTCACTGATGCCATAACCTAGTGATTACCTCAGCCACCAACGTCCTGACATACTGATTCCCTGAGTCACCAATTCCTTGTCCTACTGGTTCTTTGAGTAACCAATGCCCTAACCATCCTATAGCCCGATTCACTGATGGAAAAATTAGAAATTTGGAAAACTCTTGAAACCAACTACCATCTTTTCCCAGAACACCCCAAACACTGTATTTTGAAAAATTAATGGACCTCTGAGGTCCGGGAAATTCCATCATATATCTCACAATCTATTCTCACCATTGAGAATTAAAAACCAAACCTTGAATAAAGAGGGGTACGAAAAACCATCCCATAAGATGCCTCTAAAGGATAAACTACCTTGTTTGAGTGATTCCTCAACATCTAATAACACCTCCTCTATGATTTTCCATCCCAAAAAACAAAAATACATAATAAAAAAGAACCAAATGTCACACTACCCAAACATATGAATCAGTTAATCCCTTCCCCCTTGTCAGGATATTATCTGCTTTGGGTGGCATTGACTGGTCGGCACAGGTTTAATCGCATTTTCATTAATGCATCCTGGTTAGGGATCAGGTCCTCCCTTTCTCATATGTTTGGACTTTATTATACATCACAAAAAAAAGGAAAAACTCCTCCCATAGAAAACAAGGAAAAATAATTACAACATAATGAAAATCACATGAGAAAAACTCAAAACAACTCTGGGTAATTGGCATGAAACTTTTCTTCTCACTCTGAAGTACTCTCCTCGAGGCTACCATGCCTCCACAACACATGAAACAAGGGAATGATCTATCCATGTATAACATTCTCTCGATGATCCTATATATCCATTGGTCACTCCATGAATGGTCTTTTATCCTCCATCTCCAACTCTCCCCAATCAATAACATGGGAGTTATTTTGAAGGTACTGTTGAAGCTGTGATACATGGAAGACATTGTTGAATTCCCCAACTATGGTAGAAACAGCAGCTGATATGACACCTCTGCAACTCATTCGAACACCTATAATGGTTTGATTATCAAAGGAGAAAGCTTAGTCCATCTACAAAACCTCCACTACCCACGTTGAGTGGAAACCTTCAAGAATATGTGGTCCCTAACCTCAAACTCCAAGGTCATTATCCTGTGATCGGTATACGACTTATGATGGTCTTGTGTTGCCTTTATACTCTCACAGACAATCTACACCTTCTATTTTGTATTATGTACCACGTCAAGACCAAGAACAGCTCTATCCCAAAATTTTGTCTAGCACAAGGTTGAATGACATGGTCTTCCATATAAAGCTTTAAATGGAGTCATTACAATGGATGTGTGATAGATATTATTGTAAGAAACATATCCAAAGGGAAAATTTCACACGAAAGACCCACTAAAGTGTAGAACGCATGCTCATAACATGACCTCTAACATCTGGATGTCCTCTCTATTTTCTCATACCTCTAAGGGTAAAAAGTATTGTTGAAGAACATCAGAGTTCCAAAGTCATTTTGTAATCCCTTTTAGACTCAAGACATAAATCGTGTATCCTGATATGAGATTATGGATCTTGGAACTCCATGCAGCGGCACAACCTCATCCACATACCTCCATGATGATGCATCCGCTACGCTCAAATCCCTGATTACTAATAAGTGATCTGATTTCATCAACTGGTCTACTATTACCCAGATCATATAGCATCCTCTCTGAGCCCTTGGTAATACTGTGATGAAATCATTTTAGATTACATCCCACTTCCACCCATGAAAATCTGTGGGATGTATCAAATCACTAGGAACATGGTAATCAGCCTTCACTTTCTGGAACATCAAGCACTTTTCCACAAAATCCTCCACTACCCACTTGATCCCGGGCCACCAAAATTGTTCCCTCATGCCCCGATACATCTTAGAAACTCTTATTTTTACCTCTAGTGCGGAGCTATGAAACTTATAGAGAACTTACTCATGAATTTCCATAGGATCAAATAGCTTCTCACAAAACAATATCCAATTCTGACCATCCTTCAACATTCCCTCTAGGGAATCACCCTAATCAATGAGATGACGCATCACCTCTATGGCATCCCACCTTTTTATAACATAACTTTTCATTACATTTTACAAAACTGAGGATCTTTATGGTTTAGTGTCTTGGAAACCAGGAACTTAAAACATGAAAACATAAAACATTGTTCTTAAACACTTGAAAGGATTCTCCTTATGTTCATCCTAGGTTCATTAATGCATCTCATAACCTGGGGACATACATCAAAATAAAGGGTGAGTCGGAGGCCCAGTATGGGAAACAAGGGGAAACATTTAACATGTGAACTTGAGATACATCAACAATGTCATGAAAAAGAACTTTAAGGCATGAGAAAGAAATCATGAGGCATATTATAATAAAAATAACATACTTCATAACTTGAAGATGTGGCTACAACATTTAATATTGACAATAATTTTCGGTTCACCAAGATCCATCCCCAACGTGTCATTAAAAATTACCAAGGTTATTCACCAAGGCGTCATTAAAAATGGTCATCTCTAAAGATTAAGTCTTTACCCAATGCATTGGAGCGCTATCAGGGCACACCCTTAATTTTTCTTTATTATCATGTGAGCCACATATATCATCATCAATCATTTTATAAACAACCCATATAGAATAAATGAAATGGTTTTCATTTCATAATCATAACGTTTTAAAAACTGCTTTAAAGACTTGATCTTTAGGTCACTTTAAACCCACGAAAAGGTAAAGCGTGTCTCATGTATGTAAATCCCATAATTTAAAATAGAACATTTTGGAATATATGTGAATAACCATTTAGAAGAAATAGCTTTGAGTATTAACTTAATAAAATAAACTAATTTGAGAATAAGAGATAGACATTTCGAGATGGAAATTCTGCAGCATAACGGCTATGTTACGAGGTTTTAGAAAACATTGAAAAGAGAGGGGACATGGGTCACACACTCATAAATGATCCATAAAATAGTAGGGGAACAGAATATAAAGTATTTAAGAACATGTTAATGAAATTTTAAAGATATACCATATGAAATGAAGAACATTAAAGGAAGACAAAAATAATATTTCTCTTATGAAAATTCGGCAGCCTAATGGCGTCACTTAAACTTCAAAAAAAAATTGACGAGATCAAATAGGGTCTCTCATCATATGAACATAAAAGATCAGTATGATAGATATAGATATCATACCACAAAATAATAAAAAGGAACTTGAAAGACTTGACATGAAAGTAGAACTTTGAAAAATGAGAAAGGTGAACGAATCTCTTAAAAATTCTGCATCCTAACGACGTCACCTAAACGTCAAAAAAAAATGAATTGACGAGATCAAATAGGGTATCTCATCATATGAAAATAAAATATCAGTATGATAGATATAGATATCATACCCCAACATAATAAAAAGGAACTTGAAAGACTTGACATGAAAGTAGAACTTTGAAAAAAAGAGAAAGGTGAACGAATCCCTTAAAAATTCGGCAGCCTAACGGCGTCATTTAAACTTTCTTAAAATGAATTGATAAGAGAAAGAGGGGATATATCATCATATGAACATGAAAAAGGTAGTAAGAGGAATATAAAATAACATCCTCCAACATAAGATCAAGGATAATAAAAGAAATGACATAAAAGAGTTTACTTTAAAAGAAAGAGAGAGGTAGGATCCCTTACCTTAAACGTTACTCTTAAAACTCAAAGGTTAGGACCTTGAGGGCTTGGGGGAACCTTGGGAGGAGTCCTTGGGAGGAAATGAGACCAGATCTTTGTTGGGGGAGAGTTGGGAGTGAAAACTAAAGGAGGGAAGGGTGGGTATTTATAGGGAAAGTGAGGGGACAATGCATTAATGGCCAAGGGACACCTCATTTGTGGTTTTGGAAAAACCATGGTCTTTCCCATGGTATTTGCCCATGGTATTGGCCAATTGGGACACATCATACCTTATCTAACTATTCATAAGTCGACCATATTGATTACATACTTAATACATCATTTAATGATATCATTAAACACCCGTAACATAAAAACTGTATTTTCACTATTCATTGAAAATTAAACTTTCTCGGAAAAAACCAAAAATTTCACCTTGACCAAATATCGATGCTCTAATTTCAAAAATGAACTCCATTTTATAAAAAAAATCTAAATATTTTTAATTTAATTTTTAAATAAATACACTATTCACCGAAAATTCAGCTTTTTCAGAAAAAACTCCAAAAATTACGATAACATAATATCGATGCTCTGAGTTCAAACATAAATTACATTTTATAAAAATAATTCTAAATATTTTTAATTTAATTTTTAATTAAAAAACACTATTCACCCAAAAAAACTAATACTTGACTAATAATTTATGAAACTGTTATTTAACCATTTTATTGAATCACATCACTTAATCAAAGTGCCTATATTATATTAATAATGTCTTTAAGTGAGATTGCTAATACATTTGGTCACATTACTAATCCTAAGCATAAAATCACTATTCATAGTTTAATATTCATCAAAAATTAAGTTGATCTTATTAGACTCTAAATTTCATACTTAACATAATTGTAGAAGACCTTTTTTTGAAAATCATTACACATTTTTAATTATTTAAGGATTACATAAACATTTTTATAAATATCCTTTCTCTAAAATTCATCAAAAATATACATACTATATTTATCCATACATTTGAAAATTCATAAACTTCATCATAAGTCGAAATCAAAATTTTTATTTAAAACAAAGGATTACACAAGGCAGTTACGGTCTCCTTCCATAACCCCTTATAACCCCAACAAAGGACCTAAGTGTAAGGTGTGCTAAGGTGATAGAATCTGAGGGCAGCTCAGCCAACATTTTACAAGTAGTAATTTCTATCAGTTTGAACTTCTCACGAAGGTGATTCTATTCTAGCTTCACACAATGAAGTTTGTTTTGGGTTTGGTCCAGAGAAAAGCTCAGTGGTGCTACCTCCTTCCCAAGTTCCGTTAGATGGGCTTCGATTGGCCTGAGACTACTGGATGAGGCCATCGAATCTTCTTTCTATAATAATTAACCAAGATCACTTGTATTTAGAGACAATAAGCGAAACGTTTAGTTTCCAGTGGTCATATTGACCAATGGTCATATAACAGTCAAAACCCAATGGTCTCATTTTAATTATAATCATGTTGTCAAATGAAATAGTTTTGTTGAGTATAAAAATAAAATAACACACAAAATTAGGAAACAATATTTATTCAAAATTTCAGGTCATTACAATCTTCTCCCCTTAAGAAATTACGTCCTCCCAATTTTTAAAATTGGTTTTTGAAATTTCATTGAAAGTCCCACATCAGAAAAGGAGTCAGTAAAACTATTACGTTAAAAGAAAGAAAGGGAAGTACAAAGGTCACCCGAGTTAACCCACAATAAGATTCCATGTAGGAAAACATGGATATGGAGGAGAAAAAAAACGGTCAAGTTCTGAGGGATAGTGATAGAAAACATGATTAGGAGAAAGTTAACTACATGAAAATCACAAACTTATGATATGTGTAAATGTTCTTTGATTACCTAGTAGGAAACGTAAACCAACAACTTTTTTGTTTTACGTTCCTTTTCATAATTTTGAGGAATTCATTTACTATATAGAATAAAAACACAAGGAAATATATTTAGCGTCAAGTAGAGTTTCGTCCTTTAATAATTTTCTACCAAAACTAATATTTTCTCCAAACGATTGGCATTAAGAAACACTCGGTCTCATCAAAACACAAGAATCATCTTCTTGAGAGTCACGTAATCCACAAAATATCGACTATAAATTTATTCTATCATTAAAAATTATCCCAAAAACAGAAAGGGTAAGATAAAACAACTATTAAAAAAGAAATAATCACATAGGAAGGGAAACTACTTTTAAATCTTCAAAGTTCCATGGTACTACCCAAAGTTCATCATATACCATTCCATAAATAACTGTCCTTAAAATTCCTCCAAATAAACCAGACTAAGATTGAAACCCAATTATAAGAACGATCTCATAACATAATCTTCCAAGATAGACTTTATTGTTCATCTCCAGACAACATCAACCACCCTTATCTTCTTATAACAAAAGTAACTAACCTAATCACATTTTCCCCAAGATAGGTTAATAATTTCCATATGTAACCTAAATTACTATAAGTTTGCCTTAAATTCATCGATTCTTCAAAATATAAGTCAACCTTTACTCCTCAAAGAAAATACTGTAGTAATCTATTTACCTTGATCAAATAGGGTTCCCAAAATAGTGAACGTCTTCCAAAATAATAATCATCTTTTAATACCCTAATCACCTTTTTTAAGAAGAATAGCTTCACTACGTCAACATGTGGTACATAACAATAGATTTTTTCCTTAATGATATAAAATCATATTAGGTAGTAACTCGATGATCTTATAAAAAATAAAAGATATGCTCATAGAGCATGAACTAAAATACTACATGACATAGAGAATTATTTTGAAGAAGTAACATGTACTTCAGTCATCATGATCCATCTCAGCATAGTACTTTCATTGTTCCCTTGTACTTGAAGATTGTTGATGCTCATCATGCTTCTCACCCTTTCCAAGAGAGCATTGCCTTGGATAATGTCTAACTTCTCCACATTTATGACATCGAAATGTATAAGGTACATTAGATTGAACCTTATCTCCATTGATCACATTATCCATTTTTTTAAATAAATTGGATACTTTATTCCCTCTCTTCCCACACTTAAAACATCTTCCGGTTCCTTTGGGACATTCTCCTTGGTGCCCTTTCCCACACTTTTTTCAAAAATTAAATTGGGTCTTCTTTCCCTTATCAACTTTATCAGATGAACATCCTTGAGACTTTGTCTTCTTCTTCCTTGATGAATTTGGGCATTCAACTAGGTACCAATTATTAATTATGATTTTTGATAGCTGGTTTGGCATAATAACAATATGTTCAACCTGATCTTTCGTCATCTATGTCACATTAATAGGGAAATCGTCACATTTCCTATCACATGGTTGTTGGGACATACTCTTCCATTTCATTCCATTAACTAAGAAAAGAATGTATAATTAGGGGGCTTAAATACTTAGCCAATAATCATGAAAATGAAACTTTAAGAATAGAAGGATAAACTTGAAAAAGAAAAGTATATCCTAACTTGTGATCCCCTAGGTTCCAATCTAGGTTATCTATGATCATATGCTCTTATGTAAATCTTTATTTTATTTTATCTTTGTTCCTTTAATAATGGTTCATATTAAGCTTATGAATTTACCAAAGCATATCCCTCGGGAGTGTCGTAACCAAGAGTGCAGCAATGCCCATTGTCGTGTACTAGTTCCCGTTCGAGTCTCGCTCAAAGCGGTGTTTTTGGGTTTTAACCCTATGTACATTTGTGCCAGAGCCACCTCTACCTGCTCGTATCCAGACAGGGATGTATTTTCTTGGAAACCCCTTACTAAATACTCACCAAAATACCAGGAAGATTTCCTATATTTAAAATTTTCTATAGGGTTATTCCTAGAGTTTTCATATCCTAATTCCCACAAATAACTAAACCATCCTTTGATACCAACTATTGAATCCCGCCTTTTTATAACATAACTTTTCATTACATTTTACAAAACCGGGGATCTTTAAGGTTCAGTGTCTTTGAAACCAAGATCTTAAAACATGAAAACATAAAACATTCTTCTTAAACACTTTAAAGGATTATCCTTATGTTCATCCTAGGTTCATTACTGCATCTCATAACCTGGGGACATACATCAAAAGAAAGGGTGAGCAGAAGGCCCAGTAAGGGAAACAAGGGGAAACATTTAACATGTGAGCTTGAGATACATCAACAATGTCATGAAAAAGAACATTAAGGAATGAGAAAGAAATAATGAGGCATATCATAATAAAAATAACTTATTTCATAACTTGAATATGTGGCTATAACATTTAATATTGACAATCATTTCCATTTCACCAAGGTCCATCCCCAAGGTGTCATTAAAAATTACCCAGGTTATTCACTAAGGCATCATTAAAAATGGTCATCTCTAGAGATTAAGTCTTTACCTAATGCATTAGAGTGATATTAGGGCGCACCATTATTTTGTCTTTATTATCATGTGATCCAGATATATCATCATAAATCATTTCATAGACAACCCATATAGAATAAAATAAATGGGTTTCATTTCATAATCATAACATTTTAAAAACTGCTTTAAAGACATGATCTTTATGTCACTTTAAACCCATGGAAAGGGAAAACGGGTCTCATTTTTGTAAATACCAGAATTTAAAATAAAACATTTTGGTATATATGTGAATACCCCTTTAGAATAAATATCTTTGAGTATTCACTTAATAAAATAAATGAATTTGAGAATAAGAGAGAGACATTTTGAGACGGAAATTCTGCAGCATAACAGCTATGTTACGAGGTTTTAGAAAACATTGAAAAGAGAGGGGACATGGGTCAAACACTCATAAATTATCCATAAAATAGTAGGGGAACAGAATATAAAGGATTTAAGAACATGTTAATGAAATTGGAAAGATATACCATATGAAATGAAGAAGATGAAAGGAAGACAAAAATAAGATTTCTCTTATGAAAATTCGGCAGCCTAACGGCGTCACTTAAACTTCAAAAAAAAGAATTGAAGAGATCAAATAGGGTCTCTAATCATATGAACATAAAATATAATTATTATAGATATAGAGATCATACACCAACATGATAAAAAGGAACATGAAAGACTTGACATGAAAGTAGAACTTTGAAAAATGAGAAAGGTGAACGAATCCCTTAAAAGTTCGGCAGCCTAACGGCGTCACCTAAACTTCAGAAAAAATGAATTGATGAGATCAAATAGGGTATCTCATCATATGAACATAAAATATCAGTATGATAGATATAGAGATCATACCCCAACATATTAAAAAGGAACTTGAAAGACTTGACATGAAAGTAGAACTTTAAAAAAAAGAGAAAGGTGAACGAATCCCTTAAAAATTCGGCAGCCTAACGACATCATTTAAACTTTATTAAAATGAATTGATGAGAGAAAGATGGGGTATCTCATCATATGAACATGAAAAGGGAAGTATTAGGAATATAAAAGAACATCCCCCAACATAATATCATGGAGAATAAAATAAATGACATAAAAGAAATTACTTGAAAAGAAAGAGAGAGGTAGGATCCCCTACCTTAAACGTAACTCTTATAACTCAATGGTTGGGACCTTGAGGGCTTGAGGGAACCTTGGGAGGACTCCTTGGGAGGTAATGCGACCACATCATTTTTGGAGGAGAGTTGGGAGTGAAAACTAAATTAGTGAAGGGTGGGTATTTATAGGGAAAGTGAGGGGACAAGGCATTAATGGCCAAGGGACACCTCATTGGTGGTTTTGGCAAAACCATGGGATTTCCCATGGTATTTTCCCATGGTGTTGGACACTTGGGAAACCTCATACTTTATATTACTATTAATAAGTCGACCATATTGATTACATAATTAATACATCATTTAATGATGTCATTAAACACCCGTAACTTAAAAACTGTATTTTCACTATTCATCGAAAATTCTACTCTCAGAAAAACCCCAAAATTTCACCTTAACCAAATATCGATTCTCTGATTTAAAAATGAACTCCATTTTATAAAAAAAAATTCTAAATATTTTTAATTTAATTTAAAAAAACACTATTTACTGAAAATTCATTTTTTTCAGAAAAAACACCAAAAATTACCATAACATATTATTGATGCTCTGAGTTCAAAAATAAATTCCATTTTATAAAAATAAATTTCTAAATATTTTTAATTTAATTTTTAATTACAAAACACTATTCACCCAAAAAACTAATACTTGACTAATAATTTATGAAACTGTTATTTAACCATATTATTGAATCACATTACATAATCAAGGTGCCTAGATTATATTAATAATGTCTTTAAGTGAGATTACTAATTCATTTGGTCACATTAATATTCCTAAGCATAAAATCACTATTCATAATTTACTATTCATCAAAAATTATGTTGATCTTATTAGACTCTAAATTTCGTACTAAACATAATTGTAGAAGAACTTTTTTTTAAAATAATTACACATTTTTAATTATTTAAGGTTTACATAAATGTTTTTAAAAATATCCTTTCTCTAAAATTCGTCAAAAATATGCATACTATATTTATCCGGACATTTGAAAATTCATAAACTTCATCATAAGAAGAAATCGAAAAAAAATTTAAAACAAAGGATTACACAAGGCTGTTACGGTCTCCTTACATAGCCCCTTATAACCCCAGCATAGGACCTAAGTGTAAGGTGTGCTAAGGTGAGAGAATCTGAGGGCGGCTCAGCCAACGTTGCACGAGTAGTAATTTCTATCAGTTTTAACTTCTCGCGAAGGCTATTCTGTTCTAGCTTCACACAATGAAGTTCGTCTTGGGTTTGGTCTAGAGCAAAGCCCAGTGGTTCTACCTCCTTCCCAAGTTCTGTTAGATGGTCTTCGATTGGCCCGAGACTACTGGATGAGGCCATCGAATCTTCTTTCTATATTAATTAACCAAGATAACTTGTATTTAGAGACAATAATCGAAACATTTAGTTTCCAGTGGTCATATTCACCAATGGTAATATAATAGTAAAAACCCAATGGTATCATTTAAATTATACTCATGTTATCAAATGATACAGTTTTGTTGAGTATAAAAATAAAATAACACAAAAAATTAGGAAACAAGATTTATTCAAAATTTCGGGTCATTACAACCTTTGCCTCTAAGTCTCCCCACAGTGACTCCCCCACCTACAACCCTAGAGATGATTGTACCATCATCTGAAATAGATGTCTTATGCTTCCATCCATTCTTGCATCTAATTTCATGGCATCCAACTCCTCCATCGCCCTCCATGCATCTTCAGATTTTCAAAACACTTCCTTTTGGGACGTCCTTCTCAAAGAATCGTCCACAACATTCCCCTTTCCTATGTTTTAAGAGATCTCGATATCGTGATCCTAGAGAAACTCCATCCACCTCTGTTGTCCTAAGTTCAGATCTTACTAGGAAAATATGTACCTTAAACACTTGTGATTCGTGAAAACCACAAAGCGCTCCCCGATGAGGTAATGTCACCACATATTTAATGCGAACACAGCCACTTCTAGTTCTAGATCATGGGTGTCATAATCATGTTCATGTGGAAATAACTACCTAGACCCATAAGAGATCACTTTTCATTTATAAATCAGCACACACCCTAAGACTAGACAAGAATAATCAGAAAACACCTTAAACATCACCCCTTCCTCTGGTAGCCTAAGCACTAGAGCACAAACCAACATCCCCTTAAGATAATGAAATGATGTCTAGCACTACTCATTACACATGAAAGATTGGAATTTTCTAGTCATAGCCATCAATAGAGATTCTGCTTGAGAGAAATCAGGTATGATTCTATGGTATTAGCCTACCAGACTGACAAAACTATAAACCTCTTCCACATTATTGGGTACTCCCCAAGAAAACACTACCTTGACCTTAGACTAGTCCATTTCCAAACCCAATTAAGAAACCAAATTTCCAAGGAAGTAGACCTCTTGTGTCAAAAACATGCACTTGGATAGCCTTTCGTAGAGCTGGTGGTGCCGAAGGACATCTAGAACAGTCATGAGATATCCAGTATTCGCCTCCTATAACTTCTAGTAGATTAGGATTTCATCAATGAATACAATGATTAACTGGTCCAGAAACTCCAAAAATATGGAGTTCATAATCCTCATGAACAATATGGTGCGTTCATAACACAGAACGGTATAACCATGAACTCGAAGTGACCATACCTACACCTAAAATTAGTCTTTAAGATGTAACCCTCCTTCACCCTTAATTGGTGATACGTAGACAGCAGATCGATCTTAGAGAACCAACCTGTTCATATTAGTTGGTTGAAAAGATTGTCTATTATTCAGAGAGGGTAACAGTTCTTGATCGTTACTTGATTTTGTCTCTTGTAGTCTATGCACATCCTTAGAAAAACGTCTTCCTTCTTTACAAACAAGACTGGAGAACACCATGGTGACACACTAGATCAGATGAAACCCTTCTTCATCAAAACATCAATCTGAATCTTTAACTCTTATATGTCATGAGGAACTATCCGATAAAGATACATTGAGACCAGATTAGCACTGAGATGTAAGTTTATCCTAAACTCAACATCACATCGAGGGGGTGGATTCACAAACTTCTTAAGGAAAACATATAGAAACTCTATGGAAAATCCTACAAAATCCACCATCTCATCACCCATAGATCATATGGACAGATCGTATAACAATAAAAAAAGAGGCTTTTTGCATCAGTGGCCCACCTGGAAGCTCCTCTCACCAATGAAAGCTCCATGTTGGCCTTTCAAGTCTAAAAACATGACTCTTCTATGAAAGCAACTGATAACAACATGCACCAAAAATAACCAGTTTATTCTAAGGATGACATCATATGGATTCATAAATTGGAGAAAGATATCCCCACTGGACTGATGTGCCCCAGCATCAGTCTACATCCCGAGAAAACATCTAACAAGCTGGTCTGACCTACGATTGGTGTACTCAACACTAGGGAAATGGAAAGCCTCTTTCTATCTAGTCCTATGGCATGGGCCATACTGGGTGTAAAAAAGAAATGTGAAGCTATTGAGTCAAAAAGGTTCAAGAAATCATACTAAACAAACTAATTATACCTCAAACAATCACCGACCGCGCTGGAACTGCTGCAACTGTGTCATGAAAATTCCCACTCCTAGCTCCTCTTCCCCTAGTATGTGGGGTTCCTCCCCAGCCATTCCATGATCGTTGTCCTTGAGGATCACCCCGAGGTCAGCCTCCTCCTGCACCATCTGCCATTGATAGATCAGGGGCCAACTATCCCTGCTGCTGGAAAGGCCTTGTTGGAAACTGCTACTGAGGTGGGTGATGAACCTTACCACCTCCACCATATTTATCATGAGTCAGGAACTATCCCTAGAGGTTCCTATATCCTCCTCAAGAAAAACACCTCGTCCACAGGTCCATGGAAAAAAGGTGACGACCAGACGGTCAGAACTGAACCTACTAGGGTCAGCTACCTGTCGGCCAAAACCTAGAAGGCCCTGATGCTGGAGACTAATTGTTCATGTCCTTCCCCTTTGAATAACTCGGCTAAATTCCTTCTCACGACAAACCTCCTCATGATTGCAACCTTTCCACTCCCTTAATAATCTTCTAAACCTCTATGTATGTCAGTAGGGTTAAGGGAGTAACCTTAAACTGAAGAGAAGGAAGAAGTGTGTCCTTTAAGTGGCTCACCCGAGACTCCTCATCTAGAACGAGATTTAGAGAAAATTGTAGGAGATCCTTGAAATTGATCCATAATTCCCTCCCTGACATACTCCACTACTAGAGAGAGATTATCTCCTACCTCTTCTCATCTTTCATCATGGAAGAACAAAAATCTACCGAGAACTTATTGTCAATGTCAGCCCACGAAACATTGGTCTACTTCCTCTCCCTAAGGTAATGTGTCCACCAATAATTCATTGTTCCCATCATCTAGATCACTACCAAAGGAATCTGGTACTATTTCAGAGCCTGTATCAAGCTGAAAGTGATCAGTAGCTCCTCTGGACAACTCTCCATCTCCAGGTCTGAGACACTTCACTCATACTTTCCTAGAGTCTGCCGCTGGGAACCATGAAGAATCTTCTACCACTGATCATCTTTCTCATCTAGATCAACCCTCCTCTAATCATTCGGAATGGTCTGTTGAGCCTCCACTATCTGATCCACTCGTGGACGATATCTAGGTTCGATATCTGGAAGGTAAACAAGTAATTCTTAATCCCGAGTAGCATTAAATTTATTTAGAATTCATTTTAACTCATTATTTATTATAATTTCCTAATAATTACCAAAACAAACAAGGAAATAATTCATCATGATTCATGTACCTTTCCAAGGGCATCCACCCCAAAATTGGTGTATCCCCACTTGGTCATTCGGTAAGCTCATAGTCTTTGCATCAGATCACGGGGGGGGGGGGCTTAAATCTTTTGTCTTAGATGGTCTTCCTTAGCCTATTTCATGCACCTAGATCACTTAACAATGTTGTTCTACCAACCCATCCAATCATCATCATGACTAATTACGCACTTCATCCGGTCTCTCAACCATCAGCCTATGATGTAAGAACCCAGATCATCATTTCAGGTATGGATATTTATTTTGGGTTTTTTAGGGAAAATTGCGATTTTTGAATTTTCTAAGTATAGACTATGTACTTAAGAGTAAATGCAATGTACATGGGTACTGCGTATAGTCACATATTGTCCATGTAACAGCTAAGTACATGGCTATGTAGGTGACCTGGTAGACTGCCTAAAGCAGTGTCCTATTGAGGCTAGTACATGGTGTGTACATTAAATTAACACATTGTATACACTACTTTTTAATTGTTAAATCGGAGTGGGTCGTGTCTCATCTAAATAAATCACTTATTTTCCAATCAGTTCTTACAGGAGATCCAGGAATAGCCGAAGAACTTTGAGATCCTCCCATTTCTCTTTCTGAGATCCGATTGAGATGTCGCAAGTAGTGTTGTATTCCCACCGATGAGTTATCTCTTTCCCTAGAGTCTATCTTTCTGATACCTCCTCTCTCGTCAGTTATTCAAGGATGATTATTTTTCACCTTTCTGTAGATCTACATCATGCTAGGATGATTTAAGGGAATATGTTCAAGGGTTTTGATCAAATGATATCATGGTAGGTGGTCTGTGACATTCATTGATTGTCTTGGATTATATGTGCATAAAGTGTTGAATAACCTTGTTTAGGGTGTTGATTATTTTGGAATTTGACCCTTTTTAATACCTGTTATGGTTTTTTTGATTGAGAAAGGGTGATTTCTTATGCATAAGGTTTTATAACTTTTTATTGGACACCCCATTAGTGTGTTCCCTTGTTTGACTATTTATGGCTGTTTGTACAAGGTTTCCTATGCGGCGTACCTTATTTTCTTCACCTTAATTTTATAAGGATGGTGTTTGATTGATTATATGAATTTCATGGGTTATGATTTTTAATGTTATCCATGTATTAGTTATAGATTACATGTGATTCCTTGTTATGATATGCGCGATGATTTTTCAATGGACTATAAGTGCCTTGGACCAAGAAAACAATGGGTGTCCATGTTTATTTACACAGGACCATGAGAGACTTCTTGTAGACTTTGACCTAGGGGTATTGACCGTGAGACCTACCTAGGAGGTCATTTATGATTTTTGGGATATGTTGACCTAGGGGGTATTGATTGCGAGAGCTACCTGGAAGTCATTTATAATTTATTGATGCCTTATTGACCCAGGGGTATTGACTATGAGAGCTGCCTAGGTGGTCATTTATTTTTTATTTGTGCTATTTTAAACCAAAGGTTCTAGACTGTGAGAGATTTCCAAGAGGGTTGTTTGAATGATTGAATGATTGTGATGAGTCTGCCAAGACAAAGCACAAGCTTGGACATCGTCTTACTTAATTTTTGAGATGGTATTCTGAGACATATATTTTATTACTATTACATGGGGGTATACAAAGATTAGGCTATATCCTGGGATTTCAGTTTTCAATGGATTCAATAATTAACGAATGTAAATGAATATACTTAAAAACTATTGGCTTGTTTGATTTTTGAGTACTTCCTAGTTTATTGCTTCATTTATGTATATTAAATTATATATATTCACTGATTGTACGGTGAAGATCTTTTGGTGGATTCCTAGTGGGATTAATATCTTACCCTATTTGAGTTATTCTTTTGGACCCAAACAGATTATATGATTGTAGGTATAGAAAATGGAAAGCTCCCTTCTTAATCAGGTACTTGATTGCTGTTGGAGTTGGAGAGCATGGGACCAAGCTGAGGCTTGTGATTCTATTGGAGTTTTCTTATTTTCTATACATTGGTTTTAGTATTGTATATCCATCATTGGGACTTCTTTGGATGCTTTCCTAGACACATGTGACAGGAATCATTTATATATATATGCTTCAGTTTATTGTTTGTTATAATTATTCTGCTATTTACTTCTATTGTATTGTATTACTACTTCTATTAATGTTTACTATTTGTTTCCATTGTGTATACTTTTCCAATGATGGAATAGATCCCCCATTATCATACCTTGGCCCTCTCTTCTAGTTGGCAACCTCAGAAGATTGGGGAAATGTGCTTGAGGTCATGTGACCAATGGGGTTCATGGGACCTTTGGGTGACACCTAGAATAGGGATGTTTCATACTGGTATCATATGAGTCCTTTTCTACTTTGCCTTACTTTTTGGTGCCTATAGACATGGATAGGAAAGAATAGGTAGTTGGAAATATTTTCTTCCTAGGAGTAGCTAACCTGTGTATAGGGAAAAGCTAATTTACATCATATAATGTAATTTTTCGATTTTTTCAATTGTTATAGTTGAATTGATTTCACCATTAGGTGATTCACTAATTTTGTGCAGTTATGATTTATATCATTATGGTTATATTTCTGTTTCAACTCGATGATATGAGGGTATTCCATATCATTAATCATATAGTCACTTTCTAGAGATAACATGTCATGCATTCTTGTCATTCCATTTAGGGTGCATTACTAATTTCATGTTGTTCAAATAGACGTTTTTCTAGATTTTCATGCTATTGTGATAGATGCTATGATTGAAGACATGATATTTTGATATGGTAATGGAATTTTTATGGTTTCATTTAGAAGGATTCTAATCTTTGGTCCCCGAGGTATTATGGGCCCTCTTGGATCGAAATTTGGTGGATAATTTTTGAACTTTAATTGAATTTTTTCAATTTAGGATGAGAAAAAGGATACCAATTTTTGATTCTTAGGATTATGGGCTCCCACGGGTTGGATTTTTTCATGTCTTGGACCAATTTTCTGTTTTTTAGGGTTCTAGAGAAGTTTGAGAGGCATAATATCCAGAAACCCAGACAACACGGCGTGTGGTGTTATGATCACACACCATGTGTTCTTCTATTATGGAAGAACTAACTTTTCTTAAGTACACACTGTGTACTGGGAGTACATGTCGTGAAGTCATTGATCATGTAACTGACAATGTGAGTAGAGACATGGGGTTGTGGAACATTTGGTAGAACATGCCGTGTCTGGATTTTCACACTCTGTTGTAATGAACTATGTATCTTTCCACGTGTCCAATGACACGGGTGGATGAAACTTAGGTTGTACACATTGTGTCTCATTTATGAACATCATTTAGAGACAACCATGTATCCAGACGTGTGACCAACGACATGGGTGGATGAGACATAAGTGGTACATGCCATGTTGAGAGTCAACATGTCGTGTAGTGTTACACCATGAGGGAGTTGTGTAGTTATATCCATGAAGAAGTACTTTGGTAGGAGGGGAAATTAATGTACATGCCGTGTGTAGGGGTGTTACATGACCAGGTATGGAAGAGGTACACACCTATGTTAATGGTTAAGGGAACACGCCGTGTAGTGTTTCTACACACCGTGTAGTGGTTCTACACACCGTGTAACCTTCTTTTGTGAAACTTGGATTCTTTCCTTATATCTTACAATCATGAACTTTTAAATTGATGTCTTTGATAATCTTTTACTAAGATGTGTTCCTGACCTTACAGAGTCATGTCACTGAGACATCCTCTAGTTGTACGCCAGGTACATGGTGATGAACAGACACTGGAAATGGTAGATCATGGAATACCAGCAGATCCTCCCTTCATGCCCAATTTAGCACCAACAGCTATATCGGACAAAAGGTTGATTCATAGTTTCGTGAAGGAAGTATGATGATGAGGAAGCCTTTCCAAGAAGCACCACATCATTCCCTTACTATGGCAGAGCTGACATGAGTTTCCCAGTATTATCATCCTCCCACTTTTTCTGGGGATGGACGACCACAGGCTTCAGAGTCATGGTTGTATTGATTCTTTCTATCTTCGAGCATCTGTAGAGGAGGTTGAATCTCGCGATGTACATGCTACGTGCTTCATCCAAGAGATGGTGGGATGTTGTCTCAAAAGAGGGTCTCCATCTGGATATGGCTTAGGAAGAGATTCATAGGACCTTCTATGATTACATATATCCAGAGACGTTGTGTGCCGATCGATCTTGAGAGTTCATTAATTTGGAGTAGGGAACTATTTTTGTTAGGGATTACTCAACTCACATTACACAGATTTATCACATCGCACCTGTTTTGGGAGGTGACAAGTTATCAATAGCAAGGTGATTTGAGGACGGTCTTTGGTACGCCATCCGATAATAGGTGAATGTTTTTAGGCTGACTATGGTGACTTTTATAGATAACCAAGAGCTAATTACTGAGTACAATTTGAGGGAGTTGGGAGCTACGAGCAAGGGTGGTTTAGCAACCAGGGCCAGTACTCCTTCGTTTGATGAAGGAAGCACTATAGGGAGCCTTCACATGGTGATTCTAGTAGCAGGGATGTATCTACAGGTAGCTAGGTTAGGTGATAACTGTTTGGTAAGAGTGGGAAAATGAGACCTCAGTGCCCAAGAGACCCATTTGGGTGACGATCTTGTAGAAAGATGTGTCATATTAAGCATTTTTTCAATTTTTTTCCACCATATGTTGGGAAAAGGGGGTCAGTTATGACTCCACGTTGAAGAGGAGGACCACCAGTTTCTCCTCAATCCGGGAAATGGAGTTCTTCAAGAAATTCATGACAAGGAGTTGGTCATGGCCACAGTATCCAGGAAACATTTTTTCAATGAAAACCGGGTGGATCAGCTCAGGGTAGTTAGGTAGGGTCACATGGACAAGGTAAGGTCAGACTTTTGCAGTGGAGCATACCTAGGAGTAGGATCCCGGACACTCTGCAGTTAGAGGTACGATTCTATTTGTCTCAATTTTGGCTTCTTCTCTTTTTGATATAGGTTATTCCCATAGTTCTATATTTTTTTCCATTTTGGATAGCGTAGGGATCTATATCATTACTTCTGAGGACATTATAATGCTTGAAACTTCATTGAGGATTAGGATGGCTAGTTTATGTCAGTGCAAGGAGTTCCCTCTTGAGGTTGGTAGGTTTCACTTCTTATGGGACCTCAATATATTAGAGATAATAGGCATTTATGTCATTCTCAGAATGTACTATTTGGTCTCCTTTCAGGCATTTTTTTACTGCTATCTCCGAAGGGTGAGTTTCACATCACCAGAAGGAGTTCCCTCTTGAGGTTGATACAACTTGTTTTAAAAAAAACAAGATAAACATGAATTAAAATCACATACACCAAATGATATAAAATATACATAATACTTCAAACAAATTTCAATTGTTTTTAGATCTTCCATTTAAATGATATGTTTTTTATCATCATATCTCTTATATTTAGTGTAGAACTCATGCGATAATGAAAACGACGATCGATAATTAAACTTACACCAAGCTTGGTAAATCTCATCTGAATGTTTTGTATTTTTAACTCGATAATAAAAGTAAATCATCATTATATGAAATCTAATCAAGTTTCTTAGAAATGAAGGGCATTAATAATTAAGAAAATAAATGAATAGAATAGGTATCGTATTCAAATTAACGATTGATGCCACGTTGAAAACATGATGAATCGAAGAGGATGAAAATGATGAATGAACGAGAAATGGATTTATATATAGTAAATGAAAATATTGTTGATTGTGTTGAATGAAAATGTAGGCGGGATTTTAAAAAGTTAAACGCGCGTTGTGAAAAAAATAGAAATTCTGATCCCACGTATTGGTGAATACTATTTGGCGTTAGTTTAGTTTGAAACCGACTCAAAAGAGTATATATGTTGGTCTTTTGGTGTTGGTTTTTTGAGAAAACCAATGCCAAAAATTCCAATCAATATCATTTTTGGTGTCGGTTTTTAAATAAACCAATGCTAAAAAGATAAAAAATATATGTTTCACGTTGGTTTTTTTCAAAACTGACGTGAAAAACAAATAAATAGTTTTGGCATCGGTTTTTATGAAAACCGATGCGAAAAGTAAAAAAAATTATTTTTGGCGTCGGTTTTTTTCTAAACCGGCACAAAATTCAAAAACAAATTTGGCATTGGTTTTTATGAAAACCGACCCCAAAAAATAAAAACAAATTTACCAGGTTTTGGAGAATTCCATAAGCTTCGGTTTGACTGGCCGTGGAGCTAAAACGGAGTTACAGATTAAAAGTTATGGCCTTTCAAAGTTGGACTTAATGAAGACTTCTTTTAGAGAAGATCAACTTCCACAATCCATAACTTTTGATCCGTAACTCCGTTTTGGCTCCATGACTAGTCAAATCAAAGCTTAGGGAATTATCTATAGGACTTTAAAATGTTTTTCAATTTTTTGGCGTCGGATTTTATGAAAACTGACGCAAAAAGTAAAATAAAATTATTTTTGGAGTCGGTTTTGATGAAAACCGACGCCAAAACATAAAAAACAAATTACCAGGTTTTAGACAATTCATTAAGCTTCGATTTTACTGGTCGTCAAGCTAAAATAGAGTTACGGATTAAAAGTTATGGTCTTTCAAATTTGGACTTAATTAAGACTTCTTTTAGAGAAGATCAACTTCCAACATCCATAACTTTTGATCCGTAACTCTGTTTTTTCTACATGAATAGTCAAATCAAATCTTAGGGAATTATCTATAGGACTGTATTTTGTTTTAAATTTTTGGCATCGGTTTTTATAAAAACCGACGTCATAACATTTTATTTTATTTTTTCCCGTCGGTTTTTTTAAAAACCAACGCCAGAACATTTTTTTTTATTTTTTCGCATCGGTTTTTTTATAAACCGACACCAAAAATACTTTTTTTTATTTTTTGGAATCGTTTTTTAAAAAACTGACGCCAAAAATTCTCCAAAACAATATTTTATGTCGGTTTATAAGAAACCGATGTCAAATTGACGACGTTAAAATGATTTTTCTACTAGTGTAGGTATCAGGATGAGTGTAGTTCTTATGAAAGGGGAACGAGTCTTTGCATATGGGTCTCATCAGTTGATGTCACATGAGAGAAATTACGCAACTCACAATCAAGATTTGGCTATAGTTGTACAGGCCTTGCATTGTTGGAGACATTATCTTTTGGGAGAGCATTGTGTGTTATAAACTGACCACAAAAGTCTAAAGCATATCTTTACTCAAAATGATCTAAATTTTAGATAGTGATGTTGGGTTGAGTACTTTCAGTATTTTGACTTTGATATTGCCTATATGCCTAGGAAAGGAAACGTAGTGGCTGATATTTTGAGAAAGAGGACTCAAATATAAGCAGTACGGGAGGCCAGTAGTGAGTGGAGGCTTATGGCTCTGTTCTCTAAAATTCATTTGGAGGTACATGATATAAAGGTGCATACGTTTCTTTCTTCTATAGTTGTTACCTATACTCTTCTAGATCAAGTGGGAATGAGGAAACTATTAGATTCCAAAGGCCTATGCCTATGGGAGAGTGTGCCTAGAGAGAACCCTACTCTTGGGTGGGCCGTAGGAGAAGATGAAGTTTTACATTTCCATGGGCGTATATGAGTGTCAGTAGACATACGTGAGGATATTTTGTGAGATTTTGATTCCTCTTTTTGTTTATATCATCTAGGTTTCACCAAGAAGTATCAAAATATACACCGTCAGTATTGTTGTCCATGCATGAAAAGGGATGTTTCTAGTTTTGTTATGATATGTTCCATCTATCATTCAGTGACGATGGAACATCAGTGACCATTATAGATTTTTCAGCAGTTACCCATTCCCTGGTGGAAGTGTAATGATGTCTTGATGGATTTACTGAGGTCTCCTTGAGGTAATGATGTGGTTTGAGTTGTTGGAGACAGACTCGCGAAGGTTGTACACTTCAGACAAATTAAGGAAACGATCAGTGTTGATGAACTTAGAAGGTTGTATGTCTAAGAGATTTTACTTTTTCATGGGGTTCCACCCTCTATTGTTTCATAAAGGGGTTCTCGGTTTACTTCTCATGACTGGTAGGGACTACAGATAACTTTTCATACACAAGAACTTCTGAGTACATCTTACCACCCCCAAACAGATGGTCAGTCCGAGCGCATCATTCATGTTTTGTAGGACATGCTTCGAGCATGTGTCCTAGATTTTGGGGGATTTTGGGAGAGATAAATATTATTTGTGGTGTTTTCCTACAATAACATTATTCAAGAAATGATTTTGATGGAACCTTATGATGCTTTGTATGGTAGGCCATGCCTATCACCTCTATGTTGGCTGAAGGATAGAGAGGTAACTATGCTAGGACTTATTCTTGTCCTGGAGACCACAGAGAAAGTGGAGTTGAATCAAAAGATGATGGAAACTTCACAATCTCACCGTAAATCTTATACGAATCGATGGAGAAGACCTCTGGAGTTCGATGTTGGAGATCAGGTTTTCTTATGTGTCACTCCAAGGTTGGCACCCAGGAGGATTATGAGACAAGGGAAGCTTTCACCAAGATACGTTGGGCCATTTGGGGTTTTAGAGATAGTCGGGCCAGTTGCCTATCAGTTGTAGTTACCTTAGAGGTACTGGGCTTTTCATGATGTCTTTCATGATTCTCAGCTATGGCGTTACATTTCAAACCCATCTCATGTTTTCAAACCCGATGAAGTTGAGTTATAGGTGGATATATCCTTCGAGAAACACCCTATTCTGATTATTGATCATAACACGAAGGTTCTCAATTGCTAGTCTCTTCCTCTTATATGGATGTTATTGCAGTACGAGCGAGTATAAGACGAGGCATGGTTGAGGGAGGCTGACGTACAATCCTAGTGGCTAGAGTTGTCTGATATTTCTTGTTCACCACCCTTAGAAGGGAAATTTGGGGATGAATTTCTTTAAGGAGGAAGTTTGTAAGAACTAGGATCATAATTTAATGTATGGATCTATATTTTAGGTTCTTTTTTAGGAAAAAGGTAGATTTTTTGAATTTTCTATGTACACTATGTGCACTTAGTAGTATATGTCATGTACCTGAGTACTGCGTACTGTCGCATACTGGCTGTGTAATGGCTGAGTACATGGCTGTGTAGGTGACCTAGAAGACCACCTAAATAAGGGGAAGTTGAGGCAAGTACATGGAATGTACATTAAATGAACATGTCGTGTACTTTTCTTTTTAATTGATGAATCAAAACGGGGTCACATATCATCTCCAAAACTAACTTCCTCTCCCATTGGTTTGTACAGGAGTGCGACGAACAACTGAAGAACTTCGAGATGCTCTTTGTTCTTTGTTTGAGATCTGGTTGATATGATGCTGATTGTGTTGGATTCCATACGGTGAGTTCTCTCTATCCCTAGAGTCTATATTCTTGATTCCTCCTCTCTCGTGAGTTATTCAAGGTTGATTTGTTTTCACCTTTTGGTAGATCTACATAGTTAAAGGCCGATTCAGGGGAATATGTTAAAAAATTTTGATCATATGACCTCAATTTAGGTGGTCTTTTCTATTCGTTAATTGTATTGAATTATATATGATTAATGTTCTGAATACACAAGTTTAGGGTATTGCGTATTTTGGAATTTGACCCTATTTAATGCTTTCTATGGTTTGTTTGATTGAGAAAGGGTGATTTCTTATGCATAAGGTTTTATACCTTTTTATGGGACACCACAAAGATGCATTCCCTTATTTGATTATTTATGGTCGTTTGTCCAAGGTTTTCTATGAGGCATACCTTGTTTCCATGCCTATATTTTCTTAGGAAGGATTTTGATTGATTATATAAATTTCATGTGTTTTCCTTGTGAATATTATCAATGTAGTAGATATAGATTACATGTTCTGCCTTGTTATGATATGCGTTTTATTTTTTCAAAGGATAATGAGAGCCTTGGACAAGGAAAACTATGGGGGTTTCCATTTTTATTTACACAGGACCATAAGAGCCTTGGGGTAAACTTTGACCGAGGGGTATTGACCGTGAGAGCTTCCCAAGAGATCATTTATGATTATTTTTCTATGTTGAACCAGGGGGTATTGATCGAGAGAGCTACCCGGAGGTCATTTATAATTTATTGATTCCATGTTGACCCAGGGGTTATTTACCATGAGAGCTACCAAGGTTGTCATTTTTATTTGATTAGTTTTTATGTTAAACCAAAGGGGTTAGACCGTGAGAGCTTTCCTAGTGTGTTTTTTTTAATTATTGAATGATTGTGACGATACTGCCAAGCCAATGCACAAGCTTGGACTCAGTCTTACTTTTTTTTTGAGATGGTCTTTTGAGACATCTGTTTTGTTACTATTACATGGTGGGATACAAATATTAGGCTATATCCTGGGATTTTATTATTCAACGTATTGAATATTTATGAATGTAAATGAATGTAATTGGAAACTGATGGATTGTTTAATTTTTGATTACTTCCAAGTTTATTGAATCATTTCTGTATATTACCTACTATATATATTTACTGACTGTTAGGCATAGATCATTTGGTGGTTTCCTTCTAGGATTAGTATCACACCATATTTGGGTTATTATTTTGGACCCAAAGAGATTATAAGATTATAGTTATAGACAAGGGAAAACACCCTTCTTCACCAGGTACTTGATTTCTGTTGGAGCTAGAGAGAATGGGACAAAGTTGAGGCTTGCGATGCTATTAGAGTTTACAGATTCTATATAAATTGGTTATACTATTTTATTTCTAGCATTGTGACTTGTTTGGCCAATTTCTTATACACATGTGTCATGCATTGTTTATATATTTTCTCCAGTTGCTTATTTTATATCAGTCTTCTGGTGGTTACATATTTTTATGGTATTACTTCTTACACTATTGTTTACTATTTGTTTCCTCTATTTATAATTTTCCAATAAGGGCATAGTTTCCCCATTATTAGACCGTGCACCTCGCTGCTAGTTAGAGGCCTTTGGAGTTTGGGGAAATGCACTTGATGTCATGTGACAAACCATGTTTAGGGAACCTTTGGTCGGCACCTAGATCTAGGACGTTACATATAATATCATTCTATCACAACCATCCTTCTTCAAGATGAGGGATGGGATAAAAAGATGATGAGACCTTCTTTCCTCAAGATTAAATAGAGATAATGACCCTTGAGTCCCACCTCTAATATGCCACGGGGTCTCGACCAGCAGCAAGGGTATATAAATATCACAAAAATGGGAGGTATTAACCTTTTTATAGTTACCATGATCGGGAGATTAGATTTATCTACATCAAAAAAATCGAGCACAGATATATATAAAGAAACCAAAATGCATCCCACATGCATGTTTAAAGTAAATTTGCTATAAATAAAAAAACTCCACAGTATGTTCCAAAATAAAACTAAATAGAAACACAACAACATTCCCTAATACCCGAGATAGTAAGGTATACCATGGTCTATGTAATATCCCTAGAAACTTGAAAACAGTTTCATTTACATTGGGTGAGTATACAAGTATACTCAATAGGAAAAAACCCAAGTCGTCCATGCTCAAGTGGGAGAAGCCTACTAATGACCTTATGATAAAATAGTGTAAAATCAAAAGAACATAACAAGGTATAAAATCTACCACAATCTCACCAAGTCACCCTCTCCATATAATGAAAGTCAAGTAAAGTAAAGTAGTAAGCACATCGATATTTGGGTATCGTGCACCACATACCATTGGTTAAATTCTCACCCCTAACGGCAAATGTCATAATGCGACCATGCTATTTCACAAGCCTCACTATCATAACCCAACCTCACACACTGGGGCCACAAACCATAGACATCGTGCATATAGACACCTGGGCCACAACCACGTCACATACTACCCACAAACACCTAGTACACAACCACCACACATATCACCCGAAAACACATTGGCCTCATTTTGAAGACACATGGGAAATAAACTACCTCTCACACAGCCAATTACATAAATCATATATTAAACCTCAATCCATTAAATCCTACCAAAAGATCCCCGGTTGATAAATGTATAAAATACAAAGCAGGGTAATGTTAGTAACTATCCATCAATCCTTGAATTGGGATGTTAGAAAAGACACCCTCCCCCATAACAATGGGTGTGTTTGGCATATAGATCTCAACACGGGTGGGGTACTTTTAGAAATCATAAGAACATATAGGTATATATAAATATAGTATCACAACACACAATCCCAATCCTATGGGTTATCAAAATAAATACCAACCCATACAAACTACTCTTGAGGCTAACTTACATGAAAAAACCACCACCAACGATGGTCACATCTGTAAGTCGATAAAGAATGTTGCTTCACTACAACCCCAACACCAAACATATCCCCATCTAATTAATTTAAAAAAAATTCATTATGTATTTTCAAATAATTCATTTACATATTTCCATCCCTACTCATGAAGCTAAAAAACCCAACACACCATGAGTAACATCACAACCCACACATACTTCACAATGTCCCTAGAAACTCCGGGTGAAATAACCAAGCAAGGTAACACCATCCTTCTTCAAAATTGTCCTTCCTAAACCATCCCTGGTAGCCCCACTACATGAAAAACACCACATTCCATAGAAAAATAGAAAACAACCATCTTGTAGTCCCACTGCACACTCCCCTTTCATGGATACCTGTTTAACAAGTGCCACCATAATTATTCAAAGAAATGTTTCCATGTCCTTCCTCTCAACAAGAAAAACAACCCAACACACCTCATTAGAAGCCTACATGGTAGCCCAACTACATAAAAACAACACACATAGCACACCCATCAATATTAACATGACACAACCCCATCTTTTTTCCCCACTACCTAACCACTACACAGATGTAGTCCCACTGCGTAACAA
The DNA here is from genome assembly GCA_963277665.1 of Viscum album. Taxonomy (NCBI): domain Eukaryota; kingdom Viridiplantae; phylum Streptophyta; class Magnoliopsida; order Santalales; family Viscaceae; genus Viscum; species Viscum album. The sequence goes on along the minus strand of OY728120.1, from coordinate 1,253,247,964 downwards.
GTCCATTCATTTGACAGTCAATCAAAATCTAAGTCTGAGATACAGTCACACTGCTCGTACCACACTATACACACAATAACACCCCTATACAAAACACCAAACTACCAACCTAGATGAAAGTTCAGACATAACCACAGACAACACATAGCCACACAAAAAAGTAATGGTTTATTCATATTTAGCATCACTCATTCTTAATTGCACTTGATAAAACTGGGGATGATCATAGAGCATATTCAATCCTAGTGAATGCATTTATTTAACTAATTATATTTAATTAACAAGATTCCAATTCCTAGAGCAGTGATTCACAAATCATACAGGTGAAAAAATAGAGACCACTGACGACCATGATTTTCCGAAGAAAATAAACCATACGATTCAAAACATGGATCAAGGATAACATATAAAACAAAATGATCATCACCATCATGCTCCCACCCCCTCATTTATTACTTCTTATTATCTTCTTTAAATTGGATTCAGTTATATTTACAAGGATACATGATTACACTTACCATTCAAGATACAAAATTAAATGAGAGATGAAGGAAATCTCTATTTGGAACAACATGTGACAAAACTACTCCTTGCACCCAAATAGGGGGTCACACGAGAAAGAGAATCTAAGGAAAACTAAATAAGAGTTACAGCACAAGCGTATGGCTCATCTGGGGAGGGGGGCTCTCAGAGAACCAAGAGAAAAAGAAAGGTTTCAATAAAATAGAAGATTCATCTTTTGAAATGCCAGATCCAAAATCTATGGGGAAACAATTTCAAAATCCATTAAAGCTAGATCATGAATAAGATCACGTGGTTTGGGAGTCAAAGGATGCTTCATGTTTTTAAAAGATAAATACATTTTGAAATGGCCCAAAAACCAATAAAATAAGGAATCTAAATCACTTAACGTCAAAAAAATTCATAACTAGAAGAACTGAGAATGGTTGTGAAATGACTCACTGATGGGAGAGTCACAGACTTGACTCACCAACACCTATTTCAACGACATGATGGCCAAATAATTCCATAACCTATAGATTCCATGTGTCATCAATGCCCTGGCCTACCAATTCCCTAATTCACCAGTAGTCTGACCTACCGATGCCCTGATTCCCTGATGTCCCAACCTACTAATTCACTGAGTCACCGATTCCCTAACCTACTGACTCCATAAGGCACCCACACCCTGATCCACTAACACCCTGACCTACCGACCCCCTGAGCCATCAACGCCCTAACCTAAAAATTCCTTGAATTAGTGATTCTTATACCTATCGATTTCCTAGCTCTCTGAAAACCTTACCTACTGGTTACCTAATTCACTGACGCCCTAACCTATTAGTGCCCTGAATCCCTAACAAAAAATAGGAAATTTGGAAAACTCTTAAAATGAGCTACTGTTACCTCCCAGAACACCCCAAACACTAGATTATGAAACATTTATAGACCAAATAGGTCCAAGAAATTAAAATAATGAGGATAAAATTTTTCACAAAAGAATAGAATTAATAGAGTGGATGGGTGGATAAGGAAAATAATGTAAAGGATCTTGAGATAATATGTTAACTTTTAATTGGGAAACTCCTTTTGGTTTATACGAAAAGGATTCCTTGAGAATATTTTTAAAAAAAAGAGAGTATTCAAAGTAAGAGGGAGTATTTTTGGGAGGCTAATCCGGTAGATGTTTTCTGAACTTAAAATGTTTGATGGGTGTGAGGAATGGGTAGAGGTGGTGACATTTTATAGTGGAGGAGGATTTGCACTCTTGTAAATATTTGAAGAGAGAATTCCACCCACAATTTTCATGTTGAAAAAGGTACCAATAATAGGAAAATTTTGATCCAATTGGTGATAGGGTCGAAATATGGACATAAATTGGTTTTTTGATAATGTTTTAAGTCATTTTGGGTCTTAAATAGAGAGTTTATTACTTTGTTAGCCTAATTTTTTTCATAACTACTGTAATTAATTTTAATCGCTTTCACTAATATTTTTTGTCAAAAAAAGTTAACCTTAGTAGAAATTATAAACTATTTTGAATCCAGATATGGAATCCATTTTTTAAAATTATAATCATAGAACTGGTAGAAATTAATTTAAAATTAATCACACTATTGAAACGATAATACTTGTTTTTAATGAAAAAATGTTCAAATGTTTACATAGTCTTTATATCATATTCCAACATGGAAATGGTTCCACTAACCAACATTGGATTACTTGATAAAAATATTATCTAATTAAAGTTTTTAAAAAAATTAAAATTTATTTTATCCTTATAAATAAATTTGATTAAAATCAGTTTTGAATTAATAACCAGTATTTTTCTCTATTCATCCAAAAATGAAGTTTCACAAGAAAATCCCAAAATTTTACCCTAAGATAATTTTGACATTATAAATTCAAAAAAGTGGTTTATTTTATAAAATTAAATTTCTAATTTTTTCAAAAATTAATTTCATTATTAGAAGTGGTTTATTCATGAAAATAATTTTTTTAAACATAAAAAAGGATTTTACCTAAAATTATATCATTCATTATCAATATGTTCCCTTTATATAAAAACATTGTATACAATATTTGAAAATTAGTTAATAATACTCATATAACTATGTTTAACAGCTATGTTATAGTTATCTACTTTAAATTATAACAATAAAAGAGATGTTTCGTAGAAACTCAGTGTTTTGTATATCGTACGCCAAGTCGGTGTTGCATATAACATACTAAAACTTGGTGTTTCTTATAGAAGGAATCGTTCACTTTTTTATTGCATAATATAAAAGAAAATCTAAATTTATTAAAAAAATGGGTCTATAAATACTCTGGGTGTTACAAAATCTGCGGAAACATGTTTCCAACTCATATCATGAAACTTATTATAAATATTAATATTGTAGTGATTACATGTTCCTTAAATTATCATCAAATTATTGGATTGTTATCACCCACTTTCCTGTGGTAGATATCGTCAACGTCCTTTAACCTAGCTCCTAAAATCTTCTTTATACTCACTACTAGTATAGAAGAATTATTTATATTGGTATCACTTGTATCAAATTGTCTTTAAGGAACTCCTTGAAGAAAAATATTCCTTTAGAACTAGATGTCATAACATAAATAGTAATCTACCTTCTTCATCAATTACCACATATTTAATCCCCAATAATTGATCAGGAAAAAATCCATGAAAGTTGGCCTTATTATTCAACTCAATCACATTGTGATCTTCAATCATAATGGCTCTTAAATATTTAATATTCTCAATAGAATTATCATCAACAAAATAGGTATTTTCATATCTTTCTCTCTCAATTTTCTTATATTATATATGAATAATTTGGGGATTATCCTTATTAATATTCAATGAAAAGGTTTTTCTTCTTGAATATAGTAATATTTATCCTTTGATATATAGAATAATTTCATAATATATTTCAGTATCAGTTAATCTATATCTATTCTATTTTTCATATACTACTCGTTCTATGTTTATAGAAATATCATGGATATTTATTCCATATTTGGATATGGACACCCCTTTAATAATTATACTGAGATATTTTCATGAAAAATAATGGATAGTTCCAGTTTTAATTAACTCAAACTCTCAATTAAATACTAGAAAATAAATCTATTTATATTTTCAATAAAATATAGATATTTTTTACTTAGATTGATCTAAAAAACCCCATGGATTTTAATTCATTTCAACTTAATACACATATCCATAATTATGACATGGAGCTTCCTTCTCATGTCTTGAAATCCCATTTTATGTTTACATAGCTTCCGGGAATGATCCACAGTGTGAAGTATATTCAATCAGTTATCATTTTGATTAAAAACTCTTTTGGGTAATTGTGATATTAATCATGATGAAAAAAAATCACGCATCATTTGATTTAATTTAATTCATAATATTTTATTCTGTAATTCCTATATTAATTCAAAAAGTAATTATTCTTAAAAAAAATGTGTACCTTATGAATTATTTTTTATAAACTTATGATTACCATAAAAATAAAAAAGTATTTTACTCAACATTATGATGTTAATTTGTACCCTATGATGTACTATGGATAACCTTAAGAAGTACGAGAACCATGTGAAGTTGAAACCTTATGATGTCTATGAACTACCTTATGATTTCCATGAAAAATATTATGAAGTTTCACATCTCATTTTTCAAAAAGTTATGAACATTATGAACTCTAGGGAACCTTAAAAAATTTATTATTAACATTATTAAGGTCCTTGGTAAACCTTATGAGGTTTTCCCTTTTCCATTTTCTCACTTCAAGGTTAACCATAAAATGTCATTCATGCACCTTACAATGATTCAATGTGAACCTTTCTAACTTTTCCTTAGAAATTTTATCAAAATTATACCTATATCTAACTATATTTGGAACTTTGGATCAACAATTTAAATCCTATTACGTTTAGGACTTTATTGAAAATTATTATGAACTAAATATTCCAAATATTTTACTCCTTAATTAAATATATTTCATTGACTTATACAATATTTCATATCAAACTCAAACATCATATAATGTTTTTTTCACTTGTTCACAACAACCTTGAATGTCGATATCATTTTCATAGTTTCTCTCTAATTTTTCAAGATTACTTAACATTTAAATAAACTTTATTCAATATCTCTCTAATATCTATATTATTCCATATATAATAAACTGTGATTTAATGTGTTAAAAACTCCAATAAAAGTTTTCTTTATTTCCATTAATATTATCCCTCTAATCATTTGATATGAGGGATGCTATTATAAATCAATATATTCATGATCTCCCAAAAGATATTTTTAATCCATTTATAAGAATTATCTTCCATTAATCAATTGTGTATGAGTAGAAAATCCTCATACCATATCCATGTATTCCATTCTATCAGTTTCATATAATATGAAACTCATCATATTATATTTGTTTGTGGGGTTCTTCCACATCACCTTAACAAAAAATTAATTGACAATATTTCTCATTGATGAATCTTACAAAAGAACTCTCATATTAAATATTCAATGTCTTAATTATCTCTCAAAATATTTATTTTAAATATCACATCATATTGTAAATTCAATGTTATTTACCCATTTATTGAAAATAAATGAAAATGTGATAAAAGGGAATGTCTTTATCATCATCAACCATAAGCTATGTTTTTCATAATAACATTATCTCACCCTTTTGTTCGTATATACATACTGAAAAAAATATTGAGATAATAATGGAATAAAATTACACTATTATAAATTATCCTTAAGTTTGGAAACTATATATCTACAGGGGAATCCCCGGTGTAAAAAAGAGTGATTAACCATGACCAAAAATTTATCCACAAACTATCTAATATGTGGTACTAAATGAAATTTTTTTAGGGGATATTTAAATATGATTATCAATAAATTCATAATATACACTCATCCTTAAAAAAACTAGGAAAATATTCAGGTCCAAGATAGATAACTCCACTTATTTAATATATATTTTATTTATCAACAATAAATCCCCCTAATAACCCTTATTTGATATAATTAAAGAAAGGATAAAAAGTGATTAATACACCTCAACCATCCATTTTCTGGGGCATACCAATATTTTATATTAATAAAACATCTCTTATAGATTATTAATTTTATCTCCACTTCAATGGATCCACTCCATCATATTTATCATGGGTTTTATTCTTTAATGATAATCTCTAAGAATCCTTCAGTAATCCATTAACTATTTACCACTCTCTAATGGATAACACCTTCTAGTTATATAGATATTTGAACATTAATTTATTTAAATTTTTTAAAATATGTAATACCCCATTATTTTATGAAATATTATTTTTCAAATAAATATAAATTGTTTGATGGATTGAGTTACACATAATAATGAGTTAAAATAAACTATACTATAAAATTAAAATTGTATTATTTAAATTGATAGTCATCACCTAGATGTTGTATAGGTATGTGTGAATAAGAATAACTAAATTATGAAAAAAAATTATGATTTACACAAGTATAATATAATTTCATTGGTTATCAATTTATTAAAAAATGAAAATAATTATCGTTTTAATGTGAAATAAATTTATTTCTAAGAAACTATTTTTATTCACAAAATATTTTTATAATATTAAATTAAATTATAACTATTAATGAGTTATTTTTAATAAGTTTTTATATAATATATCAACAAAAAAATTTTATCATTAATATAATATTTAGTCATGGGAGAATAATAATTCTAGTTTTATGCTTAAAAGATGTACTTTTTTTTCTAAAAACTAGTTTTGTCTTGTTATTCATGATAATTTAAAAATAAATTTTTTCCAATTTTAGGAAATGTATTCGAAAAAATTATCTTCATTTTTTAAATCAAAACTGTTAAAGTTTTCTTGATTTTTTTTGAAATTTTTATAAAAATATTAATTTTTTTATTAATAGTAAAAAATAGCGACTTTTATTAAAAATTATATTTTAATTTAAATAATTTACAAAGATAAAAAATTAAATGTATTTAAATGTAATATTAGTTAATTTATGTTTTTATTAATCCAATTATGGTGATTTTAATCAAATTTTTGTTCAATTTTGGTAGTAATTATTTTATATTTATGAAATTACTTATCGTGAAAACTATTTTTCATAGTGTTTGTGGGTTTAATTTTAAATTAAATTCTTCCACATCTATAAATTTAAATTGTTGAAAATTATTACATATTTAGGTTCAAAATAATTAATATTATATAAAAATTTAAAAATAATTTTTTTTGTAATGAATAGAAAAAATAGTAAAATGTTTTTACTACAATAAATGATAAAACAGATTTACTAGGGATTAAACTATAGAGATAAGGGTTAAGATAACCTAGAAACTTTATTGATTTATATTGTATTTCCATATTTTTATTTTCATTCATATAAGGCTTAGGAATGGTCCATTTTTTAACCTTGTGTCCAAGAAAGTGACATGATTTTATTGTTAAACTTTGAAAAAATACAAGTGTTTTATCCACCTTAATTATAATAGGACACCTATTATTATACAATAGTCACACATAAAAAGCCTTTTGGTTCATCAAATCCCTAACCAAATCCATTACATACTTTCATTTACACATATTATAGTTTTTTGGGGTTAATAAACCCTCCTAATAAGGTTTTTGTGGAAAACCTAAAGAGGTTTTCTGAATAAGATGTATTGTTCTTAAGAGAGTATTTTTGTTTTATTTCTTCTTTCACCTCCTTAAAATATTTTTCAAATATTAAAAAATAATAAAAATATTATAAATAACAATAATTTTTTATTTTAATATATAATCTTATATCCATCTCCTCCTTAATCAATTGGTAAATGAAATTATTGATCATATATACGATAGACTACCACCACAGGGACTGATATAATTCATTTTCCATCACTTCCTATCCAGGAAATATATAGTGATTTATTTGAATTTTATATATTATATTAATTAAGTAATTAAAATTCTTTAATTATAATATCACATATACCTTTTTACCTTCTAATCTTTTGGAAAATGATATCTTCACTCGTTAAAACGTGTGGACTATCACCACCAGAATGCGATGTGATACAATTTTTAGGTTATTTTTACATATATTGTTATAAGGATGAAATATATGATATAAAATTGATTCTATAAGGTTTATTTATTATTTACCTTCATTTTGTTCCATCTGTCAAAATATATAAATAGTATCCATGCATACGTACCACCTACTGTCTCCATGAATGTTTTAATTCATTTTTCTATCTATATTTATGTATCATGATAAATATTCATTTAAATAATATATTTTGTATTTATATATCAATAAAAATTCTTTATATGATGTAACCATTATCAAAGTATAAGGATGAAAACTAATGAACCAATGCCTACCTGAAAAACAAAGCAATTATCACCCAAAATAGCAATTTTAATAAATAATTATTAATAAAAGGGTGAAAATGGTTATAAATTAATCAAATATAAACTTATATATGATTATGGTTATTTAATATATTTACAATAAACCATTATTTATTATACATATGGTTTGAAAACTTATAAAGGATGTCAGACCTAAGGTAAAGGATTTTCCTTTCACTTTTAGATTTATGAGACACATTCCTATTCACTAATTGTTTCTTTTATTTGTGGTGTATATAATACAAATTAATTCCATTTATGAATATTATAATAAAATTAATTGGTATTTAAATATTGCTATAAATTTTTTTCTGTCATGGGTCTTTCGATTCAAAAGTTACCAAAGCAGAAAGGACTTTATATTACAGTATCTTTATTTATCAGGATTGTTTATGATTGTGTTTTGGATAATGAAATATCATACTATATATCTAAATGATATCATAAAAATTATTCTCATCTGGTTATTTCTAGAGAATAAATATTTTCCTTTTATTTTCCTCTCCTTAATTACTCAAGGTACCGAAAGAACATTTTAAGGAAAATTGACTTTTAAGTAAAAAATATTTTTTCTTCCATGTCCATGTTTTGTAAAAATGTTATCCAAAATGTTTGAAATATTATATTATGACCTTTTAAATTCATTTTTACTCAAGATATAATTTTTATAAAATGGTTTTAAAGGTATTTTCTAGTTTTTTTTTAATTAAGTTAAGTTTGAATTTTTATTATGAAGGGTGTGAATGGAATATTTTCCTTTTTACTTATTCATAATGAACATAATTTTTCACCCTCATGACCGATAAATGATTTAAATATTTTCTGATAAGTCACCAAGGTTATTTCAAAGAAAATGAATTAGATTTGTTTTGTAATATTTAATTTGAAAATCTTTTTTTCAAAGTAGAAATGGTAATTTTCCAAAAGAATATTTTAAAATTATTTTAACTATATTTCTATTCATCAATGAAAAAAAATTGTAATTATAATTATTCTATATTGGTGTTAGGATCAAAGGATCCCACCCTTATTCTTTATTTGAATGGTTTATTATTATGATAACAATATTTTTATTAAACTCATTCATTTTCCACAGGTTAGCAATGATGAATTGATGAAACGTTTATGAAACCTGTTTCTTTTATATAGGTTGTATAATGAAGAATTATTTATGAAACACATTTTATTTTCACAACATATGATATGATGAATTATTTATGATCGTGTGGAACACATTTATATTATTTTATGAATATGATGGGTGTGACAAAATTTTATATCCAAACAATACATCTGTTAACTATGGATATATCAAGAGATAAAAAGGAGGGTAATGGATAGTAAACCCAGTTCATTAAGGGTATATATCCACTATGATAATATTGGGTGGGAACCTAGAGTACTACGATGGTTTGGGGAGTGAAAGCAATCAACTATGATAGTCTCAGTAGTAATCCTCCACTGATAGGGAAATGATATTCCTTTCAATTGTGTACACCATAATCTTATGTCTTATGCTAATGTTATAATATCATGGATAATGTTCTTACATTAATTTTTTATTCATGTATTTTGAATTTCCAATCTTCATAACTAGCATGATTACTCTCATGCCCAAAGGGGTCAACCGGGTTAGGAGGGATTCCCTTAGTCTCCACCATTTTAGAACACTGTAGGCTCTAATCCCTCTCCTGTATTAAGGATTATTTCCCCCTTTCTCCATTTATAAAAAAATGATATGATTGATTGATATGGTATGTCTAATAGGGGTATTAGTTATGAAGATCTAAGTGGTATATGACGTAGATATCTTATGAACATGTGTCTTACATGACCAAGATTCTAAACGAACTAGACATATATGATTCTTGAATCGATCACTATGTTATGTAATGAATATCCATCTATTATGATGTGATATATATGTATGAAAAGTATGGGTCGATATAGTTAGTATTAGAGCATGGTTTAATTACATTTAGAAACTAGTATAAGAAAATATTATTATGAAACATAGGGATAAGTATAAGTATATGATAACATCATAATGTCTTGTTAATGATCATGGATGACTTGGTTTAAACCTAAGGTGTTATATATTGAAAATCAGTTGTCTTGATTTTTAACATCTAATAAATTATATTTCATGATTATGTGGTTTCCTACTATGATTATTTTTGCTGAGACAACACTATTTTTGTTTTAGTTAATGGCTGGAAAAGGAAGTTATCATGTTAATGTTGAATTTGAGAGAAAATTAAATGGTTTTATTCATGATAGAATAAATTTTATTGGAGTTTGAATAAAAAATATTTTTTTTGCTCGCGTAATATTTTCAATATATAAATCATGTTGAACTTCAAAAAAATGATGGAACAATGTTCTTTTGAGTCCTTAATGAGGAAATTTCCACCTTCTTTTAATGGTTTTGTTAACAAACATATTATAGAGTACAAGATATGTATCATCGAAAAGATATTTTCCATTATCTAGTGTTCTTAGAATAAAAAATTCATTTTATGTGTCTATCATTTGGAAGGTGAAGAGGATCATTGGTGGACTCTTAGAAATAATTATAGGAAACTATAATAAATTGAGTCCATGGAGTTGTATGAGTTTAAAATCATATTTTTAAATGAGTACATTCTTTTTATTATTCACCTAAAAATAGAGATTGAATTACTTGATCTAAAGCTGAAAGATGATGTATTTGTTGCTACCTATGATGAAATTTTTACAAGACTAATGTTTTATGCTTCATATACAATAAAACTACATTAAAATGAAGGTTTATTAATTATTAATTTTCTTAAAACTAAGTCAGTGGAGGTAATTATCCATAAGGGACTTCAGTAGATATGAATAAATTGTTCAATGTACTATAAGAGTGGAAATAGAGATTGGAATTACCCATAAATCTCATGGTTTTACTAAGAAAATAAAGATGGAATTGAAATGAAATTATAAAAAACATGGATATAAGAAGGTGATACTTCCCTTATGCTCAAGGTGCGGAAGGAAACATGGAGGAGAATTCTTTAAGTTGTCTAGAAAGTTTTATGTGTGTAATTTAATTTCAGTGTGTATTTAATTGTCAAAGTGATTTTATGAAGTGAGTTAATGATGTTAATAAATAGAAAGCTCCAAAAAATGAACCACCCAAACTCTAGTGTTTAAAATTCAAGGACTATGGGAATTATGTTAACCAGTGATCAAATCCAAAGTTTAATGATGTTGATCTATGTTAGTAACCTCTTAATATAATATAAAATAGGATATCTCATGTGATCACTTTTTTTTTAGGGGTATGAATGTGATTTAGTTAAAGGTATAGATAACATCCACTCTAGAACTAATAATTTATTATTTGATTCTAGATTTACCCAATATTTTATATCTGAATAATTTACTAAGAGTGTCACATTACAATCTCAGTGGATATATGTTCAATTATCAATGAAACTACCTAATGGTATAATGATCTCATCTCAATTATATGATTCGTCTCTGATTTAAGTTTCTAGGAATTTGCTTCTCATAAATCTCATTATTCTTCATATGGTTGAAATTGATGTTATATGAGTCATGTCTGGGATTTCTCTGCATAAATACCACATAAATTTCCAAGGATGGGAAGCCATGTTTGATATTTTAAACTAACTTATGGTTTTCTATCAGTTAAATGATAAATATTGACATCCAAAAGAAAAATTCATCAATTTTAAGGTTATTGATTCCAATTAAAAACAGTTATTTATCTAAGATGGTTGGGGAGAATATCAACATAAATTATATTCCAATTTTTCATCATTTTTTCCATCTGTTTTCAGATGACTTACACAGTTATCCACAAAACCGTGAAGTGATGTTTTCAATAGAACTCATACCTAGTGTTATGCCTATTTCAAATACACTATATAAAATAGACATGATTGGTTTTTAGGAATTTAATATGAAACATATAACACCTTGATTTTTTTATGAATTATTATTTTTTAATAAACTAAATTTCTTTTATATCTTGTGTTATACACAACACCAATTTTAACTTGTGTTATATGCGACACCAAGTACTATCAATTTAGGATGTATTATTTATATAATTATGTAAACATAACCAATATAACATAGTATTTGAATTTAGATATTTTAATATTAATAAATAATTCTTAAATATTATTTTTAATGGTATTATATAAATAAAACATGTTTATAACAAAAAAATAATTTTTATAAGTTTTTATATGTTACCAAAATACTATTTTCTTAAAAAAATGTTTTTTTAATTATTTTTATAAATTAATATTAAAAGATATATTTAAAAATATTAGATAATTTATTTAAAAAACAAACTTATTTTTCAAAATATAAATTTCAAATTTATCTTGGGGTGGATTTTTGGGATTTATCCTAAAAGATCAATTTTTTAGTGAATAGTGAAAAATATACATTTTTATTAAGAATTATCTTTTTCATTTAAAGCATCTAAAAATAATAAAATTTTATTGATATGATTTTAAAAGTAAAATTAGTAAAATTTTATTTTTATTAATTAAATTTATTTCAATTTTATCATCTCCATATTGAATTTTGATATTAAAACTCTCAATACTTATGAGGGTTTTCTCTTTGGAAACCCACTTTCTTATCACACCTGTAGGATTAATTTAAAATTAAACTAGGCCACATATATGAATTAAATTATGAAAAATGTATCCCATATTATGACTAAGAATAATTTTTTATTTCATTATAATTTAATCTTATCTTATTACCATTATGAATAGTATAAGTAGTCCAAATTAATTACCGTGTTTAAGGAGAAATTGGGTTTACAAAGGGTTAAAGTAAAATGATAAGGGATAAAATGACCTGAAAACTAGTATAAACCCCATTTTATATCCATATTAATACCTTATAACCACTATTTCTTTATAATAGACCATTTAGGAGCCTTTTGGATTGCTAAAAACATGGGTACGTCTTTTTCTTTTCAAAAATTACAAGTTTGCCACTCACCACACATGTAAAAGGACAATCACTCTCCTCTTCATGTTAAACTTTTAAACCAATTATTTGGCCATTACCAACCGAAATACCTTACTTAATTCCATACTCTCATCCTAGATTCATATTTTGATTATAAATCCAACCTAGGAAGGTGCAAACCCATGGAGGTTACCTGAAGAAGTGGTAACATTCTTCAATAAGAGTTTTTATTCCATTTCTTCCTCCACCACAAAAAAATATGATTAAAAAATTATTATATAATTATATAATTTAATTACATATACTTATATATTTTTATGTTGTGTTCATGACCTAAAACCATCTCTTCCTCCCTCAAATGGTAAATGAATCCATTAATCGTGTGTATGGAGGACTACCCTCGTGAACAGAAAGAATTTATATTCTATCACCGCTTCTCATGGCTGTATATAATGATTAATATATTTTTATTTATATTATATTTACAATATAATTATACTTATATAATTATAATACCATATTAAACTTCTTACTTTCCATTCTATAGAGAATATGATAATGTCATTTGTGTGTATGGGGGACTACCGCCTCACGATGACATATGATTCATTTTTCACTAACGCTTTTCATGTAAGGTAATTAGGGTAAATACAATTAATATATTTAATATATATGAAATAATTATAACTCTTTAATTTTAATATATTAATTAAAATTCAATTATTTCATCCATCGATAAAATGGAAACATCGTTCACTCATATGTTCGACCTACCGTCTCTGTGAACGGTGTATTTCATTTTCTATCTATAAATTCTATGGATTACTCTAAATAAATATATAATGAATATATATTATATTTATATCATGGTTTAAATTCTATATATTATTTAACCATTATCAATGTAATAGAACCAAAAATACTAAATCAAATCATACATGAAAAACAAAGCAGTTATTTCCCGAAACATGACTTTAACATGGAGTTGTTAATCAGCATGTAATGAAAGGTAATAAGTAAATCAGATATGGTATGATATATATATATATATATATATTTGTGTGTTTGTGTGTGGAGATTTAATATATTTATAGTAAATTATATTTACTACACATAAGGTCTGAATGTGTATGAAGGAAGTCAAGACTTAAGGTAAGGTATTTATGTCTCGCATCTATTTTCCTTGAGAGGAAAGTCATATTCACCAAGTGATTCTTCTATGTGGAGTATATAATACATAGGAATTTATTTTATGAAGATTATAAATAATATTATTGTGATTTAAATATCTATTTTAAGATCTCGTATTCATTGGGTTTACAGTTCAAAATTTTCCAAAATTGTAAGGGAGTTTTTTCACAATTTTCTTTCTTTTGGACATAAATTATGTTATGCACCTATCTTCTTCTACTAGGTTTATATACTACCCCTTTGATATTCTATAAAATTAATAAAATTATTTTATTGATATTAAAAGTTAAATTTTATGTTATTCTATAATGGATTATATGATTCAAAATATAACAAAGTGATAAAGATTTGATGTTACCAACACATTTTTTATCTAGATTGTTTTTTATATGTGATTCAAATGAAGAAATATTATTATCCATATCTCATTAAACAAATTATTTTTATTTTACTCCATTTATTCCAATACCATACTTTTTCAATTAATTTTAATCTCTTTATGTACTCAAGATTTCAAAATAATGTTTTTAAAGAAAACCAACTATATTTCTCTCTTTGGTCGTGTAATACCCCAAGAACATACAATATTTTCCATTTAGAATAAATAAAATTTTCTAACAATATTTATTTTTAAATAACACAATGTTATTCTTAGGTTACACGTGAAATAAGTTTTATCTTACTCTACGTGGAACATCAAGGCTATCTTACGTTACACGCAATAATGACTTTCTTGATGGCTTGCATAATATAGAATACTGAGTTTTAGAGAACAAAAATATATTATTAAAATACTATTATTTAAAATAATAAGGTAAAACCTAGAAATTAAATTATATCTTACTAATAGTATTAACTAACTTATAAAAATATATGTTTTCCACAAATGTAAAATGAATTCATTAGTGACAAATTAATTAGAAATGAATATAAAAACCAATTGAATATAAATGAATTTTTTTATCACAATGGTGTTTTATCCTAATAAATAAAATTATTTACTAATATCAAATTATATTAATAAAATTTATATATTATATATTCAATCAAATTTTTTTATATTTATCCAATAGATTTGATAAGCATAATATCATAAAAAATATAATATTTTTCATAAAAATCAATATTTTCCGGAAGACACTCTACCACCTTTTAATTGAGAAAATATTTTAAATATAATTTTTTTTCATTTTTATAAGCTTTATATTTAAAAATAAACATAACTTTTTTATCATAATATCAAAATTATCTTATAGTGATTTTTTGTATTTTTCTGTGATGTTTCATTTTTTGATCAATAATGAAAAATATTGAATTTTAATTTAAAACTAATTTTTTGCCTAATTTAATTATGAGGATAAATTATATTTTAATATTTTTAAAGTAAAATTATATCAATTATATTAATTTAATCCAATTTAGTTCATTTGAATCAATTTCACAATAAAATTGGACATAAAAACATAGCAAACTTTTGAATATGTTTTACTTTAAAAACCTTATTTTTCATCCCGTCTCTGGGATTTATTTTAAATTAATTTAATCCACTCATGTGATTGAAATTTGAAAAAATTGATTCCATATTTAGAATTAGAATAAGTATAATTTATAATAAGTTCAATATAGTTTTTACCAAAAATATTAGTGAAAGTAAATAAAATTAATTACAGCGATTAAGAGAAAATTAGCATTACAAGGAACTAAAATTTAATAATAAGGCTCAAAATTACATATAAACTTTTCAAAAAGACATTTAATATTAATATATAGACACTATATACCTTATTCACTAATTTGGACTATTATGGGATCTACTTGGCCAACAAATAGTGAGTTTCTATTTCCCTTTTCAAAAATTTACAAGAATTCCACTCCTCTAATATAAAAAAGTACCCACCCCTCCAACCTATTCACACCAATAAAAATATTTGTATTGAAAACAATGTTCTCAAATAAGCTCCATACATCCCTCCCCTAATCTCAGAATCCTAACTTTGTGAATTAATCAAAAAATGTAATCCCTTTGGTGCAATCGAAAAAGAGTCACCTGAAAAAGATGTAACTTTCTTCAATGTTCATTTATATTTTATTTGTTTATCCACCCCTTAATTTCTTATTACACAATTATTATATAACAACACCAGTATCTTAAATATACTTATATATTGATATGTTAAGGTTTGTAACTAAATTTACACACACTTTCATCAATTGGGTAATGAACTTACCATTCATGTATGAAAAAATACTACATTGCACAACGATGATTGTTCATTTTCTCATTACTGCATCTCATGGTGGGAATTATGTTGGAAAATCTATTTCTATATGATATTTATGATATTTATGTTGGCTTTATGGATCTTTAATTTTTATATAACACATTCCTTTATGTGATCCTTTTGATGTAAATATGATAACATCGTTTGTAGGTGTGCGGACTACCGCCTCCTCAAAGTGGTGTGATGCATTCACAGATTACATGGAATGTATTAAGTACGGTTTTTGTTAAAAATATGTGATATAAATTAAATATATATTATATTCATGACATAATTACATTTATTTAAATATAATATATCATTAATTTCATTATCTTTCACACACTGAATAAGTGATAAAATTGTTTGTGGATGTGTGGACTACGACCTCCTCAAAGAGATGTAATTCATTTTAAACCACAATAATTATATATATGTATGTGTATATTATCAAATAATATTTCATCTATTGTATAATTATAATTGTGGAAGGATATAGTTTTACTTACATTCTTTCCAGAATGATCATTGACAAATGGGAATTTTACTCATGTGTGTGTATAGCCTACCATCTCCATGATTGTAACGTTAGTTCGTTTTTTATAAAAATATTTCGTGATTGGTTGTAAAAGTGTAATTTATATATAAATATTATAGTTATTTCATGATTATTATTCAAGATATTTTTATATAATGACCACTTTTACCATAGTTAACTTACCAAAGTCATTTTTAACATATGAACTGAATTTGGTCAAAATACCCAGTGTAAACATAATTTCTTAAGTAGTTGTAAACAACATTGTAATAGGTAAATTAATAGTGATCATTGATCACACTGTGATTCACCGTTTCATTTTCACCCTTACACCACTGTGCTAAACTTGTTTTTTATTGTAAATTTCAAATATGAAAACAAATTTAACTTCGTGGTTGATTAATTTATTATGTTTTTATCACTACTAAAATGTGAAATTATATATGTTTTGATATTTTCATTGAGGTTGGAGGTGATTTGGAGTCCCCAATGATGATCTAGAAAAATATGTGCCAAACTGTATGGAATTCTATGGACATATGTCTATTGTTTTTGGCATTACAGTAATTTCGTGCATTCAAATGGGTTGAAACATTGTTTTCCACTACAAAACATCATGTGATACAACCCATATCAAGGAAATAAAGCCTAATTCGTCTATATGATATCCCATCAGAACAATTATGTTTAGGGAACAGAATCTACCCAAATTCAAAAGTTTGGTTTGGTCCTTTGACCATATCTCCCAATAAATATTTCTAATAGCTCCAAATTTGACATGGAGATAGTAAAGATGAAGGAAAAGAACTCTTATCTTCTGGTAAAGTCGTGATATCGCTTTATATATTCCAAAATAGAGACAGAATTGGTATCTCAAAAATAGGGTGCTTAAAACCATTTTCCATTTTGGCTATAAAAGGCTCCCTGGGCACCTCATTTGTAAGTTCGACCATAGGGCCAAGATATAACACTTTAGAGTCCAATAGGAGTATCATCATCATCTTAGATGTTATGTATGGTCATATTATCATATTAGTATCAAAGATGAAGGTGATGTTCCACCCTAGCCTCCTCCTCCTCTCTATGTCGAGCTAAATGGTGGGCGTTCGTTGTGGGAGAGCTGCACACATGTAATGAGAGTTTCGAAAAATATATTAGCTAATGGTTTGGATTAATTTCAGTGAATAAAATTTCCATTCCTTGTAACTTACATGGTTTCTTATAATATTGATTTTTTTATACATGTGAATGTTATGCTCTTAAATTTTAACCGATCGGTGTGAGGTTTTGAGTGTGTGACTTGTGTTGTTCCAATTGGACAGCACAAGAATCCATTCATACCAACCTTCTCGAAATTTTAATCTGATTTTTAAGATCTTATTCCATGTATAATTTATGGACCTTGATAGTATGATTGTTAAGTTATGTTTTGGTTTTTTAATCATTGAAATAAAAGATTAGGAATTAATTGGGAATCCAATTAATTTCAACCATAGAATTACTCCAAAACCTAATCGAATCCATATGAACAATGAAATTGAAACGTGTGTAGTGAACTCAAAATGAAATATATTTATCTCATAATTATAAAACTCCAACTTTCTTTGTCAACTATTAAACTCCTTAATTTAGTCATTTTATTTTTAAAACTGTTTTCAAAATCACCCCCTATTTTAGTAATTTTTATTAAAAATACACACTCAAAACCTATCAAAGCTCCTTGGGAGAAAACCTAGTTTCTTCCATAGTCTACAAAATATTCTTTAAAATACTATCAATTTGACGAGTCATGAAGATGTGGTCAAATTTTGGTGTCGTTTCTGGGGACTGAATTGGTTTTTTGTGGGTGTTTTTTATAAGATTTTTGTAAATTTTGTTAATATTTAATTGTTTTATCTTATTCATTTTCCAATATTTTGTTCTCATTTATTTATTGTGTAGATTGTTTTCATGACATGTTCTAATATGGGATATTTACCACCTTTAGAACCCAAACTAGAGAGGATCTTATGTCAACGACCCCAAGACACACAAGAGAACCCTTTGAAAAAGGACACATAAGACAATGACACTCTTCTTGATCCTCCATCTTTTTCTTCTAGAACCAACATCAAAACTGAAATAAATTTTTTTAACATGTCTAAAAATAAGTGGAAATTAAAATAAATAACCTCGACAGATGTTGATATCCAACCCACATACATTCAAATGAAAGTAATGACACCCGATTTTGAACTAAAATCCAGTATTATTCATTTATTACCAAACTTTTAAGGACTCACTGGAGAAGATCCACACAATAATTTAAAATAATTTAAAACTATTTGTTCAACATTAAAACCTGATAATTTGGATGAATAAAAAGTAAATATTAGATCATTCCCCTTTTCTTTAGAAGATACGGAAAAATATTGGTTATATTATGTTACTTCCTCAAAAAGAGGTTGTGCGGACATGAAACACTATTTTCATGAAAAACATTTTGTAGAATCTCAAACTATAATAATAAGGAAAGAAATATGTGTTATAAGAAAATATCAATGGTAAGCCCATCATGAATATTGGGAAATATTTATAAGATTATGTTCATGTTTTCTACACCACCAAATAAGCGGCAAACTTTTAATACAATAATTTTATGAAGTCTTAATTCTAATTGATGGTAACATTAATGGTCATGTTATAGGTGGTGAACTAGGGGATAAAACTCCAATCGTTTCAAGGACCCTGATTGAGAACATGACACAGAACAATAAAAAATTAGATACAAGTTTCAGTGTACCCATTTGATGTTTCCATGATGTGAAGAGTAATGAATTTAAGAATAAGGTGGACACATTGTTTGAATAGGTAAGTACCGTTCTATGAAAACTCACTCTCTCCCAAGGGAAATACAAATCTCATCCTCCCATACATTGTGGAATATTCTCTTCTGAAACCCATTATTCTGACCAATGCCCCCATTTGAGAGAAACTTCTGAGAGTTTTGAGGTAATCTTCCCTGGATTCCCTTATAACAAACCCTTTAAGCAAGAACCATACTATCCATCCAAATCTAAGTAGAATGAAAACCAATCTTATAGGAAAGGGTGTATTCAAACTAGCCACATAAACCATGGATCAAACAAGGGAAGAGAAGTCATCTACCACCACCACCAAGAAATCCTAAACCACCCCAAAGGCCATTCCAATTGCCCCCTCCAAAACCCAAGCCTAACCTAGATGATATGATGAAACAAATGGCTTCCAAAAATTGCCAATTCCAAAAAACCACCCAATCTTCCATATAAGACCTAAAAACCAAATTAGGCCAACTATCTAACTTGGTGGGGGAAATTCAAAGTCATGGGTCGGGTAAAATACCCTATCAACCATTAGTTAACCCTAGGGATAAGGGAAATGTTAGTTCCATCACCCTTAGGTGTGGGAAACAACTTAAAACTCAAATGGAACCTCCGTTAGATTCATACACTCCTGAGGAAACCAACATCCCAACTACTGAAAATGGTCCAATAAAATAAAATCCTTATCCTGAGAGAAACCCTTCCAAAGGAAAGAGTGTGTATGTCGATGAATCTCCTATCCAAACAATTCCTATTCTATTTCCCCAACGGGCCACCCAACCAAGAAAACAAAATGAAACTGAACTTGATAACGAAATATTGGAATATTTCAAAAAAATACAGGTTAACATTGCTTTGATTGATGTCATAATGAAAATTCCAATATATACAATGTTTTTAAAGGATATGTGTACACATCAAAGAAGACTCCATGGTGATTAAAAGTTAAGCTTGGGGAGGACTGTCTTAACATTGATTGAACCAACACTGACTACCAAATTCAATGATCCTGGAACCTTCTCGATTCCATGAACCATAGGGGAGTATTAATTTTCCAATTCTATACTTGATTTAGGTTCTTCTATAAATGTGATTACTCACTCCATTTACTCTTCTTTGTAGGTTGGACAATTGAATCCAACTGGGATATACATTTAGCAAGAAAATTGGAGTACAACATTCACTTCTGGTGTGTTTGAGGATGTTCTTGTGAGGGTTAAAAATTATATTTTTCCTACTGATTTTTATGTTCTTAAAATGAAAGATGATAGGATCAGTAGACATGATCCAATTATATCAATGGTACCTTCTTGAAAACCACCAAAACCATAATTAATTTCCATAATGAAACATTGTCTATGGATTTTAGGGGTAACAGTTTCCACTTCAATATCCTTGATTCCATGAATAACCCCTAAGAAGAACATTCCTCTCTCTCTATGTTCATTCTATAGATGTACTCCCTTCCCTTGAAAAACATTATTTCATTCCCCTTATCCCCTTTTTGATTTTTCTTCATTGAAAGAAATTATAGGAAATCACTCAAGCATTGATTGTTGTAGTGGTCTAGAAAAGTTTCATGTATGTTTATTAATTGATAATTTCTTGACCACTAAGGATCACTTAACCATAAATGATACATATAAGTTTGTAAAATCTAATTCCTCTATTTAGGATAATACCATTGAGCAGTTAGATGAGACCAGTGACCTCTCACCTTCACAATCACTCCAATAAATAAAAAATCCACCTCAATTGGAACTGAAACAACTTATTCAAGATTTAAAATTTCATATATTGATAATGGAAACAAGATGTTCGTCACCATTTCTAGTTCAATCCATTGTGAGCACTAACTGCGACTGCTTGAACTTTTGAGGGAGTGTTAAAAAGCTTTGGGATGGACACTTTCAGACATTCCTAGTATTATCCCATCAATTTTCACATATCATATTTTATTAAATGATGAGGCTAAATCAGTGAGGCAAGATCAAGGTCGATTGAACCGAAACCTCCTAGAAGTTGTGAAAAAGGAGGTAACAAAGTGTTTGGTAGATGGAATCATTTACCCCATATCTGACTGGAAATGGGTCACTCCCGTTCATGTAGTTCCTAAAAAACTATCCTAAGAGTAATAAAAAATGAAAATAATGAATTGGTTTCAACCCATGTGTAGAATAGTTAGCGTGTTAGCATAGACTATCACTGACTAAAACAACACACTAAGAAGTACCATTTTCTTTTTCCATTCATTGAACACATTCTAGAGAGGCTAGATGGTAAGTCCCACTACTATTTCCTTGATGGGTATTCTAAATACTTTCATATCCATATTTCCCTTGAGGACTAGGAAAACATGACCTTCACTTACCCCTTTAGCACATTTGCATATAAGAGGAGGGAATTTGGTCTGTGAAATGCTATGGGTAATTTCCAGTGATCCATGGTAATTATTTTTTTGGATTACCTGGATAATTTCATGGAAGTATTCATGGATTATTTCATTGTTTATGTCTCCTATTTTGATGAATGTTTGAGTGGTATTTCTATAGTCCTACGTCGTTGTATTGAAATAAATCTCATATTAAATTTTAAGAAATTCCATTTAATTGTGCAAAAAATTGTGATTTTGGGACATGTAATTTCTGGGGATGGTATATAAATAGATAAATCAAAAGTTGATTTCATTTATTCCCTACCAATCCCCAAAAATGTACGAAATGTGAATTATTTCCTAGTTCATGCTGGATTTTACTGTCATTTCATTCGTGACATTAGTAAGATTTCACTCCCCCTCTCCTAATTACATCAAAAATAAAAATAATATTTGTTTGATAAAGAATGTAAGGAAGATTTTAATAAGTTAAAATTGGGTCTCAAGTCACCCCTGGTAATCCAACCATCTTGATTGGATTTACCATTTGAGCTCATGTGTGATGCCTCTAACTGTGTTGTTTGGGAAATCTTATCACAAAGGGTAGATCTAGCTCCACATGTCATTAGCTATGCCTCGCATACTTTAGACCTTATCCAAGAAAGCTACACCACAACTGAAACATAATCCCTTTACATTTTTCCCCATGGACAAATTCAGGTCATACCTTTTGTGTTCCAAATTCATTCTGTTCTCATACCAGGAAGCCCTCCGGTATCTCCTTAAGAATTCGGAAGCCAAACCATGTCTCATTCACTAGATGCTCCCCCTTCTAAAATTCAATTCAGAAATTAGAGATAAAAAAGAAGCATAAAATGTGTTGGCTGACCATATTAGTAGGATCCACCCATCCTCAGACATTGAATCATATCCTTGTATTCCCATAAATGATATGTTTTCTGATGAGAAAGTTTACTAACTACAATATTTTATTCCTTGGTATGATGAAATTGTAAATTATTTGGTAGCATCTTGCATTCCTACTGATTTCAGAAAAAAAACAAGGATGACCATCTAAAACATGATTTTTTTGGTAAATTTGGGATGACCCCTACCTTTGGCATACCTATAGTGATCATTTCATCAGTTGTCATGTTCCTGATAGCGATTTTTATCATGTCCTTAGGTTATTCCACAATCTTGCTTATGGGGGCCACTTTTGACCCTAATGGAATACTCTCAAGGTCCTTGATTCTTGTCTCATTTGGCCCACATTGTTTTGTGATGCATGTGACATCTATAAATCTTTTCCTTGTAGTCAAAGAATTAATAATTTATTTAAAATAAAGGAGATACCCAAAAAACCCTTTCTCTTTCATGACATTTTTTATGTTTGGGGAATTGACTTTATGGGACTATTATCTAATTCATTTGGTAACTTGTACATTCTTTTAGATGAGGATTATGTTTTAGAAATTATAGATTCATGAGATACACGGACTAATGATTCTATGACGGTTGTGTAATTTTTGAGAAACCCAAATTTTTTGTAGTTTTGGCTTACATAGGTTGATAATCAGTGACCAGGGTTCTCATTTATGCAAACAAAAAATTCAATCGCTTTTGTGTCGGTATGGGGTTGGTCATAGAGTTTCTACTACATATCACCCATATAACAATGGTCAAGATGAGGTTTCAAATAGAGAGTTAAAATAGATTCTTGAAAAAATGGTTCAAGATAATAGAAAACATTGGAGTCTTAGACTCGATGATTCATTATGGGCTTATTTTAATGCCTTTAAAACTCTTATTGGCATGTCACCATATCGGTTTGTTTCTGGAAAGATTGTCCACCACCCTATAGAGATTGAGCACTGGGCCTACTAAGACATAAAACAATGCAATTATAATCCTTCTAGTGCAGGTTCTCAAAGGAAGTTGCAGATTCAAGAGTTGGAGGAAATGAGAAGAGATGTATATGAGAACTCTAGGATTTATAAGGAGCGAACCAAGGCTTCCCATAACCGTCTCATACTTTATCATTAATTCCAAATTGGGCAAGATGTCCTCCTCTACAATGAAAGGCTGAAGTTGTATCCAGGTAAGCTTTGTTCCTGTTTGTTTGGACCATACACTGTTACTAATGTATCTCCATTTGGTGTTGTTTAGGTTAAAAATAAAGAAACTAAGAAAACCTTCACAATCAATGGGCAATGGCTAAATCACTTCCACGAATCCCTTCTGAAGTTCTCGGTGGAGGAACTCCATGATCAAGAAGAAACATACTAGTGATGCCCACTAGGTTTTATACTTCCTTATCACATTCTATTTTATTACAGTGATGACACTGCACACTCTAGGTGTAGGGGGATGGGTAAATTCCTAGGTTATTTAGGAATTTTCATCAGTTTGTCTTTCTTCTCCTTTTCACCTTCTTTATGGTATTTTCACTTTTCCACATCTTGTTGTGTTCACTAGTATTTTTTCCGTCTTACTTCTCTCTTCTCTTTTTCACCTTCTTTAGGGTATTTTTACTCCCCCCTTATGGTCACCAAATCATGGAACTTATAGAAAATGAATGTTTAAATTTTCGATTATATATTGATTTAACAATTGATGAAAACCTGACTCTGTTATAGAATGAATGCTTGTATGAATTTAACATCGGAGAGTTATTTTTAGTAAATTGGTTTTCTACCAATGATATAAATGGTCGTATCTCTGTGAAAACTTTGAGATGATTGATTCCCCTTTAGTGAGTAGTTTTTGGGAAAACTTTGTCACTAATATCTCCACACATTTTGGCACCAAAACACAAAGTGTGAATATTTCTTACTTAATAGAAGGTAAATATATGATAGGTAAATATTTTTTAATTTAAAATTATATTTCCATACACTCTTCCCTTTTCTAGTTTATTTCATTACAATACCAGATTGACCTATGCATATGTACCTAATATCTGACTATTGTACGCCCTCAAGAAAACAAAAAAAACCAAAAAAATTGGGTTGTGTCTTGGGTATGTCAGAAACCACTCCTCCTTAACCTTTGATCTTGTTTTAACTATTACAATTAGTGTCATGGGGAGATCAAAAATTGGTTAAGAGATGAGAGTGAGATTTGTTCCAAATGAAACGTATGAAAAAAATAATAAATGAGGGGAGTGATGAAATGTGAAACATATGGGGATATCTAGTTCGTGAGTTTGTGGTTTGACTTATGGTAATTCTTAAGTTAGTGGGTCTTGAAATATAATTGCAAAGAATGTAGGGAAGGTTCGGTGGAAAAAATCAATTAAGATGATTATTTTTAAAATAACCTATATTTATTGGATGGAATGTGGAAAGAATATCATGGAATGGTTTTCACACACACACATTGAGAGTTTGTGGCATGATTTAATTCTCAATTCCTTACTCAATTTTGTATCATTAATCTCTTTGAATTTCACTCTGATATGATTTATGAGACATCTTTTTCCATTTTCACTAGGAAGAACTCCTTGGTGTGGATTGTGCATTGATCACATTAATTTAATGAATTAAAATTTACTCAAATGTTACATCTTTATGATTTTGGGAATATATAAATGCATTTTTTTTTTGGAATATGTAACTTTTCCTAGGATTTAAAATGCTTAGGTGTGGGGGTGTGATTGTACCATGATTCATTGTTTTATTTTCACACATACAGAACTTTACAAAACTTATTTTGTATTGTAAATTTCAAATATAATAACAAATTTTACTTCATGTTTGATTGATTTATTTAGTATTTATCACTATTAAAAGGGTCAATTATACATGTTTCGTTATTTTCATTAAAATTGGAGGTGATTTGGAGGCCCCAAATATTATCTAGAGGGATAATGGTCCAAACTGTTTGGTATCCCATGAACATCTATCCACTGTTTTGGGAATTAAAAGAATTATTGGATTCCAAATGGGATGAAACTTTGGGATCCACTCCAAAACATTATTTACTACAACCCATCCAAAAATAATCTAAGGACAATTCTTCCATATGATGGCCCATCCAAACCATTCTTTCCTGGGGATATAATCTTCCTGAATTCAAAAGTTCGGTTTGGAATTTTGACCATATAACCCAAAACAGAATTCTAATGGCCTCCAAATTTCACATGGAGATATTAAAGAGTCTGGCCAACAACTATTCTCTTTTTTTCAAGTCGTTATATGGAATTATACTATTCCCAAACTGAGACACAAGTTGTATCTCAAAAACATGGTGCTCGAAACCATGTTCCATTTTTTCTATAAAAAGAAACCATCGGCATCTCATTTGTATGTTATACCAGAAGTTCATGATCTACCAATTTGGAGTCCTAAAGGAGTATCCTCATCATCTTAGAAGTTCTGGAGGCCCCTATCCTCATAGGGGGGGGATCATGTATGAAGGTGAAGTTTCACCCAAGTCGTATCCTCCTCTCGATGTCAGGCTAAATGGTGGATGTTTGTTGTGAGGGAGCTACACACATGTCAATGGAGTTCCAATGCATATATTAGCTAGTGGTTTGAAGTAATTTCTATGTTTAAACATTTAATTTCATGTACCTTACATGATTTCATACTTGAATGCTTGTTTTTAGGCATGTGAATGTTATGATTTTAATTTCTAACCAATCAGTGTGAGGTTTTGAGTGCATGACTGGTGTTGTTCTGATTGGAAATCACCCAAAAACTTTTCATATCCACTTTCATGAGATTTCAATCTACTTTTGAATCTCTTATTCCATTAATATGTTTTGTACATTGAAAATATGAATGTTATGTCAAGGTTTGGTTCTTTAAGAATTGAAATAAAATCTTAGGAATTAATCAGGATTTCAATTAATTTCAACCAAACAATTACTCAAAACCTAAATGAATCCCTATGAACAATGACCTTGAAATGTGTGTAGTGAACATAAAATGAAAACTTTTATCTCATATTTATAGAAAAAAAACCTTTCTTTTTCAACTATTAAGCTCATAAATTATATCATTTTATTTTGAAAACTATTTTCAAAACCATCCCCTCTTTTAGTAATTTTTATTTAAAATACACACTCAAAACTTATCAATGCTTCTTGAGAGATGGCCTAGGGTCTTCCCTAGACTATAAAATATTATTTAAATCACTATAAATTTGATGTGTCTTGACAATGATGTCAATCATAAAGCTGTAAAAGGTTCT
This sequence comes from Viscum album, assembly GCA_963277665.1. Lineage (NCBI taxonomy): Eukaryota > Viridiplantae > Streptophyta > Magnoliopsida > Santalales > Viscaceae > Viscum > Viscum album. Next base: position 1,253,220,604 of record OY728120.1, on the reverse strand, counting down.
AAATCTAGTTAAAAATTAACATAATTTTATTATTGAGGAATATAATGGCACACGGGACAAGTCAGACTCGAGGTAATGGATTCTTATCTCACATTTCTTTTTTATGAGTAATACACCATTTTAACAACTTAATTTTTTTGTGGTGTATCTACTTCCCATTTTGATATATAATATCATGAATTATTTTATCTTCATAGTAATTAAAACATTTATTTAATTTTAGTCCTTCCTGAGGCTTATGATTCAAATGTTTCAGAGTGGTATAGGACAGTTTTTAATGTTTAATGATTATTTTCCTCAGAAATAATTTTAATAATCATTCAATGGTATTTCCATTAATAAACATAAAAAAATATTTTTTATACTCATCCTATACTTAATAATTATTGATAATTATTTATTATTTATTGAATATGGATATTTTATGATAAAGAAGATGTGTTTTCTAATTAATTTAATTATTTGATATATGATGCATTTTTGAACATTCAAGACACGTGTTGGGGACATTTAATGTAAGATGATCGATGCCTGAGTAGTCTCCAGGTATTAACATAGTTGGAAAAAATCAATTTTATTTGTAAATAATATTTTTTAAACAACATTGTGAAATGTCTAGATAGTAGAGTTATGGTTAGAAAATCCTAGTTGGTTTGTAACCCGAATATTTTAAACCGCCATAATGAAAAGTCTTGACAGTAATGGTTCTTTTACATATGAAACATAGATTTCAATAATTAATAATTTTCTTTATTGATAATTCAATTTTTATTAATATTTTCTAATCATTACATTATTTCATTGACATTATCTATGGATTATTTCATTATCACTTTATTGATTAAATGGAATCGGTTTCAGTTATTTTTCTTGCCATATTTATTTTTCCTTATATAGTAATATAAATGGAACATGTGATTACTTATTTAACTTTCCATATTTATTGTTTCAATTGATTCATTAATTATTTGAATGTACTTACCCTTACTAATAATTTGTGATCACCATTATTTTGTTTCCTTTCCCTTGGGATATGGTGATTAATTCTTGGAATGATATTTAAGGATGTAGTTTAAGAGTCATTATTTTGTATTATGTATTATTTTCTATTTCCCAACATAATATGGATATCATGTATGTAATCTTGTTTTTCAAAACAAATAAATTTATTGGTCCTTTAAGATTTTATTCCTCGTGATCTTTAAAATTTAATAAGGTAATGCATTGGCCTAAAGAATCTAGGGTTAGGTAATTAGAGTTGGTATCAGATAATGTTTAGTAGAAAACATTAAAACTAGATTTAGATAACCTATATTACAGAACATAACCCCAAGACTCACATTGATGATAATTATAAAATAAAATCCTATATTTTTTTAAGGAATAGATTATCAAATCCTTCCGATCAATAAATCCATGTCCGGATACTGCAAGTGGATGTGCTTCTAGCATAGATGTACATAAGGGTAAAAACTCAAATAAGTTGTTTAAGGCATGACTTGAGTGTAACCTGGTACATGACAATGGGCCTTATTGCACACCTGGTTTGACACTCCCAGGGTATACACTTAGGATAATTCACATTTTCTTTATAGATAATTTTGAATGATTTAAAGGTAATGAATTCTCCAAAGAAACTACATTTATGATTTTGAGATTATATATGCTTAAAATTTTCAATTCATGTTAAGTGTCAATCCACATTGATAAATAACAAATGTTAATAATTTTTTAGTGCTAATCTAATGTAATACATTGTTTATAAATTTTACTTAGAAGGATAAATTTTATCATTACTAAATGAAAATGGAGATATTTCCTTGGTGATAATGTTGTTAAAGCGGGTATTTGAACTGAAACATTTATAGATATATTGGGGCAGCTAAATCGGGTTATGACAGCTTACCTTACCCATATGGGGAAAAATATTCCACAATGAGACTCTTGGATGATGTATCTATGAATGTGTAAGAGGCACCAACAATTAGTGGGACTATAGATCTAATGGATTCTAAGAAATTGATTAAGTCTTTAGAGAAGATATTTATGTCTTTTGGATACAATTAGAAAGAAAAGGTTACACTTTTAGGGTATTATCTCAATGATTATGTTGATCAATGGAGGTCTATGAGCTAAAATACTATAGAGGATGAAGAAATAGAACTCATAGAATGGAATTTTTTAAAGATACATTCTTCAAAAAATATTTCTCCCATGAGCATGAAACTGAGATGAAGATGAAGTTTCTTGTCTTAAATAAAATGGATGAAGAAAGTCTTATAGAGTATGAAGTGGCCTTTATAAGGTAATCCTGGTATTCTATAGATTATATACACAACACATAGTTTAATATTGATCACTTTTTGGATGATCTAAATCCAATAGTCCAAAGGGAACTAGTCTCCCAAAAAATTTCATCATATGATGAAATAGTTTTATGTGATATCAAGAAAAAGAAATAGGTATCTATTTATTATGGTTTGTAAGGGAATATATAGAATAATAGGGAGGTAGAACAGGAAATAGAGAATAGAAAGAATAGAATGAAATATTTTCCCACATGTGATAATTGTAGAAAGAAACACCCTAGTACATTCTTTAAGGGAATTAGAGTTTGATATACATGTGGATAAAAAGTCCAAAAAGTTCATGAATGTAAGGGAAATAAAGAAAAATAAAATGTGCATTTCTTCCAATGTAAGGATATTAGGCACTAAACAACTAAGTTCCCCAAATTTCAAAGTGAATATACCTTAGAAAAATATAAGTGATCAAGGTCAAGATTATGTTAATGATACTTCTAAAGTAGAGTCATAATGTGCCTTTGTATTGGGATCAGGGAGTAATGTTATAAACTCATTTTACCAATGATGTATAGGTTACAAGTATTATGAAATATGTATGGATTTTACTATATTAATATTTAAATAATGATTTAAGATTATATATTGAATGGTACCAAGAAAAGTGCTTCAGTAGAAAGTTAAACATTTTGAAAAAAAACATGGTTGAGAGAATGATAATCCTTTTTATGTTCCTAATGTTGATGCAATAATTCATGGATAACTAGATGATTGATATAGATAATGTAAATTTGATACTATCGACTTCCTTGGAACTAATTCTAATGTGTCGAATCATAATACATGGAAGGTTCATAAGGCCAACCATTTATGAAATTGTTTAAGTTGATATTTTGGATGAGGTTTTAGAGATTGTTTTGTTAATTCAATATATAGATCATCTTGTGTAAAGAGATGAAGTATAAATATTTCTAGGAGTTATAAAAGGAAGAAAATTATGTTTATAGAAACCTATATTTAATTATATTTATAATTGGTGATAGAATTCTGAAACTCTAGAAAAATGGTACTGAAATAAAATTTTATCATATTATATTCATATCTGATGAATAAAATGCTGCTTTGTATCAACATAGATTTTTTTTTCCCTTAACATTACATTTATCTCTTACTTTCTTGTGACCAATGACTATAGATATTTATGCTTTTCTTCCATGTTCGTGTTTTTATTTCTCACTTAGGTCCTACTACTTGGGACCCTTGTTATGTGACCTTTATACTCCACTATATATCTTATTAAGAAGCTGTTTTATTAATAATATTTATGATGTGAATTTTTCCAAGAATAGTATTTTCAAATATCAACACCTATATTACCAGTATCAAGTTTATATTATTAGGATGCAATTTACTTATTGGGGGGAGAATGTAACACCCCAATACGTTTTAATATTTTTCTTTTAGAATAAATTAAAATATGTTCTTAGATTGATTTATATAAAACACTAAGTAAATATTATGTTACATGTGATAGAAATTTTATATTTTTCTACATGGAACATCGAGGATATCTTGTGTTATTGAAAACAATGACTTTCCTTGATGGCTTGCATAATATGGAATACCGAGTTTTACAAAACAACAGTATATTATTATGTGATATAATTAGACATAACCTAGTAATTGAATTAGTGTTTAGGAATAATATTAACTAACTTATGAAAATATATGTTTTATAAAAATATTAAAATAATTCATAGGTTAAAAATTAATTATAAATGAATACAAAAACCAATTAAATATAAAGGAAAATGTTTTTCTCACAAATGTGTTTTAACATAATAAAAAAAATTAATTACTATTATTAAATGATATTATTGAAATTTATACAATATATATTCAATAAAATAGTCTTTAAATTCACGAAAAATATTTTATTTGAATAAGATATGAAAAAGACCAATATTTCGTATAAAATTCAATATTTTTTTAAAAGAACTTTTACCGCATTTTAATGGAGAACTTATTTTTAATCGAATTTTTTTAACTTTAAAAAACTTATATGTCAAAAGAAACTTCAGTCTTTAAATTTTAATATAAAAATTTTCTTAGGGTGAATTTTTAGTATTTTTCTGTGAGGATAGGTTTTTTGATAAATAGTGAAAATACTGAATTTCAATTCAAAAATGCTTTTTTGTATAATTTATTTATAAGGAAAAATAATATTTTAAATTGGTTTTAATGGTAAATTATATAAATTATAATAACTTTTATCCAGTTCAGTTCATTAGAATAAATTTCACAATAAAATTGGATATAAAAACATAGCAAACTTTTGAACGTTTTTACTTTAAAAGCCGGCTTTATCATCACGTTTCTAGAATTAATTTTAAATTAATTTATGCCACACCTATGATTAATATTTGTAAAAATACATTAAATGTTTTTAATATTGATAATTTATAATATATAATAATTTCAACATCATTTTCTATCAAAAATATTAGTGAATGTAATTAAAATTATTTACAATAATTAAGAGTAAAATAATATTAATATAGTACTAAACCTTAAACTAAATGGAAAAAACTACCTAGAAACATGTCAAAATTCCATTGGTTGTTCACATTTATACCATATCCTACCTTGGATATAATTGGTAAAATTATTGGATTCAATTTTCTTAGAAAAAATGTGGGTGTATTTCCCTTTTCAAAAAATTACAAGAAAGCCACTCCTCCTCCACTATAAAAAGGCACTCACCCCCACACACTTATTCACACCTATAATGACATTTGAATCAAACAAATATGATAAATTAATCTCCAGAAATCCCAAACCTCATCCTATGAGCCTCACCTTGTGACTAAATAAAACCAAGAAAACCCATTGGTGTAAACCAAAAGGAGTGACTTGAAAAAGAGGTAACATTTTTTAATGTGCATTTTTGTTTTAATTGTTTCTACAACTCATAATATCTAATTATTCCATGATTATATAAAAAAAGTATATTAAATATACTAATATGTTTTTATGTTAAGGGTTTGACCTACACCTACAAACACTTCCATCAAATGGGTATGTATAGAGAATTATCGCCTCACGAAATGATGATTATTCATTTTTACCTTACCACATCTCACATAAGTAATTATAATGGAAGCCCAATATTTATATGATATATATTATATTTATTACTTCTTTATACTTTGGTGATTTTATTTAATAGATACCTTTATGTGTTCCATTTATTATAAATATGATAACTTCGTTTGTGGATGTGTTGAATACCGCCTCTTCAATGTGATGTGATACGTTCAGACATTACATAGAATATATCAAGGATGGTTTTAGTTAAAATAATTTAAAAAAATTAAATCTGTATGATATTAATCAAAATAATTACCTTTCTATAAATATAATATATCATTTTATTTGTTACCTTTTCACACACTGAAAAAGTTATAACGTCCTTTATGGATGTGTGGACTACCGCCTCCTCAAAGTCATGTGATTCAATTAACATTCCAATATTTATATATATAATTATATATTATTAAATAATATGGTATATATGATATAATTATCATTTTAGAACAATATAATATTAATTTCTTTATTTCTATAACAATCATTGAAAATTGGGAACAATACTCATACGTACGTACGACCTACCATCTATATGATTGTAACATTAGTTCATTTTTCATAACCATATTTCTCAATTAGTTTTAAAATTAAAATTTATTTATAAATAAGATAATTATTTAATGATTATTATTCTAAATATGTTTATATAATGACCCCTTTGACCACAATTAACCTACTAAAGTCATTTTTATCATATAAACTGAATTTAGTCAAAACAAAAGATGTAAACATAATTTTTCATATAGTCGTATGAAACATTTTAATAAGTGAAGTAAAATTGGTAATAAACCTACAAATCTTTCTTAAGTAATTAAATAATTAACAAAATTTTATTATTTATTAATATAAAGACACGTGTGATATGTTGGACTCAAGGTAAGAGATTATTGTCTCACTTTTTTTCTGTGAGGATTATTCCATTTTAAACACATACTTATTTTGGGTGGTGTATCTACTAACCATTTGGATATATTCTATCATGAGTTTTTTATATTAATGATATTTAATAAAAGTAATTTAATTTTAACCCTTCATGAGGTTTATGATTCAAATGTTTCAAAGTGGCAAGGAACATTTTGGGATGATTAAAAATTATTTGACTCAAGAATAATTATAATTTATTTTTCCATGGTATTGACATTAATAAAAATAAAAAAACATGTTATTACTCATCACCTACTAATAAATTATTAATAAATCTATATTATTTATTTATTATGGATATTTTATTATAGGGAACATTTTTTATTAATTAACATGATTATTCGATATATGAGAAATGCTTTGTACATGTAAGACACGAGTTGGGGACCGTTTAAAATAATACCCTCGATGCATCAGTTTTCTCATGGGTCAAATTCAGATAGAAAACCCCTCCTTGTTTGTAACTAGTATTTTTTAAAATATCATTTGAATCTTATTCATATTAGAGTTAATGTTGGACAAACTAAATTGGTTTTTAACCACTTTGTTTTAAACAATCTTGTAAAAGTTCTTGATGATAATGGTTCCATATACTAGGGAAAAAAGGAATTAAATAATTTAGAATTTCCTGTATTGATAATTTCGTTGTTATTATTATTTTTATCCATGATAATGTTTCCATAAAATCATATATGAATTTATTTCATTCTCATTTTAATGATTAAATGGAATGTGTTTCCGTTTTTTACCTCACCATACTAATTTTTCCTTATCGAGTTATATAAATGGAATGTGTTGTCACTTATTTCCATTCCATATTTATAATTATCATTGATTCATTACTTATTATATTTTATTTACCCTTACTAATCATTTTATCTCACCCATATTTTGTTTTCTTTCCTTGGGATATGAAGTTGAATTCGTTTCACAATTTTCAAGGATGTAGTTTATTAATACATGTTATGTATTATGTTTTATTTTATATTTCCCAAAGTAATATGTGTATTGTGTATGTAATCTAGTTTTACCAAAAATTCAAAATTATTAGTCCTTTGTAATTTGATTCCTTGAAATGTTGCTAATTTAATAAAGTAATGCACTTGCTCCATCCATTTGGGGTCGGGGCGTTACAGGTCGAAAATCTATTTCCATCAAAAATATTTTTTTCTAAAAATGTCTTAAAAAATGTTTCAAAAATTATACAAATGATTTATTATAGTAATTTTTACCCATTTTTACATTTAAAAAAATTAATGGAATCTTTATATCATTTTCCAAACAATTATCATTTTGAATTTAACAAAAATGTGAACTAAATCTTTGTTTTAACATGTACTACATGAAAAATATTTAATGTTGTCTTGAATAACTCAATTTTTTAAATATTTCATTATAATTATCAATGTTTATTTTAAAATAAAATTATTTTATAAATATTTTATAAATTTTTACTTTTAAAATTTTATTTCCAAATTTTAATCAATATTTTCATCAAGAAATGTTTTAAATTATTTTTAAGGATTCCATTAAAAGTTTCCAAAAATATTTTAAAATATAGGTATTTTGATAATGGTTTTTGTTTTAAAAATTGTTTTTCAAAGTGTAAATTATATTCTTCTCAAGAAATTCTACAAGAGATATTTCAACATCATTTTCCTTCTAAGAAGACATCATTTGATGTTACTTATGATTTATTGGGGATAATATTGATTGATACCAGCCTTATTATCTCTCTATGTAGTTGATTTTTTTTATGAATTTTTTATGAAACCCATTTAATTTCCATGGTTATTCTATGATAAATTAATTAAATGTTTATTAAACTCATTTTATTTAAATGGGTTACTAAATAATGAAAATAAATTTGTTTTATGATATTATGACACATAAAAGTATGGTTTTCATTATGATATGGGTGGGACCTATATCTCCATCCAATTATTTGGGTAAATATTTATATCTCATGAGATAGAAATGGGAAACACGTCAAAGGTCTTGATCCATTATGGGAAATATATGACTCCTAAACCACTTTGAGAAACATGTGCATCCTAATCCAAAATAGGAAATAGGTGACATGTAACAACCCATAATTTTATCAAGGAAAATCCTTTATTATACTTATCATTTATATTATAAGTCACATTAAATCACATAGATAACACAATATAAACTTTATAAATGAACAATGAATGGAACAAGAGGTATTTCTAGATGTTAAGGAACCTATACCAAGGGAATAGTAACTTCACCTTAAGAATAGTAATATAACCACTAGGAATAGTTATATAACCAATAGAATATTAACTTCACCTATGAAAGTATAAATAAAATTTAGGTATCTTATGAATGAAAATATGAAACCTTTATTTCTTGGTATAAGTAAATAATTTTTTTAAAAATGATAAATTAAGTGTTGGTATTTTTGTAATTTATAAATATTTAATTATAATTTTAAAAATAAAATAATGATTTAAAATAAAATTTATTTTCCTAAATTTTATTCCTAAATTATTATTTGTTTCATATGTTTATAAGATAATTTTAATAGTCCTTAATTAATTTTTTTAAGTCTCAAAAAATCGGTAATAATTTTAAAATAAATATTTTCGAATAAATGATCATTTTATTTAAAAAGTAAATTTATCATATTTAGAAAATTATTTAAATACAATTATCTGAATTTTATAATTATAAATGTTTTAAAATTGTTTGGGTGAATTTTTTGGATCTTTCTAAAATAGATGAAATTTTTCTAGTAGTGAAATATGCTAATTTATAGTATATATACATTATAAGTTCAATAAACTATTATTTGTGTCATTTTTGATGTAAGAACAATAATCTCAAACTATAATTAATTATTTTAGTATATTTAGTGATATGGGTCCAACTACTCATAGTCTTGAGCCAAAATAATAAACAAATAAATAAAATAATAAAAAATACCCCTCTCCTCGACTATAAATACTAGTTTTCACCACTTCTTCTCCTCAATCCTTCTAAGCCATGAAGATTGTCCAATTTATCCTAAATATTAATCCCAATACCCTCTCACACTTCCATAATCATTTGGTATCAATAAAATACCCAAACCAATCACCCTAAGGAGGTTTTCAAGGAGAAGGATTAAATATGTTAAATTCTGTTTCTTTTCTTTTAACATATTTTCAATTTCTTTTATTTTATTATTCCCTCCTCACATCCCATAATCCAAGTGGACTGATTACTCTAGTATCTTATATATACTATAATATTATTATTTTAATGGAATAATATATCATAAATACGTTTCTCTTATCCCTTTTATACCAAAAATGGAAAAGTTGTGTGTGAGGTGTTGATTTATCAACTTTGAGGACAACAAGTTTTCAGTTTCCTTTTCTACCATAAAGTCTGGTCCAAAAACCATTATACTGGATGAAAAATAATGTAAAATTTATTTTATAACCCTTTTTTATTTTTTTTAACTAACATATACATGTAATATTAAACAATAAAACAAAACGAGTTTGTTGTGATAGAAAGCCGACAAAATTAATCTAAATGATTCTCATTAACTATATATCTAATGATTTATTCTCATAATATATATAAAAATTATTTATAAGATAATTTAATATTATTTAACTTCATTAATAACATATAATCTCAATTCTATATAATTATCATCATTTTACATTAACTTCTATAGTTGTATACAAGTAAACTGATGAAGAAAACTATGAAAACAAACACTCCTAGACGATGAAATTGAACACTATAACTCATAAAATGGACATAAAATAACTTAATTAAATTATAATGAATTTAATATGGGTATAATATATTCTATATTTATTAATTTATTAATATAATTTTATTATCCCATATATTAAAGGGAAGAAAGAATTCAGACTTAAGGTAAAGGGATTCCCCAACCCAATTTCATTTCTTTGGGTTATCCCTATTTCATACCAAATTTCAATGTGAAAGTTCATTAAATATTATTAAAATATAATTTCATTTTACATACCTTTTTTTACTGTGATATACACATTTCTTATATTATTTTTAGAGAATCAATTATTTTTCCAAAATTACCATTCTTTCTAAAAAAGCATATCTTTTACTTCTCTTGAGATTTTTTCTTCTTCACTCACGATTAATGACTCTAACACCAAGTATTTTATTATCTTTTTATTTGGATAACCCAAGGGTTTATTCATGAATATAATCATTATCAAATTATAATTAATCCCATTTTCTTTCCATGTGTTATATTATGGAAAATTTGTTATATTTTCTATATAGCATGCATGATTATATAACTGTTATGATGTGACAGGTGTAACCTGAATTATATACTAGCTTAATGCATTAGGTAATGTGATGTATATAATGATATAATATGAAATACGAATAAACAAGAATCTATATTTGTTCACAATGGTGATTTTATGATTATTCACATATGTTATTCATGAACATAATGCAAGCTTTTTCCACAATTATGTGTGGTAGTAGACCACTAAGACATGATGGTTCGTTTTTATGCATTTCCAAATTCCATGTCTTCAAAAAATGATTCCTCTAATGATAATTATGATGATCATGTGTTTATGTTATGATGAGGATGATTATTATCACCCATGTTATATTGATTCATGTTATTATCTATCCTCTTACCGAGATTTTATCTCACCCCTTTTTTTATGTATATCCTCGGGCGACTATATATAATAAGGATTAAATGTTGCCCCTAAGAATATAGTTAATAAATAATTATTTAATATTTATGTTTTATTATGTAAAATTTATATATGGTCCTAATTTTCCCAAGACATTAAACCTATGTATCCTTTTTTGTAATGATTTTATACTATTTTTCATTAAAATGATGTACCAATAATGTAAGAAAAAGTAGGGTCTCTATAGTTGGTATCAGATAAAATTTTAGATAATTTTGGAATTGGAATTTTAGAAGCATATTAAAAACCCTTTGAATGAGACTATGTATGTTTAATAACCTAGAAATCATTGTCTTAGAAAAATAATAAACATATGGAACCAACAAGATATGACTTTAGAGTTAATATAATAAAAGAATAAATTATTTATTCCTGAATTGTTGATTTTTATATTGTTTAATCATGTTCTATTTTAGTAAATGGTTTGAACCATAAAAAACTAGGTCAGCAATATATGTGAGGGATAATGCAGTGATTTCCCATAGGACATCCCTAATTCCTGGGGATGTGGGGTTCAATGTTTTAGGGAGATGATTACCTGGCTTTCCAAGGATATGAAAAATAACCTGAAGATGTGGAACATAATACTTCCCCAGATATAGAATAACTAGCTATTGGTTCTTTTCTACAGTAATGACCACTAATGTTTAGTGCGTCTTCTGACCCACTAGTCATAGAATGGTTAGTCAAATCAATGAAGAATGACTTTTTTGTGATACGCTATTCTGATATAGAGAAGTTGTCTTCAACAATTTATCATTTAGATGGTGAGGTAGATCTATGGGGGGTATTGATTAGGAACACCAATCCAAGGGTAAAATTTTAGTCATTGAGTGGGGAGACATTAATAAAATATTTCTTGATAAGTATTTCCCTTGAATTATTCAGATAAATATGCATAGAAAATTCATAGAGCAGAAGCAAAAGGAAGTTGAATCTGCCATGGATTATGGAGAAAATTTCACGAGTCTTGAAAATTATACCTTGGTTTTTATTATAAAAAATGATAGAAAAATAAATATATTATTTAGTTTTTTAAAACCACACCTTTGAAAGTTTGTAGATATTCATGAATTTGGGAGTTATGAATAATTTTTATGATGTCCTATCAACGTGGAGATGGAGTTTGGAGAATGGTCCCATAGCCATAGTGTTAAGAAATGAGAAAGAGAGTTTCAAGAGAGAGGATCAAATGAAAATGGTGGAAAGAAAACTAAACCAATCACATGTCAAAAATTTGGGAAGAAGCATCATCAGAATTGCCTCAAAGGGATGGGGAAAATCTTTAATAGTGGGAGAGAAGGCCACCAATATCATGAATTTTTAAGAGTTATAATGAAGATAGACTATGGGGGGTGGAACAGATAGGACCACCCATGGTTTAGTGTTTCAAATGTAGTGTGAAAGGGATTTATTCAAACCATTTCACTAATCCTCATGTCCTCTAGGGTAATTACCATAATTAGCCACCAAAGAAAAAAGAGAAAGGGAAAACGAATGTCATCACTACTACTATGGTGGATCTTGACAGTGATGTGGTGATAGGTATTCCAGATATTCATTCAAAAATATAAAAAATAATATTTCATTCTAGGTATATTCATTATTTCATATCGTACAAGTTTAGTAGAATAATTCAAACACCTCCTCAAAATTTAGAGTTTGAATTATCTGTGAGAATAGATAAAGGGGAAATTAGTGCATCCAATGTATTTAACACCTCCCTTGTAAATGTTTGTGAACTTAAACTCCTAGAAAATATTTTCTTACTTCTTTTTATAGAGTTTTTTCTATATTGGGCATGTATTGGCTATATTTAAACAATGTCAACATCAACTATCAGGAAAGGGATATAACTCTTCAGATCCGAAGGCATCCTATAATTTGGTACAAGTGTAAGGAGGAGGATGAACATATTTTTGAATCATCATCTCAATTGTGGATATTGTTTTTTATGAGAAATCATATCTATCTCAAATAATTGAGACAAAGGAGAGAAGCCTGCTCAAAGGCATGCCCATTATAAGGGAACATAGTGATGTGTTCTCTACAGAATTTCATGATATTAATCTTGACCCAAAGGTCAAGTTATCTATTGAACGTAGTCATTTATGTTTTCAAATATTAATGAAACTTTATAGAATGGAAACCATTAAGTTGGAAGAACTGAATAAACAGTTACAAGAGAATCTGGACAATGGTTTTATACCCCTGAGTTCTTAGTCATGGGGTGTACCAGTCTACTTCATCATAAATAACGATGGATAAATGTGCTATTTTATTTATTATCATGATATTAATAAAACCATGATAAATAAAAAGTATCATATTCAATTAATATATGACTTGTTTGATCAACTACATGGGTCCAAGTATTTTTCTACGGTGGACCTTCAGTAGGGATATCACCAATTAATAGTGATGAAGGAAGACATTACTAAGGATTAATTTGAAATGAGGTATGGACACTATGAGTTCATAGTGATTACTTTTTTGACTCACTAAGGCTCACAAAATATTAATGTACATAATGAATATTTTCTTTATAGATTTCCTCAACATTTTTGTGTAGTATTTATAGATGATATTATAATATACTCTAGTATAAAGGATGAACATGAAGAGAATTTTAATATTGTCCTAATAACTTTGTGAAGGGATAAAATTTATAAACATTATAGTAAATGTGAATTTTTTGTGGAGGAAGTATTAATATTGGGGAATGTTATCACTAGAAAAGGGATATTAGTGTCCCCTTCAAAGATAAATGAAATTGAAGAGTGTACCAAGCCAATATCTATAATGGATATTGGTATTTTCCTAGGTTAAGTTGGTTTTTACTAGAAATTTTTGAAGAAATTATCATGATTTTAAAAACCACTAACCAAGATGATTCATAAGGGAGAAAAATTTTTGTGTACCAATGAATGTGAATACTGCTTCAAAGAGTCAATAAATAGGCTTATCACCACACTAGTACTAACACTTCTGACAAGTGGTGAACTCTATTTATTATAAAATAATGATTCAAATAAGGTCCTAGGTTTTATAATAAATAAAAATGATAAATTGATATCATAAACCTCAATGATATTGAAAATTCATGTGCAAAACTATCACACACATGATCTAGAGTTGGCAGTTTTGATCTTCAGGTTGAAAATCTAGCAGCATTATCTCTATGGAGATAAGTTTGAGATATATATTAATCATAAGATCCTAAAATATATATTCACATAGAAGGAGCATAATATGAGTTAGAAAATATGGTCAGATCACATCAAGTATTAAGAATACTCAATCCACTACCATTCTAGAAAAATTAATAAAGTGTAAAATGCTCTAAGTAGAAAGGAGCCTATAACATTATCAATAATGATAATTAAGAATGATTCAATATTTTTTGATTTTCAGAGGTTGTACAAGGGATTCAATGAGGAAGGAACATCATCAGTCCTTTGTAAAAAAATTCTCAATCATCCCTCATATAGAAAATAGAGTATGCTTAAAGAAATGATATGGAAATTCAAAAAAAGGTGGAAGTTGTCATAAATGGGAAATCCTCAAAGTTAAAAATTGATGAGGAAGGATTTGTAAAATTTGGGTCATGATTGTGTGTACTATCCATTCTATAGATAATGAAAGATATTCTGAGTGATGCACATAGCTCAACTATCTCTATTAACCCAGGAGGAAAAAAGATGTATCGATATCTTTGGGAGCACTATTAGTAAGACAATATGAAGAATGAGATATCTGAATATACATCAAAGGGCCTGGAATGTTACCAAGTGAAGGATAATAGGAAATAGTCTAATTAGATGATTAAACCATTACCCATACTATTATGTAAATGGGAAAACATCACCATGGACCTTGTCACCAGACTTCGAAAGGCATCCAGAGGAAACAATGTTATATGGGTTCTTGTGGATCATCTTACGAAGACATATCACTTTATAAAAATTCAAGAGAACTTCTCACTAGATCAAACTTCACACATATAAATAATATAAGTGGTAAGGATTCATGGATTACCAATTTCGATCATATCTGATCGAGATCCTGAGATTTACCATGAAGTTTTAGAAAATTATCCAACATGGTCAAAACACCGAACTGAACCTCAATACAGCTTATCATCCCAAAAAAGATATCCAATTTGAGAGGACTATTCAGACACTGGAATACGTGTTGGGAGAACATTCTGTGGACTTCAATGGAGGATGGGATGAACATCTTCCCCTATTAGATTTCTCATACAATAATAGTTCCGACTAGAGCATCCAAATGGGTCTATGTGAAGCCCTTTGTGGGGAATTTTCATGAAACTGACATACTGGGATGTTATTACTGAGCATAAGCTACTAGAACTAGAAATGGTTGACGAAATGGTGGAAATGTTGAAAACCATTCAGCAGCACATAAAGGATGCCTAATGTTGATAGAAGAGTTATCCTTACAATCATTGAGGGGACCTAGAGTATAAGGCTGGAGATATGGTATTCCACCACATATCTCCATGGAATAGGATCATGAGATTTGTGAAGAAAGGAAAATTGTATCCAAGGTACATCATCCCCTTCGAGATTTTTTATCACATCAGGGCTATGACCTATCCACTAGAACTTACACCTACCATTTATCAAGTAAATGATGTATTCTATGTATCCCCATTAAACAATTACATACATGATCACTCACATGTACTGAATCAAGTTGTGGTATAGTATGTAAATGGTCTCTCTTATGAGGAGAATTTTGTGATGGTATTGGAATATAGAGATAAACTTCTACACAACAAGACTAGTCATATTGTCAATGTAAAATTGAGAAACCATAAGTACAAATAGGCAACATCGGAACTAAAATAAGTGAAGATGGATAAGTACTCTCACTTGTTTTCACCATATTAATTATAAAGAAATTTCAAGGGTGAAATTTCATAAGTAGGTAAGAATTTAACAAACCATAATTTTATCAATGTAAAATCTTTTCTTATAATTATACCTTATATTATAAGTCACATAAAATCACATAGAGGACACAATATAAACTTTATAAAAGAATAATTTGTTTAATAAGAGGTATTTCTAGAAATTAATGAACATATACCAATGGAATAGTAACTTGATTGTTGGAATAGTAATGTGAACATTAGGAATAGTAATCCATCCAATAGAATAGTAACATAAACTATGAAAGTATAAATTAAATGTATATAACTTATGAATGAAAATATGAAGAAAACAAATTCATGGAATAAGTAAATAAATGTTGTAGAAATGATAAATTAAGTGTTGGTATTTATCTAAGTTATAAATATTTAATTATAATTCTATAATAAGTATAATGAGTTAAAAGAAAACATATTTTCATAAAATGTATTCTTAAATTTCTAATATTTTTTCTTATGATTATAACATAATTTTATAAAACCTTAGCAAATTTTTCTATGTTTCATATAATTACTTATAATTTTAAAAGAAGTATTTCTCGAATAAATGGTTATTTTATTTAAAAACTAAATTTATCAGATTTAAAAAATTATTTACATAAAATGGAGTCTATTTTTGAATTCTACACATCTCTTAAATTATTAGGGTGAATTTTTTGGTTTTTTCTAAAATAGTTCATTTTTTGGGGAATTGTGAAATATGGTTATTTATATTTTATATACATTATAAGTTAAATATACTATTATTTAATTCATTTTGGATGTATTCCCCATAAAATCAAACTCCCCTTAATTATTTTAATATATTAACTTTTAAGTTTAAAACTATTCATATTCTTGGGCCAAAATAATAAAATAATGATTAGAATAGTCAAAAAACATCCCTCTCCTCCACTATAAATAGCACTCGTCACCAGCTATTATCCTCACTCCTTCCAAGCATTGAATCATGTCCAATTTCAACCCAATACACTTTCTCAAGCCCATCCCCCATGTCCAGAATCCTTTAGCATCAAAAAAATATAAAAACTAATCCTCTTAAGGAGTTTCTCAGGGAGAAGGATTCAAGATGTAACAATTATGTAAGAAAATGTAGGGTCACTATATGATAAGTCCAGATCCACTATATTTATGGTATTGGTAGATAACCTTGACATGTGAAATTCGTTTCTATATTTATGATGGTTCCACACTTTGATGACAAGATATTATGGTTCATGAATGATTTATAATGATTTCTTAATCTAATGGGATGTTTTTTCTAAAATGATAATGTTTTATAACATGAATCATGTTTATGATATATGTCTATTTGTGTATGAACATAATAAGATATGTTATTTATCACATACCCTTATTCTAATCCTATTATTTCATATGATCATATATTGATATATTCTATGTTTATCCATACTGAGCATCTAAGCTCACTCTTTCTTATATTTCCTTCAATTGGTTATAGAGAATGTTTTAGGTAGGGTATGCCGAATAGGAGTACTATGTGAGAGGGAATTTGTGCGAGATATTGGAGATATTTGAGAAAATAATATGATTTATTATCTAGTCACTAAATACATTAACCTATTTCAGTTCTCAGCCATGTTTTTATGAGATGTATATAATATTCATCTAAAATATACAATATTTATGTATGAAAATTTTAGGCTCTTATATTTGGTATTAGAGGAATATGTTTTTCAATAATTGGATACTAGGATTATATAATAAATATCGGAACCTTCTATATGTAAAAAACCATCAATGATCTATGTTTTTCAATCTGATTTATTGATGTCCACTTCAATGGCATCTTCCTTTCTAGCGCGAGGGAGATTTGAGTCCCACCACTTCCAGGAGAGGAAGATTTCAAATGAGAAAGCTATTACTGGTTTGCAAAAGGATGATCTCCTTCCTGAAGAGTCTTCTTCATGCACATTGCAGGGGAAACCACGAAGAATCACTTTCCTTGAAGTTCTTAAAGGTACAGATCTATCCACTACAACTCTTTCAAATCCACCCTTATGCAAGAATTTGGATGATGGTCACTTCCTTATTTATGCCGATCCTGAATCTCTTCAACAAAAGATGCAAATTTGTAGGAATTCAGTTATGGGTCTCACTTCTTACCTCAAATTTGATAAACCTTGGAAACTTGATGATCTTAAATTATGAATCAAACACTACTGGGGTTTCATGGATTTGAAATTAATTCCAATTGGATGTGGCTATTTTCACATTTAACTAAACATTCAGGAACATCGAAATCGGTATTGTAAATTAGGAAACATACAACTTAAACTTGGTCTCCTTAGAATTCCAGAATGGGATAGAACCTTTAATCCATACACTCACAAAAACACAATGGAAAATATTTGGGTCTAGTTGCATGGCCTAAATTGGGTCAATTGGCACCCTAAGATTCTTAATGACATAATATCATGGATAGGCACCTCTATGAAGATAAACCAATGTACTCTTAATGATGAACTAGGCTTGTTTGATAGGATCATGGTGGGAATAAACCTTGAATCCAAATTACCAAGTGTTGTTAGCTTTAATGCCAAGGATCAAATAACATAAGTGAGAATTGAATATGAATGTAATCCACCCTTTCATGAGTTTTTCAAGATATTTGGGCATTCAATATTAAACTGTAGGGTTGATAAAACCTAGGGTATCCACAAAAATGGCAATGAGTGGATTGAGATTATAAATAGAAAAGGCGAGATGATCAGTATTGACAAAACTGAGCCCCCTAAAAGGAAAAATGAAACTTGGGTTAAGAAAAAATCACACCCAAATCATTTAGGAGATACCCTAGGTAGCACATGGGATGAATTGGTTGAAATGGAAAAAAAATAATAGTATAGAATATAACATTTTAGAAGATATCAAAAAACTGATTATGAATGTTATACAAGCTTAGCAACTAATTGATAAAACTGTAACACATTCTACCTTAGATGATATTATAGTTCCTTCCCCCCATTATAGTGAATACAGTACTTGTATTTTCATGAACAATGATGTCCCATATTTATGTGTCGGTCCACATCAGGTGTCCCTTTCATGTATTCTAGAAAAGGACAGTTTATGCATCCCTTTGGAGATGGAATGTTCTAAAAAATTTCCACAGACCTCACACTTAGTCAAGGATGCAATGATTTTGGGATCCTCTTTTGGACTTCCCCCCTCGGTATGCACAGGTAATTCCTCTAATTCATTTGATATTGATCTGGAAAATTGCATGGTAGGTGGCAGGGCTGCACCCTCTTTGGATCCTGCTCAAAAGATGAAATTCCACATGGATCCAATGAATTCTACAACTATGGTTGGGGGGAACTCTTCTCCAGATTGCTTTGTAGAGGGTGTTGAATCCATAGACCTGAAACCTAGTAAATGAGGACATAAATCCTACACCTTAGTTGGCTCCCCAAAAACACCCTTTATAGAGCATGTAACATTCCTTTTTGATCATAATAAATGTATAGAAACTGGTTTCTCTAAGTAGAATTTGAAGAACCACACTAGGTTCATATCTACTTGTGTTTCGATCACAAAGATACAGACAACTTCTCATTCAGGAACACAATCAGATACTCATGAACAGATTTCAGGTACTTGCATTAATATTGCTAATAATATTTCCTCTACATACATTAATTTAGATGTTGTTATCCCTAGAGACAATAGTGTTATTGAGTCATCAACTGATATTAACATTTTACAAGATGATGCCTTATATGTTCATCCTGCTAGTGACAATATTAAAGGCACTATAGGACCGCAAGGGCTTACTTCAATCCCCATGTTGACTAAAAATATAAGAAGATAAACTATACATGAAGGATGTAATGGTAAGAAAAAAGGGATTTCTAACTCCAAACGCATGTTTAAATGAATATATTGTACTGGAACTGTCAAGGTATTTCAAATCGAGACACCTTCATTATTTTAAAATGAATGTTCAACATTCATAAGCCCTTAGTTTTATCTATTACTGAACCTAAGATCAATTTTTCCACTGATTTAGTTCATTTATTTAGTTTTGGTTACACTTTTAATGGTACTTGTTAGAGTACCACTGATCTGGATACACTTTGGATTTTTTTCTCGCTCATCTATGTCTAATGTTAATGTCAATCACATTGCTGATCAATTATTCACCTGTGACTTTATGATTGATCACACTCATCTCTTTTGTTCCTTTATTTATGCCAAGAACAAATATCAGGATTGGAGGACTCTTTGGAATCACCTTAGTTACTTGAACTCTGGTATTCATTTTCCCTAGCATTTTATTGGGGACATTAATGATATTCTCTCCTCAAGTGAAAAACATGGTCCTCTTCACTTAACTCTATCTATGAGGTAATTTAAGGCTTCTATTGAAACCACAGGTCTAACTGAAATTACTCTCCTTGGAACCAAATATAACTAGTATAGAAGTCATTATAATAGAGTTGTTGTGAGCGAGCTAGATAGATCATTCACCAATGATCATGATTTAGATAATTGGGACACCATCTCCAGCATCACCCTACCAAAAATATAATTTCACCATAACCCTATCTTGGTCACTATATCTCCCAAATCTATAAACCCTCCCCTCCCCTTCAGATTCAACAATGCTTGGTTCTCGAATATTGAGTGTTGTAACCTCATTAATCAATTTTTTTCTTCTATTACTTCATCCAATGATGCCTTTTCTTGTTCTCTTAAAATAAAACTTCATAAGAAAAAGATTAAAAATTGGTGCAACATGAATGCCAAAAATGTTGGTATTGGCATCCTGCTTCTTAAGAATGAAATTCAACTAATTTAAAAAATACACTCCTTTGGATTTTTATTTGGATCATAACCAAGAATTTAACATTACTGTGAAACTCAATTCGCTTCTCAACTTCAAATATAACATTCGTTGGTAATCTCTCAAAATCAAATGGTTAATTGACAGTGATACAAATCCCAAATACTAAAATTCTTTACAGAGAATCCGTAAATCTTGCAGGCCTCTTGCTTCCCTCAAAGATGGAGAAAACCTCTTGGATAATGAAGAAGACATTTCTATTCATGTTGTCTTTTACATTGAACCCTTATTCAATATCCCTATCATTAGTAAAGATCTCGTTCATGATGTCATTCTGAACATTATCACTGATGTTGATAATACTTTACTCATTAGTGTTCCTCTTGATCATGATATCAGAGACACTATCTGTAGCATGAACCCTGATAGTACCCCAAGTTCATGTGGTTTCAATAATGGCTTATACCAGAAATATTGGGATCTCATCCAATTTTATGTTTGAAAACTTGTTAAGAAGTTTTTCTCTAGTGGGTGCCTACCACATGGGTTGAATGCCCAATTCCTTCTTTGATCCCCAATGATGATAATTCCTATGAAATTCACCTCTTTAGAAACATATCCCTTATCAACATTATCTATAAAATCATCAAAAATTTGATTGCGAATGGACTCACCTCTATTATGGATAAAATTATCTCCTGGAATCAATTTGGTTTTTTCAAGGATTGATTCATCTAAGACTACATTTTTATTGCCTCTAAATGCACTAACACTTTGAATAATAAAAATAGGGGTGGTAATATTACAATTAATCTTTTAAAAGACTTCGATACAATGGATTGGGACTTCATATTCAAAGTTCTTCATGGATTTAGATTTAAGAATATCTTTATTTATATAATCAAAACCCTTTTTTTCTCATCCCACATTTCTATTCTGATGAATTTATCTCATATAGGATACTTCAATTCCACCAAAGTTGTCAAACAGGGTGATCCCCTATCAAAAATCCTTTTTTCAATCGTAGAAGACTATTTAAGTCATCAGCTCACCCATCTGGTTAACCAAAATAAACTTAAACCTATTCATGCTTATAGAAATGTGAATGCTCCCACTCACCTCCTTTCTGCATATGATATCATTCTTTTTCTTATGCGTGATATGAAAAATATCATAACTCTAAAATATACTCTCAGTCATTATGAAGAGGTATCGGGTCAAGTCATTGGGTGGAGAAAATTCCCCATCTATTTTGGAAAAAAACATTCCCACTAGTTGGAAAAATTCTATCACCAATGAGATTATAATTAAAGAGGGGAACATTCCCTTCAATTATTTTGGGGTTCCCATCTTCTAGGGTATACCCAATGCTTTCTAATTTTCAAATATTTTTGATCAAATTCTTAGTCATCTTTCTGTTTATAAAGTTAAATCCTTTTCCATAGTAGGGAGAGTCTGTCTTGTCAAATAGGTCATTGTCTCTAAATTGGTCTACTCTATGATGGTCTACAAGTGGTCAGTTGGTCTTACCAAAAAATTGAATGTTCATATTAAAAACATTGTTTGGACTAGAAGCACCATGGATAGAAATCTTGTGACTATCCCCTGGGCTACTTTCTATAAGCCTTTAGACAAGGGTGGTCTTGGTATTAAAAAAATAAAACTATTTAATGATGCCCTTCAAGAAAGACTCACCTAGAACCTAATTCACAATGATACCCCTTCAATTTATTTTATCAAAAATAGGTTCCTGGATAGATTGAGGGGAGGTAGTATGGGCTACCTGAACTCTTACATTTGTCCCTCTATCAGAAATGTTTATTCCAACATTATGACCAATTCTAGATGGATGGTCACTAGAAACTACTCTATGAAATTCTGGGTGGATAATTGGACTGGGACTCCTCTAATTACTTTAATTCCTCCTGATCACCTACCTAAAAATATTAAAAACACTATCATCAGTGTTCTCAACTCTCATTTTTGTACTCTTCCTAAAAATGTTGTTCAAATTATTGATAATTACCATTTTCTATCTCAGAGGATTTTCTAACTTGGGAACCTGCTCACAATGGTTTTCTAAATTCAAAATCCTTCTATAACCACTCCTTTCAAAACTCTGAAAATGAAATTAAGTGGATTAAATTATTTGATAATTCTTGGATTTGTCCCTCAGGACTCACTCTTATCTGGCGTATTGCTTAAAATAGAGTTCCGATTGATTCTTGTTTGCAAATTTTTGGGATCCGGCTTTTTGCTAAATGTCGTCTATATAATCAACATAGAGAGGATACTAACCATTTATTTTTTTGTTGTGCTACTACCACTGCTCTTTGGAGATATATTTTTTACATCTTTGATTTTATATGTCTAATTCTTGATTCTATAAATTCTTAGCTAAAACGTTGTGTGGAACTAGAAAGCTCCCAATAAATCAAAAACATATTTCTCGTCGGGGTTGTGGAGCTTCTTCATGTAATCTGGTATGATAGAAATTCTATTTTTCACAACAATTTCTCTTTGACCATTAATTCAGGTAAAATGTGTATTCTCAACACTATCCGTGAAGCTGTATTAATTCAGAAATGGTGATGTGAAAAATCGGTGGGTGATTTTATGGTTCTGCGACGTCTTCATATTGCTTCCAACTTCAGCCAGCCGAGATGCACTCTTGAGGTTTTATGGAGACCACCGCTCCCTGGGTGGATTAAGATCAATGTGGAAGGCGCCTCCAAGGGAAATCTAGGACCCACAGGGTGTGGCTCCATATTCAAAAATCATCTTGGTCAAATCATTGGGTGTTTTTATGGAGGCTGTGGAATTGCAACCTCTATGGAAACTGAAATTCTGAGTGTGATTCATGCAGTCTCCTTTTCCATGAACCGTGGTTGGAACAACTTGTGGATTGAAAGTGAGTATACGACTTTGGTGCAAGCCATTTGGAATGGAATGACTCACCTATCTTAGCTGCTTACTATGTGTTGGATGAATTGTCTCTTTTCTCTTCATGGATCCAATTTCATTCCAACCCATACCTACCGTGTGGTGAATATGGTTGCTGATGGTCTCGCTAATAAATTAGTTTCATTGGACATAACCTGGATAGAGGATCTTTCTGACAACATTTTTCCTCTTCATGTCAAATATTGTAATATGATCTCATCTTTTAGACTCTTGTATGCTTTTTTTTAATATATTTTTCTTTGGTTTATTGACCAAGGCTCCACCCCTTTGAAAAAAATATGTATAGGATAAGATCTTAATGTTTTTCTAAGAAACATATTGTGTTGTTTTCATTGAAAAACCTCCATGTTTGTATACTATAAGTGAAAGTGGTTCTAGATCAAAGAAACATAGGGGTAATAAAAATGAAAACGGTGCATTGAGTAAGACTCGATTGTCACCTAGTGAAAAAAATGGGTCTTTCTTCATACCTTTTTTGACACTCTTATGGGATATGATTTCCTTAATCCACATTTTCTTTATGAACCATTTTGAAGGATTTTTTTAGATAATGACTATGAATGTCTTTGGAGAAACTAAAGACGTCATACATTCAAAATAAGCTATCATGATTTAGATGTACTATAAATGATTTTTCAAAATTATGTGCTTTTCCCAAAATGATTAGTGTTTCTCACATTATTCTCATTGGATTTATTCAATATCTGGAACCTAAAATAATTTTGTTAATGAGGAATGTGATAGAGATCAGAATGTTTGTCCATCTGAGTAACCAAATGATCTGGGATTTGGGATTTATAACATTACTGTTATGGTTACAAAATATTCTCAGGGCATGAACCATGATGATCATAAAAACTATAAGAGGGAATGTTTTTCGGTTGAATCTTTCATGAGACAACATCCATATTATTTTTTTGGTCTTCATATCTCTTACTATCTAAAATATGGATCAGCGCGACTAAAAATATTATTTTCTTTCTGTGATTGTAACATTAGAAGTTTGTCTTATCTGTTTATCATTTGGAAGTTTAAGTGGGTTAATGGTGGAACCCCATTAATTATATGAGTCAAGAAGATTAAATTGACTCCCTGGAATGGGGTGAGTTTAGGAGGATATTTTCGATAAGTTATTCCATCATATTTTATGTTCAACTATGTAGAATGAATTCCTTGATCTTAAGTATAAGGATAAAGAATCTATTGGTAATTTTGAATCTAATTTTACATGGATTTCAAGGAACACTTCTAGTTTAATCATCAGTCTAGAAAAAAATTGATAGATTATATGGTGGATTAAATCTTTTTCTTCAAAAGGAATTGTCTATAATAAAATTTAGTAGCTATGAAAAAATCATTCATTTTTCACTCAAGGTAGAAATGGAAATCAAAAATTACAACCATTCTTAATGTTTTGATAAGAAAAAGAAGATCGAGTATCATGAAAACTCAAACAAATCGTATGGTGTAACGAAATTGCAATCATATTCATGCCATAAATGTTGGAAGAAACATCAAGGGAATTTTACCAATGACATTGGGTGGTGATTTAAATATAGAAAGGTTGGTAATAAATCCCATGTATTTTTAAAATGCAAGCAATGGACTAGTTAATTCATTGGAGTCAAAGAGTATGACAACTAATAAATCGCCCATAATCCAATGATTCAAATGAAATGAGTTTAGAAATTAATCCAACCAGTGGATAAATATATTGGTATTTTTTGATCAACATCAATAGCATCCTAATCCCAAAGAAAAAGGGACATATCATAAAATCATGACATCCAAAGTGGGTTACGAGAACAACATGGTGCATGGTACAATTATCATCCGCTATAGAATAGATAATATATTATTTGATTCTAGGTAGGCACACTATTTAATATTTAAGTAATCTGGAAATGGGTATTTAATTACTAAAAAAATAGATATCATGTTAGCTATGAAACTCTTAATAGAATGATGGTCACATCACAAGTCTATAGTTCCTCTCCGATGGATGTTTTTGGGAATGTGCTTTCTATGGATCTTGTGATTCTCCCTTTATTTGGATTTGATGTGATTTTGGGCATGGATTAAATTTCCTTATATGTATCCCATGTTATATTATGAGGAAGGAAAGTCACATTTAATATTCCCAGTGAACCCATACTCATTTATCATTTTGAGGATGAGTAAAAACATCCAATAGAAATTACTTCAACCTTATTGGTTTGAATTCAAACCAATGAAGTCTATTTTTCTCATATGGTTGGGTAGAAACTCAACATAAAATACATGAAAAAAATTTGGGAGTTTTTTTATGTTTTTCTAAAATTATTTTCTGGTTTTCCACTAATCTGTGAATTTGAGTTCCCAATAAAACTCATACCTGATGATGTACCTATTACAACGAATCCACGTAGAATGGTACCAATTGTGTTTCTGTAAATGAATAAGTGACTCTGGGAGAATATTAATAAGGTATTTATACTCCCTAGTTTATTGTTATGGGGTGAACCATTTTTATTTTTTAAAAAGAAATATACGTCAATGCATCTTCACATTAATTTTTTAGAACATAAATATATCACCATCAATAAAAAAGTATTATATACCCAATATAGATTATTTTTTTGATCAGTTATTAGGAGTTGAATACTTTTTCAAGCATGATATTTGACCTGGGGACTATCATTTGAGGTTGAAAAGTGAATAAATATCCATGAAAACCTTCTATATTAGGTATGAACACTATGAATTTATATTTATTCAATTTGTTCTTAAAAACACTCCTTTAATATTCATAAATTTAATTGATGGAGTGCTTATAGATTACCTTGATCAGCTTGAGGAAGTAATTATATATTATATTCTTATATACTCAAAGGGAAAGGAGGAGCATGAATATCATTAGAGGATTTTTCTAAGAATAGTATAGAATGAAAATTTGTATTAAAAATTTTTTGAGTATGAATTTTGGCTTCAAGAATTTTAATTCATGTTATATATAATCTCATGTGAATGTATTTTAGTGGATCCTTCATAGATGAATGTTAATGAATTTTTTCATTAAAAAACCACTATGAGTGAGATCTGTAGCTTTCTTGGTATGAAAGGATATTATAAACACTTTGTCAACAATTTTTCATGGATTTTTAATCCACTAAAAAAATGACTAATAAAATATTCAAGTAACTTTGGATAGATGGATGTGAGGATAATTTCATTGAGCATAAGAGAAGGCTGGTCAGTTCACCTACCCCCCCCCCACTACCTTGCAGTGGGGAAGGGTTTATAATCTATATTAACATAACCAAAAAGATATTAGAATTTTTTTATCATTAATAATGATATGATGATAGATTATGCCTCAATACAATTGAAATTTCATGATAAAAATTAACCCAACTCATGATTTGCGGTGAAATGCAGTAATTTTTGAATGAATAATTGAGTCATTATCTTTACAGAGAAATGTCTAAGATATATACTAATAAAAAAAGTTTTAATTATATATTCACGTAAACAAAGATAAATATTTTCCTAATTAGATGGTTATATAAGATTAAAAATTATAAATACTCAATACATTACCACCCTGGGAAATCAAACAAGGTGTCCAATGATTTGAGTCGGAAGGATCATGCTATGTTATCCATGATGGGGATCACCAAAGATTCAATATTTTGAGATTTAAAAAGAATTTATATGGATATCGTGAAGGAAGGAAAAATATATTATCTTTAACAAATAAGTGTTCAACTATCTATCAATGAAAGGATTAAAGAGCCACAAATGGAATATGTGAAGCTATAGGAGAAGGTGAGAGATTTTCCTAAGTTTAAATTTGATTGTGATGGAATGATATGGTTCCGGAACCATATATGTCTTCCATCCATATCTGATTTTAAGGAGATATGATAGTAAGGTCATATTTCTTCATTATCTATTCATCCTCGGAGTAAAACTATGTATAGATATTTGAATGAGTATTTCTAGGGGGATGGCATGAAGAGGGATATTTCAGAGTTTATATCTTGGTGTTTTGTGTGTCAACAAGTTAAGGATGAGATTAAAAAGTATAAGGGTATGCTACAAAAATTAACCATACCTTAATGTAAATAGGAAAAAATCACAATGTATTTTTTTGATGGACTACCAAAAACATATAAGGGCACAATGCCATTTAGGTTGTAATTGATTTCCTTACAAATTCATCACACTTCATCACCATTAGATATGACTTCAATTTTGATTATATTTCAATATTATAAATTAAGAAAGTGGTATGATTACATTGAATACCACATTATATTATATCTAATATGGATCTATGGTTTACCTAGAAATTTTGGTTAATTCTTCAGTAGGATCTATGTTTGGAGCTAAGTTTCATCACTACATATCATCCTCATATAGATGGTCAGTAGAAGAGAATAATTAAAACCCTATAATATATGATGTGATATTTTTATATATAATTATATGTTAATTGGTATCAACACCTCCCTTTATTTTTGTTTTCATATAACAATAGCTTTCACTTGATCATTCATATGGCTCAATTTGATGACCTCTATTGAAAGAAGTGTAGATCTCCATCATGCTATAATGAAGTTGGAAGAATGAAAGATACTGGGGGATTATAAAGATGAATAAATGTCATAGAAATCTAGAAAAAAATTTGTAACATGTCAAGGAAAATCTTAGTCGACAAAAACTTCATGCTGACAATCACTAGTGTGATGAAAAATGTGAAGTTACTGATAAGTTATTCCTATGAATATATCTAGGGAAAAATATTATGAGGTTTTGAAATAATTGAAATTTAATCCCAAGATACATCAGTACATTTTATATTCTTGATCATCTATGGACATTAGTTTATCATCTAGTACATCCACCAAATCTCTCTCAGGTTTATGACGTGTCCTATGTATCTCTCTAGGGTTTCTATATACCTAATCTATCACATATACTGAACTCAGAGGTCATACTGCTAGAGAATTATCTTTAGTGTGAGGAAAAATGAGTATAGTTTATTGATCATAGAGAGAATGTGATTCAAAATAATACCACTCACCCGGTCAAATATTTATCATGAAACCACCAGCTTGAGAAAGTTACGTAGGAACCTGAGGATATAATGAGGCAAAACTATCCTCAATTGTCTATACCAATGTTATGAATTTTGAGGGAGAAATTAATATTAGGGGAGAAGAATTTAAAACCACAATTTTTTATGAATCATTTTTTTTGAATAAATTCAATTTTTTATATAACATGTTTTACATGCAAAACTATGTTTATCTTTTATTAAACATAAAACTATGCTTTAAAAAACAGTGATATATTATTAATATTTTTATTTAAAAACGACCTCTAAAACCTAGCTATTAAACATATTGATATGAATTGCAATATATTATTTTTAAATATTAAGTATAAATTTTTTATAAAAATAAAAGTTTTTAAAATAAATAATTAATATTTATAATATTAATTATATGTTATTAAAATACTATTTTCTCTAAAAAATGTTTTTTTAATTTTTTGTAAAAAAAAATTAGTTTTATAAAAAGTTAAGAAAATATATTTGTCAAAATAAACTTCATTTTGGAAATCTAGTTGTAAAAATTTCTATTGGTGATTTTTTTGCGTTTTTTTTAAATATTAATTTTTCATTGAATAGTGAAAACTACTTGTTTTTATTAAGAAATATATATTTATTTGTAGCTTTAAAAATTATTATAGTTTTAAAAGTATAATTTATTCAATTATATTTTGATTAATCCAATTTATTTCATTTGAATAAATTCCATATTGAATTGGGATATTAAAACTTTCTATACTTATGAGAATTTTCTCCTTGGATAATGGATTTATCGTTGCATCTAAGGGTTTTTTTTAAATTATATTCTTCCACCTATGTGAATTTAATTTGAAAATGTGGATAAAAAATCTATAATAGTCATAATTTATATTTTATAATAATTTGAACATGAGTTTTTACCATTATTAAAAGTAAAATAAGTAAAAAAATAATTACTATGGTAAAGGTGAAAATGGGTTTACCAGGGGTTAAACTAAACAAATATGCATTAAAAGGGATATAAACATGTCTAAAACCCATTTAATAGAAATATTTATAGATTATAAAATCTATGGTTCGATATTGTCTCATTTTGGAGCCTTGTGTAATGAGAAAAATGTGGGTACACATTTATCATTTCTAAAATTACAATTGTTCCACTCAGCTCACTTATAAAAGACCTCTACATATCCTCTCCTATTTAAACTTTATAAAACCTATTCATAATCCAATACCGGAACAAATACCATCCTTAATTCACTCATTTCTTCTTATAATCCTTTTTATGATCATAAGTCCAAACTAGGAACGCTTTTGATGCATTACAAAGGAGGTTACTTAAAGAAGAGGTAACATTCTTCAACGAGTGTTTTTATTTTATTTCTTCCTAAAAATCATTCAAATATTATTAAACCATGATTATATAATAACCTTGTTTTCTTCTATATACTTATATTTTTATTTTAAGGTAATAACCTGCAATCCTCTCCTCCTATATCGAATGGGAAATGATATCGTTGATCATGTGTACAACGAACTACCACCTCCCAAACTGACATAGCTCTTTTTCCATCACCACTTCTCTCAGATGGATATAATGATGTTTATAATGTTTATATATTATATTTATGATATAATTATACTTTTGTGTTTATAATATCATACATAACTTTTTACTTTCCATTATAAAGAAAATATGTTAACGGTGCTCCTGTGTATGGCAGACTACAGCCATGCGAAGCGATGTGATTCAATTTTCACTAACACATTTCATGGAATGTATATATTATAAATTTAATTAATATATGTGATATATGTGACCTAAAATTTATTTTCTTATGGTAACATATTATTTATATTGTTTTCATTTCATCCATCAAAAAAAGGAAACAATGTTCATGTGTATATATGATCTAACATCTCCATGAATCACATCTAGAAACTGAACCTATACCAATGGTTATGGAAAACCATGAATTTTGGTGCCATAAAATGAAAATATACTAATATTTTGGAAAACATGTTGGTATTGGTGCCCTATTCCAATGGTTTTTTTAAAACTATATGTATAGATTCAAAAAATGACCCTATTCAAATGCATTTTCCAAAACTAGTGGTATTGTTTATTTATATATAAAAGGTTTGGATAAAACAGTTGGTATAGAATATATTTAATAACCCTATAGAAATAATTGTTTCAAAACCGTTGGTATAGGTTCAAAAATTGAAACTACTTATACCAACAGTTTGTACAGCCGTTGGTATAGGTATTTTTATTTTTTATGAATTATTTTATCAAATAACATTGAATACATCATAATTTAAATTTATTATAAATATAAATATACATATTTAACATATTTTGTTTCAAACTATATGTATATTAGTGGTTAGGTCATTAAGATATAAATCTATTGTTTTGTTTCAAAACAAGCTGTGGTTTTTTTGAATTACCTACACCAACAGTTTTCAAAACAATTGGTATTGGTATTTCATATTACCTATACAAAAGGATTGGAAACCATTGGCATATCCCACCAATACAAAAGATTTCCAAAAAAAAATTTATAGGTCGATACTAATTCTAGATAATCCAATAGCCACCAAAACCATTGGTAAATCATATACTAATCGTTTTGGGGCCTATACCAACAGTTCTAAACCATTGGTATAAGATTCTTTTCCAATATTGAATGGTTTATTTAATTTTTTATATATAATTATAATGGATTACTATAAATACATAAATAATTAATATTTAAGATATTTATATCAAGGTTAACATCATAGATATTTTTTAACAAAAATCAAAGTAAGAGGACCGAAAATACTAAATCAAAATATAGCTAAAAAATAATGGAATAATTACCCTAAACATGACTTTAACATTGAATTATTAATAATCGGGTGAAAAAAGGTAATAAGTAAATAATATATTTTATGATATATATAATTATGGACTTTTCCTATTTTTATAATAAAATATATTTATTTAAATGGATTTTCAAATGTTCATAATGGAATTTGAGACATAAGGTATGGGATTTCTTTCTCTCTTTAATTTTCTATGAGATGCATGTCATATTGAACACATGATTATTTTATGAGGTATATATACTTACCTTGAATGTAATTTATGATTATTATCCTGAAAAGTATGAGGATTTAAATATTAATTTGTTTATCCCTCTATCATGGGGTTTATGATTCAGAAGTTACCAAAGTTGAAATTGATTTTTGTCTCAAATTTCCCTCTTTTGGAAATAAGTTTTTTAATCACCAATATTCTTCTATGAGGCTTATATACTTACAATTTTATATGATATAAAATGAATATCATTATTTTAATGATATTAAATTTTTTATTTTATTTTATTCTTTAATAGGGCCTATTATTTAAAAGATACCAATGTGGAAAAAGGTTTGATGTTAAAATATCATTAATTACCTATATTGATTGTGTTTATGCTTTAGATGAGGACATAATAAGATCCATATCTAAATAAAATCATGAATTATCTTAAAAACTAGTTAATTCATTAAAATACATGTTTTCCCCACATTTTCCACACTTTATGAACTCAATAGTTTGTAATAATGTTTTTAAATAAAACTAAACATTATTCTCTGTTCATTTGAAAATACATATTCTTCAAAATCATGTTTTTTAATAAGAATAATTTTTTTAAAAAATTATCCAAATGAATTATTAAATTTATTTTAACCCGTGTTTAACTTTTAAAAAATTATTTTTAATGGAAACTTCGTTTAATTTTCTAAACAATTCCTCTTTAGATTTTATCATAAATGTGAAAGGAAAAAAAATTTAACATGTACACCAGGAATGATATATTTTTCCATCATGACCAACTCATTATTTAAAATATTTATTTATATTCATAAATGTTTATTTTCATAGAAAATAATTTAAAAATTATTTTATGAATTTTTAGTTTTACAAATTTATTTTCAAAGAGGAAAGCATATTTTCATCAAGAAATGTTTGAAATGATTTCTAAATCCTCCTTTATCATTTTCCAAGGTGATTTTAAAAGAAAAGGATTTGATTATGTTTTATATTTTAGAAGTTTTTTCAATGTTTCAAGGCTATTTTCAGGCATAAATGTTCTATGTTATCTTTAAAAATCATTTTCCCACTATGATAACATCATTTGGTGTTACTTAAGATTTTCTAGGGAAAATATTGAATGATATCAACCTTATTATTTCTCTATATTCTTAATGATTATATAATTAAATGTTTATGAAACCCGTTTATTTTTCATGGGTTATGATAAGGTGAATTTATGAAATGTTTATGAAACCTTTTTCATTACAGGGTTTATGATATGAAGATATGAAGAATGTTTTATGTTATTGTGGAACACATACTTTGGGTTTTCATTATGATATTTGTGTTTCCTATATCTCCCTCCAATGGAATGGGTAAATATTTATATCTCATGAGATAGAAATGGGAATAAGACAAATGGATTGATCTACAATGGGAAACATGTGAGTCCTAATACACTATGAGAAATAGGTATGTCCTGATCTAAAATTGAAAACAATTGATTTTTCAATATCCAATATGTTGATTGTCATGGTAGTTACCCTTCACGTATGAATTTAATTCATATTTATGATGGTTACACAATTTTATGAAATTATTTTATGGTTAATGATTTATTTATAATTATTTCTCACTCTTATTGGATATTTTTTCTAAAAAGATATGTTTTTATTCCATATCCCTTGTTTATGATCTATGACATGTTGGGTTTGAACAGTATAATTCATATTCATGACCAAATACCCTTATTCTTACTATATTATTTCGTATCATCATAAATTTATAACTCTTATTTTTATCGTTAATGATAATATCATCTCTCCATTTCTTATTATTCCTTCATAAGGTTATGAATAAAGGTTATGGAAGGGTATGCATAAAAGGAGTACTATGTGAGAAGAACTTTGTGGGAGATGTTGAGGATCATTCTTAAATTAAGAATATTGGGTTTCTAGAATCTAAATACACTAAACTAGAATAGTCATCAGGTGTGTGTTTATGAAATATTGAGAATATTCATCTAAAAATGTGTGATATTTTTATATGAAAATCCAAGATTATTATACAACACTATCAGAATCATGATATTGGATTTATTTTTAGAATTGTGCCAACTTGGGATGAACCTATTATTTTTATTAAGAATAAATATGGATTGATGTGACTTTTCATTGATTATTAGGAACTGAACATGATCAAAATCAAGAACAGGTACCATCTACCACATATTAATGACTTGTTTGATCAACTGTGTGGAGCTTAATACTTTTCCAAGATTAACTATTATTCTGGATATCATTATTTGAGGATCAAGTATGAGGGAATACCCAAGACAACATTACGTAAATGTTTTGTAAATTGTGAATATATAGTGATTCCAGTTGTTCTTAAACTAATACAAAAACTATTTCTTATGTCTACTTTTTAACGTCGGATTTTTAGAATTGATTTGAAAATCTCTAAAAAAGGTTTTTCACATCGGTTCATATATAACTGATGTGAAAATCCATTTTTTCTTTTATTTCACTTTAGTTATATAATAACATATGTGAAAAATAAATTTTTATGACTTTTTTACGTCGATTCAAAATAAACAATGTGAAAAATCGGTTATCCACATCAGTTGTTTAATATCTGATGTTAAAAACCCATATTCAAGACTTTTCCATGTTGTTTTTTTTATATCTAATGTAAAACCTTATAAAAAAATCTATTTTATTTTTCATGATTTGATTTGACTATACATGGATCTCAAACTAAGTTAGGAATCAAAAGTTATATCCATTAAAAGTTGATCATCTATAAACGATGTCTTAGAGAAGTCCGAGATCTGATGACAATAACTATTGAACCGTAAATCTGTTCGACCTAAATAAGTAGTAAAATTAGAGCTTGGTTAATAAACTAAATTTTTTTAAACATTTTTCACACAATTTGTTTTCAAAATCAATGTGAAAAATTCCCATTAATATCGGTTCTTGAAAAAACCTGATGTTAAAAGCAAGTTCTCTACATCAGTTTTTATAAAACTAGTGTGAAAAGTTTTTTTTCACATCAATTTTATGATAACTTATGTGAAAAATTAATATTTTAATATATTTTCTTGACTTTTATCATAAAATTGATGTGAACGATAATTTTAATATCCCACCAATGCAGAATTTCAATTTTTTATAGTGCGATATCAAAAATTTTGATTGTTGTCTAAAATTTTTAATATCACATTTTCTTTTACCATCCCATTTATATTTTTTCATTCAAAAAATATATTAATTTAACAATCACTTATTTCAACCATTATCGTTACAGTTACTCAACTCATTTTATCTTCATCGTGAATCCAGTATTTCTCTTCTTTGCGATCTCATCAAGGTATTTGTAAATATTTTTCCATGATTTATATTTTTATGATTATATTTCTTAGTTCATATACCATTGAATTAATATTATTTTATTATAATGAAAAATAATTCTTCGTATCATGATAAAATAATAAATCTTCCATCGGATTCTAAAATTCTTTCATAGATGAATCTTTGGTTTGCTCATTTGATCTTTCCTCTAAAAAAATATATCCAACTTCTAAAATTTATAACTTTTGATTTGTAACTACGTTTGAGCTCTATGACTAGTAAAATCAAATATTATGAAATTATCTACAAGATGATCATAATTTTTCACCTTTTTTATTTAAAAATATGTGTTAAATTTTAATTTTAATGTTTTTTTGGAAATACTAATGTTTGAATTCTATTTTTCATGACAGGTTTTAAATAACCGATGTGAAAAAACAGTTTTTAAGTCTCTTTTTGAAAATGGATGGAATTTCACATTGTTTTTAAAAAAAGACATGAAAATCATAAAAAAACATTTTTAACACATATTAATAAAACCAATGTTAAAAAAAATATTTAAAACGTCACTTTCAAAGACGCTGCCTCAAGAATCGACATTAAAAATATTGAAACGACAATGTAAAAAAAAATTGTACTAATGTTACGAATTACCTTTTTACCTTTATGTATTTAATATATAGAGTCTTTATATATTTCCTTGATCATTTTTTATAGTCTTTAAAGATGATATTCATGTATTTTCAATGAGAAACAAAGATCAGGATTATTAAATTATAATTACATTATAGACCACGAGGAAATATATTTTGTATGAATAAATTACCTATTTTTAATTTTGAATAAAAACGGATTAATTTTTTTTTGTCATATTATCTCATGATACGGTATATCAACATATATATCAAAGAATGAAGTTATTAAACATTGTCCCATACCAACCATTATGACTAATATCCATAGTTTGTTTGGTGTGGATATATATTATTAATGCTTTTTGGAGAATTTCCCATGACATTTTAATCCACTCACCTTGTTAAATCGAAAAGATCTAAGTTCCTTTTGATAATTGAATGTAAAGAAAATTTTAATGAACTGGAGAAAATGTTATTTAGTGATATTTTTTCTAACATTACCCTATAGTGAATATGGTTTTATAAACTATAGTGACTCATCAAATAAAGGACTTGGATGAATTCTCATGAAGAATAAAGTGGTTATAAATTATTTCTAACAAAAATTGAAGGACCGTGAGAAAAATTACCCAATACCTAATTTGGAGTTATTTATGGTAATTTTTTTCATTAATGATATAGAGGAATTATCTTTATGGAGAAAATTGTTTTATATATATACATATTTTGAAAGTTTAATGTATATATTTACATAGAAAGATTTGAATTTGTTCCATATAATATAATTGGAACTGATAAAATATTATGAATATTCAATACAATACCACCTTGGGGAAGAAACCAAGATGACATATGATCTAAGATTAAAGGATCATGCAAGCTTATCTATGATGACCATTAAAAATATAAAATATTTCTTGGATTTTTAAAGGATGGATCTTGAAATATTTGTGGAAGGGGGAGATCTTCTTTTTCTCAAAGGAGTGTTCAAAAATCTATCCTTGTGATAGTTAAATAGGCAGAGAATGGAGATGTTTGACTATAGATGAAGGTGAGAAATGTTACTAAGATTAAACATGATTATGATGGAATGATAAGGTTCATGAACTATGTATTTTTAGTGTCTATACCATATTTAAATAAGGATATGTTGGATGAGACCCATAATTCATCATTCTTTATTCATCATGGAAGTTTGAAGATGTAAATATGTATGAAAATGTATTTCTAAGGGTGCATAATGAAAAGAGGTATTGTAGAGTATATAGCTCGATGCTTGGTATTTAAGCAAGTTAAGGGTGAGATATAGAAGTCTAAGGGGATGTTACAACAATTTTCTATACCAAAATGGAAATGGGGAAACATCACTATGTATTTTTTCTTCCAACTCCCCAAAATGTCTAAGGTTCATAATGTTATTTGTTTTGTTGTCAATAAACTTATTAATTTAGAACACTTAATTTCATTTAGATTATATTTCTCTCTGGATTATCTATCCATGATATACATTAAGTATTTGGTATGGTTGAATGGATTACCGTGTTCTATTGTATCTGATTGGGTTCTATGGTTTACCACAATATTCTGGAAAAGTTTTCAACATGCTCTAGATATGAATTTATGTTTCAATTCATCATATAATCCTTATAAATATTTTTAATCTTAGGTAACCATTAAAAACCTAAAGGTTATGTTGATATCTTTTTCTCTATAATTTAAAGGTTTTTAGGATCAACAACATCTTCTAGTCGAGTTTTCTTACAATAATAGTTTTCACTCAATCATTCAGATGGATCCTTATAAATCCCTCTATGGAAAGAAGTGTATAATTATAACATGTTGGAATGAAATTATAGATTGAAAGATACTAGAACTTTATCTAGGTAATGAAATAATAGATAAGGTTAGATCTATTAAGCAACATGTAAGGGAAGAAAAAAGTTGATAAAAATTTATATTTACAATCATTGGTGAGATATGGAGTTCAAAGTTTGTGATAATTTGTTTCTATGAATTTTTTCATGGAAGAAGGTTCTGAGAATAATAATGAAAGGAATGATTTGGCCTAGATATATTGTCTCCTTTGAGATTCTTTATTGATCTGTGATGGTAGCTTATTATTATGTAATTCCACTGAACCTATCTAAAGTTCACAATATGTTCCATGTATATCTCCTGATGAAAAAAAAACTAACCCTTCACATGTACTAAACAAAAAGGTAACACCACATTAGAAATATCAATATTATGACAAATATTATGGTGATATTATGTATCATATAATGTACTATGAAATAATACCACTCATCTGGTCAGGGTTTTGTGGCACAACCACCAATTTGAGGTAGCTACATGGAAACCCAAAGATATGATGAGGCGGAAGAATCCTCTGTTTTTTATTAGAGTAATATAATTTTGAGGGTAAAACAATTTTTAAGGGTGTATAATATAACACTCTGAGATTGTATAAAATGTTTTGTTCAAATAAATTTAATTTCTTTGATAGCTTGTGTCACAAGAAATATCGAGTTTAAATAAAACACTATATACTATTAAAATTTTATTATTTAAAGTTATATTTATTTCTCAATAATTAAATTGAAAAAAGTGAATAGGACTAACTAAATTATAAAAAGGTTATGGTTTACATATCATTAGAATAAATTCATTTATTATCAATGGATTATAAATGAAAATAAAAATCATTTGAAAGTTTAAAAAATATTTTTTTGAAAATATGTTATTATGCGTAATTTGTTTATATTAATAAATGAAATTAATCACTATTGGTGAATTATTTTAATGAAATTAAAATCTTATATATCCAACTATTTGTTTTATCATTTTTATAATATTTTTTTGTCGTGGAATAATAATAAATAGAGTTTTGTTCTTAAATGTCACATCAGTGATTTTAATTTGACATATTATATTGTTTATCTTTGGTCATATATTTATCCCTTAGATTTCTCAGGAGTTTTTGTTCAAACAGTGTGTTTTTTGACCCGAAAGAAGGTGTTGAATGGTTGGTACACAGTTAGAATAAATCATGTGCCATCCCAAGAGATATTCTCCACCCTAGAAAGTAGCATTGTCCAAGCAGTATGGCCTACCGCATGGGATTGAGGCTATCCATGAACTCTAACCAATATTTCTATATGAGATGAATGTTTATCCACATGTGCATGCTCCTTACCCCAAAAAAATTTGACTCCTTTTCTCCTTAGGGATAGAGATGCAGCATAGTTTTTGCACGGTTTAGAAAACTGTGTGGCCTGATGAGAACATAAAAATATTCATTTAATCATTTTTTTACTATTCAATTTTATGACCCTAAACACACTATAGGATCCCCATTTGGGATTCTTTACCCATGGTTTACCTCCCACTCCTCTTTTACCCCTTTCACTTTCATATTTTTTATGTTTTTTGTGGTTAATCTCTAAGAATAATCATGTAACTCACTCCTCTTATTTCTTCCCTCTTCATGGTTATTTATTACTTCTTATTTGGCTTCCTCTTTCTTCAATGGATATGTTGATATAAGAATGGTTTAATCTTGCTTTCTTGTTTTAAATATTTATATTTTCGGAATTATATTTCCTCTATATAGTTTTTGTGTGGTAGGGTTGTGGTTTTTCACCAGATTCCAGAAGTTTCCAATATTGATATAAGTTATTCTATGTATTTTCATTATTTAATGATTTGGGTATTCTTGGTAGGGTTTATGAATCTATTCTATGAATTTTTTTGTTGGTGCAGATGATGATTTCAAAGAGTGTTGGTGTGAATTTTTATTCAAAGAAGGATTTTCTATGTGAAATAGTGGTTTTCAAGTGTTTGTTCTATGGTGGGTGGGTGTATATGTGTAGTGGTTGTTTAAATAAAATTAGAAAATATTTTTCATTTGAAAGTGGTTGTTTTTCCATGGTTTATTTTAAATGAGTAACATGTGTGTAAGGAAATTTTAATGTTGTTTGACTATAGAAAATGGTGGTTTTGATTGGGTGTTTTCAATGTTGGAAGTGTGTTTATAAAAGTGGAGTATTTTTGTGTGTTTTTTCTACTTCAGAATGTGAGAATGTGTAATTGATAGTTAATGTGACATGATAAGTGAGAATTGATCATAAAAGGGGAATCCTTGCTAACTTGATGTGGAGACTTGGACTAGTTCAATAGTCAGATCGGCGGGGTCGAGGCCTAGATCCCTCTATCATGATTGACGCTACAACAATAACTAAATATATAACTATTAGAGACCACTAGAACATTGGATTCATTCCCCTATAGGGGATTTTGAATGAGTAATCTATGGTTTATGGTTTCCATACCATGTTTTGATGTGTTATGGGGTTCATAAGGTCCCACAAAAACTAGTTCATAGGGATTACTCATGGTGATCATGTTATGAAATGTTTCTGGATGGGCTCTTGGTTATATGTTCTTGTCATTATGATTTCAAATAGAGTTTTTATTTAAAATTCTATATTTCCTATTTATAAAATTATCTTATTCCATTTAAAGTGTTTTCATCCTTTTCCTTTGAAAACATCCATGTTTACTTCTTATAAAATGTTTTGACATGAAATAAATCTTTTTTGCTGATATCCTACTAGGAATTGGATCACACCCTATATACTCCCTAGGTTTTATATATATCATGTTATGTCTAACCTAGGAAAATGATAAATGTCACATGGTGGTGATGGTAGATCTGGTTCCTAGTTTTTCACTTCTTGTCAGTGTTTGTGTGGGTGGCTTGAGGGTGTTGTCGCTATTGTTTCGTGTAGGTTCTTGGAAGTGTAGTTGGTTACCATACATGTTTGATGTTTTATTTTTTGATTAATGTTTAAAAAAGTTTAACATGTTATGGTGATAACACTTTTGGTTATAGTTAATTGTTGTAATGATGCCTTATTTTTATTGGATATTTATGATTAATTGTGTGGGGTAAATTGTTCGGAGGGGGTGATGTTTGATGCTTGGGTACTATTTTCCTCCCCATGGGGATTGGGAATGCCCTTCATGCTATTCCAGGGGCTGGGTCGGGTGTCAGGTTGGATGGAAACCTTAACTGGTTTGTGACAAAATGGTTTCATATCATGGTTTCTCCCCTTCTTTGAGTTGTGTTATTTGGGAGAGTCTTGATAGATATGATCTACCACTGTCAAGACTTGAGGTTATTGTTTTGAGTGGGGTTTCTAGGAAACATACCTCAAATAGGCCTCGATTCTCCATGGGATACTGGGATATGGTTTGAATTCTCTTCTAAGTGAGACAAACAGGTTGCAAACAATGCATGGACACCCGGTGTGGGTAAAGTGGTTTGTCTTGTTTTTGTTCTTGTTTTGGTTTTGGTTTTGATATATAAATATGTTTAAAGTTTGAAGTTGCTAAAAAAAATTAGAATAGTGTCTTGATGGTTTTCCTCATGTTTTCTGCTTTTTGTAGAAAGTTTCCTCCCCATAGACTTCATGTGAAATTGCAAGAAGAATCTATAGAGATTTATCCACAACCTGTAGATAATAGATTAATAAAAATAGTGGTTCAGTTTCTCCAATCCTTGGGTAAGGTATCAATCCCTGGTCCTACTCTGGTCAGGGAATCCAAACCTAGTTTTGGAAAGTACTAGGATCAAAGTACTAGGATGATGAGGATTGGGTTGAGAAGATTGAGAGGATGTTTGGGATTCTTGATACTCTTGAGGAATTTAAAGTAACATGTGTTTCATTCTTATTGGAAGGTCCTAGTTAAAGGTGGTGGGACTCCAGGTATCGGTATGGGAAGCACAATAAGATGGGTTAGATGAATTTCATGTTCATTTTCAATGAGACTTATATCCTTGAAACTATGGGCTTCACCACGACCCGATAGTTTTTTATCACCATTATGGGGATCAGAACATGTTGGGATACTCCAACTATTTTTCATATTGTCTCTATAGAGGGGTTCTAATTCACTAGTTTCATAGTGTTGATGATTTATCTATTTTAAAATGTTAATTAAAAAATATGGGAGGAGTTTTGTAAATTTTTTTGTAAATTTTTTAAAAAATATTAAGTAAGAAACTAGGTGAATTTTCAAAATATAGATCAGTAATTGATATAAGGATATGATTTTCAGTGTTAGGTTATCATTGTTCCTGAAATAATGAAATATAAATCTTTATATTAATTAATAATAAGTTCCATGATCTTTATATTCCCACATATAATAACTATAGATGATTGTTAAAAATTCAATGATAGCTAAAAGATGAACCTCTTTCCTATGTGGATAGGGGTGTAGAAGGAAATTTCTTGATCCTCTAATAATGTACTCATCTATAGTTTCTTAGGAAACTCCCAATCATGAGTATGTGATCAAGAGTAGATAAGTTTGAGAAACTACCTTGAACACATATTCCAATGGTCTCCAAGAACCTCACCACTCTATCACACTTGATCCATCATACAAATGGATAATTTTGTATTGGTATAGAATAGATTAACAATCAGTACTTATGATAAACATATTGAACAAATTATACACAATAGTACATCACTCTTTGAAACTAAACTTAATGGTTAAAATAAATAATTGAATAATTATATTAGAAAATAATAAAAATAAGTCTATATCCTAATGAATCAGTTAATTATGAGGGGTTTATACCTCTATATAAAATATAAAATCTGTGGGAATTGATCTCAATAGAGTACAAGTAATGAAATAAAAATAGCCTAGTCCAAAAAAGTTCCCCTCATTGAAATTTTCATATCACATTATAGAATTATCCCTCTGTATAAATGATTACATGTGTTAATGAGGTTCATTTTATTTATTCCATATGGGATGTATTAACATACCCTTAATTCTTGGGTGAATTCCTCAATCCTATGATCTCAAGTGAATTCTTCTAAATCTCATATTATCTCCCAACTATCAATTTTTTTATTCTCCTAACCAATTTTTTTAGAAAGAATGTATGAATATTCTTTTAGTCCCCGTAGAATTTGAATTCATTCCATGTGTGACTATTATAAAATTTGTAACTCTTCTAGATTAGTAAAATATTCTTCCAATTTTTAAATTCAAATAGCAGTATGTAGATAACTCTTTCTATATTGGGAATTGAGATTATGTTGATGATTTTATGGATATTTAATTGATATTTTAGACTTTTTTCAAGTGAATCACATACATGGTAGTTAATTTTCATGATTTCTATATTAGGGTGTCACAATTCACAATATTTTGTATGTTGTTCATAGTATGTGTTGTCTACTGAGACTCCATTGGGTCTAATGTATTATCAATTAATAGATTCAAAGTTTATCTGTGGAAGATGTAACATAAGGTTAAAGCCTTGAGGTAATATTAGAATATACTTATTGTCAGTAGTTGATCTAAAAAGGCGTTGAGTAGAATCTATTTTACTATGTCCCAGATGATTCAAATTCAAAAAAAAATTGAGCATCACAATACCTATTACATTCTATCATTAATATAATTTCAATTGTTTTAGTGATTCTGTGTTAGAATGAGTTCATAGGATTAAGAAGAAATGTGTAATATCATTGATTATTAATGATATATTTTTAGACTTCCCTCCCTTATATGTAAAAATAATTGGAATCAATTTATCCTCAAATATAAAAACTAAATTATGATTGAACTTCAATAGTAATAAAATTTTGAATCTGGTCATTTCCTTGATATGGAATATCCTCATCTAGCATCACTG
Source organism: Viscum album (assembly GCA_963277665.1). Lineage (NCBI taxonomy): Eukaryota > Viridiplantae > Streptophyta > Magnoliopsida > Santalales > Viscaceae > Viscum > Viscum album. Next base: position 1,253,176,899 of record OY728120.1, on the reverse strand, counting down.
TGAAGTGATGGGTGAGAACATAGCCTAAGGTACCAGTACAGGCCTAAATTCGACATCTTCCATATCCTTCGACCCTAATACAGAAAGTATTTTCATGCCTACACAACATGAATCAGTTAGTTTGATTTTAGATTCCTCATTAAATTCTAAAAATTATTCAACTCCCAATGCCTTAGATTATCAAATATCTTCCTCGAAATCAAAAAATAAAAGGATTATGTATAATTTTATATTAAAATTTTTCATAAAAACTTATTGATCAATATTGTGCAAAGTTTGATTAAATTAAGAAATATTCACAAAATCTAATAAAATGAGGTTTTATTTATAGAACATCGTAGATTATTCTTTTAAAAAAATGTGAGTGAGTAAAATAAATTAACTATGAATAAAATATAATAAAATAATTCCATATATCAATAAGAATATAATTCATTCACATTATTACCATCTATGGATAAAATGTGGGGTTTTCCTATATGACCTATTAGCATTAAATAGATATGATTATATCTATAAAAACATGGATTTTTTAAAACCAAGGTCAAAAAATGATAGAATTTTAATGAAATAAAAATATATTCCAATCATATAACATATGTATTGAAAACCTATGTGAATTTTCACATGGTTTCAAAAAGTATAGGGTTCAACCATAGATCACTAATAAGAATTCCAATCATGAAGATGATGGAGATTCTATGGAACCAACCATTGTTGAGGTGGTTGATCGATAACATTCCTCCATTTATCCGATTATATAGGTGCTTGAAACAACCCTCAAACCATTGTGAAGGTGTCTATAACATGATTTATGAGATTAGGTAAGTAAATTTGGGCACTAATCAAGATCCACATACTAATATATTTAATTAATCTGTGAATACTAATGATAAAGATTAATAAATTAGGTTCCTAAAGAAAAACTGTTATTTATTTTTTATGCAGGGATATACATATTTACCTAGATTTTATCCCCAAGTTTCATTTAATCAACTAGGTATACTTATCAAAAACCATGGTTATAAATAGGTAGTGAGAAATATGCATCCATCCTATAGTTACATTGAAGAATCTGAATTAAATAGTTTTTTTTTAATTTCTCTTTATCTAAGTGGTTCAATACCCAAAGTGGTTGGGTATCATTACCCACATTAAAAATAAAAACTAATAGATCAAATTTTGTATCAACTTATGGCGTCTTAATTACCACTACCAAAAATAAAATTCCCCCATTCCAATTAAATTACTATTTATCAATGTAATAACCGGATTTTAATCCATCTACATTAGGGAAAGATTCTTTGGTTAAAAATATATTTGGATATCCCTTAAGGATATGGAAGCTATATCTTTAAGGAAGCCCATGAAGTGTATTTTTACTGGGTTATTCCCGTTGGTTTAAAAAAAATTCTACTTATCATAGAGAGATTATCAACTTGCCTATGACCCTTTTAAGATAAATTATGAAGTGTTATGTGGACGATTTGGTTGCTAAGTGATAAAAATAATCTAACTTAATAACTAATCATATGGTGGGATTTACTATACATTGATCATATAAAATTAATATGAACCTCTTCAAGTATTCTGACTTCTGGAAAATTTTGTAGATTCTTCATTCATTATTAAGGAATCAATGTAAGACCTAATAAAACTAGGTATATTCTTGAGATACCCCCATCCTCAAAAATTATGATAATTAATTGAACTATGGGGATTATTCATCTACTTTTATTGTTTTATATAAAGCTTAACTAATAAATTATTACCCTTAACAATGTTGATGATTAGGGGTATGTCTTATTAGTTATTCAGTTATTTTCTTACATTAATTATAATAAAATGTTGTTTTGATAAATCAAAACACACTTTATTTCTTATTAATCATCATTTCATTTTTATTCAAGGAAAACAAATACAAAGATATCAGGCCAATAGGGCATATGGCCTAGAGGGTCTAAAATAGTTTAAAACAAGGGCATCCCATCTAATAAAATTAATCCCCTCTAGTTTAAAGCGATAAATATTGGAAATAACAGTCACATTGGTTCCTTGGTTTTCCATAGTAGCTATGTGATCTTCTACATGATTTTCCTCCCACCATGTATGGGTCGCTTTTATGCATCTTTTAAGGAGATATTTTCATTGACTTATGATGTAATAGATCAACCAAGGCATTCCACCTTTTCTATTAAAAGAGTCATGAAAGATCATGGAATCAGTTTCCACTTGAGAGAGTCAAACATTATCTTGGATGAAAAGTTTAAGCCCAGTAAAGATTGTATTGGACTCTTCTAGTAAGGAATTTCCACAGCCAAAGTGAGATTTAAAAGATAGTATCAAACTCCCCCTGCAGTCTCTAGAAATCCCACATCCTTTCATTCCCCACAGACTACATTATCCATTAGTGTTATGCTTAATACTGTCTTCGAGGGGAAGCCATCTCACCCATCATCCTTTTATCAAGGGGGTTGGATGATTGACTGAGGGACAGGGTCCATGCATAGCTTGTAGGGATGGGGAATCCTTCCAGTTTCTGATGAGGGTCACCATATCTTCTAACAGGATCCCTTTCCTCACAATGATGAATATCCCTATAGAAGTAACTCCCTCATATATAGCATTATTTCTAGCCTGCCAAAGGCACCAACAATCAGTATAGAGAATCATGGACCTATTCATTTTTTCCATCCTCATATCATCTTTCCCCTAAAACCACCTTTTGAGAAACAGAGAATCACGGGTTCCCCTGGAAGAGTGTGCAATAAACTCCCCAAATAAGCGTAACAATTTTTGGGCCTAATACCCTTCAAAGAATAGGTGGTTCGTGTTGTCCTCCTTTTTATTCTTATAGCAGTGATAGCTAGAGGCCATGTTGAATCCAGGCTTCCTAATGTTTTTATATATTGGTGTATCTTGGTTCCTGATTCCCCAGTCCATAAAATTACACTTCGTTGGGATATTGTTTCACCATAACAAGCCATTCCATCTATCGTGTTGAGTCTGGGGATTGGTTGATCTATGGATGTCCTTGAAGTTGAATCTCCATGAATTTGAAGGTGTAAAGATGCATCTATTAGGTTCTGAGATAATTTCAATGATGTCAAAAACCTCTTACTGCCCCGAGTCTAAGACTGATCTGAAGAAAGGGAGATAAAGGTGTTCCTTTTTAAAGGATATGGTGGGAGAAGGGAATCCTTGATACCCAAACACCCTCCTAATCTAGTTGTGATTCTGAAAAATCAGCTTACTGTATTCTTCATCCCTCGCAAGTTTTGTTTTAGGCTTGGTATGAGGGTGAAGATCTTGGGCCAGAGGGGATATCTGTTCACTAACGTCATGCCCGTTTTGAAACTATAGTTGCATGACATAGAATTTCCCCATAGTGTACACTCTTAGATAGTTTCCCATGCCAGTTTCATGTGCATGCAGTGGATAGTGTCCCTGAGGCCTTTGACATTGATCCATCTATCGTGAACAGGATGCGCCATTTTCTCCCATGAGGCCTAATATTTTTTTCCCACAAAAGTTTCATCCTAGATGAACCATGCCAAAATTCTTTCGATGTTTTTGATAACACCTTTCGGCACTGTTCTAGACACCAAAGCATGGACCGACATGGAAGACATGACACAGTTAACCAAAGGAACTACACCATCAATGGATAAAATTTGGATATCTAATTGTGGATGCAGCTTAAAATATTGTTCACCACATGTTCATAATCTCTTATCTACATTATACCTGATGATATGGGGGCGCCAAGGTATTCCATTGGAAAGGTTCCTCGCTACATGCCCATCATGTTGCACAGATTCAGGGCCCAACTTGTAGCACATTTATTAGAAATGTAAATCATACTCTAATCCTTGTTTATATCCTAACCACTCTAGTGGAAGTATTCATCAAATATTTTTTTGATACCATGCATTGATCTCATTCCTGCATTCCTAAAAAGGTTTTTATCGTCTTCAAATATCAAGTGGGAGATTAGGGGATGTATCATCTTTCTACGGTAGGGAAGGATATCCCCATTGATCATCGATTTATTTATCATGCGACTAAGTAAATCATGCATAAGAATAAGTATACTTGGGTACATGGGGTCCCCTTTCCGGAGCCCATGAGTTTCTTTAGAGAAGTCGTGTGTCTGACCCATAAACGACATAGTGACCCAAGAGGAGCTAACAAATCAAAATATGAGGTCACAGGCTCTGGGGGAGAGGCACATCCTAGCCAGCACTATGTTGATGAATCCCCATTCAAGATGATCATACACATTATTCATTTCCAACTTGATGGGTATGTTGGACCTGTGTGACATGGTATTAATATCTCTCATCATTTCATGTGATAGTGTTATTTATCATTTTATAGATCGACCCTTCACACACCCATGTTGCTCGTTGGATATCCACTCAGGTATATGTTTTATCAACATATTATTGATGATACATTCAAGGATTTTGTAGGGGAATTTACACATACTAACCAGTCTATAGTTTTAAAGGGAAGAGGGATCCCTGATCTTCAGTATAAGCACAAGGGTAGTAGCACTTGCTATAAATGGAAGGTTTCTACCATGGAAAAAATCTTGAATCACTGTAATAATGTCACTCTTGACCACCTCCCATGAGCATCTGTAGAATGATCCAATAAAACTATCAAGAACCAGTGCAGTATTGGGATTAATGTTCATCATGGTCACATGGATCTCACCCTCTTCCAGGATCTTTTTTAAGGAAACACTATCTTGATAAGATGCAAGGTTTGGAACCCCTATCAGAAACTCTTCACCCCCCTCTGAATATCCATGGGGCATGTTCAAGCTCGGGCCTTTCAGCAGCTCTTTGAATAACATGTGATCCCTAACTCCAACCAAATCATGGTGGTCAGTGTACATGCCATCTTCCATGGAAATGTTTGATTTGATAGGGCATCTCCTCTCCTTGATGCATGAATGGAATTAGGCTGAGTTCTTGTCCCCTTCATGGATCCATTTTACTCTTGAGCATTCTCTTTCCCTATGTTCCTCTGAGGGAACCATTTCAGCCCAACTCTTCTTTTTATCTGCAAGGTTATTGTAAATTAAGTCATCCCAGGCATCCTCTAGCCTGGTTTATAGCTACCCCATTTCATTTTTCCTTTCATCTGTGGTCACATTAGGAGGAGGAATGTTCCTATCCCAGGTATGTATTCCATGGTTGAGTCACCTTATCTTGTTGTGGATTTCCCCCCATAAGTACCCCTATATCAGATCTCCCCATATTTATCATACAAGGAGATGGTAACCCAGATAACTGCTCCATTAATTACAAACCTTGAACCATTCTTGGACAACTAGCCTAGAATACAAGGAAGAAGCAATGGAGAATGATCTGAAATTCATCTCAAAAAGTGAAATAACATGGAATTAAGAAACATAGATAAGGCATGGATGTTGGCTATACACCGGTCTAGGTGGATCCAGCAGCATCTACTTCCCTTTTTGTTGTTGCATGATGTAAAGTGGTCACCTGAATATCCCATGTCTAGAATCCCTTTTCCATCCATAAACTGCGTGAATACCATACTCGCCTTGTGAAGAAATGGTCCCCTTCCCTTATTCACAGATGGATCCAATATAATATTGAAGTCACCACATAATATCCATGGTAGGGTTCCTGGGTCAAAAGCATTGAGATCTGTTTAGAGAACTTCTCTCCATTGTAGATCATAGTTGTCATAGATAAAGGACACAAAAGCTGTGAAGCTACCACTGGTTATCTTCGTCATGATATATTGGTCTCTCCCCTGAATCATCTCAACCACGATTTTCTCATTCTAGAATATCCATATACACCTATTGATGGGATAAGTATGCATGGAAGCATGCATCCTTATTCTTTGATTGAACTCACTCATTTTGTCTTGGTTCTATCTATGCTCAAGTACAGTAGAAATCTGTTCTTCTTATTTCATGGACTCTGAGAATATAAAGTCTGTTCTGACCCTTGCATCAATACCTCAAAAATTTCAGATAAGGATAGAAATCATTGATAAAATTGTTTCCTATCTTTGGCCCCAGGCTCTGTAGTCTCTTTCAGGTGGGAGTTTGAGCACTCCTGGAGTTCCTTTTGCTTCAATCTCAATCCGGTACACATACCCAGGATCATATTGAGTTGTTCAGGTGGTTATGGGATGAATATATAAGAAGGCGTAGTATCCTTTCCAAATCTATCACATGATGGAGACTAGGGCATTAACATTGGATTTCCGGTAAGGCTAGGGACCTCTGGGGAACCACTCAATGTGCTAAGGAGTATCTTGTGCCTCCTAGCACCAACCAGGATGGCCACGGGATGAACCCCCTAGGATCCACTCATTGTGGGTTTCTTCCAGTCATCGTATCCTGGGGATGAAATTTTTATTGGTGATGAAAATGGAGGGGGACCGTGGATCCTATAAGGGGAGATAAGAAACCTTTCTAATAGAGAACCTTTGGGCCACAATAGGGAAGGAACCAAGGCTATGTGATGCTATTAGGGAACATTGGGAGGAGGGATTGAGAAACCATAGGGACAATTTCCAGCACTAGGGAGTCAATATTGTCCCAAAAGAGGGGAAGAGGGGGCCTCAAGAGCAGAAGGAGAGGGGAGAAGAGTCGTGCTCGCTGGCGACGAAGGTTCAGGAATCAACATCGAGTGAGAAGGACCAGATATTGTGCCCTGCATTAAAGGATGGGAGGGATCTTCATTTGTGAATCCTCTCTGCTCTTAGCATCGGAAGCCATTCTGCCTTTTTTGGAAAACTTCCACGGAGTTTCCCTATAGTAGGAATGAAGAAAAGAACCTGGGGAAGAAAGGGTAGACAATGTCATGGGACCATTTGAGCAAGTCTTCCACCATTAGGCAAAGCTTCTCTAGTATAGGGAGGGATAAATCCATATTTATGCAAATGCAGGATACTAGGGTTTCCTCACCACTGCGAGTAAAATCATATATGCAAATAAAGCTTCCTAAAGAGTCACCAATTTCATTGAGCATGGAACCATTATGGAATGGAAATGGTAGACCAGACGGCCTAATCTAGACCGCCCCACGGGGACCCTATTTCCCCTTCTGAGCCTCCATCAACCATCGTGTCGGGAAAGACAGGAAATCAAAAAATGCACAAAAAATTGAAAAATTTAATGTGCATCAAAAATAAAATATTTCCCTCCAAATAAAAGAATATAATTAGCGACAAAAATCATTGTAGAAAAATAAAGTTGACACCGGAAATTTTTACATGGAAAAACCAAAAGGGAAAGACCACGGGACCTAGTCCAGAAAAAGCGATCCACTAAAATCAAGAGATAACTGGTAGAGACTCCCCATAATGGAAGGGATCTCAGAAGTAATACTCAAGAATAAAAGTGTTGATCAAAAAGGAGGAGATCAAGAAAATATGATCATCGAAGAAAGACGATCACCAAATGGGATTTTCTCTCTGTGTTTTTGCTACTGATGATGTAGAAATTCCTTGACGCTGCCTCCTTATATAAAAAGAATAATCTGCGTCAAATAATGTCACTACGTCAAAAGAGTGTCACCACGTGAATTAATTCTTATGGTCTTGGCCCGAATTAAAACACCCCTTTAAAAGAGACATCGTGTGGTGATTTAATTGAGGAGGCATTATGCAGTGTGCCAACCAGAAAGGCGCCCAACAAACTCCCCCTCCGACTCAAGTGGGGATCACCTCCAACCCTACAATCAGTCGACAAGTCTCCAAATTTCCTTCAGGTAAATTCTTGGTCAACATGTCTGACCCTTTTTCATAAGTGTGGATCTTATCAAGATCTAACTGTCTTGAATCAAGGAAGTTGCAGATCCAATGATATTGAACATCGATATGTTTCGACCTACCATTAAAAGTGGAATTCTTTTGCAAAAAAATAACACTCCGACTATCATAAAATATAACATACCAATCCAAATTTAAACTGATATATCTAATAAAAGTTTGAATCCAAAACAATTCTTTGCACATCTCTATAGCTGTAATAAACTCAAACATTGTGGCAGATAAAGAAACACATCTCTGTAATATAGACTGTCAATATATTGCTCCCCCTACAAAATTGATTAAATATACTGAAGTAGACTTCTTAGAATCAATGTCTATTTCTATATCTAAATATGTAAAGCCATGAAGAAAAGGTTTCAGTTTTCCAAAACACAATCTCAGATCAGAAGTACCACGAAGATAATGAAAAATTTACTACACTTCTCTCCAATGCTCTCTACCAGGATTTGATAGAAAACGACTGACCACACCAACTGCATGAGCTATATCAGTTCTATTACATACCATTGCAACATCAAATAGAAAACGACAAATGAATAAGGTATGTGATGAATCTAACCTCTCTTTTTATCAGTAGAAGGTTACTGACTGGTGTTGAGTTTAAAATGTATTGTGAGAGGAGTACTAACCACTTTATCTCTATCCATAGAAAATCTCTGAAGAACCTTCTCAATGTATCTCTCCTTAGATGACAACAATTTATTGGCCTTCCTGTCACGAGAGATCGTCATGCCAAGAATCTATTGTGATGGCCCCAAGTATTTCATCGTAAAAGACTAACAAACATCCTTCTTCAATCTATCAATTCTAGAAGTATCATGGCCAACAATTAGCATATCATCAACATAAAGCAACAGTATAATAAAATCATCTTCATTAAATCTTTGAACAAAAACACAATGATAATAAGATGTCTTTCTGAAACCTTGACGAGAAATTACATATTAAAACTTCTTATACCACTACTTTGGAGATTGATTCAAACCATACAAACACTTCTTCAACCTTCAGACAAGATTTTTTTTACTTATTTCAATAAAAACCTCTGGTTACTCAATATAAATCTCCTCATATAAATATCCATCGAAGAAAGTTTTCTTCACATCCATCTTCTCAGTCTGTAGATCAAAAATTGTAGCCAAACCAAGAATAACCCGAATGGTACACATTTTGACAACAAGTGAAAAAATATCATCAAAATCAATAACTTTCTTCTGAGAGAATCATTTGACAACTAAACTTTCCTTGTATCGTGGAATAGAATTGGATTCTTCATTTTTAATCTGATAAATCCACCAATTTTTCAAATCTCTTTTCCATTTCATTAACTTCACTAGCTCAAAAGTGTGGTTGTCTTACAATGATGTCATCTTTTCATCCATTGCTAAAACCCATTTGTCCTTCTATTCACTCTCCATTTCCTCATCAAACGATTCTGGTTCTTCCTCTTTAGTGAGGAGTACATACGCATCTGGTGAATATCGAGTAGAAGCGGTGCGATGCCGAGATAACCACAAGAGTGGAACTAAAGGTTCATTAATATCCCCAGGAACTGGATCATCAGAAACAAAAGGTGAATCAGAAACATTAATTCCAACATTTTCACCTTGAGCATCATTCTTTACATCAACATGATCATCAAAATCAACAATATGAGGTAAATGTGAATCAAAACCTAGATCAAGACTGACAAAACCCTCATAAGTTGGATAAGCATCTTTTTCTCCCTTATCAATGTATACAATAGTCTTACCATCCTTAAAAAGCACATCACGGATTCTGAAATGTTTCTTCAAAATTGGATAATAGATCTTGTACCCAAACTCATTGTGTCCATACCCAATAACAATACAGTGGAATGTCTTACCATCTATCTTGGATCTCCCTTCTCTAGGAACATGAACAAAAACCTTGCAACCAAAAACATGAATGTTATCGTACCTGATCTCTTTGCCATACCAAAATTTTTCAGAAGTGTTTGTAAGAAAAAAAACTGCAGGTGATAAATTGATAATATAAGTAGCAGTAAGTAAAGCCTCACCCCAAAAATGTCTATGAAACTTTTCTTCTGAAAGCAAACAACAAACATTTTTAACAAATTCATGATCATCCACTCACCTAAACCATTCAGCTGAGGTGTCTTGGGCGGCATCTTCGGATGCAGAATACCTTCCAACCTGTAATAATGATCAAACGGACCACAATACTCACCCCCATTGTCAGTGCGAATACATTTCAATTTCTTTCCTAATTCTCTCTCAGCAGGAACATGAAATTACTTAAAAACATTGAGCACCTGACTTTTTCTATTCAAATTCTTAACCCATAGCTTTCGTGAGTAGTAATCAATAAATATAAAAATATAAAGACCACCACTAAAGGTCTTAGATTTCAAAGTACCACAAATGTTAGAATGTACCAATTCATGTACCTATGACTTTCTGTGTGGAGGATGACTGCTGAAACTCACACTGCTCTATTTCCCATCCATGAAATTATCACATGGTTCCAATTTGAAACTTTTCAAATTTGGAAGAAGATTTATCTTGTCCAAACAACCAAGTCCTTTCTCATTAATGTGACTGGGCCTATGAAGCCCGAACTTGGACCAAACACTACACTCAACAATGCAAGCAGCATCATAAAAAATAGAAGTTATAGTCCAGAACAAACCGGATTTCTTTTTCCCTCGAGCCACAATCAAATATCCCTTGGAAATATTCCATTGTAAATCACCAAAAGTGTTGATAAACCCTTCATCATCAATAATGCTGGTATAAATACGATTCAAAAGAACATCGGGTGCTTGTTGAACATTATTCAAAATAATCTTACTTCATGTAATGGTCTACAAACAAATAGTCTTGATGCCTACAATTTCAGCATGAATATCATTTCCCATCTTCAAAATCCCAAAATTACCTAGCCTATAAGTTGAAAATAACTCCCTCTTCGATGTCACGTGAAAACAGGAACCACTGTCAACAACCTAGAAAGAATCATCAGAAGCAATGTTAATGGAGTCATAAACAATAACAAGATCACCCCCTATAGCGGTGACAACATGATCATCTCCATCTCTATTTTTCTTTTGTGGATTTTCCTTCATTCTATTATCTCTTTTCAGCTAATAACAAAACTTCATAACAAGCCCCTTCTTACCACAATTATGACATTAAAAATATCTCTGCTTCGTTCTGGATTTGCTCTTGCCTCTTCTATTACCTCAACTATTCTACCCCTGTTTCTGGCTTCGCCCCTGTTCTCTGTGACTAAAAGCTCTGAAGAATATTTCTCTTGAGTGAATCTCTTGTCCTATTCACTTAAAATAGTAGACTTGACAAAAATAAGTGTTGCGGCACCATTAGGAGCACAACCGGTTAGAGTAACACGTAAATTTTCCCATGAATTGGGTAAAGTATTAAGCAGCAAAAGAGCTAAAACCCCGTCTTAAAAATTGATATCCATGTCAGACGACTGATCAAAACATCCCTGATATTCACTTAAGTGATCATAAAAGGACATATGTTCTTTATACCTCAAATTCATCATTTTCTTGAGAAGAAACAATTTATTTTCTCTCGTCTTGGAAGAATAGGTCATCTCAAGTATCTCCCATAAAGTTCTGGCATGAGAGATGTTGACAATATGGTTTATCACATTGTCTTCAAACCATTGGTGAAAGAATCCACAAACAATCTCATGCTCGAATGACCATTCTTCTTTAGACATCCTATCTGGCTTCTGGGTACTAAACACTAGAAGATGCATTCTCTTGACAAAAAGCAGATCCTTTGTTTTAAGTCACCACATATGGTAGTTGGTACCATTTAGCAAAATCATCCAGCTTTAATTGGCCTCCATAATAAATATGAAATAAAAAAACCAAAACCATTGATACCAGATGTTGGGAAATATGGTAAAGCGATGAACAAACATACAATAGAAAAAGTGAATGTGTGGAGAAAATAAAATCATTCCCTCCAAATAAAAGTGGATGCGTAGGGACAAAAAAAGTGCAGAAAAATAAAGGGACACCAGAAATTTTTACGTAGAAAACCCAAAAGGGAAAAACCATGGAACCTAGACCAGAAAGATGGATCCACTAAAATCAAGTGATACACGGTATAGAGTCCCCAAAATGGAATGGATCTCAAAAGTAATAATCAAGAATAAAAGTGTGGATAAAAAAGGTGAAGAGAATGAAAATATGATCATCGAAGAAAGGCAATCACCAAATGGGATTTTCTATCAGTGTTATTATTTCCTATGATGTTGAAATTCCTTGTCGCTTCCTCCTTATATTGGAAGAAGAATCTACATAAAATAATTTTTCCGCATAAAAAGAGTGTCACCGCATGAATTAATTCACGGGGTCTTAGCCTGCATTAAAACACCCCCATTAAAAGAGAAACTGCATGGTGCTTCAAATGAGGAGGCATTACATGGTGGGCCAACCAGTATGGTTCCCAACACACCAGACCATGTTGAACTACTAGCGACCAAAAAACAGGGGGGATTTCACCATGCCTAAGTGAAATAAAATTCTGATACCATATCTATAAATAATGAATACCAGTGAATTGTACATATGAGAGCTAGATATTTCAAACCCTAGTATTCTAAAAAAACTCTTGAAGTGTCGTAAAGGCTATTTTTTGGAGGTGAAACGTGCTATGAGAGTCCACTGTAACCATTATTTCCTATTAATGGTTACATGGAGTTTGTTAAAGTAATTTTTTTGTAGAATTTTTTTCTTCCAAAATATATTCATTTAGAATCTATGAAATATTCCAAATTTTATCAATATGAAATAACCCAAAATTTTATCCAAACTATGGTAAAATAAAATATGTTCTTTAGGTTTATCAAAAGATGTTATAATGATAGATATCATCCCAAATATTCAATCATTTTATTAAAACTGATGCTAACAAATAGAATAATATGACTTGAGGAAGAGGTGTTGATTTATGAATATTACAAAGGTTATCAAAAAATATTTAGTTAAGATAACAATCATTTTTTTCCTTTAATATTTATCTTTGTGGTTATTTTATATGAAAAATATGGTAAAACCACTATGTTTTCTAATTGTGATCATTTTGTCTCAAATTTCATAAGATCAAATAAGTATTAATGTAAAAATTTTCTTCTTATAAAATTTTATTAATATTGATCTTAGGATACGATCTTAACCTTATAATACCTAGATCAAAGATGTCATGGGAAATCAAATGTTTTGTCTAGTATATTGATTGAATAGGCTCTTTTTTGGAACATGAAGTAAATTTGGATTAGGGTATTGATCCTCATATCTCTTTGGGTTAAAATAAAATACTACTTTGGGATATGAACTTTCATATACTTTAAAAATAAATTATTTTAGGGTACTTAAAATTTTTAATATAGAACACCATTGTTTTTATTACATTGGTTTTTTAGATTGTTACATATTTTCGTACTATTTTTTACTATATTTCAAGGTTTTCTTTATCATTTTGAAATATATTTTGTTACACTATAAAATTATTTCAATTTCTTGTCTAATTTATAACATTGGTATCTTCAAATTGTTTACTTTGGATTTATTACTTCTATTTTATATGGTTCAAAGTGGCACATACTTTGTCCTTTCAAATTATTATATCTTTTAGACGGTAATAGTTTTGTATTATTTTTAATCTTAAATTCATCCCCACCCCCACATATTGTTTCCTATCTAAGAAAAAATGTGGTATTAGGTAAATTTTATAATTTATTTATATTAACTTATAATAATGAAAATATTTTCATGTGGCAACTAATATAACATTCAAAACATTAATGAATCTTAATCGAAATAAGTCTCCTATTTTTCATGGGACTGGTTTTGAATATTGGTGAGATTGGATGGGGACTTTTTTATCAAAAAAGTAGTTGATAATTACTATATTATGGTTAGTGAATACAACATTACAAATAAAGTTATTATAAAAAAAATTAGGATGAAAAATAAGAATATATATTATATTACAATGTTTAGAACACACTTTAATGATTTATGATGAGAAATATATATCCATATTTCTACATGTGAGATTACTAACAGTATTTTTAAGCGGCTATAATTTAGTCATTTTGGAACATTTAATGTTTTGGAAACATGAAGATCTATTATTTATGATGATTAATAATAATTAAACATTCTACCTAGAGAACCATTATAAAAAAATACATCAATGGTACATTAATATTTTGAATATCACACATGCTCTTAGAGAATGACATATTAAGTTAAACATATATTTGATAAAATTATTGGTATCCTTTTTATGGAATGGGAATTTAGGAGAATGGATTTGGAAGATACTAAAAATCATAAAGGATAGAGACTAGATGAACTTAGCCAAACATTGATATAATATGAGAATCTATTCGAGATAGATGATAAGAAAGAGAATTGAAATATTGTAGTTTCATTTTATACTAAAATTTTTTATGATACTTATAATACTATTATAATGTATACACCAAATTCTAATCATCATTAAGATTATAGTGACGTCCAGTTTAGTGATAATGATTATACTAGATTATTAAAATGAATGGGTATAATATTTTATATGACAAACATTAAAAAAATAAACATAAATATAGAAAGAATAGATATGATAAATTTGGATGGAGGAAAGATAATAAATATTTAAGTGATGTTATTTCTTATGAATGTAAAAAATCAGGTCATATTAAACCATATTTAATAGGTTTTAAAAGTAAGGAAAATGTTTTTAAAATGTCAAAAAAATTAAAATAGAAATAATGTTATGAAATCCAATAACACCAAGAGTGCAAGTTAAGAGTCTTCATATTAAGGTAGCTTGGAATGTGACGGTAGATAAATATTTCTTGATTCATTTCCATAATTCCATGGAATGAAATTTTATTCATGGGAATGTTTAGTGAATCCTTATCCATAGAGAAATTAAATTATGGTAATTTTTTAAATGGTGATGAATATAATTATTCATGTTTAAGAAATTACATATTATGTGGTGGAGTTAGGAAAACATATAATTTTTTTTAATAAATATATCAATTCTAAAGAAGATATTGATAAGGAAAATAAATATATTTGCAAACATATTTCTAAATTAAATGAAAAATTTATTTCTATTTCATTACCCAAGTAAGATCAAAATATATATATTGAAAAAATGAAATTTAAAGCCTTAAAAATTTTCTACCTAATTGTACTACCAAAACAAATCATTTTGATAAAACACTAAACTAATGAAATCTTCTAAGGATTCAACTAGATTCTTTTTTTCTTCTAGAAAGTCACATTTTTAATCTAATGATTTTTTTTCTAGAAATTGTTCCATTTTTTCTAAATATAAAATGGGAGGTTACTAGAATAATATATAAAATTTGAAAAGGAAGTAACGTTTTAGAACATCTAATGATTATATTTTGATGTAACATAATGATATAAAAAATTAGTTCAATAGTTATGGGTATATAAGGTTTTCTTACTAATATTTGTGAACCCAAACAAGTTTGGGTACCAAAATTTTAGTCTTATAAATTTTAAAAGAATGTTTTTTCTACTAGAAACAAAACTAACTAGTGAATGGATAATTGTGTATCTTAATATATGACTAGAATCAAGTCAATATTCCATAACATACCAAAATTTAAAGGTGGAAATGTTATTTTTTGAGAAAATTCATATATTCAAGTGATGGTTATTGGTGTTGTATCCATATATGGTGTGACATTAATTTCCAATGTCCATTATTTTCTAAGAATTAAGTTAATCCTCATTTTCATTATCAATTTATGAAATGATGGTTTATCATTGAACTTTGGGAATGAAAAATATATCATTAAATGATCCAAAGGAGTCCATATCTTATCTAATAATTAGCATGATAATTTTTACACTTTTGGCCCATAAGAACTTTCCTATTGTAACTTTCCTTTAATTAGGTCAATTTAGGGAAATTAATTGATTTGGTATAGAAGAATAATACAATTAAACGATAGGAAATTCTTTAAACATTCTAAGATGACAGTTATAAAGGACCTTCCATAACATAAATTTAATTCCTTGAATGTTTATTTACCCTACCAATAGGGAAAATAACATAAATCTTGCTACTACAAAATAATTATATAGCCATGGGGATATTTCAATGGTCTAATATGACTATGGCTATATATCATATTTTGTCTATGTAAATTTCATAGGAAATGTCTTTTCACAAGGAAATAGCTTTGGAATTATCCTATGCCCATGTCCTAAGATGATTGTGTCTATAAGCTTTCATAAATTTACCATATATCCATGGTCATAGTTCACCATGGACATAATCAATAGACTCAGACCCTGTAGTCATAGTCATAGATTTCCATGTCTATAGGCCTTAAAAAAATACAATGTATCCAGAGTCATAGATGACTATGCGTATATGCCTTGAATTCATACTCTATAGCCATGGTCATTTATAACCCTGGCTATTGTCCTCCAAAAATCTACCCTTCATCCACATTCAAAGATTATCATGGATATATGGCTGAGACTCATACCATTTAGCCATTATCAATTATAACTATGGGTATAAATTATCATAATGGGATCAAAATTATAATTTATTTAATAATACGAGTAAAATATTATTATCAAAAATTACATATAGATTTAAGTAAGTTGACTGATTGGGAATGTATGTTGGATTATATGTTAGAGATCGAGGTTTGAAACCCTAAGACAATTTTTAAAAAAAAAAATAATCATATAGCCACATTCATGGAGCCCATAGATATTGGTCTCCCTTGTGGACTCAGTTATATCCATGGGGTCCACTCCTATGGATATAGGTCCCTCATGGAAAAAATTCTATGTTGGAATAGCTATATCTGTGGGCTGTATCCACATTCCATACCCTTGGTTATAGCCCAAATATATTAGCCCTGTATTTCAAATCCATATATGTCTTACCTGTGGTTATATCCTATAGCCACAAACATCGTGGCTCCTGGCTATACGACATTTTTATACTTGTGTCTAGTTATATAACTATTTGTAAAATCTCAACTTTCTTGACACTGTAGTTATCCCATATGGATCTTTTTTAGAACAATACAAATTTCTAGTGTTGGAGGAAAAAAATTATATATTTTTTATTTTCTTACCACACAATATTTACTTGGATTATATTTATTTTTCATAAATCTAAATCCCTCAATCTATTTGGTAATTTTTCATATCTAGTTGAAAATGATAAAAATATTAATATAATCACTATCAAAAGTGATCAGAGTAAATAATTTTAGAATCCTTATTTTGAATCAATATATAGTGAAAAAGGAATTAAACATGATTTTTCAACACCAAGAGAACCCTAGTAAAAAGGGGCAGTTGAATGTAGAAATAGAAATTTTCAACATAAAATTTGATATAAGTTGTTTGAAAATGATGTTAAAAAATATTTTTGGGTTGAATTTGTATTATACTTAATGTTACACAATAAATTATTATTTTTAAAATATTATTTTAATGAAAAAACATTATGAATTAGGGAATGAGAGGAATCAAAAATTTGGCTACTTCAGAATTTTTAGCTTCAATGTATTCATTCTTAATAAAAAAGATAATATTTATATATTTGATCTTAAATATGATGAAGGGACATTAATTGGTTACTCCAAAAAAATTAATCCTCATTGGGAGTTTAATAAATGTTCACATATTGGTGAATAAATGTTACCTAAGAAGTTTGATGAAACTAGTCTCTTTGTAAAAACGTTTTATTAATTTCCATATTATGAATGTGATTTTTATAGTGTTTTTAAAAATCCATGCTATTTTATATCCATTGGTTGAACCTCAAACATAGAAAATTACTAATTTTGAAGTAAATATTTTTGAGTTGATAATCAAGTGGATGCAGCACAACATACCATTTTTTGTACCAAGGATACAATTTTAATGGGACATCCCATTAATATTATTATTGGTGACGTTGACCAACATATCAAAATATGGTTACTTGGATTATGGTTGTAGAGAATTGAGTAAACACATATCTTAGAGTAATGTTCCTATTGAATGATGTCACGTGACATTATTTTTTCATGAGAATGACCCTTGTATTTGAAGATTGAGTTATTAGATTAACGATGAGATATTTTCTTGTATAATGATATATGTGAGTAGAGTAATTGTAAAAGAGTTATATTATAACCATTTATTAAGTGATTCATGATAAAGGGTTTTTAATTTCTTAGGTTAATAAAATTACATGTGTGTTCTCAAATATTGATCTTTTGAGAGAATTACAAACTTTATTTGATATGGTTATGGGGGGGTTTAATGGTCCTAAGAGGTAAATAATAAAGGGAAGGTAACTCTTTCTCTATTTTATAAATTTATTGGGGTTATAAAGATAATGACATAAGGTTTTTGAGATATAAATGTAAATGAGTTTATTATTTCAACTTATACATTTCAGAACTAATTTCCATAAATTAACAACCCTAGGTTTGTACTTTGGATAAACATATTAAAAATATTATGGTAATAGGAACTAAGTGAATCTTATAAAACAAATTTGATTAAAATGGAACCATAGTTTAGAATAAGTATAAACTTATTATCAAATCCTATAATTGGGAAGAGGGTGTAGATTACAAAGAAAAAATTTCATTTGTAGCTATATTAGAATATATCCATATTCTTTTATCCTTCACTAATCATCTAAATTTTACATTATTAGATATGAATGTAAAGTGTGCATTCTGTAATTGATTTATTAAGAAGGATGTTCATATAGAAAAATCTCTTGGTTTCTAAAATAAAATCCTTCAAAAACATTCTTATATACCTACCAATTCTCCTTACAGACTGAAATAAGTCCTTAGATCCTTATATGATAATTTATTTTTATTAATTTTTATCAAAAATATCAAAGTGAGGGAAGGTCCTACTCTTTTTATCAAGAACCTCTTTAAGGACACCATAATCATACAAATCTATTTTGAAAAAATATGTTTCTAATCCACCCCAAAATCACTAAAAATATGTTTTTTAAAAAATATTAAAAGTGAATTTGAGATGTTTATGATGTTTGAAGTAACATATTTTATTGATTTAAAAATTTATTATAAACTAGAACGAATAATTTTATCTCAATAAAGGTACATCATAGATTTAATGAAATTATTTTTTTCCATGTTAAACTACTGTGATACTATTTGTACAACACTTCCAAGTGGGAATTCTACATTCAAGATAAACACAGTAATACCAATGAGGCGATATCAAGGAGTAAAGGTGGTATAACATATAGGATTTATAATAAAATTTAATCTACCCTTTTATCCATTATTGAGAAGTCATAATGGGTGGTAAGTAATGAGGATCTATCTTTTTGGAAGGATAATTAGGCATGAAAACAATTATTTCTTCAGTGGTGATCGAACTATACTATAACTGTTAGAGAGGACATGGTTTACCCAAATATTATAAATGTTGTTTTTATAAAGGATTAACTACTATTCACCAAATATATTATCATTACATCTTCTCAGGATCAACAAACATATATACGTACTTTTAGTGGTAATTTCTCTTCAAATGATTTTTGATTATATAGAATTTTTATAAAGCATAGGTTGTGATGGGGGTAGCACATATGGAACATGAAGATCCACATTAAAATGAGCTTCCTCATTTAGTGGGTATGGAGGAATTCATTATCATCTGATGAGGAGGAAAAATGAGAGTTATCTTATTTTCCACTATATATAGGTGTTGAATTTCACTGTCAGTATAATATTCATACAACTTGTTTACAAAACATATGTTGGCGACTAGTATACATAGATTCTCAAGAAAATATTAGATATACAAGTTACATAGAACTATTTTGAGGCACTCTTTGATTCTTGAATTATTAGTGGGATAAACCAATATGAAAATCTCATACACATATGTATTATATATACTTTATGTTGTTCATTCTAGATTGTGTGACATTATGTGAAACACTGAGTTGTGAACATAAATCTAGTATGAATCCTCAATTTCAACCTTAACCTTCTATGTGGCCTTGTTGGAAGTATCTAGGACGATTCACTAAATAATTGTTTACACTATATTTGGATTTAATTCATAGGGATAAGTCCAAATAAAATATTTATTGTCTCTCCCATGTGAGAGTTTCCCTCCTAGGTGTCTTTATAGGGTTTGAGTTCCTTTTCCCCGATCTGCTCATGGCGGCGGGGGGTTTTCGGAACCTTCGTTTTCCCAGGTGGGCCCCGTATTCCTCGGAGAGTCCCAGTTTTGGATCTGTGTCTTCCTCTGGTTGCTCAGTGGTGAGGAAGGCCGCTTACCATCATCCGTTCCCTGTGCTCAATTCTGAACCCCGCTACCTATTTTTCAGAGGGTTGGGTGTTTTTGCTGAGCGATTGAGGTTTCTCTCCCAGATTACGAGATCTTTCTACACCTATTTTGGTACTATTTCATGAAGACCTTCCCAATGAGGTATTCCTTCACCAATTCCAGTTCTGGGTTTTGGGGGTTGAACCTGATCCCTTTTCCTCAATCAGTTTGTGGATCCACGCGTTTGTTTCATCACCTGGTTCTCAAAGGCACTGACTGCTTTTTCATCCCTGCTTCACGCAAGAACGGAGGTCAATTTTCCGAACAGGGGGTGGTGCGAAGGATACCTGGTTTTCAGAGATCTCAGAATGATCTCTTTTCCTCGGTGAATGCTGTGACTGAATCGCGAAGACCCAGCGGTGAAGGGAGTCCGCGAAGTTACCTCTGGTGGTGCCATTACATGGTGGCCGATGTGCTTCGCGGAGAGTGGTGTGTAGGTTACCTGTTGTATGGAGAGTAAAGCGAAGGTTCCAGGTTCGCAAAGACCCTAGGAACATTGGTGAACCCGGCAGCGTGCGTCGTGGTTGACTCGTGAAGGGAGCCCGTGAAGTTCCACTATGGTGAGCCTTTTAGCGCTGGATGAAGGGATTCGTGGAGTGCTCGTGCTGTGAGTGAGGGGTTTCACGGATACACTGACCATGAAGCAATTTTTTGGAGTATTTTCCGTGAAGGCTTCGCTCGCAAAGCCTCTTCGCAGAAGGATTCCACGGATAAGGTTGTCTGGTTCGGGAGCCTTTTGTTGGAACAGGCCTGATTGAAAGTTTTTTTGGGCTGGGCCGGGCTAGGGTTTTTTTGGGCCAGGCGTGTGCGGTGATTTTTTGTTGTTTCCCTAGTAGAGAGGGCGGCACTGCTGTGTTGCCCAGTCAGTTGAGACAACTGACTACCGATTGTAGATCACCAGGTTTTTTTTGAAGAGCCTCCCTGTCCCATGTGCACTGATCAATGGAGACAGATTTAGTGAACCTATGGAAGAGGACGTCCCTGACGGACAAAGAGAAAGCGGCTATCAATGTTCAAAGAAATGAAGATACACTCTTGGAGAAACGTTTGTCTCTGCTAGTTGTTGGAAATTTTGTGGAAAATTTCTCAATCAACTAGGGGGGACTCAAAAACACCCTCCAGAATCTGTGGAAATTGGATGTCGGGGTGGCCATTCGAGAAGCGGGGAACAACCGCTTTGTCTTTGAGTTCTTCAATGAGATAGATATAGATAAAATCCTTAGAGGTAGGCCATGGTCCTTCAATAACCAACTCCTCCTCATGGAATAATTCAAAGGGTGGGATGATATCCAGCACATTAAGCTCACTCGTTCCCCCTTCTGGATACGTGTCAAAGGAATTCCTCTTCATGTGCGAACGGAACGTATTATGAGAGAGATTGGGGATTGCATTGGTCAATTCATTGAATGGGACTGTTCAGACCCTATCCAATGGGGACCCGAGGTTCGGATCATATTCGGTATTGATGTGTCGGGGCCGATGATCAGGGGCATGTTTCTGAAACTCGATGATGCAAACAAATGGATTTCTTTCGAATTCGAGAAACTCCCAATCTTCTACTTCTTCTGTGGACGTCTCGGTTATCTGGAAAGAACGTGGGTCTCAAATAAAGAGAATGGATCAGGTAAAAACATTATATAATATGGCCCATGGATCTGAGCCAAACCAATTAGATTTTCCTTCATCCCTGAGTCGGAAAAACAAAAGGACCGCGAACGTCTCACGTTGGCCCACACAAGATAGGTAGATACTGAACATGGAAAAATAATCATGCTGGGACCACCAGAATTCCCTAAAGAGAGCTCTACCAATCAGGGGAAAAACTGCTTTTATCCTTCCCCCCTGAAGGACATTGTATCATCTTTTTCAGAGCCGGTGAATTCACCAAAAGATCTTCCAGAGAAAAGCCTGAGACCAAAGCAGATGCACACTGAACCACCAAATCCGGACCCGGATCCAGAAATGACCATGGTAGACATCCTAACATAGAAAAAAGATGGAAACACAGAAACCTCAACACCAGGCCCAATCACCCATAAAACTTGGAAAAGGGTTCAACGAGACGAAAGAGATAGTAAACTGGAATACACTAAACTTCGGGGATTGAAAAGACGAATAGAA
This sequence comes from Viscum album, assembly GCA_963277665.1. Classification (NCBI taxonomy): domain Eukaryota; kingdom Viridiplantae; phylum Streptophyta; class Magnoliopsida; order Santalales; family Viscaceae; genus Viscum; species Viscum album. Next base: position 1,253,154,518 of record OY728120.1, on the reverse strand, counting down.
ACAACCTGTTAGCGGGGGACTCCCCTAAAATATGGAAATTAATGGGTGTAAAAACAATTTCAGAGGAACCAAAGGTGGAGGCGGGTAAGACTCAGCCCTGCCTAGATCAATGATCATCTTATGTTGAAACTTTTGTGGGCTTGGAAACCCATGAACAGTTCGCATGCGTCCGCACAATTGCTCACAAAGTCACCCCGATATGGTTTTCCTGTCCAAAACCATACTGGAAAACAAGGAAACCACAAGCATTTCTCTGAAATACGACTTCCAAGGATGCCTCCTGGTATCCCGACAAGGCCACTCCAGGGGAATCGATCTCCTCTAGAAGGATGTTTTAGACATCAGGATCTTGTCCTTCTCCCCGCACCATGTGGTTGTGGCCATTAATGTGGACCACACCCCGCCATGGACTTTCATGGGATTCTATGGTTCTCCATCCCAAAGCAAGAAGTTGAAATCATGTTATATCCTCTGCAAGTTGCGTCGCAATATTTTGAGCCTTATTCTCTTTGGAGTGGACTTCAATGAGATTATGTTTCATAAGGAAAAAAGAGGTGGAACCGTCCGAACAACTTCGCTGATGTCAAATTTTAAGGATGAGGTCTCTAGGGTGGACTTGGTGGATCTGGGTTACACGGGAAAACCTTTCACATGGTTCTGGGGTAAGACAAATGGAACCCACATCACCAAACGACTTGAAAGACTTCTCGGATCAAAAGATTAGACAAATCTCTTCAGTTTGTTCCACATCGGCCACCTGACGCTCAACTGCTCAGACCACTACCCAATTGTCATTGACTGCAGTCATGGAAAACAGAACAGGCACTCTACCAGACCCTTCAGATTTGAAATCTTCTGGGAAAAAGAACAAGAATGCGAAGATGTTATCTGATCAATATGGAAGAGTAATCATGCAGACGTGGGACTCAGTCTCAAATAGGTCACATCAGATCTAAGGTCTTGGAGCGACATGAAATTCCGTCATCCCGACAGGCACTATGATTTCCTGGAAAGGAAACTGAATTACCTAATCAATCAACCCCCATCTAACTACAATCTCTCTTCTATCAGTTCCACTCAAAAAGATCTGGATGCGGCCCTGCGCGTCAAGAAAGCTTCTAGGCTATGCGGGCGCGGGACACCCACATTACCTAAGGGGTCACCAATACACAATATTTTCACCATAAAGCTTCAGCTAGGCACCGAAGGAATTATATCACTTTCATATCTCAACCAGATGGTAGTAAAGTCTCTGACACCGATGGAATCCATGATTCTTTGACTGGTTATTTCCAAAACCTCTTCTCTGCAGGAACTCCTCTCATTTCTGCTAATGTGGAGGATTGCATTAAACTTGTGATCACTGATGAGATCAATCAGAAACTCACCAAAGATGTGATGGATGAGGAGGTTTGTCTAGCTCTGAAACATATCCACCCCACTAAGGCCCCGGGCCCAGACGGCTTCCACACCCTCTTCTTCAAACAATACTAGAACATTATCGATCCTTACATCTACAATTTGATGAGGAATATTTGGCCCGGGAAAACAAGCATTTCCGCCATCAATGAAACTATCCTCGTCCTCATTCCTAAAATAAGGAAACCTCTGGATTTCCCTGACTTCATACCCATCAGCCTGTGCAATGTATCTTACAAAATTTTCTCAAAGATCGTAGTTAATCGGCTGCGTCCTTGGTTACCTGCCATTATTTCGGAAAACCAGAGTGCTTTCATGGCCAAGGGACAGATCACTGATAATGCAATTGTGTCTCATGAAGTGTTCCACTCTATGAAAACTCACTCCACCAAAAAAATAGGAACCATGGCTTGGAAAATAGATATGACCAAGGCCTATGATAAATTGTAATGGCCCTACCTAAGAGTCGTAATGCTGATAATGGGCTTCTGTTCTAAATGGATTGATATGTTCATGCAATATGTCTCGACCATCTCTTTCAAAATCAAGGTCAATGGGGATCTCACCCAAGGATTCTCCCCATCCCGGGGCCTTCGACAGGGAGATTCTCTCTCCCCCTTTCTATTTATCTTGGTGGATGATGTTTTTTCTAACCTTATTTCTAGGGCTCCAAACTCAAATTCCTTAAATGGGGAAAAGGTATGCCATGTTAGTCCAGCGGTTTCACATCTTTTCTTCACCAATGACTGCCTCATTTTCTCCAGAGAAACCACTAATGAATGTCGGGTAATCATACATGTGATCCAATAGTACGAGAGGGCGTCCAGTCAGTCAATCAATCACAAAAATTCGGAAATCTCTTTCAGCACAGGGGTACCTCCTTCCAAGAAATAAGAACTCTATGATTATGGAGGCATCCAATTGGTCGAGAAACACCGGAAATACCTCGGGCTCCCCATGGTTATCGACCGCTCCAAAAAAGAAATCTTTTCATCCTTGATGGACAGGATTGAGAAGAAAATAAAAGGATGGATCCCCAAAAAAATTTCCAAAGCCGGCAAGAAGATCCTCGTTAAATCCGTCATCTAGTCTGTCCCCAGCTATTTTTTGTCCCTGTTTAAGATTTCATCGACTGTTTCCAACCTATTCCACACATGCACATCCAACTTCTAGTGGGGGAAGAATGATGGAAGGAACCGAACCCATAGGATTTCCTGGGAGAAACTGTGCAAACCCAAGTCTGAGGGAGGTATGGGATTCTAGAATCTCTTTCACTTCAATGATGCTTTGCTGGCTAAGCAAGGTTGGAGCCAGATTAACCATCCTTCATTTCTCTATGAGCGCATTATTTTTGCTATGTTCTTTCCCCACAAGGACTTACATGTCTCCTCTCTTCGCCCCCGTCCAAGATTCCTCTTGAGAAGCATTTGGGGTGGCCCGTATCCTCCTGGAAAAAGGGATGGGCTGGAGGATCGGGAATGGCCAAACTGTTAACATTTGGACCGACCCCTGGCTGATGGATGAGGAAGGTGTACGGGCCTCATCCCCTGCCCAACCAGGGTTTGAAGATGCCGCTGTCAGGTGCCTCTTTTTCGATCAGGGTCCTGGATGGTGTCTGGAGAATATTCATGCATTGTTTAATGATAGAGACAAAAGAATTGTCCTGAGTACCCCTGGGTCCCAAACGCAGGACCCGACCATCTCTTCTGGATCAATGACCTATAAAGATCCTACACAGTGAAGTCCAGATACTGGATCTCCATTGGGAACCATTTATTCGATTGCTATGGGGGACCCTGGAAGTCAATTTGGAAACTCAATGTTCCCCCAAAAATCTGCCACTTCTGGTGGCAGGTGTGCACGGGAACACTTCCTACCATGATCCTTCTCGCCTTTCGGTACATGTACAATGTCGATTCTTTCCCTTTCTGCCCGAACGTCCCAGAATCTCCCCTGCACACCATCATCCAGTGCCTAGGGGATAAGGAAATTTGGCACAAATGGGGCTCCGCTGTAGCCACTTCACCGGCCATGGCCTCTGACCTCCCATGCTTCCTGATGCAATGGTGCTCCTCCTTCTCATCAGCTAAAGTAGGCTCCCTTTGCACCCTGGCCTGGATCATCTAGGTCTATCGCGACGAGGCAGTTTTCAACCATGTGCACAGAACCCTCGAATTCTGGATTGAACGGGCCTCTTTATGGATTGAGGGCTCGAAACACCACAACGGGCAAAATAAGCCCTTTGGAACCCCTTATTGTCCCTCCCCCTGGTGTCTGCCTTGTGAGGGGATTCTTAAGATTAATTTGGATGTGTCTATCCCCAAGGATGGGCATGTCTCCCTCGACATCCTGGCCCAGAATCATCAGGGGAAAATCATTGTGGCCAAACGTGAATCACACTTCGCTCTTTGGGAACCTGTGGTGGCTGAGGCAACTTCTATCCTTCCAGGTTTGATGCTCACCAAGGATCGCGGATGGGATAAAATCAACCTCGAATCATATTGTCTCACCATTATCAATGCTATCAATTCCAACGACAGCGGCCTCCAGTATTTTGGATCCCTCACCAGGAGAATCCTATCACTCCGTCAAGGCTACTTAATCTGTACCTTCTCCTTTACTAAAAGGGAAGGTAACAATGATGCCCATCAGTTGGCGGCCTCAGGCCCCTTTGATGTTAACTAGCTCTCGCAGGACCATTTCCCTTCATGTCTTTGCGATTGTACATTCGATGATCTCCGAATTTAATGAATCTGTATTTTTAAAAAAATAATATGGATAATGCATCAATCTATACTAATTTCAAGAGGAATATGGGTTTTGTTGAAACCACCTCTTTTTGGATACAAAATTAACACAGATATATTTTGTTACATCAATTATATGGATAAGGTATAGGTTATAAAAGACCATAATTTCTAAATTATTCTTCCTTTATGGATCACATTAGACATGGTACCTCTATCCAAGTAGAGTTAATGGTATTCTACTTTGGCCTGAAACTATTTCAATAAAGGAATATTACCCGTGTAATCATTATACAAGGTCTAATGATCATTATTAACTTTTTAAAGAACATGGAATCATCCCATTGGTCAGTCTGATATCTTTTATGGGAATGTGCTTCATAAGATGAAGGGATCACTAAAATATCTCATACCTTGAGAGAAGGAAACGTGATTTAGTAATTCCTAGACCTTCGTAGTTAGTTTAATAATGATGTGGAAGTCATTACATCATCGAGAAGTCTACCTTTGGTCTGAAAATAGTTCTCTTGTGCTGATGATATGGGTTTATATTGTTTTCACCCAACCTGATTCAATGTATTTCTATTTCTCTTTTCCCACTTGTATATTGACATTTTTTATTTTAATAAATACTGATTTTATATAACAATTGATTCTATTTTAACAATGAATTATTTATTATTACTCCAATAGGAACCTCTTTAAAACTTTATCTTGATGAATCTTAGGAACCATTTTATTAAAAACAATACAATTGGATTATTGGAAGATTGATATACATTAAATCTAGTCAAAAAAATATTATATTCTCTATGTTTCAATGAACATGGTTACAAAATTATCTGAAATAATACAACTTCAAAATAGTTTCATGGATCTTCAATTATTGGAAGGGATCATTAGAACATAAAATTTTATATCCTTTTGGATCTGAATATAATTTAAAGAGATATTCGGATGTATACCTTAGAGGTTTCATAATATATAGAAACATTACTTATAAAACTTTTCACTTACATGGTGAATCTCTAGTTTCTTATCCTAACAATAAGAAACATTTGGTAAATCTTTCTCCTAATTAATTAGAATATATAGGGTTTGAATGTTTTTATCCTCAATTTTTGGGGATAAAACACATACTCATTGATTTCAAAATAAATTTCACTCAATCACTAATCTTATATGATAATAATAATTCTATTTCTTTATCAAATAATCTTGGGAATCACTCATGAACCAAGAACGTAGGTATAATACACTAATTCGTTTTGGTTCATGTATAAAATGAATATATAGTTCTTGAATTTATCAGAATTAAAAAAAATTACAAATATTTTTATCAAACCTTTACATTATGAATGATTAAAATATATAGAATGGAATATTATTATGATTGTTTAAAAATGAACTTTTTCTCTTTTATTCATCTAAACTTATTATGATGAAAAAATAATAGAAAACGGGGGAGGACACTTATCATATATAATTTCACTAACTTTCCTTGAAAGATTAATATATAATTCAAAAAAAATCAATAGAATAAATTTATATATTTTAAAATCATTTTTTCATATGAACGATCTAGTTTTGAAATAAAAAATTCAAAACACTATCGATGTGTATAAAAACGAATATTTATCTTACCAAAATAATCTCTAAAGAACATTTAATGATTTTTTTCAGGAATTATATATCGATTACATTTTTTTACCAATATAGTTTAACCTTTTATTTTAAAATTCAAAATGTGGAAAAAAAACCAACATGCATAGAAAATCGGGATCTATATTTTCAAATGATACTCTGTGATTTTTATTCCTATATAGGAACAAGATAATACCATCCCTCAGTTTTAATATCAATAGCTCATATTCAAAAATATTGAGTATATAATGAGTAAATGACCCCCACAACTCATAATAGTCGTTTTATTTTGAAGACATTCTGAACTCTCTCCATACATTTCAATTCATTTTCAAACCTTCTATATTTTAAATATTATTGATTGATGTATTTATTAGTTTGGTGTTTTGATATATTATTTTCAGAATATTAGTCAATCCAAATTGGTATGACCATTATGATTCACTACGAAATAAATTTATTCAATTCTATGGGGGGGGAATTAATATACTTTTTAATTCTATGATTGGTCAGTAATTTTATTGCACATTATTATATGAAACTCTGGAAGGAGTGAAAATAAAAAATCAAAATAGAAAGGTATGATTTCACAGTTTATTTAAAATTGTTTTATGTTTCTGTAATAATTTTGTTCATACAAGAATATCGTTTTATATATCAAATGCTTTCAGATTAATCTGGAAGATTCATTAAAGAGAAAGTTATTAATAATATTTTTTATTCAAATGAAAAAATTTACAGGATTTTTAATCTATAATAGGGACAATGGATTGGTTTTAAATGGATAAAAAAAATTTCTATTATATGATTGGGAAGAAAAGGTACTATAAATGTTTGAGAAATAAATATTTTGTAATATATTTATGGTATGTAGATTTTTAATATGGTTTAATTCATATGGTACTATTTTGAAGTAATTCACTTTGAATTTTATGTGGTAAAACTACTTCCTTATTGTCATATCTTGAATGTGATTCTTTACATAAATTTATGTATTTTTATGGTGTTGAATTCATAAATTATTCAATGTTTATGGAAAGTCTGTATGGTACTAAAAAATTTTCAGAGATGAAAATTTCGTACAATTATAAAGAATAGGGGTTCATCCATCTAAAATATAGATTTTATTACATGTTTAACAAAGTAAAATTATAAAACTATCAACAAGTGAATTCCTCATGGAACCTATATAAGTAAATATTAATCTATAATAATAAAAGGAAGTGAAGGTGGCTCTATTATTTATAATGAAATAGATTATAAGATCTAGGGAAAAGAAACCAAATAAAAATGCATGGAGGTGGAAAGTAATTTGTAATGACCCTAAACCTAGTAGCTCAAACCCAATTGTTTCTTTATTTCAATGGAACTGGATACAAGGGATTCCATCCCAAAGTATTAAGAGTTTTTATTTGTGGTAAACTATATACAAACATGATTCATATATTATATATGAAATATGAAAACATATCTAAAAAATATTATTTCATCCATGAAATATGTTACAATATCCTTATTCATATACTAGGGAAAAGAAAAAAAATTAATAGTGATCTTAGATATTAATTAAGGGTTATGTACAGTAGAATATATATTAAGTAAATAAGGAATAATAAATATTAAAAGTTAAATAATTAAAAATTCATGATGTTAATCAATAACCTGATCATGAATAATAATATGGAAGAAACAGTTGATGAAAAAATAATTCCTTATAAATAATCACATGATATTTAATCATATCCATATATATAAAAATTATTTAAACAATCACATGGAAATCAATAACTAATTTCATTTTTATGTAATGAATAATCTTATATATCTTAAACATACCATATAGGCCTCTTTCTAAGAAATCATAAATATATCATCATGCCCTTGTGCCAAGATAGTTTAATCTATGAGTATGTATACACCAAAACCCCATTTAATAAGTTTGGCCAACCGGTTTATCTCATCATACCCTTAAATACATCAAGGAGAATTATAATTTTTGGACCCACCCATCATGTAATATGTTCAATGAATTAATCATATGAATAAACAACTAAACATAATCAATATTCTTTAAAAATAAATAAATATCTATATTAGAAGAATTGGAATACAAAAGGTCATTACATTCCCTAGTAATGTTGATCAAAAACTATCTAGGTATATAATAAGGATTATATAATTAGAAAATATTCACAATTGATCCTATGTACAATGATTATTTTTTTAAATCAATAAATATATATACCATAAATATATATTTTAAAACATTCTTGAGAAAAATAATCTTTTCAATTAGATATTTATTTTTAAAATTAAAAAACTCTATAATATTTGGAATATTTTTTATTTGAAAAAAAAATAATGGAAACTTTTAATGTAAGCTTCAAATAATTGATCAATAATGATGGTGAAAAACTTTTTTCATGTTTAGTACATGGAAACAAAGATTTATTTCACATTTTAGGTAAAAAATTAAAATTGTACCTCATTCAGAAAAAAACATGAAGATTCCTTTTAAATTTATTTATAAAAATTTTAAAATGGGTAAAAATATTTTTAACCAATAATAGTAGAAGAGTAAAAAAATTCTTGAAATTTTTTTAATAAAATAATGGACATGGATGAAAATTATTCTTCAGAAAATAAAAAATAAATTTGATTTTACTTTAAAAAATTATTTCAATATTTGAGTATTTAAAAGATGAAAATGAATCTAAAACTATTAATTTTTAAAAAATAACCAAAGTAGAATAAAATATATTTGTTTTTAGATAGATATATCTTATAATTCCCTCAGTATATACTTGAACATAAATAATCTCATATAATGATGAGATTGTGAAATTAATATTTAACACTATTTATAACTTTTGAATAATAATCTCGATGAAGTAAATAAATAAAAATTAATATTTAAATTCCATGAATATAAAGAGAATTATGATATTTCATATAAAAGTGGAAGTTTATACACTACATGAATGAATTATGTTTTGAATATGACATATGTCTCACGGGATGAGAAGTGAGATAAGAAACCCTTATAAAGATTGAAACATTGAAGTGAGATTTATTCAATGTAGTGTAATGTGTGGAAAATTTAAATCCACAAAAAATAAGTGTAAATAAAATACAATAAAATCATAGGTTATTAATCTTCACATAATATATTCAAATAATTAGATGTATAACCTTACAAAAATAAATTGAGATAAGATACCCTTACCTTAGGTCTAAATCATCACATACATTCCTATTATATTCATGAATAATAAACTTATGTTAATTATTTTCTTTAATTTAAACCTTTTTTAGGTTTATTATTCATTTTATTTTATTTATTACCATGTTATATTTATTTACTTAATCAATTAATTTCACATTGGATTTTTTGAAAATATTTGGTTTGTGTGTCCAAAGAGAATTCGTTTGGTTGATTGTGATAAAAATTTTCATTGTTACAACATCTACAAAATAATAATCTTGAAAGAATTAAAATTTTTATATATCAATTATAAATATAAAAACAACCATAAAATAGGGTTATGAAATATTATCTATGTTATAATCATGGAGACGGTAAGTCATACGTACGCATGAGTAAAATTTTCATTTCTCAATGATCATGGTGGAAAGAAATTAAGAAAAATATTTTATCATTATAGAAATTTAATTATATCATAAAAAACTTATTATTTAATTTAATAAACTTATATATATCATCAATATGATGTGGTAATTAATAAAAAATAACTTCACTTCACGAAGGTAGTAATCCAAACGTACGCACAAAAGACGTTATCATTTTTAAATGTATGGAAAGGTAATAAAGTAAATGATATGATAAAATTTAAAAATGATAAATATTTAATTAATTATATATTTATAAACTATAAATCCATCATTTCAACTATCTGGGAGAGATGCTGATAGAAAAATAAGTACATCGGTTTATAAGGTGGTAGTCCTCCATACACAAGAGGAACAGTTTAGTTTTCCATTTGATGGAAGATGAGATGGACATATGATATGAAATTAACAAGAAAACATATTATTATATGGAATATAATTTTATTATTATTTAGAAATGTTTGAATAATATTTCAAAGAAATAAAATAAAATTAAAATTAAAACATTTAGTTTATAGTTATACCTATTCTTCGGACAACCTCAATTTCTTTACACCTTAACCCTTTAAAGTTTATATTCTAAAAAAATACTATTAGAATGTGGAAAGTTTTTTTATAAATGGATTTGTTTTATTATTGGATGATATAAATTTTTCATTATGTGTGAAGAAAATGACACACTGGGTTTCCTTTTATAATGAAGGGAGGAGATTTCATGGAATTTCATAAAGAGAAAAATTAATATAAATAAATTATTATGATTAATTGCCTAAAAATTAATGTAATTATAATATAATATGGTTATGAGTCAAAAAATCTCATTAAATTAAAAATATACATGTTTAGGTGAATTTCTCACTCATGTTTGTTTTTTCAACCCTTCGTTATCCCTTTTAACGACTACCAAGATAAAAAAGTTTTTCACTCATTAGGAGTCATCACAGTTTCTATAAAAGTAAAATTGTCCCATAAATGTATCATGTTTGATATGTTAGACCATATAAAAATAAATTAGTTGATTATATTATTTTATGTAATTTTAAATCATTTAATTAAATATTATTGATTGTAAAATATAATTAATTTCATTTCTAGATATATTCATTTAATTTGACTATCAAAATACATGGAAGTAAATTAATTTGAAAATAATAATATCACACATCCCTAACATGTTATATTTATCTATAAATTTTTTTACACATTAATTAATTCAAATTATACTACTCTTATTATTTTTGGAATCATTTATTTTATGTCTCTATTAATTGAATAAATACTATGTCGGTATTGCATAAGAATTTAAGATAATTATTTTATCACTAAAATCATATATTAATTTCCATGATAAAAAATAATTTATATTTAAGATATATATTTATAGTCTAAAATAATTTTTTTTAGTCACTATCACAAAATATTAAAGATATTAAAAGAGACAAAGTTACATTTTTTCACATTGTCTTTTAAATAAATATTATAAAGGTCCAAATCGATGAAATAAGGTATGAAGTTTGTATATTTTAAAAAAATGGATGTAAATGGAATAAATAAACTCATAAAATATGATAAAGTCACGTTTTAGGGTCATTTTTTATACTTTATCATATTATTTTTAACCTAAATTACCTGATTTACCCTAACCGTTGTGACACTTATTTATTATACTTACTATTCAAAATGACCAAAAATAAAACTGACCAATTTAGAAAATTTGGACCTAATTATTAATAATATGTAATCCATTTTTTATGATTCAATTTCTATAATAAGTATAAATTAATTTTACATTTAAACACAAAATGTATTTAAAATAAGTTTCTAGAAAAATGTATTTTTTGTATTAAAATGTTTTTAAAATAATTTAAACTATTAAATTGATTTCAATTAATATAATTATATTATTAATAATATAATAGAACTAGTTTTAATTTTAATTCATTTTAAAAAAAAATTCTTTTAAAATCAATGAAACAAATATATTTTTCAATGAAAATCTGTATTTTCCCAATTCATTTGAAAATCAATACTTTCATAAAAATCTAAAACATTTACCCTAAGATAATTATGATATTATGATTTCAAAAATGAATTTTTTTTTGAAATGTATTTTGTAATATTTTTAAAAATTAATTATATTATTTTATCACAAAAATAAATAAAAACCATTATTAAAGAAAGAATATTTTGGAGAATAAAATGTCTACTAAAATTTCTGTTATTATTTCTTAAAAATTAATCAAGAAATTTTTATTGATTATTAAATTTATATAAATTTCCTAATTTTTTTTATTCATATTCATTCATTACAATTCAACATTTAGGATAAATAATCACATTTTAATACTAATATTTTTTGGTATGTTTAATCTCGGTTTTGGGTGTTGTTTATGCTATTGAATATAGTATTCATTTATAATATCAAGGTGTTATGTTATCCACCCTTTAAAAAATATTACCATTTTAATTTGGAATTTTATTGGTTTTATATTTTTAAAATACCTTTTTTGGGTACCCACATTATAAAAATAGTTAATAAAACATCCTCTTGAAAAGAGGGGAAACAAAGGTCATGTGGAATAACTCATAACTAGGTTTCAAAATATGATAACATTGGTGGGAAGTGAAAATATGGACATAGGGGGAAAATAATTTAAAAATAATGACAGAGATTGACATAGAACATTGATCAAAATAAATTTAATGATCCTCAGAATGTAAATGACCAAAAATCCAAAAAATAATTATGTGTGAAAAAGACCATCGAGTCATCTTGAATGAAGGTAATAGGATAGCATTTTTGTTTCAATATCCATTTCCTAGAGTTTAGGAATTCATTTCCTATATATAATATGAAAATAATTACATATACTTACATGATAAGTATAATTTCGTTCTTTAAACGATTTTAACTAAAGTCTCATATTTTTCTCTAAACGATGAGTTTTCAAGAAGAATTTTCCATGCCTGAATCACTAAAATAAAATTATTGTTAACCATGAGATATATAAAAGGATGAAAATCTATTATTCCTGGATTTAGATATTAAAAAACTATTATTTTTATAAAATGGTAAGAAAATATCCAAAATTCATAAATATTCATACAAATAAATAATTCATTAATTTAAAAAAAATTAACTATAATAACCAAAGTTCAAAATAAACCATTATGTAAATAAGTATCCTTAAAATTATTAAAAATATTCCTAACTAATATCAAATCCCAATTATTATATTCATTTGATCACATATTCTTCTCATAAAAACAAAAAAAATATCACTAAATAACATTAATCATTCTAAAATTATCATATCAAAAATGTATATGTATTTATCATGTATTCTCTAAAATATACTAATCATTCCCAAAAATAATTTCACATTAAAATAATCCATGCTTCATAAAGATAAATAAACCCATATTCCTAATATAAAACCCCATATTAACTAAAAGTATTTCTATATACATTAATTATATAATGTTCTCATAATAGTCAACTTTTTCAAAAATAACATTAGACACAAAGTAATCAAATCACTTTTCAATACATGGTTAGCTATATGATAAATCATATGTTCCAAAATTGTAATTACCCATAATTAACTCAACATCATAAATAAGATTAACCCAAATGGATACTAATTAATTTTAACTGATGTATACATAATGTAAAATCATTCTTCCTCAAGTAATTGTTTCACAAAAACCCATACTAATCTCAAGGGTTATATTACCAAAAATGTCTCCCAAAAAAATCTTAATAATATTACACTTCCTTTAATAAAAATCTAAAACGGGGTATCTATTAATTTAAACATATGATTAAACTTAGACATATCAATATAATACACTTTGGGTTTATCCCATTTGACTATGAAATATCAATGGTTTACATAGGTTTTATTATCTCATAATGGTTGATAATGAAATTGTGAATTAACCCAAGCATATCCCTTGGGAGTATCCAACTAGGTTCATAGTAAAGTTACACTAATTATTCAATATAATAATGTCCAATATATATTCAACCAACTCCTTTCAGGGTTATTATCCCAAAATACATCTTCTCCCAATCAATGTCCACTTATAATATCCATAGAAAGATTTTTTGAGTGGAAAACCAAATAATATCTACCTTACTAAATAAATTATGAATTCATTCTACAATTATACATTTCTTCAATGTATTTCAAAGGGTTATTTTTTCTTATCTATGTTTTCCTAAATCTAGTTTCTAATGTTTTTACAAAACTTTCTCTGATACCATTTGTAAAGACCCTAACCCTAGTATCCTAGAGCCATAAGTTACTTTATTACGTTGGTACTAGAAACAAAAAAATCAGATACCAAAGAAATAAATATGTTAGTATTCTTTTAAAATAAGTTAAATACATGATTACCATATTATTTTGTAAATTTAAAAACATAGCATAAAAAAATTATTTCTTCATTGATATATTTTATAATATTCATCTTCATAGCCTTGTGAAAGGAAAACAAATGGTGGGTGTGATAAAATTATCAATAAGGGTTACATATAGAAGAAACTATGTTGACTTAATAAATAAAAATAAATATTTCCTTGTAAATAACTGAAAACATATTTCACTAATCAATAACATCAGTATGAAGAATAATATGGTAGGAATAAATGCTAATCAAATAATTTCATATAAATAATCACACAAGCTTGAATCTTATCAATGGATATAATAAGTATTCAAATAATCACATGGAAATAAATAAATCATTTCATAATGATGGAATACATAATGTTGAAAATCATAAAATTACCTTCGAGACAAAATAAACATATTTCCAGGGCCTTGTACCAAGATATTTTAAACTATGGGTAAGTATACACCAAAAACCTGTTTAACAAGTTCATACAACTAGTTTTTTTATGATATAACCAATGTATCGATGGGATATATAAGTACAAGACCTATATGTTAAATAAAATCATTAATTCATTTATCAAATTAATAAAAAATAAAAAATAATCATTATCCCATAAAAATCAATAACATTCATTAATGAAAGAACTAGTATATGAAGGTTTAATAGTTTTCCTAGTAAAGCATATCATAAACTACCCTGATAAATAATACGGATGGTACCATTACAATATATTACTGGTAGGGAATATGTAAAATAAATGTTTGTTGTAGTCAATGAATATAAATACAATAAAATATCATGAAAAAATTCTTAAGGAAGATACCCTTTTAAAATTAAAATTCACTTTTAGAAACTAAAAAATTCAAAAATACATGGAAACAAATTTCTCTAAAATTATTCATGGATCCTTTTAAAAGATTATTCAAGTAATTTAGATTTCATTATTGCTGAAAATCGTATATTCTCCAAATATATTAAAATAAGGATTCCCGGCACATTTATAGAAAAAATTCAAAATGTACCTCAATCAGAAAATGAAAAGAAGATTCCTTTGAAAAAATTTATAAAAATTTAAACATGGATAAGAATGAATTTATAAAATAATATTATAATACTAATAATATTCTTGAAAAATTTTAAATTAAAAAATTAATATGGAAGAAAAAGATTCCTGACCAAGTAAAAAGTAATGTTTGTTTTACTTAAAAACATTATTTTGATCTCTTGAGTATTTAAGAGATAAAAATAAATGGAAAACGTATAATTTTCAAAAAAATGGGAAGAAAATATATTGGGTTTAATATAGAAATATATTATAATTACCCAATAAGAGACTTAAACATAAACAATTCTAAATAATGATGATATTTTGAAATAAACCCTTACTATTTTGGTAACTTTTTTATCACAATCACCCTGAAATAAATAACTTAAAATAAATAATTATATATAATTAGTGTAAATAAAATCATGATACATCATATCAATGATTTTAATATATACAACACCTAAATGAATCAAGTTGTGAATATGGTATATGACTCATATAAGAAAAAATGTGACGAGAAACTCTTTAAATGCTCATATCATTTAATTGGGAATTAATAAATGATGTGATTATGTGTGAAAAAATTTAATCCATAAAATATATGTGGAAATAAAATATAATACATTTATAGGTAATTTCCTACATAATCATGTCATTATGTAGTCAATGGATTATAATTATCACCCAATGATGAAAAATTGAGTTAATATACCCTTTACTATAACGAACTAGGATTTTCATACATTGACATTAAATAATTTTTTTAGAATATTTATTTCATTAAAGAAATACACTCTTGAGAACCCTAATATTTTAGTACATTTAGAATGATGGAAACATAAAACTGCTCCATACGTGAGCTATATCATCATCCAATATGTTATTCATATCTAGAACCCGTCTTAGACATATAATACATAATACTTATCTTCATAACATAGGGAAAGGAAACATATTAATGGAAGATATCAAATTATTATTAAGGGAAAGCAATAGAGATAAAAAATCATAAAAATAACATAAGGGTATGAGAAAATG
This sequence comes from Viscum album, assembly GCA_963277665.1. NCBI lineage: Eukaryota > Viridiplantae > Streptophyta > Magnoliopsida > Santalales > Viscaceae > Viscum > Viscum album. Next base: position 1,253,138,588 of record OY728120.1, on the reverse strand, counting down.
ATCATAACATTTGAAAACCATACCCTACATATCAATGATCATAATCACGAGTCATCACATAAATACTGGAAGTTCATCAGACATGATTCATGAGGGAATCAATAATCTTGATCCATGAGAGAATAATATATGTAATTTTTTTCATACACATAAGTGTAAAATATCATTTCCATATTAGTCCAGGACCAATTCCAAGATAATCATTGTGGACAAAGACCTTTCCTGAACCGGGTTCACTCTACATTCTATCCATGTATTACTTAACCAAGTTAAATTCCCATTCCAACCCTATATAAATGAACCCATTTCACTCCCCATTCTTGTCCTGTCTATCTCAAGAAGAATAAATCAATACTCAATTCATTAAAAGGAGATATAGGTCACATTAGTTATATAATGAAATCATACATATGTGTGTCGCAATATCATAAAAATCCATTATACTATAACCCAAGAAATGAAATGGGTATCATATAAATTTCATCATAACATAACATGAGGAAAGGATATAGGCTTCATAATAAATTTATCATAGAATAACCATGAAAAGAAGAAAGTTTAATAAGAATTACCTTTGGTAAAACCCACAGAAGAGAAACAGGTTTCAAAAGGATTTTCTCATGGTAAAACCCATAGAAGAGAAATAGGATTCATAAAAATAATGTAATAAAAATATAAACCTTTGATAGGGGGAATATAATTGGTATCCTGGGATCTTATCCCCATTAAAGGATGGGTAACACCAACAGATGACATCATTTTTGTAGAATAATTTTGAATGATCATTTAAAACCATTCTTGAGGAAAACATTCTTTTTTCGCTTAGAAAAAAAAATTTAAAACATATATCATTTTTAAAAACTTTTTTACTTGTAATTATATTAAAATAATATAAAGTAATCATCTAAGAAATTATTGGACATGAAATAATAAAATTCCATTCATGTTGTTCACATTAAAATGAATGTTCCTTTTACATTTATGGTAAAAAAATAAACATTGTTTTGGAAAATAGAATGATGATTCATTTAAAAAAAATTAAAAATTAAATCATGTGAAAAATGTAATTTAAAAATAGTATTATATTAATTAAATTTTCTTGAACCCATTTTTTTAAGAAAACATGGTTTTGAAGGAAAATATATTTCCGACTGAAGAGAGATAAAAATGTTATATTTTCTTTAAAACATTTTTTAAAATAATATTGATATCCAAATAGTGAAAAAATGGTAAAATTAAATGAATATATAATTAATTACGAAAGGGGAATAAACAAATTGGGAATTATTAAGAGTTTTATCATTAGTTTTCAACATTGGATACTTAGTCATATATAATATTGATAAATGATGAGATTATAACATAACATTTTTATCACTCTTGTAACACTGATTCAAAGGCCCCAAAAAATAATAAAATATAAGGAAAATAAAAATATAATGAGGTTAAATAAATTAAATATATTAAATATAAAAGGGATCTATATATATCTCGTTAAATCATATAGTTTCATAACATAACATACATCCCATGGACGGAAAATTGAGACATAATTCTCTTTCCTTATGTATTGAATTCCATCGCACTCATTAAAACCTCTTATAAAAAATATAAGTTTATTATACATGAATATAAAAACCATATTCATAAATATATATATTCCAAACCAAATATAATTTTATTATAATTTTATACTACATGTTTATTAATTATTCCATGTTAAAGTTATGATTCCTGTAATAACTACTTTGTTTTCCGTAAATGTTTTTGATTTGTTATATTTTTTGTTATATTACATTAATCATGACTTCATCATCTCAATAATTATCACCATGATATGAATATAATATTTATTAACTGTGTATGTATTTATATTAATCCATAAAATTTAGTGATATGAAATGCAACACACTGTTCATAGAGACGGTAGACCGTATATACGCATGAACGTTGTATCCATTTTTTTATCGTATAGAAAGAAATAAAAATAAATGATATAAATATATATATTATCATTTTACTATTATTATTTTGCTTCATATATATCATATATTTCTATTAAACTCATCCTTAATAAATTTCATGTAAAGCATAAACAAATCACATCGCTTCGTTATTCCGTAGTTCTTCGTACTCACAAATGATGTTATCGTATTCCCAAAAATGGAAATCATTAAGGTATGTGTTATTAAATGATTATATAACAATAAATACATCATAAATATCAAATATGTAATATATAAATATCACTTACATCATTATTCCCAACCTTGAAAGGTGGTAATGAAAAAATAAACAATATTTGTTTGCAATGTGGTAGTTTGTCGTACACACGAATTATGATTTCATAAACCATTTAATGGATAGGTGTGTGGTTTTAAGTTGTAACCACAAAATAATATAATATAATAATATGGAATATAGTGGGGTTATTATATAAAAATTATATGAAAATTATTAATTGGGTTTCTTGAAGAAATAAGACAAAAAACTTATGTTGATGAATATTTCCCCTTCATTAGGTGTCTCATGTCGGTTCGCACCAAAACCATCCTTAATTGGATTTATGAAAAAATAAAGGATTATAATATGAGATGAGGTAATTGGATATGTTATTTGGTAATTTATTTGATGTACTATTTTTTATGGTGTGACGAGAGGGGGAGAGTGGGTGGTATTTTATAAATATGGTGAGTGGCACTTTTTTGTAATTATTTTGAAAGCCTGGATTCCATCCTCATTTTTTCCTTATCATGTGAAAACATAATGGAAAAATATTTAGACTAGAAGTTATAGGGTATAAATAAGGCCATTAAATAAGTGTTATATAGGTTGTTATGTCATTTTTATCCTTAATCTTAAAGTTTAGTCCCTTGGTAAACTCATTTTTCTCTTAATCACTATGATTAATTTTAACCATTTTCACTAATAATTTAGTTAAAACATTATATTGAACGTATTATACAGTATAAAGTATTATATTTCAAAATATGGAACCAATTTTTCTAAATTAAATTCATATAAGTAGTATACATTATTCTAAAATTAATCTCACTAACATGTTGCGAAAGAGAGTTTTTTTAAGAGAAAAAGTTCAAACGTTTACAAATATTTTTTATTCAATTTCAACATGAAATTGTTTCCAATTAAATAAATTGTATTAATAGATTCATAATTGAAAAAAATATTCTTTAAATCCAAATTAAAATATAATTAAAATATATAAATAAATTTAAAAATAGGCATTTTCCAATTATGATGCAGTATTTTTCAGTATGCATTAAGAAATGAAACTTTTCAGAAAAATCCCCAAAAGTAAGCCCATGATAATTTTTAAGTTATTAATTTTAAATTTAATTTTATTTTACCAAACTAATTTTCTTAAAGTTTCACAATTTATTTAAATTTTTATTCACAAAAATATGTAAAAGGCCATGTTTTTAAAAAATAGCATTTTTAAAACATATAAAGACTACTGAAAACTATGTATTTTATTATAAAAATATTTTATTTATATAAAATATTATTTTTAAGAATTAGTTATTACTATTTATATTACTATTTTTAATGAAATGATTATAAAATTAGGGTCTAAAAACTATAGTATTTCATTGTTTCATTGAAACTCAATGTCTCGTATAACACTTTGTAAGATGGTGTTCCTTGTAGTGAAAGATAAACTTAGTTTTTCATATAACATAATCTTAAAATATGGTAGCATTAAACATAATCCATCAAATAAATTGAAATTTTTTTGAAATAAATATTCATTAAAAATCATGGTGTTGCATTCTACCCATTCAAAATGAATTTATTGCTCGAAATTCATCACTATGATGCAAAAAATGAGGATACTTCTGCCTCATCATATCCTCTAGTTCACATAAAGCTTCTTAAAACTTGTGGGTTGACCACAAAACATTCACTAGGTGAGTGGTATTTTTCATACAAATTTCTCTGTATGATCCAAAATCTCCACTGGTTTTTCCTCATAAGAAAGATCATGCTCTAGTGGTATAAACTCTGAGTTCTATACATGTTTATGGTTAGATATATACTTATCCATGACAGATATATAGAATCCATTTTGAACTTGAGGGAGGTTTTTTGGAAGCCCCAAGTGATATCCTACCATCCCAATTCTATCAATAATTTCAAATGGACCGATATAACTAGTGATTAGTTTCTCGTTCATCCTAAATCCCAAAACACTATTCCATAAAGAAATTATTTGAAATAGATTCTTACTAATTTGAAATTATAGATCTAATCAATTATTACCAAAATAACTTTTTTACTAAATTTTATCTACCTTTGTATTCTTCTAAATTGATCTAACATTCTCTACCATTTCTGGAGATATCTAATATCCCAATAGCTTTCTTTATCCAAATTCATTCCATCACATTAAAGCATTATATTTCTTTTGATGCAGGCTTCATTAGGATCCATCTGAATGCTCAAGAGAAAGATATTTTTTTAATATAACTCAATTAGAGGAAGGTGTTGATCCCAACCACCTTTTAAATCCAAATAACAATATCTTAACATATCCTTTATGTTATGAATTATTCTTTCAAACTGACCATCTATTTGAAAATGATACATTGTAATGAAACTCAATTTTGTATCAAGATCTTTCTAAATACATATCCAGAACATTGTGGTGAAACTTGTATCTCAATTAGACACAATGTAATTTGGTAATCCATGCAACCTTACCACTTCCTTAATCTATAACCTGGAAAGATGATCCAAATAGAATTATCCTCTAATAGCGATGAATTCTAATTACTTAGTAAGGATATCGACTACCACCTAGATAGAATTGTTCCCTTTAGAGTTTTTTGGAATTCAATAAGAAAATCAATTGTGTTTTTCTCCAATTTACATTCCATTATGGGTAATTGATGAAATATCCCCTTATACTTTTTCCTTTTTCCCATATCATATTTACATATCAAGCATCGAGATACCAACTCTATGATATCTCTGTTCATTTCATCCCACTATAAGTATTATTTTAAATATCTATACATATACGGACATCCAAGGTGAATAGAGAATGAAGAACTATGAGATTACTCTAATAACTCAATCTTCATGTCGAATATGGAAGGAACACATACATGATCATTGAACCTTATCATTCCATCATGATCAAGGTTAAACTTAGGAACATTTATAATCATATTTTTAGCTCTATATCTTTCTTATATGACACTTTAATCTTCAAATAGATAGATGGTTTGACATTCAATTGAGAAAGATACTATTTTTCCCCTTCCTTCAAGATGTCTAGATCCATCGTTTATAAATCTATAAATATTGGATCATTATTTATCCTCATCATGGATATGATATCATGATCCTTTAGACTCAAATAATAATCCACCATGTTCGCTTTCCCAATGTGGTAAAGTATTAAGAAGTAATAATCTTTTATTATATCTAAACATCTTCTCTAGTTCATGTTTAACTCATTTTTTGTGAATGTATACTAAAACAAATTATGATCGATATATAAATCACACATTTTTCCATAGTGATAATGCCACCATATCCTTAATGAATAAATTACTACACCTAACTAAAAATCAAGATTTGGGTAATTTTTCTTATTAATATTCAATTTTCATGAGTCATAGGATATAACCATATTATTATTGAAAATAAAAAATCACAATACCTTCTTGTATTCATCACAATATATTATAAATCGTTCTCTACTATAGAGTAATGTAATAATAGGTGTGTTGACTAACCTTCTCTTAAGTCCCTTCAAATTTTCCTCGCATTAATATTACCAAAGAAACTTAGATCTATTATGAGTTAACTTATTTAGAGGAATATATATTTTTGATAAATTCTCTAAAAACCATCAACAGTATCCCACAAAAGGAATATGACTATAGATCCCAATCATCATTATTGGTATGGACCAATATTAAATTACATGAATCTTTGATTGATCTAATAATATACCCTCTCTTAGGATTATGTGACCCAAAAATGAATCCTTTTACAACAAAAACTAACACTTTGGAAATTTTTCATATATTTTATCCTTCCTTAGGCTATTTAGTTTTATTCTCAAGTTGTATTCATGAAATTCCTTTGTCTTTGAATAAAGAAGAATATTATCTATAATGACTACAACAAATAGATCAAGTTAATATCTAAATACTCTATTCATTAAATCTATAAAAATAGAAGGGGAATTAGTAAGACAAAAAGGAATCACTATATATTCATAGTGTAATTTCCTTATTTGAAATTTCATCTTGGGTATATCATCGTTCATGACCCTCGATTGATGATATCAAGAATGAAGTTCAATCTTGAAAAAGTATTGAGATCCACCAAATTCGTCAAAAAGTCATCAATATGGGGAAGTAAATACTTGTTCTTAATATTGATATTTTTCATCTCCTGGTTATCATTGAAAATTCACATTTATTCATCATTATTTTTCACAAAAATAACAGGATCACCCCAAGGTGACACACATGGCCGAATGAATCTCTTATCAAGTTTTTCTTGGAGTTTCTTATTCAATTCCTGCAACTCAATTATATATATTCTATAGTGATTCATTAAAATTGGATTGTTTCAAGGTATTAATTCTATTTATAAATAAACATCATTTTTTGGTAAAATAAAAGAAAACTCTTCAAGAAAAACATCAAAAAATTCTCAAAAAAATAGGCATATCATCAAAGTTCAGTTTCCCCCAACCATCTGAGATAAACACCCCTTATGAATGGGAATTAAGAACAATAAACTAGATATAATATCCATTGGAATTTCATACTTATTATCCCATTGATTGATGATCATAGGTTGGTTTAGATATAAAACATAAAATTCCATCCTTGAAAATTGATGTGGGATTTATGCTGAGAATTTCAACCCATGCATTTGATGACATAAAGTTCAACTAGCGGATGAATGAAAAAACTTTCAGGAAGCACACTACCACCAAAATCGACCAGAGAGGAATCATAAACTTGATATGAGATCATTATACAATGGTAACTTTCATAAATAATTGGATATATAATCATTTGTGTGGAATCGTCATACCCTTAAAATTATTTTCATATGAATTAATCGGTAGACCTAGAGTCAAAAAAGACATTAGCAGTTCTAGATTGGATCATATTTCTACTTTTCACAACGTCATTATTTTACCCTACATCATAAATAGTAATCCTAGGATATTTCCCCATTTCCTCAGTTTAATCTGTTGTTGGCTTCGATCATCATCCTTAACCCTATGGTTTTGGGAAGTCGTTATCATAATTACCATTCTTTTAAAAATTGAAGCATTAAAGTTTGGGATGTGCATTCAGTGTAGATTTCACTCTATTTTCATCATTAGCCATCTTCTTCCCATCACTTCAGCAATAAGTTTCTTGATGACCTTCCATTACACAATTATAACATTTACTTGTCCCCCAAAGGAATTTTAATCCATGATTCTTCCTACACTTAGATAATAAGTGAATCTTATCTTATTCTCTACATGGTTCATAGATTTTTATTTGAACTACATATTCCTTTTCATGCCAAAACCATGAGATTGATATGTAACACCAACATCAATTTCCACCTTGATTGAAAAAAAGAACAATATATTTATAGATATTGATGTGTATTATGGATAAACCCTTTAGATACTTGGTTTTATAACACTAAAGAATTGATTTACCATTCCTTTAGGTTGGATGATAATTCCAGAAGCATACCTCACAAGTCTTGTATAATTTTCCTCATAGGTACTAGTGGATTCATCATTCAATTTCTTTATCTTGATGAACCTTTTCTCTATATTCATAAAAATAATAAAAGGAAATTAATTATTGAAAAATAATTTCTTTAACTCAAACTAATCCATGGAGTTAATTTCTTCTTATTGCATCATATTATTGATACGAGTCTACCATTGATCTGTTTCACCTTCTGAATGGTAGACAGCCAAAATGACTTTTCATTTTCTGAAATTAGAGAATGAAAAATATATTTTTAGGGGATTGATCCATTGTTCATGAACTAGTGGATCAGGATACCCACTGAAATAATTTGGATGTTTCCTCATGAAGGACTCACTAGAATATTGTTCCATATTTTATTCATTTTGGAAGTCTATCATGATTAATAGTTTGAGAAATCTGTGTGAGAAGATCAACATGATTTTTCATTCCATCTCCCATAATATTTGGATTATCTAGAAAAAAATCATCTCTTTTTCTATCATACATATCATTAATGGCGTTCCATCAGGTTCTAGCCATTGACTAAAACCAAAAATCATAAATTAAGAAACAATAATCATAGTGGGGAACCACATTATCTTGAAAATAACTTATAAGGTGTCTAAATTATGAAACATTATTTAATTTAAGACACCATAGGTTTATCCTAGGTAATTAATTTTCATATTCTATTTAAATCCTTCATAATGGTTAAATATATTTTGAATTTCAAAAACATATCACCCGGGAGTGTCAAACAAGGTGTGCAACTAGGCCCATTTTCATGCACCAGATCTTGACTGATTCTATCTTAATATGGTTTTTGGGGTTTTTTCCCTAAGAAAATAATTTCCATAACCACATACACTTGTAATACTTAGATAGGGATGTATTTATAAGAAACCACTTGCCCAATATTTTATGAAAATTCTACTACATTTTCATATACATTGACACATTATTAAACATATCTTTAGACATGTCCTTAAGGATCCCACTAAGGTTTTATCATCCTATTTTCAAAAGGTTAAATAAACCTTCATTATGATGCCAAATATAATGACTCAGTATTTTTATCCTAGATATTATATATGTTTTTTAGAATATTTTTTTCAATACATAAATACGTGTCTGAGAACTGTAATATTTTAATGCCTTTAGAAACATTGAAACATAAACACTTGTCCATATTTGAGCTACGTCATCTCCCAATACATTTTCTAAAACTATAACACTTATTTATACATATCGTTCATAATATATATCTTCTAAACCTAGGAAAAGGAAATATAAGAAAGGGTGAGATGAGATGCTCAGTAAGTGAAAACATGGGAGATACCTAAGCATAACAACAACATAAGTGTATAGGAACCTCAAAACAACATTTTAAAGCCTTACCCTATAGACAAAATATCATTATCATGAGTCATGGAATAAATATTGGTAGTTTTTAAGACATGATTCATAATGGAATCAAATAACATGATCAATTAGAATATAAGTCCTGTATTTTTTGGAATACACATAAGAATATAAAATCATTTCTATATTATTCAAGTCTCACTGTCAAGACCATCATAGTGGAAAAATTATTTTACGGAACTATGTTCAGTCCCCATTTCAGAATTGTATTACTAAACATGTTTTACTTCCAATCCTAGTCCTATCTTATTGATATGATTTCACTCCACATTTAAGTCATATTTATCTCATGATAAAAAAAACCGTTACCCCTGCATTAGAGGGATATATAGGTCCCACCCTTCACATAATTATGTCATAAATATATGTTCCACAAAATAATAATAATTCATAAAATAATAACCTATAAACTTAAATGGGTATCATAAAAATTTCATCATATCATAATATGTGGAAAATATATAGGTTTAATAATCATTTCATCATAGAATAAACCATGAAAAGAATTAGTTTTCATAATCATTTCCTTATGCTATGACACGTGGAAGAGAAATGGGTTTCATAACTATCATGAAATCAAAAAAAAATAAAAAAAAATAAAAAGGAATAATATGAATGGTATCCTAATATCATTTCTCAAGGGAGGCACGGGTAACACCAACAGATTTCTTTTTAGATGGAAAATAATTTTGAAATATTACATAAAACCTTTCTTGGGGAAAATATTGGTTCCACATATAAAAACTATTTTTAAAATAGAAAACATTTTGGAAACCCTTTTTCTTTGAAAATAACTGTTGGGAAAAAATCCCTCAAGGTAAAATTGGAGTACTTTTGGGTTGATTGTGTTTGTTGACAAAGAAGGTTTTCATGGAGAATTATCAAGTTCCCGAGAATTTTTTGACAATCCTTGTTGACAAAGAATGATGAAAAAGGAAAAGACGATCTGGTGGCGGTACAAAAGAGCAGTACAAGGTGGCACCATTTCCCAGTGTTTGCCAAATTTTTGGGGTCCAAAATTTGGATTTTGGTGAGCATCGGGAAAATAGGATTTCCATGAAGATCATAATTTAATATGGAAAAGGCATGAATTTTGCGAATATAGGATGCAAGGTTTGGATATCGCGAAGACCAGAAGAATGGAGGCGGTGAGTCTTCATGATTACGACAAGCTTCGCGAACGGCAGACGCTGAAGCGCATCGCGGCGGTGAAGGGCTTTGCAAGGGAGCTTCGTGGCGATGAAGAGCATTGCGAGGGAGCTTCGCGGAGAAGGCATGAAGAAATTGACGGAATTCTTCACGATTACGACGAGCTCTGCAATCGGAAAATTTCCGTGGTGCTTCGCGATTTGGACAGAATTCTGACAGAAACTTCGGTGCTTCGCGATTTGAGATGACGTGGCGTTGACTTCGCGCGGAAAGTTAGAGGGTCGGTGGAATCGTATATAAATAGAGGTCGACCCCCTCTAGAGAAAGAGAGAGAATTTTCAAAGAAAATCTATAGCTCTAGGTTCGCAGAGGTGGTTTGCGAAGGCAGTGTGCTTCGCGAAAGGGGAGCTTCGCGGCGGCTATTCTAGCTCCGCGAAAGGCGTGTGCCCCACATTGGCTCAGTGAGCTTCGCATAGAGGCAGGAGCTCTGCGACGGCCTAATCATTGTGAAGGTCTGTGCATCGCGAGATTGATTCATGAGAGAGCTTCGTGAAAAGGCATGAGCTTCGCGAAGGCTTGTTTGAGCTTCGTGAAATTGGGAGCCTTGTGAAGTAGGGTGCTTTGTGAAGGTGTTTCCAAAGGAATTGCCCATTGGTTAAGAGGAAAAGTGGTATTCATCAGTGGATTAAATTTGGACTATAACAGAGCATCCATAAATAGTTAAATATGCATGTATTCATACAAATGAACAGACCTACAGGTCTATAAACTGTGAGTGGGTTCCCTTCTAGAGTATTGAGCTTAGGAAGAGGAAGAAGGTGATCCTCTCCACCGGAAGGGAGCCAGAGAGAGAGAGAAACAGGGAGTGACCCTTGGGAAGCAGTGAGCTAACCCTAAACTTTGTAAAGGCAGTGATCCTGGGCATAGAAGTGACCTAGCCCAGACATTATTTGCAGTGATCCTTAGTGGATTTGGTACAGCGGCACATCACCGTTGTATACTCCTTGGACGTGGCCCAGTGAGGGTGAACCAAGTAAAAATCTATGTGTCTACCTGGTTGCATCCCTGAATTGCATCTAAAGCATAATCATAAAATAAAGATAAAGAGAAGTGATCAAGATAAACACATAAGAGCAAACGAAGTGACCCTTGTAATAAAGAGGTCAAGATCCAGTGGGGAAGAAGGACTTTTGAAAAAGAATATCCATACCCTGATTCACCCCCCCTCTCAGGGTATATAGGCCCCTATTGGTCCTAACAATAACATTTAATTTTTATAAAGTAATATTCTAATAAATTATTTTTCATGAAGTTGTAAAATATATTTCCAGTCATATACATTAAAATGAAGGTTCATTTCACATTTGTGGTAAAAGCTAAACGAGCACTGTTTTTGGAAAATGATAGAAAGATTCCTTTCTAAAAATTTATAAAAATTTAAACATGGGTAAAAATTTATTTTAAAAATAATAATAAAGTAGACAAAAAATTAAAAACATTTTTAGAAAAATATTTTTTTGAAGGAAAATAGATTTCTAACCAAATAGAGAAAAAATTACTTTTATAAAAAACATTTTCTTAATTATATTGATTACCAAATAAGGGGGAAATAGTACCATTATGTGAATATATAATGAATAACCATAGGGGAGGAAAATTAATGAGAATTATTAATAGGTAGATCATGAGATTTCAATATTGGATACTTAACCATAAAAACTCTTAATAAATTATGAGATTTCAACCTAAAATTGTTACCACTCTAGTAACATAGTTTTATAATCCCCATGAATGAATAATATATAAAAAACTTAAAATATCATGATTATGAATAAATTCATTGTATTACATGTAAAACTTTTTTATATAGACCTCATGAAATAATATAGGTGGAAAACATAATGTACGTCTCATGGAAAGAAAATCCAGACAAATTTCCCTTACCATAAGTCTTGACTTCTATCATACTCATTAAAACATCCAATTTAATCAATATAAGTTTATTATAAATATATCATTTAACCATATTAATATATTTCAATCCATTTTTGATTTTATAATAACTTATTATTACCTATTTATTAACAATTCCTTGTTAAATTTACATTTCGGGTAATAACTGCTTTTTTTTACAAAAATGATTTGTTTTTTTTATATTTTTCATTATCTTAATTCAGTAATGATTTAATAATATCAATAATTATCACCAATATATAAATAAATTATATATTAGTTATGTATGTATATATTGTAATCCATAAAATTTAGTGATAGGAAATTAAATACATTGTTCATGGAGATGGTATGTTGTACATACGCATGAACATTGTTTCCATTTTCTTTTCATTTTGAAATAAGGAAAAGTAAATGATATATTTATATATATTATCATTAATGTTACATTTTAATTCCATATCTATCACATATCTCTCTTAAAACCATCCTTAATACATTCCATGTAAATTTTGGATGATTCACATCGCTTCACAAGGCAGTAGTACTTTGTACACTTGAAGGACATTATCACATTCCCATAAAATAGAAATCATGAAGTTATGTGTTATAGAATGGTTATAAAAGACTAAATACGTAAAAAAATATCATATATTTCATATATAAACATTATGTCTGTCATTATTCCCTAACCATGAAAGTTGGTAATGGAAAAAATGAATGGCATCGGTTCGTGAGGCGGTAGTCTGTCATAAACACGAATGATGATTTTGTAATCCATTTGATGGAATTTTTTCTAGTTGTAGGTTATAATATTAACATAAATACTTCTAAATATATTTAATATAACTATTTTATTATATAATCCTGATATAAAAATAATTTAATGGTTTTGAGAAATAAATAAAACAAAAACATTTGTTGATGAACACTACCTCTTTTGTGGGTATCTCCTATTGGTTTGCACCGAAGGACTTATTTGGTTTAATTTATACTAAAAGAAGTATTATAGGATTATATTAGGTAATTGGATAATATATTTGGTCTTGTTTTTTAAAACAAACTAGTATTTATGGTGTGAAGATAGGGGGATGGGTGATGGCCTTTTATAAGGAAGGTGAGTGGCATTTTTGTAATTTTTTTGAAATAATGATTTATACCCATGCTTTTCTCCGTGTATAGTGGCTCAAATAATGTAAAAATATATAAAATATAATGAATAATTTATAAATATGGCCATAAAATTGGCTTTTTAAAAGTTTTTAAGTCATTTTCCCCTTAATCTTATAGTCTAGTCTCTTGGTAATCTCATTTTTTTTCTTAATTATTGGGATCAATTTTAACAATTCTCACTAATAATTATGGAAAAAAATTAATATTGACTTATAATAAATTATAAATTATTTTTATCTCATATATGGAATCAATTTCTCAAATTTGAATTCATAGAAATGAAATAAATTAATTAAAAATGTATCCCGCGGAAGTGTTGAGAATGATGGCTTTTAATGTAAAAAAATAAAAAGTTTACAATGTTTTTATATTCAATTTCATTATGAAATTTATTCAAATAGAATAAATAGGATTAATATATGAATAATTGAAATAAATATTCATTAAAACCAAATCATAATATAAAATTAGTATATAAATAAATTAAATGAAAAGTCGGTTTTCAATTAAAATTTAGTAATTTCACTATTCTTCAAAAAATGAATCTTTTCATGAAAATGAAGAAAAATAAAACTCAGATAATTTTCAAATTACTAATTGGAAAATGAACTTTATTTTGTCAATTTAATTTTCTAAAATTGGAAAAAATAATTTTTTTATTGTTCACAAAAAGACATGAAAATATTTTGTTTCAAAATTAGTATTTTCAAAACATATAAAGACATTAATAAAAATTATGTGTATTATTAGAAATATTTTTTCTTTATATAAAGAAATTTTATTTAAAATTCAGTCATTACTATTCATATTACTAATTTTAAAGTCTAGTTTATAACATTCAGGTATAAATAATTATAATATACCATTGGTTTTTAAAACTCAATGTCGCATGAAATGAATGTTAAGATAATGTTGTGTATATCACAATATTAACATGATTTTTATGATAATCCAAGATTAACATGGTGTATCATGAAACTCAATCCATAATAAATTAATTTATTCAAAAAAAATTGCGAAAATCATAGGGGTTTACAGTCCACCCCCCTTAAAATGAATTTCACCCTTGAAATCCATCACTAAGATAGAAAAAAAAATTAGGATAATTTTGACTCATAATATCCTCACATTCCCATGTATAATCCTCAAACTTGTGTTTTTTTACAAAACATTGACTAGGTGAGTGGTATTTTTTCATACAAATTTCTCTGTACGATCTGGAATCTCCACTAGTTTTTCTACATAATAATGATCTTTCTCTAGTGGTATGGACCCTAAGTTCAGTATATGTGAAGGTTTTGGTATGTACTTCCTCGATAGGGATACATAGAAAACATTATGGACTTTAGAGAGATTTTTTGTATATTTCTTGTGACAGTCTTCCATCCGATTATAATAAATAATTTCAAATGGATAAAGATATGTAGGTCTTAGTTTCCCTTTCTTCCTAAATATCATATCCTTATTCCATATAGAAATTCAAAGAAAACATTTATCAACAAATTGAAATTATAGATCATTTTGATGATTATAAAAATAAATTTTCTATAAAATTTGAGGTACTCTGATCTACTGTTGAATGTATCTGTCTTTCTCTTTCATTTCTTTAGCTATCTCATGTACCACTAGCTTTATTTCCTTAACTTCATTTGAGCACGTTGGAGGTCTGCATTTCATTCCATAGATTGATTTATAGGGTTCCATTTGAATGCTAGAGTGAAAACTGATTTTTTAAGAAAACTCAACTAGAAGAAGGTGTTTATTCCAACCAACTTTGAAATCCCAATAAGAATATATCAACATGTAACATCCCTTGATCTAGAGCTCTCTCATGTGGATAAAATTCCCTGGATACAGAACCTCAAGAACGTCCCCTTTTATTCAATAGGCTAATGACTAGAATGGGTGGTGTGATAAGTATAGTGAGGAGATTTTCCACCCTGGTTACCGAGTTACAACACATAGGAATAATCATATAACTATAAATATCAGTGTATCGTAAATAATGTAAATAATACAATACAGTATAAAAGAAACTAGTAGAATCCAACAGAATAATCCAATTAATAATAAAGGACTAACATAATTCCATGATATAACGTAACTAAATTTTATGATACAAGTAATACAGAATAAAAGACTAGAAAATTCAAATAAATGATCAAAATTACACAGTATTGAACCACATTTCGGTCCCATATGCAAACTCCAGCCCATCATGCAAGAAAAAACCAACAAAAAGGTAAATTTCCATTGTCCAATCCTACTTTTTTGTAATCTACTCAGGTACCAAATGGATTCCCTAATAGGGAGTGAGTATAACTCAGTAGGTCTACACCGCCATGTCTAAACATAACCAGTCTAATAATAAGTGCATTCAATAATACAATAAATAGATTTATTAATTTATTAAATAATTATATTAATATCACATCAACCTACTTTGGCACCATTATAGAATATCTATGAGCATGTCTCACCACCATGTCATCCATAACATTGCATCAATTGTATAAATCTCACAAATATGGGTCAAAACCCGCTATATAATAATTTTAGAAAAAAAATCATGATTGAGCTATGTATATATGAATTAAAGAATGTATTTGGGCCAAGCCAGGTATATAATCATTTCAACATGTTTCACGGGATAACTCCCGATATATAAGCATTAAATCATGTGTCATGGATAAGCTTGATATATAAGAATTTCATTATGAATCATTGGTAATATCCCACTATTTCAGCATTATATCATGTATCACTAGGAATATCATGCAATATAAGCATTTCAATGTGTATCACTAAGAATAATAGTAAGGATATCACAATATCACATCATAAGGCTCAATGGGCAATTATGAAAATGACCATTTATCTTTCAATTAAACATTTTTTTATCATTTGGTCCTAACCCAATATCATTTTAGTCATTTGAATAATCCATCCAAGACAATGTGAATATATATTAATAAATCACACAAAACCAATATCATTATAATGCCCCGACCCCAATTACCTAGAGTCGGTGCATTATTACATAACAATGGCATGATCACAAAATATCAAGTCTCGAAAGACCGATTAGTTTAGTAGCCTTGGAATCAGTAGATACATTCATAAAGTTTACATTATATCATAAAATGAAAACTACAACAACATAGTCTCCAAAGTCCAAACTCATATCCCCTCATACTATCCCTTTAGGTCATTCATAAAATACTTCTTCACATCCTGGGAAAAATAAAACATAGAAAGGGGTGAGCTCAGATTCCCAGTAAGGATAACAATATAGCAGAAACTTTCATAAATAAGAATGAACATTTAAGGAAATGTATAACTAAAACAAAAGCCTTTTAAACTTGAACTTCAACATAATATGGCAGAAATAAAATAAAATAATGACATTTAATTATTCAAATGTATATTCTACTAGTCGAATAATGACATCCAATATCAATAACCACTTTCATAATGATGGAATACATAATTCCAAACTATCATAACCACGTAGTCAAGGCGTTCTGCCAAGACTACAAATAAGATTTTTCCGAGGCCTTGTGCGAAGACACTAGTTTGTCTCATGAGACCTTCCGATGCATTTACGAGCTATAGCCGACTCCACCCGTCACTTATTAAGTCCAATGCATTCCTCATATGAATAGGTTTAAACATAACATAAAAATTCATATTAAAACTAGCATATGAAATGTCAATACTTTCTCCATAAACCATGAATGGTATAAAAATAGCACATCCACAGTCAAACCAATCACAAAAACTTCAATACAATATGGAAGTTTTGTATCATAATAAATCAACTTCAAATAAGCTTAAAATCCATCAAAGGATATTGATATAGATGAAATCAAAACTATTTGAGAGAAATATATCTTTTTTGAAATCATTTAAAAGTCACATAATTATACAATAAAACATTAACTTTTAAAATATTATTATAAGATTTTAAGGTAATCTTCGATGATTTTATAACGGCGGAAAATAGCCGCACACGCCATATAAGTTAAAAATAGATTCTTACCTTAATTATGTAGAAAAGGTTAAAAAGGACCTTGTTTGGAAAACGACAGAAAGATTCCTTTATAAACTTCTCATAAAAAGTCAACAAGGGTATAAATGACTTTAACCCGTAGTCTGTAAAATAGTAATAATTATTTGAAATGAATTTTTAAGAATCATGGATGTGGATGATAAAGAAGTCCCAGTAGATAATTACGTATAAACAAACTCGGATAATGAAGAGATTGTGAAATAAACCATTACCTTATACTTTTCCTTGGTTGAGGGTAGGTTAACCTCATGTATAATGGTGAAATAATTGTTATTAAATTATACAAGAATAATATACATTAATATGATATTATATATGATCTTTTAAAATTGATTAATAATATCTTAGTATTATCATTGTTTCGTGTGTTAACAGATTCATTTTTCTTTATATTATTTTCTTATGTGAGACAAATGTTTTATGGATGGGATGTATATTATTCATATCCAGAATGATATCATGTCTCTAAAAATTATGTTTAATCATCAAATAAAATTTAGTCTTGAATGGATATGATGGAGAATGAATCTCATCACGTTCGTGGAGACGGTAATCTGTAAGTACGCACAAGCGACAATATCATTCTTTTGATATTAAAATAATATATAATTGGATGTTATATCATATATAAAGAATCATTATAATGTTATATTTATTATTTACATCAATTAAACATCATTATCATACCCATCCAAATAATAATGTTTTGAAAAACAATTACACCACGACGTGGAGACGGTAAGTCGTACGTACGCAAGTATGGTGACATGTCATTCAAAGGATGGATAGAATAATGAATATAGTAGTACCATATTTATAATAACAACATAGTATATAGAAGATACTGGAGTTATTATTTTATAATTTAAATAACAAAGAAAAAAGAAGTTGAAGAAGAAAGAAACTTGAAAGAGGGTGTTGAAAACATTACCTCTTCTTCGGGTTCTTCCGTTTGATTTGATCAAAAGGGCTCCATAGGTTGGATTTCTGATCAAACTAAGTGCTCTAAGATGAATTGAGAGAAGTTTAGAGAATATTTTGGTAGGGGTTTGCTGAACCAAAAGGCTTTGATGGTATGAATTTGATAGAAGGGGGAGTGCCCTTCTATAAGAGGGGTGAGGGGAACCTTAGGAAAAGTTAGAAATATTATTTTATAATAAATTCATATTCGATTTCTAATGGATAAAAAGTAGATTATTTAATTTTTAAGGTGGGTATGGGTTGAAATCCTTTCAACCAATATATTTTAGACTGTTTTTGGTCACTATATTAACCTTATTATTTATATTTAACTCTAAGTTAAATAGTTTGACATTTACCATGTCTCTTTGTATTTTTATATTATATAGTTAATATACTTACAATATACCTCCAAGAGACCCCTAAGTGGTCCATTAATGATACACCTATCATTATATAAGTCCTTTGGCCAATCATTATATTTTTAGGAATAGAATATCAATTAATAATATAATATGTTTTTAAAAAACTCTTTTATGTCAATTTTGACACTACTGGGTATTTTGTTTTTTATAATTTCATAAAATCGTTATTACAGCAGAAAAACTTTATATAACCAATCATAATATGTCATATTAACATATGAAATTAGTGGAATTCAGAAAAAGTCTCAAATTACATTTATTTTGATATTTATAATATCAATTATTTTAATATTTCACTAATTAGGTAATTACTGCATCACCATTGTGTCATAAATAAATTAAATTATTTACTGTCTAAGAATTATAAATAAAATATAATTCTGTGGGAAATGTTTTTATATTTCTAATGAATATTTATAATCGAATTTATCTTATGTATAACCCTATATTAAAAATGTTTTAGTAGATAAACTTTGATTTTAACTCTTTCAACTCTTCTTTGAATTAAATAATAATAAATGTCCTAATCTAATCCAAGTGGACCTAAATGATAATATTTTATTCCTAAGGTTGTTTTTGGTCAATATACACTTGTACAATAGAATTAGGACATGTGTTAAGGTAATATTAATATCATTTTTATCCTTAATTACACTATTTACCTTTAACCGTGGTAAATAAAAGTGAAAAGTTACTATTCACCAAAAATTATTTTTATCTTATTGAACCTTATTTTACTCCTTGATATTAACCCTGTCTCTCAGATTTGCAAAATTTCACTCACAGAAGCGGTAAAATTAAATTTTATGTGAATTTCCAAATTCTCCTAGGAGGTGGGTAAAAGACGGTGAAAAGTTCCATAAAAGTTTTATATATCTAACTTTATTCTAAACTAACTCCAATGAATTACATTTAACTTGTATAGGTATTATGTATCTATTTTCACCTTAATTATATTTAAATATAATAAATAATTATTTAAATAAAATTTCGGTTTTAAACTATAACTCAGTGTTTTTCACTATTCATCAAAAAATGAATGTTTTCAGAAAAATACCAAAAATTCACCCTATGATAATTTTGATATTCTAAAAACAAAAATGAAGTCCATTTTGAAAGATAAAATTTATAAAATTTTAAAAAGTGGCTATTAATATTCTTAACGGCTAGTTTGATTGGTTGTGGTGTGTGTTAGAACTCGAAGTTGCATACAACACACACTATTGTATTATTAAAAGAGAAGCGTACCATAAAAGATTGGGGTGTTACAGTCATGCTGAACACACTTTAATCCACTAGTTAATTCATCTATAATCAGGGGTTATCTCACCTGAATAGTATCGAAAAGCTTGGTCAACAACCAATTGGAACCAGTAGGATTCCAAGGAATAATCTCATTCTATATTCAATTTATTTAGGTGCACGTTATGTTGGAAAATTGAAATATTTCACATAAATTTCAATTAAATAGACCATAGGGTTAAGATTCAGACACCCTACCTCTAAATGATGATCAATCAATATTTCCAGTAGGATAATCCAATAGAAACGAAATCATTTTTGATCTAAAGAATAACACTATATCAAAACCAATCAAGATCAAAATCAACAATGACCAATGTCAAGATAATACACTATATTGATCGTAGAACAAAGGGGGAGAAGGGAAAACCTATGATAAATTATATATTATGGATTGATCACAAAAACAAGATGTCTGGAATAGAATATAGTGCTTCAAAATTCCTTGGGATATTTTCTATGTTTGATATGAGAAATGTTGAAATGGGATGAAATGAAAAATCATCGGTGCACTAGCCTTAAAATACTTTCTCGAAAAATTACACAACATGTAACTCTTTTACATGAGGTATATTTCCTTTAGAAGAGATATTCTAAAAAACCCATCACCTCATATTATTATTTAACCTTCCACATATTTTACATGACTTGAATAGTTTACATAGTGTGTAACCATTTCAAGTCTTGTACTACTTAATGAAATTCTTAGTGGAAGTTGCATGTCTTGTAACATGTATATAGAATGTAATCAACCAACAAAAAATTTTGATCCAAAATTCAATATAATGACCAAGACCACCTCCAAAGCCTTCCAAAGCATGGTAAACCCTCATAATCACATTTAACATGTTTATACCCATACCTTGTTAAATGAAAAAAAATATCACTAAAATTTATTTCATTTTCTATAAAAAATTATCTCTATCTTCAAACAAGACTTAGCCTCCACACCTCAAATAGAAAACTCAAGTAGGGATGTACATAGAAAAATATGGGATCTTACAACCTCACCACTATAAAATAGATGATCCCCAAGATTCTCCAAAAAACACTGTGGGTTCTCAGTGAACATGTCCAGACAATTTTACTGCATATCAGACTCCCCCTATTAGGTCTACTCTTAAACATGCCCATGATTACACTACACTCAAACCAAAGGAATTGCCTACCCCATAAAGAATTCTCCTAATGTTCCATAATTCATATCAGATTCTCCTCAAAGGATGCATCGACACTACACTCAATTTATCCTACATATATCATGTGATAAGGGTTTGGATAATATATTTGATGATGTGATATGTGAAATACATCATGCATGGCACTATATAATTGTGGAAGGGTTTATCGGTACACCATAGGACTAACCCTATCCTCAATCTCAAACTGCCCAAAAAACACTGGCACTAGCTTTCACCCTTTCTAGATTAGGTGTTTCCTAAAACAAGGATACACTTAAAGAAAAACATGATGAGTAACCTCAAACTCCAAAGGATATCTCGAATGGTTATCATATGATTTATTCTATATCTTTGTACTGACTAACTACATTCTGATTAAATGAACCTTCTCAAACATCTAATACACGAGACTAGGCCAAAAAAGCATCGACTCACTTGCCTCCAACAAAAAAAGAGGTAAATGATACAACCTTCCATATAAACCCTTGAAAATTTCCATTTATATGGATTGATTGAAGCAATTATTATATGAAAACTCCATGAGTTCCATATTTTTCTCCTACATACCACCAAAATTCAAACATTGGATCATAATATATCCCCTATAACCTGAATAGTCCTTTCTGATTGACCATCAGTCTAAGGATTATAGGATACTCCCAAAATAACTTGTGATCCCCAATTCTTCTTAAGCCCCTTCCAGAAATGTGAGGTGAAATGAGGTTCTTTATCATAAACGATGCACCTCAGAACACCATTCAAATGAACAATCTTTCACACATAAAGATAAACCATATCATTTATTGTGAAGGTATCCATTATAGTAAGAATTTTTATACCTTTTTCATTCAATACAAATCACCCATACATCATCATTATTATGAGTTTTCTTGGTTAATTCTATCAAAAAATCTATAGTGACATCATCCCATTTCCACTTAAGAATAGATAAATGCTTCAAATTCCTAGCTAGCCTCTGATGCATATCCTTCACCTACTGACAAGTGAAATATCTCACCCCAAGTCTTCATACCCCCTTATTCCATCATAACCACAATTAATTTCTATAGAGATCATAATAATTCTTGGTCCATTTAGGATGTACCACCCATATAGAATAATAAAATTATCTCATCATCTCCTTGTGGAAGCTTGTAGGAATCCATACATGGACACTAAAAAGAATATAATTTCTAATTCTAAGAGACCAACCTAATTGTGTCTCCCCACCATATAAGTTGTCTCTCAGAACTAATCGCTTCGGATTATATAGATTCTCATTCTTTATCCATTCCAAAATCATAGGTATAATAGGTGTAGAAGATAGAGATACTCATCCATGATACTTCTAAATATCTATATACATGTTCAAAAATAGTTTCATCATCTTCCACTCATCACAGAACTCGCGTATGGCCTATTTATCCATATACTAGTTCAATGCATCACCAAATATGATTCCCTTTCCTAGTTTATAATCAATACCCTTCTCAAAAGACTACAGATATTGAACCCACCTACTCTAGTGAAGGTTCAGGTTCCACTGGGAAAATTTGTACATGAGTATCTTGTGGTCCATGCATACCACAAACCTCTCACTCATGAGATAATATATCCAACATCTCATGACATATACCATTGTTGATAACTCCAAATAATGATTAGATTAATTCCTATCATGAGGTATCATTATTTAGAGACATAAGAAACCATTCGATCCTCCTCCATCAAAATTTCTTTGAGTCCAACTTGCGATGAATCATAGTACATGAAATATTCTTTACTCGGTATAGGTAAAGTGAGGATGGGTTATGAGGTGATAATCCCTTTGATCTCCTGAAAATTTATCTCACATGTATCATACCATACAAACATCATGCCCTTCTTGGTCAACCAATACATTAGTTCTTCCAGAAGGGAGTAGTCCTAGATAATGGTCTTATAATAACCTACTAAAACTAGAAAGTTTTGATTCTCAAATAAATTCATTTGTTTCTCCAAATATTCCATGGATGTAACTTTCTCTAGGTCCATTGACACTCATTCCTATGAGATGACAGGGCCAAATAAATGACTTTAACAATCTAGAAATTTTATTTGGTTAGCTTGGCATAAATCGGATTCCCTTTCATATTACTCTAGATGATTTCAACATGTTGGCCATGATTGTATATAGAATGGGAGTACAATAAGACATCATCGAAAAAACCACCACAAACTAATCTATAAAAGGTTGAAAATTTTGATTTATCAATTCCACATATACTACTGATGGTTTAGTCAAACCAAGATACACAATGAACTCATACAAGCCATACTAGCTCTTAAAATGATTCTGAGGTGTGTCTGATGGTCTCACCCACAATGGATGGTATCCTAATCTAAAATTTATGATGAAGAAAATCATAGCATCTCCCAACTAATTTAATAGATCATCTATTAGTGGAATAGGATATTAGTTCTTGATTTTCATTTAGTTTAATATTCGATAATCTACACGCAAGTGAAATGTCCCATCATCCTTCTTAGAGAAGGGAATAGGAGAACCCCAAGTAGATATACTACGATGTATGAAACCTTTAGCATTAAGACATTCAAATTTAACATTAAAATACCAAATATCATCTAGTTCCATTCTATCGGGAATAATTAAAACTATCTTTGATCCTAGAACTATCTCGATCATAAAATCGATCTCTTGCTCAGGTTCCAAGCTATATAAATTTATAAGAAAAACATCCTGAAAATAATATACCACTAGAGTAAAATATTTATACTGCATTCCACCATCATCTAGATCAAGAATTCCTAGTTGAGTTGTGAGATAATATAATTTTCACCGAATTGGTCCTTCATGAACAACCTAAATATTCAACTCACCTTGGAGACAATAGTTGCCTCCATATTCAGATAGAAATGTAACTCCCCTTTGATAATAGTTGATATGATCCTGGTATATAATTAATCAATCCACACCAAGAATCAAATAAAAACCTTCCATTTCCAACAAAAATAGTTTACAAAAGAAATGTTAATCACCAATCCCTAGAGAACACTCCTTTCAATGTTTGATTTTCATTCAATGCAATGCCAATGGTGTGTTGATGGTGAAAACACCATCCAAACATTCCATATCTAAGACCAACCGGTTTTCAAAAAGAGTGCATAAAAAGTAATTTGATTCTCCTAAATCAAAAGAAAACACAAGAAATTTCATATTGTACAAGAATCATAGCTTTAGAGGTAGATGGTCATGCATCCAAAATTTTTGGTGTAGTCTGAATAATGTGCAGCTGACTTGCCCCTCATCCCTGGGATCCAATCTAAATCCACTGGTCTATTACCTCTTCTAGGTACTTCCATTAATTCATTAGGTTTCTAAATCTCATGCCTTTTCCAGAGCATCCTATAGAACTCTTGCTACCTGTCTGTTGAGGAGTAGGTGTGTCCTTCTAAGATTTTGGTATATGTCCTAGTCATGTCCCACTTCTTTTCTACTAATGGGCCTTATAAAACCCTAATAGGTGTCCGAACCTGCCGCAATCATGACACATCATAGCAGGGTACAGACATAGAGGTTTTTTGTGGCCCATATTTTCACATTAATAGCACTACAATGAAACATAGTCATGATATGGCTTCCCACGACCCTGAATTCTCTTCCCAGTGTTGCCTTAGAGAAAACTATCATAGTGATTCTTCATTCCACTATAAGAAGTGTTACTAGTTTTCCCTACTAAAATAGTGTGGTCGTTCTATGGGGTCTCTGTTAGATTCTGTTTGGAGATGAGTGCATGATTCATCACATTCAAAAAACTAATCAAACAAATCATGTTGACTTATGAATTTATATCATAGTAAAGATCATCCTTCAAATATCTTTCTCATATGTCTCATCATCTTCCAATGATAGAATAAAGTGATGTAGGTCAGTGAAACATTCAGCATAATCCATAAATGATATTCTTTCTTATTTCAGATTCATGAAATCATGATCCTTTTTATCCCTCAACATCTCAGGACAGAAATGGCTTATTATAATTTTCTCAAAACACTTCCAAGATAATTCCTCATACTACCCTAATTGCTCCTTAATTTCCCACCAACACTTGTCTTGTAAGTCTCTAACCTTAAATAATACACATTATAGTGTTTTTTATCTAGAGTTCACATTCTTAAAATTACAGAGGATTTTTTTAGTTTATTGTTTTAGAGAATTGGGAATAAAACATAAAAAGTAAACTCATACATTAGAAGTGAACATTTATACTCAGTATCCATTTTTTCAAAATTATAAACTCTTTAAAATAGAAAATGATTTATCTTTATGAAAAAATCCTCAAAATTATACCCTTGATCGCATCCTTGTATCTATTCCCCCTCAAACACTATGAAATACATTTTAAAAACTTCGGATGAGAACAAAATCTTAGTAATGGATATTAAAAAACTGAAACTTTTAGTTCAGTATAAACATGAAAACTCGTGTATCATTTACCTTTATCTTGAATTTTTTTTGAGAATATGATATATAAAATTTTTGTATAAAAAACACACATTTTTATCAAATAAAATAATTAAAACACATTGAAATAAATTAAAACTACTTTAGGTGACTTAGATAATCATATAGATAAAACCCATTCAAAACCCTTTCAATTGTAATTATCATATGGTTGACTTCCAATATTATCATTTCCCAATTAATCTGTCATGGGCTTACCTAGAACAATATTCACCACCCCATATTAAGCTATAACGGTCTTACCTAGTGATATTTGGGACACTCCATATTAAGTTGTAACAGGCTTTCCCAATGATAGCTTGGTTACGCCATGTTAAGCAAAAACGGTCCTACTCGATGCAATCTAGTCCACCCCATGTATAAGATATATCAGGCTCACTGATTTCATTTAATGATCAAGAATCATATCATTAATAAAATAATTTCAACATAAATATATTTTCAAAACTCACATTAAAACCATATGAAAAAAACCTTTAGGTAATAATACCCATTTCTTTTAAGAAAACATTTTCAATACCAAAACACACCTTTCTTTGATATACAATTTTCAATACCAAAAATCCAAAAAATAAGGGTAGAGGGTTTTTAATTTAAGAAAATAAGTAATCTTGTAAGGGAAACTATTTGTTAAATAATATTTATGGAGATAAAAAGTATATGATCTCCATGTATATTAAGAATAGAATATTCCTTTTATTGATTTTCAAAACATTCCATATAAAACACATAAAAAGTTTCCTTTTAAAAACCTTTGAATAAAATTAAAAATAGATTTAAAATTACATTTATAATACTTTTTTATCAATATAAATAAACATGTAAAATAAATATCAATAATATTAACATGTAGAAAAATATTTTGAAATTAAATCTTTAAATGTTAAATGTTTCCCATACAACTTTGAATATTTAAATCACAAGCCCCATGAATGAATAGAATTTTTATAAACATAAAATTACATTATGATAAATAAATTAATGATATTATATGTAAAAGTTGGTTTTATATATACCTCATAAAATAAAGTGGTGGTATAACATAAAAATATTCCTCAAAGAAAGGATATTGAGACGAAGTCTCTTACCTTTTGTCTGATTGGTCACATACAATATTTATATTCCTCTTCCACAAACCACCTCTTTTTCATAACCCATTAATACCATTAAGGATGGTGTTCTTACTAAAAGAAGAGCTCTATAATGTGGGGAGGTATTCTAGTAATGTATTTGGGTAGAGATTCTATAAACTAAATTGGTTTTTAATTCTGAGAAATATATAATAATATGAGCTCTTTTATAAGAGTGGGGAGGGGAATTCTTGAAATTTCTTAAAATATTAAATTAATATAAATTAATTTTAGATTTAAAATGGATCTGAACTGATTTATTTTAAATATAGGATGATTATGGGTCGATATAGCTTCGTAAAATGAAAATTAGATAAGTTTTAACTATTTTTTAATCCTTATATTTTATATTTAACCAATATTTATCCTCTTCAACTATTACCATGATAACATATGTTTTTACTATATAATGGTTAATATAGTTACTATAAAATTAAAAAAACCGTAACTTGATAAATAATGACATTTCAAACTTTATCCTGATAATATTTCATAATTTTATATTTTTATATGTTTTATATCATTTAATAAAATATTATTTGTTTTATAATATCATTAAAGTCAATCTTGGCACTATTCATTACATGACTTTTTAAAAATATCATAACGATAAGATAAATTTGAACCAATTATAATAACACCAAAATAATAAGTCAAATTAATATATAAAATTATTAGATGACATTAATTATTTAAAAATATCTTTATTTTAATATTTTCAATTTCATTTATTTGATATTTCTATTATTTAATCAATTAAAGAATCGTCATTTGATGAGCTATTAAGGTAATTATTTCTCTACTGAAAATTATAAATAAATATTCATGATGAATATAAACATTTTATATTTAAAAATACTATTTATAGTCGAACATATCACCTATATAACCCCACATTAAAAATATTTCACATGATAAAAATAAAAGTTCAAGATGATGGAATTTTCTTTGAATAAAGTACTATAACTCGATTAAGGTCATCCATGTAGCTCTGAGAGCTCATTAAATCATCCCAAGGAATATTTTGGTTTAAATTCACTAATCCAATAAAATTAGGATAATATTTTTGGTAATTTTCTAATATTTATAACATTATATTTACCCATAATTACCCGATTTAACTTTAACAGTGGAAATTAAAATTACCAAGGTTATGATTAATATTTTAAAAAAATAAAAGGGCACTATTTATTAAATTTTTAGTTTGTAATTGAAAATATGGAATAAATTTTATAAAATTCTAAACACATAATTGGCTAAAATAATTTTAAAAATGATCTCATTGTCAGAATGAGAAAATAAGTTTTTAAAGTGAAAATGTTCAAAAGATTAAAATGTTTTTATAACCAAATTCAATGGGAAATAGATTCTTATTTCATAAGTTGGATCAAATGATAAAAAAATTGATCTAATTGTACTATAAAACAAATAAAAAATATTATTTTAATATAAAAAATATTCAAAATTCATTTTTAGTTAAAATTCAGTATTTTTCACTATTAATCAAAACATGAAAATAAATTGAAAAATACAAAGAATTAAACCAATATAAATTTTGATATTAAATTTCGAAATAATAAGTTTATTTTTTCAAATAGAATTTATAAAATTATCAAAGACTTTATTTAAAACAGGTGCGCCCTCAAATGGCAGAAAAAATGATTTTTTAGAAAAATACATATTTTATGTGTAAAGTTGGATTTGTTGTTATATCATGTATAACCTGAAATCTCAGGATTCGGTTAGAAACTGGTCCAAATATATATATATATATATTTATATATATGTGTGTGTGTGTTTGTGTGTGGAAGAAAAGTTAATGATTACAAGGGGTTATTACATAGATGATAATTAATCACACCACGCATATCAGCATCAACCATTAGGTCACAATAATCAAAGGTTATGAAAGACCACATCATATACATTTCCACTATGGACTTCTTTGAAAACACATCCACCACCTTATTTTACTCCTTCTATTCATGATAAATTACCAAGTTGAGGTGGGTATCCTTATTAAGACACTCAACCCAAAGTGGTAAAATTCTCAAAGGCATGTCCCGTGTTATTGCTTCCAAGGCCTTCACAACCATTTTAGAGTCATATTCAAACCCAAATGACATTAAATTATATTTTAAAACATATCCAATTGAATACACCATCGATAGGATCTCATATTCATATTCCATTCCAATATCAGTAAAATGGTATATGCATCCTTTGATGAATCTATGATGTTGATGGGAAACACCACTACAACCTAAGGGGTAATGCACACTAGAATATTCCTCATCTGATGTTCCCAATCAGGATCTAAGTATCACTGAGAGGGAGAGAGGGTAAATTAGGGATGTATTTTTTTTATATGTTTCTTTCATTTCACAAAAACCTCTTTCTTTTCGCGCAACTCACTTAGCGTATAATTTTATGCACTTTAGAGCTTGAGATTTCTCTAAGTTTCAAGCCTTAACAAATGAGATGGAGTAACTTCTTATTTATATGAATTTTTATCCCTACACGAAAAACAATAATCCGCATGTAAAACACTCTCTGTGCGCATAAAAACTCTTTCACACAACATCATATTTCATGCACTGTCATGAGTTTTTCACGCACTTCATGCCATTACCATTTTTATTCGTTCTGATATCAAAACACCACTTGCATGAAAAATTCTAAACCACATTCCATATTGTGTGAAAAACCAATATTTTGCACGGCCTTATTTTTCATGCACTTTGACCAATTTTCCACGCACTCCATGCCTTTTCTATTTTCTGATATTCTGACCTTGAATCATGCCTTGCGCAAAAAATTCTAAACCATATTCAAACATGCGCACAACATCCATTGATGAAACTCCACTATAGTGATATGTATCATTTGATCGAATAGTTTAACATCATCAAATTTTCCATTGAAGGTACTATAACTTCCCTATATTCAACCAGCATCTTTCCTTCCAACTGAAACTGTATATGACTGGAAGCACCTTTACCCCACTTTCCTTCATAAGTCTTGCATCATAAGTTCTCATAACTTATGATATTTGTGAAATAAAAATTAGAAAATCATATTCTTATTTTCATGTCCTTTATAAAGGGAATTTATTTATCATCTTTGACAAAAAAAAATACAACACTCTATAACAAAAAAATCTTCTTACTTCCTCCTCCATCCAACTTTATCCCGACACCATTAAAGTTGATCTTGGTCCATGGAGTAATTTAAGGGATCCACCAGATGAATTTAACAATTTTTGGGTTTCCTAGGTTGACCTTCTACACCTAATAATCGGAGAATATTCAAATCATGAACAGTATTCGACATACCTCCTATTTGTATCACCAAATATGCATAGACATCCTTGTCCAGTGCTAGAATTCCCATATGTGCATAGGGTTTCATTCAATCAAATAGATTCCATTTTCGATCATTCCATATAGAGGAGATCACCAAGGAAAATTCTACAATAAAGAGGTGAAATATTTTCTCACTGAAGTTGGAAACGTAGATTTTAACCATGAAGTCATTGAGTAAAATGATTCTTTCCAGTTCCAGTCCAAATAGCACACTTGTGTATTCCCACAACACATGAGCAAAATCACATTCCCTAAAAGGATGAGTTATGTCCTCCTTAGTATGAAGGAAGAGGTTGTAATCATAATCAAGGTGATGCCCACCTTTCTTTTGCTGAACATGAGTGGGTAGCCTGTATTTCCAGATCCACCATAGCATGAGAAAACATAAAGGTTGGATGAAATATGCATTGAATTTTACCAGTCATTCTAATGGCCTGTTGCCACCACCTCATTCAATCACAAAACAATATTTGGTGTTAAAGTACCGATGCAGATTTGTCTTCCATATGACAATGTCACAATCAATGAACATATAATTCTCGATGTTAAGGCCAATCAAAGTAGGAAACATTCCATCAAAATATGAAAATTGTGATAAAAGATTTCCAATATATATATGATAATCCTCAAGAATAATGTTAATAATATCTTGTATTAGACTATCAATCCAGTTTATGCTCTAGTAGTTGACTTTAGAGTCCCTAATTATAATCCATTTAGTGTCATGAATGATTTTTTTGAAGGAGTGCTTTAGTGACACTCTAACAGAGGTTGTAAGATAATATCTATAACCATGAAAAAAATCCCTTTAAACCTATTTGATAAGAAGTCGGAAGGGGTGTCATAAGAGAATAGGCTCCAAGTAAATTTATGAATTAACCCATCATTAAATACATTAAGATATTTGATTCAAAGACCTATCAATTTAATTGGTTTAATATACTCCTTCTAAGAAATAGTGACCAACTTATTTTCACTGACAGAGCTAGTACAGATAATTTTCATAATAATACCTTTAATCTCTATTATGATAATTCTAGGCCATCAATAAATTTATAATGAATAGATAAATTTATATGTGATCATAGAATTTATAAGGAACACCCTTTCAACTTGGGACATGTCATTCCATTTCCATCAAGCCATTTACTCATAATGCCCAATCATATACGTTCAAAATACTATCTCTTCACCATACCCTAGAATAAAGGAATACCAAGAAAATTAAATGGTATAGATCCTCTCCTAATTCCAAGATGTTTAAAAATCATTTTTTTCTTCCCAATAAAAATACCATCACCAAAAATGATGAAGGATTTATCCCACCTTATGGATTTTCCAGAAACTTCCTCGTAATGTGAAAACGGGGATTTAACAGCAGTTATAGTCTTCCTTGAACCCTATCCAAGAAAAATAATGTCATTCGCATATAGAAGATGAGAATGAACATTTTTATTTCTATCATATTTATTTTTTTGTAATGACCAATTTGGGCCAACTCAATAATGCATTTACTCAATAATTCTTCTACAATAGAAAAAAGAATCTCTTAAAGTGGATCACCTTGTCTCACACCTCTTGTACATTGAAAATAGCCTCTAGGTGCTCCATAAATGAGAACGGAAATCTTGGAGGAATTTAGAATTACACTGATGAGCATAATGAAAGAACTCAAGAAACCATATCTTCGTAGAACATCGTAGAGAAAACTCCATTTCTATTTGTCAAAGTCCTTGAAGATGTTAATTTTGAGGCTGAAGTTACCATCATTCATTTTCATCCACATTAAGTTAATCCCTTCTAAAGACGTGAACATGTAATTCGGAATATTCCCTCCCAAAACAAATCGTAATTTTTTCATATATATGTGACCATTCACAATATCCCACATCCTATTCATAAAGATTTTACTCATGGTTTTAGGAATCATGTTTCCAATGGATATTGGCCTGAATTCTGTGACATCAAGTGTATTCTATTTTTTTGATATCAATGTAATGAATATTTCATTAACCCCGTTAGGAATATAGGAATGCATGAAAAAATCTCTAATCACTAGAGTAACATCTTCTTGAAATATCCCAAAATAACATAAAGAATTTGTTAGTGAATCCATCCTGGCCAGGATCACTTTCCATGATAAAAGATAAGAGGATTTCCTTAACATCCTCCATGGATGGATCCATTAATAGAGCTTGATTATGTTAGTCCTTGATGATAGGATTGATGTTATCAACCCTTTTTTGTGTACTGCTTATCCCATTGGTAGAGTAAAGTATTTTAAATTACTCCATAGTTTCCTGAGAAATATAATTTTAAGAAGTTTAAGTGCTTCCATTTATCTTGATGTTTTTATTCCCCACATTGTCTTTCCTCTCTTTGTGTAGACTATGAAAGATCCTAGAGTTCATATCTCCATCTTTAAGCCATTTAATACTTAACTGGTTTTTTTGCAGCCTTTCATTGATCATTAGAAGATCATTAAGCATATTATTCCCTTGTATCTCATCTCATGATGGTGCATTATAATGTTGATTTAAGAGTTGACTATGAGAAAGATGTTCTTCATCCTCTTTATTGTCAGCCTCCAACCTGGAAAATGATTTTTTTACTCCATTATTTAAGTAGTATCTTGGTGTGTTTATGTTTCCCAATAAGATTTTGGAAGGGGCTGCCAATTATTTTGAAATTACAAGCTTCTACTTAAGTCTCCCAAAATTTAAGAGCCACAAACCACCCATTATTAAATTGTAATGGGAGAGGTTTTGACCTTTTCATCTATGTGGAGATTTTCACAAGGAGGGGATTGTGATAAAAATGATGCTTCAGAAGCGTGAACATTGAGATTCCAGTTGAAATAGTCTGGTCATCCATTTCATTGAATCACCTATCAATATTTCTTTATTTCCTTCCATTCATAGTATACCTACTTCATGTATATTCTGTTCCTGAAATAAGTATATCAACAAGATTTTATCGGTCAATACAAAAAGATAATTTAAAATAAGCAATACGGTTGAAGCTATATAAAATTTTTTATTCAGGTTTAATATTAGTGTTTATGTCTCCAAGTATCACCCATCATTCATTCATATTTTCATAAGTAGATATAATATTCTACCATAGTTCCCTTCTCCTCAGATAGGATGTGGAGGCATAAGAAAATGAAACTGATATGTCATATCCTGAATTGTTGGAAGATATTAAAACACTTGGTGAATTATTCCTGAATGAGTTGACGAGAATTGATTCATTCCCAAGAAACCATATATGGTAAAAACTATAGTCATGGTATTTTTGAGAGATAAACCTATACCCAAGAGTATCCCACTTGAACCCTTTCCAGTTGTTAAACAAAAACAATGGTTCAGCAATGACAATGAGCGAAGTCTTTTAGGCCAGGAAAAAATGTTGAAGGGATTTGGATGTTAGGAAGTTCCCTAGCCCTTTATAGTTCTAGTATATTATCTTCATGGTTGAAGGGTTTTTCCCCTTATCTAGGGACCTACCTACTGTTCCACATTCACCTCGCTCTTTCCTCTCTTTCCATTGTTCTTCTTCTACTTTACCTTTGCTGTGATATCCATAGACATCTATTTTACACCAGATCATATACATTACTCCTCATTTCCTGAGGGATCATAATTATGATTATATGTGTGGGTGTACTCAGTGTCATCAGTCCAAAAAAATCATTCGAATGTGTGAATTTATTCACAAACTGTTTAGGTGCATCAGACATTTCCATGGATGCGTTCTTCCAGGAAATTTTAGAAGTATTTACCTGATAGAACCCCTACTATAACTCATGGGGATTAGGGAATTTTTGATCCTCCATAGACCAATATGGACTCTCTAGTGGGGCTCTGTCATGGAATGAAGTCATAGGTGGAGCTCCATCTAGTGTTGGGAATAGAGTCTCATACAGTGACTTGTTCCTATTGGGGTTATCTTGTTCATTAATTACATCATTAATAACCAGATTCTCACCATGTGGTAGATTTTGTATGGTTGAGGGAGCTGCAATAGACTGAAATACATTATGCTCAGTCCCATCAATATTAATTTTCTTTGAAGAAGCATCCACAGTAGCTTCAATATGCACATAAGCATCAGTATAAGCCTTAGAGGTCCATTACACAACATCCACCTACATGGAAGGCACACCATTAGTGAAATTCACATCTAGTTATCCCATTCTCCTAATGACTATATCACATCCATATTTTTTAGGATCTTCTTTTTGAATGAAATAAGTGCGCATTCTAGTATCCCGACCAGGCATCACAGATTCTCTAGTTGAAAGGAATATATTTAATGGAATCATAGAGATGCTTAGTCAAGGTTTTTGATTCCCAGAAACGGGTTTCTCGGTTTACAAAGAAGTTGTACCCTTTGATTCAATACTCTAGAGACTATATCCATTTTGGTTTGGGATTCAAGTGGTGGATCCTCCCCTTCCATCTTCTATAGACAATCATATCATTCCCCATGACTTTAAAAACGTTTCATTCAACATCCCTTTTACACTCAGCTAGAAGGTACCAAAAAAATTGAAATTAAAACAAAATTATGGTTTCCTTTCATATTAAATATCATGTTTTATGTTCACATACATCATTGTGAGAACAACCTCCTCTACCAGGGTACTGGACAGGTCAACTTCCACTAATATTCTGGTTTAGTGTCCAAATCATGGTTTGTCAATTTTCTTGTCCATTCTGATAGGGTTACCAACCTAGGACGGAATGTCCCAATAGAATATTGGGTGCGAATAAATCCAATTAATCTTAACTATATGAATCCAATCATGGGAAAATGTGTTTCGGACATTACTAGGATCAAAGTTCATCTCCCATTCCTGAATTCTGAGAAATCTGAGTTTCAAAAAATTTATCCCATGTTCCAAGAAAGTATCTTGCTAGAATCATATAGAAACACAATATGATAGTAACATTTAAACAATATTTAATTGATCGTTTAAGCTCGATGTGTGATATTAGGTACTCTATAGAACATAGTCATTCCTTTTAAAATCTTAATATTTTATATTCTCCCCCCTTAATAAATTGCATTCTCACAATTTGAACTTGATTTTGGTATTTAAGGTTCGACTATTACAAATACCTTTATTGAAATCCCATATTAGAAAAAGTATTAATAAAAATTACACTTTAAAATATATAAAGGGAAGTATAAAGTTCACCTGAGATAACTCATACTAGGGTTACATATATGAAAACATACACATGAAAGGGAAAACTAACTATCATGTCATGATGGATATTGATAGAGAATATTTCCATGAAAATAATAACAATAACAATACCATAAATTTTTTATGTGTTAAAATTTCATTGATTTCTTTGTAAGAAAAGTAAATAAATAAAAATTTTCTTTCAAAATACTTTTCCTAGAGTTGAGGAATTACATTACTATCTATAGACATAAGAAAATATATTTACTTGAAATATTTTTTTATAAGAACAATATCATCTTCATATCATTACTAGAATTATTATGTACATCCCTAAAAATAACCCAAATCATAAAAGATAATATTAACCTAAAAGGTTATATATACCTTAAAACTCATATCCAAAAGTAAAGGTACATATATCATTAAAAAAATCCTTACATAAACATAAACCCAAGAAAAATTCCCATAAATTTCACTATTAACTTGCGATCACATCACTTAAAACCTTAGAATTTGTGTCTAAAACATTGAACTTTTGGATATCCTTTGAAAAATATTGGGCTCTCTGGATCTTCCATCACTTCACCTAATGTCTCAACATCAATTACAGTAAGTGAAAAATATTCTACAAATTTTTTTCTGACCATAATGATTCCCATCCTCTATAACTATCTTCAAAAAAACATTATAATAATGAACCAAATCATCATAAATAAAACAAACCACATTTAGATGGATATTGTTTACCCCATTCTTTGGTTTTTTAAGGATCATTTCATTATTTTAATGGATCCTGTGATGAGACTAACTTCATAAAAAACACTTTCCTGGTCTAATTAAAACATCCTTGAAATTTTTTTCCCACACATGGATCGTTTTGGTGGCTTAAATCCATATTTTTTATGTCGAAAATTCTTGATTTCCTATATACTTGACCATTTCTTAATATTTTAATCCTATGGAACATAACTATCAGCAAACTCCATCTCAAATTTTCAGCACAATGATGAACATTACCATAACTTTTAAATTCTAATGACTCCAAAGCTATTAATAGACTTGGTTTCAATCCGGATTAAAATATATTACTTTTAATATCAATATCCTAACTAAAATTTTGAATATACCTTTCTAATCTTCTAATGTTTTCTTCATAGGTGGCCATTGAATCATCATCCTTCTACTTTAATTCCAATAATTATTTTTCAATCTTAAGTCGAACAACCTTGAGGAAATATTTCTCAAGAAAGATATTATTGAAATTTTCCCATTCCATGGAATAAATATCATCTTTCTCTCTAGTATTATTAACCAAATACCACCATCGGTCGGCTTCACTTTTAAATTGATAAATGGAACGAGTTTCCTTTTCACATTCTATACGTCCCATGACTTCAAATATCATCTCCAAGGAATTGATCCATCCTTTGGAAACCACTAGGTAAGATGATCCATTGAATGATTATGGATGTTGCCTCATAGAATTATATATTATATAAATGTTCCTTAATGGTATATTAGGTTCCTCTCTAGCATGGATACCACCTCCATTTAGAGTTTTTTTCAACTAATCCATCACTACAACAAATTGTTCTATTCCAATTCCCACTATATTGGGATGATGATTTGGAATGAAATTTTCTTCTTGATGCCTTCCCAATATAGATTCATTACTATCTCTACAGAAAACCATTTTGAAAAAGCATACTTTAGATGAACCAACATGGTAATATTAAAATGAAATATCATTTTTACTTAACCATCAAGTAAAATATTCAATGGGAATGTTACTGACATTATCATAACCTATAAAGTTGTTTAAATCATCCTCTTTTACAAATTTTATTGCCTAAACCTTAAAAAATACATATTATATTCTTTTTTAACTATAATTAACATTTTTAAAAAAAATTAGGATCTATTCAGTTGAGATATTTAAATAATTGATAAAAACTCTTATAAAGAAAACACAAACATTACAAGTGGAAACTTATAATTAGTATCCATTTTTTCCACAATATAAAATACATTAAAATAAAATATGATTTCTATTTATGAAAAATATTCACAATTATCCCCTTAATATCATCATTGTTCTTATTCCCCCCTTAAACCCTATGAAATATATTTTCAAAACACAGGAGGATGAGAAAAAAATCTTAGTAAGGGATATAAAAAAAAGAAAATTGTTAGCTCAATATAAATATGAAAACTCATATAAAGTTTACATTTATCTTCAATGTTCTTTAAAAATATGAAATAAAAAATTAATATAAAAAAACAAAAAAAATCTCAATTAAAATCATTAAAACCCATATAAATAAATTAAAAATACTTTAGGTGACTTAGAGTAGCATGTGAATAAAACTTTTTTAATTGGAATAACCATATGGTAAAATTTCAATATTATCATTACCCAATTGAGCTATTACGGGATTATCCAGTGCTATCTGGGACACCCAATGTTAACTTATAATGGGCTTACTCTAAACTATCAGGGCCACCCCATGATAATTTGAAATGGGATTTCTCGGTGCTATTTGGACCACCACATGTTAATCTGTAATGGAAATACTTTGAGTTATCTAGGCCACCCCATGTCAAACTACATCGAGCTCACCAATTTCATACAATGATCAAGAACCATATCATTAATAAAATTATTTAATCATAAATCCCTTTTAAAAACACTTATTAAACCCATATGAAAAAAAATCGGCTAATAATACCCCTAAATTTCAAAAAAACATTTTCAATACCAAACACCCTTTTCTATGAAAAACAATTTTTAATACCAAAAATCCCTAAAAGAAGGGAATAGTGTTTTCCATTTAATAAAATATGTAATATTTTAAAGGAATATATAAATTAAATAATATTAATGGTGATAGAAAATTAATTATTTCCATGTATGTTATGAATAGAATATTTCTTTTGTTGTTTGTCAAAATGATCGGTTTAAAACATGTAAAAAGGTTCCTTTTAAAAACCTATTAATTAAATTAAAAATAGATATACAACTTTCTTTGTTATAATTAACTATCAATATAAATAAAAAGGTAAGATAAATATCAAGAATATTGAAATGGAGAAAAATATTTTGAAACTAAATCATTAATCATTCAAATGGTCTCATAACACTTATAAAATTTAAATCATAAGACCCATGAAGAATAACATTTAAAGAAACCTCAAATAACATGATAATAAATAAATTATTGGTAAGACATTTCAAAGGGGTATGTATATACACCTCATAAAATATTTTTGGTGTATAACATAAAAATATGCCTCAATGAAAGGAGATTGAGATGAAGTGTCTAACCATGAGTCTGACTCATCGCGTATAATCTTTATATTCCACTTCCTTGGACTACCTCCATTTAATAATGACTTAATACCGCATAAGATAGTGTTATATCTAAAATAAGATCTCTATATTGTTATGAGGGATTCTAGGAAGGGATTTTGGCAGAACTTCTCTAAACCAAATATGTTTTTATGTGTGACAAACATAGAAGAATAGATTCCCTTTTATAAGAGAGTGGAGTGACACACTTGGATTTTACAAAAATATAAAATTAATATGAATTAATTTTATATTCCAAATGGAATAAAATAGATTTATATAAAATATAGGAAGACTATGGATCATAATTCCTTAAACTAATGAAAATTTTATATGTTTTGACTATTTTTTAATCCTTATCTTTTTTCTTTAACCCTTATTTAACCTCTTTATCTCTTACTATGATAACATGTATTTTTACTCTTTAAGGGTTAATATAGTTAATATAAAATTCCAAACGAAACCTAAATGGATCATCTATAAAAATTTCAACTTTACACTAATTATTTGTCCAAATTTTATATTCTAATAAATTTTATATCATTTAATAAAATATTATATTATTTATAGTATCATCAATTTCAATTTTGATAGTATTGATTACTTTTCTTTTTAAAAAAATAATCAAAATAAGATAAATTCAAAACAATTATTATTAACATAACGAACATGTAAAATGAACGTATAAAATTCATGTATGATATTAATTATTTCAAATTATATTTATTTTAATATTTTTAATATCATGTATTTGATATTTTCATTAATTAAAAAATTATTGTATCATCATTTTATTATCATTTAAGGTAATTATTAATATCCTAAAAATTAAAAATAAATTACCATAATGAAGAAAAAAATTATTTTTCAAAATATAATTTATAGTAGAACATATTACCTATGTAAAATCAAATTAAAAATAATTCATTTGTTAAAATAAAAGTATGAAAAGATTGAATTTTCTTTTAATAATAAACAATAAATGGTGTAAAGACATCTTAAGTGGCTCCAAGAGATCATAAAATTTGTCCCAGAATTTTTTTTTCTAAAATAACTCATATAAAAAATTTGAACAACAATTTGGGAAATTATTTAATAATTATAATATTATTTTTACCATTAACTACCCGATTTAAAATTATCCATGGTTATAAAAATTATCAATATTACTATTCATATTGTCCAAAAAATAAAAAGGCCTATTTACTAAATTTTAAATTTTTTATTCCAAATGTGAAATCCATTTATTAAAATTCAAAACACAGTATTTTCAAAAATTAATTTAAAATTAATTCCATTTTTAAAATAAGAAAACAGGTTTTTAATGTCAAAACCTTCAAAAGAATGAAATGTTTTTATATTAAAAATAAATTTAAATTTGATATTAATGACCTAAATTGGATTAAATGATATAAAATTTATCTAATTATAATTTAAAAACAATAAAAAATATAATTTTACTATATAAAAAAATTATTTGAAAATATATTTTCCAATTAAATTTCAGTATTTTTTATCATTCATCAAAACATGGAACTTATTAGAAAAATAACAAAAAATAAACTACTACAAATTTTGATATTATAAATTCAATAAAAACGTTTATTTCTTAAAATTTAATGTATAAAAGTTTAAAAAATATATATTAAGAACAATTGTTCCATTAAAAGGTGACAAAACTTCCTTTTTATAAAAATATATCTTTTATGAATAAAATTTGATTTGTTATTATATAATATACATGAAACACAAAGAATGAAATTTAAACATTATTATATATAAATTTAATTAATATAACATATTAAGTGATATTTTTTTATTTATTGGTATAAAATAAACGTGTGCACATTTAAATAGATTTTTTGAAAAAAAAATACTTTTAATTTCAAAAGGGTAATATTTTCATTTATAAATAATTATCAAATAACAATTAATTATATTTAAATGTGTAAATGACATTTTCAAAATTAATTTAATATTATTCAAAACCTCCATTTAAAATAGATAGGTTATAATAGTAAAATTTAAATAATAATATATAGTTTTCCACTGAAGCTTGATGTTGCATATCATGTATGCTATTGAACACAATATTTCGTTTTAAAATGTTGGGATGTTACATGGATGGTACATGATTCATATATGCATAAAGCTTCACCCTATTATCTACTAGAGTTTCAATGTTGTTATAAATCATTTGGATTAACTCGATCTAGAACTCATCTAGCTGGGGGCCTCCGTCCATAGTGAATTTAGGTAGATGTTTCTGCTAGAACTCTCTCGTCAACTCAGACATCGAAGGAATGGTGTGAACTGTCTCCCTTTTAATGGATCACATGATCCTCAGGAGGCTATTATGTTGTTAAACATCCATATGATCCCTAAGAATAGTAGTAAGATTCAGTTTAGTTGTATTAAGAGCATGTTAATTTCCACTCTCTATACGGTCAACATGAAGATGATAAGGAGGGGTTTTCTCTAGAAGACAAAAACACTCCATAGAACATTGTGTATGACAACAAGGATATTCTCAATAGGTGAAAAATCCATAAAACCAATTCTTATAGTCTCTCTCAAAATGGATTATATGTGTTTTATCATGTCATAATAGTTCATTTCATTCCATTTCATAGATATAACAAGTATATTGAACCATAGATCATATAGGCATGTATATAACACATGCATATATATGTCTATATCATAAAAATTCATGGTAATATATATCCCTACATTCTTATCATGATTAATTTATACTCATATAATGCCATAATAGGCCACAAGTATAAATCTCAATAACCGATAACATCATAAATTAATAACCTCACACAACATGTGAATCTCTCAATGTGAAATAACATCAACTGTAACATCAAAGAGTATAAAAAAATCCATCCTTAGGTAATAATATTTTCCCCATACATGGGTTAGCTACTCTTATAAAAAATATCATTACCAAGTCCTTACACATCCTAGTATCCTTTATACATTTCCCAAATTATAATGAAATAAAAAAATAAACCTCCCTAGGATACCACATTTTAACATACCTAGATCTGAAATACTTTCACGTGGTTGAAATGGGTTGGTTATGGAACCTCAAGCGCACTTCTCCATACAAAAAATGATTTTGACTAGTAGTGGGGTATGATAAGTATATTGGGGATAATATACCCCCTGGATAAATAGTTACCATGAAATGTAATAATCATATAATAATAAATACCAGAGTAGCGTAAATATTGAAAACAATTTTATAAACTAGAAAACCAACCAATAAATTCCAACAGAATAATTCAATTAAAAATAAATAAATAATATAATTTCATTCTAGAATTTATCTAAATTCCATTCTATAAGTAATAAAAAAATACTATAAAACACACAAAAAAATCCCAAAATTCCCTGGTCCCAAACCTCATGTCGGTCCCATCTCTAAACTCCAACCCATCTTACAACCAACATTCAACAGCAATGTCCCTTTTCCTTTTCCAAACTAGAATCCATATAATATTCATGTGTACCTAACAAAATCTTTAATATTGTGTGAGTATAACTTATTATTTTGACACCAATATTTCTAAACATAACAATACTGATAATAAGTGCATGGATTAATTCAATAAATAGTTGTGTTAATTAATTAAAGAATTAAATTAATACCACATCAACATGTTTCAGCACCATGCTAGAATATATCTGAGCATATCTCCAAACCATACCAACCATAATGATGTATCCATGGTATAAATCACACAAATATAGGTCAAAACCACTATATAATCCTTTTAAAAAACAATCAGGGCCAAGAAAGATATATAATAATTACTATATGTTTCAAGGCCAAGCCCGATATATCATAATTTCAGTATGTTTCACTATGAATGGCCCTCTATATAATCATTATTGTGTGTATCAAGGCCCATTCTAGTATATAATAATTTCATAATGAATCACTAGGCATATCCCTCTATATAAGTATTACGACATATATCACTATGAATATCCTTCCATATAATCATTTCAACATGTATCACTTGTCATAACAACAAGGATATCATAATATCACATCCTAAGGCTCAATGGAAAATTATAAAAATTACCATTTATCTTTCAATTAGACATTTTTTTTATCATTTGGTCATACACCAATAACATGCTGATCATTTCAATAATCATGACAATAAAATATGAATCTATATCAAGAAATTACCCAAAACACATTTCATGATAAACACATTTTAAGCCACAAGTCAATTTATTTATAATAAAGGGTTCAATAACCTAAACGGTTGAAAAAATCTAGATCAATAACAAATTAGATCTAAAGGGATTCCAAGGAATAATCAAAATCATACTTTTATTTATTTAGGTTCATTTTATGTTATTGAAATTAAAATATTTCATATCCTTTTCAATTAAATAGACCATAGGGTTAAGGTTTAGATCCCATACCTTTAACTGACAGTCATCCAACACTTCTAGCTATATTTTCCAACAAGAAGGAAGGGGAAAATTATTGCAAGAAGGATCCTATATCAAATCTAAAAAAGATCAAAACCAAAAACAACTGAGGTCAATAGATTACACCGAAATGGATTGATAATAAAGGGAGTGAAAGGAAAACCAAAACAAAATGACTTACTAGGGATTGATCTCAAAAAAAAGACATCAGTAATGGAAGATGATTCTCCAAAATTTCCTAGGATATACCCTAGGGATGAGATGAGGAAAGTTGTAGTGGGATGAAATGAAAAATCAGATGTATGGTATCCTTAAAATCATTGCTTTGGAAATTAAAAGGCGTGTACCACTTTAACAAGATGGGTATTTCTCTTTAATTAGATACACTAAAAATTTCATCACCTCATATTATTATTTAACTCTTCTTAACTTTTAGGTGACATGAATTGTTTACATGGCATGTGACCATTTCATGAAAAGTACTGGTTCTTGATATGTTTAGTGACATATATAAGTCATGTAACATGTACATAGTGTGTAATCGCCCAGTAGAGAGTTTTGATCCAAAATTATATATAAGGAACCAGACCACCTCTAAATCCTTAAAATTCATGGAAAACCCTTGTAAACCCATTTAACATGTTTATACCTAGACTTCATTAAATTATAAAACATATATTCCTAAACATTAGGTCATTTTTTCCAATAAAGTATCTCTATCTCCAAATAGGACTGAGCCTCCAAGTCTCAAATTAAAATCTTAAAGAGGGACATACCTAAAAAAATATGTTATCTTACACATCATATATTCTATTGTTTGAATTTTTCTTTAAATCTATCCATTTTTTAGGATGATACACAGTTATGAAACTCAATTATATATCAAGATCATGTTGAAGACATCACCAATACTTTCAGGTGAACCTCATATTTTGATTAGATACAGTGCAATGTGGTACTCCATGCAACAATAAAACTTCCTTAATGTTTATCCAGGAAGGTTGATCAAGATAAAGGTCTTCCATGATAAAGATGAAG
Source organism: Viscum album (assembly GCA_963277665.1). Taxonomy (NCBI): domain Eukaryota; kingdom Viridiplantae; phylum Streptophyta; class Magnoliopsida; order Santalales; family Viscaceae; genus Viscum; species Viscum album. The sequence goes on along the minus strand of OY728120.1, from coordinate 1,253,094,123 downwards.
TGTGATAACTTAGTAATTTGATCGACTACAACACACATAGAATTATTCCCTTTAGAGGTTTTGGGGAGTCCAACAAAAAAAATTCATAGTGATGTTCTCCAAATTCCTTTATGGAATGTGTAATAGATATATCATCCCCTTAGAATTTTTTCTCTCAACCTTAACTTATAGACATCCCAAGCCATGAGATTTAAATATGATATATATCTCTTCATGTTATCCCATAATAAGTATTATTTCAAATATCTATACATCTACATCCTTCTTGGATTAATATATAATGAAGAACTGTGAGCTTCCTTTATCAACTCCTTATTCATATCTGATATGCAAGGAACACATACCTAGTTCTTAAACCTAATCATTATATCATGATCAAGGTCAAACATGGGAACATTTAAAAACATGTTTTTTAGCACTAAATCATCCTTCTATTCCTCATTAACCTTCAATTAGATAGATGGTTTAACAATAAATTGAGAAAGATAATATTTTTCACTCCCTTCAATATTTACAGATCCATCCTTTGGAGATCTAGAAATATTTGTTCTTTTTTATCATCATCATGGATAAGCTATGATAATCCTTTCCACTCAAAGCATCATCCACCTTGTTCACTTTCTCAAGAATGTAATGTATTGAGCGGTCATGAACCTTTATTAGCTCTAACCATATTCTATGGTTCATGTTAAACTTATTTTATGTGAATATATACTTAAACAAAATTTATGATCAGTACATATATCACACATTTCTCCATAAATATAATGTTTCCATATCATTAATGAAAAATTTAATAAAGCTAACTCAAAGTCAAGAGTTGGGTAATTTTTTTCATGAATCTCCAATATTCATGAAGCATATAATATAATCATACTATTATTCATATGAAAAAAATATCAATCACTTCTTGGATTCTTCAATATTGATTACAAACCCTTCTCCATTATAGGGTAATGTAAGAACAGGTGAACTAACTAACTTCTCTTCAATTCCATGAAATTTTCTTCACATTTACTTATCCAGAGGAACTTGGATACCTTCTAACAAAACTTGGTTATAGGATTATATAAACATGATAAATTTTCCAAAAGCAGTCGATAATATCTAGCTAAACTAAGAAAACTACATATCTCAATCACCATGTTTAGACTGGGTCAACATTTAATAGGATTATTCTTTGATAGATCTACTATTATAACCTCTATTTATATTACGTGACCCTAAAATGAATCTTTTTTCATACAAAATTCACACTTATTAAATTTTTCAAAAATGTTATCCTTCATTAGGCTCTTTAGTACAATTCACTAGTGGACTTCATACTATTCCTTTCTATTTGAATAGATAAGAATATAATCTATAAATACTACAAAAAAATTATCAAGGTAATCTCTAAAGACTCAATTTATTAAATACTTTAATATATAAGTGGAATTAGTTAGACCAAGAGGAATAAATATATATTCATAGTGTCCTTAAATTGTATGGAAAACGATATTGGGTAAATCATCCTTATTTATCCTCAATTGATGATATCCATAAAAAAGGTAAATCTTTTAAAAGTATTAAGCTTTGCATAGTTGATCAAAAAATTTATAAATATAGGGAATAAGATACTTGTTATTAATTTTGATCTTCCTCATCTCCTAATAATAAACGCACAGTCACATTTATCCATATTTATTTTTTTTAAAGGAATGGGTACACCCAAAGGTGAAACACATGGCCGAACGAATCCCTTAGAAAGGTTTTAAAGGATTTCTTTCTATTCCTACAAATCAAAAAAATCCATTATACTAAGAGTCTTTGAAATTAGTGTGGCACTAGGTAAGAGTTCTATTGAGAAATAAACATTATGTTTTTGTGTAAGGATGGAAAAATCATCTAGAAAAACATTAAAAAATTATATAACAATATGAATATCATAATTGTCAAATTTTTACCCAACCATTTGATATAAACACCCTTTATGAATGGAAATTAAGACCTATACACTGGATTTAGTCTATATCAAATGTTCATACTTATCATCACATTTATTTATTATCATAGATTAGTTTGAAATATAAAATGTAACTGCTCATCCTCAATAGTTTATGTGGAATTTATACCTATAAATCCACTCCATGACTAGGAAAACATTAAATTCATCCATAAGAATAAAAAATATCTTCATGAAGAAAATTACAACCAATGTCAATCAGAGAGGAATCATAGACTTGAGATGTGATCATCAAAACATTGGGGATTTTCACTACTAATTCCAAATATAATAATTTGAGTGGCATATTTATACCCTTATAAAACTCTTTAGATATGAAATAATGGGTAGACCAATAGTCAAATAAGAAATTAGTAGTTCTAGAGTGGATATTAAGTGTACCTTCAACCACATCATTATCATGCCTATCATCAGAAATAGTGATTGCATGATATATTCCATTTTCCCTAGACTTAAGAGGATTTTGACATCGATCATCATCATTAACACTTGGGTTTGGTCACTAGTAATAATAATTCACATTATCCTTATAATTAAAGCACAAAATTGTTGGAGGTACATGGTAATAATCTTCCTCTCTATTCACATCATTAGTTAACATCTTCCTATCACATCGAAAATAAATTTTCCATTGAACTTCTTTCTTATACATAAAACATTTACTGTTACACCAACAGAAATTTCCTCCAGATTCTTCCCACACATAGAGAATAAAGGAAACCTCAATTTATTCTTTTCATGGTTCTTAGATTTTTCTTTGAACTCTATCTTCTCTTTATTTTCAAAACCATGAAATTGATATGTAACTCCAACTTCCATTTCCACCTTGATTTCATATCAAAAAAATATCTTCATATCTACTGAAGTATGTTATGGCTAATTTCCTTTAGAGAATTGGTTTTAATCCATTGATGAATTGATCAACATTAATTTTAGGTTGGATGATAATACAAGAATCATACCTCCTAAGTCTTGTAAAATTTGACTCAAAGTTACCAATGGATTCATCATCCTTTTAAGTAGATTGGGGAACTCTTTCTCCATCTCCATACAAAGAATATGAGGAATATACTTATTGAAAAATATGTTATTTAAATCATCACAATTAATGGTGTCAATTTTTCCAATTACATCAAATTCATGATAAGAGTATACCACAAATCTAATTCACCTTCCAAATGGTAGATATCTAAAATTAATTTTCTTGTTCTAGACATTGGAGAACAAAAAAAATCTTTTCAGTGGAATTAATACATTGTTCAGCTACTATCAGATCAGAAGAACCACTTAAATAAGTCATATTTTTTATCATAAAGGACTCTATAGAATGTGCTTACCACTTTTATTTGTTTCTAAGTTCATAATTATTCATAGTCTGAGATAGTTGTGTGAGTATAGCAATGAAATTTTCCATTCCAACTCCCATAACATTTGGATTATCATGGGCAAAATCATTTAATTGTCCTTCATACTCATCATTAATATGGTTACTTCAGGTTATATACATTAACTAAAACCAAAAATCAAAATGTAAAAGAAAATAATCATAGTGGGGACGACATAATCATGAAACTCCCATATAAGATGTCTAAATTATGACAACTTCATTAATCAGTGACACCGTGGGTTTATCATATTTCATTCATATCAATATTATATTTAAATCCTTAATGGTGGTTTGTAAAGAGTATGTCAGTTTCCAAAGAGTATCCCCTAAGAGATCCAAATCAAGTGTGTAGTAAGGCCCTTTATTGTGCACTAGTTCCCAATAAATTTTAGATCAATATGGTGTTTTCAAGGTTGTTTCCCCTAGGTAAATTTGTACCAAACCCACATCCCCTTGTAGTATCTATAAAGAAATTTATTTCTCTAAAAACACTCTCTCTATGCTTTTCCAATATTCTATGACATCTTCCTATAATTTGACTAATCATTAGACTTATCCATAGACATGTCCTTAGGGATCCCACTATGGTTTTATCATCCTAGTTTCCAAAGGTTAAATAAACCTCCAATTTGATTCCAACTATAATGACTATGGTTATTTAAACATATACATTACATCATTTTTGTGGAATATTTATTTCATTACATAAATACATTCCCAATAACTGTAATAGTTTACCACCTTTTGATACATGGAAACATAAACCCTGATCAATAAGTGAGCTAAATCATCTCCCATTATGTTCTTTATAACAAGAACCCTTCTTAGACATATCATAATTAATAAATATCATCATAACCTAGGGAAATTAATATTATTAAAGGGTGTTCTCAGATTCTTAATAATGGAAAACAAGTGAGATATTTAAGCCTGACATGGACATAAGGGTATGAGAACATGAGCATAACATTTGACAACCATACCCTTCATATCAAATGTCATAATAATGAGTAATTGAATAAATATTTTTTGTTCATAAGACATGAGTCTAGTGTAAATCAAAGAACATGAGACATGGGTTCACTTACACATAATCATATAAATTCTTTTCTATATTAGTCAAGGATCACTTCCAAGACCATCATAGTGGAAAATGTCCTTTACTGAATTAATTCCATTATCTATTCCAGTCCTGTATTACATAAACATGTTAACTTCTCATTCTAGCCTAGTCTTAGTGAATTGAGTTCACACAGCATTACAGTCCTGCATATCTCATGAGATATAAATATTTACCTAATGCATTATAGGGAGATATAAGTACAAAAATCCACATAATGAAATCATATATACTTTTTCCACAAGATCACATCATATCCTAACCCGTGAAATGAAATGGGTATCATAAAATTTTTATTTTATCATAACCTATGGAAAAGAGAAAGATTTTATAATCATTTCATTATAGAAAAACCTCTGCTAATAAATTGGTATCTGTAACGACCCAAACTTTTTAATAATATTTTTCTTCTAGAAAATGAATGTTTTAATATGTTATAATCAATAAAAATATATAAGTATAAATTAAATGTTACCATAAGGTTTTTACCATTATATGATCATTGGTTAATATGACCATTGGGAATAATCGTAATTTTTTAACGTTATAATTATTGATTATAAAATAGAAAGGATAATGGCTAAATAATGTAGTAAGAAGAGTCGATGGCCTAATATAGTAGAATCAGGACATAAAAAGCCCATTTTTTGAGCTTGGGAAGGAGGTAGTATCACTGGGCTTTACTCTTGACCAATCTCCTACCAAGATTCAACAAGTTAAGCTTGAAAAAAATCACCTACATGAGAAGTTAAAGTTTATGGAGATTACCACTTGGGCAATGTTATCTGATCCTCCCCTAGAGTCAATCACCCTATCACACCTTCTCTTTGGTAATATATAGGTGTTTTAAGGGGTTATGTTTCAAGTCCCCGGTTACTTAAAATTTAATCCATTTGTGTAAATAAAATTTTTATTTTATCGTTTCCATTTTAAGAATAGTTTTTTGTAAAAAATGAGATGGAATGTGATAAATTTCTTTTTTGGGTAAATATTGTAATTTTCACAGAGATATAAATTATTATATTAAACTAAGGTGTTATTAATAATGTTTATTATAATGAAATTTTTTAATAAGAAAACTCTATTTTAATTACAAATGATGAAATAATATTTTTTTCAAGTGTAGAAAATTTTACTATACATTTTACTATGCATTTTCTATACGCTATTATTTTTAATAATTATGTATTTTTAGATTTAAAAGTTAAATTTATCATATTTAGAGAATTACTATGATCTAGTTAATTAAATTTTTTTAATTAAGAAGGTTGATATTAGGTTATGGTGAATTTATGATATTTTTATAAATTATTTTGTTTTTCATTTAATAGTAGAAATACAGTTTTGAGTTTCTATTTGTTTAATGAAATCAGTTGTGATGTAATAATGATGTTTGAATCTTGATGAATAAAATATTATATGATTATTTCCAATTTTCCACTACCATGGTCATATACCATGTGAAATCCCATGGTTTTGAAAATACCACTAATTAGGTGTCCTTAGAATTTAATAAAAACTCCCTCTCATTTACTATAAATACCACCCATTACATGGTTTCCATTATTTCAAAAATAATCCCCCTAAATTCTATGATATTATTAACTCCAAAAGAGTCCTCCCAAGTTTTCTTCAAGCCCCAAAGTTCCCAATCATAGAGTTTTATAAGTTACTCTTCATGGTAAGGGAATTCTCAACTTCTATTTTCCTTTCAAGTTCTATTTTATGTGGTATGTCTTTCAAATTTCTATAGAATGTTCTTATTTCCATTTTATTATGTTTCTGTAATGTATTATTAATATTTTATTAATTTTTTACCCTTTTCAAATCGTTTTTAATTTTTTTAAATACCATGTTTCATATCCATTATGCTGCATAATTTTCATCTCAAAATCTCTCGCTTTTTCTCAAGAAATTATTTAATTTTCTTTATGTGAATACCCAAATCTATTTAATTTCTAGGGTTATTAATAAATATAAAAATGATTTATTTTATTCTGTAATTAACATATATAAAACCCTCATTCCCTTTCTATGTGTTATAAATGAAATAATGATCATGTTTTTAAACACTTTTTAAAACGCCATGATTTTAATATGAAACCCATTTTTCCCCTATGGGTTATTTATGAAATGTTTGATTATGATATATATGGATCACATTATAATAAATAAATATTAATGATTCACCATGATATCACTATAATTCTTTGGTTGAATAAATTAATCTCTAAAGATGACAAGTTTTATGATACCTTGGTGAATAACCATGGTAATTTTTATGAAAGCTTGGGGATGAACCTTGGTGATATGATTAATAATGTCTAAATTAAATTTTTTTAACTACATTTTAAATTAATGATTCAAGACCTTATTGTTATTATATTCCTCTTTCTCATGCCTTTATGAAAATTCATCATGTTCTTATTGATATCTCTCAATTTCACATGTAAACTATTTCCCTTACTTTCCCTTACTGGGCCTTATGCTCACCCTTTCCTTTGATTTACATCCCTAGGTTATGATTTGGTGTAATTGTACATAGTATGAAGAAATTAAGAATACTTTAAAGTGTATTAGAATATTTGTTTCCTATTTTCATGTATTATTTACCATATTTCAAAGACACTATCCTTCATAGATCCTCTATTTTTTAAAATGTAATGAAATGTTATGTAATAAAAAGATGGGATGCCATAATTGATACTAGAGGATAATTTATTTATTCGTGGAAATTTGGATTTGAAAACTTTTGGAAGAAACTTGGGAAAAATGTTAAATATAGTAAAACTTCTTGGTATTTTGGTGATATGTTAAGTAAGTGGTTTCTGAATAAATAAGTCCATGTCTAGATAGGAACAATTGGAAGTGGCTCTAGCACAGATGTATCTAGGGGTAAAACTCGAAAACACTGATTTGAGATAGACTCGAATGGGAATTGGTGCATAACAATGGTTCTTGCTATACTCCTAGTTTAACACTACTGGGGGATAGGTTTGGTTAATCACAATATTTTTATAAACCATTATGAAGGATTTATAAAAAAAGTAATTGTTGATAATTAATAATGTGTTTAAGAATAATTTCTTAAGACATAAAAAATTAGATTTATAATATTATTAAATTAAAATAGTTTCTCACAAAGTTTTTCTTCTTATAGAAATTGGAAAGAAGTATGAGGAACTGTGTAAATGGTGATCACAATGGACCACGTGCTGATGGCCCTCTAATGGAAGCTGAAAAGGAATATTTCATGAGAATGATGAATCAACTATCTATTATTATGGGAAATAACTTGAATCAAGCAAAGTGACTGGTATCACAATGAATGGGACAAATTTTAGTTGAGTCCTTTATGTGTAAATGACCTCTAACATTTAGTGGATCTATCAACCCATTGATTATTTAACAGAGGATAAGCATAATAGAAAAAAAAATCTTTTCTGTACTTCGTTTTTTAGAACAAGATAATGTCACTCTGGTTGTCTATCATTTAGAGGGAGAAGCTAATTAGTGGTGGGAACTGATTAAAAACATGAAGAAAAGTGGAGAGATTTAATCTTTGTAGTGGGAAGATTTTAGGGTAATATTATTCAAAAATTATTTCCCTCAATCGATGAGAATGAAAATATAGAAGGAATTAATCGATCTGAAGAAGAAGAAGAATGAATCAATCGGAATCAATGAGATGAACTTCACAAGGATTCCACAATAAACCTTTATCATTGTCATGGATCCTAATTGGGTGGTTCATAGATTCTTCAGTGTACTAAGCCCTCATCTAAGAAATAATCTAGTCAACCGAGTCTAGGAAGGTTATGTGGAAATCGTACAGTGCTATGAAGGTTGAACTAGAGTTCGGTGAGAATTTGTGGTATCAAAAATTAAATGAAATGAAAAGATCAATGGATCCATGATTAGGGAGGATCTTTGATTAGGGAAGAGGAGGAAATAAAGTACAACATTCCACATTCAATAAAGGTGGGAAGAATCATTTAGGTAACTACATGTTTAAGAGAGGGAATTATTATAAGTGTGGAAGAGATATCCATATTGCTCGAAATTTTCATAGTGAGGTGAAGCCTCAAATTCCCAATACTAGTGAAAAAGGGAAGATGGTGAAAGCCCTTCCTGAAATCCAATTCTTTATGTGTGGAAAGCTTGGTCACTATGCTAATCCCTGTCCAAATCTGAGGATAGTGGAGGGGAATCCCCATCAACCTTATCATAGGCCAAGGGAGTAGGGTCATGTTTTTTATATCATGATGGCCAAAGTTGAAGTTCCAAATGATGTGGTGGAAGGTACTCTTTTTTTCTCTAAAATCTTTCAAGTAAATTGTTTAATTTAGGTTCTAATCATTTTTTTATTTGTTCCATTTTTTAAAATAATATAGAATAAATACCTGAACTAATAAATGAAGAGTTATCTATCATGACTCTAAGATATATTATCCAATTATCAATAGTGTTTATAATCTCTAGTATTTAATTTAGTGAGCACAATATTATCAAAAATCAAGTAGTCATTCCTAGGTTGGAATTACACATTATACTAAGGATGGAATGGATCTTAATGAATAATTCTAAGATCAAATTCATAAGTAAGGAAATATCAGTATTCATGAATGGAAAACCTACAGTTATCTTCCATGGAGAGATATCTCAACCTAATCATTGTCTAGGATCACCTCTTATAGCCTTGATTATAGATTTGATCGGTGAAGAAGAAGAAGTAAATGAGAGTATAAGGATAGAGAATGTCCCCATTTTTCTAGAATACATTGACCTATTTCTTGAGGACTTACCTAGAACTCTCCTAGAAATAGAGGTAGATTTCTCCATTGAACTCATACCTGGATCTCATCTGATATCAAACACCCCATATAGAATGGAAAATGTGGAGTTGTAGGAATTAAATAGAAAACTACAAGACCTTTATGAGAAGGGGTTTATCTAACCGAGTGTGTCTCCTTGGGGAGTGATTTTTCTATTTGTGAAGAAGAAGGATGGATAAATACATATATGAATTGACTATATAGAACTCAATTGGATCATAGTGAAGAAAAAATACCCTCTTCCAAGAATTGATGAATTATTTGACTAGCTTCGTGAGGCTTAATTCGTCCCCAAGTTTGATATTTCATTTTTCATCATAAATTGAAGGTGAAAAAATAAGATATTCCAAATACCATTTTCTAATCAATATATGGGCATTAATAATTTTTTGTTATGCCCTTCGGTTTGACTAATGCTCGTGTTATTTTAATGGATTTGATTAATAGAGGATTTAAGGACTACCTTGATAATTTTATGGAATTATTTATTAATTATATTATGATATATTCCAAAATTAGGGAGTAGTATGAGGATCATCTAACAGTTATATCTAAAAATCCTAGGAATTAGAGGTTATTTGGAAAGGTTAGATAATGTGAGTTTTGGTTACAACAAGTTTCTTTCTTAGGGAACATTGTAACCAATGAAGGAATCTCAGTTGACTCCTTTGTGACAAGGGTTGTGGAGGAGTGGCCTCATCCTACAAAAATAACTAAGATTCATAGTTTCCTTGGTTTAGTAGGATATTATAGGTGGTTTTTGAAAAAAAAACTTGACTTTCTAAACCACTAACCAAGTTAACTCGAAAGGGGGTTAAGTTCATCTGGATAAAGGAGTGTAAGGAATGTTTCCAAGAGTTAAAGAATAGATTGGTTACTACACCTCTATTAACTCTAACCTCTACCAGAAAAAGGATTCGTTATTTTTAGTGATGATTCTATAAAAGGGATTGGGTGTGTCCTCATTAAAAATGACAAGGTGATTACTTATCTATCTTTATAGTTAAAGCCTCATTATAAGAATAATCCTACGCATGATCTAGTGTTGGATATGGTTTCTTTTTATCTAAAAATATAAGGATATATCCTTAAACATTACATAATCTTGAATTAAGTTAATAATTCATGGTGAGGATCTTTTCAGGTTTATAGATTTAGAGAATTAGGTCAAAACATATACATAACAACTTGAATATTACATGTAGATACTTCTACTCAGTATCCATTTTTTCATAAAATAAAAACTTTTGGAAAAAATGGTCATATCTAGTTCCATGTTTTAGGCAACATAAATTTTTCTTGATCCCATCCTTGACCCTATTCATCTTTTAGTCTTGTGAAAAACATTTCAAAAACTTGGGATGAGCATAAAAATCGCAGTAAGGATTATAAAATAAAGAAATAAAACATTATCCCTTCAATACATACCATGCATAATATCTTTAACATACCTCATGAAATCATAAGATTTATGAATAACACATTGAAATCATAAATCATAAAGGTAACTTGTGGCATCCATATCATACTTATATTGTAGTTATCACAGCTACATAGGGAGTTACATTTAGAATACCTATCATAGTATATCCCTTAAATCTATTAGAAGAAAGAATAAAGTTTACCTATGTCACATTACCCATTGCATTGGAGAGCTATCTCGGGCTCACACGCCTTAGTATTATCATGGAACCACCCATATACGTAAACAATTCCCAAGAACCATAACATATTCACAGCATATAAAAAACATAATGGAAAGATAACATTTCCACATTTCAATCACAATATATCATTTAAACATATTGACATAACAAATCCATTATCAAAGCCATTTTCAATACCAAAATATGTAAAAGATTATATGGTATTTATTTTCCTTTTAAAAACACTACAACTTGTTAAGGAATCCAAATATCAAATAACTCTAGCGACGGTAGAAAGGTCATTGTCACCACATACATTATAAAGAAACATTACTTTTTTGTCATTTAGTATAACACTACATAGGAAAAAGATTTCCTTTGAATGAAATGAAAAGTCAAATGGGTTTATACACCATATAAAAGAATTTTTTGTATAAAACAAAATATGCCTCAATGAATAGAGGGTGAGAAGAAGTCCCTTAGCTCATGTACGACTTGACCCGTTCATTCTTTAATCACCTAAATAATAAACTAAAGTTGATTTTTAATTTATTCATAACCTTTTTCTGGTTTATTATTCCTATTATATCACTTATTACCTCATTATAAACATTATATAATCATTTAAGTTAATAACAATCATTTTATTGATATTTGGTACTTGATTCAAAAATGAACTTCTTATAATTAAAAATTGTTCCTGTGGTCAAAATTAAATTTTCTCCAGAATTATATTCATGTTTTTGATATCATATATGTCATATATATTCGGTATATATATGTATTTATAATAATACATAACATTTGAGATAGGAAATGAAATACACCATTCATGAAGACAGTAAGTCATACATACGCATGAATGCTACTTTCATTTATATTTAGTATTGTAATGGAATGAAAACATAATTATACATAGTTATATTATAATTCCAGTATAATATCCTATATAATTTCATTATTTCATGAACAAGTCATATCACTTTGAGGGGGCGGTAGTCCGCACTTCCTCAAATGAAATTATCATATTTACCCATTATGGAAACCATAAAGGTATGATATAAATGAAAAATATAGAATTATAGATATAATATAAATATAATATATATCACATATAAATATAGTTATATATTAATGGCCACCATAATAGGTGGTAGGAGAATATTGAACAATCATCGTTTCGTGAGGCAGTATTTCACCATCCACAGAAATAATATGATCTTTACCAATTAGATAGAGGTGTGTATAAATTTAGTTCGAATAATTTTCATAAAAACAACCTAGTATATTTTTAATATTGGTTTTTTATAAAATAAAGTAATAAAAAGAGTTTAGGGGGTTGTATAAGTAAAATAAAAGAAAATAACTTAAGAGAAGACATTACATTTAAAGCGGGTAACTCCCTTGGGTTTGAACCAAAAGGATTTTTTGAACTGCTTAATACCTAAGGTAAGTCTTCTAGGTGGAAGAGAGGTATCTTGAGATACTATTTGGAAGGATTTTGGATGATACAAGGGTCTTGAGAGGTGTGAGTAATGGGTTAGAGGTGATGACTCTTTAAAAGGGGGAGGAGGCGCTCTTTAGGAAAGTTTGAAAACATTATTTTATTATAAAATGAATTTCAGTTTTCAAAAGGTCCAAATATCATTAAAATGAAAGATAAGAAGACTCTTGTTAGAAATAAAATAATCCAATAAAAATTGGACAGGTTTTTTATATTGTTTTAATTTTTATAATCTAATATATTTAAATCATTCATTAAAGAGGTAAACATTGCATCATTATAGTGTCATATGTAATTTTATTTATATGATGTCTAAAAATTGTAATTAAAATACCATGATGTAGAAAATATTTTTATATTTAAAATTAATATTTATATTCAAAGATATAACTTATATCACCCAATATAAAAATTGTTTTACTATAAGATATATGTTTATGTAATTTTTGTCTTTACTTTAAATTAAATAATATAAAGTGTCATTATCACTCCTAAGTGGCTCCATGGGGTCCCAAAATCGACCCAAGGATGCCCAAGGTCGTACATGTATCATCCAATAGGATTAGGACACGTGTTAGTGTAATTTAATATTATTATAATATAATTTTTGTACCCTTATTTACTAGATTTACCTTTTCACCAAGGTAAATAAAATATTTACTGACGTAAATATTCATAATTTCTAAAAAAAAGTTACCTATTCTAAAAATTTGGACTTCTGGATTCAAATTATTGGAATCCATTTTTTCAAATTCAAAACACAAAAGTGGAAGAAATGAATTTAAAATTAATTCTCATTGTCAAAACAAAAAGCTTGTTTTTAAGAAATAATAACTATCAAAAGATTTACCTTTGTTTATGTCCAATTTAACAGTGAAATTACTTCCATTGACCAACATTGAATTAAATGGTAAAAATATAATCCAATTACAGTTTAAAAAAATTAAAATAATATTCTAACTATATAAATAAATTAGATTAAAAATAAGTTTTGAATTAAAATGTTGTATTTTTCACTATTTATAAAAAATGAGCATTATCAAAAAAATACCAAAATTTTATCCAAAGTAAATTTTGATGTTCTGATTATAAAGAAAAATATTATTCTGTCCAATAGAAAATATAAATGTGAAAAAACTGGATTAAAAATGGTTCTCGAACAAAAGGCGGTAAATCAACCCTTTAATGAATATTAGAGTATTTATGCTTAAAATTGGATTCTTTTTTATTTTAAGACTCTAAAATTTATTGGATAAATTTAAAAACATTTCAAAACATATATAATCATATTTTAGTTAGTTTTTTTCATTCCTTCCATTACAACGGCTAGGCATTAACTACCATTTAAAATAATAATATTATATTATTATTTTTCAGTATAACTCAACGTTGTGTGCGACATATGATTTCGAAGAAACCCATTGCTGCGTATCGGGTATTCCATCAAACAAAGAATCCACTTTAAATTTAAATTAATATTTATTTAAAAAATATTAATAAGTATGATAATATCATATTTCTTTATTTACCTGGGATGTTACATCCTTCCCCCCTTTTGGAAATTGGGTCCTCACAATTTTATTCCCTTATCAAATAAATGGGGGTATTTATCCCTTAAAGCATTTTCAGATTCCCACTTTGCCTCTTCAAACCTATGGTTTTTTCAAAAAACATTTACCTGGTTAATTACCTTATTCTGCAAAAATTGCTCTTTATGGTCAAGAATCTGGACCGGTTAATCCTCATAAGAGAGATTGTCTTCCAACTGAACTACCTCTAGACTAAATACATTAGTTGGATCCAACATATACTTTCTCAAAATTCAAACATGAAAAACATTGGGTACCTAGGATAAAATTGGAGGTAAACCCACTTTTTACACAACTGATCCAACTTTCTCCAAGATTTTATAAGGTCCAATGAACCTCGGACTCAATTTTCCCTTCTTACCAAAACGCATCACACTTTTCCATGGAGAAACTTTGTGAAATACATGATCACCTACCTCAAAAAAGGTCCTTCCTATAGTTATCCGTATAACTTTTCTACCTACTCTGAGATGTTATCATGTTCTTCTAAATCAACTGTACTTTTTCTTCCATCTCTTCTACCAATTCTGGTCCCATCAACTTCCTTTCACCTACTTTTTCCCATAAAGTTGGAGTTCGACACCGCTTCCCATATAATGCCTCAAATTGAGCCATTTATAATAGAATGAAAACTATTATTATATGAAAACTCAACCAAAGAAATATGTTGGTCCCAACATCCTTGGTAATCCATTGAACAAGCATGTAGCATATCCTCCAAGGTCTGAATTGTTTTTTCCGACTGCCCATATGATTTAGGATTAAAAGTTGTACTAGAATTTAATTCAGTACCCACCGACTTCTGAAGGCCTTTCTAAAAGTTAAAAGTAAACTTGGGATCATGATAAAATAGAATATAGAGGGGAACTGCATGCAACCTGACTATATCTTTGACATACACCATAGAAAGTTAATCTAGATAAAAGGTATCTCGAATATTAAGGAAAAAATCAGATTTAGTCAATCAATCAACAATAACCCATATTGAATTATTACCTCAAGATGTATTCATTAATCCCACAATGAAGTCCCTGGATATATTTTCCCATTTCCACTCTCGCACAGGTAAAGATTAAAGCATCCCCTTCAGTAACTGTCACTTTGCTTTAACCTATTGACAAGTCAAACACTTCATAGTAAAGTCATCATTATATCTTTTCATTCCATCACACCAGTAATACTCCCAAATATATTTGTACATCTTAGTACTACCAGGATGAACTGAAAACGGAGAACTATGAGAATCACATAACAACTCATTATTCAACTATGAATCACAGGGCACATATAATCTCTTTCCAAATCTCAAAATATAATCAGTATCAATGTTAAAATGAGGAAACTTACCCTTCTGAACCAAATCTACTTTTTTCTTCAGCTACCTATATTCCTTCTATGCTTGCATAATTCTGTCTGATAGAGATGAATTCACAGACACCTGACACAAAATAGTGGAATTTACTACACCAAAAACTTCTATTCCAAAGTTCATCATGTCTTTAATCAAAGGATCTTGTTCCAAACATAACAAGGTTAATGTAGCAATACTTTTTTGACTCAAAGAATCAGCCACAGTATTTTCCTTTCCAGGATGGTAATGAATTGTGCAATAATAATATTTGATTAATTACATCCATCTCCATTATCTCATGTTCAATTATTTCTAAGTTAATATATACTTCGAACATTTTTTGTTACTATATATTTCACATTTTACTCCATACAGATGATGCCTCCATGTTTTTAAAGAAAAAACAAAAACAGCTAATTCCAAATCATCTGTAGGGTAATTTAACTCAGGAGGATTCAACTGACTTGAAGCATAAGCAGTTACCTGATCATTCTACATAAGGATACATCCAAGTCCATTAAACAAAGAATCACTATAGAAAACAAACTCACCATTTTGGGAAGGAAGTTCCAAAACTAGTGCATTTACCAAACTTTATTTCAATTCTTTAAAAAAATCATCACATTCTTTTTTCCAAATGAAGTTAACACCTATCCGAGTTAACATAGTCATTGAGCTAGATAAACCTGAAAATTTTTCAACAAAACTCTAGTAATATCCTTCTAAACCAAGAAAACTATGAATCTATGTGATATTGGTAGGTCTTGGACATTCTTCAACAACTTTTGTTTTAGCAGGATCAATAGTTAAGCCATTTTTTGAAACAATGGGACCAAGGAAAGAAATTTGTTGTAACCAAAACTCACACTTTATTAATTTCCCATATAGTTTCTTTTAATTTAAGGTTTGCAAGACAACCCTTAAATGACTTTCATGAACCTATTAAATTTTGTAATAAACCAAAATATCATCAATGAACACAACCACAAATATATCTCGGAACTCATGGAAATCTCTATTCATAAGATCCATGAATACTGTAGGTGCATTGGTTAACCCAAAATTCATAACTAAAAATTCATAATGGCCATATCTGGTACGAAACGTGGTCTTTGGAATATATTCTTCCTTTAATTTCAACTAATGGTACCCCATCCTCAAGTCAATATTCAAAAAATACTGAACTCTATGGAGCTACGCGATATCAGCCAAAGGATACTTGTTCTTAATAGTGATGTTATTCAACGCTCTATAATAAATGCAAAGTCTCATTGAACCATATTTATTTTTAACAAACATGAAAGGATTACCCCATGGTGATGTACTAGGTTGAATTAAACCTTTATCTAATAACTCATGCATTTGCTTCATTGACTCTTAAAGTTCAATTTGAGCCATTCGATAAGGGGGTTATGAAATTGTCTTAGCATCATAAACTAAGTCGATAGTAAATTCAACTTACCGATCAGGTATTATACCAGGAAACTCATCAAGAAAAACATCAAGAAAAACATCAAGAGACTCATTTACCAATAGAACATAATTAATCTAAACAGTTATTTTGTTTTCAAAAATATGTGCATAGTAGCATTAATTTCCATCTTTTACTAGTTTCTCAGCTTCCTGATATGTTATCAAAAGTAAGGGTTTATGTTTGTACACAAACTAAAATTATTTATAAAAAGAAACCACTTTAGCACTGCATTCAATCTTAACATGATAAATGAAAATCCAATCCATACCCAAAATAACATCAAAATCTAATAAAGGCAAAATAATAAGGTTTGATGGTAGATTATTTTTGCACATAAGGACATAAAGGTTCATATAATTTCTTTTTATCTCAACATTTCCTCTAGGTGTTTTTACCATAAGATCTGTATTTATATCTTGAGATGGAATTCCCAATTTACTAGAAAACTTATTAGAAATGAAAGAATGTGTAGATACTGAATAAAACAACACATTGGAATAATTGGAATAAACTAACAGTGTACCTGATACTACTTCATTTGATGGTCCAACATCTGCTGAAGTAGATGCAAAGGATTTCACCACCCCTTTCTACTTGTAGTCCGGCTTCTTTCACTCAGTTGAGTTCTTCGTTGGACACTCATTTTCATAATGACCTTTTTCCTTGCACTTAAAACATTTTTCTAACTATAAATTATATTTTGTCTTACCATTACCCTGATCTTTTTCAGTGCAATTAAGAGACTTTTTCCCCATTTTACCACATCGGTAGCACTTACCAGAATAAAAAAGACATTCCCCAGGATGCTTTTTACCACAATTTTCATAAACTATTAAATTATGTTTCTTACCATCAGACTTTCATGAAGAGTTCTTCCCTTTCTTCTGCCACCTCGACCACTTATTATGTTTTTTCTCAAAGAACACTTGATCATCGAAAAACTCCACTTCCACCTTCTCCACACATCTAACAAGTTTTTTATAACTTTTGAACACATGATAAGATAAAACCCTTCGATACTTTGGCTTTAATACTGAGTAAAAATGATTGATTTTACTATCAAGATATCGTATGAATTTTTGAGCATACCTTTCCAGTCGAGTGAATTTTTCTTCATAAGTAGCCATAGATTCATCTTCATGCCTCAATTCCAAGAATTGTTTTTCTATCCTAAGATGAACCACCTTAGTAAAATATTTCTCAAGAAACATACCATTGAATTCATCCCAATCAAGAACATCAATATCTTTACAATCCCTGATATTTTTAACCATCGACCACCAAAGATCGGCTTCACCTTCAAAATGGTAAATAGAAAGACTGAACTTTTGATGTTCTGAACACCCCATGACATCAAAAATCATCTCTAAGGCTTTAGTCCACCCTTCATCTAGCACATGGTCAGATTGTCCTCCTAATTATGGGGGATGTTGCCTCATGAAATGATCTACTACTGACATGTTCATATGTGGTTGATCTGGATGATCTCATGCATGGATTCTACTTCCATTTATAACCTGATTCAACTGTGACATCACTGCAAAAAACTTTTTAGTTTCGATTTAGACCATCTCAGGTTGCTCATTTAGAGGGTTGTCTTCCGATTGATGTCATCCCATCATAGTTACCCTTTTTCCCATACAGAAAACTATTCTGAACATAGAAATACCTTAGGTAGAGAAACATGGTAATCAGTAAATACTATATCATTTGAATTTGTCCATAAATTAATTTATGGACATTAATTTAAAAATATTATAACACCTAAAGTTGTTTAAACCGGCCTTTGATACCAACTATAAGGACCCAGCCTTAAACATTACATAATTTTAAATTAATTTAATAATTCACATTGATGATCTTTTCATGTTTAGATCTTTAGAGAATTAGGTCATAACATATACACAACAACATGAATATTACATGTAGACACTTCTACTCAGTATCCATTTTTTCATAAAATAAAAACTCTTGAAAAAAAGATTGAGGTCTAGTTCCATGTTTCAGACATCATGAATTTTCCTTGATCCCATCCTTGACCCTATTCATCATTAAGACCTGTGAAAAACATTTCAAAAACTTTGGATGAGCATAAGAATATCAATAAGGATTATAAAATAAAGAAAGAAAACAGTAATCCTTCAATACATACCAAGCATAAGATCATTAACATACCTCATCAAATCATAAGATTTGTGAATAACACATAGAAATCATAATTCAAAAAGGTAACTTGTGGCATCTAAATCATGCTTACATTGTAGCTATTACAACTAGATAAGGAGTTACGTTTGGAATACCCATCATAGTATATTCCCTAAATATCTTAGGAGAATCATTAACATTTACCTCGGTCACATTAACCAATGCATTAGAGATCTATATCAGGCTCAACTATCCTAGGTTTATCACAGATCCACCCATATATGTAAACAACTCCCAAGAACCATAACATATTCACAACACATAAAACAAACATAAAGTAAAGAAAGAATTTCCACATTTCAATCAGAATATATCATTTAAATATATTGACAAAAAAATCCATTATCAAATCCATTTTCAATACCAAAATATGTAAAATAGTATATTGTATTTATTTTCCTTTTAAAAACACTATGGATTGTTAAGGAAGCCAAATATCAAATAACACTCGCGACGGTGGAAAGGTTGTTGCCACCACGTACATTAAAAAGAAACATTCCTTTTTTTGTCGATTAGTAAAACCCTAAGTAGAAACAAGATTCCCTTTGAATGAAATGAAAATTAAAACTGGTTTATACACTGTATAAAATAAATTCGTGTATAAAACAAAATATTCTTCAATGAAAGGATATTGAGACGAAGTCCCTTACCTCGTGTCCGACTTGACCAGTTCATTATTTAATCTCTTGAATAATAAACTAAAGTTAATTTATACTTTTTCTGAATTTTTTTCAGGTTTATTATTCCTTATATATCACTTTTTACCACTTTATAATCATTATATAATCATTTATATTAATAACAGCCATTTTGTTGATATTTGGTACTTGAGTCAAAAATGAACTTCTTATAATTACAAGTTGTTCATGTGTTCAAAATTCCATTAAATCTAGAATGATATTAAAGATTTAGATATAATATATTTCATATATATCCATTATATATATTTATTTATAATAGTACGTAACATTTGGAGATAATAAATGAAATGCACCTTTCATTGAGACGGGAAGCTGTATGTAGGCATCAATGCTACTTTCATTTCTATTTCATATTTTAATGGAATGAAAACATAATTATACATAGGTATATTATAATTCCAGTATAATATCATATATAATTTTATTAACTTATCCCTTTATACTTCCCACGTATGCAATGAACGAGTCATATCACTTTGAGGGGGCAGTAGTCTGCACTTCCTCAAATGAAATTATCGTATTCACCCATTATGGAAATCGTAAAGGTAAGATATAAATGGAAAATATAGAAGTATATAAACTATATAAATATAATATATATAACATATAAATACAATTCCATATTAATGGATACCATAATAGGTGTTAGGAGAAGATTGAACAATCATCGTTACGTGAGGCAGTAGTTCACTGTCCATAGAAACAGTATGTTATTTACCCATTAGACGATGGTGTGTGTAATTTTAGTTAAAATAAATCACATAAAAACAACCTAGTATATTTAGGATAATGGTATTGTTATAAAATAAAGGAATAAGAATATTTTAGGGGGATGGAGAAGTAAAATAAAATAAAAGAACTGAAGAGAATACATTACCTTTAAATCAGGTAACTCCCTTTGGATTGAACCAAAAGGATTTCTGGAAGTGATTTCTGCATTAGGTAAGGCTTCTAGGTAAAAGAGAGGGATCCTGAAATATTATTTTGGAAGATTTTGTATGAGAAAAGGGGATTGAGAGGTGTGGGTAATGGGTTATAGGTGATGGCTTTTTATAAGGGGGGAGCGATCTTTATGAAATTTTGAAAACATTATTTTATTATAAACTGATTTTCAGTTTTCAAAAGGTCCAAAACTCATTAAAGTAAAATATAAGATGAATATTTTTAGAAATAAAATTATCCAATAATAATTGGATAGGTTTTCAATATTTATTGAATTTTCATAATCTTATTTATTTGAATCATTCATTAATGAGGTAAACACTACATCATTATTGTGTCATAAAAAAAATTATTTATTGGAAGTATAAAAATTTTAAATAAAATACCATGATGTAGGAAACCTTTTTATATTTCTAATTAACATTTATTTTTGAAGATATAACATATATAACCCCATGTAAAAATTGTTTTACTATAAGATATATGTTTATGTCATTTTTGTCTTTACTTTAAATTAATTAATGTGAAGTGTCATTATCACTCTCAAGTGTCATCATGGGGTCCCAAAATCGACCTTATGATGCCCATGTTCTGAAATCTATAAACTAATAGTATTATGACATGTGTTAAGGTAATTTAAAATTATTATAATATTATTTTTTTACCCTTATTTACCATATTTAACTTTTAACCCTGGTAAATAAAATATTTACATAAGTAAATATTCATAATGTCTAAAAATAAAAGTTACCAATTCTAGAAATTTGGACCTCCTGATTACAAATATATATTCCATTCTTCAAAATTCAAAACACATAGGTGGAAGAAATTAATTTAAAATTAATTCCCGTTGTCCAAACAAAAATCGTGTTTTTAAGAAATAATAACTATCAAAAGATTTAACATTGTTTATGTCAAATTTAAGAGTGAAATTACATCTAATGACCAAAATTGGATTAAATGGTAAAAATATAATACAACTAAACTTTAAAACTAATTAAAATAATATTCTAACAGTATAAATAAATTATATTAAAAGGCAGTTTTAAATTAAAATGTTGTATTTTTCATTATTCATAAAAAATAAACAATATCAGAAAAATACCAAAATTTCATCCAAAGTAAATTTTGATGTCCCTATTCTAAATAAGAATATTATTTTGTCAAATATAACATATAAAAGTGAAAAAAACTAGATTTAAAAGGGGTTCTCCATCAAAAGGTGGTAAATTGACCCTTTAATGAATATTTGAGTATTTATGCTTAAAATTGGATTCTTTCTTATTTTAAGCCTCTAAATTTTATTGGATAAATGTAAAAACATTTAACAAACATTTATAATCATATTTTAGTTAGTTATATTCATTATCTACATTACAACGGCTAGGCATTAACTACCATTTAAAATAATATTATTATTTTATTATTTTTCAGTATAACTCAACATTCTATGCAACATAATATTTCAAAAAACTAGTTGTTGCGTATCAGGTACACCATAAAATATAGAATCCCCTTTAAAGTAAAATTAATATTTAATTCAAAAATAAAAATAATTATGAAAATATCATTTTTCTTTATTTACCTGGGATGTTACAAAAGATATGGAGGCACTATCTTTATGGGGAGAAGTCTGATATATACAAAGACCATCAATGTTTAAATTATATTTTAACACAAAATTAATTGTACATAAGATAGAGGATATAGTTGTAACTTCATAAATACTATTATTTCTCAATTAATTAACACCCTAGAAGAGAAAACAAATTTTTTGATGCATTAAGTAGGAAAGAACAAGTTGTTTTAGAAATGATGAGGATTCAAAGATATACCCTGATCAAATACCTAATAAAACTGGACATGGGAATTGTAAGGTATGGGACATCATCAACCCTATAACTAATGATTTATCAATTAACATTACTAGAAAAGATCAAAAAATCTCAAAACAAAGATCCTTTTTTACAAAAGACATTTGAGGCTGTGAAGGATGAAAATTTTTCTAAATTTAATATTGATCAAGAAGGTGTACTGAAATTTCATAAAAGACTATGTGTTACATATATTCCTGAAATAAAGAAGGAGATGATGGATTCTGCTCATAGATCAACATTCTCTATAAATCTTGCAATCCCTGCAATATATAGGGACCTTCGTGATCATTATTTGTGGGATAACATGAAACGGGTGATTGTAGACTACACTATAAGGTCTGGTGTGTCATCAAGTGAATGCAGAGAGACAACTTCCTAAAGGGGTGTTAAAAACACTACCCACACCAGCATGGGAGTGGAATAATATCACTATGGTCCATTTCACTAGTATCCTAAGAACTTACAAAGGGAATAATGAAATATGGATTATAATGGACCATATAACCAAAACTTCCCATTTTATCTCTATTCGGGAAGATTTATCTCATGATCAACTTTCCAGGATTTACATGAGGTATGCAGTAAGGATTAATGTGGTGCATCTCTCTATCGTATATTATCATGCTCTACGGTTCACATAAAAATTTTGAAGCGGTATTTATTATACTTTGAGATCCAAATTGAATTTTAGTAAGTCCTATCACCCCCAAACAAATGGAAAATTGGAAAAGACTATTCAAACACTCAAGGATATGCTGAGAACATGCGTAATGGAATTTAAAGGATGATGGGAACAAAATATCCCATTAGTTGAGTTCTCTTACAACAATATATTCAATTTTAACATTAAAATGGAACCCTATGAAGCTATATATGAAAATATATGTAGAAATCCTACTTGTTGGTATTAAGCTGGTGAGAGAAAGCTTCTTGGGCCTGATCTTGTGCAAGAGATAACAAAAAAAGGCTCATGTCATCCAACAATACATTAAGGCTTCTTAGAGTTGGTAGAAAAGCTATACCAAAAATATTAGAAGGGATATGAGTTTGATTTCGGTGGAAAAGTCTTCCTTCAAATTTCACTTGGAAGAGATTAATGAGGTTTGGGAAGAAAGGGAAGCTCATCCCTGGGTATATTGGACCCTATGAAATCCTTGACTGAAAGCAGTAGTGGCCTATCAGCTTTCACTTCCTCCAAATCTATAACAAGTTCATGATGTTTTCCACCTATCACTCTTGAGGAAGTATATACCTAACACTTCACATGTACTAAATTTGGAGGTGGTCCAACTAGAACACGACCTCTCTTATGAGGAGCAGCCGGTGGAGATCTTGGATTGTAGAGACAAGGTTCTACGCAACAACAATACTCACATTATTAATGTATTGTGGATGAACCAAAAATATGAAGAATCCATGTGGGAACTAGAGGATACATTAAGGCATAACTACCCACACCTTTTCTCTTTTGAGTGTACGATTTGAAATTTTGGGGATGTAATTTTTTAAAAGGGGGAAGAATGTAACGACCTGAACTTTTGAATAATATTTTTTTTCCTGAAAATATATGTTTTACTATGTTATAATAAATAAAAATATATATGTAAAAATGAAATGTGACCATCAGTTTTTTACTGTTATATGAAAATTGTGAAATATGACCATTGGAAACAATATTAATTTTTTAATGTTATAATTATTGGTTATAAAATAGAAATGATAATGGTTAATTAATGTAGAAAGAATATTCGATGGCCTCATCTAGTAGAATCGAATCGTACGAAGCCCATTTATCAGATCTAGTAAGCTTGTAGATTCACTGGGATTTTCTCTTCACCAATCCTAGGATAAGTTTAAACATGTTAATCTTGAACGAAATCTCCTATGGGAGAAGTTCAAGTTATTGGAGATTACCACCAGGGCGATGTTATCAGAGCCACCCCAAGAGTCAATCATCATCGCACATATTAACCTTAGGTCGTATATAGGTGTTGTAAGGGGTTATGTTTCAAGGCCCAAGTTACATAAAATTTAATCCCTTTGTTTATATAAAATTTGTATTTCATCATTTCTGTTTTAATAATAATTTTGACTAAAAAATTGAGATGGAATTTGATAAAAAAAATTCAGAAAAAAGTTGTTATTTTAAGAGAGAGATAAATTATTATATTAAAATAAGTTTTTATTAATAATATTTATTATAATGAAATAGTGTTATAAAAACACTCATTTTTAATTACAAATGGTAAAATGGTTTTATTTTTTTCAAGTGTCAAAAAGTTTACTATACAGTTTACTCTGCATTTTCTGTCCGATATTATTTTTAATATTTAAGTATATTTAGATTTAAAATATGAATTTATCATATTTAGAAAATTATTATGATAAAATTAATTATGTTTTTGAATCAATAAGGTCAATATTAGGTTTTGGTGAATTTATGATATTTGTATAAAATATTTTTTTTTCAGTGAATAGTAAAAATACAATTTTGAGTTTTCGGTATCATTAATGACATCATTAGTGGTGTGATAATTTTGTAATATTTATGGTAGACTCTTGAGGAATAAAATATGATATGAGGTTCTCCCAATTGCCAATAACATGGGAAATACCATGGGAAGGACCATGGTTTTCAAATACCATTAATGAGATATCCTTATAAATTAATTGAAAAACTCCCTCTCTTTTACTATAAATACCACCCATTCCATAGTTTTCTTTAATTAAAAAATAATCTCCCTAAAATATATGATAGTATTACCTCTCAAAGATTCTTCCCATGGTTTTTTCAAGCCACCAAGGTATCAATATTATAGTTTTAGATGTTACTCTTCAAGGCAAGGGAATTCTCAACTTATATGTTCCTTTCAAGTTCTCTATTATGTGTTATGTCTTTCAAATTTACATACCAAGTTATTATTTCAATTTTTTTTCTGTCCATATACTATATTATTATTCTTTTATTAATTGGTGACCCTCCTCCCCTTTTAATTTTTAATAATACCATGTTTCATACTCAGTATTCTTTCGAATTTTCATCTCAAAATCTCTCTCTTTTTCTCAAAAATTATTTTATTTTATTTATGTCAATACTCAAAACTATTTATTTTATAGGGGTATTAATAAAGAAATAAAAAATATTTATTTTATTATTTAATTTACATAAATAAAATATTAATTTTCTTTCAATGGATTATAAGTGACATAATGATCATGTTTTTAAGAACTTTTTAAAACGCCATGATTTTGATATGAAACCCATTTCTTTTATTCTCTGTGGGTTATTAATGAAATGTTTGATTATGATATATGTGGATAAGATGAAAATAAATACATATTAAGGGTATTCCCATATATTTCTCCAATTCATTGGATAAATAAATTAATCTCTAGATATGACAAGTTTTACGACACCTTGGTGAATAACCTTGGTAATTTTTATGATACCATAGGGATGGACCTTGGTGATATGATTATTAATTTCTAAATTAACTATTTTAGAGACATTTTCAAGTTATTATTCAAGTTATTATTGTTATTATATTCCTCTTCTTCATTCCTTTATGAAAATTCATCATGTTATTATTGATATCTCTCAAGTTCACATGTAAATTGTTTCCCTTGTTTTACCTTAGTAGGTTATATACTCACCCTTTACTTTGGTATATGACCCCAAGTTATGAGTTGTTGTAATTATACATAGGATTCATAAAATTAATAAGCTTTTAAATTGGATTAGAATAATTTTTTCACGTTTTCATGTATTATTTACTTTATTTCCAAGACACTAAACTTTAAAGATCCTCTATTTTGTAAAATGTAATGAAAAGTTATGTAATAAAAAGATGGGATTCCCTAGTATCATAAGCATTACCTCATGGTATTACCCAAGGAAGAGAAATTGGTTTCATAAACTTCATGAAATCGAAACATAAACCATTCATATAAATAATATTAATGGTATCCTTGGATAATATCCCAAGTAATGCATGGGTAACACAAATAGATTCCATCTTAGTTGGAAAATAAATTTAAAAGATCATTTAAAACATTTACTATGAAAAATATCCTTCACGATTAGAAAACAATATTCTTAATAAATAATTCATTTTTAAAACACTACTTATTTTAAAATAAATTTGAAATATTATAATGGAATATTTGAAGATATTATTTATCATATTGTTGGAATATTTCATTCATGATGTACAAATTATAATTAATATTCCATTCATATTTGTGGTAAAACCCAAATGGGAATTGTTTTGGAAAAAGACATGAATATTCTTTAAAAAAATGTATCAAGTAACATATAGGTAAATATTTATTTTAAAAATCATAATAGTGTAAGGAAACAGTTTAGAAAACATATTTAGAAAACATTGTTTTGATGGAAAACTGATTCTCATCCTAAGAGAGAGATAAAGTCAAAATTTTCCGAAATACATTTTCTTTATTATCTTGAGTGAAAAATAGTGAAAAAATGATACAATTAAATGAATATATTTTAAATATGAATATTATAAGAAAATTCAAG
This sequence comes from Viscum album, assembly GCA_963277665.1. Taxonomy (NCBI): domain Eukaryota; kingdom Viridiplantae; phylum Streptophyta; class Magnoliopsida; order Santalales; family Viscaceae; genus Viscum; species Viscum album. The sequence continues at coordinate 1,253,066,947 of OY728120.1, read as the reverse complement.
ATAATATTTAAGAGTTAGATCATAAAATTTTATCATTAGAAACTAAATCATAAACAACCCTGGTAAAAGATGAGATTGTAACATAAACTTTTTGTCACTCTAGTGACATTGATTCATAATCCCCAAGAAGGAATAAAATAGAAATAAATGTAAAATATAATTTGGATGAATAAATTAATTATATTACATTCCAAAGGGTTTTATTTACACCTCGTGAAATAATATAGGTTTATAACATAACATATGCCTCAAGGAAAGAAAATTAAGATAATTTTTCGTTACCTCAAGTCTTGACTTCCATCATACTCATTCAAAAATCTTAAAAAATAAAATAAGTTTATTATAAACCTATCACATAACCATATTCATATATATCAAATCATATATGATTTTATTATGACATTATATTACCTTCCTATTAACAATTCCATGTTAAAGTAACGTTTCGAGTAAATACCACTATGTTTTTCATAAATGTTTTGATTTTTTACAATTTTGATTCTCTATATTTAGTAATGATTTCATAATATCCAAAATGATAACCATGAAATAAATACCATATATATTCAGTATGTATGTATTTTTAGTAATCCATAAAATTTAGTGATAGGAAATGAAATACACCATTCAAAGAGACGGTAGGATATACGTACTCATGAACATTGTTTCTATTTTTATATCGTATTGAAAGAAATAAAAATAAATGATATATATATATATATGTATATTATCATTAATGTATATTTTATATTTCATATATATCACATATATATATTAAATAGATCCTTAGTACATTCCATGTAAGGAATGAATGAATCACATCACTTCGTTAGGCGGTAGTCCTCCATACACATGAACGACGTTATCGTGTACCTACAAAATGGAAATCATGAAGGTATCTATTATATAATGATTCTAAAATTAAAACACACCATAAATATTATTTATATCAAATATAAATAGTATTCCCATGTTGATGCCTACCATATGAGCATCATAAAATTCACTAGGGAAAAAATACCTGATTATGGGTATTATTTTCCACGCAAAATAAAGGAAGAAAAGTTGGTAATAATTCATGAATTTCATAATACTTCAATATAAAAATGGTCTTGATACATTTCTAAGTTCATGATAATGATCCATTCATAGTGCATAACCTACAATAGATCATGTAGAGCCTCTTTGTCATGACCCATCCCAGTGGGTCCCGTGTCGCGACTCCCCAAACCTGCCTCCAATAGACCAGGGGCTGGTGACTAGCATCGAGTAGGTATACCACTAACATGGGAGGTATGGACTATGTACCTATATTCACACTCACATATCAAATACTAAAACATTATGAAATGTAAAAACCACTAATAACCAAAATCATGCATACCACTATATCTCAACCCATGGAGTACGATAGGAAAGTAAAGTAAAGTGAAAATGATCCAAATATAATCCCACCAAAATAAGAATGTAACCATAAGTCCAACCTATATGAATATTTACAATGACTTCTTTCTATATCTATATCAACACACCATGGCCTATATAATCTCACACGGCACCATTTGGTGTTGGTCCTCCTAGGACTCCATCATAAAGTCGATCGTTTGAACAAGACAAAACACATTCGGGAAAAGCCTGTGTTGGGATGAGAATAAAAATACATAGTACAACACCCTGAAACCACAATAAAAAACAAAAAGTAAATATATATTTATCTCTACACAAGTATATGTTTATCACACACATAATAATATCTAGATATACTCAAACCAAGGCTCACAACCTTGAGGTAAGTCACAACCATTGTATACCAACACTAGGGATACAGTCTGAAGATTCCATGAAGCACCCATCTAGGATAACACAATTTGGAGTTTTATAGATTTGATGATGTCCATCAGATAAGTATTTTTCTCCAGAAACCATCATGAGAGAGATACATTGATAGATCGGAAGAGAATATTATAACATTGATGAGGATCACAACCGAGTCCATGGGGTGATACCAACAACTCAATCTGGATTATCCTGCTAAGTAGAGGATTTAATCCCAGTAAAGAAGGTCATTTCAATACTAAATACTCTACCTAGGCCGTGAATAATGAATAGAGGATCCTACTTTTGGCCTCTTGGGGGTTTCCAACAACTCTATCTAGGAATTCCCGCTGAATGAATCATAGTCCTATGAGTAGGAAATGGTATGTACCTACCTTCAAGGAAGCGATAAGGGAACAAACCATAATGAAACATGTCCATGTTATGGAGGACAAGATATTTAACCCATGTAGAAAGGGATACATGGAATTTAGTAGGGTCACACACCATGTCCATTAACATCAGGTACATTCCATGTACAATGGTCGGTGTCATTCCAACTGTGTCATGTAAAAGATGGGTACACAGAGTGTAGAAGAAGTCACACATTGTGTCCTTCTATATAGGGTCCACCCATGTACTCCTTCCTTATTCTAGTACATGGTTTCAACACGTGTATCACTTCCAGTGTACCAGAACATGGGGTGGTATGTGTACTTGATACATGCTAAGTGGTGTGGCGGGGTACACGTCATGTTGGAAATCTGTTTATTCCACATTGTCACCTTATATCTCTTGAGATACAAGACTACTCTCAGGTAATGGCCTACATATTCTGTGATATGGTCCCACTATGTGTTACATTTAACTATCTCTCAATACCCTAGTCGCTACTATGTGGGGTCCACACACCGTGTAAACCCGGGTTACATGTCGTGTTCATCAAAAAAATTCACGAATATTACATTATACCTCTGTACACATCATTTGATGATCCAAATCTCGTTCTGGTGATTTTTTCCCTCTAAACTCCATATCCAAGGACGTTTCATCACTCAAACTCTAAATCAATGTGTTTCGAGCCTTTAATCGGCTCAGAAAACCATTTAAATTGATTTGAATACAAACCGCACGAAGAACAGTTTCTTATGATTCACTCTGATTCATCCGTATTCATTTCCATAACACCTCAATTAGGTCATCCCAATGTCATAAATTCAATTTCAGATTGTTTTTCCAAGAAACAAAGGTGAAACAATCATTCATTCATAAACTTGTCGAATAATGACGAATACACATGGGGAGAAAAAACACAAGGAACAAATTTGAGGAATGAACCTTGACCATTGTTCATTCTAGACATGATATGTTACCATAATAATGATGAAAAGGTGAAATTAAATCTCAAATAATCAAACCCAGCTAATCTCGTAATGAAATAACTCATCCTACAGGGAATGATCGAACTGTGGATCAACCTATTTGTTGGTTGGTCCGCGTTCATCGTTGAATGTAATAATGGAAAAATAAATACAAAAAATGCATCCTACCTTGGAGTTGGAACATTTTTTGTTGAGGATCAATTTCCAATAGTGAGATCCAACAAGAACGATGCTCATTGATCTTTGATCTGCAATTCTATCATCGCCCGTATAGATAAATCTTTAGGGTTTCTCTCCCGAGCCTCCTGGGAATTTTCAGGGTTATGATCCTAACCATGGATCCCTACCTAAAGGGTTACTAGAAATAAGAATCATTGGTGCATCACTTCATTGACTAAATAGTAAAATAAAATAAATATTCAATTTATTTTATTCTTTAAAAATGCCTGAAACTACTTTTCACAACCGACACGCACCGACCAATGTTAGGTTGCGCCTCTGGTTTTTGATCTTGTCACCCATTTATAAGTTATTACACTTTTTCAACAAAAAAATAGAAAAAATATAGTTTTAAACATAACATTACATGATTTTATGCATAATTATACATCATAATACAATCCAAGGATCAAGAAGTCTAGTATCTTTGAAGACTAGGTGCATAAAACTGATAACATGGGACTAAAAAATCATTTCATTATTTAATCTTCATAAAGAGATCCTAATTACCATTGATACCTTACATCTACATAGGATAACCTAGGGATAGAATGAATAAATGGATGAGATAAAATCCCAGTAAGGTAATAATTATAAGAATAATGCTTTAGCACATGGGTTAGAAGACATTATATAATACTATAAAAGGTATGGAACATATAGAATATTAATATATAAAAATGAAATAATATAAACATGGAGTCATATTAATGTGGAAGAAAAATAAAACATTACATTGGCATGATTCAAGTCTTGTTTTACATAGATGAGCACAAGTCAAGGTTAACCACCAAGACCGTTGCACATGGTAGCACGAGTCAAATCTAACCACCAGGACTATTACACATAATGTCTCATGAGACTGAACCTTACCCATTGCATTGCAGTGCTATTTGGGAACACCCATAATAACATTTTCATGAATATTCTTTCCACATATATAATCATACATAATCAATCATACATAAACACAAGGGTACCCATGGAAAGAAATGGGTATCGTAATAATGTCATAAAGCATAATAGATGGTTGTATCATAAAAGTGTACGTGAAAGAAAGGAATTAAAAAATACATGGAAATTTATAATTAAAAATAGGAATATATCATGGTATTTTATGTCAAATATAATTTTCAACATGTAAGAGGAGAATTTAATAAATTTGAGCATTAAAATTTTTTTTGTGGTTTAATGGAAAATAAAAAATAGCCTTTAAAATATAAAAGGGAATAATATTTTATATAAAATAGAAAGTGATAGAAGAAGTATTTTATAATAAAAAATTTATTTGATAAAAATAATGGTGGATTAATAACTATTATAGAGTTCTCTTGAAATTGAGTAAGAATTTGGGAAGTTCCCTTAAAACAAGTTTTCTTTTCAGGAAGTATTGAGGAGGGAACCATTTAAAAACATGTATATCCCCAAAACAGAATGGTGAATGGATATTGATACATGATTTTTGAAAATATACACATAACATATAATATGTAAATAAAAATTAACAAATAACACTATCTGGGTAAAAATAAAGATAGAGAAACCCCAAGGAATAATAGAGGTTCGTGTAGAATCTCTTACCTTAATTATCAAGGTGTCCTTCACATGATCTTAATGTCCCAGATAACAAAATTAAATTCACTAATTAATATTTATAAAACCTATAATTTTTGTATTTGATTTATTATAACCTTATTAAGTTCATTCATGGCCTTTTTTATGGGTTAATAGGTTCAATTTCATTTTTTGCTTCATTGGTTTCCATGATTGGTTTACTTGTATACAAGTAAGGGTAAAGATGTAAGATGATAACAGTTGTACATAATTTGAGTTGTATGTTATTAATTAACATTCATAATATTACATGGTTGTATATTTTATTTGGTTACTTTGAGTGAAGTTGAATCATTATATAAAACTTTAGTGATAACCTTTTGGGTTAATTGGTGGTTTTTTTATCACAACAAATGTATTTTGTTTTATAAATCAAATCCATGTGTAAAAAAAGATTACAAAACCTTATATGAGACATTATACATATACCATTGTCTGGTTCAACCATAATAATGCTTTCATTTCCATAATTTAATATGGTAAGTGAAATTTAAAACCCATCATCCTTGAATATGGTAAATAAACACATCTCAGATGGTGTTTTTAATACTAGTATAAAAGAAGGATAAAGACAAGATGATAATAACATATCATAATATCATAACAAAATTATAGTAAATTTATGGCATTGGAGTTTTCATAACATTTTTATTAAGAGATGTGAGGATAGAAAAGAAAACAAAGGAACTTGAAAAGAAAGTAAAATAATTGAAAAGAGGAATTTACCTCTGGAATTAATCTCCCTTGCGAGCCTCTTAAGAGGAGATTATTTGGTCTTCTGAGGAGACCAAGGGATTATAGATGTGGGGGATGATATTAGGGAGATATTTGATTAGAATTTAGTCAAGTAATAAGGCTTGAGAGTAGTAAAGAGAAGAGGGGAGTGTGGGTGGTTATTATAGTGGAGGGGGGAGGGTTTATTTAATATTTTAATCATTAGTTTATAATTTTCCCCTATGATAATAAATAGTGATGATTACATAACAGAAAATAGTAATATTTACATGTGAGTTCAAAAAAAGGTTTCTTACCATAGCGAAGATGATATGAATAGTTCATTTAACTTATAATGTATATATACGGCAAATTACCACATTTCACTATTTATAAAAAATTCATATATTCCAGAAAAATCCCAAAATATCACCCAAACCATTTTTTGATGTGTAGAATTTTCCAATAATATTTTTATAAATATGATTAATTTAATTTTTAATTAAAATCATAATTTATTTGAAAAATACATATTTTAAAACTATAACTGATATTATAAGGCATTCAAAATTTGTATAAGGCCTTAGAAAATCATCTTAAAACCAGAAGACATAAAATTTCTAATTTTTGAACACCTTTTAAGAAAATATATTTTATTTTAAATTAATTAATTATTTTTGACTTACAAAAATATTAATACTTTTACTATAGTCATAATATCACTTATAAGATGCCTAAATTTTTTTTATACATTCATGGGTGAAGTTACTATAATTTTGGATGATTTAAAATTCATAAAGGTCATATTAAAATTCATAAGGGTAGGTTACTATTCATCAAGAAATTAATTTTGTTCCATTGGACCACAAAAATCACCCTGAACGCAACCGTGTATGTCAGATTTTCAAAATTCAAGACACAGAAGTAGAAAAATTATATTTAATGGTCACATAGTATTAAGTATCATGATATTTCATTATGTTTCACAATATGATTACACTATAAGTAATAATTATAAGAAGCTAATTTTCATTGATTAAATGTTGGGTCATTACATTATTCCCCCCATATGAAATTTTTCCCTCAAAATTTCATTTTACATTCTAAGCCGTAAATAGGTACAGTAATTTTCCTCCATTGCATCTTCTAGTTCCCTTGATGCCTCCTCATACTTATGGTTCCTCCAAAGTACTTTGACTAGGTGATTAGTCTTATTACGTAGAACTTTATCTCTACCCTCCAAGATCTTCACTATATTCTCCTCATAAAGAAGATCATTCTCCAATTATACTACCTTTGAAGATAGTGCATGTGAAGGATCTGGAATGTACTTTCCTAAGAGGGATACATAGAAGACATCGTGTACTTTAGACATGGTAGGTGAAAGTTCTAGTCGATAGGACACATCTCAAACATGTTCAACAATCTTGAAGGGGTCGATGTACCTGGGACTTAGATTTCCTTTCTTCGCAATATTTATTACCTTCTTCCATGGAGATATGTGGAGGAATACAATGTCTCCAACATTGAACTCAAGGTCCCATCAATTATTCTATGCATAACTTTTCTATCGATTTTGGGATGACTTGATGTGATGCTAAATTTTTTTCACCTTATCCACCATTTCATTGACCATTTCAAGTTCTAGAAGCTTACACTCATCAACTTCATCCCAACATGATGGTGTTTTTCACCTTTTCCCATAAAGGGCTTCATATGGTTCCATTCAGATGCTAGAGTGGAAATTGTTGTTATAGGAGAATTCAACCTGTGGAAGGTGTTGGTCCCACCCTCCTTTGATGTCCTTATAATATGATCTCAACATGTCTTCTAGTGTCTGAATATTTCACTCGTATTGGCAATCATTTTAAGAATGATAAGACGTACTGAAGTTTAGTTTAGTGCTTAGAGAATGTTGGATACTTTTCCAGAACTTTGAGGTGAATCTCAGATCTCTGTTGGACACAATATATAGTGGTAATCCATGCATCCTTACCACCTCTTTGATATATATCCATGAAATTTTATCCAATGATAATTCCTATCGAATTGCGATAAAGTGATTTTTCTTTGTAATATGATCCACAATGACCCATATATCATCGTTTCCTCTAGATGTCCTTGGAATTCTAGTGACAAAGTACATAGTGATGTTATCCCACTTTCATATTGGTATGGGTAGTGGTTTCATCATCCCCTTAGACATCTATCATTCAGTCTTACTTTGTATACATACTAGGCAATTTGATGTATATTCAACTATCTCCTTCTTCATACTGTGTCACCAAAAGTTCCCTCAGAGATCTCAATACATCTTTGTGCTTAGTGGTAGAATAGAGAAGGTTGAACTATGTGCATCATTCAAAAGCTCCTTCTTTATCTCTGGATCATATGGTACACATATTCATGACCAAAATATTACAACTCCTTTTCTCATCAATCTTGAACTCAAAGGATTTCCCATTCCTGATATCTTCTACCCTTTTCATAATTTCGGCATCTTTTCTTTGAGAATATTTTATTTTCTCCATAAGGGGTGGTTGAGAAACCTTTTGAGATGGGATTGATGATGCACCTCACTTAATTATTCCCACATCCATCCTATGAAAATATAAGAAGATTGGATCCTTCTCAACTCTCATCATTGATAAAGACACAGGATCCTTACTACTTGGAGCATCTGCTACCTTATTTACCTTACCAGGATGGTAGTGTATTGAGTTGTCATAATTATTGATGATATCTAACCATCTTTGCAGGTTCATATTAAGCACCTTTTGTGTTAATATATATTTGAGACTCTTATGATTAGTATATATCTCACACCTCTCCCCATAGAGATAATGTCGTCATATTTTTAATGAAAAGATTGTAGCTGCCAAATCTAGAACTTGTGTGGGATAGTTTTTCATATAAATTTTCAACTATTTTGAGGAATAGGCTATCACTTTATCATTTTTCATTAGTACATATCCTAAGACTATCTTTGAAGGATCACATATTACCACAAAGATTTCTCCACTTTTTGGGAGTGTGAGTACTACCGTAGTGATAAGCCTCTTTTGGATCTCCATAATACATTTCTCATATTCTTGAGTCTAGACAAACTTTACCCCCTTCCATGTCAGCTTGGTCATTTGGTTTGACTATCTTGAGAAGTTATTTACAAATTTTTGATAATACCCAGCTAGTCCAAGAGATTTATGGATCTCCATTACATATGTTAGCATGGTCCACTATTCAATTACCTTTTTCTTGGAAGGGTCCACATATATTCTTTTTTTAGTGATAACATTCCCCTAGAATGATACTTACTCTATCAAGAACTCACAGTTTACTTTACTTTTCATAAAGTTTCTCCCTTCAAAAAGTAATTAGCACAGTATTCAAATGCTTTTTATGTTTGTCCTTGCTCTTGGAGTATATCAGAATATCATCAATAAGGACTACAACAAATTTTTTGAGGTAATATATAAAGAAACTATTCATTAGATCCATGAGAATTCAAGAGCATTAGAAAGTCCAAATTGCATCACTATGAACTCATAGTTTCCATACCTTATTCTAAATGAAGTCTTGGGAATATCTTTCTTACTCAACGTTAATTGGTGATATCCTAACCAAAGGTCCACCTTATAAAAATAACTGGACCCACAAAGTTGATTGAACAAGTCATCTATCCAAGGTAGGGGATACCTATTCTTTATTATAATTTTATTAATCTCATGATAATCAATATAGGGGTGCATTGATCTATCCTTCTTCTTGATGAAGAGGAATAGTGCACCCCATGGTGAAGAACTCAGGTGAATAAAACCCTTCTCCAGATTCTACTATAACTACTTCTTCATCTCTTCCAGCTCTATAGTGGCCATCATATAAAGAAACATTGATATTGGAAAAGATCCAGGAAAAAATTCAGTTAAGAACTCAACCTATCGATCAGGAGGAACATCAGGAAATTCTTCTGGGAATACAATAATGTAATCCCTCGCAATGGGAATATCATTGAGAAGTATCATCTACTTTGTCTCAATCATTTGATCTAGCCATTCTTTCTCATAAGTAAATAATATCCACACTTGATAAAATGATTCTAAAAGAGATTCATCTTCCACCTTACACTGGTAAAGAATCGGGGGATGCTTCAGGATGTGAATATTGATCTCCCTTTCTCGACACTCGATGTCCTCTTTTTATAAATATAACCAATCCATGCCCAAGATAACATGAAACTCCAATAAAGGAAGTATTAAAAGATTTTCTATGAGGTTCATTCCACAAACAATTACTGAGGAGGAGTTATAAAAATTGGACATAATAATTTCCCTATTTTTTGTTCTCAAAGATAACATATCCTCTAAATTTTTGAGGTGGTGTTGGAATAGTTCTACTAAACTTGAAAGATATAAAAAATGTGTAGAAATAAAATCAAATAGTACATTCTCTATTCTTGAATGAATAACTAGAATACCATTCAACACATCATTTCCTGGATCCACCTTAGTAGTAATGATAGAATAATCCCTTCCTTGTTTCCTTGTAGGTTGTTTTTTATTGCCTCCGACAACCCTTGGCTTAGGGAAATTGTTTTCATAATGCCCATGCTCCTTGAAGTTGTAACATTTCACTACAGGATGAGAATTGATCTAAACCTTCCATTTTTCTTCTAGATTAGTGGGATTCTTCATATCTCTTCGATAGTTCTTTTCTAGATGTACCATCGTTATAAATTTAAATCAATTACTAGTCCCCTTTTTACAATTCCTATGATAATTATTCCCACAATTTTGACATATGGGGTGTTCAATATTCATTCCATCATGGGATTTATTTGATGAACCACCCATATTAGACTCCATTTTCTACTTCTTTTCACCGGTCCCATGAGACCATTGTGATTCTTTAATATCCATTTCAACCTTGAGGGAACAATGGAAAATTTTCTCATAACTATAAAAGTCTCAGATCACCAAGATTATTCATAGACTTGACTTTAGTCCACCAAAGAAGTGATCTATATTTCTTTATGTGTTAATGAAAAATCCAGAGGTATATCCTAAAATCCTTGTGAAGTATTCTTCATATGACTCAATTGACTCATCTTTCTTTTGCTAGAGTCTGAAAAAATCTTTTTCTATCTTGATGTGGTGAGTTTTGGGAAAATATTTATTGAAAAACATTTTATTGAATTCCTCCCAATACATGGAGTCAATTTTCTCCTAATAATTTTCATTCTTGATCATTTTCCACCACTAATCAGTTTCCACATCAAAATGATAGGTCTTCATCATGATTTTATCTTATTTTGATCATTGAAGGATAACAAATATATTTTCAATGGATTTAATCCACTATTCTGTAAGGAGGGGATAAGAAGATCCACTAAACATGAGAGGCATTTTCCTCATGAAGGATTTAATGTAGACTTTATCTTTCCATAGTGGAGGAGGGAATTTCACTTGATTCAAGTTATTATTAATAACTTGACCTAGCTAAGAATGTATTGTCGATAAGTTTTGAGCTCTAATTCCCATCATATTTGGAATATCATTAGGGTAATCTTAATATTCCCTATCACATTTACTGTTATCATGTGTTCTTCAATTTCCAGTAATTAACTAAGAAAAATAATTTACAATTAGGTGGATTTAATGATTTTCTAATAACCATAAAGGAATATTTGAACATAAAATTATAAGATAGTAAAGGAAAAGTATATCCTAACTTGTGATTCCCTAGGATTAAATCTTGGTTAACCTTGACATGTTTCTTATATTATATTATTGGGGACTCTTTTTTTATTCCCTTAATAATAGTTTGTACTAAGATCATGAATTTACCAATGCATATCCCCCAGGAGTGTCAAACCAATAGTGCAAAAAGGCCCGTTGTCATGGACCACTTCCCATTCGAGTCTAGCTGAATGAGGTGTTTTATGGTTTTACCCCTAGATACATCTATGTCAGATCCACCTCTACTTGTTTGTATATAGATAGAGATGCATTTTCTTTATAAACCACTTACTCTATACATACTAGGATTTGGTAGTGTTTTTTTATACTTAGTCTCATCCTTAAGCTTTTCACTAAAGTTATATATTACTAATCTCATAAAATAAATAGACCATGCTATAATACAAACTATTATGACCCAAGCCTTTTGCACATAACATTACATGATTTTATGCATAATTATACATTTTAATACTGGCCAAGGATCGAAGTCTAGTTTCTTTGAAGACTAGGTACATAAAACTGAAAACATGGGACTAAAAAAACATTTTTTATTTGATCTTCATAAAGAGCTCCTAACTCCCAATGAGAACTTAAATATGTATAGGATAACATGGGGATAATATGAACAAATGGATGAGATAAAATCCTATTAAGCGAATAATCATAAGAATAGAACTTTAGCACATGGGTTATAAGGTATGACATAATTATATAAAAAGGCATGAAACATATGGAATATTAACATATAAACATGGAATCATATAAACATGGATTCATAGTAATGTGGAAGTAACATAAAAAATGAATATAACACGAGTCAAGGGTTATTTCACATATAGCACCAAAATTCACGGTTAACCACCAAAACTGGTGCACATGGTAGTACGAGTCGAGGAAAACCACCAAGACCATTTCACATAACATCTCATGAGAAAAAACTTTAACCAATGAATTGGAGCTCTATCTAGGTTAACCCATCATAAAATTTTCTTGAATATGATTTCCACATAGAGAATCACACATAATCAATCATACATAAACATAAGGTTACCCATGGAAAGAAATAGGTATCATAATCATGTCAAAAAACATAATAGATGGGTGTATTATACAAGTGTTCCTGAAAGAAATGAATTAAAATATACATAGACATTTATAAGGGAAAATTGGTATATATATTGTTATGTTATTTCAAACATAAGTGAAAACATATTAGAATAGCATTTAAGAAATTTTATCATTAAAACATTTTAGTGTGGTTTGAAAATAATAACTAGCCTTTAAAATAGAAAAGGGAATAATATTTTATATAAAACTAGAATTGAACCAGGAAAATTTTCATAACCAAAATCTTTCTCCTTTAAAAATAATGGTGTCTTAAAATATATTATTGAGTTATCTGTAAATTGAGTAAGAATATGAGAAGTTCCCTTAAAACAGGTTTGCTTTTCAGGAAGTATTGAGGAGGGAACCATTTAAAAACATGTATATCCCTGAAAAAGAATGATTAATTGATATTTATACATGATTTTGAATCATATACATGGAATTTAGAATACGTACATGAAAAATAACAGATAACTTTATTTGGATAAAAATAAATATAGAGCAACCCAAAGGAATAATGGAGGTTTGGGTAGAATCCCTTACATTAATTCTGATGTTGTCATTCACATGATCTTAATGTCCAAGATAAACAAATTAAATTCATTAATTAATATTTTAAAAAAATCTTCTTTATGTAATTTATTTATTATAACCTTATTAATTTCATTCATGACCTTTTTGAGGGGTTAAGAGGTTCAATTTTATTGTTTAGTTCATTGGTTTTCATGATTGGTTTACATATATACAGGTAGGGATAAACATTTAAGATCATAATGGTTGTATAAAACTGGAGCTTTATGTTATTAATGAACATGAATAATATTAAATGTTTTTAAATTTCATTTGGTTACTTTGAGTGATGTTTAATCATTATATAAAACTTTAGTGATAACCATTTGGGTTAATTGGCGGTTTTTTATCACAACGAACACATTTTGTTTTATAAATCAAAACCATGTGTACAAAAAGATTACATAACATTACATGATAATTAATACATATATCATAGTCTTTTTCCAACATAATAATGGTTTCATGAAAATAATTGAATATGTTAATAGAAATTCAAAACCCATCGTGTGTGAATATGATAAATTAACACATCTCGAATGGCGTTTTTACTACTAGTATAAAATAAGGGTAAAAGAGAGATGATAATAAATTATTCCATTATAATAACAAAATTAAATTAAATGTAATGTATATGAGTTTATATAACATTTGTAAGAGGATAGGTAAGGATAGAAAATAAAAAAAAAGGAACTTGAAAAGAAAGTAAAAGAATTGAAAAGAGGAATTTACCTCTTGAATTAATCATCTTTGAGAGCCTCTTAAGGGGATAGGATTCGGTCTTTTGTGGACATCAAGGGCTTCTAGACATGGTGGATGATCTTGGGTAGATATTTGAGTAGAATTAGGCATGTCACAAGAATTGAGAGGAATGAAGAGAAGAGGGGAGTGTGGGTCGTTTTTATAGTGGAGGGGAGGAAGATTTTAGCACATAAACCCTAGCCCGGTTGGTAAGGACTCTGTAAGTGCATCCGGGAGACCCAGGATCAAATACAGGGGGAGAAATTATTTCCGTGTACTATAGTAGTACTATAGCAGGCACTGTAGTAGGTACTATAGAGGAACTATGCAGTATTGTAGTAGGTACTATAGCGGGAACTGTGCAATACTTTAGTAGGTACTGTAGTGGGAACTGTAGTAGGTACTGTTTGGCATTGTAGCAGCCGGGAATATGCCCCTGTTTGGGCCTTCGGGCCACCGATTTGGTCCTCGAGTCCTTTAAGGCCTTCGGGCCACCCATGCCTTTGGGTCAGTAAGGCCTTTGGGCCACCTCAAGGCCTTCGGGCCACCTTAAGTGCAGATGCAAACCAGACGACCTACGAGGAACAAGCTCTCAAAGAGGATGAGCAAGGAGCTTTCACCACAGAAAAATCTAAATGGATTACAAGAATGAGAGGGTATGGAACCTGCCATTAGAAAAGGAATTTTCATGCATGGGAATGCCTAGACGAACAGTCATGTGAAGATGGAGAGCTGATTTCATGATGAAGATGTTGGGGAGGAGTAGTTCCAAGCAGTTAGTCTAGGTTGTATGTAATTTTTAAAGCCTATGGGAAAATTAATTCATCTAAGGCATATGGTACATGTAATACTTACACCTACGGGCCTTTTAAGGGTTCCAAGTCACCCCTTGAAAGGTGTATTATCAAAAATTAATATAAAATGAAGGCCTTCGGGCCATTGGAGGAGGGGAGGAGGGTTTTCTTAATATTTTAATCATTAGTTTATTATTTTTCCAAAAGACCAGAAATAGTGATGATTCCATGACCAAAAATAGTAATTTGTTGATGTGAGTTTGAACCAAGGGTTCTTATCTAAGTAATTATTCTAGTAATAGTTCATTTAACTTATAATGTATATATACATTAAATTACCATATTTCACTATTCATCAAAACTTCAAGTATTTCAGAAAAATATCAAAAATTCACCCTAACCATTTTTTAACATGTAGAATCCAAAAATGAATGATTTTTTCAGAAATAATTTTATAAATATGATTATTTTAATTTTTAATTAAAATCACAATTTATTTGAATAATACAGATTTTACAAGGATTTCAAAAATTAAATAAGGTCTTATAAAATCATATTAAAACTAGAAGACATAAAATTTATAATTAATGAACACCTTATATGAAAATAATTTTTATTCTAAATTATTTAATTAATTTTAATTATTTATTTATGACTTTCCAAAATACCAATACTTTTATTATGGTTATATTATCACTTATAAAATGCCTAAATTTTATTTATACATTCATGGGTCAGGTTACTATTCTTTTGGATGATTTAATATTCATAAAGGTCATATTACAATTCATAAGGGTCTTATTACTATTCATAAGGGTAGGTTACTATTCATAATTATAGGATACAATTCACCAAAAAATTAAGTTTGTTCCATCAGACCCCAAAAATAACCCTGAACGCAACTGTGTATGTCATATTTTTGAAATTCAAGACACATAAGTGGAAAAATTATGTTTAATGGTCACACCGTATTTATTATCATGATATTTCACTATGCTTTCTAATTTGATTACACTATAAGGAATAATTATAAGAAGAGAATTTTCATTGAGTAAACTTTGGGTCATAACAAAAATTGTGCGTGGGTGCTATTTTAAATTTTAATATTATTCGAACATTTATTCTGGGCACACCAAGCCTTGGAATCACACACTTTCCTAGTTCCTAGTCTCGAAATTAGTCCATATAATCTTTAAAAATAAAACACAGAAAATCCAAGACATTACATTCTTCCCACCTTGGGGGTTTACATCCCCAAAAAGTCACAACAAAGGCAACTGAAAAAGATGAGGGTACTAAGCATGCATTTGATCCTCTCACTCACATGTGCTCTCCGAGAGATTCCCTTACTACCACCAGACACACACTAAAAGAATATATCACCCACAAAGTATCCTCTCCTTCTGATCCTCGATCTCCACTAGGTACTCCTCAAATTTTTTTCAATCATCAATGTTTATCTTACCCCTGTTTATGACGTGTGATGAGTCATGCATGTGCCTCCTCTACTATGAAACTTGGAAGACATAGTGTACCCCGTCCCACTGTGGGGGTAGAGCTAAGCAGTATTCCACCTCACCAACCCTATTTTATATTTAAAAAAGGTATGATAAACCTTGAATATAACTTTTCTCCCTAGAAAGATATATGTAATCCACGTCGAGGTAAAACATTTATGAATACATGGTCTCCTTCCTCAAACACCAAGGGCCTCCTCCGACTCTCATCATAAGACTTATGAAGGCTCCGAGAAATTTTCATATGCTCTTAGATGATAAGAACACTCTCTATTGTAGCTCACACCAATTCTAGATCCATGAATTCTGACTCTCTTCGGTCATTCCAGCACGGTGGTGACCTGCAGGGTCCCCATATGAAGCCTTTAATGGTGTCATACTAATGGGGTAATGATAGTTGTTGTTCCATGCGAACTCCACCATTGGTTGGTGATCCTCCCAACTATGATTGAAGTCCAACATGCAAGATCGTAGCATGTCCTCTAGGAACAAAATGGTTCACTCTATCTAGCCATCCATCTATGGGTAAAATATTGTGCTCAACCGTAACTGGGTCCCAAAAGCTTCCTACAATCTCTTCATCAACTAGGATTTAAAATGAGTATCACGATATGAAGTAATGATCGAGGGAACTCCATGGAGTTGAACTATCTAATAATTGTAGTGGTGTCCCAAGATCTCTAATGAACTCTTCTCTCATATAGCGAGGAAGTGGGTCAAATTTGTGAGTCGGTAAATGATCACCTATATGGAATCATGCCACCCATATGTACATGGTAAACCCATCACAATGTTCATAGATATCCCATCCCACTTCCATTATGCAACCTCGTGGGGTAGAGCTAAACCTACTAGAACCTGGTGTTCATCCTTAACTTACGAACAAGTAATCCATTGAGAGACAAACTCTAAAACTCCATTCCTCATCTATGGCCACCAAAACTGACGTTGGAGGTCCTAGTACATCTTCACCACACTGATATTTACCGCCAAAGTGGATGTATGAAACTCCCTTATAACCACCTCCCATAATTCCACTGGTACTACTAAATGTCCTTTGAAAATGGTAAAGTTCTCCCCACCTTTCAATTATCCATCAAGATCATGCCTAGTAGATATCTGATCACGTAGAGTCTCAAAGTCACAATCCTCAAGTTGTGCCTCCCAACCTCATTATAAGAGTGAAGGGGTAACAACCAATGAATTGAGGTAAGCTACTCCATATCCATCCACAAAGGATAACTGAAATGAGTCCAACTATTCTGATTCTTTGTTCAATAGAAAAAAAACTAGATCTTCTATTGAGGGAATCTTCTAGCACGTTCTACTTCCCAAGATTATAGAAAATCTAAAATTCATAGTCCTGGAAGAACTCTAGTCATCGCCTCTTTCTCAACTCCATTACTCATCCATGGCCACCAAAACTGACATTTGAGGTCCTAGTATATCTACCACTGCTAAATGAATATATAGATTCATGTAGTTCTCCTAATTTGGTCTCAACTGGTGTAAACCATAGGAAATCATCGGTTACCTCTACATCAGGTCACAACCAAGTTTGGTCCCTGATGTAACATAGAACACTACATTTTCAACACCCTCCTCTAACAACCTCAAGATCGGAGCAGTCATCAAACTCTTCCTCAACTACTAAAAATCATGATGGAACTTCTCTTTCCACACGAAAGGCTACCCATTGGAGTCAAAGATGTCATCGGTGTTGATACCCTAGAGAAATCAGGTGTAGATATTCGATAATATCATGTTATCATGGGGAAGCTCTGCACCTCTATTGATAACACTACCTCAACCTTGGCTAGGTCCAGAGCCACTACATCTGCTGAGATAACATGTCCCAAAAACCAGACTGCCTAAATCCAGAACTGGTACTTAGAGAGTTTCCCATAAAACTAGTGCTCCCAGCGTACATCCAGAACCATCCTTAAGTTTATCATGTTCTCCTACAAAAATTCTGAGTATACAAGGATATCATTGATGAAGACTACCACAAACCAGTCTAAATAATGCTGGAAGATCCAATTCATGATTACTATAAACACTACTGGGTAATTAGTCACACCAAAGGGAATCACCAACTACTCATACTAACTGTAATGATATATTAAGGTAATCTTCGGTAAATCCTCATCCCGTAATTATAGATGGGGTAATTCTGATCGTAAATCAACCTTCAAGAACTATTTTTCTAGTCTTAACTGATCAAATAGGTCATTGATTCTTGGTGGTGGATACCTGTTCTTCATTGTCACCCAGTTCAAGCGTCGATATGCTATACACAACCTCAATCCCCCATTTACCTTTTTGAAAAAGAAAAATGGGGACACCCATGGTAAAACACTAGGTATCACGAATCCCTTCTTCTGCAAGTCCTCCAATTGCACCCTCATGTTTCAAATCTCTTCAGGAGCTATCAAATATGCTACTAAAGATATTTCTCTCATCCTAGGGTGTAAATCAGTGAATAAGTCTATCTCTCAATAGGTAGGTAATCCTAGAACATAGGGAAGACAACCTCATACTTTTCCAGAACTGTAGAAAACTGCTAACTCATAACATCTATTTCACTAAGGGTCAGGCTCGTCAACTCATGAGTAATCAGCTTTACCCTCCTGTGCATGATTCCATCCCATGCTCCCGAAGTTTCTTTTTCACCAAAAAAGAAAAACCTCATTCCATATCTTCGAACACACCGCACATTTAGCCTAAAATAGTAAATATGGGTATGGAATGTGGATAAAAATCCATATCAAGAATGAAGTCGTAATGCCTCAACTCTTCCACCAAGTTGTTCCAACCAAAACTCTCACCTCTAAGGGTTAGGTCACACTTTCGGCACAAATGTGTGATCACAGAGTTTTCTCCAGTAGATGTCTCAAAGTGTAAGGGTTAAGTTAATGGATCAACTAGGATATCTATGTCTCGAAACAAATATTCAAAGAGAAATTAATGATGAGAACCTATGTATATCAATACTACAATTAAATTATAAAATAAATATACCGTACCTCGAATCATTCCTGGACCCCCTGGGTCATATGCCTTGACTGCATGCAGCTGTCTCTTCTAATTTCCTCCAGCCCCTTGAGCCATGCATATACCACCTAGGAGTAGTGGTAGTAACATATCGAAATGCTGACCACCACCTACTTCTCTCCTTTCTCCTCTTCCACATCTGGTGCCTCATGGATCTCTTTTCTCCTATCATTGTCTCATCCTTGGTGGTCCATCCACTATATTTCTGTTAGTATCACAGTGGGTCGGACAATCTTGAGCAAGATGTACCCTACCATCACATGAATTTCTCTGTGTCTCCCTAGGCTAACTGGACCCACCCTATGAACCCTAAACTACATATCCTCTATCCTAGAACATCCACCTGAAATTTATCCCACGTCTGGATCACTAATTATTACATCATCTCCCTACTGTCATGGTCTCTACACCTGCTCATCCACTACTGACTATCATGAGTTTTATCTTCTCAACCAAGAATCTCTCAACCACCAAACCTCACTCAAGAACCCCAACATAATTAGGAATGCACAGAGGGATTACATTGGATCGAATATCTCTATGTAGGCCTTACTCGACCATCTGATCCCTAAAGTAAATATCTCTAACCATATCCATTGAGTACCTATAAATATTGGTGAAACTCGATGAATAATCAGTCAATGTCATGATACCCTTCAAGAGTTGATGAACCTCCAATATACAGACATCTCTCAGCATAACTAGTAATAACTCTTCATTGAAGAGGCTCTCG
The DNA here is from genome assembly GCA_963277665.1 of Viscum album. Taxonomy (NCBI): domain Eukaryota; kingdom Viridiplantae; phylum Streptophyta; class Magnoliopsida; order Santalales; family Viscaceae; genus Viscum; species Viscum album. The sequence continues at coordinate 1,253,046,949 of OY728120.1, read as the reverse complement.
AACTCTGTCCACCAATATTTCTCCTTGTCGGGAGTCTAGATAGTCAAACTCCACCATCAACCTGTTAATCCATGTATAATGCTCTCCATCAGGACCACCATCTCATCTGTTGGTGTCTGTACTAGGCATAAAAACTTAGGTCACCACCTCAAGAATGTCCTCAGCCGCCTGAGGGTCGAGATCACCTTGAAACCTGAGGTGTCTTTGTCTCTAAAACTTCTGAACCACGCTCATCATACACACCTCATCTACTAGTACTACAGGTATGACGTGTTTCTCCCCAGGTGGTGGTATTTCCGGTGCACCACCTAGAGGTGAAATCTGGGGAACTGGTCCCTATATCAAATACCCATTACTGAGGGGGTCATCGTCATGATTGAGCTACTGAATTCTAGCTGGTATTCATCTTGGGGGCATCCTATAAGAAAAAAAGTATGTACCGTGGTACATGTGTAAATCATAAGAGATGAATCAAGAAGTACATGGAAACTACAAAAAATTCCAATATAATGTATCTATCATTATTTTCCCTACAAATAGTGTTATCATGTACCAAATTGAAAAGAAGGTTATCAGAGTATTGGGGTATGGATATGTCAGATGCACGCACCAACACTAGAGTCCCTGGCCTAAAAGAATAACTCGAAACACATAACATTGTTGCCCCAAACCAATCTCACAGACTCTTGTTCCTATAGTAGAATTGACTTCCTATGATACCACTATGTCAAGACTCGTCCTAGTGAGGCCCATTCCATGACTCCCTGAGCCTGCCTCTAATAGGCCATGGGATGGTGACTAGCACCGAGTAGGCATATCACTAACATAGGAGGCATTTCCGATGTAGCTCTACGCATGCACACATATCCAAGACCAAAAAATGCTGAAATTTAAAAAACCATTATGAACCAAAGGCATTCATACCACCATATCCCAACCAATAGAGTAGAAAATGAAGGTAATGTAAAGTGAAACTGAGAAAAATAAAATCCCTCCAAAAGAAGTATGTAAGCATAAGTCCAACCAATAAAAAGAGGTACTAGGACTACAATGTGTAGTTGTAGGAACACACCTCAGCCTATATGATCTCACAAGGAACCATATGGTTCTAGACGACCTAAGACTCCGTCAAAAAGACACTCTTATACATAAGACAGGACACGTGCGGGAAATTCCCATGCAGGGGTGAGTATAACGATACTCAATAGGACACCCCGAAATAAGAAAAAAATACAAAATGTAAAGATACATTCATCTCTACACAAGTATATTTATACAAAACATATAACAATACCTATATATACTCAAACCAAGACTCACAGTCTTGAGGTAAGTTGCAACCATTGTATACCAACACTATGGATTCAGTCCGAAGATTCTATGAAGCACTAATCTAGAAGAACACACTCCTGAGTCTGATAGCACTGATGATGTTCGTTTGAGAATTAATGTTCTTTAAGAACCATCATGAGAGATATATTATGATATATCTGAATAGAATATTATACCATATATGAGGATCATATCCAAAGTCATTGGGTGACACCAAAAACTCAATCTGGATTAACCTGCTCACTAGAGGATCGACGCCCTGTAAAATTTGTCATGTCAATACTGAAGACTCCACCTAGGACAAAAATAATGAAGAGAGGATCATACTATGGGCCTCTCGGGGATTCCAATAACTCTATCCAGGAAGTACCGCTTAAGGGATCATAGTTCTATGAGTAGGAAATAGTCTGTACCAACTATCAGGGAAGTGATAAGGGAAAGAACGCTAAAGAAACATTCCCAAAATATGGAGGAAAACATAATAAATAAATGTATAAAGGGATACACATCATGTAGTAGGGTCACATTTCATGTCCCTTAACCCTGGGTACCTCCCATTTACAACAACATGTGTCATTCCAACAGTATCATGTAGAAGATGGGTACATGGCATGTAGAAGAAGTCACATGCTGGTTCCTTCAATCTGGGGTCCACCCATGTACTCTGGCCATGTTCCAGTACATGGTGTCAACCCGTGTATCTCTTCCCATGTACTAGTAAATGGGGTGGTCCGTGTACTTGGTCCAGACTAAGTGGTGTGGTGGGGTACACACTATGTAGGCAACCCATGCACTCCACCCTTGTCCATGTATCTCTCAAGATACACACCGAGTCTTTGGGAAGGCCCTACACACCATATGATAGGGTCACCCATCATGTGACATTTAAATATATCCTGAAACCCTATCCTCCGCTCTTTGGGGGCCACATACCATGTTACCCCAAGTTACGCACCGTGTTCATCTGATTTTTCCAAAATCCTGCATTCTTCCTTTATGCATCTCATCTGATGATTTGGATCTTGTTTCAGCAATTCATTCTCCTTGAAACTCCATATCCAGGGTCGTTTCATCACTGTAACACCAAATTGATGTGTTTGGGGCGTCCAATTGTCTTGGAAAACCATTTAAATCGATTCCGACACAAACTGATCGAAGAATACTTTCTTATAATTCTCTTTGATCTGTCTTTTTTATTTACCATTTCTCCATTTTTAGTTCATCCCATGGTCGGATATTCAATTTCATATCATTTCACCCAGAAAAAATGGTACAATGATTATTCATTCATAAACACACAGAATAATGAAGAACACACATAGAAAATCAGTGAGATAAAACACAAGGAACAATTATGAAGAATGAACCTCGACCATTGTTAATTCTGACCTTGATACATTCTGGTAAGAACAATAAGAAAATCAAATTAAATATTGAATAATCAAACCCTAATAATCCTGAAAAATAATAACTCATCATGCAAGGAACGATCAAACAATGGATCAACCTTTTTGTTGGTTGGTCTTTTTTCATTGTTGAATCTATGAATAGGGAAATAAATCCAAAATAATGCATCCTACATAGAAATTATATCATTCACTATTACAAATCGATCACCGATAGAAATATCTATCAAGAATAGGGCTCGTTGATCTTTGATCTGCAATTCCATCGTCTCCCATAAAGATAAATCTCAAGGGTTTCTCTTCAAAGCCTCTAAGGAATTTCTAGATTTTGGAGCCTAAGCCTAGATCCCTGTATAAAGGATTACTTAAAAGAATAATCTTCATTGTGTCACTGGGTTGACAAAACGGAAAAATAAAATAAATATTCAATTTATATTATTCTTTAAAAACACCTGAAACTACTTTTCACAACTAACCCACGTCAGCTAATGTTTGGCTGCAAATATGGTAAATCCACTTCTCTGAACTCAATGGTTCCCTTACATTTATTATTTGGGAACCCATTTAGATTTTATTCTACTTTTTTCATGAAAACTACACACATGTTCTATTTAATATTTTAATACTATTCAAACATTTATTCTTGGAACATCGAGCCTTGGAATTTCAATTTTTCTTTGTGTCTGGTCTCAAAATGAATCTATATAATATTTAAAAATAATACATGGAAATAGAATACATTAAACCCTTTGACAAGTACTTATTCTACTTTGAAGGAATCCTAGACAATCAGTGTGGAGGCTACCAGAAAACCACCCCAGGATGCACAAATTTTTTGGAAGCAGGTTCCTAACAAGCCATTCAAAAATCCTTGGAAAATAGGTAGAAAAATATTCAAAATGTTTTAGCCTCTTACGACCATAAAATGGATGCAACACACCCATGCATTTTTCAAGATATATCAAGCCCCCGATGACATGGTTTACTTATCTCAAGAAAGCATGGTGGCATGTCACCCTCACCATGAAAAGGGTCTTGGACATATTCCAGATGAATTTCACTCCCCCCTAGGATCCCAAATACAAAGAAAAATGTTTTTTCTATGAAATGATCACACATCGCCACATGCCCCTTTTTTGGTCACGTGATGCATCAATGATGGGGAGAACGATTGTGTTCGACGACACTCAAGAAAAACTGTGATACCCCAAAACTTTGTAAAATAAACAATGAAATAAAAAAGGGAAATGGATAGATTCTCTCGCAGTCATAAACATCATGCAATGTGCCCCATGAAGTTCACAACACACTTAAATCCCATGGAATCATTTCCACCTCATCATGTGATATCCAACTAGCATGTCACCCTTGCCACATTAATGGATTCAAACAAGTCCACGTGGTCATGACATACCTCTTTGGATCCATAAGGAAAATGAAAGGTCTTATCTAGGAAATGATCGCATATCACCATAGAACCCTTTTTTGGTCACACGGTGCATCACCGATGCGGAGAGTGATTGACTTCAACAACACACATTCAAGCTTTCAATATCTCCAATCTTTTGAAAAATAAAAGAAGGAAATAAAATAGTGGAAGGAGCCTCATGTAGTTATAAACATTATGTGAAATGATTATGGACTTTGAAAGAAATCCCAAAACTCCTTTGGTATGATGGCCTAATCTTGCGAAGGCCCCCTAGAAATATATCCTTGTCTCATGAAAGGATCTAGAAAAGTTATCTCAGATCATGTAAAATCCTTTCAGTAGGTATCCTAATCTTCTAAAAGACCTTATACATGCCATTATGACTATATGAAAGTCCCTTGTAATTCCCACATGATTAGGAAAAATTCCAATAAATGGATATAATCCAATAAATGGGGCATTCATGGGATGGTCTTTCAGTCACAGAAAATCATGTTTCCCCCTCAGAATGACCTATAATAAGATTTCACGAAATGTGTGACATAAAATCCCTCCACCAACTCCAACCTGGATTTTCATGATATGATTCATGAAATGTGGTGAATAATTGATGGGGATAGGCCTATAAATTCCCCACCCCATAATAAAAAATCATCCTTAGATCCTCACACTAGTGTACCCAGGTATCTGAGTGGTTTTTCTAGAGTGTATGATCTCATGATTAGAAACTTTTCCATCATGAATGATTTTGGGAACCACCTAAGTGGATCATGCAATATATATCGTCACTTTACATGATCACTTATAGATAATGTGAATTATTTCTAGTGAGTTATGCAAACGAAATCCCACATAGCTGATCAGTCATATGATACTTAAACAAGATAACAGTGAAAAAATATATGGCATGTGTAATAAAAGATTGGGACCAGTACTATAGAGGAAGAATACTTATGTGATGAATAGATATGCTAACCCCCATGAGATTCGCATGACCACCCAGGTCATGAAATTACACAAGGACATGTCACCCGGATTATGAGGCACTCCTTTGGAATACTATTTTGATCATGCAAAGCCCCATGGATGTGTCAGATCTTGTAAAATGGAACCCATTGGGAATGCCACCCAAGTATCTCGAAACCCTCTGGGCTCACCATCCCAAGATTGTCATGTCCATCAAAAGTTCCACCCAGATCATACATAGGAAACAGTACATGTTAGCTACCCCTTGTGATGGTACTAGGGCATGTCAACTAGCTCTTGCAACGTCCTCTAGAAAATTCAGCAAGATCTTTTGCTGCACTCTTGGTATGGCAGTTGGAACTTACGATATCTCCTACACATGTCTCCTAGCTTTCTCGATGACACACAGATAAGGTATCTAGGACATGGAAGACCCATGAAACAATCCACATTGACTCTTGTGACACCCTCCAAGTGTGTCATCCAGCTTTCATGAAGAAACCAAGGAAATTCATCAGGATCATGTGACACACTCCAAGCATGAAAGTTGAGATTATGCAATAGATTTCAGGATCATCTGGTCAGGTCTTATAGTTTCCTCCAAAAAATCCATCCTTGGTCATGAGATGGACTTTAGAAATGTTATCCATATTATGTGACATCCCTAAAACAAGTCAATTGGATCATGTGATTGTATTTGGACATTTCAAGAAGACATCCTCTGACATGGGAAGAAGTCAATTAGGTAATGTCAAGTGTACAATCAACACATGTTAAAAAGATAAGAAGTTAAGGTAAAGAGGGAATCCCATGACTTGATAACCTTGTACAACATCTATAAGGGGAAATCATAGTGTGTAACCCTTGATTTAATTGAACTATGATGAATCTGATTAGTTATATAATCCGGATACATAGGATGACTTTCCAAGGTCTGATCTCCATATGCAATATCCAAAAAGGGAATATCCTAGTACATAATTCCTGCATCCATGAGTAGTGAGACTGATTTCTTGTTAACCCTTGATTCTCACACTGATCATATCTCACATGGTCTTATGGATTTTCAATGGTAATATCATTTGTGTCACAAGATTTTAAAAGTTAGTAAAACCCCAGTATGTAAGCCTTGATCATCAGCATAGTTTGATATGTTCTACATATAAAGGAAACATCATTGTGTAATCCCCTTCCCAACAAACTATGATTACTCTGATTCCTTATATAATTAGGATACATAGGACACCTTCATAAGGCCTGAGCTAAAGTGGGAATCCACTTCAATGTATGTCTCTCCATGTCTATGATATTGCGACCATCGTGAATCAATATTTCCCATGAGCTAATAATTCTTCATCATCCACTAATAGAGTGAGAAATCACTAAAATATGATGAATATGATTCCCACTATAAGTGTAATATGTAGGATTCCTTCCAAATGAATGAGACCTATATTAATCATCCAATTGGCTGTCCCATGACATAATCCCTGCATCCACATGCAATGAAGCTGATTACTTATTATCCCTTGATTATCACACCAAGAATACCTCATGTTGGATTAGGGAGTCACAATGATCACCTCATTGGAATCATGAATCTCCACTAGTTAGGGAAACCTCAGTGAGTTATCCTTGATCAATGACATGATATAATTACCTATCACATAGTGATATTTATATTGGGGTCAGTCCTAAGGGCATGACTAAACTAAGATGAATCTGATTCCTGCCATAACGATGATACATAGAACACCTTCCAAAGTCATGATTCTTATATTAAGCATCCAATGGGTTGTCCCAACACATAATCCCCACATCTATATGCAATGAGTTTCATTACTTGATATCCCTTATTTCTCACACCGATCATAGCTCATATAAGATTAGGGTGTACCAATGATCACCTCATGAGCATCATGGATCTAAACCAACCAGTATAACCTTAGTACGTAATCTATAATCACCGGTATGATATAATTACCAATAACACAAGGGTATCTACTTTGGGGATATTCCTAAGGGAATGGTTGAACTCTGATAACCATTTTTCCTACAATAACTAGGTTATGTAGGATGCATCCCCAAGGATTGAGCTGAACATATAGTTCCCAAATTCCCACATATATTTCATTTCATTATGACATTAAACTGAATAGTTTTAACAAACTACATGGATTTTGATTTCAATTATAAAATAGGATACATAGTACACCTCATAGTGGCTCAATCCCATCCTTGAAATGTTAACCACCTCCCTGGATAGTAACAAAAACCGAAGTGCCCGGTTATATGGCTTCATCATATAAGATTCTACCCACCAAAGGGAAATGGATAAAGAACCTAATATATATACATTGAATTCACCAAAAAGAACCCCTATTCTTTTTATATAAAGAGTCTTAACCTATGATCATTTTTTAGGGTAATTAGTCCAGTACTGGTATTTTGAAGAGATTCTTGAACAAATCGTAAATATTTAAGACAGAACCGAAGTATGAAACAATCCCCCCCAAAAGTGTGTGATAAACCCAATCGCTCATCCTCTAGACCAGTGTGAGGTCCTAAGTTCCATTGGGTGTAATACCAAAAAGGACCATCTTCCTTTGGAAAGAAGGTTCATACCTAGTTGTGGATGTGGGAGATGTTGGGAGTTTTCACTAGGGATAAAATAATGGTAAACCTGACATAGATGATTTTAAAAAGACATTTGACCCCAAATACAATAAACTCATTAGGTCCTTCCAGCCACGTATTTCTGATGAAACAAGAATGGTGAACCTAATTGAAGTTCCCATCACATGACTGGTTCCTTATCCCCCCCCCCCCAAAAAAAACCCCATGAGAAAAAAAATAGTTAACCCGATGTGATTTCATCAAATAATAGTATGATCTGTTAGTCATGAAACAGTCCATTTTTTCTTCTATAATTTATGAAAAAATGGTACCCAACATGTATCTCTCAAATAAATGGATGATCAGAAAATCATGTGTCGTGAAATTTTTTCTTGCATCATCTATGAAAAAAAATGGTACTTAGCTTGAAAACTCACAAATAAAAAGATGATAAGTTGGGCATGAAATGGATCTTATGGTTGATCCTTTGTAGCTGAGGTACATATGAAATAATTACACCCTCTCTTTGACAATTCCTTTCAAGTAGAATGACTGGATCTGGATTAAGAGGACCATTTTTTATCCATCCATATTTGATTGAGAACATTTTCTCCCTATAATGGTACACTGATCAGTGAACACGGACCTTATTGTCTTCATGACTGCAGACACTTCTCTTCCAAACAACACCCCAATCTGACATGTCTTCCCTCAATGACCATTCTAGAAAATTAAATTTAACTACAACCCATGTGGTCTATATAATGACCTCACCCACCCAACATCATCAGTGTAGGGTGGAAAATTCAATGTTCGTGGAATTCCATCGATATGGTACGGTCCTGATCATCAAGGATTCCAAATAGGTTCTTCAAATACTAAAACTGATGATCTTGAACCATCCAAAGAAAGTTTTAGTAAATCTAATTTCCATTATTTCCACAACCAACTACTTCGGAATTTTATCCCTAGAACATGACAATAACTACCATCACTATCGGATGAATGTAGATCAAGGAACCAACTATGGATCCCTTATGGTTTACGGGCTGATGAGGAGGCCTCCTTTCAACCTTCATTTCCAACACCATCCTATTGGTTCCCTTTAATCACCTACTGAGGGTACCACTCGACACACTGCCAACTCTAACACACATGCACGAGAAATAAGGAATTCACATAAGGCATAGAAGGATCTTGATAATTATGAGTGGGCTCATATCCCCACTCCCGTCGATGATGTCAACCATCATATTTCCTAAATATCCAATGAGTTATCTCATATAACATCTCACTTGGAATACTTTTGTGGTCATATTTCTGCAACAGAAATGGGTGATGTGTATATTTCTATCCCCATGCATGAAGTCTATCAGAATATTCTAGTGGAAAATGTAGGAAAAAGTGGGATCATATCCCTACTTAAATCAAATATATATTCCATTATATAGTGGATAAAGAAAATTTGTAGGATTATACCAATGAAAACACTTTAAAAAATCTATTACATCATAGTAACCACTGAATAACTTTGTTGTCATATCCTGACACTGGTATATATTTAGGGATAGGTGAATATTTTATCCTTATAGCCATGTAATCTCAAAACTCTTATCATTATTAACAAGTGGTTTCTCCAGAGCAATCACATATTATTTCCCCCTTCCAGGAGGATTATAGGTATATTATAGTAAATGAAGAGGCACCAAACCAGGCCTATATCTCTATTACAACTTAGGATCACCAAGTAATGGCGATAAATGCCTCGAGAAATTCTCATATTCCTATAAAAAAGGTTTTGTGGAATATTATAAAATCTATATATCGGGATCATATTACTATTTTGTATGGTGGTCACCAAGTGAAGGAAGCACATGTGTTGGGATGGGATCATATTCTTGTTGAAGAATTCAGCGGCATACTCCAAAGTCCTAGGATCGGACTTATATCCCCATTTGTCTAGGGCTCACCATGTGAGAATGGACCATGTCTCGAGAAACAATCATATTCCTATCAGGGAATCGATCTAAAATTTTCCATTAGATCATGGAATCCAAGAACATATTCCATCATCCACTGATGAAATTCTACACAAGCATCATTTTGATGCAATATCGGAGGAGGTTGGTATCCCTTCTCCCACTCTATATGTCCGTTGGCATATTCTTGTGGGGAATGAATATTCATACCTAGCTAATATTCCTATTCCAATTAGGGATCACCAAGTGAGAGTGGTACATGCCTCTAGATAGGATCATATCCCTATCAAAAAATACTAGAGGTATATTTGAATGGTTCGGGATCGGGCTCATACCCCCATTCTAACCGAGGATCACCAAGTGAGAATGGAACATGCCTTGGGAAAAGATCATATTAATGTCAAAAATGAAGATGCACATTATCATATTCTAGGAGCTTCTCAATGATAGGATAATACTCCCATAACACTATATGGTTATAAAAAAGTTCTATAAACATTCGTACTATAAGCACATATACCTACATAATTCAATAAGGAAGGTCGGCATATTCAATCCACAAAAAAATAATGAGGCACATATTCCTAATATTCTCAATTTTGGTTTACATGAGGTTATTCAAGACACATTATCAACACCCCAAGGGTCCGTAAACTCTTCAAATGAAGTATAATATGATCATTAATATGATGTTCCCCCTCATGGTTGTTTGGATATCAATCATAGGGACTCTGCTCTGTCTCCCCATGGTGATATCTCCCACGGAAAAATGAAATCCTTCCACATCCTAGACAAATCCATATATAGAGGTATTAGAATATGACACACCTTCATATGGAGAGATTCTAAAAAAATCAAGGTAAATCGTATATAGTTCACTATCAACTACCTGTAGCACCCCACTCTAGTCAGTACATAACCCTAAGAAACACCATCGCTGGTATGATCGAATGGAGGCATGTAAGTATAGTGAAGAGGAATATGAGATTAATATATGGAGATATATATCTATAAAAAACCTCCCCATCATGTTCTTTCCTATTTCCACTTCGGACAATGAGATCCTGGATGATCTAGAGAATGATTGAATTCGTTATCTACACCAAAATATGTGGGAAACTCATCAGCGACTAAATACTAGACACCCCTCCCCCCCTATCGATGAAATTTGGGTCACCTTCAAACCATCAAGATAATATTTTTTTAGATTTACCTGGTAACTATATCCATGGTATGGGATCTAAAACTGAGAATTCATAGTGAAAATATGTAACATGCTTTCCACCATTGCATCACAACTCTTTGGCAATTGATAGTTGAATCCATTTCATGTATTTATATTTGAGGATAGGGAATGTATAGAGAATTACACTTAATCACTCCCTTGGAATAAAAAAACCCCTTATATAGGTATCCTGAAATGTTATAGCCTCTATGGAAATTAGGGGACCAATTAATGCTCGAGGAAGTTGGTCACTACAACGAAACACTCCTACTTCAACGATGAAAAGAAATCATGAATGGAAGAATAGGATAGAAAAGAATCTTTGAACTGTGCCAATCAATGTAATGAGAATTCATTTCAAGCACAAAATCCAAGGTTTTAATCAACTCGACAACATCCCGTAGAAATTGACTCTCGTCATGGGCTGCCAGTGTACCCAGCTCCTACATGAGAACAACTACACCACATCAAACAGGTCACAGTAGCAGCTGCCATTATAGCTATCTAGGATCGGACCCAGGTCACCGGGATGAGGGAATATCTAACCCCACCTCTATCTATCGGATCATCAATTCCTATGAGGGTTTAGGATAAATTGGAACTAGCTGCAAACAAACCCAAACCCACTAGGCTTGGGGAATTTATATCTCAATCACCATCATTAAGTTCATCATCCCCCAAGAGGGACCTTGGTAAATCAATGATGATTCTAGATCAATACCATCCTACATGTATGGGGGAATCTATATCTCAATTCACATCCTAGAAATCATTAAATCCTCAACTAGAAGCATCAAATTCTCAAAAATGTGATCAATAAATTCCAATTGTGGCCCTAAATAACTCCGAAACTGTAGGGATGGTGGTATTTTCATTCTTCATCATATATATAGATATAATCAGTCTTCTCCAAGTTATGAGGTAAAAATAGACAATCTTCATCCCATATTTTCCTCCCACCACAAGACAAACCACTATTATTTGGGGCATATTTGGCAATCACGAATGGAAACTCCCTCAAGGTCATTACTCATAGGTCGAGACCATAGAATCATTCAGTGATGGAAATAAAAACCCATTGGGATCACAAGACAAAAAGTTCCAATATGGACAAGGGTTCGAGGAACAGACCTAATACAAGAAGTTCATAATCATCCTATTGCATTTAAAGTAATGGTACAACCTCCATTTCTAGATATACCTCTGCAAATTTCCACACTATCAATAAACAAGATATAGCGGATCAAGATGTAGATTCAAAGGGCCACAACATGGAAAAATAACCCAAGAGGAGGGTGATTTGGATGCACCAACTAAGGTTTCATGAACCTAAATCCAATGAAGGATCCAAAATTTGGAACCTCTAAATATCGAGTTGCCACCTCTATGGAAGAACACTAACAAAGATAAAGGTAAAGGTATGGATATATACCAATAACTACCTAGAATAGCCTAATATCCTTCCATGGAGGATCAATTTTTACAATTTGAGAATCAGATACAAACTCTTAGACAACTCAACAAGGAGCTACATCGGGGAAATACTCCATTTGGGTATCACTTTTGGCTTGAGGAGAATACGCCTCCTCTTATAAGAGCTAATCCACAAGAAAGAGAATCATCTGAGCATTAGACTATCTTTGGATCCATGTATCCATTCTGTATAAATAAGTAAGTTGAAAATTATTTTGGCTTCCCGCCATTATAGTGATAGAATCTCCCTCACCAAGGTAATCACTCAGTCTATACACATTTCAAGATCCTTTGAGAGACAGAAACAAGACCACCTTGGCAAGCCTCACCACCTCCCTATAGATGATAGGTGGCTCAAACAGTAGTACCTCCATAATAGCTCAACTCCATCGAGTCCCTAACTCTTTGAATGGAATCAATAAAGGGGAAACATACAACTATGCATCCTGAGAATAATCCATATCCTGGATAGGGGGATGAAACATTTCCACCACCCAATTTAGGAAATCACAACTTGGATAATGTAGGATACCCTAAACAGCGTCTCACACACTTCATATCTCGATTTTGGTCAATGATGGGTCCCCTAGGTCAAAATTAGGTAACAAGGAGAAGGTTTTTTATATATAATATTTTTGTTCTAGCCTTTGTTTTGCATAGAAGCCTTCTAGTAGGATCATTTTGAAGAATGGAAGAACGTTTTTGTTAAGTCTGTTATCAGTTCAACTCAAAAATGGGGAAAATGATAGTCATAGACCTGATAAACTATAGAAAGAAAAAAATGAGATGGTTTCTGACTTCATATCTAGATAGAAAGGTATAACCTATTAACTTATCATCACTCTATTATATGAGAAATTTTTGGATCTCTATTATGAAATCATATGAGATGATTTTTAAAAACCTCTGATCCCAATGAAGTATCCATGTGGGTTCTGTGAGTTCACAAAAATGGCCCAACAATTGTAAGACACGATTAATAAAACCCAAGATAAATCTGGGATCATTCCTTCAGCATAGGGGGAAACTCTTGGCATGAAATATGTTTCCTCTATTACACTCAACCCAATATTAGTTCCCATTTAAGCACCTAAGAAGTTCATGAACAGTCCAACAGTTCTAGTCAAGTAACAATAACCACAAAATCAACCTAGTCTAGAAGAATATATAAATTAAGGTCACCTTGTATTTGAGGAATGGATAAATTGAACCTACTCCTTTTGGAATTATATAGTCCCTAATTATTTCATTACAACCATGGAAAATATCATGCTTATGATTTCACAGTCTAGGAATCCCAATGAGGTCAACCTCACTGACCAACCTGACTACTACACTTTTCATAGATGATTGGGTCATAGCATCCGGGACTTCGTCTACTTCAATGGAGTACATAAAGGCATGGTCGATTATGGACATGTGGTGTTAGATAACTCCTTGGAGCATGTTTCATGCATAACCATTTGCCAGTCATAAGAAGAGGGTAGTTGGTAGAATGTTCCTTCCATAGATGGATATAAGTTTAAAAACTTGATAAATCGGAAAGAATTTCACTGAGCTCGTGTCATACTGAGAGCATAGTGGCATAGACCAAAAATAGCACCACTATAAAATAATTTGGCATCAGATATTTTTCCTAAGTATGGATGCAACCATCATACACAGGAATAGATATAAGAGAAAGATTCATATTATTCTCCAATACAATCTCTAAATCTCATTGATTTTTTTCCTGTAACATCAGAAACATGGGCACCACCCTACCAAACTAAACCCTATTTAGATGAAGATCTATTCACAGGTTTTATAAATGTGATAAACTTGGAAAACCCCTTCTCTGATGTTGAAAATTCCTCCGATTATGAGTTCCTCACACCAAACTGAGTGATACACTACTACAAAAACGGGCTTTACCGGCGCTCAAAATAGGCTTTAACAGCGCTAGAAAAAGTGCTATAAATCTCAGAGCTGATAAAGGCAGGGGGTCCCCTTTATCAGTGCTAATAAATAACTAATTAAGGCAGCCTTTATCATCACTAAAAAATTTCTGATAAAGGGATACTTTGTCAGCGCTAAAAACACACTGATAAAGGGAGACATTATCAGTGCTAAAAAGGCACTGATAAAGGGATCCTTTATCTGAGCTAAAAAAGCACTGATAAATGCCCTGCCTACTGTAACATAAAATTCTACAGCATCCCACCCAAACAAGACCTGCAGAAAAACCATCATATCATCAAGTATACCCATAAAAAATTAACACATAATTCGTAAGGTAATTACATAATGTATACACATACAAAAATTATACCTACCTGAATGGCCCGAAGGCCTTCATTTTTTTGATTTTTGATAACCCCCCTTTCAAGTGATGAGAGGAAACCCTTACAAGGTCCGTAGGCTCAGAGATTACCTAGCCTGTAGGCTTAGGATATTACATGACCCAAAGGTCTTAGGGAATTCCACCAGACTATCTACAAGGAACTTCCACTCCCCAGCATCTGCATCCTGATAGTAACTCCCCACCTTTTCATGACCATCTGGATAGGCTTCCCATGCAAGCACAGGCTAGTATCAATGACATAGTCATACCCTCTCATTCTGAAAATCCATTTGGCTCTGCTCTGGTGAGTTCACCTTCTCTAAATCCTCTTCTGGGGCTACTCCTTTTTTGTTGTGTGTATGGGGCCTGTATTCATGTGGCATGAAGGCCTTGGTGTGGCCCTAAGGCCTTAAGTTGGCCCGAAGGCCATGAGAATCATCTGTCATAAAGGCCTTGGGTGGCCTGAAGGCCTTGCAGGACCCGAGGACCAAACCAGTGGCCCGAAGGCCTAGATGGATGAATAATTCTGGCTGTTACAGTACCGAATAGTGCATGTTACAGTGCCTGTTACAGTGCCTACTACAGTAGTGCTACAGTAACCCAGAAATATTCCTCCACTATGATTTGATCTAGGGTCTCTTGGATGCACCTAGTGAGCCCCCACCAACTGGGATGAGGCTCATGTGCAAAAACGTGTGTTTCTAACACCGACTCCCAGAGGGGGGCCCCCACCAGCCCAAGTGCGTGCCACGCTCCCCAGCTAAGAAATGTCTTTGAATCGCCTTGTTCATAATACGAATAGTGTTCGAGCCTAGTGAGACTCGATCCTGCACTAGTTCTTATGGAGAGTGAGGGGTACAACCAATGGGTACCACTCGGCTAACACCCCAGGGGCCATACAAAAAGTATACCCATACAACAAGTATACACATACACCATTAACACATAATTCATAAGTTAATTAAATACATAAAGAATTAAATTCATAATTCAGGGGGTTGGGGTTGTTCAAAGGTTTGGGGTGGCTGTCTAAGTGGGGTAAGGGGTGTCTAGGAGGTGGGGGTGTCTGGGGGGATGGGCTGTCCAGGGGGTAGGGGTTGTCCATGGTGGGGGGGGTTCTATCCATGGTGGTGTCCAAGGGGGTGTCTAGGGGGTTGAGGGGGCTTTCTAGGGGGTGGGGGTTTCCAGGGGGTGGGGGTGTCCAGGGGGTGGGGTGTCAAGGGGGTGGGGTGGTTTCCTAGGGAGGTGGGGGCTATCCAAGAGGTTGGGGGGCTATCCAAGGGGGTGGGGTGGTGTCCATGGGCTGTGGGTGGGGGTGTCCCGGTGGTGGGGTGGTGTCTAGGAGGGGTGGGGGCCGTCCAGGGGGTGGGGGCCATCCAGGGGATTGGGATGTCCAGGGGTGGGGGTTGTCCAGGGTGGGGGGGTTGTCCATGGGGGTGTCCAGGGGATGGGGTGGTGTCCAGGGGGTGGGGGTGGTACAGGGGGTTGGGGGTTGTCCAAGGGGGTGGGGTGGTGTCCAGGGGGTGGCGGTGGCTGTCCATGGGGGTGGGGGTGTCCAGGGGGTGGGGTGTCCAGGTGGTGGGGTGGTTTCTAGGAGGGATGGGGGCCGTCTAGGGGGTGGGGGTCCATCCAGGGGGTAGGGGGTGTCTAGGGGGTGGAGTGGTGTCCAGGTGGGGTGGGGTGGTGTCCAGGGAGGGTGGGGTGGTGTCTAGGGGGCGGGGGATTTAATGGGTTTAATGGAATGAATTTCATAGATTTTAAGAGCATTGGTATTTTTAAAATGGTTTTGGAATAGTGTTTATTTAAATATTATGTTTTTTTAGGAAAAAATGAATTCTTTTGGTGTGTATGGTAGGAAAGGGGATTTCTGTACGTCGGTGGTTGTTTTCACTTAAAATTTTGTCCATTTTGAACAAAAGAGATACACTTTGAGTGATATCGGCCACATCATGCCTCATATTGAGGTAGGGTTGACTCATACACGTCAAAAATGACCCATGGATAGTTTACCTAAAGTATCAACACAATCCAAATGCATTTGGTCAGTTTTTTGTATATCAGTTGTTCTTTTCACTTAAAATTTTGTTCATTTTAAACAAAAGAGAGTCACATTGAGTGATACCGGCCACACCGCGCCTTGTATTGAGGCAGGGTTGACTCTTAAACATCAAAAATGACCCATGGATCGTCCTCTTAAATTATCAACACAATATGAATTCGTTTGGTCATAGTTATGTGTGTCAGTTGTTGTTTTCACTAAAAATTCTGTCCATTTTAAACAAATGATAGACAATTTGAGTGATACCGGCCACACCATGCCTCGTATTGAGGCAAGGTTGACTCATATAGGTCACAAATGACCCATGTATATTTATCCTAAATTATAAACACAATCTGAATGCGTTTGGTCTGATTTCCTGAATGTCAATTGTTGTTTTCACTTAAAATTTTGTCCATTTTAAAGAAAAAAGTGACACTTTGAGTGATACCGGCCACATTGTGCCTCATATTGAGGTGGGGTTGACTCGTACACATAAAAAATGTCCCATGGATAGTTATCATAAATTATTAACACAATATGAATAAATTTGGTCAGAAATCTGTGCGTCAGTTATTGTTTTCACTTAAAATTCTGTCCATTTTATACAAAAGAGAGACACTTTGAGTGATACTGGCCACAAAATTACTTGGATTGAGGTGAGGTTGACTCATACACATCACAAATGACCCATGGATCTTTATCCTAAAGTATCAACACAATCTGAATGCTTTTAGTCAGATTTCCATACATCAGTTGTTGTTTTCACTTAAAATTCTGTCCATTTTAAACAAAAGAGAGACACTTTGAGTGACACCAGCCACACCATGCCCCAGATTGAGGTGGGTTTTAATCTTACATGTCAAAAATGACCCATGGATCGTTCTAATAAATTATCAACCCAATATGAATGTGTTTGTTCAGATTTCCTTATGTCAGTTGTTGTTTTCACTTAAAATTCTATCCATTTTAAACAATAGAGAGACACTTTGAGTGATACCGGCCACACCATGCTCGTATTGAGGTGGGGTTGACTATTGCACATCAAAAATGACCCATGTACCATTCTCCAAAAGTATCATTACAATCATAATGCGTTTGGTAGGTTTTATGTACGTCAGTTTTTGTTTTCACTTAAAATTCTATCCATTTTAAACAAAAGAGAGACACTTTGAGTGATACAAGCCACACCATGCCTCGTATTGAGGAGACGCTAACTCTTAAATGTTAAAAATGACCCATTTATCGTTATACTAAAGTATCAAGACAATATGAATGTGTTTGGTCAAGTTTCCATATGTCAGTTGTTGTTTTCATTTAAAATTCTATCCATTTTATACAAAAGAGAGACACATTGAGTGATACCGGCCACACTGTGCCTCCTATTGAGGCAAGGTTGACTATTAAAAATCAAAAATGACCCATGGATCATTATCCTAATTTATCAACACAATCATAATGTGTTTGGTCCGTTTTCCATACACCAGTTGTTGTTTTCACTTAAAATTATGTCCATTATAAACAAAAGAGAGACACTTTGAGTGATACCGGCCACACCATTCCACGAATTGAGCCAGGGTTGACTCATAAACGTAAAAAATGACACATGGATATTTCTTATTAAGTATCAACACAATATGAATGTGTTTGGTTAGATTTACGTACATCAGTTGTTGTTTTCACATAAAATTATGTCCATTTTAAACAAAAGAGATACACTTTGAGTGATACTGGTCACATCGTGCATCAGATTGAGGTGAGGTTGACTCATAAACATCAACAATGACTCATGGATCATTCTCCTAAAGTATCAACAAAATCCTAATACGTTTGGTCAGATTTGCGTACATCAGTTGTGGTTTTCATTTAAAATTTTGTACATTTTAAACAAAAGGGAGACACCTTGAGTGATACTGGCCACACCGTGCCTCAGATTGAGACGGGGTTGACTAAAACACATCAAAAATGACCCATGAATAGTTCTCCTAAAGTATCAACACAATATGAATGTGTTTGGTCAGATTTTCGTATGTCAATTTTTGTTTTCACTTAAAATTTTGTCCATTTTAAACAAAAGAGATACACTTTGAGTAATACCAGCCACATTGTGCCTCAGATTGAGGTGGTCATGACTCATACATGTAAAAAATGACCCATGTATCATTCTGATAAAGTATCAACATAATATGAATGCATTTGGTCATATTAACGTACGTCAGTTGTTGTTTTCAATTAAAATTCTATCCATTTTAGAAAAAAGAGAGACACTTTGAGTGATACTATCCACACTGTGCCTCGTATTGAGGCCGTATTTACTCATACATGTCACTAATGACCCATGGTTTATTATCTTAAAGTACCAAAAAAATCTGAATGCGTTTGGTCAGATTTCCGTACGTCAGTTTTTGTTTTCACATAAAATGTTTTCCATTTTAAACAAAAGAGAGACACTTTGAGTGATACCGGTCACACCGTGCCTCGGATTGAGGCGGAGTTGGCTCTTACAAGTCATAAATGAACCATGTATCATTCTCATAAATTATAAACATAATAAAAATGTGTTTGGAAAGATTTCCATACATCTTTTGTTGTTTTCACTTAAAATCTTGTCCATTTTTAAAAAAACAATGAGGGACAATTTGACTAATATCGGCCACACCGTGACTTGTATTGAGATAGGTTTCAATTCAAACCATCCAAAATGACCCATGTATCGTTATCTTAAAGTATCAAAACAATCTGAATTCATTTGGTCATATTTTCGTACGTCAGTTGTTGTTTTCACTTAAAATTCTGTCCATTTTAAACAGAAGAGAGACACTTTGAGTGATTCCAGCCACACCGTGCCTTATATTTCGGTGTGGTTGACTCTTAAACGTAATAAATAAAGAATGTATTGTTCTAATAAAGTATCAACACAATAAAAATGTGTTTTGTCATATTTTCATACGTCAGTTATTGTTTCCACTTAAAATTTTGTCCATTTTAAACAAAAGAGATACACTTTGAGTGATACTGGACTCAACGTGCATCAGATTGAGGTGGGGTTGACTCTTACATGTCAAAAATGACCCATGGATCATTATACTAAATTATCAACACAATATGAATGCGTTTGGTCAGTTTTCCATTCGTCATTTGTTGTTTTCACTTAAAATTCTTTCCATTTTAAACACAAGAGAGATACTTTGTGTGATATTGGCCACACCGTGCCTCTGATTGAGGCGTGGTTGACTCTTACACATCAAAAATTACTCATGGTTCATTCTACTAAAGTATAAACACAATATTAATGTGTTTTGTTATATTTTTGTACATCAGTTATTGTTTCACTTAAAATTATATCCATTTAAAAAAAAGACACTTTGAGTGATACCAGCCACACCGTGCCTCAAATTGAGTTGGGGTTGACTCTTACACGTTAAAAATGACCCATGGATCGTTCTCATAAAGTTTCAACACAATATGAATGAGTTTTTTCAGATTTTCGTACGTCACTTGTGGTTTTCACTTAAAATTTTGTCCATTTTAAACAAAATAGAGACACTTTGAGTGAGACTAGCCACACCGTGCCTCAGATTGAGGTGTGTTTAACTCTTACACGTCAAAAAAGATCCATGGATCATTCTACTAAATTATCAACACAAATAAAAATGTGTTTGGACAGATTTCTGTATGTCAGCTGTTGTTTTCACTTAAAATTATGTCCATTTTAAACAAAAAAGAGACACTTTGAGTGATACCAGCCACACTATGCCTTAGATTGAGATGGGGTTGACTCTAACATGTCATAAATTACCTAGGGACATTTCTCCTAAAGTGTAAACACAATCCTAACGTATTTGGATGGATTTTTTATGTCATTTTTGTTTTTACATAAAATTATGTCCACTTTAAACAAAAGAGAGACACTTTGAGTGATACCAGACACACCGTGCCTCAGATTGAGGATGGGTTGACTTTTACACATCAAAAATGACCCATGGATCATTATACTAATTTATCTACACAATAAGAATGCATTTGGTCAGGTTTACATACATCATTTTTTTTTATTAAAATTATGTTAATTTTAAACAAAAGAGAGACACTTTGAGTGATACCGCACAAACCATGCCTCATATTGAGAAATTGTTGACTTTTACTCGTCTCAAATGACCCATGGATCGTTATCCTAAATTATCAACTCAATATTAATGTGTTTGGTTATATATTCTTATGTTAGTTCTTGTTTTCACTTAGAATTTTGTCCATTTTAAACAAAAGAGAGACACTTTGAGGGATACCGGCCACATCATGCCTCATATTGAGCTGGCTTTGACTCATACATGTCATAAATTACCCATGGACCATTCTCATAAGGTATCAATACAATATGAATGCATGTGGTTGGATTTTTGTATGTCAGTTGTTGTTTTCACATAAAATTCGGTCCATTTTAAAAAAAAGAGACACTTTGAGTGATACCGGCCACAATGTGCCTCGGATTGAGGCGGGGTTAACTCATAGACATCAAAAATGACCCATGGAACGTTATCCTAAAGTATCAACACAATCCTAATGCGTTTGGTCAGTTTTCTGTATGTCAGTTGTGGTTTTTACTTAAACTTTTGTCCATTTTAAACAAAAGAGAGACACTTTGACTGATACCAGCCACACCATACCTTGTATTGAGGCAGTGTTGGCTCATATACATAAAAAATGATCCATTTAAAGTTCTACTAAATTATCAATACAATCTGAATTCATTTGGTCATATTTATGTATGTTAGTTGTTGTTTTCACTTAAAATTTTGTCCATTTTAAACAAAACAGAGACACTTTGAGTAATACCAGTAACATCATGCCTCGGATTGAGGCTGAGTTGACTCTTACACATCAAAAATGACCCATGTATCATTATTCTAATGTATCAACAGAATCCTAATGCATTTGGTCAGTTTTCCGTACGTTAATTGTTGCTTTCACTTAAAATTTCGTCCATTTTAAATAAAAGAGAGACACTTGGAGTGATACAGACCACACCGTGCCTCGGATTGAGGTGGGGTTGACTCTTACATGTCACAAATGACCCATGTATTTTTATCCTAATGTTACAACATAAAACTAATGCTTTTGGTTGGATTTACATATGTCAATTGTTGTTTTCACTTAAAATTATGTCCATTTTAAACAAAATAGAGACACTTTGAGTGATACCGGCCACACCGTGCCTTAGATTGAGTCAGGGTTGACTCATTCATCTCAATAATGACCCAAGGATCGTTCTCCTGAAGTATCAATATAATACTAATGTGTTTGGTTGGATATTAAGATATTCTAGAGATTTGACTGGTTTTTCTTATCCAAAGCCCAAAGAAAAGTGGTTCATCATTCTTGCATGTTGCTGGTGCATTTCATCTATTAAAATGGTCAAATAACTCATTGAATAAAGGATGTTTTATTTAATAACAATTAAAATTTTCCTACAAACATTTACATACAACAATGTTTCATATTTTGATCTCCTTAACCCCTCTCAAAAATGGCCGCCAATTGTACACATCCCCAAGTCATATCTTCTATGCTATTTGTGTAAAATCTTCCATCGGGTATGCAGACCACTCGTTTTTGAACAAATATATATAATCTATCAAATAGGAGGCTTTTCAACAGTCATAGTAGTACTAAAAAATATATAAATAAATAATTAATAAATAATTTAAATGAAATAGTATTTGTTTTTAAAAATACCTCTTTATGGATTCTAGTTTATTGATGGAAATGATCTCTCTCATAAATTTACAAACATAATAACTAAAATCATTTTCATTTGGATTGTGAAATTTTATTATATATACCCTGATATTTTTCCAAACATAGTACTTTCTCACCTTTTTATTCTTAGTCCCTATCATCATTCCTTTTTTAAATGATATGGATACACTGCCCTATCATAACAGAATCCTCAGTAAAAGATAATATAAATTATATTACATGATGTTTAGACCTAAAATGTAAAATGTAGTGTCTTACATATTCAAAAAAAACATCATGTGTGGTTGGTTTGTTGGATATCCTTTCACTGAGTCTAGAAAATAAATCTTTGGAGTGTCCAAGTTCACCGCAATTAGTATCCAATGTTGCCTAAAAACACAAAAAGGAATAATTAATAAAATAATTGAAAATATAATTTATATTCTTTAATCGTAGAGTTTTACCCCTACATGGTTGGTATTAGGAAGAGTCATTCATCCATAATCTTTCTTTCAAAAAAATTCAGCAAGCCTTTCACTATTTCATCCCTTTTTTATGGCTCTAATTTCGTTAGTTTTGTTGATATCATATGAGGGCTAACGAGTCTGAATTTTGGATCATGGTAAAGTTCCTTCAACTGTTTTCCATATATACACTTGAAAATAATATAAAATTAATTTATTCATAATTATCACATTATATAATCTTTTATAAAATCAATTCATGAAAACATACCTCATATATAAATTTACAACTGTGATGCCTAGCCAACCGTATTCAAGGATCTCATTTAAATTTTCAGCAGCAACAAAATCTTGAATTTCATCTCTGTGTATATGATTTTCAAAAACCACTATATGAATACTACCACTTTTTATTTTTGTATCCACATGAGCCTTCAATGCTAGTAAATGTGGATAGAGAACAGGTGGTTTTATTTTGCTTTCAGTGGCTCTTTGGGATCTATTGGTTGATCCTTTAGATGATTTTGAGCCCACGTTTCTTTTCACCCCCTTCCCACACTTTTTTTTTGTTTTCATCTACTAACTTCCCTTCCTTATTCACACGTGAATCCTTCCATAGCACATGTCATGGGATGGAAGTGTCTTTAGCTTTAGACTCATCAATCTACATATAAATATAGAAAAATAATTATGATGTTGTTTCTTGGAACCTAACAATATTACTGTAAATTTAAAATACGTAACATTTTATTTTCTAGGGAAGTGTACCCCATCCTTAATTTACGATAGGGGTATGTTAGATTTGATGCACATTCCTTATTTTCAGTATTGATTTTTTGTTTCATAAATGAAATATTGACAATCAAAGTGATGAGTACACATATCCTCAAAAAACGTATTATCATCCACAATGTACCTGAAACCTCTCATCCTCATGATGGCCAATAAATGCATCTCATGCTTCGTGTGATATTAGTTGAGTGTAGACAAGGGGTGGGTGCGGGTTTATTTTACCTTTGGAATCATTCAGGTGAAATTTTTTTAAAATAGTGTGAAAAAACTCAATGAATCCTTCCTGCAATCCTTAGTGCATAATTCTTGTGTGAATAATCTACTCTAAATGTACTCTACAAGAGTTTAGATGAGTAAGACATTATTTCATTATTTTATTTGCTAGTAAATTAAAGAAATTATATCATAATGTTAACATAATTTCTTCCCAGATCACAGCCTTCATCTTGGAAACAACATGGTGCCATGAATCTATATCAATCGGGATGCGTTTCCGAGTGAAAATTCCAATATAACTATGAAACATAGCCTTGTTGGGATTCACATGTTGGCCTCATTCATTCCATCCAACATAAAATTTGATTCCTTTGCTTTTTTCCTTAAGAACATTGGATAACACCGTTAAACTACGATGCACCTGTGTTTTCAATGGCATCGGTCCTTCATCCCTGACCATTTCATCGATATCAACATCATCTATATGTTCATCTGAAATGGTAGAAATGACATGTGCTGATGGTTGTTGGACCTCAACACTATAAGTAGAAACAGGTTCAGAAACTTGTTGTTGCTCTGCACTGGGAGCAGAAACAGCAGTAGCTGCTGTAGCAGCTTGAGAGACTTGTTCAACCTCAAGGTTAGGAGCACCAGAACGTGCAAAAGTCATTATCTGCAAAAGTGGTTGAATAGTTAATTTAGATTACATAAATTTAGAAATGATAATATGATAATATGAGATAAAAATATCTATATTACAAACAAAATATAACCTGTTTATTGAACAGTTATTCTTTTTTTTCAAAGGATGAAGGGATTTGACACCTCTATTGATTATCCAAATCCCTTCATTGTGGTTTCCTCTAACATACAAAAAATCATCTACATTGGGACCACTGTGAAATTATTGTGACATACCACTGAAATGATTGTCCTCAACTGAATTTTCATTGGACCCTTCAGTAGTTTTGGAGGATAACAGAACAATCGACCACTTTTGGTTTTTGGGATCTGGAACATAAAATACTTGTACCTCTTATGATTCCATTATAAACTGTTTGTCTTTGTACCCTTCTTTACTAAAATCAACTTTCACAAATCCCAATTCATCTATTTTAATGCCACTATTGTTATAAACCCATTTTCATTGAAAAATTGGAAATTGGAATATCGTATAATCTGACTCCAATATTTGTTTTATAATGCCAAAGTATGACATATTTTCATAAATTGGATTTCTGTCCTTACTACCAGAAACATGCATCGCTTCAGCCACAAGTGTAACTCCAGTATTTTTCATGGTACTATATTCATCATGTTTATAAGTATAGAATGTATAAAAATTAATTACATAACCATTGTAAGATAATACGTACACACTTTGTCTGGCGGCTATCCATCGAAGTCATTCTGAAATTGAATTCATATTTTCAACTAACTCTTTAAAAATATGGCCCCAAAACCATCCTATAAATTGTTTACTATGTGTATTTGATATCCATTTTTCATCCCTTGATGGATTCAACTTCCAAAGAATTTCTTATTGGGTTTAAATATATGGAGAAACCTACCAACTATTTTGAAAAACATAAAGGCGGTCCTGCTCCCGATCTGTAATATTGATTGTCACAACATCTCTTCTAGAAATTCCCTCACACTCAATGCGTCTAGTGTGACGAGATTTAGAGAGAAAAATTCATTCCATATTAGATAAGTATCTGGTATAGAATTAAATGTCTTCCTCAACAATATATCTCTCCACAATACAACCCTCTAGAGGACTTCGATTTTTGACATACCCTTTCAAAATCTTCATATACCGTTCAATGGGGTACATTCATCTATAGTGCAAAGGACCACGAAGTCGAATCTCTCTCACCAATTGAACCATCAAATGAACCATCATATCAAATAATTATGGAAAGAAGAACATTCTTAATTTACATAATATGATGAAAATTTCTCTCTCCATAGATGGAAATTTCACTGGGTCTAAAACATTGCTACAAATATATTTGAAAAATAAACAGTGTTTGGTTAACGTATAACGAACATTCTTTGGGAAAATGCAATGTAAATCTATAGGAATTAAATATTTCATCAAAACATGGAATTTAGGTGATTTAAAACCTTTTAACATCAAATAATTCATTGAAACAATGTTCTTGATATTTGATGAATACCCCCTTGGAACCTTTACATCATTGATGAAGTTGAAAAACTGATATCTCTCCTCCCTAGAAAGAGTGTAAGCAGCATGAGGAACAAACATTAGATTTTCACCCTTCACGGGAGCTAACTCTTCTCATATTCTCATGTCAACCATGTCTATCCTTTCCTTAATTACTTACTTTGTTTTTCCAGGGGCATTTAGCAATGTTCCAATAACACTGTCACATACCTTTTTTCCACATGCATCACATCAAGAAAATATCTCACGTACAGACAATTCTAGAAAGGTAATTCAAAAAAAACTTATCTCTTTTTCCAACCAATTTTTGTAAGATTTTTCAAAAATTGATTACCCAAAACAGTGTTCACGTCTTTTAATTTCTCAAACAGTTGATCACCTGTTAGTGGAGATGGTATTGTGCATTGTTCTGAACATCTATTGAATGATGTCGTCCAAAATCGTTACTTATTCTAACAAGGTACAAATCTACGATGTCCTAGATACACAAATTTAAATGAATGTTTCAACCTAATGGATTTTGTATCTTTTTCACACATGGGATACCCTTGAGTTCCTTCAATGCTATAGCCTGACAGATTTCCATAAATAGGGAAATCATTTATCATCCCATACAACATCGGTCTCAACATGAAGTATTCACTTTTATAATCATCGTACAACATAACACCTGAATCCCACAATAACTTCAAATCCTCGATCAAAGGAGCCAAATAAACATCAATATCCTTACCTAGTTGTTTTTTTCCTGATATAAGCATAGATAACATGATGAATTTTCGTTTCATGCATAGCTAGGGTGGCAAGTTATAATTTACCAACATAACTGGCCATGTACTATGAGTGCTAGTTTGAAAACCAAAAGGATTCGCTCCATCTATAGATAACGCAAGATGAATGTTTCTCAGATCATTTCCAAATTCAAGATACTCATGATCAATTCTCTTCCATTAAGGAGAGTCGACCGGGTGATGTAATTTCCCATATTTATTTCTTTTCTCTGCATGCCACAACAATTGTCTTGTAGTTTCTTCACTTCCATATAGATGCTTAAACCTTGTAATGATTGGAAAGTACCATACGACTTTCATAGGACTGGATTCATCTTTATAGTATCGGGAAGCACCACACTTTGGGAATTCTGTAAGTGATTTGATCTTCTTTTGAAAAAATATAAATTCTTTTTGTAAGGCATGTATTCTTTCTGAAATCATACCCATCGAGTGTAGAATTCGTTTAGCATCATATGTCCGGATTGGGAGCTTATTATCTTCTATGAGCATGTCATTCAAGGGAGAAAGTAGTTCCGTAAAATAGACATCACTCCATCCATTGACATATTTCAATTTATACAACTTTAGTATAGCTGACAATGTTGTATATTTATTGCAACCAGTAAACAATACCATCTTTTCACAACTCTTTAACTTCTCAAACAATTTTGGTCAATCATAGAGTTCAACTTCAACTGTCCTTATCATTTCTTCAATACGATTTTCATCATCATTTACATATGCAATCACATCCTCCATACAGTCTTCTTCATTATCCATATTTTTAATCATTGATGATCCATAAAATGCATTTTTATCCCAACCAGTAGCTACATTCGCTTTTTCTCCGTGTTTATTCCAATATTTATAACTCTAATCTATTCCATGACATAAAAAATGTTCTTCAAACTCCTCTGAAGTAATTATTATATAATAAAAACAACATAAACATAGACAAAGTATTTGAGAAGGATCATTTTCATGATCCTTTGCAAACATGATAAATTGTTTCACTCCATTCTCATACTCTATTGCCAAATGATTAGAATCCATCCAATATTTATTCATCCCCATATTATTTTAATCTCAAATATTATTATTTATGATTCAAATACACAAAACAAGAATTCCAAATATAGTATAATAGAACCAGTTATAATAATAGATATTAATAGAACCTAACCATTTATAATAAAGATTTGAAATCAACCGAACCAGGATAGACCCCCCATCAAAATCAACACACTTTCCATCCCCTTACCAATAGTTCTAGCACCCACCACCCTTATAGTAAAACATTAAACATCATTTTAACCACCCCTACTAGCCACCTAATTCATAATAAAATAATCACATTAAACAACCCAAAACTAGTGACCAAACTCAAATAAAATGTAAACAAGGATGAAATTTTGATGAGAAAACTAATAAAGTAGATACATTTCCAAGCACAAAGGGGTTCGCGGGGGTGACAAATAACCTAGGTTTATCCAAAATTACTATAGAATTTCATAGGTTTTGTTACCCAAATTAACATAAGAAATAGAAAATTTAGGTTAGTGAACATAAATTCTATCATGAACATCTAACGGATATGCAATAACTCTCCCACACCTTCCCTAAACTTTTAGCTAATATCCACAGACACATCTTACATCCATTCTATAAAAAATCACATTTTTATACAAAGGGATAAACAACAATACCATAGTGTTCAAAAAATCACACATGATGGAGAAGGACCCCATCGACCATCCCTACCCAAAAATCAAAACTCTGCTCAAACCTCCTCTCACTAACTATTAATACCTTCCATAATATTAATACCTACCGTAAATAAATTATTTCCCAAAATAATGACCTTTAGATTAGAAAAATTCCCATCCATTTAGGTAAAATAGAAATATGCTTCCTTTTTCCTTATGAATCATTAAATTTGGAAAAACACGCTAACCAACTCAAAAAAATCATATTTTCACAAGAATTTAAAGGAAAAGAGAAGTAAATAATTCCATTGAAAATAATTCAACTGAATCTTTTAGTATCAATTGAAATAGGGTATTAGATAATAAAGGGATGAGGTCAATAACTTAGGACATAATCATGCATAGACTGTCAAACCAAACTTACCACATCCCAAAATTTTATCAACTAAAACATGACCATTTGACTAAATAAAACTACACCATACTGAAACCAAGAAACACTATGAATCATGGGGAACTCATACTACTAATGCCCCACTGCATCACCATTGAAATAGATCAACTATACAGTTATGGTACATTTTGAGATACTCAACCCTAGGGCATAATCCTCAACCTACATCTATAAAATATCATCACTCCATTATTCCTCATTCCATTGGGACCACAACTCAAGGCACCACCATTAGAGTTCTAAGAATCTTGAAGAAAACCACTCTTGATAACTTCATCACAACCCCTCATCTAAAACCAAAACCTCAAACATAAACTCGCAACCTTCCTTGTGTTATAAAAACTAAACCATCAATGCACAGATGTGAATCCCAAGGGAAAGTACATTGTATCCAACTTGATTTAATTCCATGATATTCTGTGTACATTCATACTTCTATATCTAGGGAATAAAACTCTTCCTAAAACCACTTTTGACTTAACATGATTTTCCTTCCATCATTATCAAATGACCCTTAAATGTAACCCCATTACTAAGGAAACCCATAAATGAGCAAGAATATTTTCCAATTCAAAACCATGATCAACTTATTCAGGCCAATTATTAACAATTGGACCCAACACCTAGACAATAAACATAAAAACCTCCTACTATTGAAATTTGACAACACTCTATCCCATGTCTCTTTCTACTTCCTACATACTTTACCATGATAATGTTTCAACATGTATAAGCATCAAAATTAATAAATTTAATCCAAAAAATTAAATAACATACCAACACCAAGGGATACTCTTCCACACTAAAAGAATAATATATACCCTAACACCGATAAACTACAAAACCAATTCATAATAAATTACAAAATATTATATTCCTACGAAATAATCACCAAAGATCAAAGATGAGAATCCAAGAATCAAACCACATCGGAAGTAATCCAAAACACTTTAAGTAGGGTTCTCGGGTAGTAGGGTCCAGTGGGGAGAAAGGGAAATAGGGTTCACAGGGAGTAGGATCCACTTAAGGGGTTTGAGGGGGAGGATAAGGAGTAGGTTTCATAGAGTAAAAGGGCTAGCGGCGGAGTAGGGCTAGCAGTGTTAGAGGTCCAGCAAAGAGAAGAGCATTGGAGTAGGGCCAGCAGCGGTGGAGGTCTGACAAAGAGAAGAGTGGCAGAGTAGGGCTAGCAGAGGCAGAGGTCTGGTAAAGGGAAGAGTTTCAGAGTAGGGATAGCGACAGCAGAGGTCCGGTAAAGAGAATATTGGGAGGAGGGGAGTTTTTGAAGGGGTATAGTTCCGTGAGAGATTTAGGGGGTGATAAACAGAGGGCACCGTGCACCCAATTTTATAAAATTGGACTATGGTTTTTTCAGTGCTAGAAAATCACTGATAAAGGCACCCTTTATCAGCGCTAAACTTTTAGCGCTGATAAAGGGTCATTTTATTAGTGATTTTGTAGAGCTGATAAAGGGTGCAATTTATCAGTGCTAAAAAATCACCGATAAAGGGTGATCTTTATCACCTCTTTTCCAGTGATGATAAATAATCCATTTATTAGCACAACAAATCACTGATAAAGGCACCATTTATTAGCACTAAAATTTTAGAGCTGATAAAGGGGACCTTTATCAGTAGTCGAAAAGCATTGATAAACAGAATTCTTTATCAGCGCTTTTAAGTAGCACTGATAAAGAATTACCTTTATCAGCACATTTTTCTCAGCATTGATAAATGGTGGCACTTCTCTTTCCTATTTTTATATTAGTGATAGGAAGCCACAAGTGAAGGAACTGAGGATAAAGTGAACAACACAAGTGTGTTCAGACCAAATATTTTTGTAACATACCCAAATTGGACATATATTCAATTGACACCCATGTTAAAGCTCTACAGTATTCCCAATAAAGAAAATGTGGTGTATCAGAACCCTACAGTGGTCATACGCACCCATTTGTCTTGCATAACCACCTATAGGGGTGTGATTATCCAATAATCATATGAAATAGAGTAGTTGTTCTTGACTTGTGACACTGGAACCAAATTCTCCCACAACCTCTATAAAAGTACCCATATCATCCACCTCAAAGTCCTTAATTCAGGAGCCACATGTTATGGAGAAACCCACCTTGTGAAACACCGACCTATGGAATAAAATTACGACATTCTTAAATAGCAGGTAGTCATTATAGCCAAGCTCTCAACCTTAGATGCACTCTATCATTAAAAATAAATCATTTAATAACTAGTTTAAGTCCCCCAAAGCCTATATTATTTTGGGACACAATTCAATGCAGTGGAGGTCTATTGAGTGGATACCATGCCAAAAAAAATCCATGTCTCTATCACATTCATAGAAATGGATCGAGAAGAGGTGATTTAGGGACACATTAGACCCCTATATGTTTCGGGTAGACATGATAATGTATATATATAAAGGGATATGATTGAAAATGGATCTAGGATCAATCTCATCGTGATTCAAACCCTCAAATTTTTAGGATATAGAAAAGGTGATTTTTCTCCCATAAATATGACCATTCAACGGTATGATAAGTGTCATCAAAGACCTCTCAGAAAGATGAAACTAAAATCTCAGTTTGGGGGTCTCACATCTAACACTGAGTTTATGGTCATCTAGAAAGACACCGCATACAATGTCTTTCTTGGAAGACCCTGGATCCTTAGTCACACAGAGGTACCTTCAACATTCCATTAGTGTCTGAAATACCGCATCGATGGAGATGTCAACATACTACATGGTTATAGTGCTCCCTTTGATACTTTTAAAGCCACATATTCTAAAGCAAGGTTCTTCAAAAGGTATGGAAAAAATCAATGGTGGATGATGATACACAGGTTGCAGCCACCAATGGAATTGGGCCCACCTCTAAAAATTCCTAGAGTAGGATTGACAGTGACATTGTGCTCCCAATAAATCCAGATGAGGTAATAGTCTTGTTCCCAGAGGCCCAATACCATCCTATCCCGTGGGAGAGTGTACAATAAAATCACTTGTGGCATATATCTATAATGACTTGGGAAGTTGGGGATTATAATGTCTCTTCTCATAGACTCTCTCACCTCGATTTTGATAGAGATACCCCCCTAGAATTATAACCTCATCTGAAAATGTCACCACAACTCATAGGAGGAATAAGATGAGGATAAACTCAGTAATGACCCTCCTGTAGTCTAGGAAGTAATCTCCACCATCAGTAATGATATTAAGAATGTAAATCAAGGAACTGAAGAAGATTGGGGACCTACACTGATTAGTGTCTCCATTCCCCTCAATGAGGAAGATCTATATATCACATTTATAAGGAAACACCGATATGTATTCTCTTGGAATTATATAGAAATTCCAAGACAGGATATAGATGTGGCTACACACCATCTCAGCTTACCCAATGACGATCAAGGATTTAAGTAGGTATCCAAGAGGATTAACCCCTCTCATCCTGAAAATTTAGAGGAAGAAATAGAAAAATAAATCAATTCCTACTTTGTCTAAAAAATGAAATACCCAAGATGGATTGCCAATATTTTCCTCCAAGAAAAATAGTGGGAATATTATAGTATTCATCAATTTTAGAGATATTAATCAACATCACCCAAAGGATAACTTCCCATTTCCAATAACAAAACTCTTTATTGATGCAATTATTGGATTCTAAACCCTTTCCTTCATGGATAGTTATTTAGGGTACAATTAGATAAATATGGACCTTGAAGATTACGAATCAACTTCCTTTAGATTACCCTAAGGTATATCTTTCTATCAAGGCATTCCAATTGAATTTAAGAATGATGATTCCACTTATCAAGGTTCCTTGTATTATATCATTAATCCATTTCTTAGAAGAATATTGGAATTCTATGTTGAAGACATGGTTTCAAATCCTGACAGTGATGTGATCACTTCATGAATCTTCTAATAGTCTTCAGAAAGCTGTGACAATATAGTTTGAAGATGAATCCATTGAAATTTCATTTCGGGGTAACATTTGGGAAGTTCCTTGTCTTTCTAGTATGCCATCATGAAATCGAGGATAACTTAAAAAAGACTAGTTCTATATTAGAAATTTCACCCCCTCTAAGGGAACCTCCCCTAAATTTGGAATTCCAAATCCACTTGACTGGGAAATCTCTCCCCTTCACCATGTTAATGATGATGGTAATCACCTATAAATGGTACGGGGACTACAAAGAAGCCATCTAAGTCTCAATAAGTATCTACTACACCTACTGGTCTTGATGCCATCAATGGAAGGAAATACACTCAACTTATATGTGCCCTCTATGGAATTCTCACAAGGCACCCTCCTAAAATAGGAGAATGATGCAGGGAGTGAGAATAGTCTCTATTACCTCGGTTGAAAAATTCATGGTACTGATACCCGATACTCTAATTTTGAGAAGAACTGCATCACAC
Organism: Viscum album; assembly: GCA_963277665.1. Classification (NCBI taxonomy): domain Eukaryota; kingdom Viridiplantae; phylum Streptophyta; class Magnoliopsida; order Santalales; family Viscaceae; genus Viscum; species Viscum album. The sequence goes on along the minus strand of OY728120.1, from coordinate 1,253,013,396 downwards.
TCATCATTACTGTGTAGAAGCTGAGGCATTATATGAAGCACCGATAAGTCCATCTAGTATCTCATATTGATCCACTCAAGTACATCCTTGGACGGTTGATGCTAACTAGGCATCTATCCTAATGGGTGGTAATTGTATAATAATCTGACATCCAGTTCATGTCACAAAAAGCGGTGAAAGGGAAAGCCCTGACTGATTTCCTCACAGTACATCCCACCCCAAAAAGTACACTAGAAGACACCAAACTTCAAGATGATAAGTTTTTTTATGCCCAAGAAACTCCACATACATGGGATATTTAATTCTATGCTTCCACCCTAAGTCATAATGGAAAAGGGATGGAAAAATCAAAGCTCAATCCAGTTGGATTAGGAATTATATCAATTTATCTAGACAAAGAAAATTTTCCCAAATATTTCATACTATTCAAAGGCTATATAAATAATGAGTAAGAATAGAAATCCCTCTTCACTATCTTAGAACTATCCCTACAACTACATATATCCAACCTAAATATCAATGGTGATTCAGAACTAGTGATAAAGAAAATCAATAGAGAATATACCATCAAATAGAAGAATTTTCCCCTATCACTGGCTAGGTCATGGGAATAATGGAAGAATTCCCATTTGATCCCACATTACATCATGTTCCCTAATCATAGAATGATTATACTGACGCATTGGTTAATGCATCCATAGTCCTAGAAAACCCTGGTCAGGAGTAAGTAATCGTCTGTATCACACACTGAAGAATTTACTTATTGATCATTATCTACGATATAGAAGAAATAAATCAGGTAAACACTAACCCATAGCGTGATGAGTAGATATCCACCCATGTATGGATGGAGACAATAATTGGTTATCTTCAAAATGAGATTCTTTCAATAGACGGAGCCGATAGGGAATATATTCATTGCCATGAAAAAAAATTACCATGCGGGATGACCCAAAGGATAAAAAAACCTCTATAATCGAGTCTTTGATGGAATCCTCCTCAAATGCATATTAGAAAGATAGATGCATTCCGTCACAGAAAAAGTCCATAAAGGCTCCTATGGAACTCATCGGTCTAGGACCAGGCTCTCCCACCAAATTAGGTGGCTAGTTTATTACTAAAAACCCATGATACAAGACTGTATGGAATTCACCAGGAAATGTCATGCATTTCATATCCATTAAAACTTCATCCATTAGCCCCTAGATTTGATACCTATAGCTAAATATTCTTGGCCATTTTTTGATTGGGAAATGGATGTTATGGGACCATATCCCCCAGCCACAACTAATCATTTCACGTACATCCTTACTACTATCAACTTCTTATACAAATGGTATGAGTAGATACTCCTCAAGGAATTTAGGATGAATAATATCATCAACTTCATAAATTCACATATCATCACAAGGTTTGGGGTCCCTAACATAATATTGATAGACAAAAAAACCAACTACTATTATATAGAGTTTAATAAATTGTACTAGAAGTATAGAATCAATTCCAATCACTCATCCCGGTATCTTGTAGTGTTAAATAGAAAAATTAAGGCCTTTTATAAGACTTTTTCAAATATACTCCAAAAGATGCTGAATAAAGATAATAATTCCTATATGGATAAAATCCTCCATGTTTTGTGGGCCTACCATACCACCACACGTATTGCTAAAAAATCAACTCATTACTCATTAGTGTATGGGACTGAGGAAGTATTGTGTATATAAGTATAGTTTAACTCGCTTAGAATAGCCATTTTCAAACACTCTCTAATTATGAGAAATAAAAAAGTGGTTGGATGAGATGGAACATCTCAATGAGAATATGTTGTGTAGATTGCACAACCTTGAAGTTCATAAAAATCGGATCACACAGGACTTTCATAAAAAGGTCTTCCTCCATTCATTCTTTCAAGGAGAATTGGTATTGGATCTCAAAATCCCAATGAAGAGGCCTCAAAAATCTAGAACCCAAATAGTAAGGTCCTTATATAATACATAAGTTCTATCATAATGGAGCTTACTCATTGTCCACAATTGATGGGGAGCATGTCACCCCCCACTAATGTGAGGTTTCCCAAGAAATAATTTTTATAACTATCATAAAGAATCATGTACTAGTAGTAAGACTATAAACTGCACATCATCTCACATACTGACCACATGATGTTAAATTGTACAAATTTTTCTTGGTTATATGATGTTAAACTACAAAAAGGCACCCTAGTCGTAAGATGTTAAACTGCACAAGCATGTACTGAACACATAATGTTAAAAAATATAGATCCATTATTCAACACATGAAGTAAAACTACACATAGACCCCAATGGTTCATCTTCATTCATATCAGGTGACCCGAGTCCTAGCCATAAGACTTTAAACTGAACAATGTCTCATGTCCTGGCCATATGACATTAAACTCTATGGAGTTTTCATAGTTGTATGATATTAAACTGCACAAAGGTATCTTAATCATATGACGTTAAATTTAATAGGAACACCCTAAACACATGATGATAAACTTTATGGAGAACGACCTCATAGGATGTTGTTAAACTAAATGGATCCCCCAATAGTTCATCTTAATTCATATCGGATGACCCAATTTTTAGCAGTTAGACTTAAGACTACACAACATCTCACGTCCTAACCACACGATGTTAAACTATATTGAAAAGGTCCTTATCATATTATTTTAAGAATCATGGAATATTTCATCATCACATGATGTAAAACTACATGTGAATCACCATCTCACTAATGAGTCAACGCCCATAATATAGATCTTTCCTAAAGAGGGACGAAATGACCACATCCCCATGTGAGAGTCAACTCCACAAAGAGAATCTCCACTATAAGAACTATGCGTTTATTGATTACTTTCATCCCAAGATATTTAGTGATGTAAAATACTCTATTTTTAGGCCTATCCATTATGTTACTCCATTTCACATCAGGTAACCCTCGTCCTCACTACAAGAGGTTAAAATGCATGAATGATTTACTCTTTACATGGTACTAAACAATATGTTTCCCTTGCACTATGTTTGGATTGATTCATACCATCATAGGATATCTAGTGACACCCAAACCTTCTTTCTCGGATCTAGTCACAGTATTCTTTCTCTTTCACATTAAGTCACCCACATTCTTACTGAAAGATGTTAAGTTGTGCGACTAATGTCCTTTCATCTTAACATTAAACTAAAAAGGTTTCTAGAACTAAGTATGGCTTGATTTTCATTTCAATGAGGTATGTAGGGACGCCTTGATATTATATCTTGATTCATCCACCACATGATAAAACATTCCCATTTCATATCCTTAATCGCCTCTACATGGTGAGAGGAAACCTTGTAATTATTTATTTATCACACCATGCATAACTCATGTGAGATTAAGAATTTCAGTAATGGATTCCCTGCATGAATAAGCTATAACATTTCATGACTAGTTTATCATGGTCTTGAATGCAACAACATTAGTGTAATACCATGATTCCTCACTGCATGATGTTAAACTGCATGATTGGTGTTCCTTACACAACATTTAATTTCACATTCCTACTAACCTCACCTGAGAGGACCACTATTGTGGGTGATTAGTCTCTTACCACACATCCATTCAAGAACCTTGTGTTACTTGATTCTTGACATCATAGGATTTATAGTGATGCTTGAATACCCAACCCTAGGTCTAGTCACAAACAAATAAGCATAAAAATACCCCCACCCTATGTATAGGTCAGACTTTCATAGGAAGATCTTTCCTCACAAACTACATGTGGATTGATACCTATTACCATATGATATATAGTGAAACCCATATTTATATCCTTGGGTCCAGCTGCAATACCCCTTTTCACATTGGTAAGCCTTTTTCCATTCCACATGATGTTTAACTCCACGTTTCCTCAAGAACAATTTGTGTATTGATTCCTATCATCATAGGATATGTAGTGATGCCCAGATCACGAATCCTAGGCCCATAAACAACAATCAATAGAATCAATTCACACTACTATATATGGTTCAGTCCTATATAGAGAGTTTCATGTTCAATAACTACGTGTAGATTGATTCCTATCATTATATGATACATAGTGACCCTAGGATTTCAAATCATGGGCCCAGCTACAACAACCGATAAACAAATTCACCACAAATTAATAGTTTTTGATCCATACAAGACCATTTTTCTTACGTATGAGTCATATATACGTGCAGCCTTCTTATGCATGTAATATATCTATCACAAGTTTTCACATTGATTCCAAAATTCTTCTCACATGATGATAAAATTTAAGGAAATGTCCTTACTGCATGATGTTCAACTGTACAGATGAAATTACATCCCTAATATATGATTCTAAACTATTTATACCATCATTAATTATCATTGCCTATCATAGGACCACAAGAGACTTACCCCAGTAATATACATTATGGGGTTATTCCACCATATTTTAATCACCTTAATTCATAAATCATACTTCATGTCTCGAACACCTCATGTTTCTGCAAACCTTTCATGCCCCTTCAAAAGGAAAAGTAATCTTTCTTCTTCACCATGCCATCAATGCATATGAACTCAGACCTACCAACCAGGGAAATATTTTCTCTATAATGAGGTCTTTCTAATCCTTGTGATCTTGAAATCACCATGGATGAACTCAATACCTGAGGATGTTTTGGGACATCCCTAGAATGATTTTCCCATATCATTACTTATTTTTTGAGAACATCAATCCATGATTATCAACATTTTTATATCCCACTTAAAATGATATTGGATTACTCTTGACCCTAGGTATCAAAATTGGTATCTTGTCTAATATACCCCATATTAGTTCCATATGTGTCAAGACCACAAACTACCTACACTATGGTCAAATATGTATTACCTAAAACACTAGCCTTTGATGTTCTAAATCACAAGACCCTAAATTTCTAGAAAAAGAGACTCAAAACTTGTCAGGTTGAAAACCCACAAAATAGTCCCTGAGCATAATTCAAGTCTTCACTCACTAAAATCATCATCTCTAGAGTTTGGGTAAAAATATAGGCATAAATAAATATGGAAAAAAGGTCATAGGGTTCTATTTGTGGCCCAAGTAAAATCCGGGTCATGCTCACTGGACCCCCGATCAGGAAAAATTTAGAGTAATGTTTTATCACATCTACTCACAATGATAATGTGTTCACCAGGTGGTGACACAACTTTTATGGTGTTTAAGCCCTCCTTGAATCTTACACTCTCTATTAATCACACTTCATGATTTGAGAACCTCTGATCCTCATTAATCATCAATGGAACATGGAAAAAATACCTTACTTCAAGATACCCTTTTTTGAATACTCATGTATTCTTATGGATCCTTAATATGTGCCTGTGATCATCAACCAAATGTGTCACTCTACAAAAAGTATTTCAGATCCATGTGAGCCCTGACAACACAATGGTGTAACTAAGTACCAGAATGTGTTCTGGTCCATTCCTGGCATGATTTTCTCACAATATTATCATGACTCGAACACTTGGAACCATGATTTACAGTCCCCCTAACCAGGCTATTCAAGAAGATTCTACATCCTTGACATTACGTCACCGTGTTTTTTACCCTTTCTCAAAGTGGGAATATTACACTCCATTATCAATCATATTGATGGCCCATATCCTTTGATTTTGAACTATAAGGTATAAGGATCGATCTTCACAATTAAAAAGCTAAACTAGCCTATAGTGGAAGAACATTTTATGGATATTCCTTCATTCCATACGCAACCTCATCATCTATATTTTTTAGTCTTTGAAAATATTTGATGGACCTCGGAAAGGATTGGAGATAATTTTTCTTGACCATTCTATCAATGCATATGGGCTTTAACCTTCCATCTAAAGGAATCTCCTCCTTACAGGAATGGAACCCAATCATTTTGATCCTTGGTAAAATCATGGAAAAACCTAGAAACATAGTGTATTATGGGTCATCCTAGAAATATCTTCCCCATTCCAAATTCATCCACTCAAACTTTTGGGTTAGGAATTATATCATCCATATCCCAACTATCTAGGTGGACCTTGCATCTCTAATATTTCTCCCTCATCAAATATCACACCCATAAATCTTATTTGACCCTTGGGAAAGAGTGGTGACACCTCTATTTGAAAATTATATAGACACATAAGGGATTTGACCTACCAATCAGAGGCATCTACTCCTTATAGTAATGGATCCCTAATTATCTTGTTCCTCGACAACACAATGGATGAACTCAACATCCAAGGGTTATTTGGGTCATCCTTAGCATGTTTTCCCCATATAACATGATCGTTGATCAATTCATAGAAGTATGAAATTAAACTTTTTGGAATCTCAAGGTCAGAGAGAAAAGACCCAAAACTACAGTGATGGAAGGTGTGAGCTAAATGTCCGTAAACTACAATGATAGAAGGTCCAAGCTAAAAGACCCTAAACTACAACGATTAAATTTCTCAACAAAAATACCCAAAACTACAACGATAGATGGTTTGAGATAAATGATCATAAGATACAATGATATATGTTATGAGCTAAAAGATCCTAAACTACAGTAATATAAGGTAAAAACTAAAAGACCCTAATCTATAGTGACAATTGAGATAAAATATTTTAAACTAATGTTAAAGAATTTCAAATCTAAAAGACCCTAAACTATAGTGATATAAGGTATGATCTAAAAAACCCTAAACTATAAAAATAGAAGGTCCAATATAAAGGACCATAAACTATAATGATAGAAGGTTAACACTAAAAGACACTCATCTACATTAATATAAGGCCCGAGCTAAAATAACATAAACTATAGTGATGGAAGTTCTAGGCTAAAAGGCCATAAAATACAATGATAAAAGGTATAATCCAAAAGACCCTAAACTACATAGATAAAAGGTCAGAGCTAGAACACCGAAATTATAGTAATATAATGTCCAAGATAAAAGAACCTAAACTAAAGTGATATATGGTCCAAGATATAAGACTCTAAGTTACATCACAATAATGATTTAGTTTAAAATATTGGAGATGTTGTAAAACTTCTCAGGTCAAAATCTCAAAAGAGGGCTATTGAATAAAAATATAGATCCATGCCCCCAAAGTATAATATTATATGAATCTTATAAAAAAAATGGAAATATGCATAAAAATACATGGATTGAAGACAAACAAAAATACTCGAGACAATATTTAATTTCCTCAAAACAAATCCCTTATCCCCATAGACGTTACTTCTGAGGGGGGTACTGTGGATTCCATCCAGATGATCATTGATAACATAAAAATAGATGAATTACATGAATATGGGAATTTTTTCCCAATAGAAAAAATGAAGAAAAGTTTGTCAAAATTTTCGGATTGCATAAGCCTTCAAGAGACACACAATCACAAGACCTTTATAAGGTCAGACAAAGGATCCATGCATAGTGCATGGCCTATGGAAGATCCCGTGGAGCCCCATTAAAAAGTCCCTATACTCTTGAGAAGTATTCCCATATCATCAGTGATCATGTTGAGGTTTCTATATGAGAAACACTGAGTCACACGAATTTTCAAGAGGTAGGTACCTGACAAGCTAACCGAAAATTCTTGTAAAATAGGGAGAAAAATATCCCAACAGTGGGAGACTCTTGGGATTGTAATACTCACATGACACACCCATATAGTTTTCAAGACACTGTAATCCCCTGATGTAATTCCTTCCTTATCTCTTGGAAGGCTGATAGAATGTCACCATCACCATGCGAAGGGTCTTGGACATGTCCAAGATGACTTGCGATCCCCCTCCATCTCTAAAGACAAAGAAAAGGGTTTGTCCACAAAATGACCATGCATCACAAAAATACCCTTTGTTGGTTAGGAGACTCATCACCCATAGGGAGAATGATTTTATTTAACAACAATGCACCAAACTCACAAGACACGAGACCCCTATAAAATAAACATGTAAATAAGAAAGGGGGAAAGGAGAGAGCCTCTTACTGTCATAAACATCTTGTGATATGCCCCAGGTGGTTCGTGAGACACCAAAATACCATGGATACATGTACACTTCACCATGCGAGACCTGTTGTCATTCCACCCTCGCCATAATAAGGAATTTAGACATTTTTAAGTGTTCATGTACTCCCCCTTTGGCTCTAAAAGGAAAATATTCAAGTTTTTTCATGAAATGATCATGTATCACAAAAGAACCCATTGCTGGTCATGTGACACATCACCAATGGGAAGAGTGATTGTTTTTTACAACACTATTTAAATCTTTCAAGATCATGAGGACATTGAAAAATAAAATAAGGAAATAAAATAGAAAAGTATGCACCCTCTTGTAGTCATAAACATCATTTGATGAGATCATGCACTCTGGAAGGCCTCACAAAATCCCTTCGGAATGACAAAATGATCTTTTGAAGTACCTATGGAAATCCATACTTGTATCATGAAATTTACTAGAAAATTATTATTAGATAATGTAATATCCTTTTAGCAGGCATCTTGATCTCATGAAATTTCTTAGACATGTCCTCTTGGCCTTATGAAAGTCCCTTGGCTAGCCCACATGATTAGGAAAGGCCCCATTAATTGGATATAATCCAATAAATTCAATCTTTATAGGATATTCTCATGGTCACTAAAAAGCATGTAACATAACTAAAATGACCTAAAATAGGATCTCACAAAATGCATGACATCAAATACCTCCACTGACTCCATCTTGGATTTTTGTGATACGCACCACGCAAAGCCGTGAAAAATTAGGGTAGAGAGGCCTATAAATCCCTTACCCCATCATCAAAAAAATCATTAGATCCTTGTATCAGCATACCCATGCATCAAATTAGTCCTTATCATATTATTCTTAACCTTATTGACCCAATTTACCCTTACTATCATGAAACTTATTTATTATGGTTACTATTCATAATGACAAAAAATAAAAAATTAACTATTTAAAAAATTTGAAACTCATGATTCTAAATATCAAATCAATTATTCATGATTCAATTTATATAATTGGAATAAATTAATTTATGATTCTAACCAAAAAGTACAACGAAAATTAGCTTTCAGAAAAAATCCTTTTGAAGTATAAAAATGATTGTATTCTAATTTAAACCATAAATTTGATTCCAATGAAATTAATTGGATTGTTAATAATATTATAATACTAATGTTACATTGAAACAATTTTAAAATAAATTTGAACAATTTAAATTCTTGAAACAAAAAATACAGTTTTCAATGAAAATTATTAGTATTCACTATTCATTGAAAAATTAATTTTTCATAAAAATCCCAAAATTTCAACCTATGTTAATTTTTATATACTAATTTAAAAAATAAAGTTTATTTTTTAAAACAAATATTTATAATTCTAAGATATTAAATATATTATTTTCTCACAAAAATCAATAAAACCCATTTTTGAAGAAAATGTATTTTGAAGAATAAAACATTTTTACTAAAATTTGGATGGTCATTTCTTTTTAATTAATCAATAAATTACTATTTTTTATATAAATTATATATAATTAATAATTTTTTTATTCCAATTCATTCACTCCAATTGAATGGTTGGGTTATAATGATCATATTTAAGTAATAATATTATGTGGTTTGTTTATGGTTGGTGTTGCATGTTGTATACGATATCGAACATAGTTTTCTTTTGAAATATCAAGGTGTCATAGAATTGATTAAGTAACTATTGATATATAAAAATAGAAGAATAAACCTAATATTTTGTAATTATATGGTGAAAAGTTACAAAAATTAGTTTTAATGTATCAATAGAAATGAAAAAGTAAGAAATATGGATCAAAAATCATTAAATCTGAGCTTGAAAAGAGTAAAACAAATTAGGTTAATTAAAGTTAATTTAATGAAAATATGGAAGAAGAGGATAAAAAAAATAGAAAAAATAGAATAATAAATCTCTAAAATCTATGTGTCTAAGGCTGATTCAACCTCTAGTAACAATTATATAATATGGGAATGAGTAAGACTAGATACACTGAAAGAAACTAGAATTTTGTACTCTAATAGGAAAAGACAAAATAAAGGTTACAAAAGTAAGCATCAAATATTATTATGATTCTCACTTTCCATTACCTTTAGAAAAATGTGATAAAGTAAAATCATTAGATAAAATTTTATCTACTTCCATGTAGACCAAACATCAAGTAGTTTTAGTCCATGATATTACTTCATATAAAAATATTCATCAATATATGTATCATCATCTAAAAGTTCATCGATTCACAACTTTGGTTCTAGTAAATCTTAAAAAAACATCTAAAGAGTCATTTACAAAATAATATCTCAAATATTAATCTATATATAATGAATTATAAGAGGACCAAAGCAAAATAAAGTAAGTTCAAGTTGAATAGTTAAATATAATTATAGCATTGATTTGTTTATATGAGGGACAAAATGTCAATTATAAGATCATTTGGAATATTCTAGTATGATTTGATAATCAAACTGATAGTTTTTTGATAGGTTTATGAATATGTTAAAATGATTAAAAAAATCAAGTTAATGAAGAGATGACTCTCGAATATGTTTTTTAAAAATGTAAGTTTACATAAGGATAAGAGAGTTAGAAAAAACATGTTTTGAAAAAATTATTATTTAAGAAAATTTTAATAGTAATTTATAATCCTTCTATAAATTAGTAAACTTATATGAATTATGCAATATCAAAGTACGAATTCATAATCTATTATGTATATAAAGGAAATTAATGATCAAAAAATTCAAAATAAGGTAAATATATTTAACATTAAGGATTACTAGTTTTGAAAATTCCATACTATAAAAATATTTCTTAGTTTATGGAAGATTATGATATATATATTTAACATATATAGGTTGATTACAAAATTTTAAATAGAAGGTGTGATATCTTTCATAACATGAATGAAACTCTCAAAAAAATTGGAGGAAAAATATTATAAAATCTCACAACTAGATAAATGAATTGAGGAATCTCATGAGAAATAGAAATCTTGAATCACTTACACGATTTTTTTTGTTAAGAATTGATATATTTTCTCTCTACCACACCTTCTTAAATATTTTTTCAAATCTCCATATTTCTTATTTTGAGTAATTTTTAAATTTATTTATCCATATGAATATTAAGTAAAATGGCCCATGATATATCCAAGGAGGCTGAGAACAAACTCATGAGCCTCAAAAACCCACACCCAATCCACTAATCCAATAGCTCCCATCACACTCAATCCATCACATACCAAGGGAGAAATCATAATATATATTGAGATGAAACATAACATCTACCAAGTCCTCTATATAGGCTGATTAGAAGGTAAATAAAGTGAAGAAACCCCAACTAAAAGGGTTATCCCTAAAAACCAAGAAATATTATTCATGCCATGACAAAAAAAATGACCCAAAGACTAAAAACACCAAACAAGACCATAATGACCCAAATAAAAAACTCCATTATTGATAAAATCACTCACAATACCTAAATATTCCTTAAATTCCATGGGTCTTGATTATCTACTATAATTTATACAAAGTTTGAGATATTTATTGCATAGTTTTTGAGATAGGTTATCTTCTTGATACTTCCTCAATTGTAATAAATATTTTTTGTTCACTGTCACACCACCCTAAACCAATTATTTTTCACCTCAATGAAAACTAATTAATATCATTTACATGCACTAATGGATAATTCAAAAAACTATCAACAAGAACAAATTCATAGAAAATTATAAAAACGGAATTTATTTCAACATTATCCATCATATATGTTGTCTTGCACTACTTAATAATCCATGGGACACAAATAAAACTTTCATATCATGAATTAGATGTAAATTTGGACCCCAATATAAATTCTAAATTCTAGATCCATATGAGGAGATAAAAATTGAGGATGATCCCTCATAGGAGAATAGAAAAAACAACCAAATAAAACCACAATAAAAATATATACATAATACACTGAACCATCCATAGAGAACTTCACATAAATTCAACAACCGTAAAATATGAAAAGAACTATGATTTTTTATTTATTATTTCATTTAAATTTACCTTTATCAAAAAAAATTATTATTAATAATGGGGGATATTTTTATTAATTTTCTTAAACTAATTCTTCTAAACATTTGTTTTGATAAATCACAACACACATTATGTATTATTAATGATTTCATAGAGTTTTTTAAAACATATTTTACAATTTATTCTTATAGAACTACTTATCAATGATAAATCCAGTCTAATAAAAAATGAAAGTCATTTGTGAGGTTCATTTTATGTTATTATAGTGACAACTAGCATCCAAAATAACCCATAAATGTTCTTACCACTAACGCCTATAAATAAAGGACTAGGACTCGAGGAAAAGGTATTTATTGATGAATACTTAAGACACAATAACAACCACTATGATTGAGATTGCTTTTATTTTTTAGAGTGACTATAGTAATTTTGTTCTATGAGGATTATTAAAATAACTATGTCTTATTATTGTAATCATTTTGTTTCTGATCAATTTTGATAGATGAAGTCTTAGGATAAAGAAATATTTTGTATGATAATTGAATGAATAATATATAGTGATAAGAGATTGATTTTATAATCCTTTAATCAAATAATTCCTTGGTAAATGATTTATTTTTATTGATCTTATGATTTAAGAGGTTTTATTCTAGAAACATCAGTACTTTTAGATCAATTTATTAATCCTCAGATCACTTTGTGTTAAAATGGAAGAATATTTGGTAATAGGAACTTGGATATATTTCATTAATAATGATATTTTAGAGGACTTATATTTTATAATCTGGAACCCCATAATTATTTTTATGTCATATTTGGTAATTTTTTACATCCTCTTATTCTACTTTATTTACTATATTTTGAAGTGTTTGTTTACCTTAAGGATTATATTTCTTCAAGTGTGTAATTAATTTTTATTATTTCTTAAATTTATAACTATTTTATCCTTAAAATTGTTTCATTTGATTTTTTTTCTTCAATTTTATATAGTCTAAAGTGACACATACTTGGTCCATACAAAACATTATACCTTTATGTAGGTAATACTTTTATAATATTTTTAAATCATGAATTTACCCTCCTATAAAATCTACCCTTCTAGGGAAACATTAGTGAGATGCATCCTATCAAAGTGTGTTTGATAGCCTCAATCAATAATTATTTCATCTTATTTTCATGATTTCACCTTTAAAAGTAAATTCATCTATTCATTAGATATAAGTGATATAAAGGTCCATTATCATTATCCTTACCAAAAATGTTATGAGGGTAGGGAAAATAATTTTCATTATCTTAGTTCAATAATTCTAGATATTGAAGGAAGCTATACCCCCACTAAGAAGAACGGCCTCTCATTGATCTTTAAAATGAAAAAGTATATATTTAATCATATATTATTAAAAAGCATATCTAGTATCCTATATATATCAATTGAGTTATATCCTTCAACACCCCATGTTGAGAATAAATTTGGATAGATGGGCTATTATTTTCTAGTAATTCAACATTCGGTTTGTCTCTCCGAAAGAGATTAATGGATAGGTACTCATAGACTTCGTGGAAGCATATATTAAAATGAAGTAATTATTTTTAGACATATATCTCCTTGATGATTATGATTTATTAATTTATGATATAGTGGAATTCCTTTGGCCCTTAAAACCTACAGTGGGTCATGAAAAAGAAATTTATTTCTCCTACGTTAAATTTTGTTTTAGTGGTAACCCTAGGGTTGTCTCTAGAGATGAGTACTCTAAATAATATTCCACTTAAGGCAAAGGATGGGGTATCTTTAAATTGATCAATTTTGGGAACAATGTTAGAAATAAGAGATTTAAAATAGTTGATCGATATAGTGATCAGTTCAAGGTTGGATTTTCAATTGAACTACTATCATAATCTCTAAAATAGTTAAACTTATCTTCATATTTATTAATAAATGTGATAATTATCAAATAATTTATCAATCTCCCTCATTTGAAGGTTATTTTAGAGGATGATAGAGCAGGGATTGAATCTTGGTCAGTCTCCCTTCCTTTGTTTGTGAAATTTCAATAAACCACCCCTAGACTATAAAGGCAATACCCAATCAAGTATTGATGGTCCTAGGAAACTCAGGATTAACTGAAGGCCTTTACATAAATTCTATAAATTTATAGTTTCTCACCACCTAAAACAACCAATACCTAATATAAAGGTATCACTAAGTGGATAGAGATGATTTATTATCAACCTAAAAAGTTTTTAATGAATAGGTTGGAGAATTAAGCACAATTTCATTAAAAAATTTCAAATAGACACATGAAAATGAAATCAATCAATGGAAGAGAGTTTTATTTATTATGTTTGGGAATCATTAATTATAATGTAACTCATTTTCTTCCCAATTCACTTGAATTGCATCCCTCCATTCAAAAAGGAACAAATATGAAGGGGGAGGAGAAGTCTTTAAAAACTAGTTAAGATAGAAAATAAATTGAATTTATTATGTAGAAGTAGTATATTCTATAGTATTCTATATGCATGATTCTATTATCCCACTTCAGTTAAGCCTTTTTTTCCTTTTTAAATAGATTAGGCTTTTATCCTCTTTGTTCATGATCAAACATCTGATATTCATGCTTCATTTAATTCTAGTAAAGTTTTATTTTTCATCATACCATCAAATTTCGATGTGATCTATTATTACTAAGAATATATGACATATTTACTTATTCTTAATAAAAATATTTCACTTAATATGATACACATGGAATCCTTTAATTGGTTTCATGAATGAAAAAGTATCATCCCAAATTATTGGTTAGAATTATAGTTAAATCCCCCAAAGTCTACTTATGATTATTATTTCACTGATTTTTCACAATATAAATTATCATAAGTGGGTGATCAAGTATCCTATGCATGCTAAATGTCATAAATGTATGATAGTTCACTTAGTCCTAGAAACAACTGCATATAGGTGATCAAATTTTATCTATGTAGATAAAATCTCCAATGTTCTAGAACATATTATATGCAGCTCATGCCTTTTGATTTTCAACCAACTCAAATTTATTTCAATATCATATGTCCTATGTGTAACTGAATTGGCATACATGACACCAAAATATTTAAGGAAATAAAATTTATTATTCCATATAATTTTTCCCTTTTATAATTTTTTAACTCCAAAAATCCCATACCTAATTAGAAAATGTCGTTCATGTAACTTAAAGTTTATATACACAACATAATAATCCAATGACCTATTGAAATATCTTACACCATTTGGAAATTCACTTATCCATTTTTATTTACAATATTATGATGTTTCCAAACATCTTTCAAAAACACATTAAACTTCTTGAAATCAACTCTTGGATTCCAAAATCACATTTTGACATCATGTAATATCATCAAAACACCCAAAAATAAGTGTAAAATTTATTTAAATAATTCCAATGGTTCAATAAATAATTGAAAATAGTGTTTTAATCCATTTAACAATTAAACTCTAGATTATTAAAAAAACTAATATATACACTTTTTATGTAATAATTTTTAAAATGGTGGGATTAAAATAATTGATACACAAGATAAAATGTATTAAAATATTGGATTGACAATTCCCCTACACTTAAACATTGGACTCTAAGACAAGAAATTAACTAGGAATAATTAAAACACTGGCCAATGTGAGTTACCTTTTCAACATTAGTATCCTCAATTTTTCATTCCTCCTTAATGATCTTAATTACATTTCCTTAATTATCTAAATTCAATTAATTTACACTTCTTTTATCCTCTCATGCACACTTACACCTATCTTCTTGAAAATATTTCACTCAACACTGAACTATGATTTTTAAGAAATATTTGTATCATTAAAATTTCTTGTAAGAAAAACTATAGGATTTATGAATTTCATCATCTCCACCCAATGAAAAAAGTATAACAATATAAGGACCTTTGAAAATTTTTAATAGGATATATTGGTGGTTTCTATTGAGATAATTATAATAAATATTAGGATTTTTTCTCTATATTAAAAAATAATGCATGATTTTGAGTTTCCTTCAGGAATAGAATCCTCTATATCTTCCTATTTCATTAAAATAGTTATATACTTTTATTTTTTGATGTGATATTCCAACCCCACCCCATTATTATTTTAGTAAGAGTAAACATTATTTTCATTGTTTCTTTCAGAAGGTTTTAAAAAAAATACATTTGTTGTGATCTTAAAGGTATAGAGGGACATCATAATTTTATTGTTTTGGGTATGAGTTCTGCATGTCCATAAATTTTCTACCATATCCTTCCTTTCATTTCATTGAGACTTCATTCCAAACATCTCATACTAGACAGACTTCACAAATTTTAGTATCTCCCAACATATTTCAGCTACCAAACAACTCTAGTTGTCCTAAAAACTCTTATTTAGATTATTATGAAGTCCATACTCAAGGAATTTTAGTATTATTGAAATATTACTTCACCTTTAACCAATTTTAGAATTATTTAATAATTTTATTCATATCTATTTGAGTATTTCTATTCTATAATTCTTGTGCACACTTGTATTTTTATATGGTAAGGAGGTTATATTTACTTCAAGTATTGGAAGAATTATATTCCCATATTTGAATGATATTTTGGTCATTTTTTCATCCTTATCAAAATAATTCTTCTCAAAAAATATTTGAATAAAATTTATATCTTGTCCAGTCTTCATTTCAAATAAAATTTTCAAAACAAATTACTCCAACACACATTCTCCCTTCCCTTACACTTGAATTCAATCAAAATCATCCATCGTCTTCTAGAAAAATATAGGTAGGTGTATGCTTCCATTAATTTCGCTTTATAAAAAGGATATTAATATTTCATATGTTCTGTAAGGGTCAAATATAAAGTTTCACATTAAAATTGAATTCATTAAAAAATAAGATTAAAAATTTAAATAATGATTCAATCATGTATAATAAAAAGTTCTCTAATGATCCAAGGATTTGAATATGTTACTAAAAAAATTATTAAAATATATATTTATTACCTAAATAAAATTATCATTATAAATAAGATATAAAAAATGGTTTATAATCCTCTTGGGAAAATAATCAGTATGTAGGATAGTATTTCATGGCATGAGATTCAAAATTTAGTGGGATTTACATGAATTTATCTCACTAAGAAGTTCAAAACTAGTTCATTTAAATATTTATATAGGGTGGTTAAATGAGTAATATTATTTCCTAAATATTATAATATATTCCAAAGTTGAATTCAATTCTAATTAGGATCAAAAGGTTTAAAAACACACTTGAGATGAAATAAAAAAATTGAAAAGGACACAAAGTTTAAATGACCAATATTTTAAAATACTAAAATTTAAAGTTTTCCATCCCCCATATTTAAATTATGTAGTTAACTCAATGAATAATAATATATTAAAAATGAACAATAGACTTTAAATAGAATCACATTATGTAATCAGGTGTTAAGGATAAGTAAAACCCAATGGGTCTTCATCAACAAATAGGTTAAAGGAGTGTGATCTTTGCTACTAGTTCTTGGGTAAAGCTTCCATGGAATATATTTATCTTGATACTATTAATAGTAAATGGGTTATTTTTTCCATATTTATTTATATAAACATAAAAAATTGGATATATATTAGTAACTATAAATGGGAATTCCCATCTTGAATGAATCTTACCTGAAATTAGCTTGAGTCTTGAGTTTTATAACAGCACATGGTCCCTTAGATTAAATTTTTTCCACTAGATCAACTTATCATGAGCCACTTGTGTCCTTTATTTTTAAATTATATAATTCTAAAAATATTCTCTAATAATTTTCTCCAACTCTTATAGCTGTTTGTTTTCTCTATTCTAACATTATCCAGGTCCAAATTCATATCACTCACTATCTAGTATCCTTTGTATTCTAACCTCCATAGGTAGGTGAAAAATAATTCCATAAAAAATTATTTTTAAACTGATTCAAATGGATGTTTTTAGGATTTACTATAGGTATATAATGTGTTTTTTAACCTGTGGATCAAATATTTTTAGTTCGGTTTAACTATTTTCTTCAAAATTACATTGATTGCTCTATTTGAACCTTCAATATTCACATTTATATAGAGATTGTCCGGTGTGGATATAGTATTATTAACTCCATATTTCCTTAACATATATTCCATGATCTTATTAAAATATTGGTTCCTCTGATCACTAATGTTTCCTCAAGGCTCTCCAAACCTATAGAATATGTTAGTCCTAACAAAGTCACACACAACATTAGCATCATTAGTTTTGGTTACTTTTGATTCCACCCATTTTTAGATATAATCCATAGAAAGAAATATATAACATTTAATAAAATATATGGGTAAAGTTCTTATAAATTTTATTCCCCATAAATCATTAATTTTATAAAATCTTATTTGTTTTGTGCATATCATGTCTCTATAAAATATTTCATGTTAATTGACATTTTCCACAATTTTTTACAAATTTAATGTTAATATTTTAAATAAAATGGGACAATAAATTCTTGACAGTAAGTCTTTATTATTTTATTTTTTGGGCTAAATTTCCCTCTAGAATCTGGATTGTGAAAAAATTAAAAAAATAATTGAATTTCACTTATAGGTTAGATTCTCTTTATCACTTGAAATTTAAAAATTTTCTATATACAAGGAACCTTCTAAATACAAAATTTTGAATAAAATTTAATATTTTGAGTTTTATTTTGGATTTAAATGAGATGGTATCAAGGATATTACCAAATATAAAACCATGTTAGTATAATATAAAAATTATAATTCAATCATGTATAAATTTTTTCATGTAATTTGATCATTTGGTGGTTATTGACCTGAAATTTTAACTTTAATAGTGTTAAGTATCCTTCTCAAGTGATCAGATACTTGGTTCTCAGTTCCATTATTTTTTTATTTTCAAATTTAATTTTTTAGGTTGTAACATTCTTTAAAAATTTATTTATTTTATTTGGACTTAATCCTCAAGTACCTAAGGGTTTCATGATCAAAAAATATTTTAAATTTAGTTTAAAGTATGTAGGATCTAAATTTATCTAAAAAAATAAAACAATAAGAAATTATTTTTTAGTGGTTGTGTGGTTAATCTGGGTAGCATTAAAGGATCCAGAATCATAGGAAATAGCTAATATTTTCCATCAATTCTTTTGGATATAACTGGTCACACAGCTTGGTTAGAAGAATCAAAAAGTAATTCCAAAGGGTTATCCTGGCTATGTGGTTGAATAACTGTTGGGTTGATCAATATACTATTCATGTTATCAAAATATTACCTACACTCAACATTAAAATAATAATTATATTTATTTTATAATTAACATAGAAAGAGGAAGATAAATATTATTAAAATCCTTGCTAAACATTTTGTAAAAACATGTATATCCTATGAATGATCTAACATGTTTCACACAAGTTGGGTAAGGTAAAGAATTTATCACTTAGATTTTTTATTTATTCACATCAATGAATTTTTTATATAAAATTCATGAAGACTATTAATTTTTCTACCATGAAGTGAGAATTCAAAAAATTAAAATCAATATTTTAGTTAAACTCATTTTTCCAAAAAAATAAATAATCTTCTAGAAATGGTCAAATAAGCCTCCAAAAACAATAAATCCATCTAAAAATATGACTAATAAGTCCTCAATGTGATCATAAAATATAATTATCATGCACCTCTAAAATATTATTTAGAATGACATAATCTAAATGGAATTAATTGGTAATAAAAGGTGTTAAATGGATATGTAAAGGTAGCTTTCTCTTGATCATCAGGAGTAATGTTCACCTGTATTTAACCTGAAAACCCATCTACAAAAAAATATTAAGTCCTACCTACTAATATCTCTAACATACGATCAATTAATGGTATAGTAAAATGATTCTTAAAATTAACCTTTACCAACTTTCTATAATCTATACATACTCTCCCTTTGTTCTAAATTCTAACAAGTATCTATTCATTTTGTACATTCTACATAAAAGTAAATATTATTTTATTTAGAATAATATTAATGAGGTTAACCCATTTTGAGTCTAAAACGGGGTAGATAATGTTAATTTCCAATAACCTGTCTATTTACTTTTTCACTACCTAAATCATGGTGAGATTCAACCTTTGTTATGGCTTCTTAATTGGTCTAGAATTATTCTCAAGTAAAATTGTTTGCATGTAGATTTTGGATTGTATGTCTAGAATATATCCTGAACTTCTGTATATTTCCTATAAATTTTCCCTAAAAATTATAATCAATTTTTTCTCTTGAATCGTGTAAATATTATTAATAATGATTTTGGTAGTATTTCTTTTTTCCTTTAAGTACACATAATTCAAAACAATGGGTAGTGGTTTTAATTTCAATTTGGGGGATTCCCTAAAGATTAAATTAAATTTAGGATCCTTATGTCCATAGCATAGATTTCATACACACAATATGACATATAATCTATATAATTTATAAACACATAATAAAATCCATCAAAGAAGTAAAAATTTACCACTTCCTCTAATCTAGAAATAGTTTTTCAAGATTTCTGAATATCATCCTCCTCATTGGAGTTTTAAATAATTAATTAATTCCCTAGAAATAAAATTAATTTAACATAATTGTATCTTAAATGGGTTTGGTCTCTTCAATGTGGTAAAGTGTAATAGGGGAATGATCATATGAAGGGTTCCTTGTAGATTCAAAATTTTTGAGTGGAATATTTTTTGTACAAACTAAATTGTGATTAATTTTTCATTCACATTAATTATTTTCTTTGAAATTTTAAAAAATGGTTTTTCAATAATTATTGTTGATTGTTTTATTGCTCTATATTCATCAATTTTGGGTACGTAAAATTCATCCATGAAAATTAAGTCTTGAACTAAAACTAACACATCTTATAAAAAACCAACTGGAAAACAATTATATCTATTTTGATGTTTCACCACCACTATAGTGGGATTTAGTTCTCCCATCTATATGAATGTAGGACCTGAATAATGCATAAAATTAATTGAATCACTTAAATCACATAAATTATTAGGAAAAATCCTATAACCAATATTTAAAGGGATATAAAATATCCTCGTATATTGATATTTTGTTGGAAGCTTCAATGTAATCATTATTGAGAAAATTATTCCCAAGTTGGCTTCTTCATTCCCTTAAAGAATCTCATTTTTGGGAAAAGATCCCTGAGTAACTTAGAATACTTGGGTGTTTGGTTGAGAGGATCAAGAATGGAATTTTTATTTATAATTTTCAAAATGTATCTAGAATTTATATTTGTAGATCCTCCTCCTGAATTTTCTTATATTGAAATATTCTTGATTGAAAAGGGATTGGAAGATCTTTATACTAAATTTTTTCAAATAGTGTGGTTTCTATGATTGTTTCTTATTCCTTTCAAACTTATTATCTTCGTATTTATTCTATTATTCTTTGTTCTTTTCTTTTTACGGATATATTTTAGAAATTCATCCAAAATATATAGATTAATTCTCATCAAGTACTTATTATATTGGTTTAAGATCATATGATCTTAGTAATTTATTTTCTTTCCCAATTATTATGCTAATCATACTTACATTTCCCTTGGGAGTATATACTGGCTGGGATAGAATTTTTGAAGGTGCTCAGTTTTTTTTCCTTTTTATTTTACTAGGTCTCAGTTTTTGTTTTAGGGATAATGAAAACAATTCTCATGCTTAGAAAGGGTGTATGGTAGGTTTTTTTGTTATAATATTTCATGTAGTGTTGTTGAAATAGAGTGTTTGGGTGGAATTGGTTTTATTGCTCATAACAGGGGTTTTGTTGAATCTAGTTATGGTAGGGTGGTTTGGTTGGGTTTTATTGATTTCCAAATCTTTATTTTACATGGTATTTATCTCTCCATCCTTGATTTTTTGGGACTAACTTAGTTAAAATGTTCCTACAAGAATATCTATACTTTTTACTTAAACACACTAATCAGTAAAATGGAATGAGATAGAAATATACATCATACCATGGACAGTTCTTGTTGTTAACTTCTCAATTTCAAATTAATTTTTATATCTAGTATTATTAGCTATTTAAACTTGGAATCAATAAATGGATATGAGTTAGAAGTTCTTACCTCATGAATACCTCTGGTACTAGTACCTCTTGTGCCAAAATATTGGGTTTTTTTTGTTACCTTCTCAATAATTCCATTGGATTCTTCTAGTAATTTTTCTATTATATCTCCTCAATATGAGGCATCTAGTATGTTTCTATCATTATCTAGTAGGCCTTTGTATAAGAATATTAGGAAATTATTATCATCAATACCCTGATGTTGTTAGTTAGAAAACAGTTTCATGATCTTCTCCTTATACACAAAAAGGGTTTCTCATAAATATTACATAGTGGAATATATTTACATAATTATAGAATTGATTTTATATATGGGAAGAAATATGTGTAAGAAGATCCTTTTCATGTATTCCCAATCATGAACTTCACCAAGTTCTAGGATATAAAACTATTCATTAGCTAGTAGTTCATTTGAAAAGGGTAATATCATCCACTTTACATGCTCCTCATCAACTCCTCATGGAATCAATCATTAATATACTTGAGTAAACATTATAATGTATTTATTTAGGTCTTCCTGTATAATACCAAGAAACTTTTTAAATGATTTTATTCTATCATTTTTTAATTTAAATTCATTTTAGAAAGAATTCTTGGTAATTTAATTGTTATGATTTGAGAAGTGTAGTGAGAATTGATCTATTAATGTTTGATTTGGGTTTTTATCCATGTTTCTAGGGTCATGGTGAGTGTTCAGTGCCTCAATAGTATCTAAAAATTAAATTTCCTAAAATTCCATTATCAATTGTAAATTACTATGTTTGATTAAAAAAGTTATTTTTTATCACTAGTTTAAAAGGGTAAATTTGTTCAGTTGAGGATTTGGTCATGTAAATTAGACTTAGTGATTTGAAATTACCACCTCAATAGCAGCACCATGTTTTGACACTTCAAAACAATCATCAGATGTAGAAAAATATATCATTTATCTTAGCTTAAATATAATTCTAGTGGTATACCTATGTTTTTATCTATAGAAGAGTGATCTAAATAAATTTCCATTTTAGGGGGTAAAGGGCGTGTTTTGAAATTTTTTGGGTTTTATATAGTAAGTAATGGAATAAGATATTGAAAGTAATTTATGAAGAATTTATGGTTCCAGGGTTTTTTTTAATTTAAATGCTCTAATAGTTACAAATATGGTATCATTTCTCATATTATTAATTGATAAATGATCGAATCCTCAATTTATTCATAAATCACCATCAGTTCAAGGTTATTGTGGAGATTGATATAGCATCGATTTTTATCTGTCCTATCTTCCATCCTATGTGTGTGAAAATTCAATAAATTACTTCTAGACTATGAAGGAAGTACCCAATTGGGTATTTGTGTTACAAGGTAATCTAGGAGTAACTCATGACATTAATATACATTCTGAAAATTCTTAAAAACTAACTATAGAGAACATATTATTCCATTGAGACAAGCTATGTTGGGTGGAATGAGGTGATAGATTATCAACCTAAGAATTAAACCATGAAAAATTTCAATAATTAAACACAATTTCATTAAAATTATAAAATATACACTAAAAACTAAAATAAATCAACAAAATTGATATTTATTTATTAATTAAAGGACTCAGTAATTATAATGTAACTCATTACCTTACCTAATCACTTGAGTTTTACCCCTCCATTCAAAAGGAAAGAGGGATGAAGGAGGAAGGAGAAGGCATTATAGACTAAGTAAAATGGAAAATCTATTGAAAGTAGTAAATAGTAGAAGAAGGTTCTCTATTAGTCTGTGTATGTGAGACTATTATCCCCCTCTTATTTTGAGATGTGTTCCTTTTTAAATAGATCCATATTTAATCCTCCTCGATCAAGTTGAAAACTCTATGGTTGTTGATTATTTGAATTCTAGGAAATTATCCTTTTTCATAATATCTTCCAATATCCACACTTTTCATTATATCTAAAAATATATAGCTTCTTAACTTATTCTTGACTAAAATATATCAAATAATATGACTTGTTGGAATTCATTGATTAGTTTCATGCATACTGAAGTGGCACCCTAATTTCTCGGTTTAAAGCATAGTTAAAACCCATGAAATTTTGTTTTTATTTTCATTCAAATGATTTTTTAACAAGG
This sequence comes from Viscum album, assembly GCA_963277665.1. Classification (NCBI taxonomy): domain Eukaryota; kingdom Viridiplantae; phylum Streptophyta; class Magnoliopsida; order Santalales; family Viscaceae; genus Viscum; species Viscum album. Next base: position 1,252,989,059 of record OY728120.1, on the reverse strand, counting down.
TAAATTATCTTACAAAGGTTCTCAAATATCATATGAGGGCCAAATTCCAAACATGTTGGATAATTCACGTAAACATAGATAAAATGTCATATAGGTGATCAAATGTCATCTACATAGATAAAATCTTATATGGGATAAAAAATATCATATGAAGCTGATGCATGTTCCCTTTTAGCCAACTAACATTTATTTTAGTCACATAATTTCTTATGTGTAACTACATTGACATATGTTAGACCAAAATATATAGGTATAGAAAATTCCATGTGTCATATGATGTTTCCAATACACAATTTTTCAACTCCAAAAATATCTTATTGATGGGGATAGAAGAATTATGCATAACTATATGGTCCTACACATGGAATAATTATCTAATTTCATGTTCATAATTTATATTCCATAATAAAATTCCCTTATCTATTTTTATTAACTCCAACACAATGATTCTATACATCATTCAAACAAACTCCTACCTCTATGAGATCAACCCAGGGCTTCTAAAATCACCTTCATAAATATTTTAATATCATAAACACACTTACATTTAAGTGTATGATTTATTCTAACAATTATAAAGATGAAAAAAATAAGTAAAAGACAATTTTTAATCCGTTTAACAATTAAAATCTAGATTATTCACCAAACTAATCAATATTCTATTTCCACAATAATTAATTAAAATTTTTGGATTAAAATCATTAAAACTAAACGTAAAAATTATGAAAATATTGTCTTTTCATATTCCGAAACATGTTACTACACTTATAAGGTTTTACCAATAATGACTTAAAATACTATTCCCTTATTATTGGCTAGTTGTTGGCCTTGAAAATTATGATTACTTGACTTAACCTCAAAGGTGATTTGGAATTTTTGGTCAAATAAATTAGTTGAAAATATATTATTAAAAAAATTGATACCCCTACTTAACTATAACAATGTATTAATGGAATACTTTCCCATTGATACATTTATTATATATGTCTTATGTTTATTCACTTCCATTGAAAATATATTGGAAATCCAATATTATAATCTCACTAACCTAGATCATTATAAAATAATCATCTATATTTTATTTCAATGAAATTCATTATCATAATTTTTTATTATTTTCTTAGGGCATTCATGTCAAAAGAATGTGTATGAGAGGTTGAATCAACCCATTAGGAAGATTATTTCCTTGTCTATGACTCTCTTATAGATTTAATCCATGTTTAGTAAATCCTTCATGTCAATAATAATAGTTTATTTTGTATTTCTTATTTCCTCAACAAGGTTAAAATATATTCAAAAGAGATTTTTTTATTATATAAATTTGAAATAATACTATAAAATTTTTAAATCATCTCATGTTTAATGCATTTGGATTCTCATTATTTTCGCATGAGAGTCTGTGGGGTTGCTTCATAATTAACATTTTTATAATATGGTACTCTAGACTTTAATTCCATCATGTGAGTTATTTAACGATTTTATGTGTTTTTTATGTACATGGAGACATGGGATTACTGGCTATTCTCTAGAGGATTAGTCTATTTGTTGTGAGTACTAGGGATATAGATTTATTAACACATCACAAACATATTATCTCCAATAGAAGTATGGTTCTACTAGCTTGTCTCTAGAAGAAATATGGATTTACTGGCTCAATACAAGAATATTTATTTTATTGGATAATCAACAAAAAAATTATGGGTCTAATATCTCATCACCCAAAAGAATATATATTTATTATATCATCAGCAGCATGTAGAGTGATTTATTAGATCTTAACTAGTATTATTTTTCTACTGTCTCTTTACTAATAGAAGTATCATTTTTCTAGATCATCCCTAATATGATGGATTTACTAGATTATTTCCAATAATTATAATTTCAATTGGATCATCACCAATAAAATCATGGGTCCACTAGCTTATCACCAGTAGTAATATGGATTAAATGACTTTTCACTATTGATTTTATATATTTAATATAACTTCACTAATTAGTTTGATCTATTAGATCATAAATAATAGAATTAAGGTTTTATTATATCATCACTAGAAAATTCATGGAATAATAGATGGTATATGTTTAAGATGATGCTATATAGTGAGATTCACTTAAGAGATTCATGTTGGATTGGACGTCTTAAGAATTTACATTAGGGATTAAGGGCTCCTAGGAGGACTTAAGGTTATTATAGATAGATAAATTGTTTGTTTAAAGGATTTTTGGAGGTTCCATGTTGTTAGAATTAGTCCTATGAAAGGGGATTTCAAAATATCTCTATGAAGGGAATAAAACCCCATGTAATTCAAGGTCACGGTTTTATAATAATATAATAGGGAATGTGAAACCTTTTTTCCATATGACATAGAACATTGATTCATGTTTAAAGTTCATGATTCCAAGACCATAGGGACTTATAGTTTAAGATCATATGATTAGAACCATTGGTGTACCTTTTAAGGTCATGAATCCAGGTTGATACTGCCTTTTATTTTATGTTTATAGGATCAAGACCACTGGTGTGATGTTTAAGGTATTATAAATAATAACATAGTATTATATTGGTTTACTTAAATCCATTTGCATAATGTTGGTACAAAATTTTATGTCCCATATAGAACACTAGGCTACAATTCTCATAAGTCGAGCTCCATGGTGAGATTATTGGGGGTTGTAGGGGGGAAATGTTCCCCTGCTCCGAGGGTCCAGGGTTGATGGCCCCTAGCCCAAATTTTGATAAATTGTAGAAAATATTACTCACTATATCAGAGTTAAATAGGGAACACCAGTAGGTCTATATAGTAGTGAATAATTTATCATGACTACTGTAGTATCTTGGACTTTGGAGACAATGGTATTTTAGCTAATTGGACTTTTAGCCACTCTAAACTATATAATCATGGACTTTGGTGGTTTATGAACTCTATTAGTTCAAACATCCCACCATCATTCACTATATCATGGTGTAATAACTATTATTTTTATATAACAAATGTTTCAACTTCTTTATTAGCTCATTTTTAGCTAGGGTTTTGTGCGTGTGAAAATATGATCTCCCTATATTTGTGATCTCATATTTTAATTAAGTGTGTCTTCCTCTCCAAGGATATAGGGATTTTTTACAAACCACATAAATCATTATATATGTCTTATTATTATTATTCTTATTTATCTTTTGTTTCTTTATTTTCTTCATCTTCAAACCCCTTTTTCTATAACTCCTTATTTTTTTCCACAACACATAATTTCTTCTAGTTTAATTTCATATCACTTAGACCAATTCTTCTCCTTTTAAGTTCATAGAACCATAAAAATAGGGAAATGTGTTTTATAGTTATATGTATGATACAACTAGAAAAAATATAAATAGAAATATTTTGGTTTGGGATTAATGTATGGTATTCCCTTTTAAACTTTATACTAAAATATGATCTATTTGAAGGTGTAGGGACTTATACCATACAGAAGGCCCTAAAACTAATTCCTTAGTTAAAATAAAGAAATTTTTATAGGAATTTATCTAAATTGTTAGCCCATTTTTATTTATCCCTATTTCATTGGAAAGTTAAATAGGGGGAAGGATAAATGAACCCATAGGAGGTAGGAAGAAGTAGTAAAAAGGATAGTCTTATATCTAGGAGGTATCCAAATATATGGAAGATAGAATAAAATGAGATTAAAATTTATAGGTCATAACTCGATAAAAGTTTTTTTATTTAAATTGATTTTTAACATTAATTATTAATGTATTGGGAGAGTTTTAGTGGCTTTAAGGAGTTAAATAGGGGTTGGATACCATTCTAAAAAAATGATATTGGGATATAATGTTCTACCTAACTACATAACACTGACTAAATGTTTAGTGGGTATCCACCAAAATTTTGAGTGAGTTTGGTAGAGGCACTACCTCTACCACCATAACCCCATTGGGGTTATAATAGAGTTATCATGGGACTCCTAGTAGATTTTTAAAATGGTATAAATTGTAATTTTGAAAATTAAAACCCAAAGTTGAACCCATTGAAACCCTAAATGGGATTATATACCTCACATCAACCATGATCCCTCTCTTATGAGATGTAATATCCCTCTTCTTCATCAAAATTAATATCTACCTCGATTCATGATTCCAATATATTTTATTTGGGGGGGGGGATCTTGGAAAATATATTAGTAATTTATTCTTTTATCTCCCCTTTATCTAGTTTTTCTTTATAGGAGGATGAAGAATCTCCTTCTATTCAATTAGGTCTTGGTGAACTTCTTCTTCCTCTCCAATATTCTTTCATTTTTTATTGTAGTGGGAGGTGAACATGGATGATGCAATGTTATTTCATTGGTTCCATTCATAAATTTAATTTTCCATATTAAGAACACATCAAAACCTAATTTTTACCCTTCAATTTAGATTAAACTAAAGGTTCAAAGAGTGGAATAATCCTCTTCCCTATATCCTAATGAGTTATTATATAAATAAATTAGTAGGCATACCCCTTCCACCTATTCTATTCTTAGTGATGGAGATTATAATAAATTTATATCTGTGTAAACCCAATTAAAAATAAATCCTTAAACATAAAAATAAAATCCTTATTTCATTTTCATAAAATGGATATTACTATTTTTTATTTACTTATACCTAGAATTTTGTGGTTCCAAGTTACATATTGACAACATTATTTCCATATTATTCATGTCTTCCATGGAAAATTATTAATTTTTTATGATTCATGTTATTTTTGATATTATGATATAATTTTATAATGTTTTTATTTGATAAGATTGTATGTTTGATGATGAATTTATCCTTGCATCAACATACCAGAGTTGGATACTTTTTACTTTATTGCAAATATCATACTTTTTGGATGTGTTGGTACCATGTTCCATAACCTTGGGAAGGAACCCTTGATGTTGTATATATTGAACACAAGGGATGGGAATTAGGTCCTAACTGGTTATATATGTTGAAGGTTTAGGATAGTGCCGCAATGCCCCAACTTGTTTTACCAATTCCCCTATTTCTTAGGATGGGCTGCAATATTTCTCTGACTAGCATGATAGTTTTATTTCCTACTATGATGGATTTCTAGGACTTTGTATTATTTTTACACATCTAAAAAAATTATTTATTGAATTTGAGTACTTGAGTAATCCAATACAAGTACTTGTGATTCATCCCATTAGGGATGTTTTGGCCCATCATCTCATATCTTGAGTCAATGGTCAAAGTAGGTAAATAGGTATGGATCCTCTCCTGGTAGGTTGTTATTTTCATTATTACATTGAATTAGTGATATATTATATTAAATTATTTATGCTTAATTTTTTATTATTCTTATATATTTACATCATCATGATCGTACACTCTAGTATATGACATATTGTTAGGGGTGAGGTGGTGACCACCTACTGAGTTTTCATACGTACACCCTACATGGGGCCCTTTTAGGATGTGTGTGGTCCTTTTTATTCATGGAAAAGATAATGAAAAGTCACTTTACTATGAGATCATGAAACAAACAAATATCATGAATCATGGGTGGGAATTATTGGAGTTATAGATACAATGATGAGTCTTTTGAATGTGGTTTAACCATGGTCACTTTTTTGAGGGAATTCGCAACATGGACCAGTACTTAAGGACTTTATAATTTAAATGTACTCTACTTTATATATATATATATATATATATCTGTGTATGTGTGTGTGTTTTTTTGTGTGTGTGTGTTTTAGACTTTATTTCCTATAGTTGTTTATATTTTCCTGTAATTGGGTTTTTTTGGGTTGTTTGATGCATATTCATTTTATGGTGTTTTTTTCTATCTTGGTGCAATCATATGCATGCTTCCAATATGAGGTGTTTCTTTACACAATTTCTATGACCAACATGAGTCATGAAATATGTAAGTGTGTACCTTAATAAATTTTTAAATCACCTAAAGGGGTGATACCTCCTCCAAAAGGATTATTTATTGACCCTCGGTGCTTTTACCAACCATTGGAGACTGGTAGGTATACTTGAGGTATAGTGATGATGTGGAATGAGTTTCATTTTATTATTCATTTCATGGGAAGGAAAAGGTTATATAATATATTTATTAGGTTTTTAATGTATGGTACTTGAGAATAGATAAGAGAATAAGATCATCAGGACCTGGGAACAGACCCATGAATTTTTTTGGACAACATAATTATTGTGGAAGCTTAATTCAATGATGGTGGTTTGGGGCTCACCTTATTTTCCTTATATTTAATTTAAGTCAAACATTAATCGATGGGTATCATGAATCATATTAGTTTTTGATAGGTAATCATGAGTATGATATCATTGCATTATGTGTGCTTACCTATCTATGTTTAATATATTATTGTGGGATCAATTAAATACTTGTATTAATCGAAACATCAACAATAAATAAATGTTTTTCCCATATATTTATTTATTACAAGTAGGTTAATATGTGTTATCATATAATTAATTTTATTCATGATCTACTTTTATGTTAATGGTATATATGATTCATATAATTTATATCCACAACATGATTTTATTTATATTTACATGATTCATTGAAAATATGAACATATTTTAAATTGGTTTATATTGTTTTTAATAACTAAATTTTCTTAGGAAAATGGATATTAGGTTGATAATTATGGAGTATTATAACTTAACTATATGTTGTAGTGTAGTATTGGGGTAATTCCATTTTTGGGTAACAAAGTATTGATGTTTTGATATACCTTATTATATAGGATTCAACCTCAAAGATTGTATCCTTCCAATCAGTAAGGGGAGATGAGAATGTGTTATACATAAGTGAACATGTATTACATACTACTACGATTGTTGAACCTTAGATCATATGGGGGAACACTCTAATTATGCAGGTTTCTGGTCAGCGGTCTCTATGAAATGATCCTAGGGACCCATAAATTATAATGAACTTTCAGTTTCACCACCCCTAATAACCTGGGGTGATATGTCTTAATAGGAGGCTTGGGAGGGGACTAATCAACTAAACCACTAATTTAAATGCATTTAAACACTAAAAAAATAATGATTTTGGATTTCAACCATTATTTTAGATGGAGAATCATGTTTATGATGGGATTTGATGTTTGAGGTGAATAAATAATAGGGCCTCAACTAGGTGGAATTTCAGTAGAAATCCTTTACAAAACAATTCACTAATACCCTATATTTGGTGAAGTTGATGGAATTCATAAGCCTCAAGAAAGGTTCAATGCTGATTATAGAGTCTACCACCATATTTATTGAACTTATCGACTTAATTACTCATTTGAGTGGGGATGATGAATCTAATATGGGGTTCTTTGATATCTGTTTAAAGGAATAATTTAAAATCTAGGTCATGCTCTTTAACCTACCAACATTTTTAGAAGTGGTCAAGAAATTTATCCTCACAAATAGTATTTCTAAAAGGGGGTTCTAGAGAAAGAGGTATACTACCTACCAGAATATAAGATAACATCTCTTTAGGAATTCAAGATTTATATTAAGGGGAGTAAAATCATGGTGGATATCACTGGTGATGTCTAGGTGGTGGTGTTCCCACATCACCTATGTAACGACCTTAACATTTATAAATGAAATTATAGTTGTAATTGATTTAAAATCCTTATTATATAATATGGTTACTGAAAAAACATGAAATTATTTAGTTAAATCATATAAGATTTAAAATACCATAAATGATCATGACCATTGATAATATATTTTTTGAATTATTATCATATTATCAGTATATATTAAGTGATATGATAAATCCAATTGAGATGGAAGAAAGAAGTGATGGACTCAACCAGTAGGATTGCGCCGTATGAAGCCCATTTATCGGAGCTTCCAAGGTAGATAGAATCTCTAGTATTTTCCCTTGACCTATCCCAAGACATGATTCAATAACTAAATCATGGAAGAAACTAATTATGGGATATGTTCATGCTCATCAAGATCATAGCTGAAGCCATGTTTGTCGAACCACCCAAATAAAATATAACCATCGCAATCCTTAACATTAAAGTTTTCATTGTTGTAATAAGGGGATATGCATATCGACCCAGATAGTATAAATATTTATATTTTATTTCCAATAAAAATAATTTTTATAGTTATTCCTTATTTATTTTAATTTATAAATGATTAGGTAATTATTTTTAAAAAAAATATATTTTAATACAAAAAAACACTAATTGTATTTTTGGATAATATATAATTTCAATCACGACACTCTTTTGATGAATTCATGAATTTTTAAATAAATGGTATTTTAATGAAATATTTTTATTAAATATTATATAAATTATAACATAATTTTACAAAGTGAAATGTAATTATTTTTAAGGGTTTGAAAACTTTTATTGTAAAAAAACTAGTACTTTTCAATAAATGGGGAGTTAAAGTTAAAAGTGTAATTTATCTTATTAATATAAATATTTTGGTAAAATATATATTATTTTTGGAATCAGCACATTGAAATCATTTAATGGTTACTTTTTCATTGTTTTTTTAGATAGATTTATTGTCAAGTAAAAAATTAACACAATATAAATATGGTGTATGTGTTATGACATCACACTTACCCAAAGGTAATGTAATAAGTTCCATAATAGATATATATGAACAAATATATATTTAAAATTTAAAATAAAGTGTTTGTGAATTTATTTTATTAATTTTATACACCCTTTATGAATCCTCCAGAACCAATATTATATTTTAAGGTTTTAAAATCAATTCTTTGTAAACAAGACTCGCTTCAACATCCCGGAGGGTATTATTTTGTTATTCTTGATTTATGAAGGTATAAAATAATCAAAACCAATCCTATTTGTAAGAAACCATGGTAAAAACTATGTTAATGTTTGTGGTATTGATTATTCATATAGAGTCAAAAACCTAAGTTTGGAAAATAATAAATAACTCTCCTCTCTTTTCCAATCTAAACCCACCCAATATCAAATTTGTCTTAAATAAAAAAATTTGGTTCATGAATATAATCTGAAATTTTCTCTATATATCCCTACCAAGGGGCCCCCAATATCTCAAGAAGCTCCTCTCAAGATTTTGGAAACACCCTCTCAAGGTAAGGGTCCTAGGTCTCTTATTTTCAATTCAAACACCTTCTTTGTATTTATCTTTTTGAATCTCAATTGGTTGTGTTTTATTTCACTTATAAAAATCTATTTAATATAAAATTTATTTTATCATAATTATATATCATTTATCACCTCTCATTATAACCTTTAAATAAGTCATTACTATGCTAGAGTAAGGGATCCTCTCCTTCTCCACTTTATTCTAGAACCTTCTCTGTGTTATACCTTTTCATCCATTTTTTCATGCTAGGGTATGTTCGAACACAAACCTATTACTACACTTATGATTTAAATGTTATTAGAGACCCATTTCAATCTTATTAATCTCTCTAATGATTCATTATATACCCTTGTTATGCTACCGAAATTATACTGTGATTTTTTTGTTCCAAACCACTATATATTGAATATCATCATCATTTATACTCATGGGTATTCCCCTAGACATGCCTATACATATTTGATTGGGTAAATAAATGTTTTTATTCAAAAATAAATAATCATTCAATTAAATTTGATTAAATATGACCCTATTTTGAATGATTAGTGTGGAATATTTATTTATGTACATGATATGAAAATGACGGGTGCACCAAGAATTATATAGTTCTATAATGCATTGGGTAATGTTTTAGTATCATGAGAAATATTTTATGGGATTAGGGATTAAACCTAATCCATTTTGGAACTTTTACAGAATTTTATAATTCTTTTAGGTTCTACTTGGACTATTTTTAGGATGTTATGTTTAATGTTTTTTTATATTACCATGTTCCCTTTATGTTATCGTCAAGCATCATGATTCAATGTTCATGTTTTTGATTCTCACCAATTTTATGTCCCATTGAAATTCTTACTAACTAAAATTTAATTATTTAATCAAGTTAGTCTTTATTTATTCTATTACAAGGATATATATCTCACCCCTTTTATCTGTATGTCTCTAGGTTATCCTTTGCAGTTTTAAATGAGTAATGGAATTTTTGAAACATGTTAAAGAAGTTTTAAACAAAGTTTTTGTATCTATGTCTCTATTTTATGTTCTGTGTACCTAATATCTGAAAAAAACTATTATTAATGATCTTATGAATTGTACTAAGAGTGATTTTATGTAATAAATCATGAAATAAATTGAATTAAATATATTGGTTTCATAGATGGTATAAAAGGAAATTCTAGTTATTTTTTATTAGGATTGGAAAACTCTAACAGATGCCTTAGGTATAATAATAAAACATAATTAAAAATACATAAGTTTTGGAACATTATAAAGTAAGTGGTTTATAAGAAAATACAACCTTTTCTAGATACTATGAGTGGATGTGGATCTGGCATAGATGTACTTCGGGGTAACAACCCCGAAAAAAGAATATCGAGCTAGAATCGATCATGAACTCATGCACAACAACGGTTCTTTTTGGACACCTATATCAAAACTTCCTAAGGCTGTGATTTATTAAATTCACAAGCTTTGTACTAACCATTATAAAGGGAACAAAGAGTCAGATATGATTTTATATTAGTAAATATATCATCGATAACAATGATTGAAACCTATAAATCAATATGTTAATGTATATAAATTATTTATGAGTTGTCCCTTTAATTTCCATAGTTTCAATTTTATTTGTTCAATAATTTAAAAAAAATACTCCCTAATTTTCCCTATATTCTATTAAATGGTCAGAAATATAAGGAACTGAGTTAATGACCAATGTGAGGGGAAATTTGATGACTTCCCAGATGATATTCCCAACCCGATGGGAGCCATAATCCTGAACTTTGTGATTATAGTTTATGAATTTACCCATATTTTAAGAAAAACCTAACGCATGATGAATTCATAAATACCCATAATAAATAGAAAGTTTCAATTGATACCTTTATGTGATAATGACCCAATGATATCAGTGGATCTTTCGATCCCTTAATTTTAGAAAATTTGATGTTCTCCCATGAAAAGAGCCTTTTTTCCTTCAATTCTCTAAGAAATAAAATTTTTTACTTCCTATTTATCATTTGGATGGATAAGGTGATCAATGGTGGAAATTTATCAACAATACAATTCCTGATGAGAATATCAAAGTGATATAGTGGAAGTAATTCCATAAAATGTGTTTTAAAAAATATTTTCCTTGTAATCTTACACTAAAAATGGATAAGGAATTCCTTTGAATTAGGAAAAAAGATGAATAATCTTCCAGTACATAAGTGGCATGCTTCAAAAGAAATGCATGATATGTATTTAGCTTTGTTGTAACCCTGAAATATAATGTTGACCACTTCTTTGGTATATAGAATCCAAGTATACTAATATCCTTAGCCATTCAGTACATTGATAGTTATGAGGAAACTGTCTGATGTGACCAAAAATTTTAATTGAAGAATAGAGAATTTCAAGTTCCTCAAGGTGATAAGAAGTAGAAAGTGGAGTTTAATTCTAGTGTTGTGATGGAGAAATCTAATACTGGAAACAAATTTCAACATCCCACTTTTCATAGGTGTGGGAAGAAGCTCCCTGAAAATTTCTTAATGGGGATGGGTGACACACTCTAATCATGGGGCATGAGAAAAGAAATTATTTTCCTAGTGCAACATAGTGACTGACCAGGGTCATCTTACTTTAGGAGATTCTCATTTTTGTCACTCACTTATTCTAAATCACTTAAACTATTTATTTAATTATTATTATTTTATGAAAAATGATAAATATTTTAGGGTTTTTGTTATTTATTTTCTAAGATAATTAAATGACATGAAATATAATAATTTAAACTAAACTAACATACAATGTAAAAAATAATTATTTAAGGAAGAAAGAACATGGTTTTGGGAACATTTTTGGGTTCAATCATTATTATCCTTTATTTTTTTGATTTTATTTTGATATAAGAACATGATATCTCATAATGAATTAATATTTGTTTTATTTAGAAAATTAGTAAAATTTGAATGCCTAATAAATATCAATTCCACCTCCACCTGCAATCAAGGTTGATGACACACCTTAGACTAGGGTGTTCCATCTTCCCAAACTCGGCTCTATCGATGTTGTTTCATCCATTTATTATATCAACACCATTGTGTGAAGAGATATCTAATAGAGATTGGGTAAATAGATTAAATAAACGAATATAAATATATTGAGTTGCAAGTCATGGAGGATAGTCACCACACCGGGGACATTCTCCTCACCCATGCATGCTACTCATATCTACCACAAACATAAAATAAACATTATGAAAAATTCAATAATTCCTTGAACTCACTCTGTACAAGCCTGGGGTTAGGCCCTCATTGTTGAGGGTAATAGATCACATTGGTACAATGGGAATAAGAGAATAAAAAAATAGAAATATAAATGAGAATGATAGAATAAAATAATAAGATAAGATAAATAAAATAAAAAAAATATAGATGTGAGAGAGAGAATAAAAAAATAATAGAATAGAATAATATTTAGAATAATAATTAAATAAATGAAAAGAAATAAAATAAATATATATAATATTATTAATAAAATAATATAATAATTTAATAGAATAAGATTAAGTATAATTAAGAAGAATAAAAAGGGCGGAACAACATTTGTTGGAGAAAAATGCATGAACTAATTCATTTAATAAAATATCATTACAATTAAAATTAAATGAAAACTAAAAAATAATTAAAGGAAAATAAAATAGAAAATAGAAAAAAGAGAGTAGAAGATATTCCTCCAAGGGGTATTCCCTCTCCATGGTGTAGATCCCTTTCAAGGTAGTCGATGCCTTCTCATTTTATTGAAAGTGAGGAGTGGATCCTTATCCTCATCCTTCTTCAAAGATCCCCCAAGACACACAATAATATTCTTTCAAATTCAATATCGTGATACCTTGGTGTTAAATGTTTTGAAATACCTATATCTCATGGGATTCCCCAAATGGAAACATGGAACAAGATCAATATGTAAGTGTTTGTGGACCGTGTTCATGGGGTGAATAGCCTCATAGTGGGTTGTTCCACATGGTAATGGAGAATCATGGAAGGGGCAGTAAGATTTGATAGTGGTGGTCTCCCCTTCCTATAATATGTCCTTCAAGTGTCTAGATGATTCAAAATGATCTTCATGGGGTTTTTATGGGGACTAGTGGGTGATACAAAATGGTTGAGAGGTGCGGTAGTGAATATGGAGCTGTGAAAAAAGGTGAGTCAGAGGTGGTGGTGAGAAATGGATGTGGCAACAGCTTCTATCTGATGTGCGAGTGAACAGAGTTGAGAAGGAAGGGCACCATTCTTCTTAAGTTGAAAAAAACACTGCAAAATATCATCCCAACTAAAATCAAATGAGTGGAGGTTCTTCCATATATTTCAAGATGAGTTAGCTTCATACATATCACCAGATGTGGGGATGGGCTCTGCATGACACCTCACACAAACGAATATGTGGTCCGCATATACATGTGGCCCACTTGGGCTTCATCCCACCCATACACGTCGCAGGGTTCGACACATGTGGCCCACATCTACATAGGATTTGATCCCATGTTTTCATGATGGCTATCTCAGTGTGGATTGGCCGACTAACCCTTATGGGGCTTGGCTATGTGGAGTGATTTCCCAGGTTGAGGTATTTCTTGGGACCATCTTAAATTTTTTCAACTCTAAAATGCCTTAAAAATGTAAACATACTTATTCAAATTTATATATCAACCAAAACCTCATAAAAAATTTTCTAATAAAATAAACTCGTAAAAACTTGATTAAATCCAATTTCATTCTAGATTAACAATTTCCCATTTTCTAATAAAACATTAAAATATAAGAGAATTATCATTGAAAAATATTAAAACAACATCTCCAATTAATTACAAATATGCACTAAAAATGACTCTATTAAATACACCTACACTTAAACCATGCTTTTACTTCAACATAAAATACCAACATTAAAAATTAGAGGCCAGAAATGTTATCATTATTTAAATTTCAAGGAAATAATATTAAACAATCATAAATATCAAATAAAATTTTCAAACTTCATATAAAATATAAATTAAATTTATCGATTTTTAAAGAGACAATCAAATCATGCATTTTACTTTTTACCATTTGAAAATAAAGTTAATTCTCTTCTAATTCATTCAAATTCCTCAATTAATTATTATTAAACATTCCAAATCATTATTTAAATATATTTTGAATAATTTCACTCATCACTCATGATACAAATTGAATTATAGTTATGATTGTATGATGAGAACTTTTTCATTGTCTATAAGCATATAAATGTACTAATTTCTCCAATTTACAAAGAAAAAGGGAACCCAAAATCCTAAGGGCCTTCATTTGGGGTTCAAATTACTTTGAGGATTTAGGTAGCTAGGAATTGATGTTTATAAATTAAGGATCAAGGAGGAGGATTGTCTCTAAATGCATAAATCATGATATTTAAAACTAAAAGTGTCATGAAATTCCCCCATTAAAATTGTAACAAATCCCAAATTCCACCAAACTCAATGTAAAGATCTTAAAAAAATTAATCATAATGAATGATTAGTTCAGCATATTGAATTTTGTCTACTTTTTTACTTTTTTACTTTTTTAAATAACTTATTCGTTTTTTTATTTTTAGAATGTTATGCTTAGAATAAACCTTATATCCACCACCTAACCACATATGATAAAAATCATAGATCTAGTAATGGTGATTTTTTGTTTTCCCAAATCAAAATCCATTCTTCTCATTGTTTAGGATCTTTTTTTCATTTTTCTTTTTTTATTCAAGATGTGGGGACAATAAAGAGTTCATTGAATGAATAAAAAATCTTTCTCAGCACCCACAACAAGAAACCCCACACTTCTTCCTTAAAATTTAAATCATCCCATTTACCATGACTCCCTTCACACCCACAATTAACATTAAAAATATCAGGAAATTACTTACAGGAGGGTAGGAATTGATGAAAATAGCTTTAATGTGGTTTATTCCTAACAAGTTAATTCATGGTTTATATGGTTTAAAGAAGGATTTATATTAATATGGTATTTTTAGGATAAGGTATTTTTAAAATATTCCTCAATCATTTTAAAAAAAATCCACAGTCATAACTTTTACCATTTCAAATTCATGTTCCAGCAGTTGGCATGTCCCAATATCACCCATGAAATATTATCAAGATAAAATAAGAAGTTCCTGGTCTAAAAATACTTTGGTAATGGAAATATGATATTGGACAATCAATCAAGTAATTATTAATAATAAAAAATCAATTCACATCAATTTCATAAATACAAACCATGAAAAACGGTTTGGAAATTTCATTTAAAAGAGTCAAATAATTCCAGTAAATCATGAGTCCTAATTTTAATATCCATGCATCACATTAATCATCCAATTATCTATTTTACTCATTCAATCTCATTAAAATTGAAATATTAAAAATTTATCACATGATTATTAAGAAACTCATTTATCCAAGATAATTCTAGCAAATCATAATTTAAGCATGGACACATAATTTTA
This sequence comes from Viscum album, assembly GCA_963277665.1. Lineage (NCBI taxonomy): Eukaryota > Viridiplantae > Streptophyta > Magnoliopsida > Santalales > Viscaceae > Viscum > Viscum album. The sequence goes on along the minus strand of OY728120.1, from coordinate 1,252,973,431 downwards.
ATTTAATGCTCAAAACATGTTGTGGAAAAAAATGAAGGGAGTTTAAAAGTTAAACATAAATGTGAACACTTTTTCCCATGAAGATTAGTACTCTTCCTTCAAATTTTAGGGGCTTCCTTATTCCATCATGAACCTATAGAATAAAATTATAAATTAAGCACAAAGATCATGTCATTTATTCAAAAAATGATAAGAGGGAATGTGGATGCATAGTTGACTAATAAAATTGAAATCTTAGAAACCAAGTAAAGATAAATATTTGTATGATCCCCAAAGTGGGCCTTGAATTTTTTCTACTAATAAAGGGTAATACTAGATATTATTCATAATATTATGGGGGATGAATATTCGTTTATTTGAACAACCACATGTGGCTTTTCCCAGATTCCATATATGCATTCTTGGTGATGAATGATCTGTGGATAAAGTACACCAGATCCTCCCCCTTTACAATTAGGTATAGTTTTCATGGAAGGGGTAGGATAAGGTATGTTCCATATCTATTCTTGTATTCCAATTTTTCAACCTACTCTTTCTTTCCCAATGTTGGCTTCACATAGGTTGCATCAATTGAATAATCAAAGTAATAATAAGTATGTATTTTTACTTGAAAAAAATTTAAATTTGATTTTTAAGAAGTAATTTCTCTCTATAGATATGAGTAGACTATATCCTAATTTCATTAGGTTTATCTACTTGGTATTATTAATGGTCCTCCTCAAATGTTTGTTCCTTGAAATTTGGTAGCTCCATGTGTTCCTCAATAGGTTAATGTGTTGTTTCTTCATATTCCTCAAAAGAAAAACCAATATTTCCTAAGTATAAAAATTCATAGTAGTGGGAAATAATATTCAATTCATATTTAATAAAATTATATAAAATATAGTTTTAGAAAATATCAACTCCCTTAATTGGTTCAACTACAATCTCTTCTTCGGTACTGAGTTTTTCTTGTATTTAGATGGTGGAAAGTGGAGGTCGGTAGTTAGATTCCTCCATCTTTACTTAAAATTACACCACTTTAGTGATGTATTCCTATAATGGTGATGGCTCTTATTAATTTTAATGTATGATGATATCATGTAATTCCTCAATTTTTTTCTGAAATTCATCTAGATAATTTTTATCTCTAACATGTTTCTTAGAAATAGGGTCTTTATCTAAGGGCCCCTTAGGTAAATCAGGGAAGAAAAGTGGCTCATCTTTTGGTTCAGGTTTAATTTTCTCTGATGATTCCTATAAATAATACTATTATTCAATAAATTTATCCTTATATATCTTTCATCATGTCTTCAAGCTCTTTAATATCATATTTATGATTTTGTTTAGCCACATTCTCCTAGAAATTTTTGATAGGAACTTCTTCAAAATAGTTAGGAGGAAACAAAGAGCACTCTACTAGTGTCTCAACCACTTCTTGATAAAATTCCCATAAGTATTCCTTTAATTTAGTTAACTTTATATCCAATCCTTCAATCACTCATTATTCGGGGCTCTCTTTGAGATTCATTATGAGTTCCTTGAATTCCTCCTCTATGATAATTTTTCTCTACGATCCCTTGATATGTCAAAACCATATAAAAATTTCTTGTTTAGATGATGCCTATTTGAACATGGGTTCTTTCACCTAAGAGTAATCATTTGTCCATGAAGAATTGTAGTAATTTGAATACATCATGGAAATTTTTTATAGTTTTATTCTTTAAAATAAATTAAAAAATAAATAAATTTTTAAAAAATAAAATGCAAGAAAATAACAGATTGGATCCCTAGAAACAATGCTAGTTTGGATTCACAACTTCTGCGAGGTGTGGAAAAAGAAAATTATTTTCCTAGGGGATCATAGTGTCTAAACATGTTCATCTAACTTGAGGATATTCTCATTTTCTTCACTAACTTATTATAAATAACCAAAACAACTTTTTTTTGATTATTTTATGAAAAAACTGATAAATCGTTTTTGTTTTGTTGTTTATTTTTATAAGATAATGAAATAAAATGAAATATAATGATTTAAAAAAACTAACGTTCATTTATAAACAAAATAAGTTAAAGAATAATGAACATTCTTTTGGGTTTATTTTTTATTTCAATCATTATTATTCATTATTTTTTTGACTTTATTTTGATAGTCCAAGCATTAAATATCATGATGAATCTCTATTATTTTTATTTATAAATTGTGGAATCTTTGAATGCCTAAGAAATCTCAATTCCACCTCCAATAATCAAGGTTGATGACACACCTTGGTCAAAGATATTTCAACTTCCAGGACCCAACTCTATCGATTTCATTTCATAAATTTATTAGATAAACTCTGTTATGTGGAGATCTAACGATAGGGAGTGGAAAATAGGTTAAAAATGAATAGAAATAGATTGAGTTTCATGTCATGGGGGACATTAACCATATCAGGGAAATTTTCCTCCCCCATGAATAATACTTATATCTACCACTTACGTAAAATAATATTTATTAAAATTTAAATAACACCTTGAACATATCTAATCCATAACTCTAGTCATCCCCTCATTTTCAAGGGTGAGAGTTAACTTTTGGGGAATTGAAAGAAGATAAAACATAAAAATAGAAATAGAGAGAATAATGAGAGATGAAAATAATAATGGGAGATAAATAAAATAAAATTAATAAAATAAAAATAACAGAGATAAGATAGAGAGAGTGAGAATAAAAATAATAATAATAGAAGAGAATAAGATTTAGAAATATAATTAAATAAATCAAAATAAATAAAATATATATATATAAGAGTATTAAAATAATAATAAAATGACAAAATAAAGGAAGAAGAATAATTGAGAATAAGAATACAGGGAGGAACATAATTGGTTGAATGAAAATTCATGAACTAATTCATTTAATAAAATAAAATTAAAATTAAAATTAAAAGAAAACTAAAACAAAAGAAATAAAATGAAAGAAAAATAAAATAGAAAAATGAAAGAGGTAGGTAGGCCTCTATTAGGGATTCCCTCTCTCTAGTGTCAATCACTCTCAAGGTAGTGAATTATTTCTACTTTTGTAGGGATCTAGGGGTAGATCTTTGGTCTTCTAATTCTTCAAAGGTCCCCTAAGACCCATGACAATATTCCATAAAATTCAATTTTTCGATACCCTATGTTTTAATGTTTTTAAATACCCATATCTCATGGGCTTTACAAAATCATAGTGTGGACTGGGATCATTAAGGCAGAGAATATAAACCGTGTGTATGGGGTGCATGTCCTCATAGTGTGTTTTTTTGTGCGATAGGGGTGAAGCATAGCAGGGGAGGTGAGATTTGATTATGGTGGCCACCCCTTCTACTCATATAACCTTTATAATGGATGGATGAGTCAAAATGATCTTCACTATGGTCTTATGGGGACAAAGAGTTGATCAACGGTAGTGGAGAGTCGTGTAAGTTAATATGGAGTTGTGACAATAGGTGATTCAGATTCTATGGTGAGTGGTGGGCATGGAAGTGGCTTCTATTTGAGGTGTAGGTGAGTAGAGTTGAGGCATAATAGTACCATTCCACTTAATATGAATATTACCATGCAAAATCCCATCCCACATCGAATCAGATTAGTGTAGGGTGCTTCCATATAAGCCCGGATTCCAGAGCTCGGTCTAGATCACTTTTAGTGGGGACGGGCTCTCATGTGGAACCTCACATATGCATACGTGATCCACACATACATGTATCCTACATGGGATTCTCCCCTCCCCTACTCTCCCCTGGTTTCACACCTATAGACAACTCCTACAACGTATTTGATCCTCCTATGCTCAATTTGGATGGGGTTATTTCTCTCGAGGAATATTGGCCGACTAGCCCCTATTTGGATTGGCTATGTGGTAAGTTTTCACAGGTTGAGGGGTGGCTTATGTCCAGCATAAATTCTTGAAACTCTAAAACTCCTAAAAATTTTAAACATACTAATAAAAATTTCAACATCAACCAAAACCTCATAAAATATTATATTATAATATAAACCATTAAAAACCCTATTTAAATCCACTTTCATTATAGATTAACAATTTCCCATTTTCTAACAAAACATTAAAATATAAGGTAATTATTATTTAAAAATAAGAAAAAAATCATCAACAATTGATTAAAAATATGCACTAAAATGACTATGTCAATGAGGTAGTTCTTTTGGTTTGGTAAGGAAGGGCACCTAGATTGTAATTTTGGATAGGAGAACCCAAGAAATATTATAAAAGAAATGAATTATTTGGTCAAACCTGCTCCCATGGTCTAATATTTCAACTACAAGAAACAAGGAAACCATGAATGTAAATGCACAAATCTAATGTTTTTCATTGAGAACTGAATAATGTAACCCCCAAGGCCTAGAGAGAAAGGGAAAGCTTTTTTAATCACAACTGTGGAGGTGGATTCCAACAATGATGTGGTGATGGGTTTTCTAGTTATTCATTCAAGAATAGTGAATATACTTGTTTCTTCTGGTTCTACACATTACTTTGTATTTCACAAGTTTAGTAGAACTATTCAAACACCACTATAAATCATTGATGTGGAGTTATCAGTGAAAATGGAAAATGGGGAAATTATTTTATACCAAGTATATAACCCCTCTCCTATCAAAATTTTTGGGCTGAAATTCCTAGAAAACCTTCTCATACTCCCTTTAGTGACATTCAATTTTATTTGGGGTATGGATTGGATTTCCTTATATAAAGAAAACATAAATTACTGAGAGAAAAATATTAACCACTTTATCATGAATCACCCACCAATTCTATAAAAGTGAAAGGAGGATGCTGAATCATCTTTATTAATAACATTTTAAGAATTGATATTATTTTATTATGTTCAAGAATATGTAGATAAAATTATTGAGACTAAAAAAATCTCATCCTTGAAGGCATCCCCACTGTGATGGAATACATTAATGTAATTATCAAAGATTTTCCCAGCCATCCTCTTATCCAAGAGGTTCAATATTAAGTTGATTTTATTCTTGGGGATTTTTTAATATCCAAGACTCCATATAGAATAGACATTGTTGAACTATAAGAACTAAAGAAGAAACTATATGAGATTCTGGATAAAGGTTTTATACACCCAAGTGTTTCTCCATGGGGTGCACCAATCCTATTAATCAAGAAGAGATACGAGTCAATTCATCTCTACATTGATTATTGTGAGCTCAAAAATTTCTTGATAAAGAACAATTATCCTATACCATGGATTGATGTCTTGTTTGATTAGCTACATAAAGCCCAGTATTTCTCTAAGATAGATCTTCAGTCAAGATATTATGATTTAAAGGTGAAGAAGGAGGATGTCGAAAAGATTACTTTTCATACAAGGTACGAGAACTATAAGTTAATTGTGTTTACATTTTTACTCACTAATACTCTAAAAGTACTCATTTATTTTATTAATATAATCTTTAGGGATTAACTTGGAAAATTTGTGATATTATTTATTAATGATTTTCTTATCTACTATAAAAGAAAGGAAAATCATGAAAATCATTAAAATACGGTACTAAGGACCTTAAATAAGTAAAAGATGCATGAAAATTATAGTAAATAGGAGTGATTGTTAGATCAAGTAACATTATTATGTCATGTAGCATCAGAAATGGTATATTTACAGATCCTTCAAAAATAAAGACGATTGAAGGGTGGCCCAGAACAAAATCTATTATTCAAATCCATAGTTTCCATGGATAAGATGGGTATTGTAATTAATTTGTGATAAACTTATCACAATTTTCAATTCCCTTTACCAAGTTAACACATAAAGGATTCAAGTTTGTATGGAATGATGAATGTGAATAATGTTTTAAAGAGATTAATAAGAGGATAATCACTACACTCGTTCTCTCATTACCCTCTATTGGGGGTTTATTTTTTATCTACAACAATGTATCCAAAAATGGATTGGGTTATATGATCATGAAAAATGAAAAAATGATAACCTATGACTCCATAAAACTAAATATCCATGAGTAGAACTACCCAATTCATGATCTATAACTAGTTTTATTGGTATTCATGTTACATATTTTTCATCATTATATCTGTGGGGAGAAGAGTGATATATATACGAGTCATTAAATACTCAAGTATATATTCACACAAAAGGATATTAACATGGGCCAATGGAGGTGGTTATATCTAATCAAGTATTTGGATTCTTCAATCCATTACCATCATCGTAAGGAAAACAAAGTGGAATATTCTTTGAGTAGAAAGTCTCTCGTGACTCTACCCATGATGAGGATAGAAAGGGATTTAATATTATTTGACATGAAAAGGATAAATATGGGAAGAATAAATGGACCTTCATACTAACTTTCTCAAATAACTTATCAACCATCTATTCTTAAGAGAATCATGGAGGATGAGAAAAATAATGAGTTTTTTCAGAAAAAGGTAGTATATATTCTAGAGTTCAACTTTACTGAAGATGGAGTTATAATGTTTGGAACATGTATATGTGTCCCATTAAAACCATAAATAAATTGGGAAATTCTAGATTATTTTCAAGTCTCATCTTTATCTATTCATCTAGGAATAACTATGTTTTATATATTTTTTAAGTAAAAAAAATTGTGGGAAAACATGAAGAGAGATATTAAATAATTAATATCTTGATGATATGTATGCCATAAAGTTAAGGAGGAACGAAACAAGTCTAAGGGTATGATGTATCAATTTTCCATACTAGTATGGAAATGGGAAAATATAATAATGTATTTCATCATAAAACTCCCAAGGACACCTAAAGGAAATAATACCATCTAGGTGGTAGTCAATCACCTTAAAATTTAAGTACATTTCATTACTATTAAGTAATATTTCACTCTTGACCAACATACCATGATATACATAATATAAGTGGTAATATTTCATGTAGTTCCATTCCCTACTATATATGATCAAGATTCAATGTTTACCTTGAGGTTTTGGAGAATCTTTAATAAAGTGTTTAATACATAACATATCTTCATCACTGCTTATCACCTTCATATAGATGGTCATCCTAAAAGGAAAATTAAAAAATTGTAGGATATATTGAGATCATGTTCGATGTATTTCCAAGGATGTTGAGATCTTCACATTCCCTATAATATAGTGTTCATATAAAAACAGCTTACATTCTAACATTCAAATGGAACCTTATTAGGCCTTATATGGGAAGAGGTGTTGGACTCCAACATGATTGGATGAAGTTGGATGGAGGAAAATAATGGGGAATAATCTTATACAAGAGATAAAAGAAGAGGTTAAACCATTTAGTGTCACATTAAATATATAAAAAAATCTATCAAAATTTTATGAAGAAAGTTAAAAAATGAGACCTAAAGTTTGAGGTTGGTGATAAAGTGTTATTTTGTCTACCACCAAGGAAGAAATTCAAGGGGTTGGAAAGAAGGGAAAGCTTATTCCAAGATATATCATCCCCTTTGAGATCCTCGATCGCATCGGAGTGGTGGCCTATTTACTACCACCCCCAACTAACCAATCTAAATAACATGATGTGTTCCATGTATCCTTCTTAAAAATTACATACAAGAACTCTCACATGTACTGAATCTTTATTTAGTACCATTGGATAATGATATTTAACAGTAGTATAATCTGGTGAATATCTTAGATAATAGAGACAATGTTATACAAAATAAGACAACTCACCTAGTAAAAGTGTTGTGGATAATCCACAATTTTAAGTAAGTGACATGGGAACCAGAAGAGAAAATGAAATAGAAGGAACCTCATATATTTTAGCGTATAAAATGAAAAAATTTAGAGATTAATTTCTGAAGGGGGGAATATGTAAAGACCTAAACTTATGTAAATTAAATTCAATTTATGATTGAATTAAATTCCCCATTATGTAATATGGTTATAAAAAACACATGCACTTATTTGGTTAAATCCTAACAGATTTAAAATACTATTAATAATCATGAAAATTGATAATATAGTCTTTTAACAATGATCATATGATTAGTATATAATAAGGGTTATGATAAATCCCTTTGATAAAAAAAATAAGTTATGGCCTCAACGAATAAGATCATACCATATGAATCCCATTTTTTGGGGATTATGATAGAGATGGAATCTCAAGTATTTTTCCGTGATTAAGACTGGGTGAATATTCAACAACTAAATAATGATTTAAACAATTTATGGGATAATTTCAAGATCATTTAGATCATGACCCAAACCTTGTTCACCAAACCACACTAAGAAAATCTCACTATCACACACCATACCCTTAGAGAATTTGTTGGTGTAATAAAGGGTTCTCTATCTTGACCATAACAGTATGAATATGTATATTTTATTTTTATTAAAATAATGGTTATTTTTATTCCTTGTTTTTTTACTTTATAAATTATTAAGTCAAGTTTGATAAAAATTAGATTTTAATACGAAAAAACTCAAATTGAATTTTTTGGTAATTTATAGTTTAAATCAAGATAATCCTTTTAATAATTAATGAATAAATTAAATAAATGATATTTTAATAAAATAATTTCATTAAATAGTATATAAATGATAATATAATTTTATGAAGTGAAAAATTAATTTTTATAAGGGTTATAAAACTACTATAGTCAAAAAACAAATTTTTTCAGCATACATGGATTTTAATTTAAAAGTGTAATTTTTTTGTATTTAGATAAATAATTTGATAAAATTAATATTGTTTTTGGAATCATTATTCCAAAATTATCTAATAGTAAAATTTTCATAATTCTCTGAGGCAGTCAAATTTTTGGGTAAAATTTACATACAATATAAATATATGTGATGTATTATGAAATCATAATGACCAAAAAGTGATGTAATATGTGACATAAAATGTATCCATGACCAAATATATATTTTAACTTTAATATAATGTTTTTTTATTTTATTTTATTAATTTATAAATCCTTTAGGGATCCTCCAAAACCTATATTATATTTGAAGGTTTTAAAATAAATTTTTCATAAACATGACTCACTTCCACATCAAAAAGGTTATTATTATAATGTTATCATATCATGAATATATAAAATAATAAAAAAACTCATATTTTTTAAAAAACATGGGTTGTTTTGTTTTTTTTGTTTTATTACATTATTGTATAGAGTCCAAAACCTAAGTATGGAAAATAATAAAGAACCCCTCACTCATTTCCTATATAAAACCACCATATATCCCATTTCTATTCAATAATAAACCTATTATAATTCCTATACTATTCCCTTTCTTCTATATAGGCCTCCCATGGTGCCTCTAAGATCTCAATAATCTCCTCCCAATATTGTGAAAATTCCCTCTCTTTGTAAGGGACCACCCTCTCTTCTTTTCTATTCAATCACCTTCATTGTATTTAGCCTTTTTAATATCAATCAGTTATTTTTACAAGCACATATAAATGTCCTTTTACATTAAAAATTATTTTATTATAATGAGAGATCATTTATACCCTCTCCTTATAACCTTTACCTAAGTTGTTACTATGTTGAAGTATGGGATCCCCTCCTGATCCTATTTATTCAAGCACCTCCTTTTTGTTATGCCTTTTTATTTACACATGTTAATGATGGGGAATTTTCTCACACATACCTATTAATTATATTATAATTTATAGGTGATAAGAGACCCCTTTCACTCTCATTAATCCCCTGCATGAATCATTATGTACCCATGTTATGTTTCCGAAATTATCTGGTGATTTTTACATTCCAAACCTTTGTATTGTGAACACTATCGCCATTCCCACTCAAGGGTATACACCTAGACATAAATATAATTATTTTATTTGGGACTTACATGTTTTTATTACACATTACTTAATCATGAGATAAAATATTATGAAATATGATCCTATATTTAATTATCTATATGGATCACTTATGCATGTACGTGATATGAAAGCAACAAGTGCACCCAGAATTATATAGTGATCTAATGTGTTGGGTTATGTTTATGTCTCATTAAACATCATGTATGGGATTAGATATTAAGACTAATCTATTCTGTTACTTTTTCCACCTTTTTATCATGTCTTGTAAGTTAACCTTGACATATGTTTATGATTTCATGTTAAATGATGTTTCCACATTCACATGTTGCCTTATTGTCATATATCATGCTTAGATGTTCATGTTTGTGATTCTCACTCTTTTTATGTCTCATTTAAATGCTTATTTACTAAGATGTAATATTTTTATCATTTTACTATTTTTTTATTCCATTATTGTACTTTATATCTCACCCATTTCTTATATATGTCTTTAGGTTATCCCATGCAGTTTTAAAAGAGTGATGAAATTTTAGAATCATGTTATGGAAGTTTTTAATAATTATATTTTATCCATGTATCAAGTTGATGTTCTATATACCTAATATCATAAATACTATCATAATCCTAATATTTTAGGTGTTACTAAGTGTTATTTTATATAATAAATCATTAAATAAAGTGTGTTGATTATATGGGTTGACATAGGATATCCTAGAAAGATCATATTTATAGTGTTACCATTGTGGGTGGTTTGTGCACATCAATCCTAACTATACTTTAAAGTAGAATATGTTTCAATATTTCAATCTATATGGCCACTTTTATAGGTACTACCCATGGGGTACTTCAGAGTGTGTTGGTAAGTCTCCTTAGTAGACCTAAGCATCCCAATCTAAATCTACCGTGCACTCTACTACAAGAAGTTGACCACGATCTGGGTGGTCTTCTTGGGGTAGAAGACATTGTATCCAGGGCCTTCATACATCAATATAGTCTTCTAAGAAATTATTTTTATCTAAAGGGTATTATTAGATGTTATGAAGTATATATTCCATATAGAAGCTTGTACCTAATACTAGAGCCAATCCATCTACTATTAGAGCTATTATTCTTATATCATTTAAATTATCTTGCACTCTTTTTGAGAAATTTTCCTTACTTATTAAACTCAAACTATGAGTTTTACATTATTATATAGACCTTGATACACTTCTGGGGAAAAGGTTAATATATTCTAGAAAATTTATACATTGTGATTTTGTGGTGGTATCATTTAGAAATCTTTGGGATCTTATAGTTCTCAATATATTCACATTGATTCCATTATAGGTATGAACATGATAACTCTATTTCAAGAATGTATTGACTATTATTGAAGAAACACCTATTTTTTATCTACTATTGGAATTTATTTCACCCTATATGTGGAGTGTTAACTCAATCCCAGTTGAGAGGAACCTTATTAGCGATAGGCAGTAGAGATTACAGTAGAGATGGTTTTTCATGTTATTAAATTGGTTGATGGTAAAGAACAAAAAGTCTTACCTATTTTAGTATAATTAGACCTTGAAAGGTTTCTCGAAGACTTTTTTGGACATACTCTTTAACAGGAAGTGGAGTTTACCATCATCATATATTGGGATATAGAACTGGTATCTATCTCTCTATATCATATGTATTTAACTGAATTGGTAGAGTTAAAAAATTAGTTTGTGGAGATTTAATACAAATATTTTATCGGAATATAAACTTCCTCTTTGGGTGTTAAGGTTATTTTTTACTAATAAAGTTTATAATATCTTACACTTATGAATATATTGTTAAAAATATAACCAATAAAAAATTGAAAATTACTATACTCTATAGAGAATTGATGATCTTTCTAATCAACTGAAGGGGGAAACGGTTTTCATAAATTGACCTATAATTTGGTTACCATCAACTTCAATTTAGGTCAATGGATAATCCTATGATTGATTTCTTAAGTCAGTATAGGAATTTTGAATATATAGGAATTCATTTTAGCCTAACGAATTCTCCTATTATCCTCATGGCCTTAATGAATAGGATTTTAATCTATTTTTTAAATCCTTTTTTGTTGTTTTTGTTAATGATATCCTCATTTATTACATGTATCATGTTGATCATGGTCAGTAGCTTCATATCATTATTTATACCATAAGATAATATAAACTTTTAGAAAAATTATCTAAATTCTCCTTTTTGGATTTAGGAGTTCCATTTACTTAGGACTGTAATATTTAAAGATAGAATTTCAATGGATCCTTATAAAGTGGAGTCAGTGATGACTTGGAGAGTCCAAACACACATATTTCAGTTTCAAAGTTTTCTTGGGCATGTGGGCTATTACAGACACATTATTTAATCATTTTACAAGATATACACTCAAATAATATCTCTAGATAAAAAGGGATACAAATTTATTTGGATAGAAAAATGAATGTAGTCATTTAAATAGATGAAGAATAAGATACCCACAACTCCAATTCTCATTATTCCTCAGTCAGGTAAGGAATTTGAGTTGTATTATAATTCTTCTTTAGTTGACCTATAATGTGTTATTTTATCAGTTCATTTCATAGTTTATTACAGTTCTAAAAAATTACATCCTCATGAATGGAACTACCCTACCTATGACCTCATTTTGGTTAATATTTTTCATGATTTGAATTTTTGGATGCACTACCTATATAGAAAATTCTTTGTGGTATTTACCAACCATAATAGTTTGAAATATAACTTTTCTCAATTTAATTTTAATCATAAATGATAGAATTGGGTAAAATACCTCCAATAATTTGATTTTGATATCTAATATGATTTTTGTAATATAAATGTCTTTTTGTATACCCTTAGTTGAAATGTTCATCCTCAAAAGGTAGTGGAAGCAAACGATGAGTGGTGACTAATGTCTCTTATGGTTGACCTATATTGGGATATGGTCGATCCTATAGTGTAATGTAATTATTCAATATATAACTTCTGTATTACCTCATGGAACAAGTAAAATATTCTCAAATGTATGTTACCAACTATACCATTATTTGAGTGAGACTTGATGGATGGTATATCCTTGATAGTATGTTCTAGGATTATTCATCCTTTTTAAATATCTATAGAAGAAGGGTTGTTCTTTCTGGTATAAGGTAAACCATGAGGAATTATTATAAATCTTTATGGGGTATTCATCCTAGAATAATTAAGAATTATTGTGACATTAGTCACTAATTCTGGTGGCCCTGTATTAAAAGAGATATTATGTGATTTATTACTAGATGTTTTACCTGTCAGCATGTGAAAGAAAACATTAAGATCTAGTATAGAAGCTTCAACCACTCCCATTACCAGTAAAGAAATGTAATGAAATTAACATGGACTTTGTGACTAATATATTGATAATCATGAGTGTATGAGATACAGTATGGGTGATTGTATACTGACTTACTAGGATGGATCACTTCTTACCAATTAAATATTCATCTTCAGTCAACGATCTCAAAATGATGTATTTCATAGATAATAATAGGATTCATGGTATACCTTGAAGAATTTTCTCCTGTTGAGATCCAAAATTTATGTCACAATTTTGGAAAGGACTACAATATAAATTGGTTTCATGGGTAATGAGAAGTACTACTTTTCACCCACTAAATGATGGTTAGTCTGAGAAAACCATGTGTATTTTCGAGGATATGTTTTGGGCATGAATTTGAGATTTTATGATATTGTTTGAGAATCACATCAATTTAGAAGATTTCACATGAAAAAATTGATATGATTCCTTTATTAGGATGTCTCCCTTTAAGGTTTTATATGGATAACAATTACATTCTCCCTTATACTCAATGAAGATATGAAAATCTTGTATGATCTAGCTTAGCTTCATCCAAGAGATGACTGAGCACGTGAATCATATTTTAAAATGGATTTTAATTACTAAAAGTCAAAAAAAAGTATTATGTTGATTATTGAAGGAAACCATATTAATTTATACTTGGTGAACATGTCCTAATTCAAGTTTTATTGAGACTGGTTCATTGAATAATGATAAAATAGGGGAAACTGGACCAAATATATATTGAATGATTTGAGAAATTAGCATGGGTAGAAGAATTGGTTTATCATCTTTCACTACAACCAATGTTCGTTTCCATGAAAAATATTTTTCATATATCCCATCTAAGGAAGTACATTCACAAACCTTTACATGTGTTTAAATATGATGAGTTAACCTTGAGGATGATGCATCCTATCTGGAGAATCCTATATGAATTGTTGATCGAAGAAAAAATGTGTTATGGGGAATAAAAATTCTTTAGGTTTGAGTGAATCAGTGGAATGGTCAGATCTAATATGGGACATAGGAGTGTGAAGATTAAATATTAAGTAAATTTTTAGATCTATTTCCTTAATAATTCAGTTAAAGATTCTCATGGATGAGAAACCTGATGTTGGAGAGGTTTTAAATGTTTTGACTCAAAAATTATAGTTATTCTCTTTAAATTGTATCATATGATTCATTATTTAATATATTTGAAAAATTTATAGAGGCTTTAAGGAATTCAAGAAGGTTCAGAGAGAATTTCAATAAAATGAGGTGGTGAAAACAATTTCTGTCAAGTAGAGAAACATCCCTTGGAAGTATGGTGGGTATCCACCACTTTTCCAATAAAGGATAGCATAGGAACATCCAATTCCATTGAAACCCCATTGGGGTTCCCAAATTTTCCTGATGGGACACCTGTTGGGTTTTTAATGGTGTAAAATATATTTTTTAAATCAAAACCCAAAATTAATACTATTTTACACAACAACTCAATTTTTTCCTTCACTATATCCATGAGGCCTCTTCCATGAGATATTATCACCCTATTATTCATCTAAAACTATCTATCCTTAAATTATTGATTCTAGGATCTATGTTTGGTTATTTAATTCTATCATGGATAAGGTATGAGTCATGGTTTCATGTATCTCACCAATATCCATATTTACTTCTAGTAGTGGTTGAATATCTTTTACTTTAATTAAAGCTTGTGGAGTATACTCTTCCTATTCAATCTTATTTTACTTTTAATTTGAGTGAGATTTTATGATTGATGATACAAAGGTATTTTATTAGTTTCCTTATTATGTTTCATATATTGTGTCAATAATCCCATAATCCCTAATTGTTCATTTGAATCAAGATTGGCCTAATGTTTTAAAGGGTGTATTTATCTTCTTCTCTATACCCCAAGGAGTTTTTTATAACTAAACTGGTAGGAATACCCCTTCCTCCTCTTCTATACATTGATATTTAATCTTCCAATGGTTTGGGGATAAGTGAACCCAACTAAAAATAAATATTTAAAACTAATAAAGGGTTTTACTTAAATATTTTATGGAAAATGTATGTTTCTATGTATTACATTATTATACCTAGTATGACATAGTTCCATTATATACATTAGGATAATTATTTTCATTTTTTTTATTTTATTTGTTTAATTATAAAATTATAATTTTTTATGCATGTTAGTAGTTATTTTTTGTTATAATTAGATTTCCTTTTGAATTGATAAAATGTATTTTTTTATGGTGATTTTGGTTTTACTTTCATAAATATACTAGATATGGATATTTATTATGTTATGGTACATATCAAACTTACTAGATGTGTTGATATCGTGTTTTATAATATTGATCAGGTACCCTTGATGGAATACAAATTAGACACATGGGATGGGAATCAGTCAATGAGTAGTTATACATGTAGAAGGTATGGGGAAGGATTAAAACACCTTGACTTGTTATAACCATTCCCCTATTCTATGGGATGGGATACAAGATCACCCAACTAACATGTCTAAGTTATTTTCCTATCGGAATGTCACACTAGGACCCTAACATCTTTGTACACATCTACCCATATATGAATGTGAATGTGAGTACATCTGTAAGGTAATATATGTACATATGATTCCTCCTATTGAGGATGGATTAATTCATCATCTCATAACTTGAGTTGATGGTTGAAGCAAATATATATAATCCCTTATAGGGTTTTACTTTACTTATTCAATTGAATAAGTTCTAGATTCTATGATATACTTTCTGTTTTATTCTGTTCCTCTAGATTTATCTCATCATGGGTGTAAATTATAGTATATGACAGGTAATTAGGGGTGTGGTGGAGATCTCATACTGAGATTCCATACTCATTCCTTGCATGTCCCCCTTCTAGGATGTGTGAATTCCCTTTTATTTATGATTAGGGCAAGGGAAAGGTTCCTAAAAGATATATTTAGACACACATAACAAGCATGGAGCATGGGAGAATGTTTTAGAAGTTCTTCTTATATAGATAGGTTGGTTGCATGTGAATTTTCCTTGGCCTTTTTTTGGAGAGTATTCACACCATGGAACACTGCATGGGGCCTTTAGGCCTTACATAGCCTCCACTTTATGCATATATGGGTTTTTTGGAAATTATATCTTATAATTATATATATTTTCTTATGGTTGGGTTTTTATATTATGTGATGCATATTCATTTCATGTTTATTTTTAACTTAGTACACTCTTATAAATTCTTTCAATATGGGGTGTATATTCACACAATTTACATGATCAATATGTGTCATACCACACAAGTTCATATACCATGGTAAATTTTTACATCACCTAAATGGGGGAAAACTAACTCACACATGAGTAATATTTGGTCTGCATTGCTTGAACTAACCTCTGGAGATTGGGAGGCATGTATGAGTTGTTGTGACAACATATAATGAATGTTTCTCAGGATTTTGGGTCACAAGAATTACATAAAGTTTTTGGATTTTCACGAATAAAGGTTCCCAAACATCAAAACCATTAAGTCGGGCCTATGTAAGGATTGGGTGAGGTGTGGGGATTATACTAGACTAGTAGGTTTTGAAATCAAAATCCCCCCTCAAAATCCATGTTAAAACATATGATAGTAAATAATGTGAGGATCTTTAAGGGGAATGATCCCTATTATCAATGGGTAAATAAGTAAACATTCCTTGAGATCAAATATGAGAAAGAGGGATCCCATGGGGGTTTTATTTCAAAAAATGTGGAATCTACTTTATCATGGGGGTTTGAATTCATGTTATCTTTTTACAGGATTCTAGTATCACTTGAAAAATGATGGATTGAAAGGTTCATACACATGTTCATGAAAGCATTCTAAAAGGTTATGTAGTCATTATAGGTTGAGATTGATTGAATTTCAATTTAGGTATGTGTGTCCATATAAGTAACTAGAATAGAGTGTTTACTTGTTATTGGTTATTTGAACATGGATAGAAAGGAATTAAATTATATAATCTTTGATGACTGCATTGGGAGGTTTGTGATCATGGATTTATGTGTATGGAGGTTTTTGATCATGGATGGCCACATTGGGAGGTGTGTGGACTTGGATAACATTGCTATATTTTTTTATCATGAAAGTCTTCGATAAGGAATGAATTCCTAAGTAAAAAATGTCTATTCTTCCTAAAAATGGGGTTATACAGTAGGGGTGGGAAAATTTACAAGGAGTTATGAAAATTTCATAAGATCTGAGTCATTTTGAATCCTTGTGAAATTATCTAATCATCAAAATGAGGGATAAATTTATGTATTTATAGAAAAAATAGCCCTTGAAATTTCATGAAGGTTGGTGTGTGGTTTTATACCTTGTTGAAATGGATCTATGAACATAAAAACTAAAATAGTGGGTTATACAATCATAGATACTTGCCTTTTTTAAAAATATTATTTTTCTAAAAACTTCTAAAAAATTTCTAATGTAATCCATGATTATGGATAAAACACATTTAAAGTTTCAATAAATCCCCCACATCAGAATTAAATCCTTATAAAATGAAAAAGGAATACATTTTGGACAAAAACAATTGAAGGGATGAAATTTTTTCTTGGTATTATAGAATTGGAACACAGAGAAGACTCACCAATTCTATAAATAGTGAGGGCCCACTCATTTGGGTGATTCTTTAATGTTTCATGGTGAATAATTATTTTATATCTCCTTAAAAAAAACCCAAGGATTATGTGATTCATGGACCCCTTATTTCTTAAGATATTTTTCATACCTTTTAAAAAATGTAATCCTCTCTTATGACATGCTACGATTAGGTGGAGAGCATTATTCCTAGGGGATCTATAGATTCCGTTAATTTATAAAAATTTTGAATTATTCAAAATTTAAAAAATGTTTTTGTCTCTTCCTTTTGTAGGTAAAATAGATTCCAACTTGTTTTTTCCTTCGAAGGTGGTTGTAAATGAGTATTTGGAAATAATAGATAAAGTTATATATGTGATATAGTAAGGTATTACTAGTCCATACTAGTAGGCTATGGCTGCAACCCTGGCACTGATCATGAGGAACTTTCCATTTTCCAAACTTCTACTTAGATATTGTCTTCTTGGGGAGGCCACAATACCACAACTAAATTATAATCACTACTCTAGATCATGCAATATTAAGCACTACCCTTTATCAGTGCTAGCTAAAATCACTAATAAAATCCCCCCGTTTATCAACACTTTTTTAAGCACTGATAAAGGCCACTTTTATCAGTCCTTTTTTTAGCACTAATAAAAGGTCTATTTCATAAAAAAATTACATATCATTAAAAATCATATACAAAAATATAAATGTATTTATATTGATATAAATATAATATATTCTATTAAATATAATTTATACAAGACTAAATATGAATTTACAGTTCATATATAAGATATTTTGAGAAAAATGGATTATAAAATAATTGAAAATTAATATTAATTAATTATTTTCAAATTATTATTGATTAAAAGTCATTTAATAATAATTTGATTAAATAAAACTTTAAAAAATTAATGATTAATATAAGATAAGTTGAAAACATGACATTAAATTCAAATGGTTATGACTTTTTATCCACATGTCCATCTGATATCCACCACATATCAAATATAATTTTGTGAAGAAATATGCAATATATTGAATAAGTATTCCCTGGTCATCATTTTTTCTAGGTCAAAAAATTCTCAGAAGGCCTCTAAAACTGACTTTTTTTATTAGCGTACCTTAATTTTTGAACATTTGATGAAATTTCGGCATTGTTTGAGGGGTTCTTGTCCTTTTCTTCAATAAAGACTAAATATATTTCTATTTTTTTATAGTCATATGGATATTAATGTGTTTAAATTTTACCATTTTTCATATTATACTGTTATTTATAGTTAAATATATACATATTTTCATATATTTACATATAAAAAATCAGTTCTGCAAATTAATATTTAAAAATATTTAAATAAAAATATATTTTAAAATATATAAAACATATATAAATAAATATTTATTGTTTATTATATTTAATATAAAACATTATCCATTTTATTTACATTATAAAAATGTTTTAATATATATATACCTATATATGTATTGTTTATATATAAAAATGTATGTGTCAATAAACAAATATATATTTATGTTTATATTCTAAGATATGTAAATAAATATGTATATGTAAATATTTTTAAGTGTATTTATGAAATATAAATGTGTATGTGTGTGTAAATGTGTCTGTACGTGTGTATATGTGTGTGTGTGTCAATACTCTATAGATATATCATATATAAATGAATTTTGATTAATATATCATTACCATTAAATATAGTACTCTATATAAGTATTTAAATTAAATATTTATAAATACATTATAAAAAATTTATATCTAAATATATGATTATATATAAATATGTATAAAAATATTTATAAATATACACACATAAAAATATGTATGTAAATCTGTAAAAAATTTATATCTAAATATACAATATATAAACATATTTTTCAAATTTATTTAATAAAATTATATAAAGATATATATGATTATATGAATGAAAATATAAATAAACATTAATGATTCATATGTTTATATAAATAAATATATTTATTGTAAAATATTATACAAATCATGATGGTAAAGGGGGAAATTAATTAGGACTTGAAGGCATAGGTTGGGGGTTTGATTCTAAGAATGAGTGATGTTAAAGGGCATTAAAAGTGATGATAAACGGGGTAGGCTCAAGCAAGGATGACTAGGCACATGGAGGGCACATATGGATAATAAAGGAGGCAGGTTGAGTGTTAATAAAAGTGCTATGTTGAATTTAAAAAAAATTAAAAAAATGTTTTTGGAATTTTATCACTACTAGATAATAGTGAAAATAAAAGGCCGTATTTATTAGAGTTTTTATTAGAGCTAATAAACATCATGTTTTTTTATGTAACTTAGTAATTTATCACTTTTTTTCAATGAAAAAACATATTTCTAGATCTTTTAAAAGTTTTATTTGTTGTATTGAATCTACCAGGTTCTAGGTTTGGCACTAAAACTAGATCTCTATGAGTAAATGTTTCATTCAATGGACATTACACTATATATGGTGAT
The DNA here is from genome assembly GCA_963277665.1 of Viscum album. Lineage (NCBI taxonomy): Eukaryota > Viridiplantae > Streptophyta > Magnoliopsida > Santalales > Viscaceae > Viscum > Viscum album. The sequence continues at coordinate 1,252,953,150 of OY728120.1, read as the reverse complement.
GGTGGGTGTGGTTGACTCCTATGTTACAAACTCAAAACAATTGATGACTAATCTCAATTCCCCAATCCAAAATTCAATAACTACACATTCATCCTCTTGAAAACACTCATTTATCATATACACGATTAGACATTAAACTGGGATCTTTACCCTGGTAGATGGTTTGGATGGTCTAGGGAAAACTGGGTCAAGAAGCGCTACCGAAAATTTGAGGTTTAGTTAATGGATGCTGGTATTTATGAGTTCAACTAAGTCTCCCAGTCACTTATTTAAAATTACAGTTATATCCTCAATAACTTATTGAGGTAGGAGATCACATAAATGAATACCATCCACATACTATATAGTGAAGTTGGAAAAAGACAATGGATATTTTTAAAATTGGAGGGATCCCCATATTGGTGACTATGTATGATAAATTTTCCCCCTAACCATCTACCTAGGTAGAAAAAGATAAGACTCCTACTATGGTATGATTTCTATATCAAGATACAAAAATGTATACCAATAAGGAACCTTTCCCACACATCGATATCTTACTCAATATGTGGGTGAAGATATTATTTTAATTCCAAAGTGAGGTTCCTAAGGTTTCCAGACCTAATAGATGCCTGAATCATAAAATCATGGGTGTTGAAGGGGTGTATTGAAACTCCATTAAAGGGGGTAATGCAGAACCTAGGGTAGGAGGTGAAAAATATTATAGAAATGAAGCTTTGATTAGCAGACTTATTTTCCACAGGGTTGAGAAGATACTTTCTGACAGTCCATAATTCAAACCACGGGGTATGGTCAAAGACATTCATCATGTACCTATACATGCTTAAGGGGGCACATTAATCTAGTAGTTCATGTTTTGGAAAATATTTATCACATTTTATGGAGTGATAAAAGGGGAAGAGTCCCTTTTGAGTCATAGGGCCATTTCAAATTCTATGGGGAAGGATTTCAATTCATTTCAACAACTACAAGTTTCAAAACCCAACTATCAATCCCCAACTACAATTCAGGTCATTTTTTCAAAATGTTTCCAGGATCCATCCCTTACTAATAATAATCCAAAAGTTAATAAACCTTCTTTTTCATTTCAAATTATTTATCTTATTTAAATGTAAAAAATGTTTTGACTAGATTCATTCAAGACAATGGTGAAGGGACCTATGAAGAAATGTCATATTTGAAAACTTTTTTTGGAGTACTAGTGGATATAATTTATGGTGAGGTCATCTATGAGTCCTATGTATTGTACCATGTTGCATAAAAATACTCTGCTTACATCAGTTAAAACAAGATCCAACTTCCAAATGCTGAAATGAGAAGCATCACATGATCACATGCTAAATTTGTCTTATTATTATATGTGAATATTAAAATGTATGAATTAACATACCCTTAGTGGAATCTATGATTGGGTTACCATAGTTTTCATGGATGTTTGCATTTCTATTTTTTTAGTATTTCTTTAAGAATATGTCTTTAAGGGCATGAATTATCTCACATGATATTAGGCATAGACATATATCTGAAACTGTGTATTGATAATGATCCCATGGATCCAACTACTACTAGGTTAGGAGTAGAATAAAATATAGGTAAATATCTCTTGCTTCCTTGACAAGTATTATTCCATCAATGACACAATCAGAGAATTTACTACCAACATCATTGGTGGTGAGGCATGTGATAGTCATTGGGGACTCTTTTTCATAAACTATCCCAATTCTAGAATTTGAAGTAGCATGTGAGTATGAGACTTAGTATGACATGACAATATTAAATATATTATAATTGAATAAGAAAAAAATGTAATAATCTCTAATCATTGGTTATTGAAAATAATTTATATGATTTTGTTGAACACTGATAAAAAATAACCACTATAATAAATTAATTGACTATAATGATTTAAAACATTTAATGACTATTTAAAATTTAAAAAGGTCATTTAGTTCTTCTCATTCCTTATTCTATAAATATGGGAAGAAATTGTGGCCAAATATAGTAATCGGTGATATTAAATTTGAATAAAGATAAAGTGGTGTCTTCCCTATGGAGTAGGTCGTCTTATCAAACCACATATCTCTCATGTGATATTTTATTTCAATTCATATGTTTGTGTGTTTGATCGAGAGAGCATGATTTCAATCCAGAGTGAGATTTCGCAGAAAAAATTGGTATCAAATCCAATCAATTACTTGGGGAAAATCATAGTACCATTTGTACAACATATTGATACTATTTTCCATGCTTCCAACCAGAAGTTCTTTTTTGTGACCCTTTCTACTAATATACATGCTCCTACAGACCTTAGGAATTGTTTTCCAGGCCTCTGCCTCTAACTAAATCTCTAGTTTTAGTTTTTGTAGTATTTATTTGTGGTCAGGTTGAAGTAGTTAAATAATATATTTTAGAATTTTCAACTATTTCAAATTCATAAGTGTTGTCTATTTTTCAAAATTATGAATATTTTCACATTTGATGGAGAATTACCAAAAAAAGATTTGCATAGTTCCACTCACAGAGTGAAATCTAAAAGAACATACCCAGATGAAAAACACTTATGACCATAGTAACATGAAATATAGCACCAAATTTGAGGTGGAGAAATTTGACATGATGAATAACATTATCATGGGACTATTCGATGTTCTTGATGTTCTAACTCAAAAGAAGTTAGATATTACCCTAAATAAAAAAAAACCCACTGTTATCTTTGATGGTGATTCGAGGAGTCTCAATATAAGACCCTTACACTTATTGAGGTACTTCTCCTTTTAACTTTTTGTTGAACCCTTTTAAATTCTAAAATTTAGAAAATTTCAAGGTTAAAATTATGGTTTTGGAGATGCTTGGAGGCTCGAAGGGTCTGAGTTTCCAAAGTCTAGAAAATGAATGTAGTTGGAAGGCACTGAAATTCCACTAGCTAGTTGGTGGGGGTCCACTTAATAGACCATGGATTGGGAAGAACCCCTACTATCTATAGGGAGCCTCGACTATCTTACAAGGGTCTATTAAGAATTTAATTAAGGGTAGCCCAATAATTTCATCCTCTAGACTATCATATGTTTTCATAATCCTTGGTTTCAATCCTAATTCATGTTCGATGAAATTTAAGTGTTCTCTAGGTATTCTTAAGCTTCTCCAACAATGGTTTTGATCTTTCATTCTGATGTTCAATATGGAGGTCCTATTTTGGTACATCTTTCTTAAAATTGATTAATTCCTCTAGATTTCTTCCTAGTTATTTTTCTTCCATCCTTTATGGGATGTTTCTAACCCTTTCCTGATGGAAGATTATTTTTGGGAGTGGTTTTAATTCTTGATGCATGTGATTTCTTCATCTATGCTTGAGGTAAGTGATCTATTGACATCTCCAAGAGTCTTACTTTAGATTATAGTGTTTTCATTCTATGTGATGAAACTGGTGTACCATACGCATAATTTATTTTATCTTAAGACTCTTCATAGGGCTCTAGATGGATTTTTTAGCCTGTCTAAAGGTCCCTCTAGACCCGGTGGTGATGTGAACCTGGACATCAGGCCTCACAAGGTATGCATAGATTATGGAATAGTATTGAGATCCCAAGTTTTATTCTTCTAGATAGCATGATGAACAACCATTTTTCTTATTGGAATTTTGGTTATATTTCTATATGACTTGCTATAACATAGAGACCATAATGTGATTGTCATAATATTTAACTAGATAATGGATTATTTTAGTGGATGAGTGTTTGTGTGTTAACATGATCATGTTTTCTTGATTCTAAAGGGAGATATTCACTTTTACATAATTCTTAAGGGTGAGATGCATGGTTACTTTGTGTATAAGAGTGAGATGAATAATTACACATGATGAATGAGGGTGTAATTAGGGATAGAACATGTTGTTACTTATGAGTTATTTTCACTAGGATGCAAGGACATAGAAGTTTGGATCTGGTTAAAGAAGGTATGAATGACCTGGGTGTTCCCCTTAGAACCTAATTCTGAACATTTCTATTTATTTTTTTCCTTGTAAATATTTTCTTTAATTACAATATTTTCCATCCAACTTCCACATATCTTCATGTACTATTACTCATATTAGACCTTATTTAGACACCATTAGTGGTGGATTATTGAGTTTTACTCACACCATGTGTGGGATTCCATTTGATACTTGTGTTAACTTCATGGATTAAATTTTTGAAGGGGAAGGGGACTAACTATCGAAGGTTGATCAGGATTTCTAGGTTAAGAGCATGGGAGTTGGAACTAGGGTTTTCTTGGGACCATTTGGTTTCATTTCATGAGTTTTATTTTATGTTTTAGTTTTATTTTTGGAGACAACATGTTAGACTTTTAGTATGACATTTCATGGCTTATTATATATGGGTTTTTTATGATTTCAAGTTTATTTACTAGTGATGAGATGGTTGATTTTTTTTCTATGTTTCCAATGTGATTTTCTAATTTATATCATATGGTATATTATCCCCAAATATACTTATTAGAACCTCCCTACTAGTCAAAATCCTCTATAGTATAGGGATATAACGACCTTGTTTTTTATTACATATCTTATAACATCATTTTAAAGAAAAGATATCTTAATATCATTACACAACGAGGTTCTAAAGGTTTAGTTTCACGACCCATTCCATAAGGCCCAGGTCATGACTATCCCAAGCCTGCCTCTCGATGGCCAATGGTTGGCGACTAGCACCGAAGACATTATACCGTAAGTGTGAGGCATTTTTTTGAGTACCTGTATGCACACACACACACACATCAAACCAAAAATTATAAAAATTAAGCAAGCATGCCACTAAGAAAACCACTGAGATTAAAGGTACAAAACTAGATGTAAAGGGGCCAGAATACAAGCCCAACAAAAAGACAAGTATAAGGTCTTGAATTTTTCCTGTAGTAAACCATGCCTGAAAGGCGGGTGAAGGGGGTGCCGCCTGAAGTCATACAAGTACACCTCCTCTGTCAAATCTCACTGGGTACCTCATGGTGTTGGACCACCAAGGTCTCTGTCGAAGCGTTTATCATCTGCAAAAGACACAACATGTGTGGGAAGATCCCGTGCAAGGGTGAGTAACATAATACTCAGTGAGGACCCAAAAACACAAAGGTAATACCACAAAGTAATATATTCACAAAGTATACTACCAAAGATATACATGAAGTGTAGCCTCTAAGAAGTATAGTCTAGAGAGAGAGTCACTAGATTAATCTCACATAGGTATAATCTAAAGGAAGTAAATAAAGAATAACATTTTTAGTGCTTAACACCTTGTACTACTGAAGCACTCATCCCTTATGGGAACATAGGGCTATCGGATCACTTAGACTCACTAATCTATTCGTCCAACTAGATCACTTAGACCCACTCAACTCTTGGGTCAAGCAGGTCACTTAGACCCGCTCATATCTTGGTCCAAGTGGATCACCTAGACCCGCTCATTTCTTGGGAGAACCAGATCACTTAGACCTACTCCTCTATTGGGCCAGCTAGATCACTTAGGCCCACTCATAGAGTGCTTGATTCCGATAGAGTCTACTCTTTAAGCCATTAGTCACATCTCAACTCCCATTTATGTCCACTTAGTTTATACAAAAAGAACTGCCTCATCATGAGGGTTCCAACGCTGTAAAAGGATCTCCAATAAAACATGTGGTTTGGATGTTATTCTATTTTTCGTAAAAAGGGGATGGTTGGGTCTGGGGTTCAGTATGACCTGTTCGAACTGACCTGACCCGAACCGGGTCTGCCGACCCGACCTGGGTCCGACCCATCTCGGATCTGAACCGGCTAGGCCCAGTCCAGCCCACTGAGACACCCGAGGTGGCCCATCTTCTCCAGCACGTCCTAACGCTGCGGGCCTGTTCAATCTCCACTGGACACTGCAACGACCACATCCCCTACACGTCATTCGTCCGGTAGTTGATCGGCTACCTACCCCACACACGGTCCCATGGCCTAGCCACGGGTCTCCTATCCTGATGTGGCGTCGTAGTTCCGTACTGTCGCGCCCCACTGACTGTGGCCTCTCAGCCTGAAACAGAACCCCGCTGGAACCGCGGTTCTTCACCACTACGGCTTGATGGCCACATCCTTCTCTGCTGCAGTGATCTGCTAGCGCACTCTGCCCCCTAAACATGGCTTCGACCATGCGCCGCCTCCCACACGCAGCTGGGACCAGTGAGGGGGCAGTTTCTTCTGCGGGACACTAAACGTACTTCGGTGGTTTGTTCTTTTATCTAGAGGGTCCTCTATGTTCCTCAGGTCACCGCCTTAACTATCATGTGTCCCAATTCGTCTCTTCATCAATCCAGGGGACCAGCCAAATTTGAAAACACCCAGTAATAATCCGATGTGACCACGAGGGGTCCATCAGTGAAGAACACATGAGGGAGAGGGGATCATAAGAAATACCCAAAGCAATGAATTTTGGACTTGTTCATTTGGAATTCATTCTTCTCATTAGAAAAAAGGGAAGATATCAAATGATCACAAATTATATTCCCCTTTTTCAATCCCCGTATTCCAAAAACCCATCCCATGTATCTAATCGATCCACGATTCAACCTGTTCATGGGATGGTCACGTTAAACACTCAAAACAAAGAATGGGGAAGGGAATGATTCACTTAGAATTAAACACATTACCTCAAGGGTGGATCGTTTGATGGAGAAGGTCAGATTCGTGTTGTCATCATTCCTCGATCCTCAATTCATCGTTGGTGGTGATTTTTCGTTCGTCACTCACCAACACAAATCCTTGATCTTTTTCCAACAACCATGTATTTGTTTATTCCATTAAAAGGAGTAAATGTGTTTCAGTGTTTATGTTATGCTGCTTCAAAGTGTCGTTATGTTGTTTCATTTATGAAACAACGTTTCTATTACGCTTAAGTTTCATATTCATTATGTTGTTTCATTTATGAAATGAAACAGCCAACATGATTTTGTGTCGGAGCGAAAAAATTTAGAATAAAATAAACTTTTTAAATTTATTTTATTCTTCTTTTAAAACCCCTGAAGATAAACCTTTTCCCTTGACTCGTGTCGGTCAAGGTTAGGTCCTTTCATAGGTAATTTTTTCATTTCATACACAATGGTGCCATCATATTTTTAGTATGGGAACCCATTTAGAAGCTTCCAAAACCAGGAAAGTGTGTTATTTTAAATAAACTTAAAAATTTCAAACACTTATTCTGGGCTCACCATGCCTCAGAATCAAGTGTTGTCTAAGAACATGGTCTCAAAATAATATCGCATAATTTTAAACTAATTATATGGAATTTCCCGGACATTAAATTACCCCCACCATAAGGCTCTACATCCTCGAAATCCAAAACAAGGGCTAAACAAACAAATGGGGATACTGAGCATTGATCTGAGCCACCCACTCCCAAGTACTTTCCTAGATATTCTCGTTCTATCATTCAATTCACACTAGAGGAATCGACCACCAACAAAGGACCCACTCTTTTCAATCCTCAATTTCCACTAGGAACTTTGTAAATGTCTCACAATCATCAATGTCCAGCTCTCCCATGTTGATGACGTGCGATGTATCGTTCACGTACCTCCTTAGTTGTGACATATGGAAGAAATTATACACCTAGTGCATTTGGGGGGGGGGAAAGCTAGGTGGTATGCCACCTCGCCAACTATTTTTATGATCTAGAAAGGGCCGATGAATCTTAGAGATAACTTGCCACCCAGACCATATCTCTGCACTCCACATCGGGGTGAGACCATAAGGAACACATGGTCTCCCTCCTCAAACCCCAAGGGCCTCTATATCCTGATATCATAATATTTCTATCAGCTCTGTTCAGTCCTCATCCGCTCTTGAATGATTTTCACCTTCTCAGTGGTAGCCCATACTAAAACTAGACCCTTGAGTGCTAACTCCCCTAGGTATGTCTAGCATAATGGTGATTTTCAAGGTCGTCCATATAGTGCCTCGAACGATGCCATATTAAAGGTGGAGCAGTATCTATTGTTGTATGAAAACTCCACCAGTGGTAGGTGATCCTCCCAACTACGACTGAATTCCAAGATACAATCATTAAGTATGTCCTCTAAATCCTGGATATTCCTCTCTGTATGACCATTCATATAGGGGTGTAAAGTTGTGCTCAAATGTAGATGAGTCCTAAACACTTTCTGAAATCCCTTCAAAAATTGGGATGTAATGTGGTTTTCCTGATCCAAGACTATCATCGATGGGACTCTATTGATTCAAACTATCTCCTGTATGTAGAGGCGTCTCAAACCCTCTACTAAACCCTAATCTTGGATGGGTAATAAGTGGGAAAACTTGGTGAGTCAGTCCACGATCACCCAGATGGTATTGTTCCCCCTAGAAATGTGTGGTAAAACTGTCATGAAGTCAATCGAGATACCATCCCACTTCCACTCTGGAAACTCAAGTGATTGATCCAATCCTGTAGGAACTTGATGATCTACCTTCACTTGATAAAAATGGATGCATCAGGAAACGAACTCTGCTACTACCTTCTTCATCCCCATCCACCAGTACTAACATCAGATATCTTGGTACATCTTCACCACTCCGGGTATCACTGCTAAGGGGGGTGTGGAACTAACTTAGAATCTCCTCTCGCAATTCCACTGGTAAAAGGGTGCTCCCTCTAAAAAGGACAACATGTTCCCTCACCTATCAAATATTCATCAGGGTATTTCCCTGCGGATAACTGAGCACATCGGATCTCACAGTCGGCATCACCAAGCTTTGTCTCCCTAACTCACTATAAGAGTAGGGGAGTGATATCCATCTACTGAAGATAAGCTTCTATACAACTATCTACAAAGGATATCTGCATCATGGTTAACTACTCCGATTCTTCACTCAACATCTAAAAATTGGATCTCCTGTTGACTGCATCCACCACCATGTTCCCATTCCCAGGAGTATATACTATCTCGAATTCATGGTCTTGGAGGAACTCTAGCCACTTTCACCACCTAATGTTTAGGTCCTTCTGGGAGAGGATATACCTAAGACTTTTGTTGTTTGAGTATATGGTAAACCGATCACCCATCAAGTATTGTTTCCACATATTCAAAGAAATTACCATTGATTCTTTCTCCAGGTCATGGGTTATGTAATTCTTCTCATGTTGCCACAACTTCCATGAACCGTAGGTGATCAATTCCTATTCCTACATCAGGAAACAACCAAGTTTGTTCTTTGATGTGTTGTAGAATACTACATACCCAATTCCCTCCTATGGTAGTCTCAAGATGGGGGCACTCATCAGTATCTTACCCAACTCCTATAAACTCTGCTGGCACTTTTTCATCCACATGAAGGGTTTTCCCTTCCATGTCAAGGCCGGTAAGGGTTCTGCTACCCTGAAAAATCCAGGCACAAACCTCTGATAGTGCCATGAAAAAACCAAGAAACTACTCATCTCAATCACACTCCTAGGTGGCTCCCAAGCAAGAACTGTCTCTACATTTGTTGGATCCACTGAAACTCTAGCCTCTGAAATGATGTGTCCCAGAAAGTGAACCTCTCAAATCCATAACTGACACTTCAAGAGTTTCCCATAAATTTAGTGATCTCAAAGTGTATCCAAGACTATCTGAAAGTGTGTTACATGATCCTCCTTGGATCCTGAGTACATCAGGATTTCATCAATGAATATCATGACAATCTAATCATGATAAGGCTAGAAAATCCTGTTCATGAGTCATATGAACACTGTTGGAGAATTTTTTTCAACGAATGGCATCATCAAGAAATCATAGTGTCCATACTGAAATCTAAAGGTCATATTCATTACTTCCTCATCCTGTGCATGAATTTGATGATAACCAGACCTGAGGTCTATCTTTGAGATCCACCTCACTCCCTTTCACTAATCGAAGAGTTCATCGATCATTTGTAGTGGATATTTTTTCTTTACAGTCACCTAATTCAGGCACCAATATTCCACACACATGATCAATCTACCATCTTCCTTCTTGAGAAACAATATAGGGACCACCCAAGGTAAAACACTAGGCCTCACGAATCCCTTTATTTACAGGTCCTCTAGTTGTACCCTTAACTCACAATGTTCAATGGGAGACATATGATATGTTGGTATGGATATCGGTGTCATAGAAGGGAAAATGTCAATGAATAATTCAACCTCTATGTGAGGAGGTAATCCATAACATCCACAGTAAATATGTCCTCATACTCATCCACCGCTGTAGGAAACTGGGGACTCATATCGCCCACCATACTGAGGGTAAGGCTAGCCAACTAGTGATTGATCGACTAAAATCATCTCTATTAAAGTCCTTCCAATGTTGAAAGCATTCCCTTTTCACCAGTAAAGGAGAACCTGGCCCCATCTCTACAGACACACCGCATTATGCGCCTAAAATAGTCAATTTGAGCATGGACTATGGATAACTAGTTTATACCCATAATGACATCATAAGTCCTTGAAGACACTACTATGAGATCCCATCTGAAGCTCTTGCCTCCAAGAGTAAGCTCACACTACCATCACCAGTGTGTTCTCATCGAATCCCCTCCCGTAAGAGTCTCTAATCGTAAGGATCGAGCCAACAACTCCACCAGAATATCTAAGCTCCGAACAAGGTATGTGGAAAGGAAAGAGTGACTAGAACCTATGTCTATAAGAACTATAGATAAGTTGGAGTAAACATAGATCATACCTGTAATTATCTCTGTAGATTCGGTTTTGTAAGCCTCCATCTCTTGAAGTCGGCCTTTCCCCTTTCCACTAGCTCCTGGAGCCTGTGGGGAAGGTGGTGGTGACACCTTGAACCTCCACCCTCTGCGTGCCACTTTTCTTGCTCCTTTTCCATTTCTACCTCCCTACAGACCACTCTTCTCGACCCTATGACTCTACCTTGGCATTCCCTTGACCATTTGTTGATCGTCTTCATGGTGAGTCGGGCAGTCACAATTCATGTGTCTCTGCTCACCGCACGAGTAGTACACCATTCTCCTATACTTACTCCAACTACCCTAGGGGTCTCATACCACTGACCCGATTTCCTAGAGTCATCCGCTGAAAGGAATAACCTATTTGGGTCTCTGTGTCAGCTACCTACTACCCACTATTGAAGACACCACCACCTAGTGTCTACTAGTATCTCTTGCTGATGGAACCTACCCTACTTGGAATCTCTCTACAATTTGGGATAACTCTAGCACCCCAGCCTAAGTAGGGATGCTAAGAGATACCATAGAATCCCTGATCTCTCAACGTAGTCCCTTCTCAAAAGCTTGATCCCAAGAGAACAGTCTTGCACCATGTCTATAGAGCAGTAAGAAGGCTCAGTCAATCTCACTAAGTACCCTTCTACTATCATGCTACCCTTTTGTAGGTGCAGTATCTCTTGTATATGCATAGATCATAATGTCATCAGAAAGAACTCCTCCCTGAAGAGGTGCTCAATGTGTGTCCATGTGATGGTTTCCTCATCATGTGTTTGGATCGTCAAGCTCTGCCATCTCCTCATTGATCCTTGAACAAGCCTCATGGTTAAGATCACCTTCTAGTCAAGAGGCATCCACACTCGAAGGAAGACTCATGTAACCTCCTTGATAAAATCCTCAGCCACTTGGGGGTCAGTGTCCCCCTTGAACCTAGGTGGCCTTTTCCTCTGTAACTAGTGTAAGGAACTGACCCTACATGCATCCTCTACCGATAGGGATGGTAGGATCTGTTGGTCAACAGATGTTGGAAGCACTAGTGCACCACCCGATAGGCTACCTCTGGTACTAGTCCCTGAACTGATGCCTCATCACTGGGCCTACTATCCTCATAGTCATGCATTAGGATCCTGGCCGGCTGTCTACATGTAGGCATCCTGAAGAAGACCAAGATGAACCACGATCAATAGATTATACCTAGTGAGATGACTCTAACTCATGAAGAACAAGATAACACTCTTAATTCTTATATGATGCTTGCAACTAGTTTTTTCATGTATTGAGTAAAAAATAAGGATTTGTGGTCCTAGTGTATGGATACGTCGGTCTCTGCACAAACACCGGACTCCCCAAATCTGAAAGTCAAACTTAAAACATTCAACATTGTTCCCCCAAAACAAAACCATAGACTCTAGGTCTTTAAGATAGAACCGACCACTCTAATAACACTTTTTCGCAATGCATCCCATGGGGCCCATGTCTTGACTACCCCAAGCTCACCTCCCGATGACCAGGGATAGGCGACTAGTGTTGAAGTCATTATCTCATAAGTGGTCAGCATTTTCCTGAGTACCTATATGCATGCACACACACACACATTCAACCCACAATGTTGAAAAGTAAACAAGAATTCCACTAATAAAACCATTGTGAGTAAAGGTACAAAAATTGAAGTAAATGGGATAGAATACAAGCCAAACAAAAATACAATTACAGGCTCATGAAGTCCGTCTGTGGTAAACCCTACCTAAAGGGAAGGTGAAGGGGGTACCTCCTGAAGGTGTAGAAGTAGGCCTTGTCTATCGGATCTCACTACTATGAGTAAAGGTACAAAACTAGAAGTAAAGGGTCCAGAATAGAAGCCCAAGAAAAAGAAAATTACAAGCTCTTGAAGTCTGTCTTTGGTAAACCATGCCTAAAGGACAAGTGAAGGGGGTACCACCTGAAGCTACAGAAGTACGCCTTATCTATCGGATCTCACTGGGCACCGCCTGGTGCTGGACCACTAAGGTCTCTGTCGAAGAATCTTTTGTCTGAACAAGACACAACATGTGTGGGAAGAACTTGTGCAAGGGTGAGTAACACAATACTCAGTAAGGAACCCAAAACAAAAAGGTAATACCACAAAAAAAAATCATTCCCAATGTAGACTACCGAAGAGGAACACGAAGTGTAGCCTCTAAGAAGTACAGTATAGAAATAGAGAGTCACTAGAGTTATCTCACATAGGTATAATCTAAAGTAAGGAAATAAATACTAACATTCGTAATTCCTAACACCTTATACTGTTTAATAACTCATTCTTAATGAGTTCTTAGGGCCACTATATCACTTAGACCCACTCATCTCTTGGGAAAATCAGACCAATTAGACCCTCTCACCTCTTCGGCCAACCAGATCACTAAGACCCTTTCATCTCTTGGGCTAAATAGGTCACTTATACCCACTCATTTCTTGGGCCAACCAGATCACTTAGACCCGATCATCTCTTAGGCCAATCAGATCACTTAGACCCACTCATAGAATTCTTGATTCCGAGTGAGTATACTCCTCAAGCCATTGGTTTCATCTCAACTCCCTTGTAAGTCCACTTATTTTATACCAAAAAGACGGCATCATCATGAGGTTCTTAATTTTGTAAATGGCTCTCCAATCAGACATATGGTTTGGAAGTTATGCTCGTTTTAGAAAAAATGGGTTGGTAGGGTCCGATTCTGGTCTGACCTAGTCGGACTGATCTGACCTGGACCACTGGGATCAGCCCTAATGGGATGGTCCTGGTCTGGTCTACCGGGCCGCCAGCCCGGCCCGTTGGACTGCCCTGGTCCAGCCCGCTAGACCGCGAGTCCGGCCTGCTAGACCACTTGGGTCTGGCCTGCTGGATTGCTTAGGGCGGTCTGCCTTCTCCGTCCCATCCCACTACTATGGACTGGTTCGGTCTCCATCGGGCGCGGTAATGGCTGCATCTCCTCCGTGTCACATGGCTGACAGTTTTCTGACCGCCTCCCCTTCACGTGGTCCCATGAACCACGTGTTTTCACCGACCTGCTACCAGGCCACATGTCTCCCATCCTAACATAGATCCCCACTAGTTTTGCAGTTTCACACTGCCTTGACCAAATGAATGTTTCCACCTCCAATGCAGTGCACCGTCGGTGCTGGCGAGCCGGCAGTTTCTTTTTCCGGCCACTAGACTTGCTCTGGTGGTCCGTTATTTGAGCCAGAGGGTCCACTACATTCTTCAGGTTTTCATCTTCATTGTAATTTTTCCCAAGTTCTCTCTTCATCGATTTGGGGGTCTGGCCATGTTTGGAAACTCCCAAAAATAATCTAATGTGACCACAGGGGTCTGTCGGCAAAGAATGCATGGGGGAGAGGGGATCAAAAGAAACACCCAAATTAATGAACGTTGGCCTTGTTTTTTTCCTTCATTCGTCGCGTTATAAAATGGGAAGATATCAAATGATCACAAGTTGTATTCCACTTTCTTTAATCCCCACATTCCAAAATCCCATCCCACGTATGCGACCGATCTACAGGTCAACCTTTTCATGGTTTGGCCACATTCTTCACTCCAAACAAATAACAGGGATGGGAAATATCCACATAGAATTAAACCCCTTACATAAAGGCTGGATCATTCGATGGAAAATTTCAGAGTCGCACCATCATCGTTCATTGTTTCTCGATCCTCAATTCATAGTTTGTGGATATTTTTCATTCATCGTTCTCCAACAAAAATCTTCTATCTTTTTCTAACAACCACGTATTCGATTAATCCATTAAAAGGAGGAAATTTGTTTTAGCTTTTCTATTACGCTGACTCGCAGTATCATTACGTTGTTTTATTTATGAAATGGTGTTTCTCTTACACTTCAGTTTCAGATTCATTACATAGTTTCATTTATGAAATGAAACAACCAATGTGATGTTGATTTACTACGAAATAATTTGGAATAAAATAAACTTTTTAAGTTTATTTTATTCTTATTTTAAAATGCATGAGGATAAAAAATTTCCCTCAACCTATGTCGGTCGAGGTTAGGTCCTTTATTAGGTAATTTTGTCATTTCGGATGCAACGGTGCCCTCATATTTTTAATCCTAGAACCCATTTATAAGCTTCCAAAACCCAAGCATGCATGTTATTTTAAATAAACTTAACATGTTCAAACACTTATTCTGGGCTCACTGGGCCTCAAAATCAAGTGTCCTCTAAGCGCCTGGTCTCAAAATAATCCCATATAATTAAAAAAAATACATGGAATTTCCTGGACAATACATTCATTGTCCTGCTAAAATTATTACCATACATAACATTTACAATATAAAACATAAAAATTTATTTAATTCCTTCTTATCTAGTTTCTTATTGGCCCTTGAATTATCCTTAGTACATGTAATCACCTGAGGATATGCATCATAAAGGGGTGAGATAAAATCATAATAAAAGGATAGATAATGAAATGAAACAATATAACATGGGGTGAGCATAATAATAACATCAACATCATAATCATGAGGGTAATCATTATATAATGGAATGGAATGTGGAAATACATAAAAATGAAACATAATGTCATAGTGGTAAACTACCGCACATAGTTGTGAAAAAAGATAGCATTATGTTCACAAATATTTAACTTTATCTCATGAGTTTCTTCACATTAACCAATTCATTGGATTATTGTATAATTATGGGTGCCCCTATCACATCATAATATTTACATTGTGCTAAATAATTTCGGGTGCACCTGTCACATCACAACATTTATATTTTCAGGCACGCCACATAGAACATATATCAATCTTGAACATATAATGACCCATGGAAAGGAATGTCCTTCATTTAATAATTATACATTCATAAAATTTGGGTTACTAAATGAAATAGGGAGTAACATACTTGATATAATAATCATTAACCTAGAGTGAAGAAGAGACAATCTCAGGAAGTAAAAGGTGTATTTTTTTAAGAAGAGTTCTTTTTGGAAAACATTATGTTTTACATAAACTCAAGATAAAAACATGTATATTGCAGAATAAAAAATATAATTATGATGAAATGATATTTAAGTAATATCCATACTAAAAATGGGGTGAAAGATGGAAATCCCAAAAAAATAGAGTTGGGTTCGAGAATTCCCCTTACCATGTGTCTGAATGATTTATTCACGTTAATGTCTTATATAATCATATGATATTCATTGATTATAAAATAAATAACCTTTTATAAATTAATTATATTAATTATAGTTTTATTGAAATAATTTATGGGATTTTTGATGAGTTATAGAGTTTAATTTCATCGTTCGGGAGCATACATCTTCATTGTTTTCATGATCGGTTTACTTGTATACAAGAATGGATCACATGAGCCTCAGCCTAGTTGGTGAGGTCTCCTTAAGTGAATCCATGAGAACTAGGTTCAAAACCAGGTAGATGAATATTTCTGGGGGTACTTTAGCAGACTGTTCATTGTGCGGGTACTGTAGCAGAAATGTACACTGTGTAGGTATTGTAGCAGACTGTGCACTGTGGGGGTACTGTAGTGGGCACTATAGCAGGTACTATTCAGTGATATAGTAGCTGGAACTATTCACCTTGGGCCATCAGTTTGTTCTTGGAGTCATTAAGGCTTTTGGGCCACCCAGGCCTTCGGGTCAGTAGGGCTTTCGGGCCACCTTTAAGGCCTTCGGGTCACCTCAAGGCCTTCGGGCCACATGCAGTTTCCCCAGATAGAATCTACAAAAAAGGAGGATCCCTAAAAGAGGATTTAGATCAGGTGAACTCACCAGAGTATAGCCAAATGGATTGTCATAATGAGAGGGCATGGCTAGGCCATCGGGACCAGCCTGTGCTTCCATGGAAAACCTAGCCAGATGGCCATGCGAAGGTGGAGAGCTACTATCATAATACTGATGCTAGGGAGGGGCACTTTTGTGTAGATAGTCTAGTTGAATTCCCTAATACCTTCAGGTCATTTAATCTCCTAAGCCTATGGGCCTTGTAATCTCTGAGCCTATGGGCCTTGTAAGGTTTCCCCCTCATCCCTTGAAAGGGGGGTTATCAAAAATCAATAAAAAAGAACGCCTCCGAGCCATTCGGACATGAATCTAAGTTCGTTTAAAATGTGGATAAATATCAAAAAAAAATTATTATATTTTATTAATAATATTCCTAAATTTTAAATGATCTTTTAATTAATTTGGTCATATGGTGTGAGGATGAATCTTTAGATAAAATTTAATGATGACCATTTTCTTGTTAATTTTGGCGGTTTTTCGATCACAGCGGAGTCATTTTGTTTTATCATTTAGTATTATAAATAAATTTTTGTTAAATAACATAAATATGGTTATAAAATATGCTTTAAAAATGTTTTAAACCATTAAATTTTTTTATTAACATCCTTTAATGTGTTTGAGGAAAATGAAAGTGCATCTCCCACGATGTTGGTAAATTGACACATCACGGGTGACGATTTAATTTTTATAATAAACTAGTGAGGGGGATGAATTTAATGGTTAATCTTCCATTAACATGATATAATTACATAATATTAAACATACTGGAGTTATCATTCCATTTTTATTAAGTGAGGTGAGGAGAGAATAAGAAATGAAAAAGAAATTGAAAGGAAATTAAAAGAAAGAGAGAGAGGATTTACCTATTGAATTTATCATCCTTGAGAACCTCCTTAGGAAATGTTTTTTGGTCTTTTTATGAGAAAAAGAGATCTTGGATGTAAGGGATGGACTAGGGAAGAGTATTATGTAGAATTCAGGCAAGGCTAAAAGCTTGAGAGGTTTGAGGAGAAGGGGGTGTGAGGGGTGGTATTTATAGTGGAGGGGGGTCTTTTCTCATTATTTTAATCATTAGTTTATTATTTTTATCTATACAAGAAATAGTGAGGAATATTGTGACTAAATACATTAATTAGTGTATGTGAGTTCTAACAAATGGTCACTTACATCTTCAATGACTCAAAAATTCAGGTTTTTAGCATTTATAGTAAATTGCCATATTTTCCTATTCACAAATGATTCATGTATTTTAGAAAAATCCAAAAAAATTCACCCTAACCATTTTTTTACATGTAGAATTAGAAAATGAACTCCATTTTATGAAAATAATTTTCTAAATATGATTAATTTAACTTTTAATTAAAATCATCATTTACTTGGAAAATAAGGATTTTTAAATTACAATTGATTTTATAACACTTTGAAAAATTACTTAAGGTCTCATAAAATTATATTAAAATCATAAGACGTAAAAATATTAATTTATGAATACATTTTATGAAAATAAATTTTATATTAAATTATTAAATTAATCATAAAAATGTAATTAAATATTTATGACTTATAGAAATACCAACACTTAATTAATAATTATGAAAATATTTACTTACTTATATTATGATATAAATATATCATATTTTCACTTATAATATCTGTACATTTTATTTATACCTTCATGGGTCAGGATACTATTCATTTTTCTAGTTTATTATTCATAAGTTTCATATTACTATTCCCAAGGTCAAGTTACTATTCCATTAGTATAGGTTCCTTAACTTCTATAAATACTTATTATTTCATTAATTTATCATTTATAAAGCCTGTATATTATTCTATAAGTGTTTATACCATGATTATAAGAAGGTTTTTTATATAGATAAAACTTTGGGTCGTTACATTCTTTCCCCTTTAGAAATTTCTCCCTCCAAATTTCATTTTACATAAACAGGTTAGGGTACTTCCCCTTCATTGCCTCCCCCTATTCCCAAGTCAATAATTCATACTTATGGTTCCTCAAAAACATTTTTATAAGGTGGCCCATCTTATTACATAGAAAACTATCTCTAATTTCCATAATCTTTACTCAGTGATCCTTGTAAGAGATATCATCTTCCAGGTATACCACCTCTCAATTTAGTACATGTGAGGGATCTGTAATGTACTTCTTCAAGAGTGATACGTGAAACACAACATGGACATGATACATATTCAGTGGAAGTGAAATCTGATATTTCATATCTCTTATGAGATCAAGGATCTCAAATGGGACAATGTACCTTGGTCTTATCTCCCCTTTCTTTCAAAACTGCATGAATCTATTCCATGGTGACATTCAAAGGAATAATTTATCTCCAATAGCGAACTCCAATTCCTTTCGACAGTTTTCAATATGGCTCTTTTTTTGATTTTGAGAATCTATGATATATTTTTGGATAGCTTGAACCTTCTCTATCATTTCTTGCACAAGATCATGTCCAATTAGCATCCTTTCACAAACATCATCCCAACATGTTATATTTCTACATGTCTTTCCATATAGATCTTCATATGAATCCATCTAAATACTCTACTAGAAGGTATTATTGTATTAGAACTCAACTAATGGGAGATGTTTATCCCATGTACCGTTTAATTATAAAGAGAAGGACCTTATAATCTTCTAGAATCTGAATAGTTATTTCAGATTGGCCATCAGTTTAGGGGTGATGGACTATGTGGTAATTTAATTCCATACTCAAAACATATTGAAGACTCTTTCAGAATTTAGATGTGAACCTGGGATCATGATTTGAGATAATCGATAGTGGAACTCCATGTAGCCTAACCACTTTCTTCACATATATCTTTTCATGTTTTTTAAGTGATAGGTCTTCTCGAGCAGAGATAAAGGGGGCATCCTTGGTGAGTCAATCCACCACAACCCATACCGCATTATTTCCTTTGGGTTTCTTCAGAAGACCCATGAAAAATCCCATAGTGACATTATCCCATTTCTATATTGGTATAGCCAATGGTTTCATCATTCCTTTGGACTTATGTCACTCTACCTTAACTTTCTGATATATCAAGCACCTTGAGATATACTCAGAAATCTCCTTCTTCATGTTATCCCACTAGAAGAATTATGGGATATCATGGTACATCTTGGTACTCCCGATATGGATAGAGAAAGTTTATCTATGTACATTTTCCAATATCTCCTTATTTATCCCAGGTGATGAAGTCACACAAATCCTCATTCCAAACTAAATCACACCATCATCATCGATATGGAATTCATGTAGTTTCTCTTCCTTCACTCTATTCACCTTATTTTGTAACTCTGAATCATCCCTTTGTTCCTCTTTAATATTATATTGTATATATGGTTGGGAATTAAATTGGTATAGGTAGGATTTAATCACTACTGTTATAATTTCTAAATCTATATTTTGCATATCCATTAAGACATGGGCTTTCTCAATCTGCAACATTGATAGAGGAGCAGTTTCTTATCTTCTTAGAGCATCAGCTACCTTCTTCGCCTTTGCAGGATAATAGTGAATAGATTAATATTATTACTTTATTATCTCTAAACATATCCATTGACTAATTTTGAGATCTTTTTTAAATATAAATTTTGTCTCTTATGGCCACTATATATGTCACAATTCTTACTATACATGTAGTATCTCCATATTTTCATGGAAAAATCATAGATGCTAGCTCTAGATCATGAATCATGTAGTTCTTCTCATGTATCTTCAAATTTTAGGAGGAATATTATATCACTTTATAATTTTTCATGAGTACACAACCCAAAACTTTTTTTGAAGAACCAATGTATATCACAAAACTTTATCTACTTCTCAGTAATTTGAGTACAAGTGCAGTGATCATACTTCTCTCTAGCCTCTTGAAACTTTCCTCACACTCTTCCTCCCATACATACTTTACCCCTTTCCTTGTTATCTTAGTTAGTGGGCTTAAAAATCATGAGATATTTCTCAAAACACGTCGATATTACCCTTCTAAGGCAAGAAAACTACGGATTTCTATGATACTAGAGAGTCTAGGCCATTCCTTAATCACCTTTGTTTTTCAGGGTTCCAAATAAATTCCTTCACTTGGGATCACATGTCCCGAGAATGTGACTTGCTAAATCTGAAATTCACACTTTCTAAACTTGGAAAAAAAACTTATCCTTGCATAATTTCACTAACACAATCCTTATATGTTCTTCATATTCATCTTTTCTCTGGGAGTAGATGATAATATCATTGATAAACACTACAAAATAAATTTGGATGTAATGTCTAAAAGCTCTATTCATCAAATTCATTAAGATTGAAGGGGAATTCATAATTTCGAAGGGAATTACCAAAAACTTATAGTGACCATAACTTATACAGAAAGTAGTCTTCTGAATATCTTCCTTCTTCACCATTAGCTGATTATACCCAGAATTAAAATCCACCTTTGAGAAGTATTTTCCTCCTTGTAACTGATCGAACAAGTCATAAATCCTTGGAAGAGGATACTTGTTCTTTATAGTGATCTTTTTGAGTTCCTGATAATCAAAACACAACCACATTGATCCACCCTTATTCTTGATAAAGAGCACTGGAGCACCCCAAGGTGATTCACTAGGGAATATGAACCCTTTTTCTAAATGATCTTATAGTTGCTTCTTTAACTACTCCAGTTTGGTAGGATCCGTCCTATATATAAACATTAAGATAGGAGTATCTATGGGAATGATTTATATTAATAACTCAACC
The DNA here is from genome assembly GCA_963277665.1 of Viscum album. Lineage (NCBI taxonomy): Eukaryota > Viridiplantae > Streptophyta > Magnoliopsida > Santalales > Viscaceae > Viscum > Viscum album. The sequence goes on along the minus strand of OY728120.1, from coordinate 1,252,931,873 downwards.
TCACGGTCCAGGGGGGAGTCCGGGTAACTCTTAAGGAAATACATCATTGTATTCCATGATAATGAGAATTTAACCTAGGTTGATAACTTCCATTGAATCAAACATTAGAGGGAGGTATTCTTCTTCACAGAGAATAAACACCCAAAACATTAATGTATTTTCAAAAGGATAGTCAGAATATTTCATGCATTTGTAGAGGATAATAGGATGGTTTTGAATATTAAAAGATATTTCCTTTTCCTGACATTTGATATGTTCTTTATATAACAAGATCCAATCCATCCCTAGTATAGAATCAAATTCCACCAAGAGAAGTATTATGACTTTCACTAAAACAATCTTCCCACATGCACCAATAAGAGAAGAGTCCTTAAATTTTATTAAAATGATTTCACCACTTTTTGTTTTTAGAGATATCTATACTTCAAGGTTTTCATGTTTTGATTCAATTGTTCTACCAAATGTGAAAGATATAAAGTAATGTGTAGAAAAAGAATCAAATAATACTTTTTCCACTATTGAGTGAATGGGAAGTGTAACTTGTACTAATTAATTTTATTTCTCCACTTATGAAGTTTTTATGTCTTAAACCTTCCCTTGATCCTTTGTATTTTTTGGATGATGATGCTAATTACCCTCAAGAACATGGGGTTTTGTGCACAGGATTGCATAGTTCTCTTTCTCTCTACTTTTGTAGCATTGGACCATGGGTGGTTATCTCCTTTACTCCACCACATTTTCCTACTTATTTATGACTTTTCTAATTTCATGAGCTTAGTGTCCTCTCCCACACTAGAAGAATTTCCTCATCCCTTTGAGTTAGTTCCCATGATCCTTATTCCCACATTTTGGACATGTGGGTGATTGAGTTTTCTTTCAACCTTTATCATCAGATCCTCCATCTTGAAACTCCATCTTTCATTTATTATCACCATATCCATGGTACTATTAACCAAAATCCATAACCAATTTGAGATCACATCAAACAACTTCTTCATAAATCCCAAATTCTCAAATTTCTAGAGCCTTTCAAAGGTTTGGTTTTAAACCACTAAATAATCATTCAATTTTTCTATCATTTTTTATAATAAAACTCGAAGAATACCTTGAAAGCATTGTGAAAGTTTCTTCATAGGACATGATAGATTCCCCTTCCTTCTGATTCATCTCTATGAATTCTCTCTCTATATATGTTATATGAGTTATAGTGAAATACTTTTTAAGAAACATTATCTTAAAGTCTTCCCACTCCATCTCTTCAATTTCATTCTTCATCTTTGTGTTATTAATCAAATCCCACCATTGATCGACCTCTCCATCTAGAAGATGAACAGTGAGATTCAACTTCTCTAACCTATAATAGTGGATAAAAATGATCTCCACATTGAGTTGATGCACTGTTTCTCAACTAGTGGATCAGAAGACCCACTATATATGTCAGTGGTCGTTGCAGCATAAAACACTTGATAGCTAGTTTCTCCCTCTTATGTGTAGTTGGATGTTCCACATTAATCAGGTTGTTGATCATAACCATAGATAGTTGGGTAATAATCACCATGAAATTTTGAACTCCACCTCCCAAGTAATTGGGGATGTCGTTTGGGAAATCACTGCATTGTCCCTTGCATGGGTTTTTGTCCCTATTTTTTTGGGTTCCCACCATTTTATAAAATAGAAAAGGTTAGAACAAAACATAAGTCAGCAAGTCATGAAGAAACATTATTCCTCTATGCATTTAAGACTAAATTAATATCTTATGGGATCCCTGTGTTTAGAATTTTCTAAAACAATGCTTCTTGGGTGATCATTTATACTTAGTCTCATAATAAGGGTTTTTACTAAGGTTCTCTAATCCTAATTCCTAAATTAACTAAACTCTCCTCTAATACCAACTATAGTGACCCTGATTTATCATACATATCTTATAAAATTATTTTAAATAAAAATGACATAAAATAATCATACCAATTGGATCCAATGGTTTAGTGTAATAGGAAAATTAGGACCATACATAACATTTAAAAAATAAAACATAATTTTTTTTAATTCCTTCTTCTCTAGCTTCTTATTGGACCTTGAATTATACTTAGTACATGTAATCACTAGAGGATATACATACAAAATGGATGATCTAAAATCCCATTAAGAGGATAAATAAGAACATGAAACAATATAACATGGGGTGAGAATAATCATAACATCATCATCATCATTATCATGAGAGGAATCATTATATATTGGAATTGAATGTGTAAATACATAAAAATGAAACATCATGCCTTAGTGGTAAACTACCACACATTGTTGTGAACAAATCTAGAATCATGTTCACACATATTTAACTTTATATCATGAGGTTATTCACATTACCCAATTCATTTTAGTTCTATATAATTATGGGTTCACTCATCACATCATAACATTTACATTGCTCTATATAATTCTAAGCGCACTCGCCACATCACAACATTTACATTATCATGCATGCCACATAGAACATATATCAATCCTGAACATATAATCACCCATTAAAATTAATGGGTTTAATTTCATAAGAATAAATTCATAAAATTTGGTTTATTAAATTAAATAGGCAGTAACATACTTGATATAAGAATCATCAACCTTGAGTGAAAAACAAACACTCTCGAGAAGTAAAAGGTGCATTTTTTTAAGACTAGTTCTTTTGGAAAACATTTTGTTTGTCATAAACTCGAGTATAAAACATATATATCCCAAAATAGGTAATATAATTATTAATAAGTTATATTTTAGGAATATCCATACTTTAAATGGGGTGAAAGAGGGAAAACTCTAAGAAATAGAGTTGGGTTCGAGAATTCCCCTCACCTTCTGTATGGATCCTTTCTTCACTTTAATGTCCTATATAATCATATTAGATTAATTAATTTACAAATAAATAACCTTTTATAAATTAATTAGATTCATTACGGTTTAATTCAGTTCATTTATGTGATTTTCGATGAGTTATAGAGTTTAATTTCATCATTCGAAAGCATTTGTTTTCATGGTTTTCATGATCGGTTCACTTGTATACGTGAATAGATGTTCATATAAAATGTGGATAAATATATATAATTGTTATTAAATTTGATTAATTATATTAAATAATTTTAAATTGTCTAGTAAAAAGGTTTTTTATATGGTATGAGGATGAATCATTAGATAAAATTTAATGATGATCATTTTAAGTTAATTTTGGAGGTTTTTCGATTAGAACAAACTCGTTTTGATTTATCATTTAGTATTATGTATAAATGTTAGTTTCATAAAATAAATATGGTTATAAAATAAAATTTAAAATATTTTTTAAACCATAAAATTGTCATATTAATATCCTTGAAGGTTTTAGAGTGAAATGAAATTGCATCGCCCACGATGTCGGTAAATTGTCACTTCACAGGAGATGATTTCATTTTTTGTAATAAAAAAGTGAGAGATATGAGTTTAATTATGAATCTTACAGTAACATTATATAATTACATAATATAAAACATTATGGAGTTATCTTTAAATTTGGATGAAGGGATGTGAGGATCCAATAATAAATTAAATGAAATTGAAAGGAAATTAAAGCAAAGAGAGAGAGGATTTACCTGTTGAATTTATCCTCCTTGAGAACCTCCTTAGGGATTTTTTTTGGTATTTTTATGAGAAAAATAGCTCATGGATGTGGGGGAGGAACTAGGTAAGAATATTTCTTAGAATTTAGGCAAGGTTAAAATCTTGAGAGGTGTGAGGAGAAGGGGCTATGATGGGTGGTATTTATAGTGGAGGGGGGACTTTCTCATTATTTTAATCATTAGTTTAGTATTTTTCTCTAGACAAGAAATATTGAGGAATATTTTGACTAAATAAATTAATTAGTGTATGTGAGTTCTATACAAGGTTCACTTACATCTTCCATGACTCAAAAATTCTGGTTTTTAGCATTTATCATAAATTATCGTATTTTTCTATTCACCAAAGATTCAAGAATTTTAGAAAAATCCCAAAAACTCTCCCTAACCATTTTTTGAAATGTAGAATTAAAAAATTAAATCCATTTTATGAAAATAATTTCATAAATATGTTTAATTTAACTTTTAATTAAAATCATCATTTACTTGGAAAATACAGATTTTAAAATTATAATTGATTTTATAATACTATTAAAAATTAATTAAGGCCGCATAAAATTATCTTAAAATAATAAGAAATCGAAATATTAATTTATTAATACATTTTATGAAAATAAATTTTATATTAAATTATTAAATTAATCATAAAAATGTAATTAAATATTTATGACTTCTAAAAATACCGACACTAAATTAATAATTTTGAAAATAATTACTTACTTATAATATGATATAATTATACCATATTTTCTCTTATAAGATCGATAAGTTTTATTTATAATTTCATGGGTCAGGATACTATTCATTTGGTTGGTTTACAATTCATATGTTTTGTATTACTATTCTTAAGGTCTTGTTACTTCTCCAACAGTATAGGTTCCTTAACTTCTATAAATACTTCTGATTTCATTCATTTAACATTTATAAAGCATGTATTGTGCTCTCTAAATGTTTATACCATTATTATAAGAAGGGTTTTGCTATAGATAAAACTTTGGGTCGATACATTCTTCGCCCTTTTGAAATTTCTCCCTCCAAATTTCACTTTACATAAACGGGCGAGGGTACTTCTCCTTAATCGCCTCCTCCAGTTACCAAGTAAATAATTCAAACTTATGGTTCTTCCAAAACATTTTTATTAGGTGGGTTTTCTTGTTTCATAGAACCTTATCTCTCATGTTCGTAATATTTACTCAATGGTCCTTTTAAGAGAGATCATCTTCCAGCTATACCACCTCTAAGTTCAGTACATGTGAGGGACTTGTTATGTACTTCCTCAAGAGTGATACATGAAACACATCATGAACATTAGACATATTCTATGTAAGTGAAATATAATATATCATAGATCCTATGATATCAAGGATCCTAAAGGGTACAATGTACCTTGGTCTTATCTTCCCTTTCTTTCCAAACTACATGACTCTATTCCATGGTTTCATTCAAAGGAATAATTTATCTCCAATATTGATCTCCAAGTCCTAAGAAGATTTTTAATATAGCTCTTTTTATGAATTTGAGAATATTTTATATTTCTCTGGATATCTTGAACCTTCTATATCATTTCTTTTAAAAGATAATTTCCAATTAGATTCCTTTCACTATATTCATCCCAATAGGATAGAGTTTTGCATGTATTTCTACACAGATCTTCTTATGGAGCCATCAAAATACTTGATTATAAGCTATTATTATATTAGAACTCAACCAATGGGATATGTTTATCCCATATACCTTTGAATTATAAAGGGAAGGATCTTAGAATTTTTAAGAATATAAGTAGTCCTTTCAGATTGGACATTAGTTTGGGGGTGATATACTATGGTGAAATTTAATTCAGTACTCAAAACATGTTGAAGACTCCAATAGAATTTAGATGTGAACCTAGGATCATGATTTGAGACAATCAAAAGTGGAACTCAATGTAGTCTCACCAATTCATTCACTTTTAGATTATCATGTTTTTCAAGTGATGGGTGTTCCCAAATAGAGATAAAGTGGGCATCCTTAGTGAGTTGATCCACCACAACCTATATAGAATTATTTCCTTTGGATTTCTTTGGAAGACCCATGACAAAGTCTACAGTGACATTCTCACATTTCCACATGGTTATAGGAAATGGTTTCATCATCCCTTTTTACTTCTGTCGCTCTAATTTAACTTGCTGATATATCAAGCACCTTGAAATATACTCAAAAATATCCTTCTTCATGTTGTACCACTAGAAGTGTTATGGGATATCACAGTACATCTTGGTACATCTGAGATGGATAGAGAAGGTTGAGCTATGCGCATTTTACAATATTTCCTTATTTATCCCAGGTGATGAAGGAACACAAATCCCCATTCCATACTAAATTGCAACATCATCGTTGATATAGAAATCTTGTAGTTTCCTTTCCTTCACTCTATTCACCTTCTTTTGTAACTCTGAATCATCCCTTTGTGCATCTTTAATAATCTCTTAGATAGATGGATGGTAATTCATTTGGGAAAGGTAGGATGTATTCCCTACTATTATAATTTATAAATCCATATTTTCTATATCCATTAATGTATGGTCTTTCTCAATTCACAACATGGATAGAGGAGTATTTTCTTTTCTACTTAGAGAATCAGCTACATTGTTCACATTTCCAGGATGATAGTGAATTGAGTAATATTAGTCCTTGATTAGTTCGAAAAATATCCTTTGAAGAATTTTGATCTCATTTTGTTTTAATATAAATTTAGTCTCTTGTGGTCAGTATATATGTCACACTTCTCACCATAGAGGTAGTGTCTCCATATTTTCATGGAAAAAATCACAGCTGCTAGCTCCAGATAATGCATCAGGTAGTTCTTCTCATGGATCTTTGACTTTCGTGAGACTTAGGCTATCACTTTATTATTTTTCATGAGTACAAAACCCAAACCATTCTTTAAATCATCACTAAATACCACAAAACGTTATTCACTTCTTAGTAATGTGAGTATAAGTGCAGTGATCAGCCTTCTATTTAGCTTCTTGAAACCTTCGTCACACTCTTTCGTCCATACATACTTTACCCATTTCTTTGTCATATTAGTTAGCTGGCTTGAAAATTGTGAGAAAATTCCCAAAAAAACGTCTATAATACCCTAATAAGGCAAGAAAACTATAGATTTCCTGGATACTAGAGAGTATAGGCCATTCCTTAATCACCTTTGTTTTTAAAGGTTGCACAGAAATTCCCTCACTTGTGATCACATGTCCCAAGAATGTGACTTTCTGCATCCGAAAGTCACACTTCCCAAACATGGAATACAACTACTCTTTTCATAATGTCACTAACACAATCCTTATATGTTCTTCATGTTCCTCTTTTATCTTGGAGTAAATGAGAATATCATCGATAAAATCTTCCACAAATTTGTCAAGGTAATTTCTAAAGACTCTATTCATCAAATCCATGAATATTGAAGGGGCATTAGTAAGTACAAAGGGCATCACCAGAAACTCATAGTTTCCCATAACTTATATGGAAATTAGTTTTCTGAATATCTTCCTTCTTCACCTTTAGCTAATGATATCCATAATTAAGATCCACCTTTGAGAAGTACTAATCTCCTCGTAACTGATCGTACAAGTCATCAGTCCATGGAAAATGATACATGTTCTTTATAGCGATCTGGTTCAGTTCCTGATAATCGATACACAACCACATTGACCCACCCTTATTCTTGATAAAGTGCACTCGATCACTCCAAGGTGATGTACTAGGTCATATGAACCCTTTTTTCAAATGATCCTGTAGTTTCTTCTCTAACTCCTCCAGTTTGGTAGGATCCATCCTATATAAAAACATTGATATATGAGTAGCTCTGGGTATGATTTATATTAATAACTAAACCACATGGTTCAGGGGAGTTTGGGAAACTCTTTAGGAAATACATTACTGTATTCCCTCACAATGGGAATTTTCCCAAGGTTGATAACATCCTTTGACTAAAACATTTGAGAGAGGTATTCTTCTTTACAATGAATCAACACACACACTATTAAAGGATTTTTAAAAGGATATTCATGATCTTATGTGCATTTGTAGTGGATAATTGGATGGTTTGGAATATGAAAAGATGTTTCAATTTCCCAAAATTTGATATGTGATCTATATAATTAGAGCCAATCCATCCCCATTATAGAATCAAATTCCACCAAGGGAATTATTATGAGATTCAATGAAATAATCTTCCCACAAACACCAATAAGATAAGAGTCCAACAATTTGATTACAATTATTTCACCACTTGGTGTTTTTAAAAATATATATACTTAAAGGTTTTCAAGTTTTGATTTAATAGTTATACTGAATGTTCAAGATATAAAGGAATGAGTAGAACCAGAATCAAATAATACTTTTTCTATTCTTGAGTGAATGGGAAGTGTAACTTGTACAACTTCATTTTCTTTCTCCACAAATTCAGTAGTGATGGCATAATTCTTCCCTTTGTTCCTTTTTCTTTTGTGGATGATGATTCTAATTACCCTTGAGAACATGAGGTTTAGTGCACCGGATTTCATAGTGCCCTTGCTTCCTATTGTTGTAGCGTTGGACCATGGGTGGTTATCTTCTTTCCTCTACCACATTTTCCCGTTTCCTCATGTGTTTTTGAAATTCAGGAGGCCGGTGGCCTTCTATCCCACACTTGAATCATTTTGTCATCCTTTTGAGTTAGTTCACATGATCCTTCTTCCCACATTTTAGACATGTGGGTGGTTGAGTTTTCTTTCCACCTTTATCATTAGATCATCCAACTTTAAACTCCATCTTTCGTTTCTTATCACAATATCCATGGGAAAATTCTTCAAACTCCATCTCCACTTTGAGATCACATCGAACAACTTATTCATAACTCTCAAAGTCTCAAATTTCTAGAGTGTTTAAAAGGTGTGGTTTTAAACCACAAAAGAATCTTTCAATTTTTCTGTCATTGTTGATAAAAAAACTAAAAGCATACCTTTCCAGCCTTGTGAAATTTTCTTCATAGTCCATGATATATTCTCCTTCCTTTTTCTTCAGCTCTATGAATTCTCTCTCCATATTTGTTCTCTGTGTTATAGTGAAATACTTGTTAAGAAAAAATATATTAAAGTCTTCCCACTCCATCTCTTAAATTTCATTCTTCATCTTGGTGTTCTAAATAAAATCCCACTATTGATCGACCTCTCCATCTAGAAGATAAATAATGAGATTCAACTTCTCCATCTCAGAATAGTGAAGAACAAAAATATCTTCTCCATTAAGTTAACCCACTATTTCTCAACTAATGGATCAGAAGATCCATTATAGGTCAGTGGTCGTTGCAGCATAAAACACTTGATAGCTAGTTTCTCCCTCTTAGGTGTAGGTGGACATTCCACATTATTCAGGTTATTGATCATAACCAAAGACAGAAGGGTAAGAATCAACATGAAATTTCGAACTCCACCTCCCAAGGAATTGGGGATGTCGTTTGGGAAATCACTTCATTGTCCCTTACATGGGTTGTTTCCCTGATTTTTCTGGGTTCCCAACATTTTTTAAAATAGAAAACATTGGAATAAAACATAAGTCAAAGAGTCATGAAAAAAATTATTCCTTTGTGCATTTAAGTCTAAATTCATATCTTATGGGATCCCTATGTTTATAATTTTCTAAAATAATGCTTCTTGGGTGATCACTTATACATAGTCTCATAATAAGGGTTTTCACTAAGGTTCTCTAATCCTAATTCCCAAATTAACTAAACTTTCCTCTGATACCAACTATAGCGACCCTTCTTTTTCTTACATATCTTATAACATTATTTTAAATAAAAATTACATAAAATAATTATAAAAATTGGATCCAAAGTTTTACTATCTTAGGAAAATTAGGACCATACATAACATTTACAAAATAAAACAGAAAATTTTATTTAATTCCTTCTTCTCTAGCTTCTTATTGGACCTTGAATTCTACTTAGTACATGTAATCACCCGAGGATATAAATTAAAAAGGGATGATCTAAAATCCCAATAAGAGGATATATAATAACATGAAAAAATATAACATGGGGTGAGAATAATCATAACATCATCATCATATTCATGAGAGGAATCATTATATAATGTCATGGAATGTAGAAATGCATAAAAATGAAACATCTTGTCTTAGTGGTAAACTACCACACATTGTTGTGAACAAAGCTAGCAACATGTTCATGCATATTTAACTTTTTCTAATGATGTTAATAACATTACCCAATTCACTGTAGTGATATATAATTATGGGTGCACTCATCACATCATAACATTTACATTGCGCTATATAATTCTAAGCGCACTCCTCACATCAAAACATTTACATTATCATGCATGCCACATAAAACATATATCAATAATTAATATATAATAACCCATGGAAAGGAATGGGTTTAATTTCATAATAATAAATTCATAAACTATGGTTTACCAAATTAAATAGTGAGTAACATACTTGATATAAGAACCGTCAACCTTGAGTGAAGAAGATACGATCTCGATAAGTAAAAGGTGTGTTTTTTTAAGACTAGTTCTTTTAGAAAACATTGTGTTTTTCATAAACTAATTTAAAAAACATGTATATCTCAAAATAGGTAGGATAATTATGAATAAATTATATTTTAGGAATATCCATAATGAAAATGGTGTGAAAGAGGGAAACACAAAGAAAGATAGTTGGGTTCGAGAATTCCCCTTACCTTGTGTATGAATCCATTCTACACTTTAATGTCCTGTATAATCAGATTAGATTAATTAATTTAAAAATAAATAACCTTTTATAACATAATTATATTTATTATGGATTTATTGAGTTCATTTATGGGCTTTTATATGAGTTATAGAGTTTAATTTCATCATTCGGGAGCATTTGTTTTCATGGTTTTCATGATTGGTTTACTTGTATACATGAATGGATGTTCTTTTAAAATGTGGATAAATATCTAGAATTGTTATTATATGTTATTAATTATATTAAATAATTTTAAATGATCTTTTAAAGAATTTGGTTGTATGGTATGAGGATGAATCAAAAGATAAAATTTAATGACGATCGTTTTATGTTAATTTTGGCGGTTTTTCAATCCGAATGAAATCGTTTTGTTTTATCATTTAGTATTATGTATAAATGTTAGTTACAGAAAATAAATATGGTTATATTATAAATATTAAAATATTTTTTAAACCATTAAATGGTAATATTAACATCCTTGAATGTGTTTGAGGATAATTAAAGTGAATCGCCCATGATGTCGGTAAATTGACACTTCATGAACGACGATTACATTTTTGTAATAAAAGAGTGGGAGAGATGAGTTTAATGATGAATATTATAGTAACATAATATAATTCCATCATATAAAACAATCTGAAGTTATCTTTAAATTTCTATTAATTAACGTGAGGATACCAAAAGAAATTAAATGCAATTGAAAGGAAATTAAAAGAAAGAGAGAGAGGATTTACCTCTTGAATGTATCCTCCTTGAGAACCTCTTTAGGGAAAGTTTTTTGGTCTTTTTAAGAGAAAAAGAGCTCCTGGATTTGGGGTAGGTACAAGGTAAGAATATTTTTTAGGATTTAGGTAAGTCTCAAAGCTGGAGAGGTGTGACGAGAATGGTGTGTGAGGGGTGGTATTTATAGTGGAGGGGGTATTTCCTCATTTTTTTAATCATTAGTTTATTATTTTTCTCAAGATAAGAAATAGTGAGGATTATTATGACTAAATATAGTACATATTAAAAGTATGTTTTAAACAATGGTCACTTACATCATCCATAACTCAAGCATGAATCAAAAATTCATGTTTTTAGCATTTATTGTAAATTATCGTATTTTACTATTCACTAAAAAAAATCGAGTAGTTTGGAAAAATACCAAAAAATCACCCGAACCATTTTTAAAAGTGTATAAATGAAAAATAAACTAAATTTTACGAAAATAATTTTCAAAATATGAGTAGTTTAATTTGTAATTAAAATCATCATTTACATGGAAAATATAGATTTTAAAATTATAATTGATTTTATAACACTTTAAAAAATTAATTGAGGCCTCATAAAATTATCTTAAAATAATAAGATATCAAAATATTAATTTATTAATCCATTTTATGAAATTAAATTTTTTATTTAAATTATTAAATTAATCATAAAATTGTAATTAAATATTTATTACTTATAAAAATACCAACACTTAATTAATAATTTTAAAATATCTACTTAATTATACTATGATATAATTATATCATATTTTCACTTATAACATCCCTAAATTTTATTTATATTTTCATGGGTGGGGATACTATTCATTTGGTCAATTTACAATTCATAAGGGTCGTATTACTATTCATAAGGTCAAGTTATTATTTCATCGATATAGGTTCCTAAACTTCTAGAAATACTTCTTATTTCATTCATTTATCATTTATAAAGCTTATATTGTGTTCCATATGTGTTTATACCATAATAATAAGAAAGTATTTTCTATAGATAAAACATTGGGACATTACAAGTGAGGCATACCTGAGGTTGTGTGGTGACCCGTCTTGGTCATGTGAGGGAGAAATAGGTCGAGAGTGTTATAGAGTGGTTTCATAGGAGGTCATTTATTTTCTTTACTATTTGTAAAAAGGTATATATAAGAATAGGATGTTTCAGGGCTTGGTAATGAGCTCGTTCAAAAGAGTATCTCACCCATGTGTGGAGGAAAACCAAATTTTCTAGGAATAGGATTGTTATTATTAAATATCTCTTGTTACAGTTGTGATGTTATTTTACCTTAGGTCATACACTTGTTTTGTGATGTTAGTGATTTATGATATTTTACTCATGGTCCAATATGGAACTTGGTGAGTATGCATGAATTATTGTAGGTACATAGGGAACTATGATAACATTCATCACTCATGTTAGGGTTATATTTAATGCATATGAAATATATACATGTCTAAATTTTACATTAAACTCCATTACATGTCTAATAAAATGAATAAAATTAATTTTTTATATCATGTTAATTCACTTGTTAAAAAAATATTTTAAGTGACCTTATATCTATGGTTATCATGTGTCCCTTATTTTTCCTTGTGAGTTTGAATTTGTGCCTTGTGATCTGTGGAGTGTGTTGATCATTGTATAAAAATGCTTCTGCATCATCCTCTGATTGAAAATCAGGACATTTTTAATGAGAAAAAAACCCATTTAGTATATCCATAAACTCTTGTGAATTAAATGAATTTGATGGATGATCATATCCATGATAATTTCCTACTGGTTATGAAATCCATAGAGAGGGATACTAAAAGAGTCATCTCTTTTATGTATAGTATTCCAAGGGAGTTACAAATCTTATACCCATCCATATTCATTAGGGAGGGAGGACCTCAATCAGTAGTGTTCTGGATCAAGCCCAACCAGATAATATGATGTCACCAGAATCAACCCTTGGAGAGGAGGGTGAATCTTACTGCCTATATGTTATGAGGACCATCCAAGTGATTGTAGGATATTGTAGTGTAGGATGGATAGTAGGAGGCGCTGATATATAAATACTTCAAGAAAAAGTTTTTGACTAACTTCTACTAAGATATGATAAGGGATGAAATGGATTGGGCTTTCATTCACATGATGTGGGGGGTATGTCTGTGATGGACTATTCTGGTCGTTTTACCAACCTACAACATTCTTATTCTTCATTATGTTAGATGATATAGCTAGGGTGAATAATTTCTAGGAAGATATTAGGTATAAAATTAAGTTTCATTTGAATCTATTCTACATTATCAACTTATCTAACATGGTTAATTAGACTCTCATCACCAAATGGAACCTAAAGGAGGCCCCGAGTTGTAGGAATACAATTCCAGTGGGCTGTCCAGGGAGATACTATTCAAAATGTTCATTAAGTACTAATTTAACACAAATTGGATTAGAAAACATCCCTTATAAAAATCCATATTCTCAATTATGGTGATTCAAATAAGAATTAGTTACCTCCAATGGTGGACCTATTTTTAGACATCTTTCCTGGAGAGTTATTCATCTTTCCACCCGAGAGGGGGATCAAGTTCTCTATCGAGTTGGTGCCAAGATCTGAACCTATTTCTATCCTTCCCTACATGATGGAACCTGCAATTTTTTTAGAGTTTAAAGTTTAGATGGGGGATCTAGAATCTAAAGTATTTATACATCCTTGTACCTCACTATGGGGTTCTATTGTGTTATTTTCAAAGAAGTCTGATAAAACCTTATTTTTATGTTTTTATTATCATAGGATGAACTAGTTCATGAACTAGTAACCCATTCTATTCATCAATGATATCTTTGATCATATGGGAGGTTCCAAGATATTATTCAATTTTTAATTTAGGTACGGGTACCATAATGTGAGGGTGATTCCATTTGTTATACCCCGGACTTCTAGTCTTGTAGGATTTCATGATAATCTCATTAAGTCTGATGAACATGATAGCGGTATCCATGGCCTTAATAAATCATATCTTTCATCCATATCTAGATTAGGTTGTGGTTTTCTTTATCTATGACATCTTAGGGTACTCTCAATTTTATATATGATCATTCCCAACAACTTTAAATCATAATGTGTATATCGGTAGAAAATTATCTATACACCAAAATTTATAAATGTCTTTTCTAGAATGACCAATTGAACTTATTTGGTGAAGTTATCTCAAATGATGGAGTGTCAGTGAACCCGAAGAAGGTAGTAGATGTGGTGTCTTAATATTAACCCAATAACATCTTTGATATTCAGAGCTTTATGGGTTTGGAAGTCTATTATCGGTGATTTATCAAGGACTTCTCCCATTTGGTAGTGATGATGTTATTCATGACCAATAAAAGGGTGAATATTTATTGGATATATGCTTATAAAGTGAATTTATAAGAACTGAATAGCATTTAACCTTGTCACTGATCTTGAACTTACACTAGCTAGTTAGGGAGTATAACATCCATTAAGATGCATCATGAGTTATTCTCAGAGCAATTCTGATGATGGAGAATCAAGTGGTTTCTTATAGATCCAAAATAGTTGGGGATGCATGAACATAGTTTTCCCACTCATTATTTATAGTTATCTATGATTATACATGCTCTGATATGTTAGAGGACTTTTCCTTTTGAAAATTGGTTCATGGTATAAAGAGATTAAAATATCCTAAAGTACATATTTTTTAAGCAGTAAATGAACCTTCTGTAGAGGAGGTGAGTCAAGTATACAAATTCTTTCAACTTTGAGTTGGTATATACTCTTGGAAAGATAAATTTCATTTTCGACTCCTTAAGAAAGAAGATATATACTCAGTCAATAAGGGAATATTTTGATGAGTTATAACTTATGGTTCTATTATAGATATACATTTGGATTCTCAAGAGTCTTATGGGAAATAAGCTTTGATGTCGGACTCTATTGTTCCCATGATTATGAATTGGAACAATAGAAGAATGTTACATGATCTAGAGGGTTTGGCCCTACGGGACAACATATATTATGGGGAGCCAACAACGGGATTGTTCTTTGATGATTAAGAGATTCTCCATGTCCATGGTCGTATTTGGGTTCCTACAAGCATGTTTTAGGAGATTATCATGGAGTTGTATGGTAAGATAATGAAATATTCTCTGAAAAAACCAATATGAAATATAGTATAGTAAAACCTTGAGTTATGAGAAGTTTGTATCCTATGGTAGTACATCATAGTGTAAATTCATACTAATGAATGTTTCACTTATGTCTAAGATCACTTTTATTAATAATATGACATGTTCCCTAATCACTGATCAAAATATTAATCACACACACTTCAAAAACATATAGAGAATAAGAAAAAAAGAACATAGAATTAAAGTGGTTTAGAATTTCATCTACATCAATGGAAGAAAATTATTATCTCTTTCATTTTACCGAAAGTATATGTTTTAGTAACATTGTATCTTAAAAACCTGGTGTTACACTTTTCATAATAAAATTATTATTTTACTTCATATTATTCTATGTTATAGTATTTTTTTCAAAAATGGCCCCACATCCTTTTATAAAGGTTCATAGTCGGTCAGAAATGTAACATTAACCTTTGAAATTTGTGTTCAACTATTAGTTGACTTCTTTGTTCACCTGATACTTCCACTGACTCAATCATCCTAGTTAGTACATATTTCACCATGCTCAAAGACCAATCTAAAATACATTCATTAGATGTTTTCAAACATCTGGGGGTCAAACCCATATGGAAAAGTTTTTACTACCATTTTAAAACCAAGGATCGAGTGAAATTATAGAATCTAACCTTATGATGAGAAAAAAATTGGTGAATATAACATTATATGCTCTGAACAAGGCCTTCACATCCTAATAATCACCCACATGATGACATATTCCAAAAAAAATCTCTGACATCCTTTAACTTTTTTTGGAAAACCAACCCCATCTTCTGTGATTGTTGTAGTGTTCCATATCCCCAAATTTTCATTTTAGTCCCACTAATGTGAAATTTTCCATAATACTTTCTTGACATAACACCTTTGTGAACATGTCAACCAGATATTTCTTGCATGTGATCTTCCAAAGCTCAAACATTTTGTCCTCCAATAGATTCCTGATGAAATAAAATTTAGGTTAATTGTGTTTTTCATGAAATATCATATTCTTGGAATGGTTTATAAAAATATGACTATCACAGAATAGAATTCCTATTTTTGATGATTTTACATGTTCTTTCAACAATCTCATTATGAATATCAACTCCCTCATAGATTCCGTAGCTACAAAATACTCTACATTAGTTGTAAAAAAATCACCATCGGTTGTATCTATCACATCTAGCTGATATTCATTGCCTAAATGGTAAATACCAAAATCATTGTTATTTTATATCTGAAATAATCACTACGAAAATATACATTAATAAGTTATTGTAAAGGATTAGCTTCTATGAAGCATAATTTTTCATCTTCCAATCCTTTCAGGTATCAAATGATCCACTTCACAACTTCTCAGTGCTCCTTCCCAAGGTTAGACATTAAGTGACTTTACCACTCCCACTACAAAGTCAATGTTTGGACATATAAAAACCATCGTATACATCAATATTTCTATAGATGAAGAATATGGTACTTTCACCATGCACCAGGCCACATTTTACATTGAAGGTTCATATACCTTAGATAACATGAAGTATCCAGGAAGGGGAGTCCCAACATATTTACATCTGATCATTAGAAACTTTTAAATGGCCTTTTGAATGTATTCCTTATAGGATGACACCAGAGTACTAGATTTTTTAAACATTTCAATCCTTATCCCTAAAATTTTCTTAGCAGGACCAAGATCATTCATATCAAATATTATAGAAAACTTCTTCTTCAGCTCTTTTATCTACTAAATTTCATGTATTTTCAGTCCATACACATATATTAGGAGAATGATATAAGTTCCTTCATTCCAAAAAATCTGATATAAATTGTGATTGTAGTAAATCATTGTGAATCCTTCCTTTTTCATGAAGTCATAAAACTTATTATTCCACTATCTAGGTTCCTATTTTAATACATATAGACTTCTCTTCAATTTGGAAACAAGTCCCTCCTTATGATTGTCTCAATACCTCTTAGTCTACTTCATGTAGATATACTATTACAAATTGCCATAGATAAAATAATTCTTCATATCCATATACTCCAAGTGTAACCCATTGAGTGCACCAATGATCAATATTATCTGAATTTTATTATTCTTTACTATTGTAGGAAATATTTTTATGAAATTTATTTATTATTTCTATTGAAAACCTTTCAACATAATTCATTCCTTATATCTTCTACTTCCATCATATTCTTCCTTCAAATGGTAGACCCGTTTGTTCACTAATTCTTACTTCCCTTTGGATAGTACAGTCATCTCCCAAGTTCCATTTACCTTTTAGAAATTAATTTCTTCCTCCAAGGATAACTCACACTAATTTGAGTCACTAAGTGTTACTACTTATTTTGGGAATTTAGGTTCCCCCAAACATCTGATAAAAGTAAGAAGTTCATACAAACCCCATACCACCAGACTGGTCATCTGAATTTAGAATATCTTCTTAGAGAAGTTTCAACATTCATCAGTACTTATGTTCTTGGTGCTTGAACATCTTGTGCCCCTGCTACTGACTGTTCTGCTACCGAATCATTTACTCAGACTTATGTAGTTCTCGAGTATTCAGGTATATCAATCATTGTTCAAACCTAGGATGCATTTCATATACTATATAGTATCCTTGGTATATGTGAATTTTTGATGTTTTTATTTAGACCAACTTATAATTTAGTGAATGACCTTTTCTATTTAAATTCTAATTCATCAAAATTCTAATCCTTTCGTAGGATCTTTTCATTGAAGATTACATAATGACTTCTAATGATCTTTATTTGATCATCACTCCACATTAAGTATCCAAATTCATTATTTCCATAGACAATAAAGAAATAGGATTTGGTATTTGCCTCTATATTATCTCCAAAATTTTCATCAACAAGATCATAAGCAATGCAACTAAAGAACTTGAGGTGTGAAACTTCCAATAGCTTATTGGACCAAATTTCTTTAGGTAAAATTTTTCCTACTATATAGGTTGTACTTTTATCATCCAAGTATATTTTAATGTTAATTGATTCATCCCATATGGCCTTGGTAATACACAAATGTACATGCATGCATCAAGAATTTTATTTAAAAATCCAATTCATCCTATCAAACACTCCATTCTGTTATGGTGTTCTAGGTAATACTATCTCAAGCCTAATACCTTTATTTCAATAGAATTTCTTGAAGACTCTACTATTATATTCATCTCCATTATTTGATCTTATACACTACAATTTCCAACCACTTTCCAATTCCACCAAGGCTTTCCACTGTACAATGGAATCAAACACATTCGATTAATTTTTATGAAAAGAAACACAAACCATCATAGTGGAATCCTCAATTAGTGTGAAAAATTATAAATTCCCTCTTTGATATTGAACCGAAGAAGGTATCCTTACATCCATGTGAATGAAATTCAGTTTCCAGGATCTGGGATTCTATTCATTTAGATTGAATGAGATCCTCTTTTTCTTTCTAAGCACACAACTCTAAAAATTTCTAAAAGATGTATGATCAAGCTTAATAATTCCCTTTCATGCTATAACCTTCATATTCTTCTTAATAAGTTGAACTGATCTGAAATTCCAAAACTCTATATTTTAAAAGGAGTAAATTTTGACTATTTCACTCACATCTGAACTTTCAATCAGATACATGGTTCTTTCCTTTACTACTTATACCATAACCATGGATCCCTAATCTACTTTATAGACTCCACTATTTAAATTATTTCTTAATATTTCATCATCTAACTATACAATTGAAATGAAATTCCCTCTAAAACTTAGAACATTTCAAACTCCTTTCTATGGAAGAATAGTCACATTCTATATCCAAATATTTACATCTCCCTTTACAACCCCTTACAAACTTCATCATCCTCCAGAAAAACTTCCCCAAATATTCTAGAGATATACTTTTCATGCATATTATATTAGAAAATGAGTTGAAAAATGCACCAGAGTCAACCACCCATGACTCCATCAGATTATGAATAGTGATGTGACATCTTGACCTGGATCACTCAAAAATAATAGTCAAATTAGTGGTCACACAGACTCAATAATTACTTCCCATATTTCAGATTCTTTCAACTAGAATTAAGGTTCTGTATGAGTATGGTGGGGAGAATGTACCCTCATGGTCACAGTATAGACCAACAAAATCATGATAAACAAATGAACTATGGAAGAATAATGAACAAATAATCAGTAGAATAATAAGTAAATCATCTAGTTACTATAAATAAATAAGTTAAAACCACAACCAATGTTATATATAAAATGATGTTGATCATGTCATAATGCTATAAAAAAGGAAATACCTAGAATATAGAGGATCCTGAAAATACAACATGCTATAAAAAAATGAAAAAAAAGAGTAAAATTTATCTCCAATAGAATTTTGAGAACAATATAAATCCTATGATCTTTTACTATATCCTATAATATAGAAATAAATAATCCATATCATTCCACTTTCTCTTATCCCTTTCAACATTAATAAAGTCTATTTGGGTACCAAATAATGGCCTGAATAGTGTGTGAGATATGCTCATTAGGCCACCACTAATAGTGTTTAATGCTTTCCAGTCCAATAACACATAGAGAAGTGGTGTGTATGTCATAATAGTGACTATGAATGAAATATGTAATACCCATGTTTTTTTGAGTTCCCAATGGGACATTCGACCGAAATTACCTTCTATGGCATGAGCTGGAATGTCTATGAATGAATACCCATTTATGATTATTATTATAAAATATGATTGGGACCCAGATCATAGCTGAGGTGTCCCCCATGGATCATATTTGTATATGGGATGAACAATTCCCATTTCATTACAATTGATAAATGAAATATAAAAAGTTTACCACATATAATAAAGCATTAACTGAATACAAGCATGTTCTTTTGCTTGTAGACACATCACATAAGTTGGTTAGTCAATTAATTTTTTGGAAATATAAATCCATATATGGAATCCCATATAATAAAAATAGGTATCACTATTGTTGTAATATGAACATGTCACCCTATAGTCACATCCATGGTCTTCCTTATAGGAACCCAAGTATCTTTATAGGCATAATCTAAATTCATATCCCTTAGAGTCGATCCTTGGTGGTCTACATAAGGATCCCAAGTATCACTCATCCAAAAATAATAATAACCTCCCTTAGAGTTCATCCTTAAAATTACATATAAGGAACCCAAGTATCACTTGTGGTATAATAATTATCCTTCTTCCCAAGTGTGCATGTCCATGGAGTTCTTGTGAGAACCCATGTATCTCACATGGTATGATGTAAATCCATTTAAAAACTAATTTTAATTCAAAAATATTTATTATTCCATCCAATTCATTCTAACTCGAAACCCATGTATCACCCTCAGCATGAAATAGAAATTTTTCATGGGATCTTAGTCTGGAAATACCCTTAAAAATCACATTTAATTAAATTTCCATTTCATTTGTATAGGATAAGTTTAACTCAACTTAAAAGTTGGTTTAATCACATAGCTTAGGCTTAGAATGCTTTAATGGGATTAATTCATTCCATCCAGTTTAATTAAGAAATCTCATTTAATTAATCATAACCATCCAATTACATGGGGAAAGGATTATACCTCTAAATATGACTATAATTATGTGAAACTCATGGTTATATTATCAAATTTAGTATCAAATCCTAAGGGGTGGTTCTACAAGGGGTACGAAACCCCCATAAATTATTACAGGTGTCGTGGGACATATAAACATAAGATAAAATATTTTATTTAAGTGAAACTAGATATAGGAAGTGATGTTTGGAAAGTACAGTACAAGGAAAATTGGTGGAATATATAAATCACTAGAATTTTTGGTAAAATAATGATACCACCTACCTTATATATTTAGTGTATTCATCATCATTTTTTGGTCTCTAATTTGGTATAGATCAGGGAAATCAAAGAAATAGGAGAAATTCCTGAAAATAGGATAAAATAGCCCATATGGATTTAGCATTACAAAGGGAATGATAAACAAAGGAAGGTAATGGGTTGAAGATCTTATTGATACACTTCAATAAAACAAAAAATGATGGAATCATACACTATATGAAGGACCTAGCTCAAAGCCTAGGTGAGGGAAAAAAGGGAGCTCTAATTATGAGGGATTTTTTGTGTGTGGGAGTAATAAAATAGGGGGAATTTTAATGGGAGAGAGGGGAATTTAAATAATTTTATACTTTTTAATGGGTTCATGGTTTCACAGCACGGTTTTCCAAACTATTATCCAATCATGTAGGGTTACTACCTATGTGGCACTAAGGGTGTGGTCTAGGAACACAGTTAGCCTAACCGTGCGCAGCCTATACAGATCCCCTCTGTAGATTTTCTATATCTCCTCACATGATCATGTGGCCTAACTTTCATGGTTTAAAAATTGTTCTCCACATTTTATGGGGCAACACTACTGAGCTTCCTAGTTACTACTAACCATGTTCCAACCATGAACTTATGCATGCTCCTCCAAAAACCAAAGCATGGGGATCCAAACAAGACACGGACACTCCCAAACCCTTATTTAAACTTTTAATCACTTCCATTATAAGAAAAAAAATATTCATACTTAAATATTAAGGGTTTATACCTCATTAGATAATCCATAATCTTACAATCTCCCATTCTTAAAAAAACTCATCCCTACGTTTCCCATATAAGGGTGGTAAATATTCATCTAAGAATAACTCTGGACAATGCGCACATAAATCCTCCTCTCTCTCCTAGATCATTTCTTACACATGACCATGATTTCATAGAACCCATACAAGAGGAACTAACCTACCTCTGAGAGACTTAATGATCTGATCAACAATATGTATAGCATGCTCCCCAAAGGGCGCGTCTACCTCAAAATAAACCCCATTAGGATGAAGAATATGATATGGGTTTGAATGATAATGATGAAGTTGAGATACATGGAATACTTCATTCATTTCTCGGTATCTCTGAGGTAATTTTAACTGATAGGATACTGGTCCAACTCCCTCTAAAATATCAAAAGGTATGACATAACAAGGTGATATATTACCCTATTTTTTAATCTAATTATGCCTTAGTCTAGGTGAAACATGTACAAAAACTCAATCCCCAACCTCAAACTCTATAGCTCACCGATGATGATCAGCATAAGACTTTATCGTAGACTAATCTAAATCCATTCACCTCTAGATAATTTGTAACTGCTCTGAAGTCTCCTAATTGATATGAGGTTCTAGTAGTGTTTTTTCTCAGTCCTCTAACCAGTATAGGGGTGAACGGAATGACCTACCATATAAATCCTCATAAGGATCCATCTATACAGTAACTTGGAAACTATTATTATAATAGAACTTAGTGAGAGATAAGTGTTTCATCCAAGAACCTCTGGAATATAAGATGCATGGCCAGAGACTATCCTATAACACCTTATCATACTCTTGGACTAACTATTGGTATGAGTGTAATAGGATGTACACTACAGTACTGGTGAACCTAGTTCCCTTTGAAACCCCTTCCAAAACTGTGATGTGAAATGAGTGTCTTTGTCCAATATGATAGTATGTGGAACTCTATGATGGAGTATGATCTCTCTAACATAGAGCCTTCCTATATCATCCAATGAGAAGGTATCTCTGATATGTAGGATGTTAATGAAATTTTTTAACCCATCCATGATCACCTATACTACATCATATCCATGAGATAACCTAGGAAAAAACATCAAAAAATCCATAGTGATGTCATCCCATTTCTACTCTATAATGGAAATGACTGTAAAATCCCTATTGGTCTCTAGTGTTCTTCCTTCACCTATTGACAAGTGGAACACTAAGTAATGAAACCATCGACCACTCTTTTTATAAGAGGCCACCAGTACTCGTCTTAATACTCGTCTTCATCGATGATAATTTATCCATCTTCATTTTTATCATCTTCAACTTTAATAATGCATTTACTTTCATCATTTCTTATTACTTCATCAACATTATCAATATCATAATCCCTTAACTAGGGAATTCATTATCAATATTTATATCTCATTGAGTAATAGATGCATTTTTGGATGTTTCATGATAATTTTCAGTATTTTTCACTTCCACTGAACCATTTAAATTCTCAAGAAACTAATTTTCCTGAGATTTCATTTTTATTACACTCCACATGTCATTTAAATCTATTGATACAACATATTAATTTTCGTAATAAAATTTATGTTTTGATGTTCCAATAAAAATGTATTATTTGATGCAAGAATACTTTAATATTTAATTTCAAAGACTCCATGTTGTGGATAAACTCTTAACCCTCAGCCAGTATCTGACCAATGACATTTAAACACTGTTATATAATTTGTTCCCAGATAACATAACTCAATTATTTTATCCATTATTCCATAAAATTCAAATTCACATTCTTTATAATGATATCCTTTCAAAAAAACACCACAATTCATTGATTTATTTTATTCAACATATATATTTATGTGAAATTCAAATCCATTAACCACATACCCATTATAAAATTTTACCAATTTCAATGGAGTATTTTTAGCACACATAATTGACAATCCATTCTATATTCATGTTGTGTTCCTTATAAACAAAAATATTTGTTAATAATAGATATAATTAAAAAAAATTATTATATGTTACATCGTAAACAACTTAACATACTAGTATTTGAAACCAATGTGAAAAGTTCTATTATCGATGTTCTTCAAGAGCAGCAGTGGTAATTTTCTTTTTTTTATATGGGAATTATATATTATACAAAAAAATAATGTAAATAAATTTATCTCATTTTTTTAAAAAAATAATGATAAGTAGTACATACTACACAAATCATGTAATTTATTCATAGTTTATCAAAATATATGTATGAGCACTGTTCAGTTCTTCATTTAAAATCCATCGTTCATAGTTACCACCAAAACCAAGAATGGGCATATTAAAAACTAATAATTTATAGTCTATGACATCATCAAAATTTTATTCATTTAAACCCATGAAGTTATGTTTTGAAGGATATTCATATTCAAAATAATAATAGAGGAAATTTGAAATTTCCTCCAACAAGTACGCTGCTACAATTGACCCTTCAATGGATTATTTATTATGTGCTTTATTTTTTATTTTTTTCATATATATCCCAAACAGATACATCCATTGGAATGATAGAAATCCTCCACATTTAGTTTTATATAGAAAATGAAATATTAAATGTTTCATTTAGTTAAAGAAGTCTGAAAAAAATATTTTCTCTAATTTATATAAAATTAAAACAGTGAATTTTTCAATAAAGTAAATGAATAATAATTTTATGTTTTTACACAAATATCTCAAAATAAATATGATATATTAGTGAACCCATCCAAAATTTAAGAATTTAAGAGCCCTTTAAGACCAATAGGCAGTAGTCTTTTCATTACAACATGACAGTCAAGACATTTTAACTTAGTAATATGTCCATTTCTGATGTAATGAGGAAAATTAGAAACATAAAGATAAAGTAACCTCAAATATATAATCCATTGATATAAAAATAAATTACTTTCTTTATAAAATTCATAATATACATTTGGATTAGTTAAATTTCATGATATTTTATTTTAAAATATTTCATATTTAAGAAGCCAGAAAATTTGGGTGAGATCTAACCATGACTTTAAAATATCTTTAGTCTTATTGGGTATGTCCAACATGGTATAAAA
Organism: Viscum album; assembly: GCA_963277665.1. Lineage (NCBI taxonomy): Eukaryota > Viridiplantae > Streptophyta > Magnoliopsida > Santalales > Viscaceae > Viscum > Viscum album. The sequence continues at coordinate 1,252,906,819 of OY728120.1, read as the reverse complement.
TATGTTATTAAAAAAATCTTCTCAATATGAATTATATCTAATATGTGATGAACTAAAAAATAAAAACAATATGGAAAGTCCCCAAAAATATTCAACTTTATCCAATTATTATCTATCCCAAAACCATATATTTATTATTCATTTATAGTTGTTCCAAAAGTAAAATGAGGTAATTAAGAGAAGATATACTTTACCTAAATACCTGAGAGTATTTCAAGAGGTTCCTCTCTTTCAATTCAACCATTTATAAAAAAAATAAATTCCTTTGAAATTGGTGATACATAGGAAGAAATAACTGATAATAGTCATAATAACTAGTATTTCTTCTATCGATATGAATAAATGCTTTGTTCTCCTTCATGATGTACAGACAAGATTTTGGACCATGTGTACATCATACAGATATCATACCATATTCTAGAAATTCACTAATTTTCCACACTAATGATATCTTAGATGTAATATTCAGATATGAAACTATATCATATATAATTACACCATCAGTCTATAATGAAATTAAATCCTCAACTTGTGGTTTCAAATAAACAACGATATTATTATTTGGGTGTCCTAGAAGTAATAGTGATATGTTTGTGTGTGTGTGTGTGTTTTGGTGTGTGTCTCCTTCATCAGCATCCAAGTAGATAATTTTTAAGGAGATATGAAAATAGTCCAATAAGAATATTGATTTCCATAAGAACCAAATGAAAAAAACATCAGTATAAGGACTCAACCGTGTATTATAAGGTTATAAATAAAAATAAGGGTTTATCTGATAAATGTGTTACCGTGAATCACTATCACATGTATGATAAATCTTTTACTTATGGAAATATTTGATTTATGTCATGTCATCAATATAGTTATGTTTCGAGACAAAAATCGATGTTGTAAATAGGGTGTAATTGGGAAATACCTCAAATGTTTCATAGGAAATCTATAATTTCCTTGTTTTTATTCTTTATACCATGATTCTATACATGTTGTAAAATTAACTAACAATTCATAATCACCATAATATACGATCTACTCATTTGAAAATGCATGGATCTCTTGATAACTAAGCCCCAAATTATGGACCAACTTCTTACTTTCATAGAAACATTCATATAATGTATTTTTTTAGGAAATAATGATTTAACCAAAAAAATTGATATTAAAAACTATTATACATTCCGAAATATAGTTTAATAGCCAAATATTTTATAACAGCTTCATGTTTTTTATCTGGCATCATGGATGTAAAGCCTCCTCGGTTGATATCACCAAAATGTAAAATTGAAATGGTTCTTATTTTTAATTTGAAATATAATTCCAAGTTGTTCTTTCCTAAATAGATGGTCTAATAACCTCATGTACTAAATTTGGAAATGATGGATCTAAAACCAAATTTTTTTTATACTAAATTTTGTTCACCATGTTGATACTAAAAAATATAATCTCTCCCAAAACCAAAAGGTAGCAGATAAAGTCCAACATTGTCAAATGTTTCGAATCTCTTAAGATTTCATTTCTTACATGGATATTTAATTGTTTATTTAGAAACAAATTCTGAATTTTGATGATGTAAATGATATAAATGTTTCAGCACCCTCAATGTAGATAGGATTCATATCAGATCTATTAGGACATTTGTGATGATTTATCCGATCATGATCACATAATAAAAAATGAAGTCTACTTCCTGGGTCTAAAGTAATCTAAAAAACAATAAAAATAAGAATAATTATTACTCATTATTACTAATTACTAATTATTATTAAACTATAATTATTTCTATTTATGACTAGTTTTCACAAATTCTTGTTAATTTTTACTAGTTATTACTAATACTTATTAATTATTAATTATTATTACAAATATTTATTAATTAAAAGTGATTTTCTATTAATTAAAACTAAATTTTTAATAATTATTACTCATTTTTAATAATTATTTGAATTTGTTATATTTTTTTATAAGTAAATGCAAATCAAAATATGTTTTACTAATACTAATAAATTATAAATAATATTTACTAATTATTATTAAAATTTAATAAATATTACAAAAATTGACAAAATATTTCATTTTTTACAATTTATTTAATAATTCTTAATAATTTAATTAATTATTAAAAAATTCTAATAATTATTGAAATTTTTTAATAATTATTAGTATTTCATATATTTTATTACAATTTGATATAATTTATGATAAATTACTAATATTAACAAATTATTTCTAATATTTACTAATTAATAATAAAATTTACTAATTATTATTAATAATTAATAATTATTTATTTATTATTACTAAATATTTAATGATTATTACTCATTATTTAAAATTATTACAACATTTTTACTAATTATGGAAACTTTTTAATAATTGTTGGAATTTTTTATATTTTTTTATAATATATCATAAAATTTTTACTAATTATTACTAATATTTATTGATTTTAACTAATTAATAAAATTATTTATTAATTAATATTTAGTAATTAATACGAACATTTTTAATTATTACTAATATTGAATAATTATTTTTTAATTATAAAAATTTATTTAATGATTATTACCATAGTTATTAATGGTGTGTGCCATGGCGTGCCATCGTTGCATGAATATCATCGAGAAGTGTTGCGTGATGTCATGGAATTACCATGAAACATTTGGAAAGGTGTATCATAGCATATGTGATGGTGTTCTATAGTGTGCAATGATGTTTTGTACATCGTGGAATTTTTCACCAAGGTCCCTCATTGTTGTTGTGCACCATGCACCTTAAATAACCATGATTATTACTAATTATTTTTAATTATTACCACATTTTTACTAATTAATGAGAATTTTTAATACTTATTATTATTTTTTATATGTTTTTTCAAGTTATTACAAAATTTATATTAATTATTAACAACCAAGTTTTAAATAAATATTATTTATTTTTAATAGTCATTAATATTTTATATTTCTTTCGCAATTTCTTACAAATAATCATAGTTTACTAATATTTACTAATTATTAATAATATTACCTAATTATTTCTTAATTATTAATAAATAATTTATTAATTAATATTATTCTAAAAATTATTACTACATTATTACTAATTAATCTGGATTTTTAATAATTGTTAGTATTGTTTATATTTTTTTACAACTAATTAAAAAAAATTCTAGTTATTATATATTTTTAATATGAAATACCAATAATTGATTATTTATAAATAAACTATTATTAAATATTACTAAGACATTATAACTAATATCAAACATTTTAAAAGACCAAATACCTAGAGGCTAATAATCAAATATCATAGAATAATGATATGTAACATTAAAATAATTATTATAACTAATAAGAAAGAATGTGTAGTTCAAATATTACATATATATCATGATTTCTAGTAATTCAAATGTAAAAAAGAATTATATAAGTATATGTATTAATCAATCATATGGTGTGACCGCTCGCAAATGATATAATCATAAATTGATAATTCTTGACACCTCAAAATATATACAAGATAAAATATACAATAATTATCTGACGCATAAAAAACATGTACACTATGCTAACAAATCATTTAAAAAAAATATACAAGCGCTTAATTTTAATGACATCTTGAAAAACATGGAAACTAAATTTCAAACCAAATTTCAAACCATATTTTGATTGATAATCTTTATTAAACTCACAATAAACAAATATGAACAACTAAATTAGGAAATATCTTAAATCTAAAGGTTAATCATTGGGAAAACTGTTGGTCGAAGTATGACACTCAATAAGGGGGTGAATTGAGTTCATATCTAAATTTATATTCAAAGACTTATTTGAAAGTCCCGTAATTTTAAAATTCAAACAACCTAGTTAACCAAAGTAGTTGATTTAAAAGAGTTTTTAATGTTCAATTAATTTCTCAAAAGAATGATTAATTCTTAGTTACAACAATTTGAATGATTGATATGTCTTTTTAAAGTAATTTACTAAGTCCAAAAAATTATAAATACTATCTAAGACTAACTATCACATTAAAATTCATTTTTCTGAAATATGTGTGAAAATAGAGAAAACTAAATTTTAAATAAAGAACAGATAAAATAAGAGGTTCAGTCTTATAAAGAGACCTAATCCTATCCACTTGGCGATCACCTTCCACTAAGTAGTTTATATTAATAAACTTGATCCACACCCCGGATCGGGGTTCACAACAGCACACAAGGTTGTCTGGGTCAATAAGACCTCTACCACAGTTATTCATGGGAAAAAAATACAACCAGTTCACACAGGCACCTCTTCTATAGTTATACGTGGGTGAAAATGGTGTAGAAAGATGGGTGAGTAAGGATAACTTGTATCCTACAGCTTATCTCATGAGACATTGTATGATTATACAACAGAAGCACACACTGCTTGAAGAATAGTAAAATTATACACAACAGAGCATAAATAATGAGAGAGGGTTTAGAATGATCTGAGTGATGTTCTTGATACTTCTGGACTACATAAATGTAGTAGATGTGAAGCTCGAGTCCACTTCTAAAAACAGACACCAAAACAAACTGAATGGAAACTTTGTGTTTTGGTTTCTAGGAAGATATGAGATGCTCTTAGAAGGTTCTCTTCACTGTGGTCTGTTTCTGTAAGAATGTAGAGACTTTGGTTCTCAGCAAATCCTTCTTGTTATAAATTATAAATAATGAGTGTTCTTTGTCTATGTATATTTCTTTTATTAACACTTTATCTCTATATTGTGTGCTTTTTCTTTTTACCCAGGGGATTTTTTTTATACTATAAAGTTCAAAAATAGGCATGAGGGCTTCCTAATACCTCGTATTGTTCTCTAAAAATGTCTCCAAAAGACAGAAAAGGTCATTCATACAATAAGAAGTACAGAGTTTCATAAATATGACTGTTAGAATTAATTTTGAATTTAAGAGTAAAGAGAATTTTCTAAGTATTGAACGGTAGGTCATTCTGTCGGTGACTCCTTCTATCAGTAGGTCAGTGTGTCGGTGACTCATTATATCAGTAGTTCAATGCATAGGTGACTCCTTCTATCAGTGAGTTGATTGTGTTGGTGATTCTTTGTTATCGATAGCTCATACTTCTGTTAGTGAGTCATTTCTTCTGTCGGTGAGTAATTTCTTCTCTCAGTGATTCAGTTCATCAGTGAGTCATTTGTTCTGTCGGTGGCTCATTTGTTTTGTCATTGACTCATTTGTTCGTTCGGTGACTCATTTCTTCTATCGATGACTCATTTTTTCTATCAGTGACTCATTTTTTATGTCAATGACTCAGTCTTATATTTTTCGGTGAGTCAGTCTTATATCTATCGGTGAGTCACTCTATGACTTAACTATCATTGACTCACACTAATCCATTTTTTCTTTTTACCTTACTTATAATATAAACATCAAAAGAATATGTTAAAATTATAATTAAACATAGATAAACATAATTAACCATATTTTAACTTAACTAACTATGATTTAACATAAATGAACATGATTGGACATGATTTGTGATTATTAAAACTGGAGAGGGCCAATAATCTCCCCTTTTTTATGATCACAAATCATGGCCTTATAAATTACAATTAGTTGATTCATAATGATCAAAGTAGGTATTCTTCTTACTATCTCCATAGAATAACTAATGTATAATTCTATAATGCTTCTTCTTTTCTCCCCATATTGGGATTATCAAAAAAGTGTAAATTGCATCAAAATAATAAAGACTAAGAAAGAATATAAGTACATAGATCACAAATACAGAAATGAAGAGATATTGATTTTCATAATCAAGTGAAATTACATTGGAAAAAAACAAAAAAAAATTACAAAAAATCATCCCTATCAAAGAAGTGATCCAAACTAATTCTTATTCAATGAGGGGTCCATCACTACCTTTCCCTTATCAGATGCTACAGGGGTATGAGAAGTAGATGTAGAAGTAGTGGATGGTGGTTGAGAGTGAATTCAGAGAAGTGGTGGAGGAACTCTAGAAAATAATGAAGGGGTCAAGCTTGGGATAGAGGAAGCAAGAGGGATAGTAAGCTCCCTAAAAATGGCAGGATCAATCTGTCTGAAAGGTTGAGTAGGATTCAATGTCAAAGAAGGAATACTGGCACAAGTATATCTATCAAGGTCCATAGGAGGTCTGATATGAGTGTTAGGAGGGGAAACAATTTTAGTACTCTGGACATGTAGATAAGGCTTAATAATTTTGATGAATTCCATGATTATCTCTCCACCATAATACATAGCCTTTGTGAATTCTTCCATATTCTCAATGAACTATAAAATTGTAGAAGTAAACTCCTTAAAAACATAACTTGATCTCTAAAGGCTTGATTCACTAGAGAAATTATTAGGTTCTCAAGTAAAATCTTGAAGTGAATATTTAATTGATGCTTTGTGTATATCCTATTTAAGTAAAAATCCAATTTCTTGGTGATTTCATCTATTTTTAAGTTTTAGCTTGGTTGGAATAAAATCTAAAAATATCATAGATATGATCATTGTTCTTCCTAATTTTTTGATAGATTTTTCTGATCAGTTCCACCCATCATGGTTCTCATCTCTTCTCTAATAACAGTCCAGATCATCTCTATCTCTAGAGGGTGAGATACAGGATCTGCTGAGATAAATTCCCATGGATAAATGTCTCTCACATATTTCCTTAGCTGGCTCAGGATTTCACAATCCAAATGGATTATTTCTAACTGATGTTATTCCCTTACCACGGTTTGAATCACCGCACTGTCTAAAGATTTAACCGGAGGAACATAGCGAGGTGGAGCTATAGATGATGAGGCATTATTCACTGCATCTTTGACTACGATCTTTAGAAGGGATAAATCAAGAGTTCGAATAGAATCCTTGGTAGGGGATTCAAGAGAGATATCATGACTTTTCAGAGCATGGTCTATAATGGATTTTTATTCACTAAGCATTTGGCTAACATTATCTAAAATATTGACTATATCATTAGACATATCCTAATGAGATGTCTCAATAGCTTCCAAAACTCATACCAACTAAGGTTTGAGATTATAAACAACCCTTTCTAAAATCAAATATGAATTATTCTCACTAAGTGGTGCTATAGGTGTAGACTAATCTTGAGGGACCAATCTCACAGTAGCTAACATTTCTTCCTTAAAGGAATTAATGTTGTACTTAGATACATAATCAGTAGGCACTAACACCGAAGCTGATGCAACGGCTGGAGGTTCATCAAATAATAATCCTCTTAAAATATCTATCCTCTCCTCATCATCTGAATCATGATAATCCAAAACAAGAGAAATATAACCAGGATTCTTTTCCCACTTAGATAACATAGAAGCATCAAAAGTAGTGATTGTATCAACTCTCGCTTTCCTACCTTGAGGATCCCCCTATAATTGATTTATCCTCACCTATTTCTCCCCTAAACTTGAGATATCCTTCTAACATACACCAACTAAGGTACTGGGCCTACTAGTTCTCTATCTACATTACCAACCTCAACTACTTCTTCTTCCTCATCACTAGATTTTGCAGGACCAGGAGGTTCTACAATTTATTATTAATTATCATGACCAATATTGGAACCTTGATCATCACTAGTATGATCAAAATCACTATCACTTTCACTAATTTCATGCTCAGGTTCATATCATTCACCTTCTTCACTATTATCACCAGATTCTTCATCCTCTTCTGCCACATTGCCAGAGACACTGCCAATTTCTTATTCTTCTTTATCTGCTTCTTCTTCTCCATATTACTCTTCTGAACCATTTGATCTGCTTTCATATTCCACAATACCAAATTATTCAGTTTCATCATCATCATCAACAACTAAAATAGGTTCCTTGTATGGAAGAACTAGAGGTGGAATAGTTGGACCATATGACATTCCCCTTGGACTTTCAACAATATCTGGGTCACTCCTATCATCTATAGGAAACCCTTCTTCTCTAGAAGATTCAACTTCCTCTTCATCATAAAAAACAACCTCATCATTTGTTCCTAGACCAGGATCAACCACATCTCTTGACCTAGTAATATTCTCAACAGGATTGATGTTTTCATAAAGATTATCATTATCTTCAAACTACTCCCTCTTCCAGGGATTCCAGTTTATTTTCATTCTCTTACAAATATCCTTACATAGGAAGATACCACTATAAGCATAAATGGTCTCTTCATTTTCAAATACACATACTCATGACTTTAGCAAAGAATATATCATTCTTGGATAGAACAAAGAATTAGTTTTACAATATGGCTTTATCATTTCACTTATATGGACTATCAAATACCTAAACAGATTCACTTTATGCCCTTTTTTTAGTAAACACAAGAGATATACATCTGGATATTTTAGTGTGGAAAATTCCCCTTTATGGGGAAATAACTAATGTTGGATAAACATAAATAATGGTCTTCTTTATCTATCCAAATCTAAAGCTATAGGCCTTACGTGTTTCTTATTACCAGTCTGTTCCTTCAAAGCTGTCTCATAGAAAAAAAACTCACTGTTGGGTGGACTACTTCTCTGGTAGTCATAAAATACTCATTCATGTGGTATATTGAGGCATTATTCCCATTTCCTTGAAGAAAAAGAAACTCTTATTTCATTCACCATAGATTTAATCCAGAACATCTCACTACCTTCCAAAATGAACTCCGCATGAAGATAAAACTCGAGCACAAGATTAGGGTAATACGACCTTTCATTATTTTAAAACCAATCTAGTCACCCTTGAATTTTAAACACTCTTAATAGAAGAGAATTACTAGATAATAAACATTCTATAGACATGACCTTCTTAGGTGTTACCACACAGTTCGCAAGACCTTGATTAGCATGCTTGGATCAACTTGAATCTCCTTTCTTCCTCTTAGAGGATTTCGATTTGTCTTTATATCCTTCGAGGTAATTCTTTACTCTGTCCATTATAAATTCTTCTTTGAAGGTAGGAAGTTGAAAGGACTAAGGTTAAAGAGAGTAAGGATAGGAGTGTAAGAGTGGATGTCTGAGAGTAAGAAATAGGATGGATTGACTTAATTTTTTCATTTAGTGATTTATAGGTCATAAATCAAGTAAACTAGATCAAAATAAAATGAAATAATCAAAATTGCGTCATTTTAGTAAAATAAAATAGATACAGATAGTGGGATACATCAGTGAGTGGCCAACGGTGAGACATCAGTGTCAGTTTTGGAAAGAAAATGGTGTCGGAGAGATATCGGTGTTAGTGAGACATTGATGTCAGTGTTAGTGAGACAACTATTTGTGAGATACTATCTGTGTCTACATGACATAGCATGACACTTTTGGAGTCGACATGACATTGTAAACATGAAAATTTCACTGTCATCATGACATTTTCGATGTCATATTGGTGATACATCCACCAAAGTTTTAATAGAGAATTATTTACAATAAGACCTTATAAATTAGTCATCCCTAATTCATGTCTGATGTAATTCATCCTCTCAGAGTTTAATGGATTAGTGAATATATTAGAAATATAATGTTCTGTGTGAATAAATTCCATAGTTATATCACCATTTTTAAAATGATCTCTCAAAAAGTGATGTATTACATCAATATATTTTGTTCTACAATGAGAAACAAGATTCTTTGATATGTTAATAGAACTTGTATTATCACACTTTATAGTGAAATGTATAAATTGGTAACCATAATCTTGTAAAGTGTGTTTCATACACAAAATCTGAGCACAAAAACTACCAAATGCTATGTATTCAACCTCATCAGTAGATAATGCAATAGAATTTTGCTTCTTACTACACCATGATACTAGAGACTTGCCAAAAAAGTGACATGTTCCAGAGGTTCTTTTTCTATCAAACATATAACCACCAAAATTAGTTTTATAATAACTAACTAAATCAAAAGTTTTTCCTCAAGGATAGAAAAATTCTAAGTTGGTAGTATAATTGACGTATTTGAAAATTCTTTTAACAGAATTTAAATGAGATTATTTAGGGTTTTCTTGAAAATGGGCACACATACACACACTGAACAAGATGTCATTCCTACTAGCTTTCAAGTATAGAAGACTTCCAATCATTCCCCTATAATTATTTTGATCAAAAAAATTACCATTTTTATCAAGATCCAACTTACAGGTGCTACTCATTGCAGTATCACTACTTTTTGTACCATCAATTCCAAACCTTTTTAAAATATCTATAGTATATTTACTTTGATTTAAAATAATACATTATTTATTTTGAATGATTTCAAATCCAAGAATGAATTTGAGTTCTCCCATTAAAATCATTTCAAATTCACTTTGCATCATTCTTGAAAAATCAATACATAAATAATTTTTTCAAGATCCAAAAATAATGTCATGAACATAGATTTCAACTACTAAAACCTCTTTAAAAATTATTTTTATAAAGAGAGTATGATCATCTATACCTTTTTTAAAACCTTCAGAAATTAGAAAAGTACTTAGCCTATCATACCAAGCTCTTGAAGCCTATTTTAAACCATATAAAGCCTTTTTTAACTAAAAAACATGATTTGTAAAATGAGAGGATGTAAAACTAGGGGGTTGTTCAACAAAAAATATTCAACTATATACCCATTTAAGAATTCATTTTTAACATCCATTTGATATAGTTTGAAATTTAGATGATCTGTGTATACTAGCAAAATTCTAATGGCTTCATATCTTGAAACTGGTGGAAAGGATTTTTCATAGTCAATACCTTCTTCTTAACTATATCCTTGTGAAACTAATCTAGCCTTATTTCTCAAAATGGTGCATGATTCATCTACTTTGTTTCTAAAGACCCGTTTAGTTCCTAGGGTCAAGGTGTCTTTATTTCAATCTACTAGTTTCAAAAATTTATTTATTTAAAACATATTCAACTCTTCTTCCATATCCATCAACCAAAATTCATCATTAATTTCATCATTAATGCTTTTAGGTTCATGTTGTGACAAGAAGGATTGATGTTCAACATGGTTCCTAAGAGAAGCTCTAGTTTCTGTCCCTTTATCCATGTCTCCAACTACAACATCTAAGGGATGGTTCTTAAGGGTTCTAATAGATCTAGAAAAATATGGCCTCATTATTTCAGGTTCATCAGTAGGTTTAGGTTCACTATGGTTAGAATTTGGTGATTTTTCTAGAATTTAAGGATTTAATAAATTACTTAACAACATGATCAAAATACTTTTCATTAATGTTCAGATTGTACAAACCATACTCAATGTTTTTAATAGGGGTTTTAGGTTCGTCTAGATCGGTTTCATCAAATTAACATGTATAGATTCTTCCACACATTTGGTTCTTTTATTAAAAATAATATAGGTTTTACTCGAGGTTGAGTAACCTAAGAAAATACATTCATAATTTTTTGATGAAAATTTATCAAGATTATCCTTAGTTTTAAGAATATAGACTTTAGAATAAAATACAGGAGTAATTAACTTTGGGTTTCCTATTATTCCAAATCTTATAGGGATTTTTCTTAAGAATCTATCAGATTAGACTTGGTTAATAAAGTAACAAGATATATTTACAGATTTATCCCAAAAATAAATAGGTAAGTCATATTCATTAATCATAGTTTGGGTTTTTTCTTTTAAGGTTCTATTCCTTATTTTAACAAATCCATTTTTGGGGTTTCTTAGGAGCATAGAAGTTATGACTATAGCAGTTTTGTGAGAAAAAAAATCAAACTCTTGATTTAGAAACTCACATCCATGGTCGCTTCTTAAAGATTTAATCCTAAGACCACTAAGGTTATCTACATATCTAGAATACTTGGTGAAGTGAGAACAAGCTTCAGTCTTGTGAGATATAAATAAGGTACAAGTATACCTAGATAAATCATCTATAAGAACATAGGCATAGTGCTTTACATTAATACTTGAAATTATAGATAGTTCAAATAAATCCATGTGAACCAACTCAAATGGTTGAGAATTTGAAACTTCATTATTTGGTTTGAAAGATATTTTGTGTTGTTTTCCCTTTTGAAAAAGGATTGTAGACTTTATTGTTTAGAAATTATAGTTTTTTTAGATCTTTGAATAACCCTTTCCATGTAATCTTTCTAAGTTATTGAGTGTTATAGTGGCCTAATCTCTTATTCCAAATACAAGATTATTTACAAAATACATTTAAGCACAAAAAATTTTGAGAAACTAAGGAGTCCAAGTTTACAACATAGGCATTCTAATTTCTAAATGCAGTAAATTCTAACTCATTTTTAGAATTAAACACATTACATGAATCATTTTCAAATTTAACATTGAAATCATCATAACATAACTGAGAGATACTAATTATATTTTACTTTAATCCATCAATAAAAAGTACTTTGGAAATTAAAATTGACATAGTGTTACTGATTTGGCCAAGGCCAATTGTTTTTCCTTTAGCATTATCACCAAAAGTGACATGCCCACCATCAATATTTATAAGATTCTTGAAGCTCGAGTAGTCCCATGTCATGTGTCTTAAACATCCACTATCCATGTAACATAATATTTTTTAGGAACTCTTTAATCATGCTTCCTACAAAAACAATTTAAACAGAAAAATATTTTGAACCCAGACTTTCTTGGGTCTAGTAATATTAGTAACTAAAGCTTTGGGAATCTGTAATTACTTCACGGGTTTCCTAAAAATAGATTATAAATTATTGGAAAAAACTCTATTTGGTATGGAAAAACTCAAAGTAGTAAAAGATTGTCCATTGTAGGAACTTGCACCAGATTTTTCAAATCTATGCACAAATCTTAATTTTCCAGATTTTGATACAAAATTGTTATTACCAAAGTTTCTTTGTCCTAGTTGATATCCTATACCAATAGAATATTTTTGTGTAACCTATTTTCCAAGAATTTGAGTGGAAGTGTTCTTGTCATTGGTAAACTTTTCTATGTCCCATTTTAACTGCTTTATTGATATTTTAAGCTCATTATTTTCTTTAATCAATTGAGTGTTTTTCTCTTTCACTCTAGTATGCTCAGATTTAATAGTAGAGGTGAAAGCATGTTGTTTATTAAAAACTTAATATTTATCTTTTAATTAATTTCATGTGTCCTTAATAATTTTAAAGTACTCAAACATTTCCTCATTGGTCATGTTTTTATAATCAGATTCATCTCTAGAATAGTAGGAATTTTTTTTGGAGATTCAAAGGTTACCTCAGAAGTTTTTTTCATAAAGAACATGTTATCTGTGTCACCTTTCTCATCATGTGAAGACTATGCCTCACTGGAGATATCCTCAAAAGAACTCTGGGTGTCCTTAACTGTATTCTTTTACCTTTTCTCCTTTTAATCATATTTATTCATATAATTTAACATAGTACAGTCATCCTTTTCATTTACTCTTCACATACATTCATAATAGACTATTTCATTTGAATTATCACCTCTCTTCCAATCCTTTTTCTAGTTTCCCTTATTATCATATTTACCTTTGTAGTTGGAATTCCTAAAGAAATTATTTCTTTTTTATAACTTATTAAATCTCTTGGCCAACTAAGCCATATCCTCATCACTATCACATTGTGATTCTTCATTGCTTGAATTGTCAGAATGAGTTTGTGCCTTCTCATTTTCATTGTGTTTAGAAGTAGTGGTCTTGAAAGACACAGACTTTCTCTTTGTTTCATCGTCCTCTTCTTTGTTGACCTTCAGTTATTCCTCGTACATCATCATATTACCTATCAAATCCTTTACTGGAAACTTACTGATATCAAATGATTTTATTATTGATATTAAGGTTCCCCTCCATATGTCTAGTAGACATCTGATAATTCGTATGAATTGTTCCTTAGTAGTAACATCCTTTCCCAGAGAAATCATAGTATTTACAATTTCATTAAATCTAAGATACATGTCAGTGATAGGTTCATCAGGATTTATTTTGAATTTATAATATTTAATAGTATATGTATTAAGTCTCATTTCCTTAACATTAGTGGTTCCTTCATGTGGAATATCTAGAGTATCCCAAATTTCATAGGCTATTTTACATGAAAAAATCCTATTGAATTATTCATCTTTTAAAGTACAATATAAGGAATTCATACCTTTGTTGTTATTATTATAAGATACTTTATTTGGTTCATCCCAAGTATTTCTAGCAGTAGCAAAAATCTTATATTCATGAACAATGGAAGTCCAAATTTCAAAACCCATAATTTCTAAAAGAATTTTCATTATAATTTACACAGAGAAAAATTAGTTCCATTGAAAAAGGGAGGTATGTTGGTAGCATCACATTCCAATATATCATTCATAATGTAGACTAAAGAATAGGTTTTTAAAGATATAAAAATTTTGAACTAACAGAAATCTATAGATCTTTAAAATATAACTAAAATCACAGTTGAAAATATTTAAAATTCTTTAAAAACATTCAAACTAAAAGTTTAAAAAAACCTCTGATACCAAATATTGGTCAGAGTAGGACACTCAATAGGGGGTGAATTGAGTTCCTATCAAAAAATTTGTTAAAAAACTTATTTGAAAGTCCCCCAATTTTAAAATTCAAATAACCCGATAAACCAATGTTGCAAATTTATAATGGTTTTTAATTTTCAATTAATTTCTCAAAATATAGATTAATGCTCAGTTACAGTAATTTGAAAGATTTATATATCTTTTTAAAGTAATTTACTATATCAAAAAAAATATAAACACCATCTAAGACTAACTATCAAAGTAAAATTTGTTTTTCAAAAATATGTGTGAAAATAGAGAAAACTAAATTTGAAAGACACAATAGATAAAACAAGAGGTTCAATCTCAATAAGAGACCTAATCCTCTCCACTTGGTGATCATCTTCCACCAAGCATTTTATATTAATAAACTTGATCCACACCCTAGATCAGGGTTCAAAAAATCACATAAGGCTTTCTAGGTCAATAAGACCTCTACCATAGTTATTCGTGGGAAACAAAATAAAACCAGGTCACACATGGACCTCTTCCACAGTTATGCATGGGTGAAAAATGGTGTAGAAATATGAGTGAGTGAGGATATCATGTATCCTCTAGCTTAGCTCAGGAGATAGTGTGTCTTTATACTACAGAAACACACACTGCTCGAAAAGTAGTAAAATTATACAAAATAGAGAAGAAATAATGAGAGAGGGTTTAGAATGCTCTAAGTGATGTTATTTATGCTTCTAGGCTTCTTAGATGTAGAAAATGTGAATATTGAGTCCACTTATATAAAAAGACACCAAAACAGAGTGTTGTGGAAGATTTTTGTTCTGGTTTCTAGGTAGATATGAGATACTCTTCGAAGGTTCACTTCACTAGGTTTTGTTGCTGCAAGAATGGGAATACTTTTCTTCTCATCAAATCTTTGTTATTCTCAGTTAGAAAGAATGATTTTTCTTCATGTATGTCTCTTGATTTTATTCATAGGTTATATATATATATCGTTCATATTTTCTTTTTTCTCAGGTGATTTATTTTTATACTACAGAGGTCGAAAATGGGCATGAGGGCTTCCTCGTACCTCATATTGTTTGCTGACAATGTCTGTAAAAGACAAAAAAATTCATTAATATAATAATAATTACTGAGTTTCATAAATATGGCCATTATAATTAATTTTTAAGTTAAGAGTAAAGATAATTTTCTAAGTATTGAATGGTAGGTCATTATGTCGGTGACTCCTTATATCAGTAGGACAGTGTGTCTGTGACTCCTTATACCAGTACGTCAGTGTGTCAGTGAATCCCTCTATCGGTGATTTGATTGTGTTGGTGATTCATTGTTTCATGTAGCTCATACTTCTGTTAGTGAGTCATTTCTTCTGTTGGTGAGTCATTTCTTCTGTCAGTGAGTCAGTTCATCGGTGATTCATTTGTTTTGTCGGTGACTCATCTTTTCTATCGATGAATCATTTTTTCTGTTGGTGACTCATTTGATCTTTCGTTGACTCATTTTTTCTGTCAGTGACTCATTTTTTCTGTTAGTGACTCATTTTTTCTATCGGTGACTCAATATTATATCTGTCAGTGAGTCAGTCTTATATCTTTCGATGAGTGAGTATGTGACTTAACTGTCGGTGACTCATACGAATCCATTTTTTCAGTTTACCTGACATATATTATAAACATCAATAGAATATGTTAAACTTATAATTGAAAATAGATAAAAATAATTAACCATATTGGAACTTAACTAACCATGATTTAACATAAATGGACATGATTATACATGATTTTTGATTATTAAAACTGGAGAGGGCCAACAAAAACTTCCTCAAATCAAGTGGAATCAGTTTTTCTTGAGTTTAACATGTCATCTCTAATGGTGGGAACATAGATATGAAAGAATAAACCTATAATAATCCTAAATACTGAATAAAATTAAAAAATTGCGTAAATGTTTTGACCTATGGTTCATATAAACTAATTTAAGTGAGAGGGAAAGGTAAATCACATAAATAGGGAAGGAGGATAGAAGTGGAGTCCATATCTGGGGGTTTCCAAAATCAATCGGAAAAACAATTTGTATGAAGGGTGAATTTTTGGGTGGGGTATATGGTGTGTCTGGGATGGGGAGTTCTTTGTGAAGGGGGGAAATCATTTAAGGATAAAATAAAAGGTTTCGTGTGTTTTTTTTATCAATTTTTTTATGACAGGGTAATATTGACTAATTATCCGTTGATTAAAATTATTTTGATGGTACCATTTGTGATGGACCATGTTATATGTTATTTTTAATATATTCATGATGACTAATAGTTATAAATTATATATTCCATCACTAATAGTCATAACAAAAAATAATATTTGAGAGAGATTCTATTTTTTGTCACAAAAACAAACTATTATGGGTTATTTGCGATGGATTCCCATCCAAGTAATATAACCCCTCATAAATGAAAGCTTTTCTAGTAGTGTATTAAGTGTTATAGAAATGTTTTATTAAGCCGTAAAGGGTGTTAAGGAAATGGATGAGTGGAATTAGGAATATTTTGAGGTGTCTTGGACCATTTTGATGGGAGAATATTGAGATAGAGTTAAGTTAATAGTGAAATGGACTCACTATGAAATATTTACTTGACTAGTGATATTTCATTCACTTGGATTGTTTTTCTAGTGATATATCATTTAATCCCTTTATCTGTATTTGAGGTATATCATCAACTTGGGGATAATTATTGATGGTTCATTTCCCACCTAGGGCCTTTTATTAGAAGAATATCATCCACCAATAAGTTTTGATTTAGTAATGAATCATTCACTTTGGGAAATTTATATGATAGTATATCATTCACCTTAGTGTTAACTGATGGTGATTCATAATTCACCAAAAGATTCCTCACATACTAGTTTCATTGGAAATTTGAGGCCTCATTTACCCTGGAGTTTTTTTGCAGTGATACATTATTCACTTAATGATACATCATTATCTACTATCATTGAGTCAGGGATGTATTTTTCACCAGGGGTTGTGTGGTGGTTATATGTAGTTCACCAAGCCTTTTAACGGTGAATTGTCATTCACAAATTCCATGTGATAGTGATTTATCATTCACTGAGGCTATGTGATGGTGATGGATCATTCCCCTAGGGGATACTATGTGGTAATATATTGTTCATAAATGAGTTATGACATGGTGATTACTCATTCATCATAACTTATGAGATGATGGGTGATAGATCATTCTCTCTCAGGGTGTGTTTAGAATATGAGTGCATCATACCATTATAATGATATCTAAACTCGGTAGGATCACACATGGTTTGTATATTGATCACTCTATAGTTGAATGGGATTATTATATTACATGTTATTTATAATTTCATATTAATCATGCACTTTTATTTACTAGATTTTTTAGGGACACTATTGGTGGTGACATAATGATTTTTACTCACACCCTACATGGGTATCTCATTGTGTGTACAACCTTTATATTCTATAACCTAGGTAAGGGAGAAGACCTTGATTTGGATGGTTGAAATCATGAATTGGGGCTATAGTTAGGAGATGGTAGCGGGTTGGGACTCAGTACCTAGTTTTGCAGTGGTCTCTATTCTTTGGCTTATTTTGGAGGATAATTTATGTAATAATCCCATGGGAAATCCTAATTCTGATATATGATTTAGTTGCATTATAACATTAATCATTTTTATGTCATGTGTTTGTTACTTATCTATGGTTTCCATATAATTGTAATGTCTATGTTAGGATTTACACTATTATTGGTGATTTTTTTCTTCCACTATTATTTATGGTTTCTTGGTAGAGGGTATAGTCTTCTCAAATATTGTACATCGACCCTCGCCACTAGTCACCACCATCTATTATATGGGGATATACACCTGAGGGAATGTCGAATCCTTTATCTTTAATCTATTTAGCTAAGCTAGTTCGAGATATTACAATGTGGTATCATATATTTTTTTATTTGACTTGATATTTGGGATGTGGTAGAAAAATATTAGATGTTTTGGTAACTTGATATAGACTTTATGTGTGAAGTACCAAACACATGTATGGGGAAATTCTATGTTTCTATTGATGGTATTGTTTTTATTGCTTTAAGAGTGTTGTGATTTCATGAATTTAATGAATATAATGTGTGATTTATTATTTTTTTACTCTAGGATCAGAGTGCATAGAGTGTATGCATTTATGCATCATGTTTAGCATGTTGGGATCACATGACATTCATGTTATTTCTTGTGATTTATCTCTATTTACAATGTACATTTTATTTATTTAATGTGTTAACAATAACTTATATAGTGTTTTCTTATATAAATTGATGGTGAAATTTGACTTGAACAATACTAGTTTATTACCCCTTCCATTTAATATATAATGATTTTCCATGTGGTTCTATGTGTGACCATACGTGACTTAAGGGTAGGTAAGTTATTCTTGACTAAATTTGAGATTTTTGGAACCCTTATTTCATAGGGTGTGTTTGTATAAGATAGAATATCATGTCTCATAGTACTATTTTTCCTAAATTATGATATCATGATTTTCTATAGCCATGTTATGAGCTTTGTGTTTTTAATTTGAGTGGCATTACCCCTTGATATGCTACAATCAAGAATTAGGATGGTGAGGATGAGGATTTCCCATCAACCATGGAGTCGAAGCCTCTTATTATGCATGTTCATCCTATCGATCTGTAGCTCTGATAAAGTTTGATGAAAGTCTTATAATATTTGGATAGGTGGAATTGATAGGTATTCCAACCCTATAGAATTTGACTCAATGGTGTCAACATCAACAGCCACCCCTCTTAATTGGTGTGGATGGACCACTTGAGACACCCCTAGATAAAACAGTGAAGTTGGCTACCTATATGAATCATATAAAAACCAAAAAACTGGTGGTATGCCCTTGTTTTGGGTGATCAGTAAGTAGAGCTATCATTGAAGGTATTTTAGGACTGATTCTTACAGAATTTATTTCCAGGGACCCTGTGATCCAATAGAGACAAATATTTTATACAATTGTTTTATAGGATAACTTCAATGGTGTATTATTCTATCAATTTCACCAATCTTCTCATGTTTGTGACCATGTTTGTGGGTAATGAGATTGGTAGGGTCAAGTGAATTGAGTATTTTTTTGAGGAATATTATTAGATCAAAGGTGAATATTTTTTACTTGGGTTTTTTCTGAGGCTATGAATCATTCCCTAATTACTGAGAGGTTTCTGATCAAGATTATGTTGTATTGGAATATTTCTCATCATACTATGAATATGATAGGATCATATAGTACAAGAAATTGATGATATAAGGAGTCTCCCCAGGACGGTGATAGACAGACTATCTATAGAAGGGGTTCATGTCTTCCTCTGAGGGTTAGGGCTTATATTGGATGCCATAAGTGTGGGAAAAAAGGAAATATACAACTCAATTATGATATATTTTAAAATTATTTTTTTTATTGTGAATATTTTGGGGTACCTATAGAGGTTCTATGGTATTGCAATGTGACCAACTAGTGGTCATGATTCTGTTCTAGAAGAAGGATTAAAAGCAATGCTTGGATAACTATAGTACTTTCTTAGTGGGGGTTACATTGGTTTTTTGGATTATGGAAGAGTATATGGTTCCTGGGGATATGTTCAGAAATTCCAAAAAGAAAATAACCCTTAGGGGAGTCAAACAGTGGGAGATTTGGGACATCGATTTGTTCAACTACATTCCATCGAGAAAACTCTTACTAATTAAGGTGAGGTTTCATCAATGTTTTGAGGTATGATACACCCTCGGGGGGTTTGATCTGAGGGTATTCATTGGTTTTCATAGTGAACCATCATGATCAGTGAGTATAGGATTTATGGTCTTTATCAATGATAAATATGCATATTTTTAATGTGATGTTTATAATGTATTAGTTAACTTAGACTTTAGAATAAATCAATTTTTTTTTCATTGATGGGAATACTTCATGTTCAATAAGGGTGAATTTCATACCCATGTCCTAGAATTGTATTTATGGGTAGGCTATTCAAGACTTAACTGCTAGAAGTTAAGGAAAATATCATCCCAGTTTATTAGCGCTATTTTTAAATATTAAGAAAAACATGATATTCGGTCTTTACTTCATTGGTTGAGTAATTTCAAGATGTTTTCCTCAATGAATTCTTAGAGTTACCACCTAAGATATATGTTAAGTTCATGATTGATATGATGTCTAGTATAGAGTCTATATCCATTCCTCCACATAGGATAGCTCTTCTAGTGCTTAGATAGTTGAAGTTTAAACTATAGGACATTGAGGTGAAGGGGTTTATATGTCCGAGTATAAACCATTGAGGTGATACTCTTTTATTTTTAAATAAATTTAGTGGATCATTACACTTGTGTGTTTATTACCAAATACTGAACCAAGTGATAGTCAATAATTGGTATATTCTTCCCCATATATATGACCTCTTTAATTATATGAGGGGATCTTGGTAGTTCTATAAAATAGATATGATATTTTCATATCATAATTTATGTGATAGGATTTTTGAAATTATTGATACTTCTTTTAATAGAATTTATAGTTTATAAAAGTATCTTTTGATGCTATTTGGTTTAATGAACACACCGTTTGTGTTCATGGGTGTGATGGATATGGTCTTCCATCCGTATCTAGAATCATTAATGGATATCCTTGATGATGATATTTTTTTGTACTTATGATCAATAGAGTTCTATGATCTGTACCTGTAAATCAGCTTGACCACACTGAGAGAGCTCTTGATATATTCTAATATTTTTAATTGTTAGTTTTTGATAAGTGTGGTTCACTTCTTAGGGTATGTGATATCAGAGGTGGTAATATCAGTGAAAATTGAAAAGTTTGAAGATTTATTTTATTTATAGTGAACAAAAAAATGTTTTCTGGATCTATAGTTTCCTTGGATTAGAAATCTACTATAGGAGATTCATCCATGATTTCTCCAGGTAAGAAATTCTAATAACATCTCTAACCAAGGAAGGGGTGAAGTTTAAGTTTTCGGATTCTTATGAAAGAGCCATTTGGGATCATAAAGGGAGGTCGATGTCTATTCTTATCCCAACCATACTTGTTCTAGGTAAAGATTATACATTGGGTTTTTATTCATCAAGATTCAGTATTAGATTAGTTTTGATATAGGATGGGTGAGTAGTCACTTAAGAGTCTATAAAAATATTCAGCACATGAGCAGAACTGTCTGATGCATGATCTATAGCTAGTAGTAGTAGTGCACATGTTGAGGTGTTATTGTATCTACTTTTCAGCTAATATTTTTTTTGTTATATATAAACCATTGGAACCTAAATTATATTTTTCCATAGTGCAACCTAAATATTTGATTGAAAATATAGGTCAGGTATCTTTAGTCATTAGACTTATCGATGGAATATACCCATGGGATGGGCAAAGTAGTGGTAGATGTGTTGAGTAGGAATACTCAATCACAATTAGCATATAAGACTAGTAGTGTTTGAAAATTTATGATCCTCTCCATGAAGATACACCTCAACATCCATAAGTATCAATGAAGGTTTGTTCTCACTGCCTTGAGCAATACCTTTTCACTCCTCAATAGGGTGAAGGAGAGTCAAATGTCTAATTAGGGTTTTTTGGTGATTAGGAAAAAATATATACGGTGGGATTCTCCCGCCTAATTATTTCTAAAATGGTGATGGAATCATATAATTCTGATTTCAGGTAATGGTTCTTATAGAGCTCTAAGATTTTACTATATAATTTTCCATTAAATAAACAGTGTATCAACAGATTATCTCACACGCAGCACCGAACTAAAATGAGCTTAGAAAAATTAGATGAATATTATTAAGAAAATCTAATAATAATAAAACCATTACGGAATTAAAATATTGCAATCAATTATAAATTCATACAAAAGTTTACTAAGAACACTTAATGTTTTAAAAGGACATTTTTTCAATAAAAGTAGTCTTTATTTATATATTATATTTTCATGTAAAAGATAAATTTAAAATTTTCAAAAAAATTATTTTGTATAATGAAATCAATTTTTGTATTAATAATGTTAATATTATTTTAGGATGAATTTTTCATATTTTTTTAAAATAATTGATTTTCAATTGAATAGTGAAAAATATCGATTTTTGCTAAAACTGTGACTTTTATGACATTATCATAATATAAGAATGAATTAAAAGTTTATAAAACCACTTTTATATAAAAAATATATATTTAATAAGTAATATAAATTATTTAAAAAGTAATATTTTGAATTTATAAAACACATGTTTAACATTTTTGAAACTCAAGTAATATTTCACACTAAAAACATTTTTATGCACTTATATTAAAAATTAGATTATATCAATTTTTGAAATTAAATATAAAAAATGGATTTAATCATTGAGATAAAAATTTATATATTATTTGATAAGTTTAATTTAATTTTTCATCATACAAATGATATTACCAAGATTAAATTCAATTAATGAGATAATGGTAAACCTATTATTTTCAAAGAATTATTTTATTAACACTATGTAGTTTTTTATAATAAAATAAATTAATATATTATCAAAAAAGAATATAATATAATTTTTAACCCAATATATATATATATATATATATTAAAACTCATAAAACTATTAATTAATAATAAATAAAACTAATAACACTTGAAAAAAAAAATTCTACAAAATAGTATTTTATATATTAAATGTTTTGATTTAAAAGTTAATTTTAAATTATTCAGAAATTGAAATAGATTTAATTTTGATTAAATTTATTCTTAATAAATATATATTTGGTAATAAATTTTACCTTGTAGTTTTAATAATGTAAAAATTACTTGGTTAAAAACTAGTTACCAAGGTAAAAATCAAAATGATAAAGTGTAACAAATCAAGTAATAAAAGGATTGAAACATGTTAAAAACATGTATGAAAATGCATGGTAGTGGATTTAAAAAAGTTATATCATGAAAAACTCTATTATTTTAAATCTTTTGACCCTTTTCCATTTAATAGTGATATACCATTATTAAAATGTAATGGGTACTTTTAAAATTAACCCTCTCTTTAGTTTTGAAAAGGGATCACTTCTTCCCATTCAATGCTTCACTATACATTTGAAATTTCATTAAAACCCAACCTAATTTTCCTCTCTTATAAGTCCCTTTCACTTAATAATTCTCATGGGGACTAGAAGTTATCCTAATCCCTTTATTTAAAATTATACTTTAAAGAGAATTTTCAAGGTCCCAACAGTGGTATTACTCAACCCTTAACCTTTCCCAACATCAGTATTACTTAATCCTTAACCTTTTATTCTTAATATTTCTCTTAAAATCCTATCATAAAAAAAGTAATATAATTAACTTAGTATAATTATTATACTAATATTCTATTATATTAATGGATAAATATTTATTTATTATATCTCATCCACTTTGAAAAACAAATGAATGTTGATTGTTCGTTTGTACAGACTATCACGTCCACAAAGTAACATTTTCTGTTTTTAGCCACTATCTTAATCTATTGGTTATAAGGATAGAAAAAAATAATAAATGTGATATATATAATATAATACTTATTAAAAAGATAAAAATTATAATTCACCTTCATTAAATCTCATTCATCAGAAAAAGAAAATGTTAATTTTGCGTTGTATGGATTTTCTCCTCTATGAAGTAAATTTTTTCATTTTTTATATTGATTTTAATTATTTGTAAAAGAATCATAAAATATGATTATATATATATATATAATACCATTATTATTCTTTTATGATTGTATTATGCTAAAATGAACAATTTCTTAACCACACCTCCCGGTCAAATTATAGCATGTTTCTGTTTTTGTCAGTTTAACCACCTATATGAATGATGCTACAAAAATTTATCATGGATAAATATGGGGAACTTAAAGAATAATATTATTATACATTAATTATAAAATCATGATTAATTTTTGATTTTGGAAATATAATATTAAGTATTTAATTCATTATTAAAATATCATCTCTGATCGTTAAAATTACTGAAATAAGCCAACCATGATTCCATCTATAGGCAACATAACTAAAATATTTATTGAATGGCATAAGAGATTTATAAATAAATTTAATTTATCTATTTAATTACATTAAATTATCTAGTAATTATGAACTTGGTATCAAATAATTGGGGATGAAATCATTATCATAAAGAATGTGTAAAACCATTAATGTTACTAACACCCAATGGTAAAAAATGAGTTATAACTAACTAATATAGTTTTAATAAAATTTAATAAATGTAGTATATAAAAGTTTATGAATATAAATGTGGTTATAAAATAGAATATTAATATATTCATTTTTTTATAAAATATCATATAGTGCATTTTATGAAGTGTGGAAACAAGGTAAGGTTTCTTTATCTCAAATTATTATCCCTTAAGACGTGTTTTTTACACCATGTTTTATTTTGAATTTGAATTCACAACCACATTTTAATTTTATATCATTATTATATTATATTTAATGATATTTAATGTTCAATTCAATTTTCTTTCACTCATGGGGTTTTGACTCAAAAGTTATAAAAATTGTAAGGTATTTTTCTAATTGAATTTCCTTCCATTGAGTGACAAGATTATTTATTGAACTCTATGGTCCCAAGTTTGATTTATTCCACAAAATGAATACATTATAATGTATTTAGTCATTTTTTCATTTTTTTACAATTATTCCTTATAACCTCATTATTAAATGATTCATACAATAAATATTAGTTACATTAAAGGGTTTCTTGGCCTCAATTACTATTTCTTTAGACATTCTTCCTATTATGAATAGATTTAATTTTATATACTATGTATACTATCTATTTGTTATATTATATCATTAATTATATTTTTTTATTTTAATTTCAACTTCAAGTTTTATCTCATTTAAGGTTTATTATTTAAACTTTACTTATGTCATAAGGTCTCTTCTCCCAACCTCATTTTAAAATCAAAATCTCCCAAATTTGAAAACCCATATAGGGAATTTGTAGTCTTTCTTTCCAATATCACAATTAATTTATTCTCCTTTAATTATACTTGGTAATATATTTTTATATCTATCTCAAAAAGATTTATTACCTTGGAAATTTCATGAATTTCCCTCTAAATTATCTTATACTATTTTTGGGGAATTAAACTCATGGAAATCCATTACTATCATTTTCTTGCCTATTCATTGAATGTTTATGATTATTCTCACAATTTATTCACTCTATTAACACTATATTTATTACCATTGATTGAAGGATGTTCACTTATATTACATTCATTGGTTGATTAAAAATATTGTTGACTTAGCTATTTTCCATTTATTTGTACAGTGTAAATACCATATGCTTTATTATATTGATTAATGGGTATTTACCTAAAAAGTTACATAATATCTTTAGATACCCATTTATTGTATATGGGTTTATCATGTTATGATTATTGATGGAATTAGTAGTTATTTATTTATATTAATCCATTTTAAAGGGATATGAAACCCATTTTATTTAAATGGGTTATTTATGTTATAATGAATGATTTAATTTAAGTGTCACACATAACTCAACATAAAATATGGGTGGGGTCATGTATCACCCAAAAATGCATTGGTTAAAATTGTATACGACATGATACATGTGTACATGAGAAAATTTTAGTTGTTCACAAGCATGGGTGCAATTTTGTGACTCATGAAGGTGACGCTTCCCTAAAATAATTTTTATGCCACATTTATTAAGTATCATGATGTTAAGGTCTCATGGATCGTGTTTATTAACTCATGTTTCCACACTCTATTGATTCATTTCTTATTTTATGCCTTGTTGTATACCATGACTAATATTTTAGGATATAAAAGTTTTTATGTATGATTTCTTATGTATCTTTATTATACTCATATGATCATCTTATACACACATATGATATTTTATTATGATAACTTATATTTACCCTTACAAAGAATCTTAGGTAATCCCTTTATAATGTTTTCATTTCTATAGGTTATGAAGATAAGAAAATTATGAAATGTATAGAATATAGTCTTATGTGGAGAATTAGTGGATGATGTTGAGACTTATTATTGATTAATATGTTTCTTATATAGAGTAAAAAATTTACATTAGTTTAAAAAGCTATAAGTTTTTTTAGTTAATGTTTTTTAATATTTCTATAAAACTATAAAACTAAAAATATAGTGGTAATTTATTGTAATGAAACATTTACCTTCAGTTAGGTAATTGAGATGGTCACATCCTTGTGGTGTCATGGTTAGTATCAAATGATGGTTTAGATAACTTTAAAGGGTATGATGATTTTTTAGAATAATTTAATAGTCTATAAGTTAAGGTTGGTCATAATTTCAAATATGTAGATAACCCATTAGGTTAGTTGAGGTAATATTGAATATTTTAGGGATTATGATAAGATAAATTTGGTAAAAACCCTACGGATAAGTCTATGGGATAAGTCTAAGTACATGATAACATCCTGAATTTTTACATAACTCTCTAGATATTGTTAAGTGTATGTAATTTTAGCATTGATTCACCTAGGGGTAATTACATTAAAAAGGATGGTTGAGTATCAACTTAATCTTCACTCTGGTGCACAATGAGTGGGCCTAATACCATATAGTTGGCTAGAAAATCCTAGGGTATATGATTCGATTAATTATATTCTCTTTAAAATCCATTATGAAGGATTTATTATATTATGGAATTAAGTTAAGGAATTGGAGTGAACCCAATGTAATGAAACCAAGATTAAACTGAGAGTAATTTTGGTTGAACAAAAATCTAATGAAATAATTTTGAAGAGTGATACATTTTGAAGTTGAATTTGAAATGTAACTATCTTACAATAATTATATTATACAGTTAATTTATTATCACTCATTATTACATCCTTTTAATTTTAGTAGTGTATGAATCCAGAAGGGACCAAGTTAACAATGGATTCAATGGATAATGTAAAGATTGTCATAGTGATAAACTTGAAGGAATAAGAGATAGAGTGAGAAATATTATATTTATTCATAATCATCTATCAATAATTATGATTAGAAACATGAAGATAGTTGATTTTACAAATACACCAAATAAGATAAAGATAGATTCTCTTATAAGTTCAGGTGATAAAGATGATGAATGAAAGAAGATTCAATTTCTATTGTGTAAAAAGTGTGGTAAGAATCACCAAGAGGAATGTATTAAAGGAATTGGGTTGTGTTTTATGTGTGTAAAAGGAGGTAAAAGAGAAACTATTTTCTGAGGAAATTTTAAGTGATCAGTGTACATAGTGAAATGGACTAGATTTCATCCAGAGGTACCACTAATAGTTCAATGTCTTTAATGTGGGTAACTTAGGCATTATCCAAGTCAATTTCCTAATACAATGGTTAACTAAGATGATAGGAACCAATAAATCCCAAGAAAATTTAATTTCTATGAAACCATAACTATAAAAGAGGGTTTTGAAAGTGATATGGAATGAGGAACATCGATCACTCACACAAGAAATGTGAATACATTATTCTTATCCTGTTTAACCAAGTCCATTTTACCTAAAATGTTTTCTTAAAACATAATACCTCCATTACGATGATTATATTTGAATTACTAACTTCTATTGCTATTATTATTATATCCAAATTATATTAATCCTCTCTAATATATTTTTATAGGTATGTGATTCTTATAAAATACTATTACCCATCCCTTAGTTGAATTTGATGTAATATTAGGCATGGATTGACTCTTTTGACATGGAGTCCATTGTAATTTCCAAGATAGGAAAACGAAATATAAAAATAAAACCATGACCAATTATAATAAAAGGATGATTATAAACTCTTTATGAAAAATTATCCCTATTATATTGGGGAATTTAGAAAAAATTTCTAAAAGAAAAACTCAATATTAGTTATATTCCTATTATGAGAGAAAAGATGAGTTCATTAGTCATGAATAAGTTAGTGAGGATGAAACCTCATTAAAATTTAAATCCAAATTCATTTATTTATTTGGAAACCATTAACTATTTTATTGGTTATGAATAATTAAAATTTCATGGACATAATTTATTTAATCAGGGAGAATGTAATGGCCCAAAATTTAACTATATAATTTTCCTTTAAATAAACATTTTATTGATAGATAGTTTCATACAAAATGTTGAACTAAAAAAAGATGTGACATATTATATTAATATTATTAAGAAAATTTAATAATAATAAATCCTTTATTAAATTAAAATATTTTAATCTATTAGAAATGTATAAAAATTTTGATTAAGAACACTTAATGTTTTAAGAGGGAAGTTTTCAATAACAGTTATTTTTTTTATATATTGTATTTTCATTTAAAAGAGAAATTTATAAATTTATGATTTTTAATTTCATAAAAGGAAATTAATTTTTGGATTAATCATGTCAATATTGTCCTGGGGTCATTTTTTTTATTTTTTTGAAATAATTATAGGGAAAATTACATTTACCACTACAGAACACAATTCAAGGAAAGAAACTATAGTAAAAATATAGTTCTGGGGACTTGACTCTATGACCTACCCCTGCACCCTCAAACCCTTACAACCCCACAACCAATGGTTGAGAATTTTTCAAAAATAATTGCTTTTAATTGAATAGTGAAATATACAATTTTTTATAAAACTATAACTTTTAAGACATTATGATAATTCATGAATGAATTAAAAATATATGAAACCATTTTTTTAAGAAAAATATTTATTTAATAAGTAATATTAGTCATTTAAAATTACTATGTTTAATTTATAAAAAACATGTTTAATAGTTTGAAAACATAATTAATATTTCACATTATAAAATGTTTTTATATGATTACATTAAAAATTATATTCATCAATTTTAGAAATTAAATTTTAAAAATTGATTTCGTATTTTATATTAGAATATAAATATTAATTAAAACAATTAATTTCAATTTTAATCATAAAAATCTAATTACTAAGATTAATGTTAATTACCACGATAATGATAAAGCCATAATTTTCAAAGAATTTTTTTTAACATAGTGTAATATTTAAGTAATAAAATAAAATAATATATTATAAAAATTGAATATAATATAATTTTTAAACATATATATAAATATATTAACACTAATTAAATTTTTAATCAATGCTAAATAAAATTAAGTACACTTAATGGTAAAAATAACATTTTTCTACAAAATTGTTCTTCTATATATTAAATGTTTTAATTTAAAAGATAATTTTAACTAATTTATAAATTTAATTATATTTTTTGGAGCTTATATTTATTTTTATAAAGTAAATATTTTATAATAATGGTTAGATTATTTTTTTATTAAATATAAATTACTTGGGTAAAACTATTTAACAAGGTAAAAACCAAAATGGTAAAATGTAAAAAAAAATCATGTGGTGAAGGCCTAAAACTTGATTAAAACATGTATGAAAATGGGTGGAATAGGATTTATAAACCTTAAATCACCCCAAACTCCATTATTTTATACTTTTTTATCCTTTGACTGAACAATTGTGACATACCATTATTGAAATATAATGGGTACTTCCAAAATTACACCTCTCTTCACCTATGAAAAGGGATCACATACACACTTTCAATGCTCTAATTAACCTTAATATTTTCATTTCAACCATGAGAAATTTTCCACAAATAAAATTAAATTAAACAATATAAATCCCTTTTTCACTATAAGTTATCATAATCCCTTCATTTCCAAGGTGAATTCCAAGAGATTGTTCAAGATCCCAATGTGGGTATTGCTTAATCCTTAGCCATTTTTCTTAGAATTTATCATCCAAACCTATCCTAAACATAGTAATATAATGAACTCAATATCATTATTATACTAAAGGTTTATTATATTAATGGAACAAACATTATTTATTCCTTACCTTCCGCTTATAAAAACAAAAGAACATAGATCATGAATTTGTATAGACTGTTGCCTCCATGAAGAGATGTCTTTATTTTTCACCACTACCTCTATTTTCTATTTATAAGTATAAAATTGAAGAATAAATATGAAATATATAATATTATTATTATTTTTAATAGAAAATTAATAATCCACCTATATTAATTTTCATTTTTTTGGAAATGAGAACTTTAACTCTGGGTTGTGCGGATTACTTCCTCCATGAAGTAATGTTTGTTGTTTTTCATCATGATTTTCATTATTTATCCAAAAAATATAAAATATGATTAAATTTTTTTAAATAATATCATTATTATTATATCATAATTATATTATGTCAGAGTATACAATTTCTTAACCAAACTCACCCATCAAATTATAGCATGTTCTTATTTGGATCGGTTTAATCACATACATGAACGGTGTTGTGGAACTCTATCATGGATAACTATGGGAATTTAAATACTAATATTATTAAATTTCATTAATAAATTCATGATTGTTTTATTATTTTATAAGGTTTATATTAAGTATTTAACTTATTATTAAAATATCATCTTCTATTGCTAACATTGTCGAAATAAGACAACACTGATTCCATTTTAACAAACATAACTAAAACACTTATGGAATGAGATAATATATTTATAAATAATTATAAGTTATATATTATATTATCTTAAATTATTTATGAATAATGAAATTTTTATAAAATATTGGGTACCAAAATCAATATCATAAACATGCATGAAACCATTAATGTTACTAACACCCTATGGTAACAAAATAAGCTATAAATAACTAATGTATTCATAATAAATGATCGTAAATTAATTATATAAAAAATAATGTATATGAATAATATAAAAAATATAATATTAAGATATTTTTGTTTTTTATATAGTATTGTAGAGTGTATTCGACTAAGCGGGGGAAAGTGGTAAGGGTTCTTTGTCTCAAATTTCAATTCCTTGAGACATGTTTATGTTATACACTGTGTTTTATTTTATATAGTGAATATATTTCCCCATTATCATTTTATATGATTATTATATTATAATTAATGATATTATATGTTCTATTCCATGTTCTTTCTCTCATGTTGTTTTTACTCAAAATTTACAAAAGTTGTAAGGGTTTTTGCTAACTCAATTTCCGTCCATTAAGTTATATGACTTCTTATTGAACTCTATTTTTTCATCTTAGATTTATTATACCTACTGAATACTTTATAATGTATCTCCTCCTTTTTTTAGGATTTTAAAATTATTCTTTACAACCTCATTATTAAATTATTCTTACTTAAAAGGTTATGTTACTTGAAAGGGTTTCTTAGCCTCAATTCCCATTTCTTGAGACATGATTTATGTTATTCACAAATTTACTTTTATATAGTTTATATACTACCTATTTTTTATTTTTTATTATGAATTATATTTTTTTCATGGTATTTAAATTTATATTTAATTATTTTTCTCATTCAAGGTTTTTGATTTAAATTTTACATAAGTCATAATGTTTATTTTCCCAACCTCATTTTAAAATAAAGATATCTTAAATATCATAACCTCCAATGGCCCGAAGGCCTTTATTATTATTATTTTATTGATTTTTGATCATCCTTGGTGTGTATTTTTCTCTTTATCTAATAAGATTTATTTCTTGGGAAATTCCATTTCATGAATTACCCTCTAAATTATATTATACTATTTAGGGTATTAAACTCAGGGAAACCCATTATTTCATTTGTCTTACCATGTCATTTAATGTTTATGATTTTTCGCATAATGTCCTCCCACTGTGAACACTATATAATTACACCCATTAATTGAAGGGTGTTCACATAAGTAGGAACCCCGATCTTCATTTCAGGTACGGATCTTTATTTTGAGTTGTTTTTTAGAAAAAAGGAATATTTGGGGATTTTCTAAGTATACACCGTGTACCCATGAGTACACTACATGTACTTGATTTCTGTGTATTGCCGTGTACTAGCCATGTAATAGCCGAGTACAAATCCATTTTGACCACCTAAAGAAAGGGTAGGTTGAGGAATGTACATAGTGTGTACATTAAATGAACATGGCATGTACTTTTCTTTTTATTTGATTAATCAGACCTAGGTTGTGTCTCATCTCTAGAAAACATCTCTTCTTCCCATGTTCTGTATAGTAGAGTGATGATATAGCTGATAACTTCAAACCCCTATCGTTCCTCCATCCGAGCTCCGATTGAGATGCCTCTGGGTGTGTTGGATTCCCACAAGTGAGTTCTCTCTTTCCATATATCATCTCTGCCTGATTTCTCCTCTCTATTGAGTTATTCAAGGTTGAAATTTTTTGACCTTTTTGTATATCTACAACATTTTAGGCCAATTTAGGGACCAAAGTTCGAGAGTATTCACTATACCACATTGAGGTAGGTGGTTTGTGCCTTAATTTGATTGTCTTTGGATTATATATGATAGAAGTTCCAAATACCCTTGTTTAGGGTTTTGCGTATTTTGGAAGTTAAACCTGTTTAAGACCTATTATGGTTTGTTTGATGAGAAAGGGTTTTTTGGTTATTAATAAGGTTTAATAACTTGATTATGGATGTGTTTTCCCATGTTTGTTTGATATTGGTCGTTGGGTCTAGAATTGGTTGTTAGGCGGCTTTTTTTCCCATGCTAAATGTTGTTAGGATAGAGTTTCTATTTATATGAGATGCATGTGTTTCAAATTATGAATGTTGACCAAAGGTAATTGACTATGAGAGCTTCCCTACATAGGTTCATTTATGTATAATGGTTGTTATCATTGACCAGAGGCATTGATTGTGAGAGCTACCATGGGGTCACGGAACAGAGGGGTTAGACCGTGAGAGCTACCTAGAGGCTTATTAGTAAATGTATGTTAGACTATAGGGAAATGACTATGAGAGTTTCCAAAGGGTAATTTAAGTTATTTTTTGTACGTTGAACAAGGGGTATTAACTGTGAGAGTTACCCAGATGGTCATTTATAATTGATTGATTCTATGTGGGACAAGAGGGGTTATAATAAACTCAATTCTCTATTCCTCTAGTAGTAATATACAGCTAGATATGAAATCATGCACAAGGCACAGTGATTTTTATGTGGTTCACCCTCACTGGGCTATGTTCAAGGAGCATACAACGACAATATGTTGATGTACCAAATTCACTAAGGATCAGGGAAAATAATGAGCACAATGTTCGGGTTAGATCTTCTATGCTTAGGCTCCCTGCCTTTAAAAGGTTTAGGGTCTACTCACTGCATTCCCAAGGGTCACTCCCTATGCCTCTTTCTCTGGATCACTGCTAGTGGAAATGGTCATTGTCTTCATCTTCCTTCACTCAATACTCTTGGAAAGGAATCCACTCATAGTTTATCAACTTGTAGGTCAAAAACAGTTTATGGACATGTGGGTCCCCTCATTTTTTTTAATTATTGCATCCTCAACTATAGGAAGATGCTCTATTGAAGTTCATTTTTTTCACCCACAGATGAATTCAACCTTCCCGAGTACTGTTAGGTACCAGAAAATACTTTCGCAAACTGAATTGATGCTTTTTCAATCTTCCTTAAGAAAACTATGAACTACCTTCCTCTCCCACGTACTGAGTACTGAGTTTGATACGTGGGACACCTTCTTCGTGTACCGTTGTCGCTATCGTGAACTGCCCTTCGTCCGAGGACTGCCTCCGCCTTCGCGATCGTGTACCAATGCCACATATCGATTCTACGAACCTTTTTTGTAAAAACCCTCTTGTCTGCAAACTGTTCACTATTCATAGACTACCTTCGCTTCCACGTACCGGAGCTCCCCTCTGCGTACTTCTTGCATAAATCCTCCTTTCACGTACTGGATATTCCCCCTCTGTGTACCGAGTCAATTCCTTTGGCATACTCGTCTTCCTCCTCCGTGTACCGGAAATCCTTTTCGGATTAAGAATCCCCACAAACACCTTCATCAGAACTACTCCTGCACAAACCACCTAGCCTTCGCGAACCAACCTTTGTGAACTTCCTTCGGAATTCACCAAATTCCCAGAGTAAAATATGATTTCTAATGATGTTCAATCTCTATAGTAAACGGTGGGAAAATCATTTCTTATATAGGCAGAGATACTCGCTTAATCTGTTGAATCGAGATTTACCAAATATTTAATCTAGCCTCCACCACTTACCGATTCTTCGGCCACCGCGAACCTCAAGCCATCCCGAACCATTTTCCTATGTACTCCATGTACCGCCTTTTCTCCTACGTGGTCAAATTCCTCTACCAACTTCATCCCATCCATGTAGCGCACTGCCGCTCAGCCGAAAACCATTTTTTCTTCCGTGAACTGCATATTCCTATCATTCCCACTGGCTGGTACGCGGCCGCATTCCCTTCCCAGACTTGGTACTCGATCCATGTCCCAGGCTCCACATTCTTCTTCCTTTTCCAATTTCGTTCGCCATTATTCACAAAAATTCCTAACTTTGAGGCCCCAAAATTTGGCAAATGCTGGGAAACTGCACAACCTTAAAGACTTGTCTTTTTCAAACACCAAACATTCTCATTTGTGGTCATCTGGCTTTTTGAACAAACACAACCGCACCCAAAACATACTGAGAGGATGACTTGAGGGATTTTTTCCCAACAATATTCATGAATGATGTAATGAATTCTCTATATTTAAATTTTATGAATTTATATAAATAAATATATAATAAATATATGTGATATTTATATAATTATTTGTATTATGTACATTATTTAACCATAATCAATGTAAAAATACCAAATATACCAAATCAAGACATACATGAAAAAAAAGTAGTTATTACTAAAAATGTGATTTTAACAAGGAATTATTAATAAATGTGTCATAAAAAGTCATAAGTAAATCATATATGGTATTATATATATGATTATCGTTGTTTATTATATTTATAATAAACTTATATTTATTATACATGAGGTTTGGAATATATAAAGGAAATAGGAGCTGAGGTAAGGGTTTCTTGTCTCACTTTTACTTCGAGGATACATATTCCATATTCACCACTTATCCCTTTGTGTGGAATATATACTACACTTTTTGATATGTTATATAATGAATCTATTTATATTCATGGTATTTAAAGTTTCATTTGAAGTTATTCATTTCATGGGTCTTATGATTCAAACGTTACCAAAGTGGTAAGGGTGATCTCAGCATTATTTGAGATTTTTTATGTTTAAGTATCCCTTAGGGAAATTATTTGATATTTCTTAAAATTAATAATTTTTCTTATTGTATATTTATTCATGATTTTTTTCAAGTAATATTACCATTATTCATTTCTTTGTTAATTAAAAATATTGATAAAATGTTTCTAAGAAAATTCGACTTTATTTCTCTCTTCGGTCGAAAAAACTTTTTCATCCAAATCCATGTTTTCTAAAAATATTTTCATTTTTTAAAACATTATCCAAATTTTTTATTGGATATATTTTTTCCCATGATTGTGTTCCCAAAAATAAAAATAAAATGAATCTTCCTGTCATTTTCCAAAAAATATACTTTTGAATTTTCTTATAACAACGTAAAAGTAATATTTGTTAACTTATACGACATTTATAGAATTTCCCATTATCATGACCACTAAATATTTTAAATATTAAATTATAATTTTCAAAGGATTATTTCAATAAAAATTATTTTCTCAATACTTAAATAATTTTTAGTTTTTAAAATTGATTTTCAAATTAGAGAGGTTATTTACCTCAAGAATGTTTTTAATGCACTATTTATGGAATTTCTATTCATCAATAGAAAAAATCCTTATTATAATTATTACCCACTTGGAATATATTGTAATTATACCATACTTATTATTTTTATAAATGGTTTATAGTTAGTCTCACTAGGGATGTACTAGTTTTATACTATTCATATTACTCCAGATTGATTATTATTATGTTTATTGATTTGGGTAATTGTTAACATTTCATATTCTAGTTTTAGATTTAAAATATTTATGTTGATTATGTTTCACCCATTTCATATGATGAATGTATTTGACATAGTAAGTGATGGTTGGGGATGGCTATAGCCCCTCTATGCATCAGTAGGTCTCATAAGACAAACTAGCTTGGGTATTTGGATGTGGATTTACCCATTTATGTAATATGTATTGGAACGTGGCCTTGAAGGTATGGTTATTATGTCCATTAAAATTAATTCCATAATTATGATATTAGTTATTAATCTCCATGTTATTATTTGATTAGTTAGAATATCCATGGATAAGTTTCAATCTCATGTGATTATTTATATGGAATTATTTGATCATCGTTTATTCCTTCCATATTATTCTTCATGATCACGTTATTAATTAAGTGTAATTTGTTTTCAATTATTTACCGTTCCATACTTTTTTATGCTTATTTATTCATGATATCTTCCTTTGTATGATTATCCTTACTAAGCATCTGATCTCACCCCTTTCTTATGTTTTATTTTCCCCAGTATATCAGGATGTGTTTTGTGATTGATATGTAGGGATATTATAAGTGTAAATATGGTGTTCTCTGTGAAAAAACATTTTTTATTTTATGTTTTCAATTATAAATGAGATTCAAGTATGTATATATTTTATTAAGACAATTATATCATTTGGTCATTATGGATGTGATTTATTGTATCTTATTCCAATATAATAAATTAAGAACTAACTCTAGGCTACTAGGGATAGGGTATTTATATTTGGTATCATCATAAGTTTAGTAGAAACATTACAAAATATATTTGTAAATATTTAGATTTAGGAATATAACCATGTGATTGACATTAAGGATAAGTATAAAAGAACCTAAAAAAGTTTTTTGTAAGGTAGAGATTATGTTGTTTTCCTACAAATACATCCCTGTCTGGATACTATAAGGTGATATAGTTCTAGAAATGATATAATTTAGGGTAATAACTCCTAAAAATGTGTTTCGGGCTTTCCTCAATCATTATGTGGTATATGAAAATGGACCTGACTGTACACATGTTTTGACACTCTTGAGGGATATGCTCAGGTTAATTCACATTTTTTTATAAACTATTATGAATCATTTGAAACTATTTTTATGATTTGAAAATTTTCCCAAAGAAACCATGTTTATGATTATGATATTATACATGCATAAAATTTTCAATTTATACTATGTGTATCACTAGTTTTGGGATTATACATTACGTTTCATAATTTTATGGTATAATATAGTGTATTCCATTTTTTAGAAATGGCACCTAGTGGAAGTAATGGAAACCATATCAATGTATATACTTCATGAAGGGATTTACCTCCTGATAAAGATAATGAAACTGTAGTTAGAGTTGTAGCTAGAACTGATCAAATTATAACTATATTAAGGAAAATGGATTACATTATGAGTAATAACCATTCCTGTAATGAGAACCCTTCTAATACACCACATGGTGCAACAATTTTAGACTGCTTCATATATTAGTAACATCCATCATTCAATGGGAATACAAATCCATTTGTAGCTGAGAAATGGATAAGTCCCTTAGAGTATATTTTTCTATCATTATAAAGAAATTGAAGGAAGAAAGTTGTCATTGGATTTTATCATCTCTCAGGATATGCAGATTAATGGTGGTCATTGATTCAAAACACTGACTATAAATAAGAAATATAAAACCTATAATGGAAGTATTTTAAGGTACTCTTCTTGGAAAAATATTTCCCTCACGGGAAATGAGTGAATATTGAAAGACAATTCCTGAGTCTTAGATGAAAGGAATATAAAAAAATTTATTATAAATAAAACATTATAAGATTAGTACGGAATGATATGGATTACATATGTAATACAAAGAGCAATATTGATCATTTCTTTAATGTTATTAAGAAAATAATTCAAAGGGAACTAGTCTTTCAAACATTCTCATCTTATGAGGATATAATATCATGTGTTATCAAGATAGAGAAATAATTCTACAAGTCCTATGGATTTTAAGGGACTAAAGATAAGAATATTATGACAAAGAAAAATATGGATAATGGAGATAAAGGAAATATGGATTTTCCCCCATGTGATAATTATGTAAAAAAACACCCTGGTACTTGCATTCAGGGAATGGGAGTCTGCTTCAAGTATAGAGAAAAAGGCTATCAGGTTTATGAATTAAAGGGTAATAAATAATCCTCTAATGTTTACTATTTCATTTATAAGTAGATAGGGAACTATGAAAATGAATTCACCAAGTATCAAAGGAATATACCTCAAAGTTAGATAAGTGATCAAGGTCAATATTATGCTATTAATATAGTCGAAGTAGAATGATTAAAGTTATTGTGTACTTGTATTCAATAATTATATCGTAGAATTATTTTTTCCAATGGTATTTTGGTTATAAAAATCACGCAACATATTTTATTTTAGTAGTTTTTCTATAAGTATTTTAAAACATATGTTGAATGGTACAAAAAAAGTGATTTAGTGACAACCTGAAATTTTTGGAAAACACATGATTGAGGTGAGATAACCCTTAATATGTTCTCGATGTTGAGATAATAATGATAAATAGATTTTTATGGGATAGTATTGGTGACCTTAAAATTGGTCATGGATTTTATGGTTTATGTTATTTTTGTCAGATTTTACTGTATAATTGGATTTATGGAATATTCTCAACCTAAGACTTTTATTTTTGAGAACATAAATGTTTTCATTAAGGTTTTATGATAATAAAAGAATTAAAATATTTGTAATGTGAAAATGGGATCTACTTTATATTTTCTAGGGAATATATTGACGATTTTGGGACCTTCCTTATTAATTTTTCTACATTGAATTTAGTTAGAAATATTTTAGATGAGTTTTAAGGTTTTCCATTTATGAAATGGATTAAGTTCAATTTTTAGAGAAACTATTGAGGTAATAGAGATTAATTTACTATATTGGATAAATTTTCTAACCATTTTGGTTTTATTAAAGATGTCAGGAATGGTTTGTTACACTTTTATGGATCTTATAATCTCTTAAGTTAATTTTAGTGCCACATACTTAAAAAACTATCTTGGATATTCATTTCATAGAGTAAAAAATGAAGTGGAAATTGATTGAAGAAAAACCAAGGGATTAAATTATACTTAAAAATATATTAAATATATTTTTCTGTGTTCTCTATCAATATAGTAAAATAATTCCTCTACTATAAGAAAGGGATCTTAAAAAATAATGTTATATTATTACATTTATATTAGATGAATAAATGGTTATTTAAATCATCATATATTTATATCTTTATGGTTATTAAATTATTTGGGTCATTCCCTTTCTTGTGATCAATGATCTCTATCACTCTCCATAATAATTTATGCTTTTCTTATATGACCATATATTCACTTCCTACCAAT
The DNA here is from genome assembly GCA_963277665.1 of Viscum album. Taxonomy (NCBI): domain Eukaryota; kingdom Viridiplantae; phylum Streptophyta; class Magnoliopsida; order Santalales; family Viscaceae; genus Viscum; species Viscum album. Next base: position 1,252,866,945 of record OY728120.1, on the reverse strand, counting down.
GTTTTCCTACTTGGAAACCCAGTAATGTGTCATTATAGATGACCTTCATACTCTCCTTTATCTCATATCAGAAGAAAGTTTTATTAACCCTTTTTACAATGTGGGTTTTCAACAAAGGTATTTTCAAATTCCAAACTCTTGAGTACTGAGATCAAGATTAAATTACAAGAACACAATTTATTTAATGGGGTAGAATGTAACGCCTCGATATTTTAAAAGATGAAAATTATGTAAGATAGAATATATGACATGGAACACCAAAAATATATTAGAATATAATACCCTGGGACATTATGATATATTAATTTTTAATAAACTCAATTTCTTTGATTGCTTATGTAACATGCAACACTGGGTTTTAAACAAAACATGGTACTCTATTAAAATATTATTATTTAAAGATGACCAATATAACCTAGCCATTAAGATGGTGGGTATGAATATGACTAACTAAATTATAAAAAAATATATGATTTATAAATATAAAAAATAAATTAAATGGTTATCTATTAGTTAGAAATAAAATAAGAGCGATTAGAAAGAAAAAAAAAAGAAATGTTTTATAAAAAAACTTTATTTTTGTTAATGGTGGTTTAATCACGCTTTTCTCACATGACATAAAATTATTTTTGAAAAAAAAAATAATTTATTTCAAAAAATAAACTACACATTTAATATATATATTTCAAAATTATATTTGGGTGAATTTTTGATAATTTTATGAAAATATTAATTTTTTGATGAATAAAGAAAAATACTGATTTTTATTAAAAACTTCTTTTTCATTTAAATTATTTAAAAATATAAATTATATTTTAAGTTTGTTTTAAAGTAAAATTATTTCAATTATATTAATATTTTACTAATTTATTTCATTTTAATCATTTTCATATTGAATTCTGATGTAAAAAAACCATTTAATCTTTTGAATGTTTTTCTTTTGAAAAAACCGATTTTTTGATACCTCTACAGGTTTTATTTTAAATTAAATTCTTCCACTTCTATTATTTTAATTTGATAAAATTTATTAAATATTTATAATTATAATAATTAATATTATATAATAAGATAAATTTAGTTTTTTACCATTATGAATAGTAAAAGTAGTAAAACTTAATTATTGTGGTTAAGGTAAAAAAAGGGTTTATCGAGGATTAAACTAAATTGATAAGGGTAAAAATGACCAAAAACTTTTCTAATTATTATTTTATGGAAATATTTAGACCTTATCACCTCTATGGTTTGATAAAAACCCATTTTGGAGTCTTTTTTCAGATATAAATGTGGATATCTGTTTATCTTTTGAAATATTTCATGTGTGTTCTCTCCTCTACTTATAAAAGATTATCCCTATCCTATCCTCTTCACACTTCCAAATACATTTTTCTTGTCTAGTATGTATCCAAATATCTTCCTTAATTCCCTCCCAACATTATAGATGAATTATTTTTTTTATTAATCCCTCCTATTAAGGCTTTAGGTATAAACCTAAAGAGTCTCTCTGAAGAAGAGGAAAAATTCGTAAACATGCGTATTTGTTTTATTTATTCTTCCACCTATGTAAATTCATTTTAAAATATGATAATATAATTATTCCAATATTAAATATATAATTATATGTTATTATTTTAATGTAAAAACTCATCTCTATCACCACTTCCATCAAATGGGAAATAAAATCGTCAATCGGGTGTACGACGAACTACCGCCTCATGAACCGATGTAATTAATTTTCCCTTACCACATTTAAAGGATGGATATAATGATGTATTTAAAATATATATATTATATTTATGAAATTATTATACTTATATAATTATTATATCACATATAACTTCTTAATTTTCATTTTGTGCGGGATAAGTTAACATTGATCTTGTATACGACGGACAACCGACTCGTGAAGCGATGTCATTCATTTTTCAATTACGCTTTACATAAAAGGTATTAATAATATAGTTAATGAATATATATAATATTTATGAACTAAAAAACTTCTAGAAATAAAATATCTCATATAACTTCCTACCTTTCAGTATGTTAGAAAAAATAACGTCGCTTATATGTACATGTGGACTACTGCCTCAACATAGCGATATTAAATGTTTTTCATTTTATTTTTACATGGATGGTAATAAAGATTAATTTGATTAATATAAATTTTATATATAACATAATAAAAATTCTTTAAGGTTATTCCATATTTATATTCTTTTTTTCCATCTGTCGATAAAATGGAGACAACATTCATGCATATGTACAACATACCATCTCCATGAACAGTGTAATGCATTTTCTATATTTAACATTTATGGATAACTATAAATACATATATAATGAATATATATAATATTTATATATTGATTTATATTCTTTATATTATTTAACCCTGATCAAATTAAAATGAATGAATATACCAAATCAAAACATACATGAAAAACAAAGTTGTTATTACTGGAAATGTGATTTTAACATGGAATTTTTAATAAATGGGTCATAAAAGGTCAAAAGTAAATCATATATGTTATGGTATATATGAGTATGGTTATTTATTATATTTATAATAAATCTATTTTTATTATATAGGTGTTTTGAAAACATACGAATGATATTGGACCTGAGGTAAGAGTTTCTCATCTCACTTTTACTTTTGTGAGATATATGACATATTCACCACTTACGCCTTTGTGTGGTGTATATAATTCCATTTTTGATATTTTATATCATGACTATATTACTATTTTGTGGTATTTAAAGTTACATTTTAATTTATTACTTTCATGGGGATTTTGATTCAAAAGTTACCAAAGTGGGAAGTGTGTATTTCACAATCTCATCATTATTCGGGAAAGTTTATGTTCAAGTCTCCCTTAGAGGAATTATTTGATATTCTTTAAAATCAATCTATTTTATTATTATATTTTTATTCATGAATTTTTTAAGTAATATTACCTTTTTTTCTTTCATTGTTACATAAAATTATTGAGAAAATGGTTCTATGAAAATCTAACTTTATTTCTCTCTTCGGTCGAAAATCCCTTTTCATCCAAATCTGTGTTTTATAGAAATGTTTTCAAAAAAGTTTTTCTCATTCTATAAATTGTGTATTAAGTAAATTTACCCATGATTGTATTTTCTAAAATAAAATAAAATTAATCTTCCTTTAATTTTCAAAACAAAGTACTTTTTTACTTTTCCTACAAAAATGTGAAAGGAATCTTTTTTTAACTTATATGGAATATATGGAACTTTCCACCGTTATAACCACTCAATTTTTTAAAGATTCAATTATAAGTGTCATATGATATTTGAAATTAATATTATTTTTACAATACATTATTAATTTTTAGTTTCAAAACGTGATTTTCAAATTAGAAAGGTTATTTTCCTCAAGAATGTTTTTAATGATCTCTTTATGGAATTTCAATTCATCAAAGACAACAACCCTTATTCTACTTATTACCCACTGGGGATATGTTGTAATGATATCATCCTTATTATTTATCTGGATGGTTTATGATCATTTTGACTAGGGATGTACCAGTTTGATATGATTCATATTACTCTTGATGGTTAATGATTTGTTTGATTGGGGATGTACCAGATTGATACCATTCATATTACTCTCGATGATTTATGATTATGTTTATTGATTGGGGTAATTGTTAAAATTTCATATAGTAGTTTTCCAATTTGAATGTTTATGTTGATTTTGTTTCACTGCTTTCATATGAGAAATGCATTGGACTTAGTGTGTGATGAGCAGGGCCGACTATAGCCCCTTGATGCATAGGTATATCATATGAGACAAACTGGATTGGGTATTTGGATGAGGGTTTACCCATTTATGTAATATGTCTTGGAACAAGGCCTTGTCGGTATGGTTATGATGTCCAGAATTATGTGTTCCCTCATTATAAGATTAGTTATTGATGTCCTTGTGTTTATTCGATTAGTTAGAATATCCATGGATATGTTTCAACCTCATGTGATTATTTGTATGGAATTATTTGGTTATCATTTATTCCTTCTATATTATTCTTCATGGTCAAGTTATTATTAAATGGCATTTATTTTCATTTGCTTATCTTCCCATATTTTTTTTATTCTTATTTATTCATGATAGATTTCGTTGTACGCTTACCCTTACCAAGCATTTGGGATCACCTCTTTCTTATGTTTTATTTTCCCCATCATACTAGGAAGTGTATTGTGATCGATATATAGGGATACACTTTGGGGAAATTTAGCATTCTAAAATAAAACATTTTGTGCCTTTTATGTTTTCAATTGTAAATTGAGATTCAAGTATTTATCGTTTTTACCAAGACTACAAAACCATTTAGTCCTTCGGGATGTGATTCCTTGTATCTTATGTCAATGTAATAAAGTAACCACTAACTCTGAGCTACTAGGGTTAGGATCTTTATAGGGAAAGAATAAAGAGATTTATTTATCTGAGTAAGAACACATGTATCGGTAAGATGATAAAGATATTTATCCTAGAGAGCTCCAAAATAGTTTTATATAGTGTGGTTCTTATAAAGGCTTAGTCCCCTTCAATTGAGATAGAGAGGAAACTTGTAAATGAGATTCTTTATGCTTTAATGATACGATCAATCATGATTTTCATGATGCGTACTTAATATGATATCTCTTTTTATTTGATAATGACTATTTGATATCAATTAGATTTAAGTGAAAGTCACTAGATCAATAGTAAAAAAATATTTAGGCACTTTATATATAATAGGGTGGTATTATTGGTCTTTGGCGGTGAATAATAACTCACTATAAATGGTTAAATGGATGATAACATCCCAATTGATAATAATTATTCTTGATCACAATTAGGATTTTTTCTCTCAATGGTAGAGCCATTATCTTAAAGATTTCTAAGCCTCCAAAGATGGATGATTCTACAATGGAAGTAGAGTACATTTTTTCATCAGATGTTATAAATGATTTTTTTAAATAAAGAATTTTATTATTGTACTTGGGGTAGTACCTAAGATTTAAAAACTAATAGAGCTCTATAGTGAAAAAAATGAATTTATCATTTGGGCTAAGGAACCTTCGTCTCACAAAAAGACCAACCAAATTCATCGAAAGTATCATATCATCATAGAAATCATTGAGAGTGAAAATTCAAAGATTTATCGAGTGGCTACTAAGGATAATGTAGTGTGTCTATTAAGAAAACTGTTACAATAATAAACACCTGATAGAAATTTAAATTATTTAGGTATTTGATATATCAAGGAATTTATCTAATGTAGTTGGTTTTTTTTTATGTTCCCCGAATCTAGTTTATGTGATATAAATTTTGAGATTTTACACTATATCACGGTTTTAAATTCAATAAAAAAATTATTTTATCTTTCATTCATATTTTAAAAATTTATTATAAAAATTTTGAATGATAATTTTCCCCTCAAAGGAAATATCTATGTTTTTTCTAAATTATATTTTTCATGGATAGTCATTAGTTGTGACAAAATAATAAGCTTAACATGAGTAGGATTTTATTTAGAGATATGAAGTTCACTCATGAGAAACTAGAGTGAGATTTTATCAAGATAGACCTTTTAAACTATAACACGTGGAATGACATATATATTATATTTGATATACTTATAGGGGTAAACTTTATGTTAATTTATATTACATGAGGTTTCCAAAGTATCCCACATGTAAACCTTTATACTTTGATATTAATCTATAGCATGAAGGCTTCACTTTTGCGTGGTGGTTGACTCGAGTGAAGACCTCATGAATGCTTGGACTCGGAGCCGAGTTCTTCTTCTGTAGCGGTCGGAGCCCCCACAATTCCTCCTCGCTCGCCTTGTTTTACCCCACCGGAGCCTCCAGCCTTGTTTCTGGGGTTGGTGAAATGTGAGAAAAAGAACAACTACACTGACATTGTGGTTAATTTCCCTCTGTCTCTTCCCTGCCCAGGTTGTGCGGTGCACGGCTGTGAGTGGTTACAGTCTTGGGTCCTGGGGTTGGAGTCCTCCCGTTCTTTCGATGATAATCCAGATCGCGGCAAGGAAAATGGTAATTCCTTCTCTCTGGGCCTTCCCTCCGGTGACCCCAAATCATATACCTGCTCTCATGTCCATATGGATAATGGCTTCAGTTCTGTATCACCTAAGGGAAAAGGAAAGGTTAGTTCGGCGGGTTCTCTCCTCAATGGTCATACCCTACCAGCCTCCTCTAATTTTCAGCTTCAAAATGGCGTCATCTCATTAGCAGATGTGGATCCAGACGCAGAAACCACTCTTTCTCCACCTCCCAGAGGAGCACGTACCAGAGGTCGGACCAAATGGGAGCAGGCTTCTTCCTCGCTTCAATCTAAGAGTATGTCACCGCTGGGGGACAAATCCAAGCGCCTTCAGTTTCAATGATTCCATTCCTCGTCGGAATGCTCGGGGCTTGGGAGCCTGGGTAAAGACCAATTTCCTTGCTTTTAGGATCCGGTGTAACAAAATTGTGCTGGTGTCAGTTCTCGAGGTCAAGCAATATCCTTCAAAAATCCGTGACTTTGCATTCAAGATCGGGATTCGTAATTTTATGCCTGGAGAGCCGAACAATCAACATATCTAGATTTTCTAGAATGATCATCTTTCTTTTGAGTTAAGGGTTGTTTCCAATCACCATATATACATGAAAATTAGTTCTGATAACTACTTTTTCTGGGTATCCTTTGTTTATGCCTAATGTGATGCGAGTGAGAGGGAGTATCTCTAGCATGATCTTAGTAGCTTCAATCTGGGTGATGAGCCATGGATTGTAGGAGGAGATTTAAACTCCATCTTGGATCCATCGGAAAGGAATGGGGGACGGTTGTACCCCCTAAAAGACAGACAAGTGTTTGCAATATTTGTTTCCCATAATGGTCTCTTGGACTTGGGATATTCAGGGGACAAGTACACATGCTGTAATAACCATAAAGAGAGACGGCATACGTGGTGCAGATTGGACCGTTGCTTCATGAACCTACGGGCCATATCCTCCTCTCCTAATTCTATAGTGGGGGCACATTGATAAATTTCAGATCGTTTCTTATATTCAAACATACAGGAGGCAGACCCTACTTATCAAAGTGTGGTACATGCATCTTGGGAGAAACACATACATAATGGGTCTTGGGTTGGATTCCATAACAAGCATAGGTGGTTGAAAGTGGATCTTCATATCTGGGACTCCATAAAACCCTCACATTTTTAGAACGTGGATGATCTTAAAGTTGACATTGATCTTATTGAGATGGAGTTGGAAGCCCGATGGGATGAAGAGATTTTCAACCACTTGGTTGGACTAAAGAACCACTTGGATGTATTGTTTCTGGAACAGGAAAGAGTTGTCCGAGAGCGCTCAAGGGTGAAATGCATAAAAGAAGGAGATCACACCAGCACTTATTTTTAGGTATGTATTAAAGAGAGGAGGCAGGTTTCTGTTCCTAATATTCTTCATGAGGATGGCACTCTCACCGATGATTCTCAAGTGGGCAGAAGTATGGATACATCCCATTTTTATTCCTTGTTAGCGGATGTTAATCCTGGTAAGCAGGCAGGTTACCCACAAGGGTAGGCGGGTCTTTTTGACTCAATACATCATGTTATCTCTCCAGCTATCAATGATTTTTTCGAGAAAATTTTGGATGAGCAGGAGATCTACGCTTTTTATCGTCTCCAGTACCTCCTTTTACAGGATGGTTCGGTTATATGGGGGGATCTTGACACCTGTTCTTTTTACAGGTGGCACCATCCGGTCTGCTTGAGGCGATGGAGGACAATTTCATCTCAGAGCCGAATGGGGCGCGCGCGAAATTGCCCGGGCTCCGCACCAGGGATTTGGCCGTTCGGGCTTGGTGCACCGAGTTGTGGAGTAGGGCGGCGTCGCGGCGCTCTGGTCGAGGTCCCTGGTCTTTCCGGAGGTCGGCGTGTGAGAGCTCTTTGAATGATGTTTGCTGAAGTTTGAGGTGGTCTTTTTACTGGAAGTAATTGTTGGGTCGGAAGAATACGGGGAATGATGGCAAGAGGGGGGTGAATTGCCTTTTAAAAAATTGATTAACAAAGTAAAATCAAAGTAAAGAAATGCAGCGGAAATAAAGAGGCAAGACACGCAAATTGATAACGGAGTTCGGCCAAAACCCGGCCTACGTCTCCGCTCCCAACTTAACCGTTGAGAGATTCTACCGCTTGCTTTTCAATGGTTTTAGCAAGAAACCCACTAGGCTTTGAGGTAGCACTAGGACCTATTACAGCTTGCTTTTATTGGTTTAGCAAGAACCCAATGCTTTTAATGGTTAAGCAATAACCCACTAGTCTTTTTACGGGTGAAGACTAGCTCACCGATCTCAAGCCTTTTACAAGGTAAGGCTTGTCAACCTTTTCACACCTTAGTGGTGATGTGAAACCCAAAAGAAAGGGAGGTTGAGAAAAGGGTTGGGGTTTGTAGGCACAAACCCAATTTTAAGCTCAAAATAAATAAATGCAATAAAACCCGTAATTGGGAAGACTCGGGCGCCAATGGATGATGGAGTTGATGAGCGTGCTCTCCCAAGCTTCTTGAGTGGAGCTCCTTGGATATGGAAGTTGTTGGAGCTATTGGGGTTCCCTTGAAGGAAGTCGCCGGAGGTACGCCGAATGATCAACAAGGTGTCCGTGGGCTTCCGTATAGTTCCGGTAGGTGTCCGGGGCTTCCTTGGCCTTTATTTATAGGCATGGAACCCTTGGGGAGGCTTCGGAGCCGTTGGAGAGGTCTTCGGAGCCGTTGGGAGCCAAGTGGACAGGCTGGTCAACAGCCCAACGGCTAGTTTGACTGTGTCCACCGGCTGGCCGGTGCAGGGCCACCGGCTGGCCGGTGCCTTGACAGTGGCTGAGTCTTCTTTTCCAGGCACCACCGGTCGACCGGTGCCAGAGCCACCGGCTGGCCGGTGGAGAGACAGTAGCCTTCACTATTGGGGCTGGGTACCACCGGCTGGCCGGTACAAGGCCACCGGTTGGCCGGTGTGGAGGCAGTGGCTTCCCTCTGAGTGCAGGTGCCACCGGCTGGCCGCTGGTGTGCCACCGGCTGGCCGGTGGTCTGGATTTCAGACCAGTTCTGCCTTCTTTCTATCTTGGCCCAATTCCTTGGCCACCTGATTTGATTCCTATCAATCAAAAACACTTGAAACAATGTTAGAAACATAAGAGGGTGATTGTGATCATGAAAATTAAACCTCGAGAGGTTTGAGAGGTACAACAATCTCCCCCTATTTTGATGATCACAATCACCAAAACAATTAATGTAAAATACTGAAATTGAAAGGAAATGCTAAGCAAGATGAAAAGGATTCTCCCCCAATCAATCAAGAAATTTCTCCCCCTTTGTGATTATCAAAATAGAGTGGGGCATATAACTTGATTGAGGGAGATTGAGATTTTAAAAACAAGATTTGAGATTTGAAAATCAATTGAGATTTTTGAAATTGAAATGAAAATTTGAATAACAGTTTGAATTGAAAGTTTTGAAACAAAAACAAATTCGATACCAACTGTTGGAAACCAATTGAAAATTGAAAATTCTAAATTGAATAAGAATTGAAAATTGAAATTTGAAACCAAATGTAATTTTTGAATTTTGAGATTTTGAATCAAAAATGAGAAAGTTCTCCCCCTAAATAAAAATAATGAATCACCGGGGAGAGGAAATAAATTTTGGCCCGGAGAGACTTGCCAATAGGGATTTTTCAATCCATACTTGCCTCATGGCGGGTCTTCTCCTATAAAATTCATCGGAATAGAAAATCGATTTGGGTTGGCCGTACCGGGCGTTTTTACAATTACACTCATAAATAAGGTGCCCGGTTTTCTTGCAATAATTACAAAATTTGTAATCGGAGCTCCCCCTTACAAAAACAGTTTGAGCATGGGAGGAGGAGGCTCGGTTGGTATAGCCAAGTCCATTGGTGGTTCTAGATATTCGTTGGGAACCTAGGAGATTGTTCAAATTTTGTTCACCTTGGGTGAACTTGGCTAGGGTCTCTCTAAGGTCTTTGATGGTTGATTCCATAGAATCAACATTTGGAAAATTTTGGATTTTGAGGGAGAGTTCCTCCTTCTCTTTGAGAAGTTGGTCTTTTTCGGAGGAAAGTTTTTTGAAATTCTTTTTCAAAGCAATGAATTTTGAAGAAAGCTCATGAAAACCTTTTTCAAGTTGGTCTCTAGCAAATGAGAGTTCTTCATAAGAAAGATGATTTAAAGAATTGGAATTTGAAGAACATGAGGAAGAGGAATCGGAAGATGTTACCTCATGGAATGCCATTAGGCATTTTGTACCTTGGTCACTTGAGGAGGAGGAGGAGGATGATGAGGAGTCACTCCATGTGGCCTTGAGGACCTTTTTCTTTCCTTTCTCCTTGTGCGTGGCCCGTTTCTTGTTGAGTGGGCAATCGGGCTTGTAATGGCCCTTTTCACCGCACCCGTAGCATTTTACCTTGGGCTCGGTTCTTGCGGTGGGTTCTTGCTTTCGATGCTTGCGGGATTTCTTCTTCTTCTTGTGCTTCTTCATAAACTTGTGCATTTGGCGGGCGAGATTCTCCATTTCCGAGTCGCCGCATGATGATGAAGTAGATGATGAAGGAGATGAGGAAGAAGATGAGGAGGAGCTTACTTCTTTTTGTACCTTGAGGGCGATGTTCTTTGGAGCTTTGATAGGTGTGCCCTCCTTTTGTGCTTGCCTCCTCATCGTGATCTCATAAGTCATGAGAGATCCGATGAGCTCCTCGACCGGCATATTTTTGACGTCCTTAGCTTCTTGGATCGCCGTCACCTTTGGTGCCCATGAGCTCGGAAGGACCCATAAGATCTTCTTGACCATCGTCTCGGCTGAAACATCATCACCAAGAGATTTCCTTCCATTGCAAATGTCAGTGAAGCGTGTAAACATATCGGTAATAGATTCGGAAGAATGCATAGTAAAACTTTCAAAATCTTGTCTATACATGTCTAACCGAGTGTCCTTAACTTTGTTAGTGCCCTCATGAGTTACTTCTAAAAGTTTCCAAATTTCATGTGAGGAGGTGCAAGTAGACACTCGATTGAACTCATTTCTATCTAAGCCGCAATGGAGAGCGTTCATGGCTTTGCCATCAAGCTCAAAATTCCTAATATCGGCGGGGGTCCATTTGGATTCGTCGGGAGTAGAAAGAGTGTAACCATGCATGACAATTTTATATATGGGATAACCTATGCTTCTAAGGAAAGTAGTCATGCGGGTTTTCCAATAATTGTAGTCGGTCCCATCAAAAAATGGAGCCCGACCCAAAGAGTAGCCTTCGGGGGCGAAAGAGGTTGATGCCATCTAAATGGATCTTTGAATTTGAAACCTTTTAAGGAATTACTCAAATTACCCCTCTGATACCAAAGGAAGGGTCGGAAGAATACGGGGAATGATGGCAAGAGGGGGGTGAATTGCCTTTTAAAAAATTGATTAACAAAGTAAAATCAAAGTAAAGAAATGCAGCGGAAATAAAGAGGCAAGACACGCAAATTGATAACGGAGTTCGGCCAAAACCCGGCCTACGTCTCCGCTCCCAACTTAACCGTTGAGAGATTCTACCGCTTGCTTTTCAATGGTTTTAGCAAGAAACCCACTAGGCTTTGAGGTAGCACTAGGACCTATTACAGCTTGCTTTTATTGGTTTAGCAAGAACCCAATGCTTTTAATGGTTAAGCAATAACCCACTAGTCTTTTTACGGGTGAAGACTAGCTCACCTATCTCAAGCCTTTTACAAGGTAAGGCTTGTCAACCTTTTCACACCTTAGTGGTGATGTGAAACCCAAAAGAAAGGGAGGTTGAGAAAAGGGTTGGGGTTTGTAGGCACAAACCCAATTTTAAGCTCAAAATAAATAAATGCAATAAAACCCGTAATTGGGAAGACTCGGGCACCAATGGATGATGGAGTTGATGAGCGTGCTCTCCCAAGCTTCTTGAGTGGAGCTCCTTGGATATGGAAGTTGTTGGAGCTATTGGGGTTCCCTTGAAGGAAGTCGCCGGAGGTACGCCGAATGATCAATAAGGTGTCCGTGGGCTTCCGTATAGTTCCGGTAGGTGTCCGGGGCTTCCTTGGCCTTTATTTATAGGCATGGAACCCTTGGGGAGGCTTCGGAGCCGTTGGAGAGGTCTTCGGAGCCGTTGGGAGCCAAGTGGACAGGCTGGTCAACAGCCCAACGGCTAGTTTGACTGTGTCCACCGGCTGGCCGGTGCAGGGCCACCGGCTGGCCGGTGCCTTGACAGTGGCTGAGTCTTCTTTTCCAGGCACCACCGGTCGACCGGTGCCAGAGCCACCGGCTGGCCGGTGGAGAGACAGTAGCCTTCACTATTGGGGCTGGGTACCACCGGCTGGCCGGTACAAGGCCACCGGTTGGCCGGTGTGGAGGCAGTGGCTTCCCTCTGAGTGCAGGTGCCACCGGCTGGCCGCTGGTGTGCCACCGGCTGGCCGGTGGTCTGGATTTCAGACCAGTTCTGCCTTCTTTCTATCTTGGCCCAATTCCTTGGCCGCCTGATTTGATTCCTATCAATCAAAAACACTTGAAACAATGTTAGAAACATAAGAGGGTGATTGTGATCATGAAAATTAAACCTCGAGAGGTTTGAGAGGTACAACAGTAATATATAGTTTTGTTGCATTGCGGCCCTTCCAGTGGTGGTTTTTGTCCTGGAATTTGCAGTGAAACTTCCACTTCATGTCTAAGTTCCTCTCGATGTCCACTAAAGGTTCTACTGAAAGTTCCCGTGATATATATTTTCGTTGCATTGCGGCACTTCCAGTGGTGGTCTTTGCCCTGGTTTTTGCAGTGAAACTTCCACTTGATGTCCAAGTTCCTCTCGAACTTGCACTCTAACTTCCACTGGAAGTTCCCGTGATATACAACTTTGTTGCATTGCGGCATTTCCAGTGGTTTTTGCCTGAGTTTTCGCAATGAAACTTCCACTTGATGTCCAAGTTCGTCTCCATGTGCACTGGAAGTTCCACTGGCAGTTCCACTGGAACTTCCACTCGAACTTCCACTGGAACTTCCACTCGAACTTCTACTGGAAAATATATTTTATAAATTTGTAATAATTTTTATTTAGTTACATTTATATTTTATATATATCTGTAGCTTCTAGTGGAACTTTCACTCGGACTTCTACCTGAAGTTCCACTGGAAGTTCCAGTGGGAAATATATTTTATAAATTTTTTTATTTATAATTTTAGAAAAATAATTTATTATTATTATATATATATATATATATTTGTAATAATTTTTATTTAGTTACAGTTCGGTTCATATAGTTTATACATTTTCAAATGGATTAAATCCTATTATAAAGTTAATGTACTTCTCTTGAACTATTGTTTTTTGTTGCAGGGTGTTGCAATGTTGTTGATGGTGATGTGGATGTTGTAGCAGCTTCTACTAAACCAGTTGTAGGGATGATGTTCAAGTCACTTGATGAAACACAATGTTTTTATGTCACGTATAAGGAGTAAATGGATTCAGTGTACACCGACAATACTCTAATAAAAGGAGAAATGATAAATCAATTGTCACATCAAGCCTTTATGCATGTAGCAAAGAAGGTCATAGGAAGATTGACAAATGTGATAGCATGGTGAAATTTCCTCAGACAGAGACGTACAAGTTGCCTTGCTAGATTGGGGGTTAGTTTATTGTCTTCTGGGAAATATGCGTGTACTATATTTGTTGAAGAGCATAATCATCCCTTGCATAGGCCCGAATCAATTCATATGATGAGGTCCCAAAGAAAAATAAGAGAAGCACAAGCAGCTGAGTTAGATGTGAATGCTTCCGCGGGTATTAAACCAAATGATTCTTTCTCATTGGCGACAACTATTGCAGGGGGGGCGAGATGTTATTGGGTACACGCGTGTTGATCAGTTGAATTTTTTAAAGTCTAAACGGGAAAGAGATTTGCTTCATGGTGATGCATGTTGCATGTTAGAATACCTGGATAGACAAAGTCAAGACAATCCATCATTTGTTTATACTGTGCAGTTTGACATGAATGGTAAAATTAGTAATATTTTCTGGGCTGATCCAAAAATGAGAACAAATTATGAGTTGTTTATAGATGTTGTTGTGTTTGACACCACTTTTAGCACTAATAAAGAGTACATACCGTTAGGTGTTTTTGTGGGGTTCAATCATCACGGGAGATTGTTGTTTTGGGTTGCTTTGTTATATAATGAAACAGTGACTTTGTTTTCTTGGTTGTTTCAAAAAAATTTACAGGTGCATCACATGAAGAGTCCTCAAACTATTTTTACTGATCAGGATGCAGCAATGGGAAAATCCATATCTGTAGTTTTAGTGGGAACTCGACATTGCCTTTGTTCGTGGCATTTGATGCAAAATGGCATTAAGCATTTAGGTAATTGGATGAAAGATGAATCTAGTTTTCTAACTAGATTTAAGAAGTGTATGTTCGAATACCATGATACAATTTAGTTTGATAACGAGTGGTCTTCCCTTAGAGAAGAATATGGGGATGAGAAATCGTAGTGGCTAGATGATGTTTTTGTATTGTGAGAAAAGTGGGCCCATTTCTTTTTGAAAGACGTTCTAACATTGTTTATTCGCAGTACTCAATTAAGTGAAAGTTTTAATGGTTTGCTTAAAGATTATGTTCATCAAAAGTTAAGTGTTGTTGATTTCTTTAAGTAGTTTGAGCGCTTGTTGGAAAAAATCGGTATCGTGAAACAAAGACAGAATTTGAGATGCGGGAGAAGTTACCTTGTAATCTTTACCCTTATCATGCATTGGTGTGCCGGGTTTCTACTAGATATACACCGAAATTATTTGATTTATTTCAGCATGAATATCAATTGATTGGTGCTTGTTTTTTGATATCTTGTTTTGAAATTGGATTTCAATTCAATTATGTTATTGGAATGGTTCATTGTGAAGATCAATTCTGTGTATCATATGAAGGTTTAAATAAAGTTGTTGAATGTTCTTGTTGAATGTTTGAGTTCGTTGGGTATCTTTGTTGTCATGTTTTAATAAATTTTGATCGGCTTGATGTGAGAGCAATACCTGAAAAATTTATTTTGGGGAGATGGACCCGATTGGCTAGAAATATTGTGATGTTCAAAGGATCTTCTGTTGAGGTACTTACTGATAGAAAATCAGTTGTAGCAAAACGTTACAAAGGTTTAACCCGAATGGGAATGAAGTTAATTACCATAGCTTGTGAGGCAGATGCGAGTTATGACATCGCCTTCTCAAATTTCAGTAATTTTTCAAAAGAGTTGTCTATCATAAATACATCAATGGATAAAGTTAATGGTTGTGCTAGTTCAGAAATTTTTTTTAGAAAGACTTCTTTTAAAAAGAAACCAAACAGGAAAGGGGGAGATAGATTGAAAAGATTTTTAGACAGTGGCTGCCGAAAGGGGAAACAGTTGAATAAAAAAATTAAGCCTACTATTATGATGACTGTATGATTTCATTTTATGATGTATTTCATTTATAAGAGCATCTTTTTATTGTTAATATGTTATCTGATATCATTATTGTTTGCACGTAGGGAGTCAAGGAGCAAGCAAGATCAGATATTTGTGTTCGAACTAGAAAAACAGTTTCACATGTAATTTTTTTATGAGCATTCTTTTCCATAACCGTTTGTAATTCTGTACTTTTTTGTTGCAGGAAGACTTGCCCACCAATTTGGAACTTCAACTTGGGAGGTAGATTGCTGGGATAACATTGGAAGAGGTCGAGCAGTGTAGACAACATTGGATGGGAGTAGTTTTTTAAATTGTAATGACTGAATTGAAAAAGCTATAGCATGTATCCAGTTTCGGTTGTAATGGATTGACAGTGGGATTGAGATACTTCACAAAATTGTAAATGTGATTTATTCATTTGTTCTATATGGAACTATAAAGATGTGAAAAGTCCAGGTTCTACAATTCTGTATGCATTTGTTCTGTGAGGATGTGGTAGTATTTGACATTCCACTTTTGGTTGTAATGGATTGGGATTGGGATACTTCACGGAATTGTGAATGTGTTGTTTGCATGTGTTCTATATGGAACTATAAAGATGTGATAAATCCAGGTTCTTCAATTCTGTATGCATTTGTTCTATGAGGATGTGGTAGTATTTGAAAGTCTAGTTTCGGTTGTAATGGATTGGCAGTGAGATTGGGATACTTCATGAAATTGTAAATGTGTTGTATGCATGTGTAATATATGGAACTATAAAGATGTGATAAATCCAGGTTCTATAATTCTGTATGCATTTGTTCTGTGAGGATGTGATAAATCCAGGTTCTTGAATTTTGATGAAGAAATCCAGAAGACTGAGTAAGAGTTATTGGATCTTTGGGAGAAGTCTTTACATATGGAGACTCTCCACCTTCTGATGAAATCCAGATATTGGCCAAACTTAACACTTACAAATAGTAAAGACAATATCCTTAAAGTGTGAATCATCCACTTACCAGTAACAATTAGCATCATTAAATCTAAAAACATAACCAAATAAAATCCCTCAAAAGAAAATGGTTCCCCTCATAAGGACATAATATTCCCAGTGCAGTGAAAATGCTAACAGAACTATTCATCCATTGTCCCCGACTATTTTACTTGTTCTTCATTCTGGTTGTACTTTTTCCACAAGACAGCTCCTGCTTCTATACGATGTTTCATTCCAACTGTATGCAGGGTCTCTAAGGAAACAATGCGCCATATACAGGCGCATGTCATCAACTTCTTCTTGCGATAGGGTCTTGTTATACCCTTGATCCTTTGCCAGCTTCTCAATTAGATAACAAACAATTACCCCGCAGTCTAATGTTGCATCCCCCTATTGGGGACTATCTTCCACTATAAATGGAAGCGCTGCAACAGTTGTCTCTAGGTATCTGGGATTCCATTGTCTGATGACTTGTTCAATAAATATTTTCTGCAAGTGTTGTATAAATTGTATTCAGTAAGCTGGTGTATATGAAAATGCATTAGATGTTGAAGATGATAGAATTTACCATTTGGAGAGCATCTTGTTGGTAACAATCAATTGCAGCAGGACCCATGTGAGGCTGCATTGAGTTATAGTAGCTGAAATGTTTTTTTTCAATATCAAAGACAAGCACAGTCCAATGAAGATTGTCTATGTTGATGGAGATGAAGACTTTTCCATTCAAATTCATTACTTCGTTTATGGGATTCTCAAACAAACACTCTTTCAAACTGTTGTTCTTACCGGATATAATGCTCTGTAAAAATGAGTATAGTGAGAAAAAATATTAATTAATATCTTTAAAACATCAAGAACATAGATAATATTAGACTTACCAATGCGACACTAGTAATCATTATTGATTTATTATCGAAAATTCCAGTCGTCTTCCCTATTTGACATGTTTATGATAAGCTGAGTATAGGCATCTATAACCTGGTATCAATAAAAAAACAATGGAGGATGTGAGACTAATTGAATATTACTTTATAGTAAGCTTGTTTAAATTAGGCTCACCCGGCTACTTGTCATGCTTTTCGTGAAAAGTTGGAAAATTTCATCTATTCCAACTGAATGCAATCCGTTTTCAGCTTCCCATACATATTGACTACATTATAATCACAATAATGTATAAGAAAACAAATAAAGTTCATGGGAATTGAATTGAAATCCTTGAAATGAAGGGAAGACATACCAGCCTGGTTCTATCTGGAGAATCTTTTGCAACTGCTCATAGTTTTTTTTTCTGCAGCCATCTACTCTATCTGACACATTTAGGTATTCTTGACAGACCTATAATAGCCTTTTTTTGTTCTGTTTTCATTGAAACACTGCCTACCTCAATTGGTTTTTCTAGCTGACTTGGTTATTCTACTGATTTTTTTGTCCTACTTCTGTTCTTCTTCTTCTGTATCGGGTTTGATACTGAAAAGTGGAATCCAATTTCTTCTGCTTCCTAGCTCTGGACTTCACATTTATAATCATTGATCTCGTTTGGCAACTCTTGATTTATGTCTGTCCAGTGCGGCTGCTTTGATGTACAGGTGTGGTTTCTTCAGCATCTTCTTGCAGTTGATCTGCAGGCCCCTCAATCCTAGTTTCCTTGGCTCCTAGTTGTTGGTTTTCCTTCTGTTGTTCTACTTCAGGGGGAGATGCAGGTTTTTCAGGAGGATCTTGCTGCATTCCAGCTTCAATTGTACCCTCTTTCCGGGTTTCCTCCTTGATTGAATGACTCTTTTCAGCACTACCTTCTCTTATTCTTTTCTCTATGCTAGCATTCTCACTTACTAACTGCTTCATTCTTTTAACTTTTTCTGTCTTTTTTTTAAAAATTAATTCCATTTTATGAAGTTTTCATTTCAGGGCCAAATTTTCTTTTGCAAGAACTTTTATTCTGTCATCCTCTGGTTCCCCCTTTTCCTGATGTCCAATAAAATCTTCCATAACCATTGCTGGCTCATTAATTTATACTTTTATTTTTTCCTTCTCTGGATTATCCTTTTTTCTGTCTTCCAACAATAGCTTCCATAACCATTGTTGGCTCCTCTTCTGTTGGAACTTGATGAATTTTCAGTTTCTTTAAAGCAGCATCAAAATCAGAGAGGCTCCACTTTGTGAAAGGTGGATTAATTGCTTGTTCATTCCCTTTCACGAGTCCACTTTCTTCACAATACCAATACTACAATAACAAGAAGCATATGAAGAGTATATTATACATTGAATTGAAAATAAATATTAATCCTTACCAATAAAGAGATAATTTCCCCCGTAATCCTTTCACGGTGCGTGTGATATTCTTTAATTGATCTCATCAATTGTTGGTGTATTGCATGATACCACTTTAGTGTTCTCATGTCTCTTGAAGTATTCACAAAATTGATAAAACCCCAACTTAGTTAATAAACTTTAGTAGGGAAAAAACAGTTGTACATGTGTATAAACATAGAAGTGATGTTGTGTCAAGATGACCAGGTTCTTCATCTCCCTTTATTGCTTCCAAAAGGGCCGATTTTATTGCCTTTTGTGTCAACAAATTGACACCAGTTTGAAATCTCCTTAAATATAACGACGTTTTAATTGGTTTGAATGAGTAGGAGTCCTCCATTTCTATTTCACCTTCAGTTATTGCAAATATCCTTTGGATATCAGTTTTAGAGAAATGTCTTTCCCCTCCACCGAATCGGAAAGCAGTTGTTGAAGGATTGTAGTTATCCAATACATACATAACATAAATATCAGAATTTTTTCCAATCCGATGCTCTTACTGTATTGGATATGAATGCTTCAAACATATTCCAAAATGGAGTAGTGCGCAAAGCATTTCTATGACCATATTTCAGTTGATCTTTTATTTCTTGTAACAATCTTTGTAAGTAGGTCAAATTTGACCTAAAATGCACACCTGAAAATAGAAATTAAGGAATTATTGGGGTCATCCACAAAATTACAGTATAGAAGGTAGGAAAATTCTAAGTTCTATTGGGACTTTAGTGGAAGTTCCATTGGAACTTTAAGTGGGAGTGCCACTGGAAGTTCCACTAGTCCTATTGGAAGTCCCCCTGGAAGTGCCACAAGGAGTGCCACTGGAGTGCCACTGGAAGTCCCACAGAGAGTACCACTGGAAGTCTCACTGGAAGTGCCAAGTCCCATAGGAATTTCCACTAGAAGTCCCACTCGAAGTCCCACTGGAACTTCCACTGAAATTCCCACTTGAAGTCCCTCAGCCACTGGAAGTTCCACTAGTCCCACAAGAAGTGCTACTCAAACTGCCACTGGAACTTTCAGTGGAAGTTCCAGTGGGGCTTCCAGTGGTACTTCTGATGGAACAATAAAATAAATACTCATTCAAGTTGTGACACACATTTATTGTAAAAATGAATGAAATTATCATTTGAAAATTCCATTGGAAGTCCCACTAGAACTTCTAATGGAAGTTCCAGTGGGAGTTCCAGTGGCAATTCCTGTGGAACAAAAAAAGAAATAATCATTCTAGTTGTGACACACATTTATTGTAAAAATGATTGAATTTATCATTTGAAAATTACACCGGAAGACCCACTGGGAGGGCCACTAGAAGTCCTACTAGAAGTCCCACAACCACTGGAAGTTCCACTAGTCCCACAGGAAGTGCCACTCGAACTTCCACTGGAAGTCCCACTGGAACTTCTAGTGGCACTTCTTGTGGAACAATAAAATAAATACTCATTCCATTTGTGACACACATTTATTGTAAAAATGAATGAATTTATCAATTGAAAATTCCACTGGAAGTCCCATTGGAACTTCCAGTGGAAGTTCTAGTGGCACTTCCTATGGAACAATAAAAGAAACTCATTCTAGTTGTGACACACATATATTGTAAAAATGATTGAATTTATCATTTGAAAATTCCACTGGAAGTCCCAGAGGGAGGGCCACTAAAAGTCCCACAGCCACTGGAATTTCCACTGGTCCCACAAGAAGTGCCACTCGAACTGCTACTGGAAGTCCCACTGGAACTTCTAGTGGAAGTTCCAGTGGGCGTTCCAGTGGCACTTCCTGTGGAACAATAAAAGAAATACTCAATCCAGTTTTGAAACACATTTATTGTAAAATTGGTTGAATTTATCATTTGAAAATTCCACTAGAAGTCCAACTGGGAGGCCTCTGGAAGTCCCACTGGAACTTCCACTGGAAGTCCCACTGGAAGTCGCAATGGAAGTCCCACAACCACCAGAAGTTCCAGTAGTCCCACAGGAAGTGCCACTGGAACTGCCACTGGCAGTGCCACTTCTAGTGGAAAATTAAAATAAATACTCATTGAAATTGTGACACATATTTATTATAAAAATGATTGAACGTATCTTTGAAAATTCTAGCAAAATTCCCACTGGATGTCCCACTGGAATTCCCACTGGAATTCCCCCTGGAACTTTCAGTGGAAGTCCCACTGGGACTTCCAGTGGAACTTTGAGTGGCGCACTTCCAATGGGAGTTCCACTGGGAGTTCCATTCGAAGTACAACAGGAACTTCCACACTACAAAATGATTTCAAGTGGAACCTGTAGTGGAAACTTCGTGCATGTTAAAGTGGAACCTGCCGAAACCTCAAGGGGACATTTCATTGGAACCTCCAATGAGGAATGATACACCAAAAAAAATGGAATTCTAAATTAATTGAGACAGAGAAAATTTATATAAAATAGCTCATAACACAAAAGTTCTAAATAATAAATCGTAACAACAGAAATGAAATACAAATACATATTTCAGAAAATATAATTATGTTACGCCACCATTATCAGAAATTTCTATTGTTTTGTACAAAGATTTCTTTTGGAAAGTGAGATGAAACCAGGCTGGAGTGAAGCAGTTTTCGTAGAAAAAATCCACGCCTTTGCATTGGTCGAAACTTGTGGGCAATGCGATAATGCCTTTCTATCATCGTCGTCGCCGCCGCTGTAGTCTTTGGATGCCCAGTTGTTGTTCCTGTAGTCGATCGATTAGTTCGGGTTGCCGTACTACCGAATTTTAGGGAGGGATCTCAAGGTTTCGTCGCCGTCGTCGCAGTCGAGGAGCAGTCGATCCAGAATCGCAAAAGGCAAGGGAAAATCCATCTGTACATTCGAATCAAATGAATCACTGTGAAGGATGATCTGACGGCTCAAAATAAAAATGGACACATGTTCTGATTCGAAGGGTGTACTGGATATTCCAGTTAAAAACATAACCGGAGACGATTCTTATTTGGAGATCTAGGGGGACGTTACTATCCTTAATGATGGGAGTGCCCCCGAGCTGAATAACTTCCTGGGTTCCTTCTACATTGAATCTTGGGACATCATCAAAAAGGATTTGGTGGATATTTTTCAAAAGTACTTCTAGGGAGGAAACTTACCCAGAGTTTCATGTGTTACTACTTTAATTCTCATCCCCAAAGTCAAGGATCCATTGTCACACCCCGACCTCAGACGCCATTTATTTTATCCTTTTCTCAGTCCCGCGTCTTTTGGACAAATTTGGGTTTGGGTTCGGGGTTGAAAATTTTGAAGCTTTGATGTTTTCGGTGGGTCTCGGGCCGGTGCGCGGTCACTACACCGTTAGCGGCGACCGTGTGTTTGGTCCTGGTGAATGCGCGGTGGCACGAAACTTCAAATAAATAATAAATTAACTAAATATATTAAGTTAATTGAAAAAAAGAAGTTAAATAAAATTTTATATTGATAGAACAAGGTTAATGTTTAAATTATAATAATGAGAATATGTTCACGCAAATGGTAATTTTATTATTATTTAATCTGGTAATAATACTATTATTATTAAATTGTTATAAATATAATTATTAATGAAACGTAATAAAATTATCAATTTAATTATCATTAAGTTTGTTATTAATTTCCTTTGTTGTTATTAATATTTTTATTATCATTTTGCTATTAATATTATTAATATAATTATTATTGTAACATTGATATTATTATTATTACTCAAAATAAAATGGACAAGAAATGATAATAATAATTATTTGTTTTATTAATATTTATTAGTTTTAATATTATTATTATTATTATTATTATTATTATTATTATTAACCCTAACCCTACCTGCATCCCCCCTTCCCTGTCTCTTTTCTGCGCCGCGGGCCGTATCCCCCTCCCCCTGGTTTCCTGCACGTAGCGCCCGACCACCAGCCCACTGGACGACCTCGCCTCCCCGTCCAGCTCGCCCTCCCTACTCGCCTCTCCACATTCGCTTAGGATCTGGCCTCCCGCCACCTGCAGATCGCGAGCCAGCCAACCTCCTCCTCTTCCCCGGTCCAGCGAAGTCGCGCCCCCTCTTCCTTGGTCCAGTGAAGCTGCACACCCCCCTCCCCTTCATCCGTCAGTGCGTACCGAAGCCCCAGCCGGCTCCACCTCACCCTGCGGGTTCCCACCACCCAACCTCCAGTCTGGCGCAACCCTCCCCGTCCAGCGTGACCTCCCATGTCCGGTTGGCTTCCGACCGACCTCACCTCACAGTGCCCCCGCCTATCACCCGTTGTCTGAACCCGACCCCCTTCCCAGCGCGCTTTCGGAAAACTCAGCCCCTTCTGTCCTACGATCTACCGGTGCAAACTCAAATGCCGTTGCGCAGCGCCTCCGCTTTGCTCTAGCGTGGCCATGAATCCCCTCTCCGGGTTTGCGAAGGGTGTCCCGGGTCATGTCAGACCACATCCCATCCACCGCCACCGAAGGTGAAGCGATTCGGATCGCTTCGGACCGCTCGCCATTATTCGCGGGGCGCGTTTGGTCTTTCCACATGCTTTGGTTCGCCGCCACCATTTAAGGTGAGAGTTTTATTCTTGCGCGTGCATTTATTTTAGTGTCGTCTTTGTGTTTTGAAGTCCTATTTTATTTGTAGTTCGGATAATGATTTTGGTATGCAATCTTGTCTTGCCATGTTCTCAAGATCACCACCACTGTTCAAGGTGTTGTTCTTCATCCGCCTCTTTGTTGTGAAATTTTTAGGGTCTTATGGTTTATGTGAGTCCCTGGTGTTTTTTTGGATGTGCAAGGGTCTTCGACGCACTAATTTTTGGTGTCGGGATTTGTTGTAGGGAGTTGAGATCGCTTCCAAGTGCGCTCACGCATTTTCCCAGTTATGAATATATATATATATACGTCTTCTGAGTGCGTGTTCCCTCATGGAGCATGGAACACGTGCATCAGTTTAAATGTGTATATATATATATATGCATGGAAGTGGATGCGTGTGTGCGGGTGGGATGTTTCTTGAGTTAGAAAGTTTTGGCTTTAATTCCTTGAGGTAGGTGTTTCCATACCTTCTCTCTTTCTGAAGTTTTCCATAGGCACTTGCAGGGTTTCATTTAATTTATAAATGTTATTCGCACCCTTATAATCTTGATAGTTTTTCATTGTAGTGTTTCTTTGATGGTTAAAAGTGTTAAAAATGGATTTAAAATAGTTCCTTGGTTATGTGTAGGTGTTTCCATGCCCTTACTCCCAGTTTTAATCCATTTAATGCTTGCATTTTCTTAATTAAATCTTGGATTATGTTTCTCACCCCATTTATGTTTATTTTTAACTTATGGTAGTGTTTTCCTGTTGAAATATTTGATTAAAAAATGGATTTTTGGATGCTCCTCTATTTACACACATGTTTATGCCTTCCCAACTTGGTTGGAACTAATTGCCTTTATCTACAAATCGTACTGTTGGATGTCTTGAGTGGTGTTTGCTTGTAGAGACTTTTTATGGAACTTAGTGTTTCTGTAGAAATGATTTCGCGTCTCTTTGAATTGGTATTTTTTTTCTCGAATCCTTGGTTTATAAGAGTTTCTTGTTTTCTAAATGATTTGGGTCTCTTTGTGCGGTTCTTTAAATTGGTTTGAGAAGAAATCCATGCGTATATGCCCGTTTGGATTTTGGTGTATATATTTTGGTGAGTGTGTTGTGTAAGGCGACGCTTGGTTTGTTTTTACAAAATTGAACATAGTATCAATAAAGGATTTTATTACAATGCTTTGAAACTTGAAACCTAAGGGCCCGTTTGGATTTTTAAACACAAAAGTGGTATTTAGAGCTGTTTTAGATGAGCTTTTGCAATGTTTTTATAAAGGCATTTGATTATGTAAAACTAGAGGCCCGATTTACAACTCCAAGTGTTTAATAAAGTGGTTTTGATAACCGAATGATGTGATGGCCCGGTTGGCACTTTATATGTTTGACATGTATGCATATATATAAGTATATGGGGCGCGCCTATCTAGGGTAACCCTTTAGGGGTGAACGCATAGGAAGCGTCCATGTTTGGGGTAGGCAAGTGCGGTGAGATGAGTCACTCATGCGAGGGAATTCCTACTTACACAGTATTGTTATAACCACCATGAGTTCATGGGTGTCTTTTGGATGATCGAGTGACGGTTGCTGACCAACCTCGATTAAATGGGTTGGTACCCTCTGGATTTTTTGTTAGGCCATGCGGGCTTTGCCACTGGATTGGTCAGTTAGGGCAGCTAGTTTGTTATAGACTTAGGAGATTCACCATACGCCGACAGGTGGTTCTAAAACTGAGTACATCCAAGGGTCTTCTAGGGATGTTTAGGATCACCCATGGTTACTATATTACGTACATTACTTGTATATTTTTCGTTGCACTGGTTTATTTTCAGTTTCACTTTTACTTGTTTTACTCTAGCCCAGCTTTGGTATTTTCTGTTTTGGATTTCATTTATAAAATGGAAAATGATTTTGGAAATGGTGTGTAGCGAGTGTTGGGTTTTTAAATGAGAACAACATGTTGCATATTTTAAAATGTGAAAACCCTACTTTTATATCTGTATTTCAAACTTGTGTCAGTGGACTATTTTGGAAAGGAGAATTGTTGGATTCAGTGGTTTATTCTTGGAATCCCTATTGAACATCTTCGTGCTCATGCCTATTATATCTTTCCAATTGCAGGTTCAGTTTCTCGTACAGGTTCCTGGTTCAGCTGCTCAATGTTGGAGCAGCGTGGTTTTGAGTTGGGTGGTGACCTAGGAGGTCACAAGGAGGTATGTTCGGATTTTTTTCTTTCTACTGCCATTTCTTATCATTATCGTCGGTTTGTTTATCTGTTTATCTTTTTCATTGGTCCAAATCATTCCCAATAGTTAAATTTTGATACCCGACACTAGTTTCTAGCACGTGGGGATTGAGAACGCCCTTTGGGTCATGTCGCGGACTGGCTCAGGTGACCAGCTCAGAGTCGACCCGGGTTGGTTCATGAAAAAATGGTATCATAGAGAGGTTCTTATTATTTAGGGTGTCTGGTAGATGGAGATTAGGACTGTCGGGGCTCAGAAGGTAGGTTACGTGTCGGTGCCTGATCACCACCACTCGCGATGAGACCTGAGTTACCAGGGTTAGTCCGGGTTTTGAGACTTTTGTCTTGGGTTGTTTTGGATTGAGGGGTGAAAATGGAGGCGAATCGGTTGACATTGTGGCCTCACATGGTGCGGTGACCCATGTGGAGTCCAAGTGACCAGTTTAAGGTCCTCTTAGTGTTATGCCTTACTTGGGGCATGGCTCACCACCATGTTGTCGGGTTAGGCACAAACACTAGTCCCTCATTCTGATGGTTTATAGTTGGTTGTGTTTCATTTTGAACTCGGTCGATGTGAATGTGTGTTGAAAATGAAAGTGATTTCTAAATGAAAAAAGGGGGTTTCTTCCAATTTTTTTTTTTGAAATTAGTAAAGTGATTTTTCAAAGAGAAAGTGCATCAGTTTGGAAAAACTTGGTATGTGTTTGGATTTGGTAAGAAAAGGAAGTGTTTGAACCTTGAAAATATTTATGGAGGGTCACACATGCGTGGATATGTTTGGAGAGTGCGTGGGGGAACTTGTTCATAGATAATGTGAGCGAGATTGAATGAACACACATGTGGCGGCTCATAAGGTTCCATAGGTGAAATCTAAAATTTTAAAGAAATAAAGATTTTAGAAAAGTGATTTATGATTGTATTTTTATATGTTTGGATTATGGGTATGATTCCCTTTTCTAGTGTTGTTTCTTTGATTGAGTATTGTAATGATGACCGGTTTCAATGGTGTTTTTCATGTAGTTATGAGTATGCCGCCCAGAAAGCCTCCAAAAGTTATTAATGAGTTACACCCAATTCCCAGTTCCTTTTGTGTGTTTCCAGATTATCAAGGTAATCAGAGTATGTTAAAGTTAGTAATATAGTTCAGAAAGATAGTGTGTCTTTGGGTTGTTGGGAACTCCCAGGGTAGCTAAGGTTTGTACCATCCCAAAGTTATTAGAGGGTTCAGTTCTGGAATAGTAAAGGTGGGATGTCTCATCATCATTAGAGTCACAAGTGTAGTTGGTGGGGGTGGCTCTTGTGAATATTTCTCATCTGGAAAGGATCTTCGTCTGTACCGACTCCCAGTTTGGGAAACCGTTCTCTCGCATGCCACTAGTCTGGACGGTTCAGGCATTCTAAGCCACTTTTTTGCATCCCTCCGAAGTCTTCCAACCATGCGACTATTTGGGCCACCAGGGAGAGTTTTGAAAGAAGATTCATTCGGAAGGTAGGAGTTAGGGACTAGAGGATGCAAATGCCTGACTGTGAGGTTGGAGATGCTTTAGCCATCAGGGCCCCAGCCACATGTCTCGGGGTGAAGCTCACGCATAGTCAGGAGTTGCTGAGGGTGTGTGGAACGTCGGTCCGAATAATTTCATCAAATTTGGGACAGAAATATCCAAAATTTCCTTGTTCTATTCTAATAGTTTTCGTAAGCTCATCCTTGTTGTGGTGGCATGATGAGCTCGTTCCACCACAATCCAAGCGGTCTTATCTTCTCTTATCATGGTTTACAAATCGTTCATTGTTCATGAAGGGTGTTAGGCCTGTGAATAAACCAACATGTTCTGATTTTGAGTTGGTCTCATCTTTGTTCATTAGAGGAATGTTTGTTTCGTGAAACAGATGGTAGGTGTTGTGTTAATTTCTCATCCTCAATTTGCTGCGTTGTTCCTTAGTAAGATTTTTGTTAAAGTCTCAGGTGTGTCGTTTGGTTCGTGTGGGATAAAAATGAATGACTTTGGTTTGGGAGTTCCCACGTTTCCCCCACCCCGGGGGGGGGGGGGTGTGTTCGGGTTTCAAGGGTTTTTGTATTAGTGAATTCTTGTGGTGGGGAGAACCCTCTCATCTTCTCCCCTCAATCTTAGGTAGTGGTTTTCATTGAATTGGTCGGGTGTGACGTTTATTGTTAATGGTCACCCCAAGCCTCTCGGTTTCTTCTAGTTTGGTCTGTACATGGACTCTAGTTGTGTCAACTGTTGGCTTGGTGAATTTATAGGGGAAGAAAGTGTCTGTGGTGGGGACATTTGTCACACCCCGACCTCAGATGCCATTTATTTTATCCTTTTCTTGGTCCCGCGTCTTTTGGAAAAAGTTGGGTTTGGGTCTGGGGTTGAAATTTTTGAAGCTTTGATGTTTTCAGTGGGTCTCGGGCTGATGCGCGGTCACCACACCATTAGCGGCGACCGTGCGTTTGGTCCTGGTGAATGCGTGGTGGCGCGACACTTCAAATAAATAACAAATTAACTAAATAAATTAAGTTAATTTTAAAAAAAGAAGTTAAATAAAATTTTATATCGATAGAACAAGGTTAATTTTTAAATTATAATAATGAGAATATGTTCGCGCAAATGGTAATTTTATTATTATTTAATCTGGTAATAATTCTATTATTATTAAATTGTTATAAATATAATTATTAATGAAACGTAACAAAATTATCACTTTAATTATCATTAAGTTTGTTATTAATTTCATTTTTTTTATTAATATTTTTATTAACATTTTGCTATTAATATTATTACTAATACTATTATTGTAACATTGATATTATTATTATTACACAAAATAAAATGGACAAGAAATGATAATAATTATTATTTTTTTATGAATAATTATTAGTTTTATTATTATTAATATTATTATTTATTATTTTTTTAACCCTAACCCTACCCGCATCCCCCCTTTCCCGTCCCTTTTCAATACCGCGGGCCGCATCCCCCTCCCCCTGGTTTCCTACGCACAGTGCCCGACCACCAGCCCACCGGAAAACCTCGCCTCCCCATCCGGATCGCCCTCCCTGCTCGCCTCTCCACGTTCGCCCAGGATCCAACCTCCCGCCTTTTGCAGATCGCGAGCCAGCCGACCTCCTCCTCTTCCCTGGTCCAGCGAAGCCGCGCCTCCCTCTTCCCCGATCTAGTGAAGTCGCGCACCCCCCTCCCCTTCGTCCGCTAGCACACACCGAATCCCCAGCCGGCTCCGCCTTGCCCTGTGGGTTCCCACCGCCCAGCCTCCAGTCCAGCGTATCCCTCCCTGTCTGGCGCGACCTCCCTTGTCCGGTTGGATTTCGAACAACCTCACCTCACCGTGCCCCCACCTAGCACCCGCTTTCCGAACTCGACTCCCCTTCCCAGCGCGCTTCCGGCGAACCCGACCCCTACCATCCGACGATATACCGGTGCAAACCCGAATCCCATTACGCATTGCCTCTGAATTGTTCCAGCGTGGCCGTGAATCCCCTCGCTGGGATTGCGAAGGGTGTCTTGGGTCATGTCGGACCGCATCCCGTCCACCGCCGATGAAGGAGAAGCGATTCAGATCGCTTCGGACTGCTCGCCGTTATTCACGGGGCGCGTTTGGTCTTGCCACATGTTTTGGTTTGCCGCCACCATTTAAGGTGAGAGTTTTATTCTCATGCGTGCATTTATTTTAATGTCGTCTTTGTGTTTTGAAGTCCTTCTATTTTATTTGTAGTGCGGATAATGATTTTGGTGTGCAATCTTGCCTTGTTGTGTTCTCAAGATCACCGTCGCTGTTCGAGGTGATGTTCTTCATCGACCTCTTTTTTGTGCATTTCTTTAGGGTCTTATGGTTTATGTGAGTCCCTGGTGTTTTTTTGGATGTGCGAGGGTCTTCGACGCACTAATTTTTGGTGTCGGGATTTGTTGCATGGAGTTGAGATCGCTTCCAAGTGCGCTCGCGCATTTTCCCAGGTATGAATATATATATATATATATATACGTCTTCTGAGTGCGTGTTCCCTCATAGTGTAGGGAACACGTGCATCAGTTTAAAGGTGTATATATATATATATGCATGGAAGTGCATGCGTGCGTGCGGGTGGGATGTTGCTTGAGTTAGAAAGTTTTGGCTTTACTTCCTTGAGGTAGCCGTTTCCATACCTTCTCTCTTTCTGAAGTTTTACATAGGCACTTGCAGGGTTTCATTTAATTTATAAATGTTATTATCACCCTTATAATCCTGATAGTTTTTCATTGTAGTGTTTCTTTGATGGTTAAAAGTGTTAAAAATGGCTTTAAAATAGTTCCTTGGTTATGTGTAGGTGTTTCCATGCCCTTACTCCCAGTTTAAATCCATTTAATGCTTGAAATTTCTTTATTAAATCTTGGATTATGTTTCTCACCCCATTTATGTTTATTGTTAACTTATGGTAGTGTTTTCCTGTTGAAATATTTGATTAAAAAATGGATTTTTGGATTCTTCTCTATTTACACACATGTTTATGCCTTCCCAACTTGGTTGGAACTAACTGCATTTATCTACAAAACGTATTGTTGGACGTCTTGAGAGGTGTTTTCTTGTAGATAATTTTTATGGAACTTAGTGTTTTTGTATAAATGATTTTTCATCTCTTTGAATTGGTATTTTTCTCGAATCCCTGGTTTATAAGCGGTTCGTGTTTTCTAGATGATGTGGGTCTTTGTGCGGTTCTTTAAATTGGTTTGAAAATAAATCCATGTGTATATGCCTGTTTGGCTTTTGGTGTATATATTTTGTTGAGTGTGTGGTGTAAGGCGACACTTGGTTTGTTTTTACAAAATTGAACATAATATCAATAAATGCTTTTATTGCAATGCTTTGAAACATGAAACCTAAGGGACCGTTTGGATTCTAGAACACAAAAGTGGTATTTAGAGTTGTTTTAGAAGAGCTTGTGCAATGTTTTTATAAAGGCATTTGATTATGTAAAACTAGAGACCCGATTTACAACTCCAAGTGTTTAATAAAGTGGTTTTGATAACCGAATGATGTGACGGCCTGATTTTCACTTTATATGTTTGACATGTATGCATATATATAAGTATATGGGGAACACCGATATAGGGTAACCCTTTAGGGGAGAACACATATGAAGAATCTGTGTTTGGGGTAGGCAAGTGCGGTGAGATGAGTCACGCGTGCGAGGGCCTTCCTACTTGCACAATATTATTATAACCACCACGGGTTCCTAGGCGTCTTTTGGATGATCGAGTGACAGTTTTTGACCAACCCTGATTAGATGGGTTGTTACCCCCTGGATTTGTTGTTAGGCCAGGCGGGCTTTGCCACTGGATTGGTTAGTTAGAGTAGCTAGTTGGTTATAGACTTAGGAGCTTCGCCATACTAAGAAAGTTGGTTCTGAAACCGAGTATGTCCAGGGGTCTTCTAGGGATGTTTAGGATCACCCATGGTTACTGGATTACCTACATTTCTTGTTTACTTTTTGTTGCACTAGTTTATTTTCAGTTGCACTTTTACTTGTTTTACTCTATCCCAGCTTTGGTATTTTCTGTTTTGGATTTCATTTATAAAATGGAATATGATTTTGGAAATTGTGTGTAGCATGTGTGGGGTTTTTAAATGAGAACAACATGTTGCATATTTTAAAATGTGAAAACCCTACTTTTATATCTATATTTCAAACTTGTGTCAGTGGACTGTTTTGGAAAAGAGAATTGTTGGATTCAGTGGTTTATTCTTGGAATCCCTACTGAGAATCTCAGTGCTCACGCCTATTATATCTTTCCAGTTGTAGGTTCAGTTTCTCATACAGGTTCCTAGTTCAGCTGCTCAATGTTGTAGCAGCATGGTTTTGAGTTGGGTGGTGACCTAAGAGGTCACAAGGAGGTATTTTCGGCTTTTTTATTTCTTCTGCTAGTTCTTATCATTATCGTTAGTTTGTTTATCTTTTTATATTTTTCTCTTGTGAAAAATAATTCCCAACAGTTAAATTTTGATTCCCGACACTAGTTGCCATCCCATGGGGATCGGGAATGCCCTTCGAGTCATGTCGCAGACCGGCTCGGGTGACCAGCTCAGGGTTGACCCGGGTTGGTTCATGACATCCATCATCTTTGAAACAATATAGGCCAATCAGTCTTTGTAACATACCCTATAAAATCCTTGCAGTTTTTATAAATAGAATACTTGAAATTCATCTCTATTAGTGGATCTATGGAGTGAAATAGGTTTTCAAATGAGGCAAGTCCACTCAAACTATTATTTGTTTGGCCTAAGAAATGGCTAATGATATCAACAAGAATGTCATTGGATATAAAATTTCCATTTTTGATATGGATAAATCCTATGACAGGATGGAGTGGAACTTTTTCATTAGATTCATGAGGTGCTTAGGATTCTCTGAATGGATGATTGATATTTTCTTCAGAAGTATTGGATCTTCTGAGTTATCTGTCACTTTCATTTGAAAATGTTATGGCTTCTTCAAGGTGGTTAAGGGACTAAGGTATCCCCCTATCTTCTAGTGTCTTCACTACGGTCCAAGATGCCTTCAATATATATCTGATTAAAAGTAATGATGAGGGGCGAGTCCGTACTTTCTGTTGTAGGACTAACTTCATCGGGGTTACCCATCTTTTCTTTTTGGATGATCTTGTCATTTTCAGTAATGGAAGTAGTAGTTCCATTCAAGAGCTCAACTAAATTCTGAATGTTGAAAGGTCAATGGTGTGGGCATCTCATAAATCATGGAAAGAGTGGTTTTTTTGTTTCAAGATCCCTCCCAGAGAAAAGGTGTAAGGAGATTGAGGAGAAGATAAGAGTATCCAAAATAAAATTTCCAATGAATTACTTAGCATCCCTGATCTCCCTAGGAAGGCTAATTATACATCACTTTGATAACCTTGTTGAAAATATCTCCTTGCGTATTCTTAACTACAAAAACTATTTTCTTTCCTTTAGAGGACGCATTACCCTGGTTAATAGTGTTCTTTCCCCAATCCCCATGCATATTTTTTTGACCCTCAATGTCACCAAGATGGTCCTTCGTAATATTGAGATCATCATAGTCAAGTTTATCTGGGACACACATGAGGAAGGTAGATACCATTGGGATTCATGGAGTAGGCTGGATCGTGATGTGGGGGAGGGTGGAATTAATCTTTTAAGTGTGGAGGACACTATGAATTTCCTTTAGGATAAATTATCCTGGGATTTTATGGAAGGACTCTAATTATGGGATATATTTACCACTAAGAAATATCAAAGGGACAGAGTAGGCCTGGGAGGTCACTACTCTAATCTCTAGACTGCTACATGTTGGTATGTTTATACTATTTATTAGCACTCACAATGGACTATGGGGTGATGAAGGATAAACTTCTGGAAAGATAAATGGGTGGTAAATTCACTAGGATTTCTAGGATGTCCAATGCCTAAAATTTCCTTTGCTCACTCTTTTAATTTCCCGAACTTCATTAAAACTATCCTCAACCCACAACAACTTGATTTTTATAGGGCATTATGATTACTACAAACCCGAACAATCTTGTGTACACTGTCTCACCTATTGGTTTTTTCTCATCGAAGGATTATCGATGTGTTATGAATATGAACATGGGACATGATCCATGGGAGGATATTTTTTTGTGCAAGGTTCTTCCTGTTAAACTAAATTTCTTGTCTAGCGTCTATGAAACCACGTGATCCCTACAGATGAGGGGGTGCATCACAAGGGAGTTACCATCGCTTCCAAGTGTACACATTTTTATGCTCCTAGAGAAGAGTCAACCTTGCTTCTTTTATTTGAAGGTTATCGGGAAACCGTGATTTAGAGAGACATCAGTGGAATCACAGGGATGGATATCCAGGATCTTTCAGAAGACTTTTTTCTTCTCTCGTGGTTTCTTATCTCAAAGGATAACAAGAATGAGTGCAAGGAAAGAGATTCGTTGTTTATAGTAGGTTGTTGGGGTATCTAGAAGGCACATGACATGGATAGGCATGATGGAGTCTCTAGTTCGCATATAGATGTAAAGGATCATGCTAGAATGTTAGAAAAATATGTTATTCTATTATTAAAATAGTGGGATTTATCTCCCTAATTATAGAGGCTCATGGATTGTAAGGGGATTCTATCGAGTCCTATAGTGGCCGCACAAGGTAAATGGGTGAGTTGGAATCTCCCTCAAAGAGGCCTCAAATAGAACGTCAATGGATCTTTCATAGAGGGCTGCATGCAGGGAGGAGGGGTTGTTCAAGATCATGATGGATTGTTTTTTTTCATTTAGTTTATTCCTTATCTAGGGTGAAACTCTTATGGAAGAATTAATCACAATGATTAAAGGGTTATAGTTTTGCTCCTTTCATGGTATAAATTTATAATGGGTGGATACATACTCTTCTATAATTCACGGGTCCATATAGAAAGCGATCACCATCCTTAGGCTATCATTTATCTGATTCACAAGTGCATGAGTTTACTTCCTAGTGACACCATACTTACCGATATATGGATATAGGGAAACATAGTTGAATATTACTTGGATTCTAGAAGAACCCCATTGTTGGGCAAAAATCCCTCAAGGTAACATTGCAGTATTTTTGGGTTGATTGTGTTTGTTGACAAAGCAGATGTTTCATGGATATTTGTCGAGTTCCCGAGAAGTTGTTGACAATCCATGTTGACAAAGAACGATGACAAAGGAAAGGACGATCTGGAGGCGGTACAAAAAGAGCAGTACAAGGTGGCGCCGTTTCCCAATGTTTGCCAAATTTTTGGGGTCCAAAATTTGGAGTTTGGTGAGCATCACGAAAAGAGGATTTCCATGAAGAGCATAATTTCATATGGCAAAAGCATGAATTTCGCGAAGATAGGATGCATGGTTTGAAAACCGCGAAGACCAGAAGAATGGAGGCGGTGATGCTTCGCGATTACGTCAAGCTTCGCGAACGGCAGATGCTGAAACGCATCGCGAAGTAATGTTGGGCTTCACGAGGGAGCTTCGCGGCGAAGGCGCAAGCCGCGAAGGTAAGTTGACGGTGATTCTTCACGACTACGTCATGCTCCACGGAATATTGCCGTGGAGCTTCGCGATTTGGACAGAATTCTGACAGAAACTTTGGAGCTTCGCGATTTGAGATGACGTGGCGTTGACTTCGCGTGGAAAGTTCGAGGGTCGGTGGAATCGCCTATAAATAGAGGCCGACCCCTTCGAGCGAAGTAGAGAGATTTTTCAGAGAAGATCATTTTCTCTCGTTTTGCGAAGGTGGTTCGCGGAGCCAGTGTGCTTCGCGAAAGAGGTGCTTCGCGAGACTATTGTAGCTCTGCGGAACCTGCGAGCTCCGCGTTGGCTTACTTAGCTTCGCGAGGGTCGTTGCTTTGCGACGGCTTGAGCATCGCGAGCGTGCTTCGCGAGGGAGCTTTGCGAGTGAGCTTCGCGAAAAGGCAGGAGCTTTGCGAAGGCTTGTTTGAGCTTCGCGAAATTGGGAGCCTCGCATTGTAGGGTGCTTTGCGAAGGTCTTTCCAAAGGTTGTTTTCCAAGTGGATAGTGGCAAAGGGGTATTCATCTACGGGTGAAAGTTGAACTTCAACAGAGCATCTACATACAGAGAAAGATGCATTCCTTAATGGAAATGAAGAGACCTACAGGTCTATAAACTGTGAGTGAATCCCTTCCAAGAGCAGTGAGCTTAAAAAGAGGAAGAAGGTGATCCTCTCCACCAGTAGTGAGCCAGAGAGAGAGAAACAGGGAGTGACCCTTGGGAAAGTAGTGAGCTGACCCTAAACTTTGTATAGGCAGTGAGCCTGGGCATAGAAGTGATCTAGCCCGAACATTGTAATCCACAGCTAGTGAAGTCTAGTGGAATTGGTACGACCGGCAACTTGTCAGTGTATGCTCCTTGGACGTATCCCTTTGCGGTGAACCAAGTAAAAATCTCTGCGTCTGCCTGCTAATTTTCCTGCATTGCATTTAAAGCATCATCATCAGATAAAGGAGAAAGTAAGTGATCATAACATACACACAAGTGCAAACAAAGTGACCCTTGTAACAAAGAGGTAAAGATCCAGCGGGGCAGGAAGATCTTTGAAAAAGAATATCCATACCCTGATTCACCCCACCTATCAGGGTATATAGGCCCCTATTGGTCCTAACAATTGGTATCAGAGGGATAGGTTGCTTTTATCAGATTTGTTTGCTTCGACTTGGTGTAGTCGATCTGTGTTGTTGAAGATACGTTTTTCTCTTATCTCTCAATCTGCCATGGGAAAAGGAAAAGCATCAAAGAAGAATCAGAAGTCAGGTAAATTCCCTCAGTGTGGAAGTGTTTTCGTAAAAAGTGTGATTCAACTAAAAGAATCAAATAGCTTACTGAAGGAAGGTCTGGATGAATCTGATAGGGAAAAGATTGATTCAATCAATCATGATGTTGGAATGAGTGCTGTACATGAGCATCTGAGTGATATTGAAACAGAAGAAGAAATTGAAGGAAGAATAGATATGCGAGCTGAGTTAGAGGCTGCTCTGGAAGAGATAGATGTTTGGAGAGCCAAAACCAAGAATGCTAACATAGTTGTTCGTGATGCCAAACTTTATATGCAGCAACAGGAAGAAGAGAAGTCTGAGTTGACGGATAAAATTGAGAAACTCAAGTTATCAGCACCAAAGAACTCAGAATTAGTTGGTGAGTATAAGATTAAGATTGAAGAACAGAAAAGGGAGATCGATGGATTGAATAGAAAAGTGAGAGATCAAGTCAATATCATCGAATAACCTAATATTCCAAGTGACGTTGGAAACACCAAAGAAGCCAAATCTAAAGATATCCAGATCAAGGGATTGGAGATTGAGGTCAACAAGCTAAAAGGATTAAATCAAAGGCTTATTGATATAGTTACTGACCTAACAGAGATAAATGATTCACATGCTGAAGAGCTGCAGAATATGGCTAGAATGAAAGGAAAACAAAAGGCTGGTGATTATGAAGAGAGTCAAAAGTCAGATAAAGCACAGAATCTTAAAGCCAGAAATAATGATCTAGCAGCACAATTGTCTGTAGAAGTTCAGAAGAATCAAAGGCTACAACAAGAGAATGCATGTTGCTCTAACTCTGTCGCTCAAGAAAAATTGAAGGTAAAGGAGAAAAATGACATGGTTGATAAGCTGAAGCATGAACTGGAAGATGAGGTGAGTAGAGGGAAGCTTCTCAAGGAAGAACTTGATGTCCAACTTGAATCAAGGGATATGAAGATTCAAAAGTTGGTAGAAGAGCTAGAATCAGTCAAACAGGAAATAGAGAAGTCTAAATCCAAAGATAAGCCCAAGTTGAAGGATGCACTGCACTTTCTATTTGATCATCCTTCGACTAGTGATGATGAAATGAAAAGAAAATTTGCAATTTCTGAAAATAGGCAGGGACAAATTTTCTCAGCTCAAAGACCATACAGTTTGGAAAAAACTGGTATTGGGTTTGATGAATCCCCTTTCGTTCATGATAGAAAGAGAGCTACGAACAGTTCCAGATGTGAAAAAAATCCTATAGGTGCTGGAGGTAGGCCTAAGAGGACAGTTACAAAAAGTATTGGTGACACGTGTTATTTCTGTGGGATTCATGGCCACACATCAAGATTCTGTTTAGAGGCTCATGAATACATATCAGGCTGTGAAAATAGAAACTTTGCTGAATCCAAGAATAAGATGAAGCATCCGGAGAAATCAGAGAGTAGAGTCTCTCAAAGGAAAGCATTTATAAGATGCTATTACT
Source organism: Viscum album (assembly GCA_963277665.1). Classification (NCBI taxonomy): domain Eukaryota; kingdom Viridiplantae; phylum Streptophyta; class Magnoliopsida; order Santalales; family Viscaceae; genus Viscum; species Viscum album. The sequence continues at coordinate 1,252,829,594 of OY728120.1, read as the reverse complement.
GTGGAAGGATGGGACACACCATGCGTATGTGTCAGGAAGCTCAGGAGATCGATTCCAGAACAAGAAAACAAGTTGCATCAACATCTCAACAGAGAAGTGATGAAATGAGGTATGCCTTTAATAGAAAATGTTTCATATGTTCTGATCATGGGCATTTGGCCAAACAGTGCAGCAAGAAGAAAGCGGGGAAGGAAAAAGACCCGAGAAAGAGATTACCAACTCCAGTGGTACATAATGAGAAATTAAACACTTGGAGACAAAGTGGTAAGGTGAAAAATAGGCTTAGAACCTCAGGGGAATCACATGGAGCTGAACGAAAGGTGTATCAGTCACCTCCTCTGTCGTACTCACAACCACTCTCAAGGAGAGAATGTGAACAAACCTGGAAGATTAAGGGGAGATCTACTCCAGCTGTGATAAATAAGAATGAATGTTCAATGGAGGAATCACCACCAGTGAAAAAGAGTGTGGTGACTCAGACATATGATAAAAGAAAAATGAATAAAGAATGTGTTGAAAAATTTGCATGTCGTGTTCCACAGCGAAAAGTGGAGGAAGGTGCAAAATCCTTGCAATGGTGGAAGAAGCAGGGGAAGATGGCATGTAGAGAGGTTCCTACCCTAAGAAGGAATCAAGGGAAATGGAATTTCGGTAGAACATCAAAGACAGAAATGTGTACTAGTGGGTTTAAACCCCAAATGGTGAAAAAGGTCGATCCTACCAAATCTACATATCAGAAAAAGGCTCAGAATGTAGGCAATGAATTCCTAGTCATATGGCCAGAACAGTTGAAGTTGGCTAGGCAGTTGGAGGAAGCAAGAAAGGAGTGTGATGCCCTCCAAGAAAGAATCAAAGGGTTGACCCATCAGGATCAACCACAATCCTCATCCTGAGGAGTCCGAAAGAAACCCCCTCTCCCTATGTATATAAATGCTATTAACTGATGATCCGTGTGTTTCAGGTTTTAGGGAGATACAATCCAAGGGGAAGTGGCATCTAAGGATGTGATGTGGAGAAGTGATATGCTCTAGAGTTTCAATTGATTCAAATCAGGTACTAGAGTTGAAGAAGAAATGGAGAAACAGAGCACAATAGGAAGTGATTGTGTTATTAACTTTATCTCTTGTTTCCTACACCGAGTTTCAACTCAGTAGGATTAGAGATTTTGTTAATGGCTCAAATATGAGTGGAATATGAGAACAAATTATGCAGGAGGAAAAGACGTGTTATGGGTCTAAACTGTTGGGCCTAACAACTGGAAGAGTTGCATAACACAGGGGGAGCATTCTAAATCCAAATCAGATTCAAGAGCCATCAATACAATAATTGGATGACTCGGCTCAGGTGTTTCCTATTGAGGGAAGAAAGAAACACAAGGAGTAGTAGCAATAACAATGCATTTCATGATTATCTATTTACTCTAACAATATGGTATCAGCTGACTGTTTTCAGGATACCAAGAAGCTGCAAGAGAAAATCCAAGGTGTGTCAACAAAATCCTGAAGGAAGATGTTCAATGAAATAGAATCATTGAAAAATGACACGAGGAAAAGTTCTCTGTTAAAAATGAGTCAGTGAACAATTTCCTAATGAAAGTGTCGAGGAAGAAAGAAACACAGGGAGAGAAGAAGTAGATGATGCTGATTCAGAAGAAGACACTGATGATTAACATGAAAGTTTCAAGTGTGTGTCTACAAGGATGCCAAAGAGATGAGCTGAAATTGATAGACAGAATATCATTGGTGATAAGGCAGCTCCATCTCAGACAAGGGAAATGGAATCACTGCAGCATGAATCTTTTCTATCTTAGGTTGAGCTGAAATGAATTGCTGATGCATCTAATGATGAAAACTGGGTTCATCCATGAACGAAGAGATAGATCAGATTGAGAAGAATCAGAAGTGGAAGATTGTTTCGAGGCTAGTGGATAAGAACGTCATCGGGACTAAATGGGTCTTTCACAATAAGATGAACGAAGACGGCACAATGATTCGAAACAAAGCACGACTGGTGTGCAAAGCATACTCCCCAAGAGCATGGTACTGAAGGCTATATCAGTATTTGAAGAAGATTGGTTTTCAGCATGGGGGATTTGATCACAATCTTTATTTCAACAACAATATTAATCAAAGGATGGTGAGGCTGGTCAAGGAAGAAGACATAATATTTGGAAAATCAGATGAAGCATTGTTACACAAGGCTGGAATGACACATTAATTTCTCAATCCAAGTATGCCAAGGAGGGTTTGAAATGATTTGGAATGGAAAGTTCCAAGGAGATGAAGACTCCGATTTCTACCTGGATAAAATCATCAAAAGATAACAGTGGCAGGGCAGTTAACTTCACTGAAAACAGGCATATAATCAGCAGTTTGTTGTACTTGACTGCAACAAGGCCTGATATTGTTTTCACCACATGCCAAGAAGCGAGATATCAGAGAAATCCCAAGGAGAGCCACATGCTTGCAGTAAAAATAATACTTCAGTATATCAAGGGAACAATGGATTTTGTCTTGACATATACTGACAAATCTCAGACGGAGTTATTGTGATATACTGATGTAGACTGTGCCGGTTCAGCAGATGATAGAAAATCAACGTCAGGAGGTGCATTCTATCTTGGTGGATTGTGTATTTCTTGGCTAAGCAAGAAGCAAGATTGCATTTCATTGAGCACCACAGAAGCTGAGTATATTGCAGCCACTCAAGCCTGCACACAGTTATTGTGGATGAAGCAGCAGCTTGAAGATATGAGAGTTGAAGTGAAGTCTCCGATCGAAATCCAGTGCGACAACTCAAGTGCTATAAATCTCAGCAAAAATCCCGTCCATCACTCAAGGACAAAGAAAATTGAGATAAAGTATCATTTTATCAAGGAGAAAGTTGATCAGGGGATCGTGAAGTTGGATTATGTGCCTACAGAGCTACAGGTTGCAGACATTCTGACAAAGGCCTTACCCAAGGAAGCATTTGAAAGGCATTGACTGGCTCTGGGAGTTCAATCGATTCCCCGCACTTAAAATAGTGTGGATGTGGAACCCCCCCTCTCCCTGAGGTATGACGTGTTTTTCCCTACTGTGCTGATATGTGTTCTCTACTATGTTACAGACTACAAAGGCGTGACCTTTGGGTTCGTTGACAAAGGGGGAGAAAATAGTGTTTATTAAAAGGGGAGAAAATAGTGACTAGGAGACAGTGTGTAGATTTTATAAATCATAATTGATACGGGGAGAAGCTGATAGGTGGAGTAGCCAGAAAGGGGGAGCAATGAGCAAGGGGGAGAGCGTTTTAAATCTGACGATGCTAGAAGTGATCGATCAAAGAATAGAAATCACGACAGCTGAGGATCGTGATAAAAGCAAAACAGTGGTGTTGGAATGGTGTGAGACGGTGTCCAACTATCAACAATTGGTATCAACTTAAGAATTCACCAATTGGTATCAGTGTGGTTCAACAACTGGTTTTATTTTAAGAATTGGTATCAGGGTGGAATCGACAATTGGGGTCTGACATGAAGTGATTCATTGATGAACTTTTCATACTACTCTTGTTTCTCACACCGGGCATTGCTCATGTGGGCTTAGAGTACGTGTTAAGTGAATCCTTGAACGCTATCAGAATCGCAAGGGGAGAATGGTGGTAGCGGCTGGAAGAAGACTCAGTGAGGTATCAAAGTGCAGAAAATCATCCTCAGCAGAATTGTGAAGAGTTGTCAATAAACCCAAAGGGGGAGATTGTTTGGGCAAAAATCCCTCAAGGTAACATTGCAGTATTTTTGGGTTGATTGTGTTTGTTGACAAATCAGGTGTTTCATGGATATTTTTCGAGTTCCCAAGAAGTTGTTGACAATCCATGTTGACAAAGAATGATGACAAAGGAAAGGACGATCTGGAGGCGGTACAAAAAGAGCAGTACAAGGTGGCGCCGTTTCCCAGTGTTTGCCAAATTTTTGGGGTCCAAAATTTGGAGTTTGGTGAGCATCGTGAAAAGAGGATTTCCATGAAGAGCATAATTTCATATGGAAAAGGCATGAATTTCGCGAAGATAGGATGCATGGTTTGAAAATCGCGAAGACCAGAAGAATGGAGGCGGTGATGCTTCGCGATTACGTCAAGCTTCGCGAACAGCAGATGCTGAAGCGCATCGCGAAGGAATGTTGGGCTTCGCGAGGGAGCTTCACGGCGAAGGCGCGAGCCGTGAAGGTAAGTTGACGGTGATTCTTCGCGACTACGTCAAGCTCCGCGGAAGATTGCCATGGAGCTTCGCGATTTGGACAGAATTCCGACAGAAACTTTGGTGCTTCGCGATTTGAGATGACGTGGCGTTGACTTCGCGTGGAAAGTTCGAGGGTCGGTGGAATCGCCTATAAATAGAGGCCGACCCCTTCGAGCGAAGTAGAGAGATTTTTCAGAGAAGATAATTTGCTCTCGTTTTGCGAAGGTGGTTCGCGGAGCCAGTGTGCTTCGCGAAAGAGGTGCTTCGCGGCGGCTATTGTAGCTCTGCGGAACCTGCGAGCTCCGCGTTGGCTTACTTAGCTTCGCGAGGGTCGTTGCTTTGCGACGGCTTGAGCATCGCGAGCATGCTTCGCGAGGGAGCTTCATGAGTGACCTTCGCGAAAAGGCAGGAGCTTCGCGAAGGCTTGTTTGAGCTTCGCGAAATTGGGAGCCTCGCATTGTAGGGTGCTTTGCGAAGGTCTTTCCAAAGGTTGTTTGCCCAGTGGATAGTGGCAAAGGGGTATTCATCTACGGGTGAAAGTTGAACTTCAACAGAGCATCTACACACAGAGAAAGATGCATTCCTTAATGGAAATGAAGAGACCTACAGGTCTATAAACTGTGAGTGAATCCCTTCCAAGAGCAGTGAGCTTAGGAAGAGGAAGAAGGTGATCCTCTCCACCGACAGTGAGCCAGAGAGAGAGAAATAGGGAGTGACCCTTGGGAAAGCAGTGAGCTGACCCTAAACTTTGTATAGGCAGTGAGCCTGGGCATAGAAGTGATCTAGCCCGAACATTGTAATCCACAGCTAGTGAAGTCTAGTGGAATTGGTACGACCGACAACTTGTCGGCGTATGCTCCTTGGACGTAGCCCTTTGCGGTGAACCAAGTAAAAATCTCTGCGTCTGCCTGGTAATTTTCCTGCATTGCATTTAAAGCATCATCATCAGATAAAGGAGAAAGTAAGTGATCATAACATACACACAAGTGCAAACAAAGTGACCCTTGTAACAAAGAGGTCAAGATCCAGCGGGGCAGGAAGATCTTTGAAAAAGAATATCCATACCCTGATTCACCCCCCCTCTCAGGGTATATAGGCCCCTATTGGTCCTAACACCCATGTAACCCTTGTATAATTTATAATAGTATTGGATCCCTTCATCTGAAGTGCGTTGATCTTGTTCAAGAAGACGCCTTAGAGCTTCATTATTTTAGTCCTCCTTGACTTTTTAGGGCCTGTACCATCACTTTATTTTTAATAAAATATATTAATATTATAAGTGGAATGGGTTTTCTTAATAAAGATGTTATTTTAACTCCTATATGGAATATATGAAATTTGGTCACTCAATAGAATGAGACAAAGGAAATTTTTTACCATACTTATTTTTGTATCATATGATGTGTTCATCTGCCTAGATAAATGACATGTGATGTACTCATCTATTGGAATATAATGATAATTGGTGTCATTGTGTAGGATTCATTGAAAGTGTTGGATTTATTGAAAACCTTTACATAGATAGTTGGAGTATATTAGATTATTTGTTCACTATATCAATAGTTTTGTGAAAAATTGGATTCCACAATGAAGGTAATGATAACATCTCATATGAAAATTTGGTTTATCATGTAGGTTAAATGAAAATGGATATTTCATGAAGATTAGTGTGGGGGTAGAATGTTTATCATGACTATTCAATGTAGAAGTGGTATATAGTTGTCTGAAGGGGTTTTAGGGAGTATCCAGTAGTAAGCGTTGAATAATTCAATGATTAAAGACCTATCTATGAAAAATATATTTTCACAAAAAACATGTGAATACCTTTCCAAGAAAGGTGATTATCGTGAAATAATTGAATCAGGAAACGTTTATGATGAAGTTCCAAGAGCATGAATTACTTAATATATTTGAGAAGGAATTGTTCTGTAAGTATTTTAGTTCTTTTAGGATGTTTTAATAGGAAAATATATCAAATAAATCATTCAGGCTTAAAGTCATTCAGATACTCATGCAAGTATGGAGTTCCATGATTTTAGGAATCTTTTATATGAAATCAAATAAAAGGAAGGATTTTCATGAAAATTTATGTAGGGTCTAGAAAAAGTGTGGAGTTGGAAAATTTTATCAACATAAAGGCACTATATTTTATCAAAAGGGAATAATTCTAATGAAAATATAGAGTTGTGTGAATTTAATGAAAAATAAGGTGTCGTGGAAAGGTACAGTTTTATGTAGTAGAGCTACATGAAGGAAGAAAGTATTTGGGTCTTGTGTGATGTGGAGTTTCACAAACAGAGGAGTTTCATGATGCCAAAAAGGTCAGTATTTTTCTATAAATACCTGAGCCCAGGAAGAATTGTGAAGATATATTTTTGGTACAGAATGATTCTTGAGAGATAGAACAATTTATTTTCAAGAAAGTAAAATTGTGTAAAAGGTTTTTTATGAAAAAATGTGTTCCATGAGTTACTTTTTCAAAATACTAATTTATATGAGAAAACCTTTTTGGTGAAACATTGGCATTTGAAAAGGATGGAATTTTTTGAATGTGATAGGTTGAATAAGGTTCTTGTATAGGGACATACAAGTTCATACTTATGTGAACAAGAAATTTCAAAAAAGTAAGAACTGGACATTCTCACTTAGTGAATAATAGAATATGTGAGTTGAAACTCATTAAAGACATTTATGAAGCAATAAGTTATTCCATGAAGAATCCGTTGATATCATTATGGAATGTTGAGATTCTACTATGAAGAGTTTCATAACCAATCTATGAAAGGGATATGTGAAGATCAATGGGTACCTACCCATACTCAGTTTGAAAACAAAGATATACGAGTCTTGAATTTTCCTACGTTCCAAAGAGAATTCCCACCTAGAGTAGTGAGAAAAGGGAGAGAAAAAAGGGAGTGAGTATTGGTAGGCAGTGATCCATCCCTAAATATTGTTAGGGGTAACCCCAGGCAATGGAGTGACTTATCCAAAACCAACCAACACGAAATCGCTTTAGTGTTTTTGGGTAAATCATTAGGAATCAATTTATAATCATATGATTAGCCCGGTATGGATTAAAAAAATAAAATTTGTGTTCCATGTGTGCATGATTTATATTATATACAAGATAAAAATTAATTTATATGGGTTTAGAAGTAATCGATCTAATCTAATTAATTCCAAGATAAATAAATCATCAATTTTATCATTATTAAAGGAAGAACATAAAGTGAACCCAATAATAGTGAGTTCAATATTGTTTAGGTATGTGAGATTTTGAAATTTATGTGAGGAAATTAAAAAAAATACATACCTTAATTCAACCCATCTAGGACTCTCTCATTAAATACCTCTATGGGGATAATAAGTGGTATCAGAGCACATGTTTATCTTATTGTATTTTTTTCTTCTAAAATGATCGGATCCATATTTAGGATTTAGTTGCATATTCCCTTATATTTTTTAGTACCATGGGAAAGGAAATGAATCTAACTAATACAAATAAGAAATCCAATGGGATTCTATAAAATGGAATTTTCTCTTAGAAATGTGTGATTGAGATGTAAGATTACAACGAATGTCAAATGGAAACATTTAATGAAACTAAATTTTCATATATTAATTTATTCAATAATGCTTTAGGATTAACTAAGGATCCTGATTTACCAAGTAAAATTAGATCTACTAATGATTAAATGATATCATGTTTTCTAAAAGTGAATGTTTTCCATGATTTAGAGGTGATATATTAAGGGTTTAAAAATGAAAACATGGAGTTGAGAATGAAGAAAAAGAATCAATAAATTTATATTTAAGTGATAAAGACTGAGGTTTAAAAACCGAAAAGAGAAAACAAAATATTAATTAAACTAGTTATTGTTCTAGAGGAAAGGAATGATTTTTAGTCCATAGAATTAAAGGAGATTTCTAAAAGGGCATCAAATATTAAATTTTATTTAAAGTAGAAGGTCCTTGGATCAATAGAGTTTCAATAATTAAAGTTCAATAATGATGAAATTTATTTATACATGGAAGAATTAGTCAAGAAGAATCAGATCCTAAAGCAAGTGAATGAGACTATAAATGAAGAAATTATGAAATTGGGTGAAAAATAATGGGGAAAAATGACCAACTTATGGAATTTGGAAACAAATAAAATTAAAAAAATGTCCACAAAAAAGAAGTTGAAAGCTAGAATTATTCTTATTAAAATATAACTTGAAGAGTGGATAAAATATTGGATGGAATCCATCTCACTTTTGAAAGAGATGAATTCCCAATTGAAAAAAATGAGGGTAACATTATGGAGCTCAAAGAGAGGTTGAAAACATATAATGATAAGAAAAGATCACCCTCATGGTATAATTGAAAAATGAATTACAAAATATAAAAATAACAATTCAATGAGAAAGAATTATATTATTTCTCAATATAGAAGATAAGACTCATGTGAAGGTAGCTACGAAGTACTATTATTGAGGAATCATGGGGCCATATCATGAGTGTTTTCCTAGAATCCCAAGGACTCAAGGGAAAAAGGGAATATATTGGAATAATATCTCAAACATATTGTGACTCTACTATGTATGGTTTTAGTGGGAGATGATTTATATGTGCTAACCATATTCAGATAGATATAAATTATAGTAATAATAGAACTAAAGGTGTTATAAGTAATTTTTCTATTCTTATGACCAATAGGAAGAAAGTTTATAGTGAAATAATGTTTTCAAAACTAGAAAAAAAATTCACTACACTGGAGGAATATAATGGATATAAAAAATGGTGCATCAATAAAAAACAATTTCAAACTCATGGTAGTCCTCTTTGAAAGAAAGAAAACAAATTTTTGTGCAAATAGAAGGAATTTTCTCCTACTATTAGAAAGATTAACGAACATGAAAAGAAATATCCACCAAGGATGAAAAGGTCCAAGATGGGTCAAATGGTTGTCTAAGGGGAGACACATTAAAAAAACCTAAGTGGTTTCAAATGATACATTATAAGGTAGGAGTTGAATAGGATCATGGGTGTTCTCAAGAAAAGGTAATGTAGTTAATTTAATGAAAACATGTAAAATAAGGTCCCTATAAGTGTTACAAAAAATGGATGAGTTATGGGAGAAGTACTTTTATAATAAATAGATAAAACCAACAAAATTTCAATAGAAAATATATTCTCTAAAGAAATATATTTCTTGGATAGGATAAATAATATCACCATACTAAAATTGGTTTGAAGAAGAATTCAAAATTTCATGTTGAATATAAGGTTTATTGGATAGATAAGATAAGAAGAATATTTATAAAACTAAAATGACTCTAAATGATGGTTAGGTGAAATAATTATCTCAAAATAAGGTATGGGTTACAAAGGATAATAATTCATACTAGGATAAACAAGGAAGTAATAAGGTTTGGAGAATGAAATTCCAATCAATGAGGTGTTAATAGATCCTTAAAATTAAAATTATTGAATGAAGAAAATCTTATTATTAATTCGTGAAGAAAATAAAAAAAACAACCTAGGAAAGGATAGGACCAAATAAAAAATATGAAATAATGTTTTTATAAGTTATATTAATGAAATGATATCTGATTGTAAGGACTGGAAGAAGATGACTATTTCATTGGGATTTGCGGGGTGGATGGGATTCTAGTCGAAGGTTTGATTAATGGGGGGTTTATGTCCTCAATCAATCACTCATATCAGGTTTTCCATTTGTTTCCCATTTCCAAGAAACCTCCCTCATCCATAACTTGGTATAGAACTACTTTCCAAAGGTCGGTGATCATATGGGTTTTCAAGCCAAACAAATCTTGGGTATTGTATTGGTCGGGAGGATTGGAGGTTGGGCTCACTACACCCTTTTAGTGGGTATTATTCTCTACTCAAGTACTCTCTTATACATTTACAATATTTTTGTGAATATCTTTGTAATTACAATATTAGACTAGTTACCCTAACAAAACAATCATGGGTTAATTCTCTTTCATATGAAAAAGACTAGGATCTCTTTAGTGAATCCATTGGTATGTATCAGAGGTTCTCTATCGTTTTTCTATAAGAAGAAGTTTTTTATGTGATGAATCCATATAACCAAGTGATTTAGAATGTTCTTCCATGCAAGGAGGAGATTAATATTCTGAGGAGGGGATTAAACCCTTATGAGGTGTCTTACGTATCCTGTTTATTTTATGAATCAAAACCCACATAGTTTTTCAGACCCATGCAATTTAATGTCATGAGAAAAGGAATTATATGGGTGCTATAGGACACCGAGTATTCAAGATCGATTCCTTGAGGGAATTCCTATGTATCTCGAGTATAGTGAGAATCATAGTTTTCATAGTTTATTTTATTTCTCTATCCATTGATGGATGAGGTAGAGTAATCATCCCATGGGAATGGTTGGGTCCCGATGGTCAAAAAAGTCATTATTATAAGGCTTACATCGAAATGGATTTTTATTTGAGCTTGGTCCTTAAGAAGGTGTCCTACATATCCCTATTATTTTTAGGAATCAAAGTTATTGTAGTTCAATCACACCCTTAGAAGTATCCCCAATGTAGATTCCCTTATGTTGAGGCTAATTGTCTATGCCACTTGTTGGGGATTTACATACATATGTTTCTCTGGTTGGTGGAGACTCGCAATGTGAATGATATGACTATTTAAACACCACAATATCATGTGATCTATGCTTGGTGTGAGAAACAAGGGATGGAAAATAATCAATATCATTTCTCAGAGAGTGAGGGACTTATATATTTGGATAGCCCTATAGAGATCAAACCTTGAAGATGCATCCTAAATATCCTAAATATAGCAGGAATCAGAGTTTTCATAGTTCTGTTAGTTGGGACTTACACTCTGAGGTTTCCCCAACCTTTGTGGAGGTTTATAGTGAAGATGATATGACCAATGAAACTCCCTAATCCTGGGTGAACCATACTCATTTCAGGAAATAAGGGATGGAAAGTAATCAATGTCATTACTTGTAGGGATGGGACTTATATACTAGGATCACCTTGGATGATCACAATGGAACTTTAACCTTAAAGAGGTGGCCTATGTATCTAGAATGTGGAAGGAATTAGAGTCATTATAGTTCCTTTGAAAATAGAGAGAGGGACATACGTATTTGGATCTCCCTGTTGAGCTCAAACCATGAAGAGGCAGCCTACATATCCTAAATATGGTAGGAATCAGAGTCATTGTAGTTCCTTTGAAAAGCGACTAAGGGACTTATGTATTAGGAATTCCCTATGGAGGAGTCGGTTTGACACATATAGAGGGTGTCACGAGAGTTAGTACGAAATGTCTCGAAAGGTATCTCATATCTTGGCTAACATCCTTGGAGGGCATCACAAGACCTATACGACATGTTTGGAGGGTGTCATGAGTCTCGGTTTACTTGAACTAAGGGTATCATTAGAGCTTAGTTGGCATGTGTAGATGCATCTATGATACTTAGCTGGCATGAATTGATTCCATTATATGAGTTTGGTGATGTATCTAAAGGGCATCGTTTGGCTTGGGCGATGATCCCTGGGGGGGTCTTGCGAGACTAAAGTGGTGTGCCTAGGGGGTACCACATGACTTTTTCTTGACATGTCCTGGTGGATTTCACATGATCCAAATAGCATACTGAAGGGTCTTACCAAGATATGGATGACATGTATTAGTGCTACTGCATGTCTTGGATGGTTCATGTGAAGTGCATGGGGTTAGTGAACATGGTTTCACTTAATTATTCCACCTTCAGTCTTTGTTCTTTCCCTTGTATTGTGAATGCATTAGATTTACTAAGTACTAGTTTATTTTGAGTCTCATGTGATCCTCCAGATATGTGGTATGTTCTTCACACAACTTTCTATAAGTCCTTCACATGATCTATAAATGATCATGCAAAGTTCTTTATTCATGGAACATGATCATTCCGGCAGTTCGATGGTATATTACCTAATGGAAGACTTTTCAGTCATGAGATCAGCTGCTCTGAGAAATCCACTATGTTGATTTGGTGTGCTGATGCACCTGAAAAATCCAACCCTATGTCCGAGAGTCGAGCCCTTATTTTCATGTTGGGGTGGGGAATTTATAGGTCTCACCACCTTGTTTGTTCAATAGTTTTCATGGTGTATCTCGTGCAGATCCAAGATGGATTCGGTGAAGTGGTATTTCACCACATGTATTCGCGATCCTTTGTCATGGATCACTCCGAGGGCATCTCCTGATTTTCAACAATCATGAGTACCTTATGGAAATGTATCCTTTATTAGATTATTTACAATTTATGGAGAATTTTTTACTCATATAGATATTCCTAAGGACTTTCATATTTTTCATTTTGACATGTCCAATGGCATTCATGAGATCAAGGAGCCTATTGAAAGGAATTCATGAGATTATTGATGCCTTTCATAGGATATCTCGTGAGGAAATAGTGGATTTTTTGGGGGTCTCCATGAGATCGGGGAAGCTTTTCAAGGAGTCTCGTGAGACTATGCTACAAACTTCCTTTGAATGTCGTAAATGTTTTACGACCATGAGAGCTCCCGCCTCCTCCCTTTTTATTCACTCCATTTTTTTGAAAAATTTCAGGGATTATGAAATATTACATGAGTATGTTCAAATACAATTACTCTATTTTTTATGATGCATCACGTGACCAACAGGGGTCTTATGGAGGTTTTCAAGCATTTAATTGAAAACCCTATCTATTTTCCCTTATGTAACTAAAGTGGGAACACAAGGTTGCCTGGACATACCCAAGGTTTTTCTGTGTGATGAGATTGATAAGCCAAAGTAATTTCATGAGATGAGGCATGTATGTCACTAAGGACTCACAATTTCCTATAGATTACTTGGGGCACGATGTGTGATAATTATGATTGTGAGTTACTCACTCATCCTTCCCTTTTATTTTCTTTGTTTTATTCCAAAAAGTTTCATGGGTCATGCAAATTAATTTGGATACTATCATGGAAAATTATCCTTCCCATCAGTGATATGGCTCATGATATTAACAAATTCCCGGGCCTCCACATTTGGAAATCATTCCTCATTTTTTGAAGGATTTTACGGATAGATTGTCTAGTTCTTGCTGCCGACAAGACGCATGGCCTAGTGAAGTTTATCTAGCTACTTCTGTACAACCACTGGTTGTCTGGAGCACCTTCACAATAGTATGAAGGTTTGTTTAAAGGGGTTCCTCATGATCCACTATAGGTTATGCGCTATATGTGGAGGCTTTGCATGACCTTATAATGGTCACACAATCATGAGTCCATTAAAGGCTCATGCGATCCATAGGTCTCAACCACCTTCTTATTTGTTTACCTTTTTAGGGGAAATAATACTCATATTCAGGTATTTCAACCTTAGTGAATTTTTCTATGTGCATTTGGAAAGAATCAACAAATTCCCCCCTCAAGAGTGACGTCTTCAGGGAAAAGGGATTGGTTCTGAGGAATGTAAATTCTCTCCAAAAAAGTGTACACAGATTGAATTTTCCATTTCTATATGATGGGCCTTAAAATTTATTTTGGACTAAATTGTAGTGGTGAATTATTTTAGGGTCTTTTAGCTCAGACCTGATATCGCTTTAGTTTAGGGTCTTTTAGCTCGGACCTGATATCGCTTTAGTTTAGGGTCTTTTGGATTGGACTTGATATCACATTAGTTTAGGGTATTTTAACTGGGACTTGATATCTATTTAGTTTAGGGTATATTATCTTGAACCTAATATCTCTTTAGTTTAGGGTCTTTCAGTTCAGACCCGATATCACTTTAGTTTGGGGTCTTTTAGTTCAAACTTGATATCAATTTAGTTTAGGTTATTTTAGTTGGTACCTGAAATCACTTTAGTTTAGTCTCTTTTTACTCAGACCAGATATCACTGTATTTTAGGGTCTTTTATCTCAAACCTGATATCACTTTAGTTTAGGGTCTTTTAGCTCAGACCATATATCACTTTAGTTTAGGGTATTTTAGCTCAGACCTGATATCGATTTAGTTTAGGTTCTTTTAGATTAGACCTAGTATTACTATAGTTTAGGGTATTTTATCTTGTATTTGATATTTATTTAGTTAAGGGTATTTTAGATTGGACCTAATATCTCTTTAGTTTAGGGTGTTTTATCTAAGACTTAACATCTCTTTAGTTTAGGGTTTTTTAGCATGAACTTCATATGTCTTTAGTTTGGGTTTTTTTAGCTGGAACCTGATATCGCTTTAGTTTAGGGTCTTTTAGCTCAGACCTGATGTCACATTAGTTTAGAATCTTTTAGCTCAGACCTGATAACAGTTCAGTTTGGGGTCTTTTAGGTCATACCTGATATTTATTTAGTTTAGGGTCTTTTAGATCAAAGTATATGTCACTTTAATTTAGGTTCTTTTAGCTCAGACCTGATGTCTCTTTAGTTTATGTTCTTTTATCTCAGACCTGATATCGCTTTAGTTTAGGGTCTTTTAGCTTGGACCAGACATCTCTTTAGTTTTGTGTCTTTTAGTTCAGACTAGATATCAATTTAGTTTAGGATCTTTTATCTTGGACTGAATATTTGATCAGGGATATGGTGTATATATTCCAGGAATGACTTAATACACTCTGAGGTGTTTCACACTTCCATGGTGTTGCAAGGGATCATAAAGTTCAGAAAACCCTTTTGTAGAGTGTCAATTTTTTTTGACTGACATAGGTTCATATGCAGGAGACATGAGAATGTATACATAGTAAGGCAAAGGGTCCTTGAATCTAGGTATCTTTTCTAGGGGCTATGGAAGCTTTATGAAGGTAATATTTGTTGGTGGGTGAAATACTAGGGATGTTAGGTCTTCCCAGATGGTTAGAATGTGGGTTATATAAATCACAACCCAAAAGTTTGAGTCCATGAATATGAGATGGAGAAGACATACTAGGTATGACCCATAACACTTTGAGATATCGATTTCCACTACAGTGTTTCCAAGGATCATAATGATTAAAGATCCTTTCTGAAAAAGAAGATACGCCTTTAGTAAGTGGGATAGGGCCCTTTATGAGTGAGTAGAATGGCAAAAAAAAATGATATCCACTTCTTTTTTATGGCTATAAAAGATTTATTAAGACTCAAACATTAAGATGATGAGGTTGGTGATGCAGAAACATCAGGATTTGCAATGATATAAAGAAAAAATTTCACAGAAGATTAAAAAGGAAAAAAGAAGAACTTAGACATCGAGATTTATGTGGTTCGTGAAATGATCCCTATGTCTACAGAGAGGTAGAATTTTTACTATATGTATGGAGCACAATTACAAGGAGATAACCGGAGTTTCTAACACTTGGAACTGTAGCATGAAATGGGATAATAAGGAGGATGAAACACTATTTCACCAACCGTTAAAAAGTATGTTTTTCAATAGTGAAATGTGGCTGGAAGTCTGCATCAATACATTGAAAGGTGGTCACCCAACTCAAAAGTGCTATAGTATATGGTGACTAGATGTCCAATGAGATACAGTACTGTTGACTCCAAATTCCATCCTGTTATAGTGCCATGTCGGTGTCGGTCGGTCAGCTCTGTTATAGTGTCTTAGATGCCATAGTGACCCAAATTTTGGTTTAGGGACCTTCGTCCCTCGGACCCTTGAAATAGGGGCTTGTTTCCCCCTACAACCCCCAATAAGATCACCACGGAGCTCAACCCATGAAGGTTGCGGTATGGTGTGCAGTATGGGATGAAAGCATTCAGTGAAAACTTCATCCAAAACTAATCAATATACACCAATCAAACAGTTGGTTATGGGAGGAAATCCATCTAGGAAGGGTTCTGTCACCCAAGGGAATTTTAGCTCATGATTATGAAGCTCAGTCCCAATGCCCTGTGGTTTCGAATCATGAGGCATGGTCCATCAATGCTTCAAGAATGGAGATTCGCATTCCAGCCTTGATAAAGGGTATAAAACACAGTTATTTAATGTCAAGAATTTCAAATATACTTGGATAGTTTGATACGGGGATTTTAAATCATGGTCCAAAGAACTCAGATTGGGAAGATGATATGGGGAAGTCATATTAGGAGTTGTTCAGCCACACTGAGGTGTAGAGTGCTGTTGTGATGATGCCAAGGCTTGTATGTATTGGAATTCCATTTTCACATAGTGACACATTTGGTTGACGACCATAGTCACATATGCATGAGCCATAGGAATGCATGCATAGTCAAGAAAGGGTCCCTTGAAGCTGTCTATCTATACTAGGGGACATGAAAATTTTACAGTGATCTGAGGCACCCAAATCATGAAGTGTGATTTTTTAAAAGTGTAATATCCAAGAAGGGTTTGAGAAACCTAAAATTTGTGTCACTACGTAGATAACATATTTGTGTGGCGAGGAGATGTGAAACATTATTGCACTAACTTCTGCCTGAACCAGGGGGTTCAACGAGCATCGCTTAGCTTTTATTTTAGCCACTAAGTAGACCCCATGAGCTTTATGCCTTATACAATTATGCCCTATTTTTTTCATAAACTCTAGAGATGAAGATTTTAGAGAATGAAGACTTGGATTTTTATCAGGTCACCCTTTATTGTTTTTCGACCTAACAAGTTTTGTATATCCTTTTCAATATGTTTCAGGTTTTGGGATTTGGACCATTGTAGGATAGAGTTTAAGGTCGTCCAACTTTGAACAAAGAATAGGTAGTTTAAGGTCATGACTCAAATGGACCCAATATGAGAGATGATACACAAGAATCTAGTTAGGATACCCAGGGTTAAGATTACTTCAACATCCTTCTAAGAGGGAGATGAAAATGTTTTAAATCATGGATAGAGGTTTTCAGGTTATGAGTAATGATATGGGAAAATCATATGGGGAGAGGTTTATACCACACTAAGGTGTTGATTTCTTCCTTGATGACATCAGGATCACAAGAATTAGAAGTCCCTTTTATATTAGGCCAAGATGTCGCTAGTTGGTGGGTCTCAAGAACTTATGTGTCAATTTAATGGCCCAATAGAGAGATCTATTTTCTTTACCATGGGCTATGAAAGGCTCATGGTAACCTAAGGTACTCAAGTTATGAAGTGTGGAACATGGATTGGGGTGATTTTAAAAGATGGTAGAAGAACCTTGTACTCTGGTTGGCCAAGGTAAGGCTCTTGTGGTACCTTGATAAGGAATGAAAAGTGGGTGATTGTATGCACAATTTAGCATCATGTAGTGGGGATGTTCTCTGTGTAGTTTAATGTCATGTGGTAAGGGCATTTTTCATGCAGTTTATCATCATCAGGTAAGGATGTCTTTCCATGCAGTTTATCATCATGCCATAAGGACATATAAACTGACATAAATGAATGGGATTTTTTTTGGGCCTAAGGGTGGAAGTAAGATAATTACTATGTATCTCATGAAAATGAGAATCAAACCACACATAGTTCAGAAAATCCATGTTGTTTAATGTCAGGTGGTGAGGACACGGATCCCCTAATGTGAAATGGTGGTATCACTGCTGGGACCATGAATGGAATTATGGGTGTCACTACATATCTCATGGTGATGGAAATCAAGACACACATAGTTTCTAATGAAGTCTCCTATGTAGTTCTGATCCATATGTGAATAGGGGGGATATTTATATTGATTCAATGTGACTTAGCCCAGTTTCAGAAATCCAAATGTCGTTATGTATCCTATGAGGACATGAATCAAGTCACACGTAGTAATTGATTGGGAAATACTCGACACAGATCGAGCCCATACATAGAGGTGGGAATTATTTCCACTAATTATTGTAGTTGGGCCCAAGATTAAAGACCCAGGAGTCACTACATATCATGTGATGACAAGAATCAAGCCACACATTGTTCTTAAGGAACTTTTTAGTTTAACGTCATGCAGCAAGGATGAAGATAGATCGATGTGAAGAGGGATAGAGTGGATGGAGGTGTGATAGAAGACCAAAACCAACTGTAATGGTCCTCTAAGGCAAGGTTCATAGGAGTTTTTAGTTTCATGTAGTGCAGGGGAAATTAACTATGTAGTTTAATGTCATGCAGTGAGGACTCATGGTATTCCTTTTACGATCTTGTGTTTAGGACCGAGATGGGCCCATAGAAAGCTGTTATTCCCTGTTTATGTGGGGAATCCCTTACCGAGACTCCTAAGCCAATGTGAGCTGTGCTTGTTGTGATAAACAAGGAATGGAAAGGGTTATTCTCACTATACAGAGGCATTTAAGAGGAATACAATAGTATTTTGTTTCATGTGGTGATGGACCAATATGTAAGATTGAGGTGCCCCTATGTATCTATTTGGAAATGAGAATCAATCCATTTGTAGTTCTAGGAAAGCCATGCAATTTAACTTCATATGGTAAGGAAGTGGGTGAATCGATGTGAATGAATATGTATATTATGGATCCATATAGTTTTATGTCATTTGGTAAGGATATATAGATCGCCCAATGTGAAGGAAAAGGGAAGTTGTGTATCCATTCAGTTTTACATCATGCAGTAAGGACATTTTCCATACAGTTTAATGTCATATGGTAAGGACATTGGATCACTCGTTGTGAATGGAAATTAATCATATGGTTGGTCTTATAAAAATTGGTTTATACATATCTATGTATCCTATGATAGTAGGAATCAAGACATACATAGTTCTAATGGAACTGTGCAGTTTAAATTCATTTGGCTAAGATGAACTTTGTATAGTTTATCATCATGTGGTTAGGACGAATGACGAGGCATACTCTGATGTGGATTCCCTTTTTATATGACATCTATGTAAAGTATTTATTGATAAATATCACATTGATTGGTGGTGTGACACAATTCCCATCCATGGTGGCCAATGATTATGCTCTATTATGATAGAACTTATGTATGACATAAGGACCTTCCCACTTAGGTTCCAATTTTGGGGGATTCTTTCCCAGTATCATTGGGGTTATGATAACCTGCACCAGTTATCCTTGGAGGAATAAATGAATTAAAAACTTTTTATTAAAGGCTCGTGCTATGTGATTCTGATGGACCTCTAGGTTGTGCAGTGTGCACAATCTGTTCTCATATAACTGCTCCAATTCATACAGTCACTTTTGCGATTGTTCATAATCTGAGAATTTTCCACAAATGGCTATTCCAAGTGAAGGGAGATTAACTTATATGGGTAACACCGCCTCAGTCTTGTACACTAATGAGTATGGTTTTTCCTATGTAGTAGTATGCATGGTGGTATGGTAAGCCCATGGGGCATGGTGGGGCTTGGCCGTTCAATACTTCTTATCCTTATTCAACATCTTCTGGATTATATTCGATAAAGTCTTATTTATGGCCTCTATATGTCTATCTGCTACTGCATGATAGAGATATGAGCGATTGGACCTGATATTATACTCTTGTTATAGTATCTTCAATTATTTAGAATAGAAGTTTGTGTCGTTGTTCGTCAATATTGTGTGAGGGACCCTAAACCTAGTGATGATATGGGAATTTAAAAATTTGATGATATTCATCATCCCGAATTCCTTAAGCGCTATTGCCTCCACCCATTTTGAAAATAATTCAGTAGCAGTAATGATGTAATTGAACTTCTTAGTTGTGGATGGGGTATATAGACCCACAACATCCATCCCCCAAATAAAAAACATGTAGGAATATTTAGCTATATGTAGCAATTCCAGGGGATGATGGATGAAGTTTTCATGGATTTGGCACACATGACATTTCTTGTTGAATTCCCTTCCATCCTATATCATGGTTTTCTAGTAATATCCAAACCTCCTTTTTTGGTGGGAGAACCTGGTTCCAGATTGTTGGGCATTGTAATAGCCTACATGGACTTCCTTCATGATGGAAGAAATATCTCCTTCTGCTATGCACTAAAGGAGGATTCCATCAAAGCATCATTTGTAGAGGTATTTCTGCTCATTTGAACCATCATGCAAAGTGAAATTTAATGCCTGATACCAAATAAATTCTTTTCCAACGTGATCTATTGGAAGAATCCCATTTTTTGAGATAACCAACCATGGGCTCCATCCATAAAGGGTTGGTCATTAGTTCACCACACTCTGGGGTGGTGCATACATGATTGAATTATTCCATATCACATATAAATATCAATGATTCTATTATTTAATGTGTGATACAGAATATTTCTACCTCCTGATTAGGGTCATCCAGGATGGTGGCTACATTAGCTAGTGCGTCGGTGTGAGCATTCTATGATCGGGAAACATGATACAATCTGGGATCAAAATGGGAATCTACCATCAATCCCCTAACGTAGATAGTGAGAGGGGATAGTTCTTTCTTTTCAATAGAATATTAGACATTGGTCTTCTTTATCAATAAATATATGTCAACTTTGATATTAAAGTAGGCTATGTGTAGCTATAGGGATAGTTCCAATCCAATGAAGATGGCTTAGTATTTAGCCTCATTATTTGTGCAGCTTTCAGATAGTGAGAATGAGTAGGGAAAAAACTGCTTTATTTGGAGAGACAAATAATATTCCTAGAAAAACACAATTGAGCTTAGGGTTGTCCATCTATGTACTGACAAGGATCCTAGAGGCAACATCAAAGTACATCTCCCATGTTCATGGAGTGTAATGGGTATATAAGACCTCTTCATTTAGGATCTCGATGTCTTCCAGTGTAGTTTTCGAGGCAGGATGTTCTACAAGGAAATCATCCAAGACTTTCCCTTTAACTGAATTTTGTGATATGAACTGAATTTCATATTGCTACAAAATTATTTCCCATCGAGCCAAGTGCCTAGTCAAAATTGGATGACTAAGGATGTACTTGAGTATATCAATATTAGAAACCAAGTGGACTTTGTGGTGATTTATGTAATGACTCAACTTTTTCACCATAAAGATGAGTGCAAGGAAGTTCTTCTCAACATTATAATATATAGTCTCAGTACTTAGCATTGTCCAAATGAGGCAGTAGATACTATTTTTACTTCCTACATCATTTTTCTATGTGAGGAGGGTGCCCAATGAGCATTCAATGGTGGCCACATATAAGATGAGTGTCCTCCCTTCCACTAGAGGCATCAAGACCAATGGGTGAAGTAATTACTTCTTGAGAACTTTGAACGGTTTTCGACAGTCATTGTCCCATTTATTGGTGATTCACTTCTTTATTAGCTTGGTGAAGGGGAGATATTTTCTGGCCAGGTTGTCTATGAATCACTAAATGTAGGTGAGGTGCCCTTGGATTCCCCTCAGTTCATTGAAATTTCTAGGGGCGACATTGCTAAAATAGAACTAGTATTCTCTAGATCAACCTCAATTCCACAGTGGTGTACCAAAAAGAAAAAGAACATTCTTGATGTTAACCTAAAATAAAATTTTAGCAGATTCATCTTTAAACTATGATTTCATAGTTTGTTGAATATTTTCCATTGATATGTGAATTGATCACATCACTATCGGTATTTAAAAACATGGTCATTTACATAATACTTGAATATCCTTCCCATAAATGGATTAAAGAGGTGATGCATGGCATGTTGATATGTGGCATCAAAATTAATTAATTCAAAGGGAATGAACTCATAGTAGAAGATCCATTGAGGTACTCTAAAGGTAGTGGCTTATTCATCTTTGGGGACCATTTTGATCTGATCGTACCCCGAGTACCTGTCCATGAAGGAAAGGAATTGAAAATAAGAAGTTTCATCAATGAAGATTTTATTGATTATAAATGGGAAATAAACCTCAAAGAAATGATGATAAAGGTATCTGAAATTAATGCAGACCCTAATATGCACATTATTTTTATTGACAGGGATGATGTGGGCAATCCATCTTGGGTATTTCACTTCTCAGACAATTTTGGACTTGATAAACGTGTCAAATTCTACCTCTAAATTGGTGGAATGAGAGGGGTGCATCTTCCTAGCTACCTGTTTTATGCCTCGATGCTCATCGGGCAGTCCAAGATGGTTCATAGCCACATCTAGATTCTGTCCAGGAATTTCTGTGTAGTTCATGGAGAACACATGTTGGTTCTTATTTAGAAATCAAATTTACATCTCTCTCTCTTCGAGGGGAATGGAGACACTAATCAAATTAGGTCACAAGTCTTCTTCTGTTAGTAGATTTATCTATCTGAGCTCATGTATGGCAGTGGAGGTACCTTCCTCGAATATGGGAGGGTAATTCCTGAGGTCATCCTCATCTTCCTCTAACTCTAATTCTATGGAGTCATTTTCATGAGAAGATGTAAATTTGGGGGCTTCTCCATTATTATAATGGAGAGGGAGGATTTTAGAAGAGAAATCATCATCCCTTATTATCCGAGTCATTATATAGAGATTCCAAAGATTATTTTATTTTATACTATCAATGAGGAAAGGAGGGGCTTGGGCCTCTAGGACCAGATCTATTACCTCAACCAAATTTATAGGGACCATATAGTCATTTTTGAACATACTCCAGGGATTCATAGGGGCGGTCCCCAAGCCATTGAGAGCTATTAAATGTATATAATAATCCACCATTGGTTGCATGCATCCCTTCTTATAGAAATATTCTTCATCATATGTGGCTCCACAAGTCTCTAAAGGTGCATTGTCACAATGTTGTATGATAAATTTTCCATCTATGGGATACTTTAGACACTGATAGAATGTTTATGTTATCAGGAAGTGGCTGTAGATCCAGGGCCTTTTGAGCAGGATATTATATGTGTTGTCTTGCTAACTCAACATCAGGTGTGATTTCCCCAAATGAGGCTTCAAGTTTTATATTCCTGATGGGACTTTACTCATGCTTATCATACCCTTGAATGATCAACTTTGTGGGAGATTAATCTCTTTCTTCATATCCCAAATGTAAGAGGGTTAGAACTGGGATGAGATTGATCCCAGATCAATTATCAATCAGACCCTTTGAAATTTGACATTATTGAGTATATCTAAAACATATATGGGTCTTATATGTCCTTTGATGGTCTCTTCCTAGTCTTGATCAGTGAATGAGATGGAGACATGAACAAGTAAATAATCTCCACTTGCTAGACCTCGATAGTAGTGACTTCGGTCTCGAACACTTGTGGGCTCCATAGGGTTTCAATAAGCGCCTCCATAAGTTCTTTTGAATGATGGATTTCATCAAGGACTGAGAGCTTATCTAGGAATACATCAAACTGTTTCAGAACATCATACTTTTGTGTGAAAGGACAGTGCTTCCTGATATGGGTCTTCTCTTAGGCATGTGGTTTAGGAGATATTGAATCTGAGGTGGATGGGCATGGAGCTTGTGTAGAAGTTCTGGGATCATCTACATTTAATGGTTCCAATCACGCTGGCCTTCCCCTTTGTTTGGATTGATCAGATGATTGAACCCCCACTAGACGGTCATGCAGAATAATCAGATGTGGGTGACTTCTGAAGGGCTCTGGGGCACCTCCTAGACTCTTTTGAGCCTACTATATAATTTTACCATAGGTATCAGCTAAAAATATTTTCTCTATGGGGATGTAATTATAATATTGGGTCTGACTACGTCTGCGATGTCCAATTTATCCCCAACTTCAGCACATACGACCTCCCATTTTCTAGTTATGTGTAGTAAATTCATATTTTGGGACATATTCATCATCGTAAAAGGGGTATTCCAAGTGTATAACATTTATATAATCAAATATGATCTCTTTTTTTAATTAGTATTCCATTTGGTGGGGGTAGTTCCTATGTTTCAGATGTTGTATGGAAGAAATATACAAGATTTAGGGCTCACGTTAGAGTAGAATATGACACCTATTTTGTTTCTTCCTACTTATGATGGTCACATATACCTTTGGGAGGTACTTATAAATTTTCTTTCTTATTTGGTGATCTATTATGGATCTATGTAACTGTTCTCTCAGGGTGGTATGAAATTGATCAACTATTTTTCAAGTCATCGAGTTGTATATTTTTTGTGAACGCCTTCCCAAAACTTTCTACCAACCACTTTCTTCTTCGGACCAGACAATGATTATGCACACCACTTATTCTGGAGAGTTTTCTAATGCCACCTATCCAGAATTGACCATTCCTTGAATGAAGTCTTTGAATATGAAGTAGTATTGGATATTATTACCTAGTCTCCTGTAGAAAGGGATGTAATCAGGATGGCTGGTGAGGTTGAATTCATCAAGATTTCTAGGATATGGAATCTTGAGAAGATTATTATCCATGGTAGATAAGAAATAAATGGGAATTTTTTCATTTAATAAAGAGTATAGTTTGTTCATTCATTCTTCAAATATCGGTTGACCATGATTTATCTGTGCTTCTGGATGAGGGTGGTTTTGTGGTTGTCTCCACTCTACCAGAGGTGTTGGGTACTTTGGAGCCTGACTAGGTTTCTGGATGAGCATTGCTGCTGGCTTGAGGGTGACAACTGCATCTTCTAATCTACCTGAAATTTTCCCCTATGTTGTGGGAATGATTCAAGACTTGGATTGGGTCTACTAAATGTATTTTTCAAGACATTTTTATATTTCAGAAAACTCTCAGAACCCACCCAAATACTTCATAGGGATCATAGGTGTCTACAACTCAACCTTGATATTTTCATCACATAGTTCTAGTAGTTTCTCCTGCAAGAAATGGATGTTGAGTGAATAGGTTAAAATTTTCCACATTTATATGAAATTAGAAACCCTCTCCTTCTTGTGTTTCTTATATTTATTTAGGTCAAAAATTGTTGTTTTCCTTAGTGTGGATCTAAACTAATAAAGGAATTTATGATGAAGGTCTTACCATCCTACAACGGATCCTACTGGCAGGATGATGTACCAAACAAAGGCTGGCCATGTTAGAGTCTATAAAAAACACCTCATCTTTGTTGCCTCATATTGATCTTGAGGGCTCATCATCATCCCACATTGGGATACGAAGTGTGTGAGATGTTGTTCAAGGCCGCCTTCACTGTAAATGGTGGAGAAGGTAGGATTTCCATGTTTGGTGGAGGTGTATTATCATCCACCCATTCGGGATATGGCTTCCCCTCAAGTTGAAAAGGTGTGTGTCACCCTTCCATGGATTCCATTTGAGTATATAGAGACTAGATGACATTAAGTAACTCTAAGGGAACTACTATTGTATCCGTCTCACATCCATAGGGAGTGGGTAGGGGACGATGAGGTGGTCCCACTTTAATCTCCCATTGATTCTTAGTTTATCCTATTACTGAATGAATTCCCTAATGAGGGAGTGGATGTCAACACAATGGGGGGAAGTCGTGATCATTTTGACTTCCTCATTTATGTAAATTGGTTTTCAAGATCTAGAGCCAATATGATACTAAAATACCACCCTTGATGGTGGATCATATATGGGAGGTAGAATATTCGTCTTTGTATAATGACGATACCCATTTGGAATATTTCCCCTGAGTATCTCCTCATTGAGTTACTAGAGAGATCGTATTTAACTCTCATATTGCGACATTTGTTCCTCTATGGAAGGAATCTCAACTCTTCTGGTTAGTGATTGGGATGTAGCCACACCTTTTCCTTTTTATTTGGCAACATTCCATTGAGGAGGTGGAAACTCGTTATTTGATGGTTCTAAATTTTGAAGTCTTATTTGGTTTCAAGTGCACGCAACCTCATTTGGAACATCCAAATCACACTCCTCTTGGGGTATATTTTACATATTTCAACCCTCTTTATTTGTGTCTTGATCATTTTCTATCATGTTGATAGTGACAAAATTCACAGAGGAATATCAGGAAATGGTGGTTGTGCCATTAATTTCAATACAATAGGATAATTATGAACTACATTTGGGTCATTATTTGAACCCTTTTCCATTTTCTCTTATGAACCCGACAAGGTATAGTCACCATTTTCATATCTCCCTCTTGTCTTGGACAATGAGTAATGACCTTAAGGAAGTTTTTGGTCATGATTGTCGAACGGGCCCTGGCCATCAGAGGTTTGTCTTGTGATTGAAGGGATAGGTAGGACACTGTCCATTTTCCTCCCAACCCAAAGAAGACTGATTCTCTCTATAGTGATGATGATGATGAAAATTCCCTTAGTCCCACATGGTGGGGGTCTTATGAAGCTAAAATTTTCAATTATTGATCCTGTTGTTGAGGAACCATTGACTCCAATTAGGGACTTGATGATTCTAGGATGGGCATAAAGACATAAATTCCCCCATCCCATTAGGATGGGGTTGATTTTGAATCACTATTTATGTCTCCAGGGTTCTATTAAGGGATTATGAACTTGGTGATGGTGATTGAGATGTAAATTTCTCCAGCCTAGTGGGGTGGGGTTTGTTGACAGATGCTATCGATGTGTCCCAAATCCTTTCAGGAATTGATTATCATAGGGGTGGAGGTGGTGGTAGATATTATATTGGCCTATGTGGCTGAGTCTTCTCCTAGATGACTATAATGGAAACTAATATTTCCGCTTGTTTGATGTGGAATAGCTATGCTCGTTTGGGAGCTGGGTGCGATGGAAGCCCATGATGGGAATTATTCGTTATGAGAAGTTGTCAGGATGATCGGAACCTCAGTCTATAAGTTTGAAAGGTGTTTTCATTATTTTAAGGGGCCTAGTTTGAAATGATGTTGGATATCCTCTCTCTCCATTTATGGTTTCTAGGCACCATTAATGTGGGATCATTCCATTTTAGTGAAAAACTAGCATGAGAATTACCTGGTCACCTAATATTGTTAGAGGCTATAACATTGTAGGATGTCATATATAAAAGATTCTACTGTTCTAGGTGGTGGAAAAGGGTAACTCTCCATATTGTCCCCATCCTTGAATACAAATTCATGATGTGGCTTCAAAGATCAATTTTCAAAGAGTTGTGATGTGATGGAGGTGAGCATGTTGCATATTTGTGTTGTGATTTTCCAGTTTTGGATCCCAAGCCATGGAGATAACAGCCAGGTCTATCTAACAATAGAGTATCTTGATGGTCTAAATGTGACCCTCCTATCCTGGATAAGGGAGGTGTCTATCCTTTATTCGATGATGATTAGCCCACATATTTTGGTGTACAAAATGAATGAACTCCTTTTTTAACTCATATCGTATATCATATCAAGAAGTTTAGATGAGCCATAATAAGATTGGGAGGTTGTTTCTAGGTAACTCTCTCCATATGTCAATGTCGACCTTTTCATTATCATACTTACATGCATCCATCTAGTCATATAATAAAAGATATCTCTGATGGTCACTTGTTTTCGGGAGTGGAGTATAGCTAAAAGTTGACGGGGAACCATATACAGTTGACCCTAATGTTTTGATCACCTCTCTATACAAAGGAGTCAATGTTTTGAACTACTCTCTATATAGAGGTGTCTGGGAAAGGAGAGGATTTCCTTTTCCATGGGAGATATCATCGTAGGGAGGTTGACCATGGTGGATGTCAAGAGTAGAGTCCTTGAAATTCATCTCCACACTACCACGAGTACAAATATTATGGTAATGAAAGAATTATGCTTATGCTTCAATAAAAGAGTCCACAAACCCCCATGGTGTTGATAATGTGTCTAAAAAAACCTCAAGGACACTGGTATTGAGTAGATTAGGAATATGATCCATATTCTACATCATGGTCAGAATATGCCGACCTGCCTTTTGGGATTGTGTAGGGAGATGAGCCTTCCATATGACGATTGCTGAAATTTGTATATAACCATCTGGTGCTGCTGGAAAATGTGCCCGATGCTGAGAAGATATTAAAATATGCTAATAAGTTGTCTCATTATTGAGAGGAATATGAGAATGTCTGGAGGCATGTGTCATTCTCACTTGGCGATCCTCAATCAAGATGGTATTATGGGACCAATCTTGACCCTTTGGGATATGACACTATACTTTCTTGGAAGGAGTATGAGCCTACCCCAAAGTGTGTTCCACTCTCACCTGGTGAGCCTCAGTTGGAATAAGAATATGATCCTCGTCTGAATATAAATTCCCCAACAAAATATGCTGACGGACCTCCGGAATGTGAGAATGAATTTGAGCCTCCTCTTGTATTTCATTGGAATGATGTTGGAGTAGTCATTCATTGGTAGAAGTAGGAATATATGACTATCTTTCACGATCTTTTGGAATATTTCAGGAAGATTCACTGAAAAAATATGATCCTATCCTGAGGCTTGTCTCATTCTCACTTGGTCAGGGTTAGCTAGAATGAGGATATATTCCTGATCCTAGGCCTTTGGAGTATACCGCTGGACTTCTTTGACAAGAATATGAGCCTGTCCCGAGTCTTGTTCCCCTCTCACATGGTGATCCTCAGTCATAATGATGATATGAGCCTAATCCCGGGCCTTTGGAATATACCGCCGAACTTTTTCGACGGGTATGTGCCCCTATCCCGAGGGATGTGCCGCTCTCACCTAGTGATCCCCAGTCGAAATGGGAGTATGATATTAGTCCGATAACTCATCCTTATTAGAATATGATGATAATACTCCTAGTTTGGAGAAATAATGAGATCTTTCTCTAATTCAACCACTTGTTCGTGATGATCAAAGTGTTGAGTTTCCCTGAATGCAGGGATAAGATTATGCAATTTTCCCTTTATCTGCAATAATTCCAAAATATTCTAGTGTATTTCTTAAACTATTTCTAAAATATATTGGCATTTTAGTAAAGTGTGTAAATGGATATAAGCCTGCACATTTTCCATCTCCATTATACACTGGAATATGTCTTCAATTGAAGCAGTAATATGTTCCCACTTTTTGCCTCTACATGCCATCACAATATGTTGATGGGCTTCATGCATGGGGGTAGGGATATGTGCCTCCTCTATGCCTACTATGGAAATATTGCTGCATACTTTTTTGAGTGAGAATGGATATAAGCCTGCTTACTGGTTCATACTAGAACATACTAGCATGCATCGTCAGCAGGAGTGGGGGTATGATCCCTCTCATAGTTATCCAACACCTTCCTCCCCTGATGAGCCTTCATTACTACCTGTGAATGAAAGGTGGAAATTTTTCAGGTTGTACCCTCAGTAGGTTACTAGTGGGTACCAGCGGGATGATGCCAGTGACAGTGGTTGAAATGAACCCTCCTCCATGGTACCTGAACCAAAAGTGATTCATATTTGGCTTCCTGGTCCACCTTCATCAGATACTGAAGGTGGAATTTGTCATGCTCTAGGGATAAGCTCCCAAAGTGGTTGGTTGTAGCTACAAGGGCTACTGGCTTAGTAGAAACCTTTCCTGTGTGATTTGGAATCACCGGTTTTCATGCTTGGAGAACTTCACAAGAAGCTTCCATGGTTGGTATTGTACCTTGTCTGTGGTACTATCGAACCATAATGTTTTCCACCTATTGTTGGAGCGGTTGAGGAGGTATCATTGCTTTGCAACCCAAGAATGTTGTTGCTGCAAATGATTTACCAAAGTGAATTCTAGATAAAGAATACATTTTCTTGAATCGGGATGTTGTCAGTATCTACAATTATGTGGGAAAAAAGGAACAAGGTTACCAATTAGTGAAATATCATAGGAATAATATGGTCAATCAAATATTACTGGTTAACATAATTTTCTGGATATTCCTGATCTGGACATTCTACTCATGTGGACTTATCAACATGTGTATGGAATTATAGAAACCCCATTTAAAAAGTATTATCTATAAGATCATTCCGATCTTAGTTCTTTGTTTCTATAGGGTATGCAAAACAAAGTAGCCCAACGTCTGATTATCCTGATATTTGAGAGATTCACATTAGATTCAATATTTTTGTTTGCATATAGTGCATAATAAAAATATTCCAACATATGATAACCCTATAGACTTTTTATTAAAGAGATTCATGTCAAGTTCACCATTTTTGTTTGCAGATAGTGGGAAAAAATAGTTTGATGGACTATAACCCTATCATAATGTTATTACAAAGGTTAAAATTGGGTTCACTATTTGTTTTATTGGGATTTGAGGAATGGATGGGATTTTGGTTGATAGTTTGATTAATGGGGGTTTTTAGGCCTCACTAAATCACTCAAATCAGGTTTTCCATTCATTTCACCTTTCTTAGAAACATTAAATGGTTTTCTCATCTGTACCTAGGTACATACCTACTTTCCAAAGGTGGACAATCATATGTTTTTTTCTAGACTAATGACTCTTGAAGACTTGCATTGGTCGAGAGGATGAGAGGTCGGGCTCTTCAGACCCCATTGGGGGGGAATTATTACCTAATCCAGGACTCTCTTATATATTTAAGATATGTTCGAGAATCTCTTCCTAATATCGATACAGGATCAGTTACCCTAACAAAAATGATCATGGGTTAATTTTATTTCATATATAAAAGACTAGGGTCTCTTTAGTGAATCCATATGTATATATATGAGGTTATCTATCATTATCCTATAATAGACGGTTACTTATGTGTTTCATTCATGTAACCAAGTTATTTGGAATATACTTCCATGCAAGGAGGTGATTAATATTTCAAGGAGGGGATTGATTCATTAGGAGGAACCCTACATATCCAGGTTTTTGCAAGAATCAAAACCCACATAGTTTTTTGGACTCAGGTAGTTTAATGTCATATGAAAAGAACTTATATGGGTGATCTAGGATGCTAAGTATTCAAGCTTGGTTCCCTGGAGTATTTCCTATGTAACCCGAGTATACTGAGAATCAAATTTTCCATAGTTAATTTTATTTCTCTATCCACTAATGGATGAGGTAGAGTAATAATCCCATAGGAATGATCGGGTCCCGATGGTTGAAAAGGAAATTTTCATAAGGATTAGATTGAAATTGATGTTTATTTGAGGTTAGGCCTTAGGAATGCATCCTATGTATCCTGGTTATTTGTAGGAGTTAGAGTTCTCATAGTTAAATCACACCATTAGGATTATCCACAAGGTATATTCCCTGTGTTGAGGCTAATTTGTCATGCCAGTTGTTGGGGATTTACATACATATGTTTCCTTGGTTGGTGGAGACTCAATATGCGAATGATATTATTATTGCATCTCCCCAACTCAGGTGATATAAACTCAGTGTGAGAAACAAGGGATGGTAAATGATCAATATCATTACTCAGAGATTGAGGGACTTACATATTATGAAAACCCTGTGGAGTTTGAACCATGAAGAGGTGTCCTATATATCCTGAATATGGTAGGAATTAGAGAAATATTAGTTACTTTGGTTGAGAATTACACTCTAAGGATTACCTAGTCTTTATGGAGGTTTATAGTGCATATGATATTACCAATGAATCTCCTTAATCCAACATGAGATATGATCATTGTGAGAAATAAGGGATAGAAATTGATCAGTGTCATTACTTATAGGTATGGGACTTATATACTAGGATCTCCCTAGATGATTGCAATGGAACTGAAACCATGAAGAGCTAGCCAACATATCCTGAATATGAAAGGAATCATATTATTTGTAGTTCATTTGAAAATATATTGAGATAATTACATATTAGGATAACCTTGTAGAGCTCGAACCTTGAAGACGTGGCCTATGTATCCTAAATATAATAGGAATCAGACTTTTCCTAGTTCATTTGAAAATAAAATGAGGGACTTACATATTAGGTCAACCCTGTGGATCTTGAACCTTGAATAGGTGGAATACATATCTGAAATATGGTGAGAATTAGAGTCTTTTTAGTTCCTTTGGTTGGGACTTACACTCTAATATTTACCTAGTCTTTCCTTCCTTCCTAACACATGATTATTGTCCACTTATCCTGATATATAGGAGAGTATCTACCTGGAATATCTGAAGACAGCTAAATGATCCATTTGATCTTTCTAAATAATTTTTCATAACCCTGGTTGCATATTCAAAGGTTGTCTCATTATCAAATATAACTTATCTAGAGGACATTGAAAAATACACATGGTCTATCCTGGAATCCATCGCATGACCTGGTTGGATTTTCTAGAGTGTTTCACATGATCAAGATGACTTTCCCTGGCATCATTCACAAGAGTTGTCTTGACACATATGGCAGGTATCACGAGAGTCAGTACAACATGTCTTGTAGGGTGTCACTTGTATTGGCTAACATCCCTGGAGGGCATCACGAGACTTTTCTATCATGTCTGGAGGGCGTCACAAGTCTTAGCTGACTTTCCCAATGGGTATCGTGAGAGCTTTGTTGGAATGAGTAGATGCATTTGTGAGACTTTTCTAACATGAGTTGATGTCTTTATATGTTCCAGGTGATGTATATGAAGGATGTCGCAAGGCTTGTGTGATGAGCCCTAGGGGGAGGGGGGGGGGGTCTCACAAGACTAAATTGGAAAGTTTAGGGGGAACCAAATGACTTGATTTCCATGTCCTAGTGGATTTCGCATGATCCAAATATCATGTTGAAGGAGAATCATGAGATTTGGATGACATGTATTGGAATTGTCACATGTCTTGGATGGTTCAGGTGATGTGCATGAGGGTCAGTGAACATGTTTTTCTCTTAATCCTCCAACCTTTAGTCTTTTTCTATCTATTTTATTGTGGATGCCTTAGATTTACCTATTACTAGTTTATTTTGAGTCTCACGTGATCTATAAGATGTGTGGTATGTTCATCACACACATTTCCATATGTCCTTTATGTGATATATTAATGATAGTGCAAAGTGAATATGCATTTAACATGATCATTCTTGTAGTTAGCTGGTATATTACTTGATAGAATACTTGCCAGTCATGAGATCAGCTACTCTGAGAAATTTTCTTTGATGCTTGGGTGTGATGATGAGCCTGAGAAATCTAACCCTGCATTTGAGAATCTATTCCTCCATTTCATGTTGGGGTGGAGAATTTATAGGGATCTCCAACTAGGTTTTTGGCTGGTTTATGT
This sequence comes from Viscum album, assembly GCA_963277665.1. Lineage (NCBI taxonomy): Eukaryota > Viridiplantae > Streptophyta > Magnoliopsida > Santalales > Viscaceae > Viscum > Viscum album. The sequence goes on along the minus strand of OY728120.1, from coordinate 1,252,796,529 downwards.
GGTGTATCTAGTGCAGATCTAGGCTATAGTTGACAAAAGAGTTTCGCACCATGTTTCTTTGTGAGCCTTTTTCATGGATCACTCCAAGGGCATCACCTGATTTTCATTGACCGTGAGTCCTATCCATCAACGTATCCTTTATTTTATTATTTCTAATTAATGGAGACTTATTGAATCATGTGGATATGTTGAAGGAAATACATATTTTTCATTTTTTACATATCCAATGGCATTCACAAGATCAAGGTGCCTGTTGAAAGGTGTTCGTGAGATGCTCAATGCCTTTCCTGGGACATCTCGTGAGGCAAGGGTGACTTGTACGGGGGTATTCACGAGATCAAGGAGGCTTGTACAAGAGTCTCATGAGACCATGTTATCGACTTCCTTGGCACATCACAAACATTTTACGAACACATGGGCTTCTGCCTCCTCCCTTTTTATTCCTTTTTTATTTGAAAAGGCCAGGCATTATGTGAGATTACATGACTAATGTCAAAGAAAATTACTCTATTTTTTCATGATGCATCACATGACTAGAAGGGGTCCTATGGAGGTATACAATCATTTCATTGTCAAACCTATATGTTTTTTCTTATGGAGCCAAAGGGGGGATGCAAGGTCACTTGGACATACCTGAGGATTTTTTGTGTGATGAGGCTGATAAGCCAAATGGATTTTGTGAGATGAGGATAGTATGTTTCCAAGGACTTGTGGTGTCTTACGGACTGCTAAGGGCATGTCACATGATATTTACGACCATGAGTTTCTCACTCCTCCTCCCTTTTTATTTCATTTGTTTGATTCTGAAAAGGTTTGGGGGTCATGAAAATTTGTTTGCACATTATCAAGGACAATTATCCTTCCCATCAGTGATATTTCACATTATCTTTATGACTACTAAGGGCCTTCACCTTTGAATATATTTCTTCCATTTTTTGATGTATTTTCATGTTGGGTTGTCTGGTGCTTGTTGCTGACAAGATGCATGGACTAGGGAAGCTTATCAGTCTACCGCCACGTGACCACTGGTTGTACACAGTACCTTTACAAGATCTAGTGAGTTTTATGAAGGGGGTTATTTGGGATCCGCTGTAGGTTACATGCTGTGTGTGGAGTCTTCATATGAACTTATAATGGTCACATGATCATGAGTCCTTTAAAGGCTCATGTGATCTATATGTCTCAGCCATCTTCTTCTTCCTTTACCTTTACAGGTAAAATAATACCCATATTCAGGTATTTATTCCTTTGTGAATTGTTTTATTATCATTTTGAAGGCGTCAAAAATGACCATAGGTAATGATTAAGAAGAAGAATTTATTGACGTTTTTATGTCATTTATTTCCTAAAATCTAACAAGGTGAGAAAAAAGTTTAAAAGAAAAGTTTTTTCTCAACATGACCAACCAAATTCCAAAAATTAAGGAAATTAGAAGCTTACCTCTGCACATGTAATTAAATTCTATAACTATTGTTCAATTTTTGTAGGTTTTGGGGGATATATGATCCATTGGGAGATTTTATCAAAGGATGCAAGTGGTATCAAGGTGTGATATGATGTTCCATGTGATAGAACAATACAATTTCATAAAAAATAATATCTAGTTGAATATGAAACTTCAAGAATATGACTATAAAAATAAGCATCATAATGTTTACAAGTGGAATCCCAATTGGTAGCAAGGTTTATTTAAAGCATTGGTATCTAGAACACATGAAAATAAATTAGCATCATAATTTAAGGAATTAAGAACATGGAATAATAGAGAAGAAATAAAAAATCAATACACTTGATTTATTTTTTATTTAACCAGTGGTATCAGTTGATTGTATTTAGGATATCAAAGGTTGGTATATAAGGATGAATCTTATGCTATGTATCATTGTTATATTTGGTGATGGAGTTGAGACAGTTAGGGGGGTGTGGATCTAAATTTCTAAAAGGTGATATCCCTAGAAATCAGGAACCCCAGTGGATGAGAAAAGAAATTATTTCTAACAATTGGATTTAGAAAGTGTGATTGAGACCATAGGGAGAGTTTCTTGGTAGTAGTTAATGTTTTATAGTTTCTAGGGATGTATGTAAGAAAGTGACACTAGAAGAAAAGAGATGGTTAGTGGTAGTTTATTTGTGATAGTTCTAGTAAAAAATGAAAAATTGAACCAGTTAAAATAATATTTAATATCATAGTGGTTTCATGAAATCCCCATGTCATTTATTTATGTTTTCAATTAGAAGTGGTTTCAATTAAATGACCACTATTTTTTTAAAACCCAAATCCCTCCCCCTCCCCTTCTCCCTCTGGGTGACCCACCCACCTCCCCAAACCTCTTCTCCTCTCACTGATGATGACCACGAGCCTGTGACCCCCTTCACCCCCACCCCTCCTCCTCTCATCTCCCCAAAAGAGACCACAAGCTTATGACCCCCCTTTCCTCCACCCCTCCTCCTATCCTCTCCCTGGTTGTGATCCCAATCCCATGACTCCCAACCCCCATGACCCCCTCCCCCCATCAACCATGACCCCCCTATAACCTCTTCTTTGGCCGAGTCTCTGGTGATGAGACCCCCCGACCTCCCTCACCCTAGCTCTGTTACCCTACTTAGTGGAAAATTTTTAATAAATTGGAATCATTAGATTTTTGGATCCTATTATATCCAGTAATGTATTATTAACCATATCTATTTACCTTGGGTGGTTTTATATGTTTTATTGTATTCAATAATTATTTTTACATGCATAAATTAGATTTACAATTAGTTACCTATTTATTGATGGTGGTTTTTGATTATGTATTGTGTATTTTTTTCTTATATGCTATAGGTTTCTATAGGATAAGGCCTCTTATATATTTTTTCCTTCTTGGTGCTAGTCACCATCCCCTATCATATTTCACGTGTGCTTGGGAAAAAACAGTCACTACACCACCAGCCCAGAAGTGGAACCAGTGAGATGGGTTTCATTCCAATTTCATCAGATAGGTTCGTTAGCTAAAAAAATTTATGGATCACATTATTTATTTTTCATTACTTCATTAAATAACATTTCCTGAGAGATAAATATAATTTATAGCTACTAAGATTTATGGATATTTTTATATAATAATTTTTAAACATTATTATGATTATATATTTATTATAAATGATTATATGAATCACTATAATTATTAATATTGGAATAATAAGGAATATGGAAATATGAATTTCAACATTATATTACATAAAATATATCACAGATCTACTGTATGATATGATATAGGACTTTGATAAATACCCTAGGATTTAGTAATGATTATAATGTTGTGTTCGACATATATAATATTCAAATAATATATTAAAATATAATAGTGATTTATACAATATGATTCACCCATTTTATTTAATATTTATTAGTTTTACATAAGAAATAAAGTCCTTATATATTATTTTCTATACTTCACAATTATATGAGAATCCATCAAAAATCTGTTAAAAATGGTTTCTAAAGATCATTCATTTTTTGAAAAAAACATTTCCAGTGATTTTAATAAATTTTATACAACATAACATTGTAAAACCATGGTCCTTAATCATTTGAAATGTAACGATGCTAAGAAAAAAAATTTAGGATCCTAGTAGACCATCATCACAGAGTATATCACCACTATCATCATCTTTTGTGAGTGCTACTGATTCTGTTTTACCAAAGACTATTAGTGAGCTTGTCATTTCCCTAGATTTCATTGGTAGAATAATGCTTAATTCACCTCTAGAAATGGACCAGTTCTTCACCCCTCCATCTAGGGGATATTAGCGAGTTACCATTACTGGTATGTATTTTATTTTTCAAAAAAACTTTATATTTTATTAAATTTTTAATGAATTTTTCAAATAGATAAAGACATCTATAAAAGAGATAAAAATATGCACATGGAAGATGTATAGGACCTGAAGGAATTGAATATTATCATTCCATTTTATGATTTCGGGGTGCTTACCTATAACGCTTCTAGAATCTATAGGGGGATTCTTGGGCAGCTTGCTTGTGATATGATGAGATTTCCCATTAATTATAAATATTGGAGGCATATTCCTACATATTGAAAAAAATGAGGTCTTTGATACTCAAGTAAAGGTAATATTAATTTAATATTCCTTAAAACATAATTTAAAATATATGAGAAAAAACCTTTTTATATACTAATAAATTGTTATGTTTTTTATTTCTATATTATTTTTCATTTTGATGTCCTTGACTCCATTTCAAGCCCATGGACATTAAAAAACTTGCACAAGAAATGGAGAAATCTTAAACAGAAATTATGGAATGATTTTAATGTCTCTTCTCTGAGCTCACAAAAAATGTATGAGAAAGTGTCTAAAGGCATTTCTCGCTATCAATGGAAGATCTTTGTCTATATAAACAGAGATTAATCTTAATAGTTTATTGCATATTTTATAGTATCTTAATAACATAAAAAAAATAAAATTATAATTTTTATTAATGTTTTTATTTTTTGTAAGAATTATCAAAAAAAATATGCAAATCATGAGAATAAAGTCATTCGTAACATTGCCGGGTCTTAGAGTTTCTCAAGAAAAAGAATAATTTTGGTTTGTATTTTATTCAATATTTTTTATATCATTTTATTATAAATAATGTTTTTTTCTAACTTGTTTAATTATTTTATAAAGGCTAATCAATTAGGTCACTCTATTGTCAAAACAGATATGTGGTTTAAAGTTTATAGGAAACCAGAACACAGTTTTGTAAATGACCCTACGAAAGACGTTGGATTAAATACTTTTCATTACCATTTCATATTATTTCATTAACATAAAATCACAATAATAAAAAAATATAACAACTAATAGGACTTAAACCCAATTAAATGGGGCTAGTTACATGGATCAAACGATGTCAATTTGGCATCATTTGATACATCTATCTGGCCTAATTAATTGGGTTTAAGGATTGCTTATTTTTATAATATAATTTATAATATTATGTTTTTATAGTTATGAAATAAAAATAAACACTAATGAAAAATTTAATAATTAGATAACATTATGAAGTTCAAATATTTTAAAAAATCATTGTTAATATATTTTTTATTAGTAGATTAAAATTAAAGAAGTTTGGGATGTAAACCCTTCGAAATCAGCATCAATTTCCCCAAACGATAGAGTTGGAATAGTTTTAGGGAAGGAGAATCTCAAATGTCTATGGGGGATGAAATGTGGGAATAATCCTTAATTTATCTTTGGTAGAGTGGTTTCATTCATTACTACTACACCCTATGGGGGTTCTAGTAGTGTCTTTGATCCGGAATCACAATGAGAAATTTCAAGATTGAAAGAAAAAGTTCAAGAACAATATAGGTATAGGAAAACACTGGATCAATGGTGGTCGCAAATAGAAAATTCTTTAGTTTTTATATTTCAGTGGATGACTGACACGATCCTTGAAAAAATTTCTAGTTTTGTAGCTCATCTCGGTGAGGTAAATTCTAAATTCAATTGACCATTCACACATTTTCAAAGAACACATACAACATCCATAATCTCTATAACTATAATATTCAATAACCATTACTAAAAAAATTATTTTATCTATTTAGATATGGTTCCTAATAAACGTCGCTAAAAAATTTATCAATGGTTATATTTACTTTTCCTATGTTATTTTTTTTTGTTAAATTTTTTTTCCAACTGAATAAAAACCCACCGCTAAAAAAATATATAAAAATTACCACTCAATTGTGAAATACATGGTGGTTTAGAAAGAAAAACTATCTTTCTTCAATCAAATTACATCACTGAATGGTATAAAATAACCAATCTTCATTTTAGTAATTAATTAAACTAATACTAGAAATAGTGTTAAATCATTAATTTTATCAATAATATATTATTTATACAATTATAATTTTTTTAATAATATTTAATGATTTCAAAATTTATCATAGGACAACAACCACATATTTATTTTTGAAATATAGGAATTAACACCCCATCAATCCGAGTTACGGTTTTCTTGTGATGCATGTAAATACGTTTTAGTGTTTTAAAACAATAAAATGCAAATTTAACGATAAAAAAAGTTAAAAATGATCTCATATTGATGTGAAATCATGGGAAAACCACCATTGAATTATTTTTCACATGTAAAAGAAAACGACGCATCCATTCAACATGTAGTGTTCTCTGAATGAATCAACACTAAATTTTAAAAGATATCAAAGTTTTAGAAACATACATCAGGGGGTCAAAACCATGAAAAGGATGCCATATTTCCCTAAAATCATGGGAAAAAACCATATATTTATTTGTGAAATAAAGGAACCAATGACATGTAATTCTAATTTTTTTCCCATTATGGTTGTAAATATGTTTTTAGTGTTTGAAGGCACTAAAATGTGCATGGAATGGTTAAAAACATCCAAAAAACATAATATTGTCATGAAATTAGTGTAAAATACCATATATTTAATTTTGAAATGTAGGAACTGATGAAACTTCATTCCAACTGATAGTTTTTTTTTGTTATGGTCATAAACATGTTTTTAGTGTTTTAAAACACTAAAACGTGCATGGAACATTCAAAAGAAGACAAATGATGTTGGAGTTTCCTAAAATAAGGATAAAATAATTGTAAATTTAATTTTGAAATATAAGAATCAATGAAACATCATTCTGAATGACGGTTTACCCGTTATGGATGTAAACATGTTTTTAGTGTTATAAAGCACTAAAACATACGTGGAACGATCAAAACTAGGAAAATGATAACGGATTGTCCTAAAATTAGGGGAAAATAACCATGGATTTAATTTTGAAATATAGGAACTAACATCACATAATTTTGGATGACGGTTTTCCCATTATAGCCATAAACACATTTTTGGTGTTTTAAAATAGTAAAATATACATGGACTGGTCAAAACTAGATTTTTTTTTGTATTATCCTAAAATTAGGGGACAAACACCATATATTTAATTTTGAAATTTAAGAACTGAGATCACATCATTCCAAATGATGGTATGCCCATTATGGTTGTAAACACCTTTTTAGTGTTTTAAATCACTAAAACATGTGTGGAATGTTCAAAACCAAGAAATTTATACAGAATTATCCATAAATAATGGGAAAACAAACATAGATTTAATTTGGAAATGTAGGAATTGGCAGAATGTCATTCCAAATGATGGTTTTCCTATTATGGATGTAAACACATTTTTAGTGTTTTAAAATACTAAAACATTGGTAGAATGGTCAAAACCAGACGTGATGTTAGTTTTTCATAAAAGAATGGAAAAACACTTTATATTTAATTTTGAAATTTAGGAACCGATGACACGTTATTCTGAATGACGGTTTTCCCATTATGTTTATAAATTCATTTTTAGTGTTTTAAAACACTAAAACATGTGTAGAATGGTCAACCCCATGAAAAAGGTATTGTATCATACTTAAATAAGGGTAAAATGACCGCTGATTTAATTTTTAAATGTAGGAACTAACAACACATCATTTTGAATGACAGTTTTTCTGTTAGGGCCATAAATGAATTTTTAGTGTTTTAAAACACTAAAACATGCGTGGAATGGTCAAAAGCCAAAAAACAATACCATATTTTCCTAAAATAAAGGTAAAAATCACCATATATTTAATTTTAAATTGTAGGAACTGATGACACATCATTCCGAATGAATATTTTCCCGTTATGGTCATAAATACATTTTTAGTATTTTAAAACACTAAAACATGCATGGAACAGTCCAAACTAGAAAAACAATGTCGGATTATCCTGAAATCAAGGTAAAACCACTACATATTTAATTTTTAATTATAGGAACTAATGACACATTATTCCAAATGACAGTTTTACTGTTATGGTTGTAAATTCTTTTTTAGTTTTTTAAAACACTAAAACATGTATGGAATGGTCAAAACTATGAAAACGAAGCTTGATTGTCCTGAAACAATGGGGAAAAATTGTATATTTAATTTTGAAATTTAGTAACCACTGGCACATCATTCCAAATGATGTTTTTCCATTATGGCCGTAAATGAATTTTTAGTGTTTTAAAACACTAAAATGTGCGTGGAATGGTCAAACCCAGAAAACAATGCCTGATTGTCCTAAAAGTAGGGTAAAACCATCATAGATTTAATTTTCAAATTTAAGAACTAACGAATCATTATTCTGAAAGATAGTTTTCCCATTATCACCGTTAACACATTTTTAGTGTTTTTAAACACTAAAACATGTGTGGAATAGTCAATACTAGACAAATGATGTCTAATTATACTGAAATCAGGGGAAAACCACCGCTTAGTTATTTTTGATATGTACGCATAGACAACATGTTTATCTGACGTGTGATGTGGTAGTAATTACTTGGTAAACACTAATGAAAGGTACACAAGCATTTAAAAACAAGTGTTAGGGGGGGTCAAAACTAAGAAAAAGATGTCAGATTACCCTAAAATCAAGGGAAAATGACCATAGCTTTAATTTTGAAATTTAGGAATTGATGAAATGTCATTCCAAATGACAGTTTTCCCATTTTGACTATAAACATGTTTTTAGTGTTTTAAAAGACTAAAACATGTGTGCAATAGTCAAAACCATCCAAATGATGTCAGATTGTCCTAAAATCAGGGGAAACGATCTTAGATTTAATTGTAAAATGTAGGAACTGATAGTATGTCATTCTGAATGACGATTTTCCTATTATGTCCATAAATGTGTTTTTAGTGGTTTAAAGGACTAAAACGTATATGGGACAATCAATACCAGTAAAACCATGTCATATTGTCTTGAACTTAGGGTCCAATGACTGTATATTTAATTCTGAAATATAGAAACTAACGGAACGTCATTCTGAATAACGGTTTTCCCGTTATGGTTGTAAATGCGTTTTGGTGTTTTAAAACACTAAAACGTGTGTTGAATGGTAAAACTATCCAAAAAATTTCATATTTACCTAAAATAAAGGGAAAACCCCCATAGATTTAATTTTGAAATTTTGGAATCGAAGACACATCATTCTAAATGATAGTTTGTCTGATGTGGCTGTAAATGTGTTTTTAGTGTTTTAAAACACTCAAACATGCGTGGAATAGTCAAAACTGAGAAAATAATGTCGGATTACCTTTAAATTATGGAAAAAATTGTATATTTAATTTTGAAATATAGGAACTAACGGCTTATCATCCTAAATGACAGTTTTCCCATTATGGTTGTAAATGTGTTTTTAGTGTTTTAAAACACTAAAACATGCATGGAATGGTCAAAGCCATTAAAATTACATTGAATTGTCCTAGAATTAGGTTAAAACCAAAAATTAGTTGTTTTTGATGTCTACACACAGATAACACGTCAATTCGATGTGTGGCGTGTTCAGAATTACTCAGTAAACACTTATAAAGGTACAAAAGCCTTTAAAAACAAGTGTCAGGGGATCAAAACCAGGAAAATGACATCCAATTGTTCTAAAATTAAGGGAAAATGACCGTAGATTTAATTGTGAAATATAGGAATGACATGTCATTCTGAATGATGGTTTTCCCGTTATGGTCTAAAATGTGTTTTTAGTGTTATAAAAGACCAAAAAATGTGCGAAACAGTAAAAAATAGACAAAAGACTTTGTATTTTCCTAAAATTAGGCGAAAACCACTGTACATCTAATTTTTAAATGTAGGAACTGAAAACACATCATTCTGAATGATAGTTTTCCGTTATTGCTGTAAACACATATTTAGTATTTTAAAACAACAAAACGTACATGGAATGGTCAAAACCAGACAAATGATGTCGTATTGTCCTGAAATCGGATTCTAATGACTATATATTTAATTTTGAAATATTGGAACTTATGTCACATAATTTTGAATGATGGTTTTCCTGTTATGGCTATAATTGTGTTTTTGGTATTTTAAAATACTAAAACATCTGTGGAACAATCAAAACAAGCCAAATATCATCAGATTTTCCTGAAAGCAGTGGAAAACCGTCATATAATTAATTTTGATATATAGGAAATGACATCAGTTCATTCTGAAAGACAGTTTAACCATTATGTCCCTAAATGTATTTTTAGTGTTTTAAAACACTAAAACATGTGTGGAGCAGTCAAAGCCATAGAAAACAAACTCATATTGATGTGAAATCATCAGAAAACCACTTCTTAGTTGTTTTTTTAAATATAATACATGTTGTGTTATCAAAATCCTTAAATAAATTGCTACTAAATAAATTTCAAGCACATCGCACGTCACTTTAAAAATAAATTAGAATATTTATAAATCCCTCTTTGATTTCAACTATTGAATATTCTCATAAATAGGTCTTTTTCTATTCTCAAAGTTTTTTTCATTTTATATTATTTATTTTATGTTAAAATTTTTTGTGTTTGATTAACAAAATAACAAATTTTATGTGCCTCATTTTGAATATATTTTGTGTCTTTTCTCATTCGCATTTCATTTCTAAAATATTCTGGTTTTCATTATAGGTGGAAGATACTAGCAGAAGGTAGGAGTTTGATCATTCTAATCCATGAAATTTTTTAGAAGGTAGTTATGATTGTTCTAAGTTGCTAAGTCAAAAGTTTTGTTTTTTACTTCTCTATTCATTTTTTTTGGAAATCAGAAACTCTTTTTTAATACATTCCATAGTTATTCACATCAAACATGATCTGTATTATATTCAACCATAACCACATATATTATATTTAATCATAACCACATGAATTGTATTCAATCGTAACCATATGTATTGTTTTCAATCATAACCACAATTTTTCTACAATCGTAATTGTATTATGATGACATTCATAACTGCATATTAATCGTAACTACATGTATTATTATAATAATATGCACTATTTTTAATCATAACAGGTTTACAATCATAATTGTATGACAAGTTTTCAATTGTAATTGGTTTATAATCGTAATTGTAAAACAAGATATCAATCATAATTGCATGTCATGGTTTCAATCGTAACCACCTATTCTTTTCTTTATTAAATTCATCAGTCTTGAACCTTATTGTTTATAGTAAACCTTAATTCTTATAAAAGGAAATATTTTAAATCAAAACTATTGCATGTAATCTGTTATGTATTTAAATTTAAATGATGTCGTGCAATATGTTATATATTTCAATTAAAATGATGTCATGAAATCTTCTATGTATTTTAATTAAAATTATTTCATGAAATATGTTATATATTTCAATTAAAATGATGTCATGTATTCTGTTTTAATATGACTGTTGAAATGTTAGGTGTCCAATTCACTTCTAATTTTTAATAAAAATATGACTGTTGGAGCATGAATATGATCACTGGGATGAAGGATATAAGTACTAGGTCATTCGACTAAGATCAAAACTACCTTTTGACAATCTAGAGATACTCTGTGAGAGCTCTGTCAAAATCACCGCCTTGTGCAAAATCTCTGAAGAATGCCAATCATGAATAGATTTTTCCATGAAATTTTATCTTCAAGGAGTTTGGATTTTCTTTTTGAAATACCAATGTTTTGTGGATCGAGGGCTTCTGAGGCTAGGAATATATAGGTGTTGATTACCTACTTAATCGAGGGCTGACTGGGATAGACAGATAGACATAAGCTGATCTTTTAATTGAGGGATTACCCTGGTTGGGTAAGATAGACTTTCTTGAAAGTATAAATCAAGAGATCTCTATCCTAGGTTAAAGTATACCCTTCTCTTTGGGTTAAAATAATTGTATTCGTTACATTTTCATTGTAATTATAATTGAAAGATAAATACTATATAGGTGTTGATTACCTACTTAATCGAGGGCTGACTGGGATAGACAGATAGACATAAGCCGATCTTTGAATTGAGGGATTACCCTGGTTGGGTAAGATAGACTTTCTTGAAAGTATAAATCAATAGACCTCTATCCTAGGTTAAAGTATACCCTTCTCTTTGGGTTAAAATAATTGTATTCGTTACATTTTCATTGTAATTGTAATTGAAAGATAAATATTTCAGTATTTATTTCTATTCATATTTCATATCATTGTAATTGTTTCAATTAAAATAGATACATTTCACATTGAATTAGTGATTACAATTCTATACACTGTATGGTAGAATCATATATTATTGTAATATGTTGATTATCATAACCATTGTGATTACAATCATTTATTCTCTTAATCAGATCATCATATTTATCTAGAATATGATTGTGCTTTAAATAGAACATATGGTATACATATCATAATAAATCTAATTATGATACTTATCATAACTGACCCATTTATGATTATCTTTTCATTGGTACCAGGGTCCATGATGATTTATAGTTTTATCAAATTTAGAGGCATTGTGAATTATATTAGTTTAAACTCTTTTAAACTAAGATTTTTTTAGGTCTGATAATGAAAGTTTTTAAAATGTACAATTCACCCTCCCCCATCTTGTATTGTTCCATATACATATATATTTCAATCCAAAAATTTGTATCAGAGAAGTTTTATGAAATAATAATATACCTATTTTTATTAGTAAAGTATTCCACTATGTTTATCTTACTTGTTTTCTCTTACAGGATAAATTTATTTCTTTGATAAACTATTTGTTTAAATACATACTACACTAACATGTGGAGTTGAAAAGTTTTGTTTTAATATGGAATGAATAAATGTCAGATCTGTAGATAATATAAATCCAACAAGACCACCTATTTTTAATGGTAATGATTAAAAATATTAGAGAGATAGAATGAAGACTTTTGTTATCAACATTGGTGTGGAAATTTTTTTTATGATTACTAGATATTATAAAATCCATAATAAGAAAGTCAGAAATTTTTCCAATCAAGTAAATCAAGAATATCAGTTAAACTATAAGGTACAAAATACTTTTTTTTCATTTAATGACAAGGAACATATAGAGATAGATATATTCTTATGAAATATCAAATTGTATTTGGATGAAATTAGAAGTTACAAATTTTGGTACTTCTAAAGTAGTTGAAACTAGAAGATCCATTCTTAGAGAATATTATCATGGTTTTTTTATCCCTTATGGAGAACCGATAGTTAAAGTCCAAAAAATATTCATGATTATCATAAACAACATACAATATATTGAAGAAAAAGGCCTAGATGATGATATTCTTGAAGATAATATCATCAAAATCATGCCTAATGAATGGGAATCAAAGAGAATTGTTATTGATGATTCATGGAATGCCACAACTGTAACTCTTGATGAGTTATTTGGAATTATCTTGCAACATGAGAACAGATTGAATAAAGATGCAAAAAATAAAAATAAAAATAATGGAAGTGTTTCTTTTACTTCAAATATAAATCAATTGAAAGCACAGAATTCTGATAAAATTGTAAAATCATCAAATAAAAAGAAAGTTGTTTTTCAATCAGACTCAAGTGTGGATGAGAAATTTGAAAATGAATCAGCTAATATTTCTTGAAGGATGAACACGATTATTGTAAAGAAGAATTTTCAATACATATACAAAAATAGAAATAAGTATAAAAATGAAAAGAAAGATTCAGAAGTGACTTTTTATGAATGTAAAAGAACATGACACATTATACTAGATTTTCCTAAGATTAATAAGAAAGACAGAAGGGATAAACATTCAAATAAAATTCAAAATAGGTTTTTGAAAAGAAAGGTAAATAAAGTACTCAAGGAAAATAATAGTTGGAGTTCTAGTGGTGAAGAATCATCGAATGACTCTACAGATATTGATTATTCTAGATAAAAAAATATTGCTCTTTATGCCAGAATTCCAAAATAAAATCATTGTTTCATGGATAAGGTACATAATGTGGAATCCTTGACCAATATTCCATTAAATTCTAACTATCCTAATAATGATGAAAATATTTATTTTCATGAAAAATATTCCTTTGCAGAAGATAACGTGCCTTCTTTTGAAGAAGTATCAAGACTTTCTAAGTTACTTGAAAATGAAAATAGTAAGATCAATAAGAAACATGACAAGGAAAAATCAAGAATCACTGTTTTCACAAAAGAAGTGTCAGATCTTTCCAAAGATCTTAATGAAAAACCTTTTGAAATTTCTTCTATTTCGAAAAACCTTGGGGAAGTTAATTTTGAAAAGGTTAAATTTTAAGGATTTTGAAAATGATATTTCTCAGAAAAATATTTTTTAGAAAAATACCAATCCTCAGACTAATGAATACGAGGAAAAAAATTTAGTCATTAGACCAAAATATGAGATATTTTCCTTCATAATTTTTTTTCAAGCATCACTTATGGTAAGGAAGTTTTTGATAAAATGTATTCTCAAATTCGTTCTTTAAGAAATAAGTATGGAATTGGCTATTCTCACTCAAAACCTATTTTCAGTGACAACTTTTTTGTTCCTCAAAGTTCCCCATTCTACACTAAGTTTCAAACTGGTGGACATTGGGAGAAAATTTGTTCTTTAAATGAAATAAAATGTTTCGGATTTCATAAAGCTCATTTTTTAAAACAATTTTGAATTCCTATGATTTTACTTTTTAACAGTTCCAGATCCAAGAAAGTTTGGATTCCAAAAATCTAATTGTTTTATTTTCAAGAAAACAAAGGATGAACCAACAGAAAAAGTATTTTGTACATGGATAGTGGATGTTCTCATCATATTACTGGAAACAAATATTTATTTGAAAATATCATTGAAATAACAGGAGATATCATTTTATAATTCATCAGAATGTAAGAACAACTTGATGATATTTTCAAAAAACCATTACCTTTCGATACATTTTAATATATTAAACGAAATCTAGGAATGATCACTATAAAGTAATCATTCACATATATTTTATATTTAAACCATATCCTTACATTATGTTATCCCTTTTCAAAGGGGTAGTACATATGATTTTCATGTTTTTAATCAGTTTCATGTTTTTAATTGGTTTCATGTTTTTAATTAGTTTCTTATTTTTAATTAGTTCCATGTTTTTAATAGGTTTCATTTTTTTAATGGGTTTCATGTTTTTAATTGGTTTCATTTTTTAATCAGTTTCATGTTTCTAATCGATTTCATATTTTTAATCAGTTTCATGTTTTTAATCAGTTTCGTGTTTTTAATTGGTGTCATGTTTTAATCGATTTCATGTTTTTAATTAGGTTCATATTTTTTTATCATTATTACAATTTTATTGGTATTAAAATTTTAGAAGTATTACATTTTTATCAGTATTAAAATTTTATCACTATTACAATTTTATCGGTATTACATTTTCTTTTGTATTTAATTGTAATGGAAATCTCAACTGTATTGAATTTTTTTTGATATCATATTTAAGTTTTATTTCACCACTTTCAATTTCTATTTCGTTAGAAAAATATATTAAAACCAATACATCTATCCTCATACTCTGACAGGTAAAATTTCTAAACCTTACACTTTTTATTACATTTCAAAATTGATGGTCTTTCAATTATTTTAATTTTTTAAACATCATCATATTCACCATGAATATGATAAATCATCAGATTCATCCTAAATACGAGAAATCATTGGATTCATCCTAAATATGATAAATCATTGGATTCATCTTGAATATGATAAATCATCGGATTCATCTAAAATACAATATTTTAAAAAAAAAAATTAATTTAAAAATCATCAAGAGTTCGAAATCATTTTCAACCATTGGATTTTTATGATCTAATATTAGGTATAGAATTTCAACAATCAGATTTCCATCACCTATATAAAGGGACCCCTACCTCATCCTACATCAATTTCTTACTAAAGTGCACCGAATCTCTACTTCCCTTTAAATAGTCGATACTATTTGTTTCCATAACTAGAGGAGGTCTTTTTTTTCATTTTCATAGAAAATCTGAATTAATATGTTAGAATCAACCACCTCATCTCCAAAACAATTGCCTTCAAAGGAATTCACGACTACGACCATTCAAGATGAAAGGTTAATATCTCTAGATTTTTATGATAGTTTTGATTCTATATTGAAAAGAATTATAGACATCCAAGGCTGATAGTCTCTTTGTATCAAAAGATCAAGATCTAACCAAGAGAAATTTTATTCTAAAGAGTTGATGGAATTATATAATACTATGTAAATATATTATAATCTCAAAGTTTCTTTTAAAATGTATGAGAAGAATTACACCTATTTGGTAAAGCAATTCTCAAATTTTTTGGGAGTTCTGTGTGAAGAAGATAGTAGAGACCCAAAGATTGACATACATAGAAATTACATTACTTTTTCAGAATACTTAATACATGACAAAAGACACCCAAATACCGTATTAGTTTAGTGTATTTGGAAACCCGGAACATAATCTTCTAATCATGGTGAACGATCTTCAATATCTCCCATAAAGATCTTCCCCTTTGGTTTTATTACCTAAAACCTTTATTTATATCCTTGGGAAAATAAAACATAAAAAGGGTGAGCTCAAATTCTTTGTAAGGGTAAACATGGAGAATATAAAACAATCCCTAAACATTTGAATGTAAGAACATGAACATAAAACATCAAAATCATGAGTAATGACATAAATATTAGTAGTGCATAAGGCATAGATCATAAAGGAACATTAACCATGATAAAATAGCATGGGAATAAAACATGTAATTGTGGAAACCATTAAGAACATGTCATGATTTCCATAGTATCCAAAGCATTGCTACCAAGACCATCATAGTGGACAAAGTCCATTACTGAACCAGGTTTACTTGCCATTCTGGCCCTGTATTATTGAACCAGATTCACTTAACATTCCAGCCATGTCTATCTCATGAGATATAAATCTTTACCCAATGCATTGGAGGGAGATATAGGTCCCACCCATATCATATTGAAATCATTCTTACGTGTTCCACAAAACAATCATAAATCATTCATCATAACCCAAAGAATAAAACGGGTTTCATAAACATCATCCCATCATGACATAATCTATATAAAAAAAATGGATATCATTTCATCACAATAAAAATAAAACCATTTAAATAATAGAGACAATATACTTGAAACATAAACATGATAAAAAATTTCATCTTAGATGGAAAATAGTTTTGATAAAACACTTGAAATGAATTATTGATAAAAATAACCTTTCTTCTTCAAAATCATTTTCTTTTCAAAAAATGCCATGCAATTAAAAAAAAGGATTTTATTGAAAATAATCCTTAAATATTTTATAGTAAGATTCATGAAGAAAAAGCATTATGAAACTGTAAAAATACATTCATGATGTATAAGTTAAAAAAAACATTCTCCTCGTACTTTTAACGGAAAAGTCGAAAAGTACCACGTATGGTAAACAAAAGAAAGATTCCTTCCATAACACAAAGTAAAAGTAAAAAAGGGGTAAACATGACTTTAAAACTACATGGAAGAGTATTAAACACTTTATGAAAACATTTTTATGGACATGGATGAAAAATATAACCCCAGTAAATACTTACGTATAAGCAATCTTAGATAACAATGAGATTGCAAAATTATCCCTTACCTTAGGTCCGATTTCTTTCGTACGTGTCTGAAACTCATGTATAGTGGGTTTAAACATATTATTAATTGGTAACATAACCATAATAATATTTATTATATCATATATGATTCACATAGGACTTTATATTACCCGTTCTTTTGTCAATTCCATGTTAAAGCAGCGTTTTGGGTAAAATCGTTTCATTTATCATACGTGTTTTGACTTGTTGTTCTTGATATTATTACTTATATCCTGATTTACTTAATTATAGAAGGTAAAAAATTATTTATATATAATATATTTTCATCATATAAATATATATGATAGATCAATAAATGTAATGAAATACACCGTTCATGGAGACGGTAGGCCGTACGTACGCATGAACGCTGTTTTTGTTTCCTTATTGAATTGAATGGAATTAAGTAAATGAAACATATATGTAAGAATATCTAGTATCATTATTATTTCATATATTTCATGATTATTTATTATATATACATTATAATCATACTTGAATGGTTAATCATGGAGAATGAATCTCATCGTGTCGTGGAGACGGTAATCCGTACGTACGCACGAGTGATGATATCATTCCCATAATTATTGAATGGAATTGGAGGGGATGATATAATTTATCAGAATAATTATGATGTTATAATAATCATATATAGTTATTATTTCTACCATTATACCCATCCAAGTAAGGTGGTGGTGGAAAACAGATTACACAACGGCGTGGAGATGGTATTCCGTACGTACGCAAGTGGGGTGATTTTGTTTTCCGTAGGATGGATAGATGGTGAAATAATGTTTTTTCATATTTATAATAATATATCAATATATTAGTGATACTGATTTTATTACTTTATAATGAAACAAATAAATAATAGGAAGTAGAAGAAGAAATAAATTTGAAAGAATCGGTAAAGGATATTACCTCTTCTTCGACGCGCCTCTTCTAAACCTCCTCTTAGGGCACTAAAGTTGGTCTTTGAAGAAGACCAGTACCTCTAGTATGTTACTATGGAAGTGGAGAAGAGAACTGGGTAGGGTTTGGCTGAGCTTGATGGCTCAAAATGTTGTGATGAGGAGAGGGAGGAGGTGCCTTTTTATAAGAGAGGAGAGGGGCACTTTTGGAAACCTCTAAAATATTAATTTATAATAAATTAAAACCCCACTTAAAAACCACAAAAGTTGACTCAATTATAATATTAGATGAGATAGGCTTTTAATCTAATCAACCAATAAAATTTAGACATGTTGGTAATTTATTTTAAACCTTATAAACTTGATTTATCCTTATTTAATCTATTTAATTTTATTAGTGGTAATAATATTCTAAATTTTAAATTGTTATAAATAATTACTTATGTGTTGTGAATTGTCCATAATTGGATACTTTATGAAATTTTAGACCATATAAATTTCAATTTATAATTTTTAAATAATTTTGTGATTTTTGAACAATTTAATAATATGTTATTTTTATAAAATAACAATAGTGTAAATTTTGACATTGTTCAATTATATGAATTTAAATAAAAGCTACACAGAGGATATATTCGAAAAAAAATATTTAATAGATTCCTAATATGTCATATTCATCTATAAAATTTGTGTATAACATTAATTAGTTCATATAATATTTATTTTAATATTTTTAAAACCATTTATTTGATATTTCAGTCAATAAAATAATTTCTACATCACTATTGTGTCATCATAAATGATAATTATTTAATCCTTAAAAATTCTAAATAAATTCTCATGATGTAGATAATTTTATTAGATTTCTGGATGATATTTATATTCTAGGTTTTATGAAGTTTATCACTAAATTAAAACTATTACACCTATAAGATATAAGAGAGTGACATGTTGTCACTTTCTTTGGTTTTAATAATAATTACATCATTTTCATGGTCAAAAGTTGATGAAATGAATCTATTCCGACCCTTAGGTTATATGGGTCTACTTTTATTAATCCAATATAATTTTGGAAAGTGTTAGGGTAATTTTATAATATTATTTTTACCCTTAATTACCTGATTTACCTTTAATTGTAGTAAATAAAAATTACCGCAGTTACTATTCATAATGTCTAAAAATAAAAAGTATCCTAGTAACATAATTTGGACCTATTGATTCCAAATATGGAATCCATTTTTCAAAATTCAAAACACATAAGTTGTAGTAATTAATTTAAAATTAATCCCTTTTGTAAGAACCCGGACCTTCTTTTCAGATATGTTTTTCCTTTTCTGGTCGTTTTTGGGAAAAAGAGGAGAATCTAGAAATTTTATAAGTACACACCATGTACTTTATAAGTACATGCCCTGTACTTTGATGCTTCTCGAGGCCATGTTCTGGCCATTATTTGGCCACACACACGACCATGTAGGGGTGATGTGGATGCCACTTAATGCGGAGTATGAAAAAGATTAGTACACGCCGTGTACTCTAAAAGTACATGTTGTGTACTTTCTTTTTTTCGTTAAATGGACCGAGGTCACATATTAACCCCAAAAATGTCTTATTCTCCATCTTCTTCGACCGAGAGTGAGGGTATGACTGCAGATCTTCTCTAAGCCACCGATCCGTCACCGGTTATCCAAATCGAACGTCGTCGGTTGCAATAGAATCACAGTGGTGAGTTCTTGGTTCTTCTTTGGCCACGTTTCATGATTCTTTCTCTTATGAGAGTTATATGAGGTTGAAATTTTTAGACATTTTTGAAAATCTACTCTGTTCTAGGCCAATTCATAGGCCGAGGTTCAAGTATATCGTTCTTCTAGGATCGAGGTAGGTGGTTTGTTGCCTACATTGAAAATCTTTGAGTTTTTCAGCAAAAGTTCCGGATTCCCATGTTTCAGGTATCTCAGGTTAGGGTTTTGATCCTATTTTATTTTCCGCCTTATATTTCATATGTGCTAGAGGCTGTTGGATGAATAATGATTGCTTGTTATCATGTTTGAGGATCACCCCATGGGTGTTCTCCCTTGTTTTGGATGTTTATCGCTGTTTAGCTTAGGTTGCCTATGAGGCATACCTTGTTGCATTGATTGCCTACCTTGATATAATTGATTGAATATATTGCCTAATATTTATATGCTTTGATGAAATGTAGCTATTATCCAAGTAGTTGTTGAACTTACTTAGGGCTGCTGACAGTCGATTACGCACGACTAGACTGCTCAGGGCTGTGTGAACCTGGTGCGGTAGACTAAAGAGGGAATTGACGATTAAGGTCTTCCCTAGAGAGTCTGTTATAAATTATTATTTTTCACAGGACCTATGGGAATTGGAATTTGTGATTCCTTAGGGTGTCCTTAGTTACGTATCGAGACTATAGGGGGAATTAGACGTAAGTGATTCCTCATAGAATCTATAGCTATCGTTACCAGACCGTAGGGGAATTGACAGTGAGAGCTTCCCAGAGTGTATGTGCCTTGTATGATTACTTGACTAGAGGGGTCTTCTAGAATGAGCCACCCAAAGAGTTAGTGTGAATATAGTTTGGTTGGCTGTGACGAGTCCACCAAGACAAAGAACAAGCTTGGGTTTTGTACTTCTTGTTTTTTAGGTAGTCTGCTGAGATACCTGTTGTGTTACTTGCTTTGATATGGGAATATAGAGCTGATTATAGGTTCCTTGGTTGATAATTAAATTATTGAATTAAATTAATAAATGAATGTGAATGGATATTTGTAGGATTGTTTACTTCAGTGTATTCTTATTTCTCTGTTGCATTTATTTCCATTACTTTTTCTATATTGCTCACTGACAGTAGGGAACAGATCTTATGGTGGTTGCCTACTGGGATTAGTCTCACACTCTGTTTGGGTCCTGATTTTTGGCCCAAATAGGTTATATGGTTTTAGGTGTTGATAGGGATTGTGTCCCTTCTACTTCAGGTACATGATTGCTGGTTGGAGCTGGAGAGCACATGACCGAGCTCAAGCTTGCGATGCTGCTGGAGTTGCTCTTTACTATTAGTACATTGTTCTCAGTTTTATTTCTGCATGTTGTTGTGTTTACTGCTTTCCTTAGATTATTGTACCTGCTGTATCATTATCATCATTATTATATCTTCATTTCTTCCGCTATTTAGTTTCAGTTATTTGGTGTTGTTTACTGCTTCCGCTATTGACTGTTATTTCCTTTTCCTTGTATACCTTACCAAATGAGGGCAGAGTTTCCCCAATGACTCACCAAGCCCCTTGCTACTAGTCAGCAGCATCTGGCATTTGGGGAAACACGCTTGAGGTCATGTGGCCAACTAGGTACCTGGCACCATTTGAGTGGCTTCGGATTCGGGTCATTACAAATTAGTATCAAAGGAGGTTCTTTTCTTTTCTTTTCTATTGACTTACTATTTAGAAACATTAGACAGGGATATGATGAAATAGGTAAATGGTAAATATCTATGCCTGGGAGTTCTAGAACCTGTGTACAGGGAAAAATATTGGTTACCTAAAATATTACTATTTTCGAGTTTTGCAAATGTTACAGTTTACTTGATTTCACCATTGGGTGGTTTACTTGTTTTGTGTTGTTACTGTATATATTATTGTGGTTCTATTTTGTTACAACCCGATGAGATGAGGGTATGCAATCTCATGCATCATATAGTCACTTGTTAGAAAATCACATGTCATGCATTTTCCATGCCATCTAGATTGCATTAGAAATTGCATGTTGTTGTGATAGAATTTGTGATAGACTATGCATGCTGCTCTTATAGCTGCTGTGATAGAATACCTTCTATATTGATAGGGTATTGTTTGTTTAGAGATTCTTTACCATGGAAGCCAAACTTTGGTTCTAGAGGTGTTATGGGCCCTCAAGGATCAGAATTTGGTGGATCGTGATATTTTTATACGATTTACTTGTTATATTCATTTTTATGAGGCCAAGATTTGATTCGTAGGGAGTATGGGCCCCCATGGGTCAGAATTTGGCACCTTAATGCATGTTTTTCTATGTTTTCTGGGCTTCAGTGCAGTTCTGAGGATACTGTCCAGAAAAACCCAGAATAAACGGCGTATACTTTATGAATACACGCCGTGTAGTTTTTAGCCGTGTCACTAACTATGTGGGTAGGGACACGGGGTTGTGAAATTTCTTGTAGAAATATGTCGTGTACCAGTTTACACGCCGTGTAGTATGACTTGGGTATCCGACCATGTCATGAACAACACGGGCCGAGGATTTCCTTCAAATGCACACCGTGTCCCTCTGGAACACGCCGTGTATAGTTAACCGTGGAGCCGACCATGTAGCTAACAACATGGGTCAATGTTACCTTTCTCGTACATGCCATGTCTGTCAGGAACATGCCATGTAGTTTTGGTCGTGTGTTAGGCTGTGTCGCTAACAACACGGGCTAGGTAAGGCATGTCTAGTACACGCCGTGTCTCCTTTGAAAATGCTGTGTAGTTTCCTACTGGGACATTCCGTGTTCCTAGCAATGTAGGAGTAACCGGACAGGAGGAAAAAGGGTTAGTACACACCATGTATTTAGATAACACTCCATGTATCTTGGTGGTTTACACAACAATGTATGGCCAAGGTACACACACAGGGTAAAATTTCAGGAAACACACCATACATAGGATACGGCAGATCAGGGACTACTAGTAGTTCCGCCTATCGTTCCGGACATGGAACCTGTAGTGATTCCAGACACTAGTGCTAACACTCAGTTCAGAGAGGGTTTCATGAGATTCATGTAGACCTTCCAGGGAGCTCAGCACCCTGCCCCATCTATGGCAGAGCTGACGCAGGTTTTTCAGCAGCAGTATCCTCCCACATTCACAGGGGATGGAGGACCACAGGCTGCAGAGTCGTGGATAGAAGCCATGGTATCCATCTTCGAGCACCTAAAGATGCCACCGGAGAGGAGAGTGAAACTCTTGACTTATATTCTGCAAGATTCCACCAAGATATGGTGGGATGTGGTTTCGCAGGCAGGGCGCCAACATGTTATGCCTTGGGATGAGTTTCGTACGTTCCACAAATACTTCTACTCGACGACGCTATGATCTGACAGAGCCAGAGAGTTCATGAACCTGCAGTAGGGTACTCTCATAGTTATGGAGTATTCCTCTCACTTCACAGAGTTATGGCATTTCACTCCCGTTCTGGGGAATGATGGGCTATTTTTAGCGAGGAAGTTTGAGGAATGCCTCAGACCGGACATCAGATCATAGGTGAATGTATTTCAGTTTACTTCTATTACTCTGATAGTTAACCAGGTGCTTATCACAGAGAGAAATCTGAGGGAGACTAGAGCTGTGGTCCAGGGAGGTTCAGTATCTAGAGCTAATTCGTTTCAGATAGACAGCAGGAAGCGCCACTGAGAGTCTACACGAGGTGACCCGAGGAAGCGAGGTATTCCTTCTGGTAAACGGGATCTTCCCTCTGGAAACCAAGTGGTGTTCTATCTGTGTGGAAGAAACAGGCATAAAAAGCCTCAATTCCCAAGAGACCCAGTGAAGTGCCGATCTTGCGGCAAGATGGTTCATCTACAGTGTTTCTGCAAGGTTCTCCTTCTAGCGGCTAGTGAAGGAGGATCAGTTTCGACTCTGCGTAACGGAGCTGGATTACCAGTTCCGTAGAAGACTGGGGGATGGAGTTTTTCAGGTCATTCAGGCCAGGGTAGAGGCCATGGACATAGTGGTCAGGCTCAGGGAGGGTCAGCTCAGGGATCTCATGCTTCTACATAGGGCCATAGTGCAGGCCAGACTTTTGCGGTATAGCAGATTCATCAGGAGCAGGATCCTGTACCTTCTACTGTTCGAGCTACGATTTTAGTAGCCTCAGTTTTATCCTCTGCACTTTTCGATATAGGATCTTCTCATAGCTTTATTTCTATGAACACTATGGAAATCCTTAGACTTACTATTTATACCTCTGAGGATATGATGACGCTAGACACTCCCTTGGGAATTAGAACTGCTAGCATGCGTCAGTGCTTAAACTGCCCCCTTGAGTTTGGTGGGTGTTGTTTTTCGTGAAGTCTCTATGTTTTGGAGATGACAGGCTATTATTTCATTCTTAGGATGGACTCTTTAGTTCCCTTCCAGGCCTTTGTAGATTTCTATCACCGTAGGGTGAGTTTCACATCACTAGAGGGCAGATCTTTTCTTCACAAGGGGAAATGGGATGTCCAAGCGTGCAGAGCTAGAACAGAACATCATGGGTTGGGAAGTGTTACAACCCATATTGATAGATTATATCTGGATGACCAGGGGACTTCTCAGTTATATTTTCCTCCAGTGGTTGATCACTTTCCAGATGTCTTTCCAAAAGACTTTTTAAGTTTGCCTCCAGAGAGAGAGGTAGACTTCTCTATTGAGCTTGTGCCAGGAGCGGCACCGGTGTCCATTCCTCCTTATAAGATGGCTACACCTGAGTTGCAGGAGCTCAAGAAACAGTTGGAGGATCTATAGGAAAAAGGTTTTATCTGACCCATTACTTCTCCATGGGGTTCGCCTGTCCTGTTTTCAAAGAAGGCAGATGACACCCTTAGGCTTTGTGTGGATTATCGGAAGCTAAACCAATTGATGGTCAAGAACCGATATCCATTGCCACAGATAGATGATATCTTTGATCAGCTCTGAGGAGCCAGAGTGTTCTCGAAGATCGACTTGAGATCCAGATATCATCAGTTGCATGTCAGGACATCTGATATACCTCTTATAGCCTTCCAGAGAAGGTATGGTCTATATGAGTATTTGGTTATGATATTCCGTTTCACGAATGCACCAGCAGTTTTCATGGAACTGATGGACAGAGTTTTCCATCCTTACTTGGATTCCTTCATGGTGGTTTTCGTGGATGATATCTTTGTGTACTCTCATACTCAACATGACCATACTACCCATATTGAGATCATTTTGAGTACACTGAGGGAGCATCAGTTATACTCTAAGCTCTCAAAATGACACTTTTGGATGGATGAGATTCACTTCCTAGGTCTTGTCATCTCAGAGACAGGAGTATCAGTAGACCCAGATAAGGTGAGAGCAGTAGTCACCTGGGAGCAGCCGAGGAATGTTTTTGAGGTACAAAGTTTCTTAGGGCTGGATGGTTACTACATTTAGTTTATACAGGACTTCTCACACTTAGAAGTGCCGTTGACGTACTTTACTAAGAAGGGGGTGAAGTATGTTTGGTCAGAAGCTTGCAATTCATCCTTTCATGAGCTGAAGGGGAGACTGACTTCAGCACCGATTCTAGTTTTTCTGGAGCCGGGAAAGAGTTATATAGTTTTCTATGATGCATCTGGCATCGGGCTTGGAGAAGTGCTTATACAGGAGGATCGTGTTGTTGCATATGGATCTTGGCAGTTGAGGCTACATGAGAGGAACTATCCTACACATGACCTGGAATTGGCTGCAGTTGTTCATGCTTTGCATTGTTGGAGACATTATCTTATGGGAAAGCATTTTGTGGTATATAATGACCACAAGAGCCTCAAGTATATCTTCACGCAGCGTGAATTGAATCTGAGATAGCGGAGGTGGGTTGAGTACCTACAATCTTTCGATTTCGAGCATGCTTATATGCATGGGAAAGGCAACATTGTGGCAGACACACTGAGTAGGAGAACACAGATTTAGGTAGTTCAGGAGGCCAGCAGTGAGTGGCAGCTTATGGCTCTGTTCTCTGAAATGCATTTAGAGTTGCACGACAGACAGGTTCAGACTTTTCTTTATTATGTAGTTGTTACCTCTACCCATCTTGACCGAGTTCGAATGAGACATCTATCAGATTCTGAAGGCCTAGTCTTACGGGAATGCATTTCAGGAGAGGACCCTCTTCCCGGATGGACTGTAGGTGAGTTTGAGATCTTGAGTTTCTAGGGACGTGTATGAGTGCCAATAGATATACGCGAGGAGCTGATGCGAGACTTTCATTCCTCAGTTTGGACAGTTAATCCTGGAATCACCAAGATGTATCGTGACCTACACCGCTAGTATTGGTGGCCAGATATGAAGAGAGATGTTGCTGGTTTTGTCATGAGGTGTTCCACCTATTAGTAGGTGAAGGCGGCGTACCAGCGACCAGCAGGGATTTTACATCAACTACCCATTCCTGAGTGGAAGTGGAATGATGTCACGATGGAATTTGTGATAGGGTTATCGAGATCGCCTCGAGGGAATGACGCGGTATGGGTTGTCATTGACAGGCTCACCAAGTTTGCTCACTTATTGCTGATTAAGGAGACCTTTGGTGTTGATGAGCTTGGACAGTTGTACATCTGTGAGATTGTACGCTTGCATGGGGTTCCGAGTACTATCATTTCAGATAGGGATGCCTTCTTTACGTCGCATTTCTGGAAAGGGATACAGAGGGCTTTGGGTACATAGGTACTTTTGAGTACAGCTTACCATCCCCAAGCAGATGGCCAGTCAGAGCACATGATTCAGGTGCTTGAGGACATTATATGAGCATGCGTCCTTGATTTTGAAGGTTCTTGGGAGACATATACCTCTAGTTGAGTTTTCCTACAATAATAGTTTTAAAGCAACTATTCAGATGGCACCTTACGAGGCTTTGTACGGTAGAATGTTCTGATCACCCTTGTTTTGGATGGAGGTAGGAGAGGAAGCTATGCTGGGACCTCGTCCTGTTTAGGAGAGTACATAACATGTGGAGTTGATTCGGAAAAGGATGGCTACTGCACAGTCTCGACAGAAATCTTATGCTGATCAGCGAAGACGACCTTTGGAGTTCAAGGTCGGAGATCAGGTTTTCCTACGTGTTACCCCGAGGTTGGGACACAAGAGGATCAGGAGACAGGGCGATCTTTCACCAAGATACGTCGGGCCATTTGAGATTCTGGAGAGAGTTGGGCTGGTTTCTTATAGGTTGCAGTTACCTTAGAGGTACCAGGTTATGCACGACGTCTTCCATGTTTCTTAGCTTCGATGCTATTTCTCAGACCCGTCTCTTGTTTTTCAACTCGAGGAGGTTGAGCTGGAGCATGATGCATCATTCGAGGAGAATCCTATCAGGATTTTTGATCGTAGTGTAAAGGTACTCCGTGGCCGGTCTGTTCACCCGGTACGGGTGTTATGGAAAAACAGACGTGTACAGGACGAGACTTGGGAGAGGGAGGCCGATATGCGGTCACAGTGGCCAGAGTTGTTCAGGGTTTCTTCTTCTGCACCGCACTAGGGAAATTCGGGGGTGAATTTCTTTAAGGGGGGGAAGTTTGTAAGAACCTGGACCTTCTTTTCAGGTATGTTTTTCCTTTTCTGGTCATTTTTGGGAAAAAGAGGAGAATTTGGAAATTTTCTAAGTACACGATGTGTACTTTATAAGTACACGCCATGTACTTTGATGCCGCTTGAGGCCGTGTGCTGGCCGTGTCTTGGCCACACACACGGCCATGTGGGGGTGATGTAGAGGCCTCTTAATGCAGAGTACGGAAAATCTTAGTACACGCTGTGTACTCTAAAATTACATGCCGTGTACTTTCTTTTTTTTGTTAAACGGACCAGGGTCGAGTCTTAACCCCCAAAACGTCTTCTTCTCTAGATTCTTCGACAGAGAGCGAGGGTACGACCACATATCTTCTCCGAGCCACCGATCTATCACTGGTTATCCGAATCAAACACCGTCGGTTGAAATAGAATCACAACGGTGAGTTCTTGGTTCTTCTTTGGCCACGTTTCATGATTCTTTCTCTTATGAGAGTTATCCGAGGTTGAACGTTTTAGATGTTTTTGCATATCTACACCATTCTAGGATGATTCACAGGCCGGGGTTAAAGTATATCGATCTCCTAGGATTGAGTTAGGTGGTTTGTTGCCTATGTTGAACGTCTTTGAGTTTTTGTGCAAAAGTGTCGGATTCCTATGTTTCGGGTATCTCGGGTTAGGGTTTTGATCCTATTTTATTATCTTACTTATATTTCTTGTGTGGTAGAGTCTATTAGATGAATAATGATTGCTTTCTATAATGTTTTAGGATCACCCCATGGGTGTTCTCCCTTGTTTTGGCTATTTATCACCGTTTGGCTTAGGTTGCCTGTGAGGCAGACCTTGTTGCATTGATTTCCTGCCTTGATATAATTGATTACATGTATTTCCTACTGTTTATATGCTTTGATTCATTGTATCTATTAGCCAAGTAGTTTTTGAACTTACTTAGGGATGATAACAGTCGATTACGCATGACTAGACTGCTTATGGCTGTGTGAACCTGGTGCGGTAGACTAAAGAGGGAATTGAAAATTAAGGGCTTCCCTAGAGAGTCTATTATAAATTAGTATTTTTCGCAGGACCTATGGGAATTGGACTTTGTTCTTCCTCAGGGTGTCCTTAGTTACGCATCGAGACTACAGGGGGAATTAGACATAAGTGCTTCCTCAGAGAGTCTATAGCTATCGTTACCAGACCATAGGGGAATTGACGATGAGAGCTTCCCAGAGTGTCTGTGCCTTTTATGATTACTTGAATAGAGGGGTATGAAAGAATGAGCAACCCAGAGAGTCAGTGTGAATATTTTTTGGTTGGTTGTGATGAGTCCACCAATCCAAAGAACAATCTTGGGTTTTGTACTACTTGTTGTTTAGGTAGTCTGCTGAGATACTTGTTGTGTTACTTGCTATGCCTTGGGAATATAAGGGTGATGCTAGGTTCCTTGATTGATAATTAAATTATTGAATAAAATTAATAAATTAACGTGAATGGAGATTTTTAGGATTGTTTACTTTAGTGTATTCCTATTTCTCTGCTGCATTTATTTCCATTACTTTTGCTATATTGTTCACTGACAGTAGGGCACAGATCTTGTTGTGGTTGGATACTGGGATTAGTCTCACACCCTGTTTGGGTCCTGCTTTTCAGGCCAAATAGGTTATATGGTTTCAGGTGTGGATAGGTATTGTGGCCCTTCTACTTCAGGTACATGATTACTGGTTGGAGCTGGAGAGCACATGACTGAGCTCGGGCTTGCGATGCTGCTGGAGTTGCTGTTTACTTTTAGTACATTGTTCTCAGTTGTATTTCAGCACATTGTTGTGTTTGCTGCTTTCCTTAGATACTTGTACCTGTTGCATCATTATAATCATTATTATATGTTCATTTATTCCGCTTTTTAGTTTCAGTTATTATGTGTTGTTTACTGCTTCCGCTATTGACTGTTATTTCCTTTTCCTTGTATACCTTACCAAATGAGGGCATAGTTTCCCCAATGACTCACCAAGGCTCTCGCTACTAGTCAGAAACCTCTAGAATTTGGGGAAAGACACTTGAGGTAATGTGTAGAACCAGATGTGGGGCACCAGTTGAGTGTCTCCGGATTCAGGTCGTTACACCGTTGTTAAGAAAATGAGTTTTAAAAGTTAAAACGTTTCAAAAGATTGAAATGTTTTTACCTATGAATTCAGTGTAAAATTAATGATAATGACTTAAATTATATTAAATGGTAAAAATATATTCTATTTATAATTTAAAACCATTAAATATTATAATTTAACTGTATAATTTATCTCGATGAAAAAAGTTGTTTTTAATTAAAATTTAGCGTAATTTTACTATTCCTCAAAATATGAAGGTTATCAGAATAATGTCAAAAATTTATCCAAAGTGAATTTTTATATCTCTATTGAAATTAATAAGTTTATTTTGTATAATTTAACTTATAAACATGTCAAAAACTATATTTAAAGTGGGTGCACCATTAAAAGGCGGCAAAACTGCATTTTTTGAAAACTACTTATTTTATCTGAAAAATTGATTTTGTTCTCATACCTCATTCCAGAAAATGTGTAAAATGAATTATAATGTTATAAAATTCAAAATATGGTTAATAATATTCATAACGGATAGTTCATAATAATATTATAATAGTATATAATTGTTTAGTGAAACTTGGTATTGCGTACAACACACGCTATTGAGGAAGGCCGCTCTTGCGTGTAATGCAATCCAAATCAGGGTTGCGTGTAGGTAAATCTTCCTTTGGTGTTGCGTATAACATAATCAAAATATAGTTTAGTTATACATTGATCAAAATCTATACTTGGGGTTGTGTAAAATGAATTTTATTCGAAAGAACTTGAAATTGTGTGCATCAAAAGCAAAGTGTTGCGTATACTACAAGCTAATACGGTGTTGCGTATAGAACAAGATAATATTGGTGAAGTGTACAACAAAAGACATCAAATAAATTAAAAAGAATAATTGTCATAAAATCTCAGGGTGTTACATTCTACCCCCCTTAAAAATTAATTTTACCCTCGAAATTCGTTGGGGTTATAAATGGTTTTCTACTTGAAAGTTTCTTTCATAGAAACCCACATCGTAAAAAGGAATACTAAAACTTCATTTTAAAAAGGAAAGATAGAATCATAAAGGTCACCCAAATTAACTCAGTACTGGGTTTCCACATAGGGAAACATAGTTGAAGACATGGATATGGAAGAGAAATCTAACCTTCAACATCTGATGAAGAGTGGTAGAGGACATGGCTATGAAAAACCCAACAATTACAAACCCATAAATTTGTGATGATCTATGGTACCTTCTGATTCATCAGATATGAGGGTACTAGGAATTTTTTTTTGGTTTTCAAGATCATTTCCCTAATGTTGATGAATTTTTGCATAAGAATAAATACATACTTTATTTTAGTGTAAAATCATCGTTGGTCATTCCATGAACAATTTCCACTTCATCTCTTATTTAAAGAAATGAAGTTGAATTTGTCATTATTGAAGGATTAGCAGATCATGCGATAAAATGATAGGTCATTCCATATGTCTCTATCATAAAAAAGTTTAGCATAAGATATTAAATATACATAAGTCCATCTATGGCGAGGTTAATCATATATGGTTCCAAAAATGGACTTATACTTCATCTATCATACCACGTAATAAAATAAAACTAATTTGTACAAACCAGGGACTTCCTGTAGGCCAGTGGTAGGCAGTAAAGGCCTGTCGCACTTTGGTTATGGGTTCGATTCCCACAGCCTTGTCCAACGCGATGGGTTGTTTCCTGTCCTATGGGTTGTCCTTTTTCTAAAATTATACTATTGTAACATTTCAGAAATAATATCAAAAAGTTATAGCCTTAAACAATACTATCTGATGTATAATTTAATCCATTCCAATCTTTAGGCTTATCCAAAATACTTATGTCCAATCTCATAGTATAAAAAAAAATATTACTAGAGAGGTCATCTACCAAGCATGTGAATACCATCATTTATCCCCCATATATCATAAGATATATCTTTTTGTTGGTCACATTCCAAACATGTGAATACCTTAATCATGTATTCTCTTGAAAAATGAATACCCATTGAACCTTAGTGAAAACATTAATTCTGTTAAAAGTTAACTCTTTCCACATACCAAAATCCCAAAATTTCTATATACTCAAACCATGATGTCACTTTGTCCTTATATCAGTCACGAGCTCATTAATACTATCAAACATTTCATTTTTTATTTATCCATTCATTATGCGCATATCATTTTCTTTCCAAAAATATTTCAGTCACTTTTCATGGTTACCAGTACCATAAAATTTATGAAAACCACAATAAACCAATACATAGATATTCCAATATTTCACGATACTATAAATGAGATTCCACAACACTATTTTGGAATCCCATTACATAAACACTTAATCATTCTATCACTTCGTTTTCATATTCAACATTGCCAATAGTGATCGCATGTGACTTCCCTTTTTCCTTTTCCTTAAGAGGTTGTTGATGTTGATCATCATTAACCCTTGGATTAGGACATTGGTTAGCATAATTCCCCATTTCCTGGCACTTGAAGCATTGAAGTGTTGGTGGTGCGTTCTTTGTAGTCTTTTCTCTATTCACATCATTAGCTACCTTTTTCCCATTACTTTGGAACTCAGCTTCTTGATGACCTTCTTTTCCAAACTTAAAACATTTTCTAGTCACTTTAATACAATCTCCACCATGCTTCTTTCCACACTTTGAACATAACGATACATTTGTCTTCTTTTCACCATAGTTTTGATATTTTTCCTTGAACTCCATCTTTTGTTTCTTGTCAAAACCATGCAATGGATATGTAACACCAAATTCCAGTTCTACCTTGATAGCACAACGCACAATATCTTAATAGCTACTGAAGTCTCTTATATCTAATGCCCTTCAAAGACTTGGTTTTAAGCCATTGAATAATCGATCAACTTTACTTTCAGGTTGGATGATAAAGCCAGATGCATACCTTGCAAGCCTTATAAAATTCACCTCGTATATACCAACAGATTCATCATCCTTTTTCTTAAGCTCAAGGAACTCCTTTTCCATATTTTTTCAAAGAATATGAGAGTACTTATTGAAAAACAAGTTCTTAAACTCGTCCCATTCCATGGATTCAATTTCATCTTGGGCCTTGTAATTTTAATTAGAGTCCACCACTGGTCTTATTCACCTTATAACCGGTAAACATCCAAAATGAATTTTTCATGCTCTAAACAGTGAATTATGGAAAATATATTTTCAATGGTACTGATCCATTGTTCAGTAACAAGTGGATCAGAAGACCCACTGAAAGAAGGTGGACGTTGCCTCATGAAGGAATCAATAGAATATTGTTTCTTTCTCTGCTCATTTGAAAGTCCAGAATGATTCATTGCTTGTGTAAATATAGTAATAAGATTTTTCACTCCATATACCATAACATTGGTTTGTTCAGGAGGAAAATCATTGCATTGTCCATTACATTGATCAACACGGTTCCTTCGGGTTCCAGCCATCGTCTAAAACCCAAAGAGAATAGTGTGAGAGGCAAAAATCATTCTAGGAAAACAACATAATAAAGGGAGAGTACCTTCAATATATAACATCTTAGGTTTAATTCTAATATCATTACCATAATTCTAGGACTATAACCTATACTTATACTTAACCTTATGGACATCCCTAGACATACCTTAGAAATATCTCTAGGGATTTCACTAAAGTTTTCACATCCTAGTTTCAAAAGGTTAACTAAACCTTCCCTCTGATACCAAATATAGAGACCCAAATCTTGACGTACAAATACATTACATTAGTTTTGAAGAATACTTAATATATGACAAAAATATACGCCCAAATACCGTATTAGTTAAGTGTCTTTGAAAAATCGGAACATAATCTTCTAATCATGGTGAAAGATCTTCAACATCTCCCATAAAGAGCTTCCCCTTTGGTTTTCTTACCTAAAACCTTTCTTTATATCCTAGGGGAAAGAAAACATAAAAAGGGCGAGCTCAAATGCTCATTAAGGGTAAACATGGAGAACATAAAACAATCCCTAAACATTTGAACGTAAGAACATGAACATAAAACATGAAAATCACGAGTAATGACATAAATCATGGAAGTGCATAAGGCATAGATCATAAAGGAACATTAATCCTGATAAAATAGCATGGGAATAAAACATGTAATTGTGGGAACCATTAATCACATGTTATTATTTCTATAGTATCCAAGACATTGCTACCAATACCATCATAGTGGACAATGTCCATTATTGAACTGGGTTTACTTGCTGTTCCAGCCCTGTATTATTGAACCAGATTCACTTGCCGTTCCAGCCATGTCTATGTAATGAGATATAAATCTTTACCCAATTAATTGGAGGTAGATATAGGTCCCATCCATCTCATATTGAAATCATTCTTACGTGTTCCACAAAACAATCATAAATCATTCATCATAACCCAAAGAATAAAACGGGTTTCATAAACATCATCCCATCGTGACATAATCCATTTAAAACAAATGGATATCATTTCATCATAATAAAAATAAAACTATTTAAATAATAGAGACATTATACTTTAAACATACACATGATAAAAAATTTCATCTTAGATGGAAAATAGTTTTGATAAAACACTTGAAATGAATTTTTGAGAAAAATTTTCTTTTCTTCTTCAAAATCATTTTATTTTCACAAAATGCCACACAATTTTAAAAGAAAAGGATTTTATTTAAAATAATCATTAAATCTTTAAGAGTAATATTAATTAAGAAAAGGAATTATGAAACTATAAAAATCCATTTATTCCGTATAAGTTAAAAAAACATTCTCCTCGTACTTTTAACAGAAAAGTAAAAAAGTACCACGTATGGTAAACAAAACAAAGATTCCTTCTATAACAAAAAGTAAAAGTCAAAAGGGTTAAAAATGACTTTAAACATACATGTAAGAATATTAAATACTTTATTAAAACATTTTTATGGACATGGATGAAAAATATAACCCTAGTAAATACTTATGTATAAGCAATCTCAGATAAAAATGAGATTGCAAAATTATCCCTTACCTTAGGTCCAATTTCTTCCGTACGTGTCCGAAAATCCTTTATAGTGGGTTTAAACATATTATTATATGGTAATAGAACCATAATAATATTTATGATATCATATATGATTCACTTGGGACTTTATATTACCAGTTCTTTTGTCAATCCCACGTTAAAGCAGCATTTTGGGTAAAATCATTTCATTTATCATACGTGTTTAGACATGTTGTTCTTGATATTATTACTTATATCATGATTTAATTAATTCCATAATGTAAAACATGATTTATATATAATATATTTTCAGGATATATATATATGATATATCAATAAATGGAATTAAATACACCGTTTATGGAGACGGTTGGTCATACGTACGCATGAACACTGTTTTTGTTTCCTTATTGAATTGAATGGAATTAAGTAAATGAAACATATATGTAAATAAATACAGTATCATTATTATTCCATATCTTTCATTATTATTTATTATATATACTTTATAATCATACTTGAATGGTTAATCATGGAGAATGAATCTCATCACATCGTGGAGACGGTAATCTGTACGTACGCACGAGCGATGATATCATTCCCATAATTATTGAATGGAATTTGAGTGGATGATATAATTTTTTAGAATATGTATGATTTTATAATAATAATATATAGTTATTATTTCTACCATTATACCCATCCAATTAAGGTGGTGTTGGAAAACAGATTACAGCACGACGTGGAGATGGTATTCCGTACGTACGCACGCACGGTGATTTCATTTTCCATAGGATGGATAGAAGGTGAAATAGGGTTGTTTCATATTTATAATAACATATTAGTATATTAGTGATACTGATATTATTAATTTATAATGAAACAAATAAATAAGAGGAAGTAGAAGAAGAAATAAATTTGAAAGAATCGGTAAAGGATATTACCTCTTCTTCGACGCGCCTCTTCTAAACCTCCTCTTAGGGAACTAAAGTTGGTATTTGAAGAAGAAAAATACCTATAGTATGTTGATAGGGAAGTGGAGAAGAGAAGTGGTAATGGTTTAGACAGTATTTAAGGCTAAAAATGTTGTGAGGAGGAGAGGGAGGAGGTGCCCTTTTATAAGAGAGGAGAGGGGCACTTTTGGAAACCTCTAAAATATTAATTTATAATAAATTAAAACCCCACCTAAAAACCTAAAAAAATGACTCAATTCGAAGATGAGATGAGGTAGGGTTGTAATATAATCAACCAATAAAATTTAGACATTTTGGGAATTTATTTTAAACCTTATCAACTTGATTTATCCTTATTTAATCTATTTAATTTTATTTGTGGTAATAATATTCTAAATTTAAAATTGTTATAAATAATTACATATGTGCTGTGAATTGTTCATAATTGGATAATTTATGAAATTATAGACCATATAAATTTCAATTTATAATTTTTAAATAATTTTGTGATTTTTTAACAATTTAATAATATGTTATTTTTATAAAATAACAATAGTGTCAATTTTGACACTATTCAATTATTTGAATTTAAATAAAATCCACACAGAGGATATATTCGAACAAAAATATTTAATAGATTCCTAACATGTAATATTCATCTATAAATTTTTTTGATAACATTAATTAGTTCATATAATATTTATTTTAATATTTTTAAAACCATTTATTTGATATTTCAATCAATAAAATAATTTCTACATCACTATTATGTCATCATTAATGATAATTATTTAATCCATAAAGATTATAAATAAATTCTCATGATGTATATAATTATATTATATTTTTGGATAATATTTATATTCTAGGTTTTATGAAGTTTATCACTAAATTAAAATTATTACACTTATAAGATATAAGAGAGTGACATGTTGTCACTTTCTTTGGTTTTAATAAAAATTACATCATTTTCATGATCAAAAGTCCATGAAATGAATATATTCTGACCCTTAGGTGATATGGGTCTACTTTTATTCATCCAATAGAATTTTGGAAGGTGTTAGGGTAATTTTATAATCTTATTTTTACCCTCAATTACCCGATTTACCTTTAACTATAGTAAATAAAAATTACCGTAGTTACTATTCATAATGTCTTAAAATAAAAAGTAGCCTATTCACATAATTTGGACCTAATTATTAAAAATATGGAATCCATTTTTCAAAATTGAAAACACAGAAGTTGCAGTAATTAATTTAAAATTAATCCCGTTGTTAAGAAAACATGTTTTAAAAATTAAAACGTTGCAAAAGATTGAAATGTTTTTACCTATGAATTCAGTGTAAAATTAATGATAATGAATTAAATTATATTAAATGGTAAAAATATATTCTATTTAAACTTTAAAAACATTAAATACTATAATTTTACCATATAATTTATCTCGATGAAAAAATTTGTTTTTAATTAAAATTTAGCGTATTTTTACTATTCATCAAAATATGAAGGTTATCAGAATAATGTCAACAATTTATCCAAAGTAATTTTTTATATCATGATTTTAATTAATAAGTTTATTTTTTCTAATTGAACTTATAAACATGTAGAAAACTACATTTAATGTGGGTGCTCCATCAAAAGGTGGCAAAACTTCATTTTTTGAAAAATAATTATTTTATCCGAAAAATTGATTTTGTTGTCATAGCTCCTTCTAGAAAATGTGTAAGATGAGTTATAATTTTATAAAATTCAAAATGATATTAATACTATTCATAAAGGCTAGTTCATAATAATATTATAACAATATATTGTTGTTTAGTGAAACATGGTATTGCGTACAACACATGCTGTTGAGGAAGGTCGCTCTTGCATGTAATGCAAGCCAAATCAGGGTTGCGTGTAGGGAAATCTTCCTTTGGTGTTGCGTATAACATACTAAAAATATAGTTTAGTTATCAATTGATCAAAATCTATACTTAGTGTTGTGTAAAATGAATTTTATTCGAAAGAACTTGAAATTGTGTGCATCAGAGGCAAAGTGTTGCGTATACTACAAGATAATATGGTATTGTATATAGAAAAATATAATCTTGATGAATCGAACAACAAAATACATCAAAGAAGTTAAAAAAAAT
The DNA here is from genome assembly GCA_963277665.1 of Viscum album. Classification (NCBI taxonomy): domain Eukaryota; kingdom Viridiplantae; phylum Streptophyta; class Magnoliopsida; order Santalales; family Viscaceae; genus Viscum; species Viscum album. The sequence continues at coordinate 1,252,758,639 of OY728120.1, read as the reverse complement.
AATTCTCATAAAATCTTGGGGTGTTACAGAGATGCTTTATGTCCATCCCATAGGTTACCTAAATCGGAAGGGACTTTTGATAAACAAATGGTAGAGGAATCTATATTTGATATTCTCAAAGATAAAAGAATGATTAATCATATTTCAGATGATAAACGATTAATAACCCTCTGGATGAATGATTTTTTATTACCGAGAAAAGGTGATAAGGAAACCGTAAAATTTTATGATGTTTATGTCCTCGACTATTTAGTCAATATGAGGAAATTCAATCTCATGGGATTTATCTTTTTGAATATAAATAAATTGAAGTCCATAACAATCAAATCTCAATTGATTATGTTTCCCTAAATCTTGAGAAAATTTATTTATGAATGTTTGAAGTTGTACATTGTGGAAATTAAGTCAGAGATGAAATGTTTCAAAGTACCACTAATTAGTGTAGATAAGATTAGGAGGTTGAAGTTATGATTCAATTTAGAATCAAAGAAATTTTAAAAATATCCTGAAGCTGAAAAGAAAAAAGGAAATAGCTGGAGTGAGTCAGAAAGACACAAAACAATCTAAATAGATTGTTTCTAAAAATAAGAACGATGATTCTGAACCACCCATGAAATCAAAGAAGAAAAAAGTAGTACCTGGTGAGGTTGCAGCTGAATGGAGAAATAAAAATATAGAAAGGAAGGAGGGTGAACCTTTATTCAAACATGATCCTACTGAGGCCATGGAAGAAAAGATTCATACCCATGAAACTCTCAAATAAATAGAAAACAAAAAACAGATGAAGAAGATAAAGTCTCAATACATTAATATCGACAGTATTTTAAAAATTTGTGGGAAAGCTATTTCTGATATTGTTTTAAAAGAAATAAAAAATCTTCCAACTATTTAAGAAAAAGGAAAAAATAGTTGGATAAGGATCAACTCCTCAAACTTTCATTCAAGAAATCGAAGAAAAAGAAGCTGAAGATAGTGAACTAAGGGAATTTCATGAATATGTTGATAAATAGAAAGAGAAATATGAAATCCAAGAAGAAGAAGAAGAATAAGAGGAGGAGGAGGAGGATGTAGAAAATAAAATTATAGCTAACTTTGTGGGTAATAAAAACTCTCCTGAAAAGAAAACCCCCCTAAAATCCTTAGAATAGGCATCTTTCAAATTTCTATCACAAGATCTTCAGCCTTTAAAATAAGTTTCTCAGAAGACAATAACCAAGAAAGTAATTAAAATCCCAGATTAAGAATAAGAATAGGTAGAATCCAACAAAAATCAAAATCAACAATTTGAGAATGTCACTATTGGAACCCATTATGGGGAACTTCCAAATTTCAATGAAGATACAGATTCTGAAAAAACAATTACAATCAAAGGGGTGCAATACATCGATAAATCAGTGAATTGATTGGAAAATATCATTTTGTGTTTTCCAAAAATTGAATCAAAGATAGACATTGTTTCAAATATCCATAATAAAAAGTATATTCTGTTAGGATTTTGATGGATAGATTTATGAAACTCGAAGATGATTTTAATTTTTTTAAAGAATGGGATCTCAAATATAGCATGGATTGTAATAAATTTTTTAAGTATTCATATATCATTGATGACGATGTAAAACTTTATGAGGACAAGATTGAGGAAATAAAGAATCTTTTAAATGGTCTTAATTCAGGTTACAAAAGGTTAGTCAGTGATATGAATGAGAAAGTTAAGGCATTTCAAGGACCCAATTATTTAAAAGAAATTCAATATGAAGAGTTTGATAATCTAAAGAGTAAAATATCAGATGTAAAAATGAAAACTTTTTGTTGAAAAAAAGAGTTCAAATCCTTGAGAAGGTCTTCAGAATCCAAATAGAATCTTTTAATTTTCTACAAGAATAGTTCAAGGAACAAGAATAGATTAATCATCTCTAAGAAGAAACAATTCAAAATCAAGACAAGTTCTATAAAGAATAAAAATAAATGTTTCGTGCTAAAAAAGCATCTCTTAAAAAGTTGATGGAAGATAGAAAATAATTCAAAAATATGAAGTTATCTATTTTCAATATCATAGAGAAGGAAAAGGAGAAGAAATGTTTTTTTAAATCTTGTTGTATTTTTTTATCAAATCAAGTGCATGCTCTATTTTATCTTATTTTGTATGTCTTTTTCTCCAAAACTTTATAGGTTTATCTATATTTTTTCCCTTTTTGAAAATTAAAAAGGGGTATAATGTTTTACACTTGGAATAATATTTTCAAAAAAGGAAGAATATTATATTATGGTGAAGAATCCTTAGAAAAAGGTGAGTAAAATCTTACAAAAAAGAGAGTATGAGCCTTAGGGATAATTTTATCCTAAGGAGGAATTAGTCATATTCACCATTATTCATAGAAGAGTTATAAAACTCAGGGGAAGATATGTTTTTTTATCCTTATCTTTATGTTTTTTGATTTACAAAAAGAGGGAGATTGTTGAGTAAAATGTTTTGTTTTGACTTCTCCATTCATTTTGTTTTGGAAATAGAAAAATCTTTCTAAATACATTACATATTTATTCACATCAAATACAATCTGTATTATATTCAATCATAACCGCATGTATTATTTTCAATTGTAACAACATGAAATGTATTCAATCATAACTTCATGTATTGTTTTCAATCATAACTGCACATTTTGTTTACAATCGTAATTATATTCTGATGAAATTCATAATTGCATATTTATTGTAACTACATATATTATTATAATCATTTTCATTTTTTTAATCATAATAGGTTTACAATCATAAATGCATGAAACGTTTTCAATCATAACTAGTGTATAATTGTAATTGTAAAACATGATATCAATCGTAATTTCATGTCATAGTTTCAATTGTAACCACCTATTCTTTTATTTATGAAATTCATAAGTCTTAAAATGTATTGTTTATAGGAAATATTAATTTTTATAAAAGGAAATCCTTTAAATCAAAATCATTTTGTGCAGTATGTTATGTATTTCAGTTAAAACAATGTCATACATTCTGTTATATATTTCAATTAAAATCATGTAGTAAAATCTATTTTGTATTTCAATTTAAATGATGTCATGTAATCTTTTATGTATTTTAATTAAAATGATTTCATGTATTCTATTTTTATATGACCATTTAAGTTCCAGGTTTCCAAGTCCCTATGAATTTTCAGAAAAAATATGATCATTGGAGAATGAATATGACCGTTGGGATGATGGCTATAAATACCAAGTCATTCGACTAAGATCACAACTACTTTCTGAAAATCTCGAGATACTCTGTGGGAGATCTATCAAAATCATTACCTTGTACAAAATCTCTGAAGAATACAAGTCATGAATATATTGTTCCATGAACTTGTATCTTAGAGGTGTTTTTATTTTCTTTGTGTAGTACCAATATTTTGCAGATCGAGGGCTTCTGAGGCTAGGAAAACATAGGTGAAAATTACTTACTTAATCAAGGGATTTCAGGGATAGGTAGAAAGACTGAATCCAATCTTCAAATCAATGGATTAACCTGGTGTGGGTATGATAGACTTTCTTGAAAGTATAAATCAAAGGACCTCTATAATAGTTTTAAGGATACCCTTCTCTTTGGTTTAAAATAATTGCATTCTTTACATTTCCACTATAATTGTAATAGAAAGATAAATCTTTTAGTTTTTCTTTCTATTCAAATTTCATATAATTTTAATTGTTTCAATTACAATACATACATTTCACATTTTATTAGTGCTTACGATTCTATACACTATATGGTATAATAGTCTATTGTTGTAATACTTTGATTATCATAACCATTGTGATTACGATAATTTATTCGCTTACTATGATCATCGTATTCATATAAAATATGATTTTTCTTTAATACAACATGTGGTATACTTATCATAATTAATATAATTATGATACTTATTGTAACCAAACCATTTATTATTATCCTTTTCATCGGTACCAATGCCCTTTCCGATTCATAGTTTTATCACATTTAGAGGTATTATGAATTGGATTAGTCTAAACTCTTTTAAATTAAGATTGTTTGAGTTTTGATAATGAAAATTTTTAAAACAAAAAATTCACCCCCCTATTGTATTGTTCCATCTACAAAAATATGTATATCCAACATTAGTTTTCTTGGTATGTTAAAATTTTATCAATTATTCTACAGTAATTCTGATTTATTATGTGTAGTTTTAATTTTTGTTTACTTTTTCGTTACAGTTGATGATAGGATGTGGACGATTTGAGTTGATCAGATGATGTGGAGGTAGAGAAGTGCAGTGGAGGTCATGACATGGATGTATATTGGGACTTGGTTGTTGTTGCACATATTGTATATGTATATTTATAGATGTATGAGTTTACTTAGATTGAGGTTATGATTACTAGATGTTTGTATATGACAGTGGATGTTTGATGGATTTGTCATATATTTATGTTTTAGTTTATTATATTTCATTTTTTTTTTATATTTATAGTTATTTAATAATTTTTTTAAAAAAAGAAATATGATTTAGCGGCGGTTTTATGTAACCCCTACTATATACATTAAGTAAAAAACTTTTATTGGTGGTTACATGTTACCACCGCTAAAAGAAACCACTGCTAATATGTTTCATGGTGGTTTATTTTATTTAATTTATATTTCCACAAGATATTTTTTTAAAATAAAAAACCACTTCTAAATAAACAGATAATCGCCACTAAATTCTCAAAAAATGATACTTAACAAAAACACCGTGAAATAATAAAAACCACCACTAAATGACTAGAGACCATGAAATACATGATGATTATTATAACCACCACTAAAACTAAAGGTTTAAGTTTAAACCGCTGTAAGATCACGAAAAAATGGCCGCTAATTACCCTTTTTTTATTGTGAGTGTAATGGTTGGAATTGATGTTATTAACTTCAACTCTTTTTTCCTACACCATGTTTTGACTTAGTTGGGTTAGAGGTTTTTTATGGTTATTTACTAAGTATATAGTTCACCCAATGAAAATACATTGAAAATAAACCTATAGGAGAAATATTTTTTTGATCTTGAGTGACCGGTGAAACCTATAGTCATTTATAAAGAAATTATACAAAAGGAGAAGATAGTTTGTGGGCCTAAAATACGGACAAGACAAGTTAAATATGCATAGAAGTTATATATAATAGGGGGAGCATAGTCTCTCTTTATCATATGAAAGGAATATATTGATGAATGAGGAAATTTTGAAATTCCCACATGAACATCATTGATAAATGGGAAATAGATCAATGATATAGTTCATGGTCTCAGTGATATCAAAAGACTGAAGCTTGTTTTATTTGGAATTAAAATGATAAGGGAGAACAATGATGGTACTGAATGTGAAACCCTTGTCTACCAAGGTAAAGTTCTGATAAATATTCAATATTAGATACATGTGGTATAGGGTATACTTCAGATTTCATGTCATGGGGTAGGAAGAATCACGAATCAATGAATTTTCTCTACCCTCAAATGGGGAGTAGAAGGTAGGGATTTAAGAAGTATATTGAAGAGCAAAAAATCTTTGGTTCCATGATAGTGTTGGTAACAAATACAAATGGTGAGTTTGTTGGAATCATATTATAATTCTTAAAACTATGTTAGATTCATTAACTATGTCGGATTCATTGAAATATTTTAAATAGAGAGGTGGGGTATTTTGTATTTTTTGTTAACCATGTAAACAGTTGTGTGAAGCATTGAAAACCTTAACATGGATAGGTGGAGTATGTTGTATTTTTTTAACCATGGCTACAGTTGTCTGAATCATTGGATTTCTCAATAAAGGTAATGATAACATCCAATACAAGAATTAGTGATATTGTGTTGTTATAATGAAAATGAATATTGAATAAAAACTAGTGAAATATTGGAATTACTATCATGACTATCCTATATAGAAGTTGGTTGAAGTTTTCTGAAAGATATTTTGGGTGTATTCAATAGTAATTATTAGACTGTGTTGTGATTCATGACTTGCTTCTAACAAAAATCCCATCACCAATAACATATTAAGACTTTCCCAAGAAAGATGATAATAAAGAGAGAGTTTCATCATAAAAAGTTTGCAATGAATTTATAGGATCATAAATAGAGTGATATATTAATGAAGTAATGATTCTAAAAGTTTTTGAGTGATTTTGGGAAGTTTTTATAGGAAAATTAAGCACCAAAATCATTTTCATGTAAAGGAAAATAGGGGCTCATGGAAGTATAGAGTTTCATGAATTTAGGAAGTTTACAAAGAAAATAATATATAAGGAATTATTTTCATGAAATATGATGTAGGGTCTGACACACGTGTGTATTTTCATGAAGGTAGTGTCATGAAATCACTAAATTTTAAATCAAATGAAGAATTTTCGCATAAAGATATAGTTGTGTTTTGTTAATGAAAATAATTCAATCCAAAAAGGTATAATTATGTGAATTTTTTTTTCATGAATGAATAAAGTATTTGGGACTTATGAAAATTGAATTTATAGGAACATAATAGTTTCATGATGTGTGAAGGATTGGAATTTCCATAAAAATACCCATGTTTTGAAAGAACAAAAAGGATATATTTTTTTGCAGAAGAATATTATTGAGAGAGAAAAAACTCTCATTTCACTAAAATAAAGTTATATGAAATGAGTTAAGTGAATCATTGTGTTCCATGGGTGACTTGTGAGAACTATTAAGTTCCAAGAAATAAATTTTCATGTGAAATTTTGGCTTATGAAAAAGAAAATTTTACCTAAACAAATTAACTTGGAGAAGGATCATTCATAGGGAATTACAAGGTCATACATACCTGAATAAGAAGTTGTGTAAAAGTAAGTATTTAACATTCACAATAAGTGAAAAATAAAATAAGTGAGTTTTAATTCATTAAATATCATTCCAATGGAATAATTTATTCCTTTTAATACTCATCGGAGATCATCAAGGAAAGTGAAGCAAATTCCATGAGTAATTTCACCACTAGTCTATGAAAGATCAGTATAAAGATCAAAGACCACCTACCAATAATCAATGAACAAAAAAGTGAAATGAATATTGTATTGGTCTATGTTCCAAATTGATTTTCCTCATAGACTATTGAGAAAAAGTATAGGAAAATAGACTAACCCTTGGGAGGTAGTGATTCATCCCTAAATCTTTTCAGGGGAGTAACCTTAGGCAATGGAGTGACCTAACCCAAACCCACTAACAAGAAGGATATTTAGTAGATTCTGGTATATTAGTATGTTATGATGTATTCTCCTTTGATTATCTTAATGTGAGTGAACAAAGTAAAATTATTGTATCTTTTGTACTAGATTTATATTTTCTATAGGATGAAAATTGGTGTGTATGGTTCAGGAGATCATCAATATAAATAGATTAATGCTAAGATAAAAGATTCACAAATTTAATCATTATTGAAGGATGAACCTAAGAGAGACCCTTCAAATAGTAAGGTTACAATCATTTAGTGTAGTGAGAGTTTGGGGTTTAAGTAGGTAAATTGGAATGAGATACATGCCCTGATTCACCCCTTATAGAGAACCTCTCACTAAAGACCATTGTAGGATTGACATCATTTAAATTGGTTAGTATAATTTAAATAATGATAAAATGATAAGATAATGTGTATGATATTGAAATGTTCTATATCTCGTGGTTATACTCGATATCTTGGAAAAAGAGATTATATGAGTATGTATACAATGTATGGAGATACATCTATTGGATGTTCACTAAAATATACATGCATGACATGCATTCACAAAAGAACATGATACATGAGATATAATATATTGAATATTATATATGGTTTACATTAGTATGTTAATACGATGCATATATTATTTCATGGATGCGATGCATGAAATATAAATATTATATTTATTTATTTATTATGCATTTAATGAATAAGAATAATATATATATTTATATATATATATTTGACATATATATTTATTATTATTTCTCCAAACTGGTTTCATCAGTTACAATGCATCTATGAGTGTATTAATGGATTTTATTTAATTCATTGAAACCGTTAAATGAATTATCCCCAACATTATAAAACACATTTGATGTGAGGATCCTCAGTCTTCCGATAAAAAATGGGCTGAGGTCCCATTATATTGGGAGTGGTGGATATTTCAAGATCTCTTCCTCATGCACTATTGTTTAACATTTCACAGATAAAGGAACTAACACCCTATCATCATTCTGGTATCCTCATGATATGATTAGGGATCCAAGTTTAAAGTGTATTCTCTTGGAGGTAGGGTTCTTATGTTCACTACTCCTAGTGATCTTCTACAAAAACTTATTCACTAAAGAATATGGAAACCACTAATTTTAATGAATTCTAGGTACTCTATTTTTATAGTATAATTTCATGTGTTGTTCTTTAAGATAGGTCTCCTGTGGTTTTGGGTTGTCATCCATTTTTTATAATCATTTGATGTTCATAAAAAACCCATAAATGGTATCAATGTGAGTTTCTTCAAGTCCATAAGGTGTTTGATTCATTAGTTTATAAAGAAAAATATAATACAAAATTTTGGTAAAATAAGAAATTTGTTACAAATCCTTACATGAATTGCATTAAGGTAAATATGATTTTCCCATACGTAGGTCAGATATGTAAAGGTAGTATCCTTACACAAATGTTTTGGGTAAGGGTAACCTCTATGGTATCTTTACCCAAATGTGTTTCATAAAGGTAATAACCATATGCAGTAGTTATATATAAAGGTAAATTCAATTTTCCCTTATGTGATACCCTTATGAATATAGTCTATATAAGGGTAACTTTGGTTTTACCTTTACAAAAATGAGTTACAAAAATTTTGTTGCCTTATGTTAAAGTTCATCATGTTGTGTGAAGTTATTTATGACTTTACCCTTATGAAATACCCTGACACAGATGGTCTATGTAAGGGTAACCTAATTGATTACCTTTATGAAAGTGTGTTTTGTAATGCTAGTGACCTTATGAAAGGATCTTATGTAAGTTTAATCATGAAGTTTACCCTTTTGCGTATGGGTAATAAATCGGTGTAAAGTTCCCTAGTGTTTTCCTTTACATTGTGTGAAAAATACTAAATACTGTGATGCAAAGGTTCTATGTAAAGGTAATATATTTATGCAAAGGATTTGTGTAAAGTTAATCAAGGTATTTCCTTTCCATAGTGGTATTGAGATTTAGAAAGGTAAATGTTATCTTTACATAGGCTATTAAAAACATCAATTACCCTTACTCATAGTGTCTATGTAAGGATAAAAAGGGCACACCCTTAAGTAGAGTAGGGGTGTTTCATAAGGGTAAGAAGAAAATTGTTATAAAATTATTTTTAACATATTTAATAATTTTTATTGTTATAATTTGTTTATAAAACATATTGAAATATGTTTTGTGAAAATTTAATTTATAAGGATTATATAAATTAATTAAATAATTATAATTTTTTTATAATTAACAAAATATATGTTTATGAAAATTTTTCCCAAATATTAAAGGTTAATATTTTAATATACCTTTTGAAAAATTAAATTACATAACTTATGATACATAAATAAGTGGTTTATTTAGAAATCATAAGAGGTTATTTATAAAGTGTTTATAAATTATAATATATATATATATATATATGATATTTATATTATATAAAATGTTTATATAATATATAATGAATTGTATAATGTTTATAATTAATAAAATAACTTATAATTTTATTTTAACATAAAATATGAATGGGTTCACATTGACATTAATACAAAAAATTTATATTCTTTCTAAATTTTAAAATATTTATAATTAGAATTTATTTTTCAATATTTCATAAAAGTCTCGTGTTTTGGAAAATAAATAAATTTTCTATTTATTTTTAAGATTTCCCTTAAATTAATGTTTAGTAAATTATTTAGGAAAAATGAATAGTTTTTATGCCCACTTATATAATAAATTTATTCTAGGATAGATCATTTCATATCATTCTAGATATGGTATTATAAAATTTAGTTTTCATCTAGCTTAACCTCAGTTTTTAATTTTAGTTATGACGCTGAGATTGGTTTTCAGGCATAGTTTATGCTTATTAGGTGTTATAGTTTTTTGTAAATTTGGTTTTCTCTTAAGTAAATTCTCCACAGGTAAAGGAAATTGGGGTCGGACCACCTACTTTTCTAGAGGCTTTCCTTGGATAAGAACATGAATGAGGTTTTCTATCTATTTCTCAGTGCTTACTCATGTGGATTTTGTCAATATCATATAAATTTATGCCATTTTCATGAAGCATTCATGTACCTTATGAATATGATGAATTTGGATATATATAAATATGTTTGACATATTTATTTGGGTGATTAATATAAAATTTTGGGTTTTTTAAAGAGTAAAACAATAATGTGGTGTAAACACATTAATTTTGTGGTTGGAATAAGGATTTCCAAAACAAAATAGTAAGAAGCTTGCATACAAAAATGGAAATAAAAAATTAAAATTTAATTATTACATATGATGTAATAGTTATGAATTAGTATCTATATGATTTATATTAAATTTATGAGACTAAAAACCCAAAAAATACTAAGTGTGAGATTATTTATAAATTCTAACTTGTAAATAGCTAGATCATTAAACCAAGTAGGTTATACCTTAATAGGTTTCCCCTAAATTATCTCATGTAATTTAATATATTGGTGAAACTGGATCATCCTTGGGTTGGTTCTACCTTCAAAGAGTTCCCCTAGTTTCTTTGTTAATCTATTTCGGACATTTTATTTAGATTACACTTAGCTTGGAAACTCGTGGGAAGGATTCTAGAGTAATATAGTTGAGTGAATCCATATGATGGATTTTGATAAAGTGTTGTCCACTGAACTATCCAAGATTAGAAACTACAATGATTGGGATGATTCCCTACCTAAATAACTATGTTATGAAATGAATTCCCTATAAGATTCATTTCTTAGTGAAATATAGATATTTTATCACTAAATGGGTATAATATATTGGGTTATCGTAATGTCTATTTTTTCTACTGTCTTTACTTGCACTTTTTCTTCAATAAATTTGCGGGATCAGGCTTTCGCCTGGTTCAGACTTTCCTGGGTATATTGGGTTATCTTTTTTAGTGGGAGTGCTTTAATTTAAAAGCCATAATGAAAAGATATAATACATGATACTCTCCTACCTATATTTATTTATTATATATTATGCAATACTTCACAATAATCATATTGAGATCATTAATATGTTTTAATTATAAAAAAAGTTAAATATTGGTATATAATATTGAGAAGTGTTCTCAAGGAGAATCATTCAGAGTAACCAAACATGAATATTATAGAAATAAATTTCTCTAACTCTGACTCATGGGTATTAGATACTAGGTGTGCATCACAAATTTGTGCCGACAGATATAGACATAGAGATATGAGGGAATTAATAAAGGGTTAAGTATACCTTCATATTGGAAATGGATCAAAATTTTTTTGCATTAGAGTTTGAAACTTATGATCTGATTTTACTTAGTGGATTGATCCTAGAATATAAAAGTTGTTATCATGTTCCCACTATAAATAAAAGTTTCATTTCTATTTTTTTTGTACAAGATGGAATTTTCATTAATTATAAATAATAATAGTTTTTCTATATATAAGAATGAAATGTTTTATTTCATTAAGAATATAATGAATAGTTTATATATGCTTGATATGGATAATCCTATTTATAACATTCAAAATGAGAAGTTCATAATTGATTACAATCCTACCAACCTTTGGCATTGTCACCTTTTACATATAATTGAGATATATATTCAATGACTCCATAGGTATGGATTGTTGGAAACATTTAATTATAAATCATTTGATAGAGGAGAATCTTGTTTATTGAAAAAAATGAAAAGGTTTCCTTTTGGTAGAAAATGTGAGAGAGATAGTGGACTATTTGATCTTATACATAGTGATGTACGTGGACCAATTACTACTCAAGAAAATGATTCTTTTAGGTACTTATTTAATTTTACCGATGAATTTAGTGTTGGATATGAATCTACAGATTATACATAAGAGGGGGGGTGAATTGTGTCGTTTGTAATTTTTTCAATAACTCTTCTCTTGAACGAGTTCTGTCCTATATACTTTATCATATTTTATCATGCAGCGGAAAAAGAATAAAATTAAGAACACAAAGATGTATAGTGGTTCGGGGAACAGAAATCCCCTAGTCCACTCCACCAACGCTCTACTCCACGAGCTTGGTGATTTTCACTATCTGGTCCTCTTTTCCACAGACCGATTCACAACTGAGTACAGGCAGTTGACACCTTTACAATCCAAGGCAATAAAAAGCCTTCTGGTTCAAACACGAACCTACACAGCTTATAATGAGAAGCTAGTTACTCAAGAATTAAAATAATTCCAGAAGGAAATTTCCAGTTGATCTTCACAATTTCAACAGAATGCAATTGACAACAGATGGATCGAAGTCTCTAGAAATATTGATCTTCAAGATGAATCAATTCTGAGATGATCCAGTTGTAGTAGATATAGAGATATAGTTCACAACCTCATCAGTAGTAGATCCACAGTAGATATTCGATGTAGAACAGCGAATCTTCTATCGAGTTCCTTCTTCTTGAACAAACATAGCTTTTACTCTCCTGTTGAATTAGCAGATTAATCGTGAATAGTTGCAATCTCTGTTTTCTGTCTTTTTCAATAATAGATCGATTACATTCCCTTGTTCCTGGTGCTTCAGAGAGAACATATACAATAAAACATATCTCCTGCATATTTAGATCCATAAAAGTCGCCTTCTAATTCGCGATATTCAAAAATTTTAATTTACAGAGAAGTCATAACTTCCCTTAAGACTCGGCATAAAAAGATCCTTTTAATTCGATCTTAAATCCATTAATAAAACGGCTTTGAATCTGTCAAAGTCGTAATTTAAAAACGACTTTAAATCCGGCTTGAAATCCGCCCAGAAATCAACTTACTGATCATTGTACATAAATACCGTCTACCAAAAGTTTCGACGCCAAACGTAAGGTTGATGATGTGGCCTCCAAACATAGGGTTAATAACATAGTCTTAAAATGTAAGGTTAACAACGTAAGGTTGATCACAAACGTAGGGTTGATCATCCATACTTTTTCTTCAACATTCAAATGTTCGGTAAAAGATCCATACTTTTAATTGATCCATACTTTTCCAAGGACGTATGGTTGTTTAAAAAAGTAAGGTTGATGAACCATAATTTTGAGAAACAAACGTAACCTTTAGAATTTATGTACGGTTCTCCTTCCATACTTTGTTGATAACAAAAACGTAGGGTTCCTTCCTAACGTAAGGTTCTTCTACCATAATTTTCTGAAAACGTATGGTTGTTTAACCATACTTTTCTCTTATTTCAAAAAGTATACATACTTTTCATCCTTACACTACGTTTATCCACATAGGGTATGAACAGTGATTCCAGAACGTGCTAAAACAGATTCCGTGCTATATTCATCTATGTAAGATGTGAACAGTGTTTCCAGAACACGCTAAAACAGATTCCGCGCTAAGTAATAAATTCTCGTTATTTCAAGAGTAAAATAAATTAATAAAATCCTGAAAAATACTAAATAAAATCATTAGAAAATAACTAAGGGTATTTGTGAGCATCAAAATTATCATAAAGAGATAGAGTATTATTTTCAATAATCTCCCCCTTTAAATAACATTAATACGTATTGTTGAAAATAATAATTTGCTCAACAATATCCCCCTTTTTTATGATTACAAAACCCATAAAATAATTAAAATTAGTTAGACAAAATTAACTTTCAAAATTCATTATAAAGTTTTAAATAAAAAAACTTCTCCACCAAAAAGATAATTATAAATCCAAATGACTCATTTAATTTTCTCCCTCAATAAAATAAATTTCTCCCCCTAAATAAAATGGTTTTTATTTTGTGTTTATCCAAATTCTCCCCCTTTTTTTGATATCAAAAAGAATGAAAAATCATGGATTTTAACACGTTTAATATTGCACTGAACTGTTAGTAAATGCTATTACGAACTATTTATCAATAATTAAATCTGGAGTACTGGCATATTAAAAATAAAGTTAGTAAAACAAATAAGGAAAGAGACAAATAAAATGAAGAAAATTTTCATTCAAAAACAGTAGTATATACATGACAATGATATACACAGGAATCAAGGTTTGGGTAAGATAGGCAACATGGTCTATCTCCTCTGTATTGCAGTCTTGATTTCTGTAAACTGTTCCTAAAGTCTCTTCATCATCCCATCTCCAAACTTGATAATGAGCTCTCTGTTCTCTTGAGTCATATGAATATCCTCAATTAAATTGACTCTGAAAAACTCATGCATCCTTTCCTCTTTTTCAACAAATACTGACAGCTTCTCCGATAACTGATCTAACAGAATTCTGATCGATGGCTCACTAGATTTCAGTTGATCCACTAAGAAATTCTGATTGTCTAGCAACACTAAAAAAGGAGAACTATTACATTGAAGATCTTGTATCCTGTCATTCATATTTCTCAACGCAGCTATGATAGCCTAAAACCTTCTGATTAAATCAGGTGAAGTACCTGATATACTAACAGCATTATTTTCAACTGATGCAAATTGGTTTTCGATAAACAACTTCAGATCTGATAAATCTGACTTCATAACCATTTCAGATTTTAATTGTGCACCAATAGTCAGCATATCCTCTTTAAAAATTTCAACTTCTTGCCTTGAAACTGTACACTCCTTCAGCTTTTGAAACTTCAAATGTTTTAAGTCTAAGGAATTTCTTAGAGAAGCATTCTCATATTCCAACTGAGATACTTTTCTATACAGTTCTTTAACTTCTTCTTTCCTTAAATCAGATGCACCCTGTGCTTGATTCACATTCTCAGGTTGATGTAGCAGTATCAAAGGCAATGATTCAGCATCAGGTTTTTCTTTTTCTTTGTCTTGAGAAGGTTGGTCCACAGATCTTTCCTTAAAGTTTTCAAACTCCTACATAGAAAAATACTCTTGAAGTACTTCTGTTTGAGCTTCAGAAGCATTATCATCACATTTATCTGCATCTTTGTATTTCTTTGGAATTTCAAGAACAATATTTTCAGAAGTTTCATGAGGTCTGGCCACTTCTTCACCAGGCACTTCCTCCATCTCTTGTTCCTGTTGAAGTACAACTTCAACATCACCTACAATCTGTTCCTGATTTTCCCATTGAGTTTCTTCTTGAGCTCCTGATTTCTCTACTGGAGCTGTTTTCTCAGAAACATCTTCCATGGTTTTATCAGAAACAACTTCTCTCACAAAAGAATAAGAAAATAAAGGTTCTGTTGGAGTTTCCAAAGTAGTGGAAGTGACTTCCTCATTTATTGGTCTTTTTCTTCTTGATTGAAGTCCCTCCTGACTTCTATCTTCCTCAACATCTGCCACTTCAAAGCGAATCCTTCTTGCTACATTGCTGACTCTGGATTCAGCTTGTCCCTCCTTGGACTTAGCAGGTTGATCCTGAGCACTTTATGAGTCTTCCTCAGCTCCTACTGGCAAAAGTTTTCCTTTAATTGTGCTCCAGAAATATCCAACTTTTCTCAAGGTTCCAGCATTAAATGTATTACTGTGATGACAGTTAACTCTTGCATCCACTAATCTCACCATGTCTTTCTTAAACAGAAGCTTAGAAATAAATCTACCAAAGGGGTAGAAATTCATCCTGGCCTTGCTTTGACAACAGTAACTGAGATACCTTATCATGTATCTTGGAAAGTTTAACTTAATATCCCTTAACATAAGAAATATTATATACATATCTGGGTACAAAATCATCTCCATTTCTGCCATTCGTGGAGCTATTCCGGTCTGAATAAATTTTACCAAAATCTTCTGGTCAGGATCCAAATATTTAACAAACATTTTCTTTATTATCTTGGTACCGAAAATAAAAGACATAATGTCTTCAGATTTATGCACAGAATCGCTTATATTTTTCAAGTCAAAATGAAAAACTCCCTCATGAGGGCAGTTGAGAATCTGACTAATCTCTACAGAAGAGATTGAGAAATCCCTATCCTCTATTTTAGCCATCATACTGTCTTCGGTATCTCCCAGACTAAACTGTACATATTTTTAGAAGTATCTAAGTTCTACTTCATACAAGAATTCCATATTTTCACTGTTGAACATCTGTTCGGGATTCTTAAATGACAGCACTTGCTTCAACAACAGATTTGTCTGAAATAACCAGTCAAGATCGATTACCTTACCCTGTAAGATTTTTCTTCCCTCAGTGCGTTGTCTCTTGGAATTTCTTGGCTCGGACTCACTGACACTTTTAGTCCTTACCATTTCCGCGAGAGTCTCTAAAGGTTTGAAGGTTAAGGTTTCAGAAGAGGAAGGTTAGGGTTTTAGAAGAGGAAGTGCAATTTTCGGACTTCGAAAGGGTTTCGATAGAAGTGAAAAGGTTTAGAAGTCGAAAAGGCTCTGACAGACTTGATTCCCATGTAATCACTCATCATTACATATATTTGAAAACAAATAAATTTTTCATACGACGAAAGAAAGAAAAACTTAAACTGCATTCAACAAAATTTACATAAGTACATAAAAAAAATTATTTAAAATTAAATAAACCTAGCTCCCCCTTAATAAAATCAAACCTTGCAGTGGGAAGTGGTTTAGTAAAAATATCTGCTAATTGAATTTTAGTATTTATAAATTCTAAAAATATATCCTTTTTAATAACATGATCTCTTAAAAAGTGATGCCTTATATCAATGTGCTTAGTTCTAGAATGACTAATAGAATTTTTTGAAATATTAATTGCACTTGTATTATCACATAAAATAGGTGTATTATTAAAATTCAATCCAAAGTCCATAAGAGTGTTTTTCATCCACAACAATTATGCACAACAACTTCCAACAGAAACATATTCTTCCTCAGCTGTTTCCAGGGAAACTGAATGTTGTTTCTTATTAGACCATGATACTAAGGACTTTCCTAAAAAGTGACATGTACCTGATGTACTTTTTCTATCTAATATACAACTTCCAAAGTCAGCATCTGAATATGAAATCAAATTAAAATCAGAAGTTTTAGGATAAAGAAGAGATTGACAAACCGTCCCTTTTAAATATCTAAAAATTCTTTTAATAGCAGTTAGATGGGATTCTTTAGGATTTGATTGAAATCTAGCACAAAGACATACTGAATAAATTATATCTGGCCTGCTAGCAATAAGATATAACAGACTACCAATCATACCTCTATATAACTTTTTGTCAACTAACTTGCCAGTTTCATCGAAATCAAGTTTTATATTAGTACACATAGGAGTTGTAAATTTCTTGTTGTTCTCAAGTCCAAATTTCTTAAGTAAATCAGTAATGTATTTGATTTGATTTAAAACATTTCCAAAATCTTTTTGAAATATTTGAAGACCCAAAATAAAATTTAATTCTCCCATCATACTCAATTCAAATTATTCTTGCATTAATTTTGAAAATTCATGAAAAAGAGTTTTATTTGTCGATCCAAAGATTACATCATCAACATAAATTTGAACCAATACAACATTATTTTTCACAGTTTTCTTAAAGAGTGTTGGGTCTGCCATTCCAACAGTAAAATCATTTTTCAAAAGAAAAGAACTTAATCTTTCATACCAAGCTCTAGGTGCTTGTTTAAGGCCATAAAGAGCTTTAGTAAGTTTAAAAACAGAATCAGGTTTTTGAGAGTTTTCAAAACCAGGAGGTTGCTCAACATAAACTTCCTCTATTAAATAACCATTTAAAAAGGCAGATTTAACATCCATCTGAAATAATTTAAAATTCATATAAGATGCATATGCTAAAAGGATTCTAATGGCTTCTAACCTAGCTACAGGTGAAAAAGTCTCATCATAATCTATTCTTTCTTCTTGATTATATCATCTAGCTACTAATCTTGCTTTATTTCTAGTTATTGTGCCATGGTCATCCTGTTTATTTCTAAAGACCCATTTGGTTCCTATTACAGGATAATTCTTAGGTCTTTCAACTAATTCCCAAACTTCATTTCTTTTAAACTGTTTTAATTCGTCTTGTATTGCTATTACCTAGCTTTCATCATCTAAATCTTCTTCTATAGTCTTGGGTTCTTGTTGATATAGGAAGGAAGAGAATTCCACTAGGTTTCCTAAGTTTCTTCTAGTTTGAACACCAGTTTCTAAGTTACCTATTACAGTTTCTAAAGGATGATTCTTTAGGGTTCTAGACTGTCTAGGTAATATATTTAAAGGTTCTTTAGTATCATGTTCCTCTGAATTGGACTGAATTTCTTTTATATCATTTTCAAAAATCATTCTTTAAATTCTCAAGCCTCATGTTATCATTAGAGTCAAGTTCATCCATTTGTTCTGTCCTTTTCTCAAAAGGATCAGATTCATCAAATTTCACATGAACTGATTCTTCAACAATCCTTGACTTCTTATTATAAACTTTATATGCTTTGGAGGTAGCAGAATATCCTAAGAAAATACCTTCATCATATTTTGGATCGAACTTACCAAGATTATCCTTGGTGTTTAAGATATAAACCTTGCATCTAAAAACTTTAAAGTAATTTACTTTAGGTTTTCTGTTATTCCATAGTTCATAGGGTGTCTTTTTAAAAATAGGTCTAATTAAAACTTTATTAATTATATAACAAGATGTATTCATAACTTCTGCCCAGAAATATATAGGTAGGCTATATTCATTTAACATAGTTCTAGCCATTTCTTGGATTGTTCTATTTTTTCTTTCTACAATACCATTTTGTTGAGGTGTTCTGGGTGCAGAAAAGGTGTGTTTAATACCCATATTTGAGCAAAAGGAATTAAATTCCAGATTCTCAAATTCTCCACCATGATCACTTCTCAATGAAATTATATTGAAACCTTTTTCATTTTGAACAGATTTTCAGAAACTTTCAAATAAAGTAAAAGCTTAATTTTTAAATTTTAAAAAGAAAATCCATGTAAATCTTGAATAGTCATCAACTGAAACATATACATATAATTTATCAGCTAAGCTTGCTACTCTTGATGGTCCAAACAAATCCATATGAATAAGTTCTAATGGTTTAGATGTAGCAACCTTATTAACAGATTTGAAGGATGATTTTTGTTGCTTTCCAAGTTGACATGCATCACAAAATCTGTCACTTTCAAATTTGAGACAAGGTAAATCAGAAACTAAATGTTTCTTAGATAAATTATGTAAAACATATACATTGAAATGACCAAGTCTCCTATGCCAGATCTAGGATTCACTTACTTTAGCAGTCAAGCAGTTTACTTGTTTTTTACACAAGGAATTTAGATCCAAAGTATAGACATTTTCAGTTCTTGGTGCTTTAAATTTAAACAGTTTATCTTTAGAAACAATAAAACAATTGTTAGTAAAATCAATAGTATATCCATCATCAAAAAGTTGAGAGATACTTATCAGATTGTGTTTTAGTCCTTGTACATAAAGTACTTTGTTGATTGAGACTGTTTTTGGATCTCCAACAGTTCCAATGCCAATGATTTTTCCTTTGGCATTGTCACCAAATGTGACAAGTACTCATTCCTTTTGAGTGAGTGAAGAAAAATTAAATGAGTTTACACTCATATGTCTTGAACATCCACTATCCATGTACCATATATCTTTTCTTCTTTGGTGACCTGCTACCTGCAAAGACATTCAAACAAATTTCTTTGGTACCCATATTTTGTTGGGTCCAGGAGTGTTAGCTAGCAATGATCTGGCTATCCAGATTTGCTTTGTTCTTTTTAAATTAGCTGAATCATATAAGTCTTTTGAAACATAGGCTTTCTTAATACCAAAAATTTGAGGTTGTCTTAAGAAATAGTTTTTATCTACATGTCCATTTTCCCTACAAAAATTACAATTAAGCTTTTTAGAGCTAGGAAAAAAATAATTTTTATATAGCTTTGGTTTTTCTCCATTACTGCCAATTCCAAATCTCTCCTTTTTTAATAACAATTTTTCCAAGAATTTCATTTAATGAATTCTCTCCTTTTTTAAAAACCAATGCAACCTGTTTGTAAGATTCTACTTCATCCTGCAGTGATTTTATTCTTGATTCAAAATTAATATAGTTATTGTTAATAAAATTGTATTTATCAGTTAATTCTTTATGTTGTTTCAGCATTGTGTCTCTTTCATCTGAAACGAATTTATGTATATTTCTAGAGACTTATGTTTCTTAAATAGTGAGTCATATCTTTCTTCAAGCATATTGCAGCAGGATTCAAGTTTTTCATTTGCGTAGCTTGATTCAGAATGTGATTCAGAAGAGTAATATGAGTGTACCTCATCAGTTTCTGCCATGAAACACATGTTTTCCTTTAGATTGAATTCTTCTTTCTCTGAGATTGATTCAGAAGACCTACTATAGTCTTCAGATACACTCCAAGTGGCTTTCATAACTTTCTTGTCTTTTTTCTCAAAGTCATTTCTTTTGAAGAATTTCTTCTTCTTTTCATCCTTAAATTGTGGGCAATCTGGTATGATATGTCCCATCTTTTTGCATTCATAACATCTCACTTCCTTATTATCTCCCTTAAAGGATTTTTTGAAGCCTCTTTTCTTGCTGCAGAATTTTCTAAATTTTTTGGCTAGTTGAAGCAGTTCTTCATCTGAGTTGGATGAGTCAGAGCTTTCTGATTTAGCTTTGACTTCTTTGCTCTTCATCTTTCTATTCTTTTATAGTGAAGTTACCTTCAAGGAAGTATCTTCTCTTTTGATAAGCACATTATGTTCATTAGATTCATCTTGCATTTCAGCTTCATACATCATCAGTGTACCAATAAGCTCTCTCATAGTTAGATCTTTGACAGGTGTTGATTGTTTGATTGCAGCAGAAATACCATTCGATCTAGTAGGAAGTACTCTCAGTACTTTTAATTCTTGATCAGCCTGCTTGATAGGTTCTCCTAGAGCAGTTATGTTATTGACAATTTATGTCAATCTCCCATTCATTTGGGTAATGCTCTCTCCTTCAATCATTCTGAAAGTATCAAATTTCAGTTTTGAAATTGCATATCTCATTTGCATTACATTATCTGTTCCTTCGTATGCCACAACTATAGTTTGCCACATCTCATATGTTGTCGGGCACTGAGATACTCTGTTAAATTCATCTAGTCCTAGACCACAGATAATTGCATTCATAGCCTTCGAGTTCATATCGTACTCTTCCTCTATAGCAGCATTCCATGCCTCAGTATTTTTAGGAATTTCATACGGAGTCAGAATATTTGAATAGACTCTATATCTGAGGTTTTTCAGATATATTATCATGCGTGATTTCCAGCAACCATAGTTGTCTCCATTAAAATATGGTGCTCTAACCATCGACATCCATTATCTTGTATTAGTCATGATGATCTATTGTATAATCCTTAAATGCTTCTAGATTTCTAAGGCTCTATCAAAAGCTCCTCCTCTGATACCAATTGTTGGATCTGAATCTACAGATTATACACAAGAGGGTGGTGAATTGTGTCTTTTGCAATTTTTTCAACAACTCTTCTCTTGAACAAGTTCTGTCCTATATACTTTATCATTTTTGATCATGTAGTGGAAAAAGAATAAAATTAAGAACACAAAGATGTATAGTTGTTTGGGGAACAGAAATCCCCTAGTCCACTCCACCAAAACTCTACTCCACGAGCTTGGTGATTTTCACTATCTGGTCCTCTTTTCCACAGACCGATTCACAACTGAGTATAGGCAGTTGACACCATTACAATCCAAGTCAAAACAAAGCCTTCTGGTTAAAACACGAACCTACACAGCTTAGAATGAGAAGCTGGTTACTCAAGAATAAAAATAATTTCAGAAGGAAATTTCCAGTTGATCTTCACAATTGCAATAGAATGCAATTGACAACAGATGGATCGAAGTCTCTAGAAATATTGATCTTCAAGAAGAAGCAGTTCTGAGTTGATCCAGTTGTAGTAGATATAGATATATAGTTCACAACCTCAGTAGTAGTAGATCCATAGTAGATATTCGATGTAGAACAGGTGAATATTCTATCGAGTTCCTTCTTCTTGAACAAACAGAGCTTTTACGCTCCTGTTGAATCAGCAGATTAATCGTTAATAGTTGCAATCTCTCTTTTCCAACTTTTTAAAAAATTGATCGATCACATTCCCTTGTTCTTGGTGCTTCAGAGAGAACAAATATAATAAAACATATCTCCTACATATTTAGATCCATAAAAGTCGACTTCTGATTCGCGATATTCAAAAATTTGAATTTACAGAGAAGTCGTAACTTCTCTTAAGACTTGGCATAAAAATATCCTTTTAATTCAAACTTAAATCCATTAATAAAACTGCTTTGAATTAGTCAAAGTTGTAATTTAAAAATGACTTTAAATCCGGCTTGAAATCCGCCCAGAAATCAGCTTACTGATCGTTGTACATAAATACCGTCTGCCAAAAGTTCCAACGCCAAACGTAAGGTTGATGACGTGGCCTCCAAACGTAGGGTTAATAACACAGTCTTCAAACGTAAGGTTAAAAACGTAAGGTTAACAACGTAAGGTTGATCACAAACGTAGGGCTGATCATCCATACTTTTTCTTCAACATTCAAACATATGGTCAATGATCCATACTTTTACTTGATCCATACTTTTCCAAAGACGTATGGTTGTTTACAAAAGTAAGGTTGATGAACCATACTTTTGAGAAACAAACGTAACCTTTAGAATTTATGTAGGGTTCTCCTTCCATACTTTGCTGATAACCAAAACGTAAAGTTCCTTCCTAATGTAAGCTTCTTCTACCATACTTTGCTGAAAACGTATGGTTGTTTAACCATACTTTTCTGTTATTTCAAAATGTATACATTATTTTCATCCTTACGCTACGTTTATCCACATAGGGTATGAACAGTGATTCCAGAACGTGCTAAAATAGATTCCGCGCTATATTCATCTGCGTAAGATGTGAACAGTGTTTCCAGAATGTGCTAAAACAGATTCCGTGCTAAGTAATAAATTATCGTTATTTCAAGAGTAAAATAAATTAATAAAATCCTGCAAAATACTAAATAAAATCATTAGAAAATAACTAAGGGTATTTGTGAGCATAAAAATTATTATAAAGAGACAGAGTATTATTTTCAATAATCTCCCCCTTTAAATAACATTAATACGTATTATTGAAAACAATAATTTTCTCAACATTTAGTTAGTATGGTTATGTGTTTCTAATGAAACAAAAGTATGAAACTTTTGAAAAGTTCAAAGAGTTTTAGAAAGAAGTATGTAATCTATTGGTAAAAGGTATTAAATTCCTCTGATCGGATCAGGGTGGTGAATACTTGAGCTAGGAATTCATAGCTCATTTGAGATATTATGTAATTATTTTAAAACTCACTCATCATAGAACAACACAAAGGAATGTTTTATTTTAAAGGAGTAATTATGACATTGTTCAATAAGTGACGAGTCTTTGTGACCTTCCTATATCATTTTGGGGTTATGCTCTGGAAATTGGTACATTCCTATTATAATGCATTCCATATAAAGTAGCCACAATGAAACCATATGGGATATGGAATGGGGAATTTTCCATAATTAATTTTATGATTATTTAGGTTTGTGAAGTATTTATATAATTATTGGATTCAGATGAACATGGTCCAAAATATAGAAAGTGCTTATTTGTTGGTTATCCCAAGGAAATAAAGGTATATTATTTCTGTATTCCTACTATGAAAAAAATGTTTGTGGATCAATTTTATGTATTTAATTAGAAATAACACATTAATCAAGGTGTTAGTGGCATGAAAGTTAAAATTATATAATTTCAAGCATAAAAATGGACAAGTTTCTAAGATGGACATTTAGATGGTTCCAGAAATAGTTGTCGAAGAATAATCAAATCAATTTACATAAGGACCTAGAATATCTGGTAGTATTCATTAGAAGACCATGAGATATGAATTTCTTATGGATAATTATGATGAATCAACATTCATTTAATATGAACCTACTTCTTATCGAGAATCCACTAACCCTTCTGATTCCGAGAAATGGTTAAAAGCCACAGAATCTGAGATGGTATCTATATAGACAAACCAAGTGTGGAACTTGATGGATGCACCTAAAGGGGTGAGACTTATAGGATAAAAGTGGGGTTTTCATATGAAAAATGATATGGATGGTAGAGTTTCTACCTATAAAGAATTCCTAGTGGAAATGGTTACAAACAAGTTCATGATATTGACTTTGAAGAGACCTTTTCACCTGTTGCAATGATAAATTAAATTTGAATTTTTATAGACATAGTGGCTCATTGTGATTATGAGATATGTCAAATGTATGTTAAAACAAAATTCCTTAATGGTAATTTATCTAAGGATGTGTATTTGATATAGACTGGGGGTTTTGAATTTACAAATGACAATTTTAAGGTTTGCAAGTTGAAATAGTCTATCAATGGACTGAAGTAAGCTTCTTGGATTTGGAATATCTAGTTTGATGATACAAAAAAATATTTTTTTTCATCAGGAATGTGGATGATTATTTTATATAAAATAATATTTTTAGGAGCATTGTATTATTTCCAATATTATATGTTGATGAAATACTTATTATTGGAAACAATTTCCCGACACATCACTTTGTGAAGATGTGGATGGGTAAATGTTTCTCAATGAAATACATGGGAGAATTATCTTACATAGTTAGTATGGGGATCTATAGAGATATATCTAAAAGGTTTTTTTTGAATAAGTCAGAACACATATATTGGTAAACTCCTAAATTGTTTTAGCATGGATAACTACCAGAAGGGGACTTTACCTGTGTTTCGTGGCATGAATATTATAATAATCTGGGATCCTTCTAAAGATCTAGGTAGGATGGATAGGATTCATTATGCATCCACTATAGTATATATCATGTATTCCGTGTTGTTTACTCAACCTTATTCCTTATATGATTTGATTATAATAAGTAGATACTAATCCAATCCAGATGAGAGTCACTAAATTGCAGTTAGGAACATCCTTAAGTACTTCACAAGGACTAAAGATATATTCTTGGACTTTGTAGGAGATGATGAGATCTGTTTAAAGGGTTATATAGATGCTAGTTTCCAATCTCAAAACGATTATGTGAAATCTAAATATGGATTTTTTCTTTAAATGATAGAGTAATTAGTTAGAAGAGTTAGAAATAGTAAAACATAGTAGACTCGACAAAAGTGGTTGAATACATCACTAAATCAGATGTTGTGAAGGGAACTATTTTGATCATAAAGTTCATTTCTAATCCTAGAGTGGTTTTTAGCATCAAAGGAGAAATTGAGCTATATTGTGACAACAATGGTGTTGTTTCCCAAGATAAGGAACCTCAGTCTCATCAAATGACAAAAAATCCTTCAAAAATACCACCTTATATGGGAGATCATTGAGAGGGGTGATGTAATTATTAGTTGGGTGGCTACATGAGAGAATGTAGCAGATCCATTGAAGAAACTATTATCACAATAAGAACACGAGGGTCATGTAGAGTCCCTGGGTGTGAGAATCATAAGAGATTGTTTATAATGGTTTCAAATTTATCATTTTTATAGTAAAGGAAATATAAAATTATAATTAATTCACATTTACTACAATTTATTTTACATGAGTAGTCAAATGATAATATCCCATCAATGTATGACTTTGAGTTATCCCTAACTGATGATTATTATGGGTTTTAATGATATGATAAGGATAACATGAATAAAGTATTTTATTTATTTCAATAATTTTTATATGAGATACAAAGAACATATTCATAAGGTAATATATAAATAGTTATAACTTGGATTGACCCACTAAAGTATATCTTAAGGAATTTCATAGTGTCATAGATATACTTAGGGGTGTTTTCTTATTATCAATACTTATTACCTAAGGTTGGAAAGATACCAAACTTGATAAACTTCATACATTGATACCCTGATTATTCAATTCAACACATGAAAAAAAAACTAATAATGGGTGGTTGGGTATCTTACTAATCTTTTCATTGTTTAGAGTGAAATAAAGATGATATTTTTCCACTTTCATGAAAATAAAATACATCTAGCCCATGATTGAATTATACTAAGGAAATTCATGGCCATGAATATCTATTTCATATATGACATGTTTAACTACATGGATAAGTGACATGTGATGTGATTATATGATAAATGAATGACATATGATGTTTGTATTGACTTGGTAAGTCCTTTTCAAGAATCATGAAGTAATGAGAGAACAATAATAGATTGACAAGTTCCATGTCTAGTGGTCACTAAATGTCATATAAAAAGGTATTATATAAGAAAAATAGGATGAATATGACTCATCTTGTAGTGTAAATGTTCATATATAGATATTAGTATGTTTGATGTAGATCACACCAGACCCCTTAGTATCTTGAGTAGCACTGATGTTTTGCAAGAGTTCTCTCTTTTCTTACATTTATGAAATTGGTATTTCATAGTTTTTTTTTCAATGCTGCTAAGTCCAATAGGGTCACACAATTAGTCCATTGGATAAGGGCACAATTTTGGGCAAGAGAGTTTTTAAAAATGAATATTTTTATGAAAAACCATATCCAAAAGAGTTTTGGATGGATTCAAGAAGAGTAATAAAGTTTTTCATAATTATTTATAGTATTTTAGTGTAAGTGGTAGATTTTTGGGTGTGCCCTAATATTTACATGCATGATATTATTTTACACATGCACATTATTTATGAGATATAATATATTTAATATTATATATGGTGTACATTTTTTATGTGTATATGATGCATGTATTATTTCATACACGTGATGCATGAAATATAAATATATATGATATATTTATTTATTTATTAAGCATGTTATGCATAAAAATAATATATATATAAATATATATTTAAAATATAAATTTATTATTATTTATCCTGAATAATTTCATCATTTACAATCCACTTATGAGTGGCTTAAAGGATTTCATTAATTCATTGAAACTGTTCAATGAATTATCCCCAATAGTCTGAAACACATTTGACACAATGATCCCCAGGATTTATCTATTGAATAGCATGCAATTATACTCTATGGGTAGTGGTGGATATTGAAATCTCTCTTCCTCTTGTACTATTTTATATTATTTAAAAAACAAAGGCACTAGAACCCCTTCATCTTTTGGGTATCCTCATGATATGATTAGGGATCCAAGTTTCTGGTGTATTCCCTCAAAGGTAGGGTGCTTATATTCACTTATCCAAGTGATATTATTCAAACATTATATATTTAAGAATATGGAAACTATTGTTGTTAACAAATTCTAGGTACTCTATTTTTACACTATAATTTCATGTGTTATTCTTAAAGATATATCTACCATGGTTTTGGGTTGTATTCTTTTATTTATAATCACATGATTTTCACAATAAACACATCAACATCTAGTGTAAATACTCATATGAAGATACACATGTTTTATGGAGATCATGACAAATAACTTTGTCTCTTGAGTAACAATAAAATTTTTCTAGATTATACTATTTCATTATGGTTATGAATTAAGAATTCAAACTCATTTTTAATATAAAAAATTCACACAAGATCATACATAAAGATCTAGAATAATGTCTTATTTTTATATAAAATGTCTGAACAAAATTAAAGATTTTATGATATCTTATCCAAATGTGTTTGGCTATTATTTCTTTCATAATGCCCAAAACCTATAGAGGGGGTGAATTAGGGTGTAAATTTTTTTAATAAAAAAATCCTCACACTAGAAAGAATTAATTAAACCTTTAAATAACAATCAATCATCCATAATATCTTAATATGAAAAGTAAATGCATTTAATTATTATTTTTTACTTGGTTTTCCAAAAAGGGATGTGTAAAAAGAGTATAGACTGATGATGTGTTGATATACCATAGAAATCACTAATGAATTGTTGGGATTAAAAAAATTTGGATAAAAAAATTACTAAATAAAATGGTAACTCCCTCCTTTTATATAACCACTCACTATTTTAAGATAGAGTTTTAAAAAACAATTCAACACACATGTCACTCTCAAGAAGTATAAATGAATATTCACAACATATGTCTAACAAGAGTATTTCCCTTTAACTTCATATCATGATCAGGTCTACATCATAAGTAATATATGCACAACATCACTCAAAATATTAATATGTATAATTTTCAACTCTTAATGTGATTATTTATTATATCTCTAGTTCCCCTAATATCCCTTCTTAATATTTTAAATGTCTTCTTCCAAAATTTCACTTCTTTGAAAGATACATGTAAAATTCAAATTGGGGACTAAATATGTCTCTTATGGTCCACTCAATGTTCCCATATAGTACAAAATATTTCTATAAATTAAAATTAAATAAAATATTCCATATTATCAATGTTTATCTAGATATGGTATAGTAATGTCCACTATGGTGTGGTTCCAAGGCCAATACACTGACTTCGAAAACCATGTCCTTTGAAATCCATGTCTCTTAAAACATAAGTAAACTTAATTATTTTAAATTTAATATCTAAAATAAACCAATATGTGGTTATCTTCAAAACATAACATTTTATAAATCATCACAATTTTAGTGGAATCCAAAAATCTTATCCAAAAAAATTCCTTGCTCCACGACCACCAAAATGAAAAAATTCCCATTTTTATGAAAAACAATCTTAATTTTTTTGAATAGATTCATAAATTGTTTTCATCGATATCTCTAGATATATCTTGTAATGTCCCGACCAGGCTTACTACTAAATCAGTGGCCGTACCGGTTGACACATGACCTCAAGAACGTCTCCTCATACGCCAGAGGCTGCCGACTAGCAGTAAATGTATAAGGATTGTCAGTGGGGAGACTATACCCTCTTATCAGTGTTGCACAATGGTATATCAAAGTAAATAACAAACAATGGCAATAAATAGTAGAAGCAGTTTAATAAATGATAAAGCAGAGGAAGGTAGATTTTATAAATCTTGTACAAACAAATGACCAACATAAATTATATAGAAGATGCATGCATGACATGCTAATGATACCAAAATGGAAAACAGTGAACAAAACAGCATTCTAAACATTCCATTACAAAAATAAATAAAAAATGACTCCAAGCCCCGAAGGCAGTCTCCTCGAGCATCTCGAGCTTCCGCTCGGTCCTTTTCTCCTATCTTCTAAGTAAATGCAAACAGCACAATCCTACAACCAAATATAATCTACTCGGGTACCCCAATGCAATGGCGGCCTGAGCGGGGTGTGAGATATAAATCTTAGTAGGCCAGGACCACCTGTGTCTACCCCAAATCCTGACATTCAATAAATGATTTAAATAGTGCAAGCATGCTTAATTAAGGAAAGCATTACAATGTAACTATATACCCAAGTACCTGCTTTAGCTCTCAGTTGGTGTCTGAACCTATATTATACATTTGTCATACATACACAATAGTCATTACACAATCATTTTAATTTATCAATCATTCAAATATAATTAAAATACATAATTCTTGTGATCCGGACTGAGCCCATCATTCCGTGTATAAGTCACTCACCATAGATGTTTCTAAAGACCATCTAAGTAATAAAAGTTAAGAAAAAATCCATGCTTGTGCTTTGGCTTGGATAATGAGTCATAAGATATTCAATTTAATCTTTCATATACTATATCTGAGCCCGTCCACTAAAAAAAATATTGATTCACTCCTGGGTCCATCCACTAATAGCAACTCACCCAATTCATTGATAAGCATGAACCCTTTCTCATATTCAATTCACAAATCATAGTGTCACAATAGTTTTCATTAACCAATTTATTCATTTCATGCATGACCAATTGGACCCATAGTCCAATGTAAATTAATGGGTGTAGAACTTCATGTCTAGCACCCTCATGAGTATTTGGAGCATCAGTCCTTGTCTCACAACCCATGGGTATTTGGAGCATCAATATTTGACCCGTAAAAGAATATTTGCTTGGAAGCTGGGTGTAGAACACCATGTCTAGAACCTCGTGAGTATTTGGAGCATCAGTCCCTGCCTCACAATCCGTTTATGAATAATACATATATATTTATCATTGGTGTAGAATTCCATGTCTAATACCCCACAACCATCCATTAATTAATTCAAAAATTAATTAATCCAATCTGTTAATTAATTCAAAAATTAATTAATCCAATCTGTTAATTAATTCAACAACTAATTAACAACATAAATTGCTCGTCAAAAGTCAACCATTAATTAACCATTCAATATCTCAATAGTAAATAATTAATTAACAATTAATTATTCTTATCAAGCCAAATAAATAATTATCTTAGCATTTAATTATCCTTATTCTTTAACAAGTATGAACCTGTCCACTCAAACAGTGATTCATCCAGGACTTTAACAATTTACATGCACGTCATAATCATGAAAAAATATATTGAACAAAGCCCATATATTTAGAAACAATCTCACACAACATCTCATAATATAAAACAACTCCATCCAAGACAACTTAATGCATGGAAATATAACATGCATCAAAAGGTACTCGTGCCCACTAGTCGTCACAAACAATTAATTCACAATCTTAATTTAATGCATTCAAATTAATTAATTCAACAATTAGTTAATTAAATTTTATCTCTTTAACCAATAATCAATTAATTAACCATTTTCCATTTATCATGTAATAATTAATAGATCCATTATTTATTACCAATTTCCAATTTATATTCCAAACATTTTAAATATTCAATATTCTCAATAATCAGTAATAGCCACATTTTTTATTCCAACTCATGACATGATAATTAATTATAAAATTAATTACCCTATTACCCATTCTTCCCATTCAAATTATTTAACTATTTAATCATATAACTTTAACCAAATTAGAAAAACATGATTAAAATCAACACATGTTCAAGTCCTCATTTATCTCATGTGGGTGACATCATTTAATAACATCAAAAGTGCTATTCATAGACATATCATAATCAATGAAACTCACATTCTCAATTTATTTAAAGAATCTATAATTCTTATATAAAGTGATAGGGATTTGGGACCCTACCTCGGGGTGGCACCATTTTAAATATGAATCTCTTTAATATACTTGGCAGCAACCAGTCCACAACTGGTCTACAATCGCATGCATGCACACCTTATATATATATATATATATATATATATATATTCACGCACGTGCCATGAAACAATATAAATAAAATTCAAAATATTAAAATAGGTACTCAAAATCAAAGCAGTAAGGACCAACCCACCTCTAACTAGGTACCAGGGATTCATAAAAATTATCACAACTTAAATTGAATGATGTGAATCAATACCATGGCTAAATAACCTTACCCAAAACTTGACATAAAAGAAAAAACAAAATCATCTACCTTTCCTTTGTTGGCAGATACCGAAATACGGTCCAAAGGGTATAGAGGAGCCCCTTGCACATCTGTAGAACCAAAGAAAGAAGGAAACCCAATAAAACCCAAACCATAGGATTTTGGATGAGGAAACAGGGTGAGGGAGGAGCTAAATGGCTGATGTGAATCACCAAACAAATGTAGATGGACTCACCTCACAGAGACAGACAAGATTCCAGAAGACACTGGTAGGATTCGATCGCGTGAAGAGGAGCTGACGAGGGGGTGTAGAGCACCTAAAAGGAGGGGCCTAGTGCATTTTTGTGGTTCCTTTAACATGGTGGTGCACCACCCTCATGTTCTCTCCCCCAATTATCAATTACATCTATGATAAACTAATAGTCTTAATATAATAATAATAACATTTATTATTCTCATTTAATATAATATTACTTCATTAACTAAAATTTAAATAAATGTTTCACAATTAATTTTGAAAACCCCCATTAATAATCCAATCAAATTAATATAATAATAATAATAATATGCTTTTTATTATTATTAAATATTTATTTTATTTAAAATAAAATAAAAATAAATCATTTTAAAAACCGGATAACCGCACAGCTGACCCGCACCATTTGACTACCAGTGCACAACCCGATATCTATATTTAAAATGGTTTAATTAAATTAAACCCAACTCCACATTTATTATTTATATAATATTAACATTTCAAATTAATCTTCTTCGATAACGCCTAACTCATAATTATTTAATTAATTATCTCAACACAAATTAATTAAATAAAAACCTCCTCTTTGTAGCGATTAATTAAATTCTTATTGACCTATAATTTAATTAAATGAAACCCTAAAAAAATCCATTATTATTATTATTCATAATAATAATAACAACCACTCATAAAACCATTATAATAATAATTGCATTATTATTATTATTATTCAACCGTAGATAAAACCCAACACCTCTTATTAAATAAAAACACTTCTTTATCAATTATGAAACTCCTTATTTAATTAGACATTTCTTTGAGATACTCAAAAGCCTCATTAATTTCACATCAATATTATACATAATTAAACATCCAATTAAAATCTATTAACATAAATGTTACACCCCATTTAATTAAAAATTCTTCTTCATTCATTATTATCTTAATAAACATTTCATAATTAATTATGAAACTCCCAATTTATTATAATATCATTAATATGATAAAAACTTGAACCCATAAACCATAATTTAATTTCCATAAAAATAATTATTACATTCATAAAACTAAAATAATAATAATCTCATTATTATTATTTTTCAAACTTTTGGTAAACCCAACACCACTATTTAATAACAATGCTTCATTAAATCTGTAACTCCTTGTTTTATTAAATGTTTCTTTGAGAAGCTCAAAAGCGTCATTAAATTCTCATAAATAATATACTCCTTTAACATTAAATTAAAATATCAACGCATCAAAATAATTTATGACACCATAATAATAATAAGAAAATTATTTTTATTAGCACATTCCTCCATTTAATAATAAATGGACCTTTAATAATTCTGAAACTCTTCATTTAAATAAAATGGTTCTTCAATAAACCCATAATCTACATTAATTTCTTTAATCACATTTAATTAATTATTTAACATTCATTTAATTAAACAACCACAATTATAATAATAATAACTTCATTATTATTATTATTATTAATACCTTATTTTAATTAATTACAAAATATCATATAATATTATTTAATTAAATTAAATAATTTATTAAATAGGGTAAACAGAACGGGTTGGAATGCAACCATGCATTGCCTGTGCAGATCCTTTACAGTGGAATTTTCCAAAATCAGTGTTCCCGAGATTCATCAGGACACCTGCGAAAATTATCAGGTAATTACACATGTCAAGAAATGACATGTTTATGCATTCCAATACTCGGAATAAAATTGCAGATCTTGGTTAAGAAAGTGACTCATTGATAAACTGAAAAAAAATTCAAAAACATTCATATTTTAACCTAGTTCAATAACACTGGACTTTACAATATACCCACCTTATAAACTTCTCTTCCCCGAGAATCCTTCTGGAACTACTACTAAAACAACCAACCTTCCAAGGTCATTTAATCTTGTTAGAAGTGACGTGTTGTGTTCCCAATGCCAAACGCACCTTTAACCCTTCAAAAGCCTAATGGCTAAGCCTTTAAAACCAGAGCCAATGCTCAGTTTATAGCTTAAACATTGAAACAGTTATTATATCTTAGGTCATTAGAAGGACCTCATCAACCAAAAAAGTTAAATATTTATCAATCAATAGAAGAGGTTTCACATGATTCCCTCGAAAGGCATCGCAGACCCAAAATCCCATTTCTCCCTTTATCTGACGATGTTCCTTTAAAACTATCCAAAACCATCCGAATGTAAAATGAAGTCCTTAACCGAACTTTGGTGAAATTTCCATGTCAATTAATCCCAAGGATATTTTAAAACAACCATTCCCCAACAAAAAAATAAAAGTATCCCAAAGAATCAACGCATCCCACGTGATACTCAGATAACAACCACCCATCAAACCCAACAACATTTAAACTATAGTGCGGCGTAAGACCAAAGCTATCTTAGTGTCTCCATGACAAAGTCAAGATAGGGGAAATTCTCGTCATATTCAAAAGAGAGTACTAAGAGAAAAATCAAGGTCATTAAGAAGATCAGTAAAACTATTACCGAACAACTTTGTTCAAAAAGCACGACATCACCTGTTGACACGTTTATCGAAAACTATGCAACAATACCCACCTTAAGATTTTACATGATGTTGCAATAAATGATTAGCCACTCACCAGTGCATGTTTTTAGAACACATTAATGCATGCATGTGACATTCCTTGAACCATGATCACCACATCAAACATTGATAATAAATTCCGTAACATAAACCTATCAGCGTTCCAAAATAGTTGAGTCCTAGGAATTCATCCAGAGTAGTGGGATGAACTTACTTTAATAGCCTAGAACATTCTATGGGTACTACCTACCATGGGTTATCCCCTTACGATCATTAACGTCAACCCTCTCTCTTGGTCACACAAAATAAAAAACACAAGATTCAAAGGCTCATTTTTACATTTTAGCCATTTTAATTAATTTATTTCAACCTTTAATCATTTGAATGAATTTCAACAAACACAAAATTACTTTTTCACAAAAAATCCACTTGGTTTTCAAAAAAATTCCCTATAGAAAAATAATCATGATATCACAAAAATACCCTTTAAACATTTTATATTCAGTGTTATTCAAATATTAACAGACAATTTAGCATATAAATTCCTTTTACTAAAAAGGAGACATCCAATAGTCCCATTTATTTAATCCGAGTTCTTCAAAGGCAACCCCACAATGGTTCATTACAATCAAAACTCAGCAATATTACATTCATAACCATTTTCAAAACATATTATGGTTCTATGGTTTAGTCATGTGGGTGGCCATCTACCAATCGATAAGGCGCCCATACACCTTATCACTTGTAGTTGGCTCCCATTTATCACAGTCAACATTCATTTAACATTTTAACTTTAGAATCCCTTTAATATATCAAAACATCAATAGAATGTTAGCATAAGATGTAACACAACAACATGCTATAACACAGAAGAATGGCACAATAACAAAACATGCTAATAACTAAGGCAGTATGGCATATAATCACTCAAGCATGTTGAATCTATCACCGAAACATGCTATCTAGAGGGGCATGCTAAAGCAGATAAAAACATGGCATTGCACCCAAGGAAAAAAATCCAAATTAGTAGGCATACTACTAATGCAACTACCTGACATGTTATATTCATGACATGTGAATCTCTAAGTGACTAAGATGATGCATGTATGAAACTTCCTAGCCATATCAGGCCAAGGAAATTATTTTTTTCAAAATTCAAAAAATCAATAAATTGCAGAAAATCCTCTAGTCACTCAAGGTGAAATCATATCAACTGTAACCTCTAATAGTACAAACATCAATTTTCATCCCTGTCCACTTGGTCATTTCCTATACAAGGGGTGATCAGTCCCAAGCACAACTATTAACCAAAGCACCGGCACATTCTTAGTCTCCTGTATACCAACCCTAAAACAGTAAGACAAAGGAAAATAAACCCTCTGATACCACTTGGTAATGTCCCAACCCGGATCACCACTAAACCAGTGGCCGTACCGGTCACCACATGACCTCAATAGCATCTCCCCATACACCAGAGGATGCTAACTAGCAGCGAGGGTCTAAGGATAGTCAGTAGGGAGACTATAACCTCTTATTAGAGTTTCACAATGGTATATCAAATTAAATAACAAATAATGGAAATAAATAGCGGAAGTAGTCTAATAAATGATAAAACAACAGAAAGTAGATTTTATAAATCTTGTACAAACAAATGTATAACATCAATTATATAGTAGATGCATGCATGACATGCTAATGATACAAAAATTTAAAACAATGAACAAAACAACATTCTGAACATTCCACTACAAAAATAAATAAACAATGACTCCAAGCCCTAACGGTAGTCTCCTAGATCATCCTGAGCTTCTTCTCGGTCATTTTCTTTTTATCTTCCAAGTAAATGCAAACAACACAATCCTGCAACCAAATAGAATCTACTCAGGTACCCCAGTGCAATGGCGGCCCGAGAAGGGTGTGAGATATACATCTCAGTAGGCTGGGACCACCGAAGTCTACCCTAAATACTGACATTCAATAAATGATTTAAATAGTGTAAGCATACATAATTAAGGTAAGCAGTACAATGTAACTATATACTCAAGTACCTGCTTCAGCTCTCAGCTGGTGTCTGAACCTATATTATACATTTGTCATGCATACATAATAGTCATTACAAAATCATTTTCATTTACCAATTATTCAAATCTCATTAAACTACATAATTCTCATGATCAGGACTGAGCCCGACATTCCCTGTATAAGTCATTCACCATAGATGTCTCTAAATACCATCTAAGTAATCAAAGTTCAGAAAAAATCCAAGCTTGTTCTTTGGCATGGATAATGCGTCATAAGATATTCAATTTAATCTTTTACATACTATATCTAAGCCTATACACTAAAAAATAGTGATTCGCTCCTAGGTCCATCTACTAATAGTGATTCACCCAATTCATTGATAAGTATGAACCCTTTCTCATATTCAACTCACAAATCATAGTGTCACAATAGTTTTCATTAATCAATTTATTCATTTTATGTACGACCAAGTGGACCCAAAGTCCAATGTCTATTAATGGGTGTAAAACTTCATGTCTAGCACCCTCATGAGTATTTGGATCATCAGTCCTTGTCTAACAACCAACAGGTATTTGGAGCATCAGTCCCTGACCCATAAAAGAATATTTTCTTGCATGCTGGGTGTAAAACGTCATGTCTAGCACCCTGTGAGTATTTGGAGCATCGGTCCCTGTCTAACAACCCATTTATCAATAATACATATATATTTATCATTGGTGTATAATTCCATATCTAACACCCCAGAACCATCCATTAATTAATTCATAAATTAATTAATCCAATCCGTTAATTAATTCAACAAATAATTAACAATATAAATCGCCCGTCAAAAGTCAACCATTAATTAACCGTTAAACATCTCAATAGTAACTAATTAATTAACAATTAATTATTCTTTTCAATCCAAATAAATAATTAACTCAAAATTTAATTATCCAAATTCTTTAATAAGTATGAACCCGTCCACTCAAACAGTGATTTGTCTAGGACTTTAACAATTTACATGCACATCATAATCATCACAAAATATGCTGAACAAAGCCCATATATTTAGAAACCATCGCACGCATCATCTCATAATATAAAACAACTCCATCCAAGACAACTTAATGCATAGATTTCTAACATGCATCAAAACGTACCCATGTCCAACAGTCGTAACAAACAATTAATTCACAATCTTAATTTAATGCATTAAAATTAATTAATTTAAAAATTAATTAATTAAATCATATCTCTTTAACCAATCATCAATTAATTAACCATTTTTCCATTTATCATGTAATAATTAATCCATCCATTATTTATTACCAGTTTCCAATTTATAATCGAAACATTTAAAATATTCAATATTGTCAATAATGAGTAATAGCCACAATTTTTATTTTGACTCATGAAATGATAATTAATTATAAAATTAATTACCCTATTACCCATTCTTCCTATTCAAATCATTTAACTATTTAATCATATCACTTTAACCAAATTAGCAAAACATGCTTAAAATGAACACATGTTCAAGTCCTCATTTTTCTAACATGGTAACATCATTTAATAACATCAAAAGTGTCATGAAGACATATAATAATCAATGAAAATCACATTTAAAATTTATTTAAAGAATATATAATTCTTAAATAAAGTGATAGGGATTTGGGACCCTACTTCGGGGTGGCACCATTTTAAATCCGAAGCGCTTTAATATACATGGCGGAAACCAGTCCACAATTGGTCCGCAATCGCACGCGCGCGCACCTTATATATATATATATATATTCACACGCATGACCTATAACAATATAAATAAAATTAAAAATATTAAAATAGGTACTCAGAATGAAAGAAGTATAGACCAAATCACCACTAACTAGGTACCATGGACTCATAAAAATTATCACACCCTTAATTGAATGATGTGAAACAATACCACAGTTAAATAACCTTACTCGAAACTTAATGGAAAAGAAAAAACGAACTCATCTGCCTTTCCTTTGTCGGCAGATGCCGGAATATAGTCCAAAGGGTCTAGAGGAGCTCCTTGCACATCTGTAGAACCAAAGAAAGAAGGAAACCCAATAAAACCTGAACCCTAGGATTTTGGCTGAGGAAACAGGGTGAGGGAGGAGCCAAACGGCCGATGCGAATCACTAAACAAATGAAGATAGAGTCACCTCACCAAGACAAAAAAGATTCAAGAAGACACCAGGAGAATACAATCGCGCGAAGAAGATCCAGCGAGGGGGGTGTACCGCGCCTCAAAGGAGGAGCCTGGTGCATTTTTTTTGTTCCTCCAATATGGTGGTGCGCCACCCTCATGTTCTCTCCCCCAATTATCAATTACATCCATGCTAAACTAATAGTCTTAATATAATAATATTAATATTTATTATTCTCATTTAATATAATGTTACTTCATTAACTAACATTTAAATAAATGTTTCACATTTAATTTTGAAAACCCCCATTAATCATCCAATCAAATTAATACAATAATAATAATAATATCCTTATTATTATTATTAAATATTTATTTTATATAAAATAAAATAAAAATAAATCATTTTAAAAACTGGATAACCGCACAGCTGACCCACTCCATTTGACTACCCATGCACAACCCGATATCTATATTTAAAATGGTTTAATTAAATTAAACCCAACTCCACATTTATTCCTTATTTAATATTACCATTTAAAATTACCATTCTTCGATAATGCCCAACTCATCATTATTTAATTAATTATCTCAACACAAATTAATTAAATAAAAACCTCCTCTTTGTAGAGATTAATTAAATTCTTATTGACCATTAATTTAATTAAATGAAACCCCAAAAAAATCCATTTTTATTATTGTTCATAATAATAATAACCACCACTGATAGAACCATAATATTAATAATCGAGTCATTATTTTTATTATTATTCAACAGTAGATAAAACCCAACACCTCTTATTAAATAAAAAACTTCTTTATTAATTATGAAACTCCTTATTTAATTAGAAGTTTCATTGAGATACCCAAAAGCCTCATTAATTTCACATCAATATTACACCTCATTAAACGTCCAATTATTATTTTTAACATAAATGTTACACCCCATTTAATTAAAAATGATTCTTCATTCATTATTATCTTAATAAACATTTCATAATTAATTATGAAACTCCCAATTTATTACTATATCATTAATATGATAAAAAATCTAACCCATAACCCCTAATTTAATTGACATAATAATAATTATTATATTCATAAAAATAAAATAATAATAATCTCATTATTATTATTTTTCAAACTTTTGATAAACCCAACACCACTATTTAATAACAATGCTTCATTAAATCTGAAACTACTCATTTTATTAAATTTTTCTTTGAGAAGCTCAAAAGCGTCATTAAATTCTCATTAATAATATACTCCTTTAATATGCAATTAAAATATCAATACATCAAAATAATTTATAACACCATAATAATAATAACAACATTATTATTATTATCACATTCCTCCATTTAAAAATAAATGGTCCTTTAATAATTCTGAAACTCTTCATTTAAATAAAATGGTTCTACAATAAACCCATAGTTCACATTAATTTCTTCAATCACATTTAATTAATTCTTTAACATTCATTTAATTAAAAAAACACAATAATAATAATAATAACTTTATTATTATTATTATTATTAAAACCTTCTTTTAATTAATTACAAATTCTCATATAATATTATTTAATTATATTAAATAATTTATTAAACAGGGTAAACTGAACGGGTTGGAATGCAACCGTACGCTGCCCGTGCAGATCCATTAAAGTGGACTTTTCCGAAATCGGTGTTCTCGAGACTCATCGGGACACCTGTCAAAATTATCGGGTAATTATGCAAGTCCAGAAATGGCACCTTTAGGTGTTCCAACACTCAGAATAAAGTTCTAGATCTTTGTTTAAAAAAACAACCCATTGATAAACTGAAAAAATTCAAAAACATTAATATTTTAACCCGGTTCAATAACATGGAACTTTACATATCTAGTATTTGAAATGAACACTATAATGATAATGTTTTTTAATCTCCTCATATTTTAAACCGTACATGAGAACCGTGATCAAATTTATCTTATGAACAATAATCATCTACTTATTTCATCTTGAACCATGATGTAAACCATAACATGGTTTATCATCATATAAACACCAAGAATTTTCAATAAAAATGGCATCTAACATTATTTTGGTTTCTAAACTTTTATGTGGACGATTTAATGATGATATATTTTCTCCCTATGATTTTATTTTGATTTCCGATCTATTCAATTTTCCAAAAACATCCAACAATCAAAAAAATCTTCATCTAGGATTCATCAACTAACTAAACATGATTAATATTGATTCCATAAAACTAATATCAAATATCCTAGGTTATAAAATTTCCCCCCTTTGGGTTTATTTTCAATCCAAAGTGAAATTAAACACTCTTCATGCTCTATAAAATACAATGGGTCAAATAAAAACTCAACTATTAGTCTATGTTTATGAAACACATAGGTTCTCGATGGTGAAACATTGAGAAGGGGAGGATTAATGTTCTCCTTTTACAATTTATTTCTTAAAAAATAAATCTCTATGATATATTAAAATCAAAATACTCCCAATATTTTTATCTCACTCACACCCATATGGAATAAAAATAAATAAGGATATAAATGAACATAACCTTTTTATAGGTTTCACCCTCAGTGTGAGTGACTACATTATTTCTATGTTTGTATTGACTCTGAGAAATAGATTTACTACTAATATAATAAAGTGATTACAATATATAAAGGTTTCATCCATTACCCAAATCTTTTTCACAATAGAAAAGTCTCTTGACTTTTCTTTATAATATATCCCTCCTCTTTTAGTAGATTTTCAAACCTAAACTAAAAATATTTTTAATGAAATTATGGATACTTCAACACTAATAGAAGCATATTATCTTGATACTTAATAATATTTTGTATTAAAATTATTACTCTTATCAAAGAACTTATTTTTTTAGAACATAAATTATTCGTATAAAACCACTGGTTTTTCTCAACTATATTCCTCTCCCATTTTCTTCTTCTCATATTTATTATTCTCTTTACATGTTGTATCTAAGAATTTTCCTTTTTAAATTCTTAATAGAATCACGGGGATAAGGTTTCTGTATTTTTATTTTTGAAATATCCATGAAAAGTGTGGTAACAAGATCTTAATATAAATTGGTCAATTGAAAATCTCAAAATTATTCATTTTTCAAAATTCATAAATAGAGTAATTATTTAAACATGAATATCTAGAATAATCACAAAAATTATATTCTAAAATTTTCACTTTAATTAGCCAAAAATAATTCTTTCTCTATAACTTCTAATTTCCATAAAAACTATATCTTCCTTCCACACCTTCATGATTATATGAAGAAATAATATTACAGTGTAAAGCTTATTCTGATGGTGTAATCTTTATCAGAATATCCCAAAACCAATCTATCAATAGAATGATTTGTCAATATATCAATTATTGTGATATTTATTCAATTATTAACAATATGATCACAATAAATATTACATATTATTTTATAAAAAATTTTAACCTTATGTGACATTATAAAATATCTTAAGTATTTATTGAAACCACATGTTACTCTTCCGTATCAACAGAGTAAATCTTATATAATCAAAATTTAATCTTACATATATTATGTAATATATGATTTTTATTTTATACGAAAATAAAATTTAAAATTAATCTTTTATACCACTAGATTAATCTTATAAATAATCTAAGTTACTCTTTCATACCATAATGAGATTCAGATTTAATATTATGTAACCTGTTACTTCACCACATATTCTCTACAAGATATTAAATGACATTTTTGAAATGTTACATATTCCTTATAAACATAGATTTATTCTTACTCATGGTCAAGTTAATATTAGATACTTCTTTTGAGATATTATGTATCTAGAAATAAATATTATGCATCATAGTGTAATCTCTCCATTACATATATGTGCTTCTAATCTAAGAAATCTTATGCATGCCTTTTCAATTTTCCTAGATATTAAATATTAATTCCAAACTTCTTAAAATAAACATAAAACATCTATAAATAATCTCTTTAATTCTAAAAAAACTAAAAAACATTAAGATAAAATTCCAATTTATCTCATATAATGTTGACACCAAATACAATAATCATTAAATAATTACATCAGTTCTTAAATCTATACATTTTGATGTGTTTTCAACTATAATTAAATCATAAAATCAAAAAAATTTAAAATATAAATTTCATAACACTACAATATGGGATAAAGTATTATTTTTATATAATTTAATCCCTTAGTGATAATAAATTTATTCTTAGTGGTATTTAATATCTCTCCCTAATAAACTCAAAAAATTATCCCCTTTTAACAATAAGACATGCTTTGGATTCCATAATTTTTTTCACCTGATTTTTATACAATTATCCTCCCTTGATTGTAGATGCCAAATAATTATAGGGCATAGGAAAAAATCATTAAGATATAGCGCAATACTTGATAAGAATGTTTATCCTTAACTCTTAAAATCCATCCCTTTGCGTTGCCTTAGTGAAAAAATTAGCAATTTGATCCATTGTAGAAATATATTATATATTCAAATCTCTCTTTGAAATATTCTCTTTGATAAAATTATATTTTATATCAATTTTTTGTATATATACTATTGCACTGTATTTTTTTATAAATAAATTTCACTATGATTAACATAGAAAATTCTAAATGGATTCTTAACCTTCAATTTTAGGTATTTTGGTTGTTATTTCATCCAAATATTTTCTTTTCATATATTTGTAGTGGCCACATTCTCATCTTCAGTAGTGCTCAAATTTATATAATTTTACTTCTGGAAATTATATATCACACAAATTCTTCCAAGGAAGAATCTACCTCATGATGCTGATTTTATGGAATCACAATCTATATTCTTGTCATCATCAATATAACCATACAAGTTTATATTATCACCTATTCTATATAAAATATCAAAACTCAATGTTTCTTTGATTTATCTAATCATTATCTTGATGGATAACATGTGTGATTATTTTAGATCAATTTGGTACTTTTCACACAATATTATAGCATTAAAAATATTTGTTCTAGATGCAGTAAGATAATGAACGTTTCTAATCAGTTTTCTAAAATCATTTTGGTTCACATTTTCCTTGATTTATCCTTCCTTATTTTTATTCCAACTATCATGGGTGTTTTACCTTATTTATAATCATTAATTATAAACTTATTAAACAATTCATTGGTTGAATTTTCTAAATATAATAAATTATATTTCACTTTTTCTACAACGTTCAATCTTGAGAAGAATCTCACCTGTCCATGTATTGAAATTTTGAAATACATCTTAATTTTAAAGTCTATTTAAAACACGATTCTTATCACCTAAAAATATTATACCTTCAACATAAACTATGATAATTAGATTACCTATTCTCATAACATTTATATATAGGTTATTTTCTACCTTCCCCTAGGTGAAATTAATTTCTTCTAAGAAACAATCCATCTGGTAATACAATACTCTAGGTGAAGGTTTCAAACTATAATGTTCCTTTCTAAACCAACACACCATTATTCAATCCTTATCAAGGAAAAATTATTCAAGATACTTAATAGATTATTCTTCTTCAAGACATATTTTCAAAAAAGTATACTTTACATGCATTTGATAAATCTTACTTTTCTTATGAGCTTCAATAGCCAGAAAAATTCTTATGGATAATTTTTTTTTAAAAGGTGATAAATTTTCTTCAAAATAAACACCTTTAATTTTTGAGTAGCCTTTTCAAACAAATATGGCCTTGTTTCTTGATATTTCACCCTTTTCATTGAGATTATTTCTGAAAACCCACTTTATTTCAATGATATTTTTACCTTCTTGTCTTAAAATAATATCCCAAGTAGAATTATTTTCAATTTTTTAATCTACTAATTTATAGAATTTATTCACTCTTTATACTCAATAGCCTCAGTAATTGATTATGTAATAATTTATGAAATATGAATTGTGTGATTATCATGCCTCGATCTCATTATAGTCAGTAACCATGCTTTAGGAATTAAAATGATATTACCAACTTCAATATGTATTTTCATATTCTTATAATTCTATTTTTCATGTTCATTTACACCCTCATCATCATTGGTTTAATTAGATTCTATTTCAACATGACTAGATTCATATTTTTCTTCCTTTTCACTTATTTTTTTTCAAAATTATACATATTTCCTTCTTTAGAATTCTCAAAATCTTTATCATTCACCTTGCATAATTTTTTTTAAATTTTCAAATATCTTCACATAA
The DNA here is from genome assembly GCA_963277665.1 of Viscum album. Taxonomy (NCBI): domain Eukaryota; kingdom Viridiplantae; phylum Streptophyta; class Magnoliopsida; order Santalales; family Viscaceae; genus Viscum; species Viscum album. The sequence goes on along the minus strand of OY728120.1, from coordinate 1,252,713,925 downwards.
TGCCAAAAATATTATTCTTTTTTTATTCTAACATTTATATCCTCTTCCACTAGATAAATATCCCATGAAATTTTTTTCCTTATATTTTTATTCAAACTCTCCCAAATAATAATTTTTTTTATCTATTTAGATAATGTAATTGGAAACAATTTAAAATTATTCACATTGGGATTATCCTTATACTAAATTTCATAGGAATTCATTTCTAATTAAGATACAAGGAAAAAACTATTTATAATAAGAATAGTTAAACTAATAGCCTCTATCTAGAATAATATTGAGAGTTTGAGTTCATCAAGCACGATTCTTCCTATTTTAACCAAGAGACTTTTTCCCCCTCTATAAATCAATTTTTCAAGTGTGTATAAGGATCACTATATTGATATTTAATCCCATTCTTAGTAATATTGGATTAAATGTAATTTCTGGTGAACTCACTTCCACTATCAGTTATCAACTTTTTAAAAAATACTCTCAACTCTTCCTCAACTTTTCTTCTAATAAACTTCAATATATATACTAAGTTATACCTTTTCTTCATGTATAAAACATTATGAATTAAAATAAAATCACAAATACAGGTAATTAAATAAATATAAATTTTATTAGAGTGATGTTTCATTGGACCACATAAATCTTAAATTATTAGTTTAAGTGGCCTAGTGGACTGAATATCCACCATTTTTTAACTTACATGCACCATTTTCTCTTTTTTAAATGTTTCAAAAATGATACATATTTATATCTTATATTGGGGAAAGTATCTCACCACATATCCCTTTGATAAATTTGTAATGATCTTTTGAAAAAGATGTAAAAGTCTCTTATGCTGAATATTATTCTCATTATTGGGGAAAACCCTCAAGGTGGTATTTTAGTGTTTCACTGTTAGTTGTGTTTGTTGAAAATTCTAGTTGGAAAACTCAGTTGTAAAGTTCTAGTATGATTATTGACGCGATATTTTGATAAATCTATAGGGTGGTAGAGACATGTATGATCATGAAGTATCTATACAATGAAATGGGTTAAAGATATCCCAAAAGAGAAGCATCAAGATATGGAAGCTCTATAATGTGTTCATGAAGTTTTTTGTATAAGGTGGTGATGTTTCCTACTATATAAAGCTTTTCGTTTAAGTAAACAAGTTGTGTGAATAGTTGAAAAAGTTTCACGATGTTTTGTGAATAAAATATTTGAGTTTTCTTCATCAAAATATGGCAATGGAATGTTTTTCACGAATTTAATATAGTTTTGTGAAATATAGAGTTTCATGAAGCATGTAGAGTTGCACGAACCTGTTAAATACATATGAAAGTTTTGTGATGGAAGTGAGTTGCACACAAAAAAAGATGAAACATATTAAAAGTTTGAAAAATCATGAAATTTACATGCATGTTCTATGGAAGATGAATGATTTTTAGGAACGGTCATAAACGCCAATAAATAAGCCACTACCCTCCTCGTTTGAATTGTATAACTCTAAGAGAATACCAGGGATTTGAATTTGTGTAAGAGTTGCATGAAGGTTATTCTTTCATGAAGTAGTTTTGTAAACATCAGTTTCAAAAAGAAAAGGAACTTATATCTAAATGACCATGTCAGTTTAATGACAAAATGAAAATTTTCATGAAAGTTAGGAGTTCCAAAGAAAATTAAAAAGTTTCATGAAAGATGGAAATTTGGGTAAAAAGTTTTCAAAGTTTGCATGAAAGTGAAAGTTACATGAATCAAAATTAATTTCCCCTAAATTATATGGTAAAGTGAAATTCATAATTAGGATGAATATTTAGATTCATGAAAGAAAAAATGAGGTGTAAATAACATTTATTAAATAAATATATGGAATTTTCTTCAAGAGGAGAAGTGTCCACACTTAATTTGTGAGATCAGTGAGCTTTAAAAGTGTGACTAGTAGTGAATTAAGAGGGAAAGTGAGTCTAATATGAATATTGTCATGACCCGTCCCCCGGGGCCCGTGTCGTGACTACCCCAAGCCTCCCTTCCATAGGCCAGGGGCTAGCAACTAGCACCGAAGGCGTATTCCCAAAAACTGGGAAGGAATTGCCTTTATAACCTGCAAGCACAGGTAACCAAGTACACATCAAGATAGGAACACAAGTAAACTGAACTGTAAACAGATTGAGTGCAGTAAGTAAAAAGGGGACAGAATACAAGCCCAACTGGAAAGTACAAGTACATCTGTGATACAATACAACTAAAGAAAAGGGAAAGTCAGCTGTTGGGTCTTCCTTCGAGGTTCCTACCTGAAGGGTAGGTACATATCGCCTCTTCACCACTCCACGTCCACCCGTCTCCTATGCATACCGAAACATTATATGGTCCACCTCCAGGTACCGTCAAGTCTTGGTACTCTCATCCTCAGTCAGTGCGGTCCATCGTTTGCATCCAACACAACAAGGTGCAGTCATAACCCGTGCAGGGGTGAGTATAATGATACTCAGTAGGGACACCGAGACCCTATAGGTCTCACAAAATCCATCAAGGATAAATCACAAAGTATGAAATCAATAGATAACCTTAATTAGGTAAATTCCCATATATATACCTAAGTTATCAAGTAATACATCTCAATCATGAGGAAAAACACAGAGGTACTGACTTAGCTCACACTAGGATTTATTCTAGGGGTAGTACCAAGTAACATTCCCAGTCACAACGTCAAACATCTCAGCTGCTGGAGAACTCCTCCTCTATCGAGTAGAGTGGGTCTCCGCATCACACATAGGCACTTCCCACTAACCTTGGACTGCTGAGGTACTCCTCCTGTCGAGTACCATTGGTCTACCGTGTCACCAAGGTGCTCCCCACCGTGGGTCTGCTATGTCACCAAGGCCCTACCCCTCTTCTCCTGCTGAGGTACTCCTCTGGTCGAGTACCATGGGTCCACCGCATCACCAACGCTCTCCCCACTTTGGGTCTTCCGCATCACCAAGGCTCTCCCCATAGGGACTATCAAGTCACTCCGAGTCGAAACGGTTAGTATTCATTAAGTCTCAGCCAGCCACTGGGTTCCCACAATATGATCCCTCATCTCCTGGAGGATCCGCTCCACAAGCTACTGGTAGATAATCCAACTGCCAAGAAGTCCCATGAAGAAGTATATCATAGGTATTCCATGTCATATGGGTCTCAACATAACAGACGACGTGTCAATCGGACGCCCGGTCTGTGAGTTATTAGCCTTTCAGTCCCGGGGGCCTGGTTGGATTTGTGCTTGATCTAACCTGACTATTCCCCATCATAATCCAAAACATAGTGGGGTATCACTCAAAGGGACTAAATTTCTCTAAGGTTCCCAATGCCACTGGCGGTTCGTCAAACGGATGTCTGGTTCCAAAGTTATGGCCAAAAGAAAGTAAATGGTTCGTAGTGGGCCTGTGTCCGGTCCGACCCGATCAGACTGACCAAGCCCGACCCAGCCCATAGGGTCCAGCCCGGTAGGCCGTGAGGGGTTGAAGAGAGTGTTTCGAGGGTGCGAGGCCACAGGGCGGCTCGGCCGGGGACAACGGTTTGGCCGCGGGGCGGCGGTTCGGCCGCAGGGCGGTGGTTTGGCCGCGGGGCGGTGGTCCGGTCGCGGGGCAGCGGTCCGGCCGCAGGGGGGGGGGGGGGGGCAGTCCGGCCGCACAGGGTGGCGATCCGGCCGCGGGTCGGCGGTCCGGCCGCGAGGGGGGGTGTGACCGGCCGTGCGGTGTGGTAGACCGGCCGCGCGGCGATGGTCCGACCACGGGGAGGTGGTCTGGCTGCGGGGAGGCAGTACGGCCGCTGGGCGGCGGTCTGACTATGGGGAAGCAGTCCGGACGTGGGGAGGTTGTCCGACCGCGGGGAGGCGGTCCGGCCGCGGGGCGACGGTGGTGTCCACAGTCGGCGCAAAGAGGGCGGTTCGGCCCGGGGCGGTGCGACGAGGGCGGTTCGTCCTGGAGCGGTGCGACGAGGGCTATTCGACCCAGAGTGGTGCGGCGAGGGCGGTTTGTAGAACCGTGGGCAGCGCGACTAGGCCGCGGGTGGTAGCTCGGGCGCAGGTCGCTTGGCTGCGGACAATGCGGAGTTGCAGAATCCATGGGGCGTACAGGGCGGCACAGGGCATGGAGGCCACTTGCGGTGTTTTGTTGTCTTCGTCACCTTCGTTGCGTTCAACACCACAAATAATCACAATATTTGTGGAGGGTTCATGCCATGTTTTTTTGGCTCGTACCCTTCGCGTTAGGGTGGTAGCAAGCGGCTCATCAAGAACATGAACATTGAACATAAAAAATCCCATCCTCCTACAATTATTTTTCCCAACCCACAAAAGAAATTGAAGGGGTGTACATGGGAAGTGATAAAAAATAGAAATAAACCCCTACCTCAGGTTGTTTGATTATTGACGATGAAGAGAGAAGTCGAAGTCATCGTTTGTCATCCCCGTCACACACCTCTGATCCCAAGCTCATTCGTCGGATTAACGTTCTTTGATGGAGGTGATTCTTCGTTGTTGAAGATGTCCACCGTTGGAGGATGTCTCGAGGAAGAAGGTCGAAGTCGAGGTCTGCGTTCTTCATGGGTGATATTTCTCCAAGAGCTCTCCCTTTTTCCAATAGTTTCCTCCAATTCCACCAAAAAATAATTAGGAAACATTATAGAATATGTTAGCATAATTCCAATTGGAACAATTAAACACATAAGTTGGTAGAATTAATTGTTTGATGGGTTGGCATAATTAAGGTTGGAGGAAGGTCAAAAGGCTCCTCCACATTAATGAGGGATTTGAGAGGCTTCTCACTCATTAAGAGGGGAGTTCAAGAGGTTTAGGCCTCGGGTGGTCTCCACCAACATAACCTCTCATGGGTGGTTAAGGTCTGGTGGTCCCTACTTTTCAACTTCCACATGAAGGTTTTTAACAAATAAAATAAAAAAACAAGCTACACAACTTTATTTTTATTTTATTTAATCATGAAAAACCCAATAACTAACTTTCACCCTTGACCAACTATTGTCGAGGTGAAAGTATTTTTAAGCGAATACTGGAACTGTGAGTTCAACAGTGCCTTTAGATTTAAATTCCAAGTACCGGTTCAAAATTTAGAAAAACCCACTCACACATTTACTGAACGTACCTGAAAAAAAGTTCAGAAATTATTTCCAAGCACTACGGGCCTCGGAATCTCATGCCATCAATTTTCACAGACTCGTCAAATTCCCATTTATTTTAAAAAAAAATTACATGGAAATTATGGGTCATTAAATTCTCCCCACCTCAGGGATCTATGTACCCATAAGGCATAACTCAAACTAGGTAAACAAGTGGGGGTACTGAGCACGCATCTGAGTCTCCTGCTCCAATGTGCTCTCCTGAAGGTTTTCATGCTGCCAGTGAACACACACCAGATGTATCGACCATCCACGAAGGACCCACTCTTGTCGATCCTCAATATCTACTGAAACATCTATAAAAGTCACCCCATCGTTGATGTTCATCTCTCCATGGTCGATGATGTGAGAATGGTCATGCACGTATCTCCTCAGCTGGGATATGTGGAAGACGTCATGCACCCGGTGCAACTGAGGTGGAAGAACTAAGCGGTAAGCCACCTCACCAACTATTATAAGGACCTAAAAAGGTCCGATGAACCTCGGAGATAACTTTACGCATCGGCCAAATCTCCACAAACCTCATCGAGGTGAGACCCGTAGAAAGACACAGTCACCATCCTCAAACTACACTGGTCTCCGTCTCTTGTCGGCATACGATTTCTGCCTGCTCTATGTAGTCTTTATCCTCTCCTGGATGATCTTCACCTTCTCTGTGGTAGCCGGTACCATCTCTGGTCCCACTAGTGCTGACTCCCCTGGGTCAGTCCATCACAAAGGTGGTCTGCAAGGTCTCCCGTACAATGCCTCAAAAGGTACCATCCTAATGCTGGAGTGATAGATGTTGTTGTATGAAAAATCCACCAAAGGTAAGGGATCCTTCCAGCTACGACCAATGTCGAGGACACAAGCACGCAACATGTCGTTGAGGGTCTGAATGATCCGCTCAGTCTGGCCATCCATCTGAGGATGGAAGCTGGTTCTCAAATGAAGCTGCATCCCGAAAGCCTCATGAAACCCCTTCCATAGAAGGGAAGTAAAACATGCATCATGATCGGAGATAATCATCGAGGGTAATATATGTATCCATACAATCTCCTGCACATAGAGGCATCTCATGATCTCTACTGAAACCTGCTCTTTGATCAGTAGGAAGTGGGATAACTTGGTGAGTCGGTTGAAAATCACCCAAATTGAGTCATGTACCCTGGATGTATGAGGAATTCCTATCACAAAGTCCATGGATATCCCATACCACTTCCACTCTGAGACCTCTAAAGGTTGTACCAATCCTGCTGGTACTTGATGCTCTGCCTTCACTTGCTGACAAGTGAGACACCGAGAAAAAAACTCTACAACTGCTTTCTTTATTCCCGACCACCAGTGCCATCGTCGGAGATCCTGGTACATCTTTTCCACTCCTAGATGTACCACTAGAGGTTATGTGTAGAACTCCCTCAACACTTCCTCCTGAAGTGACACTAGTACCATAGTACGTCCTCTAAAGAGGATGACGTGCTCCCCACCTTCAAAAAATCCATCAGGTGCCTATCCTATGGATATCTGAGCATGTCGTGCCTCAAAGTCAGCATACCCATGTTACGCCTCCCTAACTCACTGAAGAAGTGGGGGAATGACTATAAGAGACTATAGAAAAGTTGCTCTATCTCTATCCACAATGGATATTTGTAAAGCGGCCAACTGCTCCATCACCTCACCTAGCAGCTATATACCAGACCTCCTGCTAAGTTCATCTGCTACAACGTTCCCCTTCCCAAAAGTATAGACTTTATCAAAGTCATGGTCATGGAGGAACTCAATCCAACATCGCTATCTCAGGTTCAGGTCCTTCTAGGAGAATATACACCTGAGACTCTTGTGATCAGAGTATATGATAAACCACTCACCCATCAGATAGTGCCACCACATCTTCAAGGTGAAGACCACTGCTGTTAACTCTAGGTCATGGGTAGCATAGTTTTTCTCATGCTGTCTTAGCTGTCGAGAACCATATGCGATCACTGCTCGCTTCTGCATCAGGACACATCCAAGCCCAGTCCCTGATGCGTCGCAGTAAACTACATACCCTACGCCCTCCTATGGAAGCCTCAAGATGGGGGCACTAGTTAGCCTTTTCCTCATCTCCTGAAAATACTGCTGGCATCTCTCCGATCACATGAAGGGTTTCCCCTTATTCGTCAACACTGATAGTGGTGCTGCAACTCTGGAGAAGTCTAGTACAAAAATCCGGTAATATCCATCCAAACCAAGGAAACTCTGTACCTCTGTCACACTCCTGGGGGACTCCCAAGAATGTACCGCCTCAATCTTTACTGGATCCACTAAAACTCCAGCCTCCGATATGACATGCACCAGAAAGTGAACCTCTCGGATCCAGAACTGACACTTCGAGAGATTACCATAAAGTTGGTGCTCTCGTAGTGTGTCTAGTACTACTTGCAAATGATAGGCATGCTCCTTTTTAGTAGTCAAGTAGATCATTATTTCATCGATGAAGACTACTACAAAGTGATCAAGGTATGGCTGAAAAATCCTGTTCATGAGTCCCATGAACACTGCTGGAGCATTGGTCACGCTGAATGGAATAACCAAGAACTCATAATGGTCGTACCGACACCTGAAGGATGTCTTATACACATTCTTATCTCGCACTCTGAGTTGGTGATAGCCTGGTCTGAGGTCTATCTTCGAGAACCACCATGCTCCCTTCAGATGATCAAAGAGTTTGTCAATCCTCGAGAGTGGGTACTTGTTCTTCACGGTCACCTGGTTTAGGCGCCAGTAGTCGACACAAAGTCGCAAGCTCCCATCCGACTTCTTGGAGAAAAAAATCGGGGCTGCCTAAGGTGAAACACTGTGCCGGATGAACCCCTTCTCTTATAAGTCCTCTAGCTATACCCGCATCTCACGAAGCTCCGCGAGAGCCATCTAATATGCTAGTGTAGATATCGGTGTCGTCCCTAGGTACAAGTCAATGTAAAATTACACCTCTCTATGAGGAGGTTGAACCAAAACATAATCAGGGAAAATATTTATGTATTGGTCCACCACTACAGGATAGCTTGGACTCTCCACATAAACAACTCCAAGGGTAATTCTAGCCAACTGATGAGTGATTGGCTGCACTCTCCTCTGAGTAAGTCTATCTTACGCTGAAAAGGCTCCCTTCTCACCGATGAAGGTAAACTTAGTCCCATCCATGTGGACACACCGCACCTTGCGCCTAATACAGTCAATCTGAGAATGGACTATAGATAACTAGTCCATACCCAAGATGATATCTTAAGGCCTCGATGCTGCTACTAGGAGATCCCAGTCGAATCTCTTGCCTCCCAGAGTAAGCTCACACTGCCGGCACCAGTGCGTAATTGTCGAATCTTCTCCTGTATGAGTCTTCAACTGTAAGGATCGAGCCAACGGCTCCGTCGGAATATCCGAGTTCCGAATGAGGGAAGTGGAAATAAAAGAATGACCGAAACCAGTGTCTATAAGTACTGAAGCTAAGGTGGAGTAGACACAGATCATACCTTGTATCATCTCCAAAGAAACATGATCGTAGGCCTCAGATTCCTAGAGCTAAGCTCTCCCCTGTCCACCTGCTCCCTGTGGTCGGGGTGGACCTCCTGGTGGTGGTGGAGGTAACATCTCAAATCTTCTACCACTGCCAGCTGCACAACCAGATCCTCTACCACATCTGCATACTCCCTGCGGACCTCCTCGGTCAAACCTCTATCTCTACCCGGGCAGTCCCTCGACCGTCTTCTGATCATCCATATGGTGGGTCAGACAGTCAAAATCCGTATGACCCTGTACACTGCATGTGAAACACTGCCTGCTCCTGGCATAACTGGCTTTGTCTCGGGTTCCATGAACAACCGATCCTGAGTCATGCGGTCGTCCACCTGTAGGTCTGGTCATCTTGGACCTCTATGACATCTGTCTGCTGCCAGCTGTAGAGGACTCCTCTACGTGATGACTGGTAGTGGGTCTCACTGCTGTTGACTACTCGGTAAGGAAACTCTCCACTAAGAGGGATCTCTCTAATACCCCCACCTATGTCGGGATGCTAAGTGATATCATCGAATCCCTGATCTCCCGCCTGAGCCCCTGCTAAAAGGTTTGGGCCCTGAAGAATGGGTCCCGCACTGTATCAGTGGAGTAGTGTGATAGGTAAGTAAACCTCGCTGAGTACTGAGACACAGTCATGCTCCCTTTCTGTAGATGAAGAAGATCCTTTATGCGCACTGTGCAAAGAGTCACTGGGACAAACTTTGCCCGAAACAGGCTCTCGAAGTCTGCCTAGAGAAGTGTCACCTCATCGTGAACCTGAAGCATCAAGATCCACCATCTGAATGCTATTGTTTGTAGAAGTTTGGCAGAAAGGATCACCATGAGATCGGATGGTGTCCCTATGAGTTGGAAGACTCTCACCACAACCTCCAGCCAATCCTCAGTCGCCTGCGGGTCTGTCCCTCCCCTGAACCTGGGTGGCCTCTGGCATTAGAACTCGTGCAACGCACTCAAGTGGCGTGCACTATCTGCTGTTGGGGCTGGTGGCATTAGTGGCCCAATCAGGAGTGGTACTATTGGTGCCTCTGCTGGTGCCTCTACTGCAAAAGGGCCCTACACCGAGGCCTCGTCGCTAAGTGGGATATTCATGCGTACAACTCTCAGAACTCTAGTTGGCTATCTTTGTGGAGGCATCTTGAAAAGAAATAGGTGCGTCACATTTAAAAAGTTATACATGGGGAGCTGAGTCAAAATTTCACAAAGAATACTTTTGAAAACACACGTGCAATCAGTGTTTTCGTGCACTGGGTCGGAAATCGGAAGTCAGGGTCCTGGTGTATGGATACGTTAGCCGCCGCACCAACACTGGATTCCCTAAATTGATAACCACACTCACTACACTTAACACTATTGTCGTTAAAATATTATAGTCTAATGTTCTATGGTAGAACCGACTCCTCTGATACCAATTTGTTATGACCCATCCCCAGGGCCTGTGCCGTGATGACCCCAAGTCTTCCTTCCATAGGCCAGGGGCTAGCGACTAACACCGAAAGAGTATTCTCTAAAAATGGGAAGGCATTTCCTTTATAAACTACAAGCACACATAACCAAGCACACATCAAGATAGGAACACAAGTAAACTGAACTATAAATAGAGTGAGTGCAGTAAGTAAAAAGGGGCCAGAATATAATCCCAGATGGAAAGTACATGTACAACCTATGATACAATACAACTGAAGAAAAGGGAATGTCAACTGCTGTATCATCCTATGAGGTTCCTACCTGAAGGGTAGGTACAGATCACCTCATCAGCACTCCACATACACCCGTCTCCTCTGCGTACCGACACGCGGTATGGTCCACCTCTAGGTACCGTCCAGTCTTGGTACTCTCTGCCTCAGTCAGCGTTGTCCGTCATCTACATCCAACACAACAAGGTGCGGGCATAGCCCGTGCATGAGTGAGTATAACGATACTCAGTAGGGACCCCAAGACCCTCTAGGTCTCACAAAATCCATCAAGGATAAATCAAAAAATATGAAATCAACAGATAACCATACTTAGGTATATGGCCATACATATACTTAAGTTATCAAGTAATCCATCTCAATCATGAGGAAAAACACAGAGGTACTAACTCAACTCACACCATGATTTATTCTAGGGGTAATATAAAGTAACATTCCCAGTCAAAACATCGAACACCTCGACTGTTGGAGAAATACTCCTCTATCGAGTATAGTGGGCCTACCGCGTCACACAGAGGCACTTCCCACTAACCTTGGACTGCTAAGGTATTCCTCCTGTCGAGTACCATGGGTCTGCCGCATCACCAAGGCGCTCCCCACTGTGGGTCTGCCACATCACCAAGGCACTTCCCCTCATGGCATGCTGAGGTACTCCTCCTGTTGAGTACCATGGGTCTGCCGTGTCACCAAGGCACTCCCCACTATGGGTCTTTCGCATCACCAAGGCGCTCCCCATTGGGACTGTCAAGTCACTCTGAGTCGAAAAGGTCAGCAGTCGTCAATTCTCAGCCAACTACTGGGTTCCCACACTATGCTCGCTTGTCTTCAAGAGGATCCTCACCACAAGCTATTGGTTGATACTCCAACTACCACGAAGTCCCACGAAGATGTATCTTAAAAGTACGCCACATCATAGGGGTATCAACGTAATAGATAGCGCATCAATCAGATGACCAGTTTATGAGTTATTAGCCTTTTAGTCCGAGGGGCCCAGTTGGATTTGTGCTCGATCCAACCTGACCATTCCCCATCTTAAACCAAAACACAGTGGGGTATCACTCAAAGGGGCCGAATCACTCCAAGGTTCCCAATGCCGTGAACGGTTCATCAAATGGACGTCCAATTCCAACGTTATAGCCAAAAGAAAGTAAATGGGTCGTAGTGGGCCCGAGTCTAGTCCGACTCGGTTCGGGTCGACCTGGCCCACAAGGTCTGGCCCGGCAGGCTTCGAGGGGCCACATAGAGTGCTGCGAGGGAATGAGGCCACATGGCGACACAACTGAGGATAACAGTTTGGCTGTGGGGCGGCGGTTCGGCTGCAGGGCGGTGGTCCGGCTGCGGGGTGGCAGTCCAGCCGCGCGGGGTGGCGGTCCAGCCGCGGGGTGTCGGACCGGCCATGGGGAGGCAGTCTGACTGCGGGTCGGAGGTCTGGCTGCGGGTTGGTGGACTGGCCGCGGGGCAGCGGACCAGCCCCGGGGCAGCGGTCCGGCCGCGGGGTGGAAGACCGGCCGCAGGGAGGTGGTCCGGCTGTGGGGCGGTGGTCCAGCCATGGGGTGGTGGTTCAGCAGTGGGGAGGTGGTCCAGCTGCGAGAAGGTGATCCAGCCGTAGGGCGGCGACGGTGGACGCAGTCGGCGTAGAGAGGGCGGTTCGTCTTGGGGTGGCGCGGCGAGGGAGGTTCGTCCCGGAGTGGTGTCGTGAGGGCGGTTCGTGTTGTACCCCTCTCTCTTAGATTTCAATTATCACAATCACTCTTATTTTGTTCTAACTTGTTTTCAACTGTTTTTGTTGATAGACAAAAGGTTGCCAAGGAGTTGGGCCAAGAAGGACTGAAAGTAGACTCTCTGAGTCTACCGGCCAACCGGTGGATTCCCACCGGCCAGCCGGTGGTCCCTGGCAGTAGCATTGCTTACTGTCCAGAGCCACCGGTCAGCCGGTGTGAGCTCCCCGGCCAGCCGGTACTGTCACCAGCCAGCCGGTGTCTGACCACCAGCCAGCCGGTGGAACCTGGGCAGAAAGCTTGCTCTCTGTCTGCTCACCGGCCAGCCGGTGGCTCAGGACCGATCAGCCGGTGGAGCACCGGCCAGCTGGTGAGACACCACCGGTCAGCCGGTGTGCCCAGTCAAACTAGCCGTTGGGCTTTGACCAGACTTGTACTATTGACTCCCAACGGCTCCGAAGACCTCTCCAATGGCACCGAAGACCCCCAAAGGCCATTTGAGTGTTCCTCTCCTATAAATAGAGGACTAGGAAGCCCCAGAAACATATAGTAGCCCACGAGAACATTTTTCGATCATTTGGAGAACCTTCGGCGCATTACTTCAAGGATCCCCACCTGCTCCAACTCAATTCCACATCCAAGGAGCACCATCATAGAAGCTTGGGAGCGCCCTTCATCATCACCAATCAATCCATTGGCGCCCAAGACTTCTCCTCTTTATGGTTTTTATTGTTTTATCATTTTGAACATTATTTTGAGTTTGTGCATACAAACCTTTCTTTCTCTCATCCTCCCTTCGTTTGGGTTTTCACACCACCTTCAAGGTGTGAAGAGGTTAGTCAAGCCTTCCCTGTAAAAGGCTTGAGTCATAGGTGAGCTAGCCTTCACCTGTAAGAAGGCTAGTGGGTTTCTTGCTACAACCAATAAAAAGCAAGCTGTAATAGGTTTCTAGGCTGCCTTAAAGTCTAGTGGGTTTTTTGATACAACCATTAAAAATCAAGCTGTCGTATAAATCTCTCAACGGTTGAGTTGGGAGCGGAGACGTAGGCTTGGGATTTAGGCCGAACACCGTTATCAATTTTGTGTCTTTCCTCTTTTATTTCCGCTGCGCTTTAACTTTTTTAAATTGTTAAACTTTTTTTAAAAGGAAATTCACCCCCCCTCTTGCCATCACTCTCCATCCCAACAATTGGTATCAGAGGTAGTATTTGTGTAATACCTTAACCAGTTTCAAATTAAAGATCCATTGTGATGGCTTCATCTTCTTTCGCCCCCGAAGGTTATTCATTGGGTCGTGCTCCATTCTTTGATGGAACCGACTATACCTATTGGAAAACCCGCATGTCTATTTTTCTTAGAAGTATAGGTTATCCTATTTATAGAATTGTCATGCATGGTTACTCTCTCTCTTCTCCCGATGAATCCAAATGGACTCAAGCCGATATTAAAAATTTCGAGCTTGATGGAAAAGCCATGAACGCTCTTCATTGCAGCCTTGATCGTAATGAATTCAATCGAGTTTCCACATGCACTTCATCTCATGAAATCTGGAAACTTTTGGAGGTTACCCATGAGGGGACCAACAAAGTTAAGGATACTCGATTGGATATGTACCGTCAAGATTTTGAGTCTTTTACCATGCATCCATCTGAAAATATTACTGAAATGTTTACTCGTTTTACTGACGTTTTCAATGGAAGAAAATCTCTTGGAGATGATGTTTCTGCAGAAATGATGGTCAAGAAGATCCTTTGGATCCTACCAAGTTCATGGGCACCGAAAGTCACGGCAATTCAAGAAGCAAAAGATGTCAAGAAAATGCCGGTTGAAGAGCTCATCGGATCCCTCATGACCTACGAGATCACCATGAGGAGGCAAGATGAAAAAGAAGGCAATCTCATCAAAACTCCAAAGAACATCGCCTTCAAAGTTCAAAAAGAAGAAAGCTCCTCCTCCTCATCTTCTTCCTCTTTAAGCGGCGATTCAGAAATCGAGAACCTTGCCTGCAAGATGCACAAATTCATGAAGAAGAACAAAAAGAAGAAATCTCGCAAGGCTCGAAAGAAAGAACTTGACGAAAAATCCGAGCCTGAGGTAATATGCTATGGGTGCGGCAAGAAAGGCCATTATAAGACCAATTGCCCACTCCACAAGACAAGGGCCAAGAAAAAGGAAAAGAAAAAGGCATTCAAGGCCACTTGGAGTGATAGCTCCTCATCCTGCTCCTCCTCCTCAAAAGACAACGGTAAAAAATGTCTAATGGCATTTAATGAGGTAACCTCTTCTGACTCCTCTTCCTCTTGTTCTTCCAATTCTTTTAATCATTTATCTTACGAGGATCTCCAACATGCGAGAGATCAATTGGAGGAAGGTTTTCACGAACTTTCTTCCAAATTTATTGCTTTAAAAAAGAAATTCAAAATTCTTTCTTCCGAAAAGGATCAACTTCTCAAAGAGAAGGAAGAATTGTCCCTCAAGATCCAAAATCTTCCCGATGTGGATTCTATGGAATCAACAATCAAGGATTTAAGGAAATCCCTAGCTAAGTTCACCGAAGGTGAACATAACCTTTCGAAGCTCCTTGGTTCCCAATGAATATCTAGAACCACCCAAGGGCTTGGCTATTCCAAGCAAGCTTCCTCTTCCCATGCTCCTACTATTTTTGTAAGGGGGAGCTCCCAATATAAATTTTGCAACTATTGCAAAAAGATCGGGCACTTAATTTATGAGTGCGACTGCAAAAATGCCCGGTATGGAAGGCCCAAAACCATTTCCTTTAACGATGAATTTCATAGGAGAAGACCTGTCACAAGAAAAGTTTGGATTGAAAAATCCCTTTTAGCGAGTCTCTCCGGACCAAAATTTGTCTCGGTTCTAAAATCCTCTCCCCGGTGATTTGTTGTTTTTATTTAGGGGGAGTTAGGATCGTTTAAGCCTTTTTGCATTTTTTTTTCTTTCAAAATTTTTCTTTCAAAATTTTTCTTTCAAAACTTTCAATTCAAAACTTTCATTTCAAAACTTTCAATTCAAAATTTTTCTTTCAAAACTTTTAATTTAAAACTTTCAATTCAAATTTCAAAAATTTCAATTGGTTTAAAATCCTTATCTTGTTTTTCAATCCTTTCCTTCAATCAAATTTTATGCCCCGTGCTATTTTGATAATCACAAAGGGGGAGATTTCCTTGGTTGATTGGGGGAGAAATTTTTCTCTAAAGCTTTGCTTTACTTTTCAATTTATCCTTTAAAGCATGCCTTTTATTTCAATATTTTACATTGCTTGTTTTGGTGATTGTGATCATCAAAATAGGGGGAGATTGTTGTACCCCTCTCTCTTGGATTTCAATGATCACAATCACTCTTATTTTGTTCTAACTTGTTTTCAAGTGTTTTTGTTGATAGACAAAAGGTTGCCAAGGAGTTGGGCCAAGAAGGACTGAAAGTAGACTCTCTGAGTCTACCGGCCAACCGGTGGATTCCCACCGGCCAGCCGGTGGTCCCTGGCAGTAGCATTGCTTACTGTCCAGAGCCACCGGTCAGCCGGTGTGAGCTCCCCGGCCAGCCGATACTGTCACCAGCCAGCCGGTGTCTGACCACCGGCCAGCCGGTGGAACCTGGGCAGAAAGCTTGCTCTCTGTCTGCTCACTGGCTAGCCGGTGGCTCAGGACCGGTCAGCCGGTGGAGCACCAGCCAGCTGGTGAGACACCACCGGTCAGCCGGTGTGCCCAGTCAAACTAGCCGTTGGGCTTTGACCAGACTTGTACTTTTGACTCCCAACGGCTCCGAAGACCTCTCCAACGGCTCCGAAGACCCCCAAAGGCCATTTGAGTGTTCCTCTCCTATAAATAGAGGACTAGGAAGCCCCGAAAACATATAGTAGCCCACGGGAACATTTTTCGATCATTTGGCGAACCTCCGGTGCATTCCTTCAAGGATCCCCACCTGCTCCAACTCAATTCCACATCCAAGGAGCACCATCATAGAAGCTTGGGAGCGCCCTTCATCATCACCAATCAATCCATTGGCGCCCAAGACTTCTCTTCTTTACGGTTTTTATTATTTTATCATTTTGAGCATTATTTTGAGTTTGTGCATACAAACCTTTATTTCTCTCATCCTCCCTTCGTTTGGGTTTTCACACCACCTTCAAGGTGTGAAGAGGTTAGTCAAGCCTTCCCTGTAAAAGGCTTGAGTCATAGGTGAGCTAGCCTTCACCTGTAAGAAGGCTAGTGGGTTTCTTTCTACAACCAATAAAAAGAAAGCTGTAATAGGTTTCTAGGCTACCTTAAAGTCTAGTGGGTTTCTTGCTACAACCATTAAAAAGCAAGCTGTCGTATAAATCTCTCAATGGTTGAGTTGGGAGCGGAGACGTAGGCTTGGGATTTAGGCCGAACTCGGTTATCAATTTTGTGTCTTGCCTCTTTTATTTCCTCTGCGCTTTAACTTTTTTAAATTGTTAAACTTTTTTTAAAAGGAAATTCACCCCCCTCTTGCCATCACTCTCCGTCCCAACAGTTCGGCCCTGAGTGGCGTGGTGAGGGTGGTTCACCGTGCTGCGGGCGGCGCAGCTAGGCCGTAGGTGGTGGCTTGGGTGCAGGTTGCTTGGCTGCAGATGGCGCGGAGTGGCAAAGACCATGGGGCGGCATAGGGCACAGAGGATGCGGGCGGCGACGCCGTTGTATTCATTGCTTTCATTGCTTTCAATGCCACAAATCATCACAAGATTTGCGGAGGGGTCGGGCCATGTTTGTTTGTCCCATACCCTCCGCATTAGGGTGGTAGCAAGCGGCTCATAAAGAACATGAACATTGAACGTCAAAAATCCCATCCTCCTGCAATGATTATTCGCAACCCGCAAAAGAAATTGAAGGGGTGTACATGTGAAGTGATAAACAAATTGAAATAAACCCCTACCACGGGTTATTTAATTGTTGACGATGAAGAGATAAGTCGAAGTCGGCGTTAGTCGTGCCCGTCACACGCCTCCGATCCCAAGCTCATTCGTCAGATTAACGTTCTTCTATGGAGGTGATTATTCGTTGTTGAAGATGTCCACCATTAGAGGATGTCTTGAGGAAGAAATTCAAAGTCGTGGTCGGTGTTCTTTATTCAGAGAAGAAGTTCTTCGTCGGTGAGATTTCTCAAAGAGCTCTCCCTTTTGTCAAGAGTTTCCACCAATTCCACCAAAAATGAATTAGCCAACATTATAGAATATGTTGGAATAATTCAAATTGGAACAATTAAACACATAGGTAAGCATAATTAATTGTTTGATGGGTTGGAATAATTAAGGTTGGAGGAAGCTCAAATGGCTCCTCCACATTAATGAGGGAGTTGATAGGTTTCTCCATCATTAAGGGGAGAGTTCAAGAGGTTTAGGCCTCAGGTGGTCCCCACCACCAAAACCTCTCATAGGTGGTTAAGGTCTAGTGGTCCCCACTTCTCAACTACCACATGGAGGTTTTTAACAAATAAAATAAAAATACAAGCTACACAACTTTATTTTTATTTTATTCATTCACGAAAAACCCAAAAACTAACTTCCACCCTTGACCAAGTGTCGTCAAGGTGAATGTCTCTTTAAGAGAATATCGACACTATGAGTTCAATGGTACCCTTGGATTTAAATTCCGAGTATTGGTTCAAAATTTTGAAAAACCCACTCCCACGTTTACTGAACTTACCCGAAAAAAAGTTTAGAAATTCATTCTGGGCACTCCGGGCCTCGGAATCTCGCGAAGTCAATTTTCACAGACTTGTAAAATTACCATTTATTTAAAAACAATTACATGGAAATTGCATGTATTTATGAAAATTGTAACAACATTATAATAAAATGGATTTGGGACATTGGAACATTGACTTTGTAAGCTCATTGAACTATCTTAGTTAAGTGTAAACTCAGTAAAATCATTGTTCCTCATGCATGTTTTCATTTTAGTTCATACATTATAATAGAAAAATGATATGAGAATTTTTTTAAAAATGAAACAGGATCTCAAAGGGGGATTTATTTAATATATCATACCCTAATTCACCCCCCCATCAGTATAAATAACCTTGTAGGGCCTACAATTGGTATTACCTAACTTGAAAATTAATTTTTTATTTTTCAATCACTTTTAAGGGAAATTGAGAACCCATGCCAGTACAAAAATATATATTAAAACATAAAAAGAGATAGAAGAGACATTGAAATATAATTTAAGTCTATTAGATGCAGTATTACTAATTAATTTTCAAATAATTCTATTTACCTATAAATCCAGATCATCCTTGATAAGGTCTTAGAATTAATAAGCCAACTTATCCCACATCTGTATGAACTCCTCTATTTTTAACTTCCCTGTATTGAATCCTCTTACCAAAATATAATCTTTACTTTTGATCCATGCCATCAAAACCTTATTAGTGTCCACACATAGAAATATATCAGTAATATTATCACTATCATCTTTTGAGGCTTTAATCGAAAGTGATTCCTAAAAAATTTCTTCCTCTGATTGAATAATGATTTCCCACAACTCTCTTTCACCTACAGCCTCAACCCATTCATTGTTAACCACATTGGAAGAATGGTTCATCACCATGGAAACCTCCAATAGGTATCCTCCCTACTCCTTAGACATTTATTTTTTGGTGGATATTGTCTCTATTAGTTTGGGTAAGTAGGAATACTCCTTTCACCCTTTCAATTTTTTTCCTTTAATCAGGGTAAATCTCCAAGAATCTCGATTTCCACTTTAATCCTTTCTCCTTGTCAGGCTGGGTAGCCCTCTTCCATGAATTTTATTTACATAATTTTTTTAAATATGAAAAGAAGACTCATCAATATATTTATATATTTGGAAACCCTAATCTTAATTTAATATCTTTGCCTAGGCTGCATCATGATCTTGTTCCAACCCTCTACTTTCCAACCCTTCAAGTTTGTTGTCTAACTTAACAGTTGACACCTCCCTTATGGGGCTTGGATTGTTCAACACTCAACTGCCTATTACTTTTAGTTCCTAAACCTTTCTCCAAGTTTCACCTCCATCTCTAATGTCAGGAGACAGCTTATAAGGACCAGGTCACACAAGTACTACCTCCTATGACCCCTACCATCCAAAGTTTCTGGTCCCTGGCTGCACAACATCCTAATATATAGCAGAATTGGGATCAATGTTTCTCTAATACAACATCTCATAATTACAAACCACATTAGCATCTCTTGAATCATTCATTACTTTCACCTCCCTAGAAAGGTCATGCAACAATCTTTAAAATACATTCAAAACATTCAGATTATGATTCATAGAGAATGCTTTTTTCAAAGGAAGAGAATCTTTGGATGCTCCATCAACCCCCTCCTAGAGTGGTCCTTCGAACTCATCCACCACTCTCTCTAATGGATTCAACGTCTTTACCTCATTATATAGAACAGAGGAATTTCTAGCCCCACTGGTACCTAGTTGATCCACCTATATGGCATTTCATGTTGCTACCATTCCATATTTCTGAAGACCATAAAGAGGAGTACTTTGAGAAAAAATTAGAGGAGAATCGAAGACATCTTAAAATTTCGTAACCCAAATGACAATGACCAAAATAGAATGGAACCTAAGAATCGTAGAAAAACATCTATTTCCAGTGAAGTTCCCCTTCAATATCGATGATTATGCAGTCCAATGATCCATTAAAAATATATTATTTAATGAAAATTCTCAGAGAAAATATATTTCATACAACACTGGTATGGTAATATGAACAAAGTTAGTGACCTATCAGGTTTCCGATTAACTGAAGAATCACCAGATTCTGTAAAGGTAACATAATTCTAGGAAGTGATATCTATACTGAGTTGACTGATGAGTCATGCATCAGATGAAAATCGAAAGACCACTAAAAGAGTGAAAACGGAATCCATCCATAACTTATGGAGCATTATCCCAAGCACAGATCAGATCTTTTTCATTTGAAAAATTAATCTGGATGTGCATCAAATATGAAAGGCTAACAAACACTCAGTCCTGTAACTTCCATGATGATAAAAAAACCTATCGAAGGAATTTATAGAGGGTTGTTTCTTCCCAAAATAGGTAACCAGAGTGAGATACAGCATTTTCAATGTGTTCGTGAACTCCAATGAAGAAATTGGAATTGAGAGAACTCTATTCACATAGGATTGGACTTTAGGGATAAATTAGATTGGAGGGAAGAAAGGGAGAGATGAAGGGTAAAAAAAGTGTAAAAGGAAGAGATGTGAGAGGGAAATGAGCATGAATAAGGATCACCTTCCCCCCTCCCTAGTCTAAGTGATCCATGGAGGGGAGGCGGAAACGTGACCATGATCTACACCATTAAGGGGAGAAGGAAGGAGAGAGAAACATGACCCAAGAAATTTATATCAAATAAAAATCCTACAATTGGTATTAAATACAAAGGTTAAAGTTATTTATTCTCTCTCAATTGAATCCATGAAAACCATCATTCAAAAATGGATTTTGATCTTTGAGGGAAACAATTCTAACTATGGAAGAATCTTAGGTAGTGGGATCTCCTACCTTTAGGAAAGGATTTTTATATAGTTACGATGTATGGGATCTCAGTCAATATGGATAATAAGGATTAATTAGTTATTGAAAAAAGAGAAATGGATTCTAATTCTTGAGTATTCAATGATTTAGTGGGTTTTCTATCTAAAACAATCTACAAGAAAGTAATTTTATGTAAATCATTTCATTCCATGTGAGAAAACATGTTAAAAAGCTACAAAGGTGATTCAAAAGTTAGAGAATCTATGTTACATGTTATATGGAACAAGTATGAGGACCCAAGGATTCACCCTAATAAATTTATTGATGCATTATTTGATTGGGTGAATGTGATTATGGAGGACATAAATGATATGATAGAAATACTTGATAATGTGAATATTGTAAAATACATCCTCAGAAGATTTCCACTGCAATTAAATAAAAAAGAATCTATTCTTGAGGATTAAGTCACAAAAGAGTTAATATTGGATAGTTTTCATAGTACTATTTTCACATATAAGATGAAAAATTATGATAATGTGGTTGTGAAAAAAGGGAAGTCCAAGGTGGTGGGATTCAAATCCATGAAGAAGATCACCATAGAGGATAAATAGGACAAAAATAAATTGGTTGAAGTCATCTCATTATGATACTCAAATCTATAATGGGGAAAATAAAAGTTTAAAAGGAAACTACTATTAATGTGTTTTCTATGTGGATAGGTTGGGAATATTGCAAAAAAGTGTCAAAATAAGTTTTAAGAATACAATGAGGATGATGAAATTCTCATTAATAAGTCGTCAGCCAATGTAAAAGGTAGGAAAGGCATTAAGTACAATTACATCATGAGGAAGAACCTTATTTTACAATAAAATGATAGTTCAAAAAATATTAAGGTAGAATAAATTGAAGACTATAAAGTGTGTAAAGAATATTTTATGGTGGTAGTTGTGAGAAATTCTTAGACAATAGAAGAGAGTGACTCTGTAGGAAGAGAATAGGGAGGGAAATTTTATCTCTATGTTTATATTGAAGCTTTTATTTAATAAATAGATGTTTGGAGAGCCAAAAGGAAGAAATACAATAGAGTGGTTCATGTTCTAAACTCTATATTCCATTAAAATAATAATATAAATATAAGAAAAATGTATAAATCGAGAAGATAAAATCTAGAAAGCTAGGAAAATCTATAAAGGACATCGTGTACAAGCTTATAGTTGATGAAAAAACCGGTCTTATCCATAGTTTGAATCAGATAGTGAAATATCATGTCAAACATATTATATAATATCCCAAGACCCGAATTCCCAAATCCTTTACTAAAATCATGAAATTTACATTTTCTGCTATGATACCAAGAATTGTGACCTAAATTTTTCTATCCAAAACTTACAACATCAAAATGAAAACTTGGGACACTTACATCCTAGAGGACCTTTTTGGTTTACATTTTTAGAGAATTAGGATCATATCATATCAATATAGACACATAAAAAATTGGTTCATAAAGATAAATATCATCTCTCATTATAACCAACTTCTATTATTTCACATTAGGTTATCAACATCATATTTTTGAAATCCTTTATATAAATAATTTGTTCAACCTATTTCTTTATAACCTAGGGAAGATGAAACATAAGAGGGGTGAGCTAAAATGCACAGTAAGGGAAAAAGTAATCATTATCAAATAAATTTCATTAGTAATAATAAGAATAGAATAAGGGTATGATGAAATAATAAAAGTGCATGAGTATAACATATGAATATTCATGCCCATAAACACCTAGATCATTAAACATGAAAACATGGAACAAGGAATTATCATCAGAAAAAGTCACAATAATCATGTTCCATGTGATATCAATATTGATCAAATAAAACATCATAAACCCATAGAAAGTAATTAAAAACCTTTTGGGTAACAAAGAGCATTAGTTTAATTAAAAACATTCAAAAACTTATAATTGGAATAACCATACATCTGAATTCCAATATAATAATTACCCAATGCATTGGAGAGATATAATAGTCTCACCATGTGATATATGTAATTCTCTGTCATATAAGTTATAATAGTATATCCTCATGATTTATGGGATTTCCCATAATATAAGATGTAACAGGCTCACTTGGTACTATCAAGGCATCCCCATAATATAATGATCAAGTATCAAATCCTGAATAAAACACATAGATATTTCACTTCATCATAAAACTCATATAAAAATAATTATTCTTTCATAACCTAATTCACATATGGAAAATAAATGAGTTTCATGTCAATATATTTGAAAAATTATTAACCCATAAAAGAGAAATTGGTTTCAAAATAATCTCTTTAAAACATGGCTACCACATATAAATGAAAGAGTTTCCATAACAATATATTTTAAACATGATTAACTAATGGAAAAAAAATTGTTTCCATAACAATCTATTTGAAAAAATAATTAACCATCCAGATAGAGAAATTGTATGGTATCAATACAAAATATCTCCAGTGGAGGATAATTAACAATAAGGGTTGTTGAAGTTGATTATCACAAACCGTACTATATACCTTGGTACCCTAATAAATGATTCAACACTAACATATCCCAAGAGGCATTCTTGGCCCCCATAGGTTGGTGACTGGAACCTGTCATCACACAAGATAAATCTGGGAACAATTTTACCACAAAATAGCAAAAGAAAAAAAAAATAAGTATTCTCAAAAGAAAACTCCAAAACAAGAATAGTAAAATAAGTCAAATAGGTATATAAACCCAAAGTACAATGAAAAAGTACTAGAAAGAAAATAGCTGAATAACCCAAGGTCCCAACAGACACAATACTCCAAACCCAAAGAGTCAAAAAGAACTAGAAACTCTAAGTAATGCTTTCCTTTTACTTGAACCTTGGAGGATGAAATCTAAAAAATGTTGAAGGAAAAGGTATGGTATGGAATAAAATCCCAGTAAGGTCTCACCAAGTATTCTATAATAATATTACAATATAAATAAACCAAATCATTCTTTCAATTTTAAATAAAATAGGCACGATAGTAGAATCGTAAATTTAAAACAAACATGATTTTCATTTCAATTGATGGAAACATTTTAAAGAATGAATTAACTAAAATTTTCATATAAATAGTTTATTTAAGTCCATAGTCATGTGAAAATATTTTTTTACAAACAATGGAATATATATCAAAATAATTAGAAGCGAGAAACAGGGTCATATTCCAAAAGGTACTATAGTTCTAGATTATGGGATCCTCACACACTCATGTAGTGATAATCTAAATTTGAACTCACATCCCTCAGACACTAGTTAGAGAGTACTCATTAACATCCTAGGGGGATAAGATATTCTGAGGTATGTATATCTTAGAGTTGTAAAGCACCAATACATTTCTAGTGTATTCTCATATGAGTGTGTTTTTTCAAATAACGTACTAACTACCTAAGCTTTCATTTTATCAAACAACAATAAATAATGGGAAAAATAATTTTAAAAATCGTTAAAATACTATATCCCCATTTCCCATTTTAATATGACAATTTATTTTTAAAAACCAAAACATGGGTTTTTAATCAATTCATACATTTTTCAAGATAAACCCAAACATCGGTTCTTATCAAAATAGTTTAATCCATTTTCTAAAAATCAATTTCACAATTCAATCTCACAAATAAAATCCCACAATTTCCATTAAATCTAACTCAAACCCCAATTCACTAGAATTGGGGGTTTTCCAAAAAATACATAACATTTCAATTTAAATCCCAATTCAAACTAAATTGATTTTTTATAATAAAATATAAATATATTTAATTTAAATAAGTAAATTCATGGTTAAATTAATTATCCAACTTATATAGAGACACCTACCTTTTTCAAGAAAATGCAATGCCTGTAACAGAACCCACCTACAAGAATGGGGGTGCATATGATCTAGGAACTCAAACTAGAAAAAATTAAAAAACACTGAGTTTAGATCCATCAATACCAAGATGATCTATCAAACACCAAGGGGAGATAAATAATGATATAGAGAGATAGAGAGAACTCTTACCCAGAGAGGAAAACCATAACTGCAACAACAATCAATAACTAAACGAAATGATCTAGAAGGGTTGGACGAATCCGTAATTTCCTAGGGATGGATCTAGGTTTAGATAAAGGAAACCTTGAGGAAGGGGAATAAAATTTTCATCTAATCCTCTTATTTAGAACTGACAGTCGGAAATTTATACGATGTGTAACCGGATTTCACGTCTTGTAATTTTAATGTCCCTGATTGTTGAAAAACCCATCGTCTTTTTTTTAAATCTGATTTTTAATTTATACAGGGCATGTTAATTTTACACCACATGTATCATTTCATGTTGTGTACCAGTTTGAGGGAATATGTTTTTCAATTATTTCACATCATGTAACCACATTACACAGAATATAAATCCCTAGCAGACTACAGAAACCAAAGACTTTATAACGAAAATTCCAACAAATCCCTAACTTTACCATTACAGGTGTCCTCATAATTCCTTATCATCGCTAACTAAAAAAAATAAAAAAAATAAAACCATGAAAAATATTAAAAAATACCTTTTAAAAAGGTAATAGGATGTTACAACCTCCCCACCATAGAAGATTTATGTCCCTAGAAATATTGTCAAGAAGCTTCCATATTGAAAATGTGAGACCACTACTCTCTCATCAATTCCTCATGATACCATGTCTCATTCACATCATAACCGTGTTTCCATAGCACTCAGACCAAAGGTATCACCCTTACATGAAGTACCTTGGTCTTAGAATAAATTATCCTAACTGTATGCTCAGAAATGGATAAATCAGGCTCAAAATTAAGATCAATCTTGACCAGTACATGAGATGGATCAAAAATATAATTTTTCAATTATGATACATAGAACAAATCATGTATCAAAATTAGTTATGGAAAAATTGATAAATGGGAATCCACTTTCCCCACCTACTCAACAACCTCAAAAGGTCCAAAAAAATGAGGAGCAAGCTTCACTTTCTACCCAAGCCATCGATGAACCAAACGAGGTGAAACTTTCATGAAAATTAGAAAATCAATTGAAAATTACAACTGTCTATAGAGATGATCTACATAAGATTTATACCAGCTATAAGTCATCAAAACCTTCAGATGAATCAACAGAATTTTTGTTATCATCTCTTGAACCAAGTTCAGTTAAATCGAGAAACTTTCACCAAACTCTAACCAACATAACAAATATTTACAAGATCATCTATACAAGGCCTAAAAAGGATCTATTTTGATCATGGACTGGTAGCTATTGTTATAAGAAAATTCAACCAGTTTCAAATGGTCATGCCAAGATCCGCCAAAATCGAGGATGCAAGCATGAATCGTATCCTCAAGAATCATTATATCCCTTTATTTCAGGACATATATCTATGAATGGTATTCCATACTTAAGTAAACTAGAGATACCAGTTCCCTCTGAAGGGATATCCAAAAGAGATAAGTAAATCAGTGATCTCTATCATTGAATATAGAAGATGGAAATCAGTGAAAATTAATAATCTCTTTCATATATAGATTTTACAACTCCTCAAATTTGGTTGTATCATGAATGGGTAAGAAGTGATCCGATTTGGTTATTTGATCTATCAAAACCCATATTGTATCCTTATTTTTTAGGTATGTGGATACCCAACCACAATGTCTATAGAGATCTCATCTCACTTCCAAGTCGATACTAGAAGTGGATGAAGAAATCCTGAAGGTCTCTGGTGCTCTTCCATGACCTATTTTCATGTATAACAACAAGATAAAAAATTAGCAATGCCCCATCTCACACCAAGAACCAAAATTTTCCTCACATATCAATGGACATACTCAGGATTACACGGTGAAAACCCCACTAGAAATCATATAAATATCTCATCATAGATTTTCTCACTGCTAATGGCATAAAAAATGATTCTAAAAATATATAATACCATCTATATAGAATGACCACTCAATAATGGTATCCCCACCATAAAGTGATTATATAATTCTATATAAATCATCATCAAGATGTTGTTCCTGAATAATCATCTTGAGAAGAGTGGAGGTCAACTGAACACTGGCCCACACCACCCTGGCCGCTGTTTTCTAAACACTAATATGAAACTGTACAAAAAGATCCATCATGTTCCACTCTTCTGATGATTTTTTTTCATTTCTTGGGTCAGATGTCTCTTACTCAAAAAATATTTAACGACATTCCCTTTTCTTTGGGTATATGAAATTTCAAAGTCAAAATATTACTGGTATTCCACCCAAAACCTCTATTGAATATTAAAATATTTTTATAAAAGATATAACTCATGATTTTATTGTCATAAAACATGGTAAAAATTTCTCTTAAAAGGTAATGCCACTAACTCTTATGTGCATGCATCAAATATCAACGTTCAAGGTCATGGGTTGGATAATTATTATTTTGTGGCCTAAGCTATCGTGATCCATATTCAATGATTTGATCACCATGCATAAGAACACAACCTAAACATAAACCTGATGCATCACAAAATACCACATAGCTCTACCCAGCCTATGTAAGAGTCAACATTGTTGTAGTAATCAAAATAAATTTCAGATAAAATAAAAACTCTAACATTGATCATCCTAAACAAACTCTACTCCCTTCTGAATTAGTGTAGTCATCAGAGAATCCAACTTTGAAAAATCCATCCTGAGCTAGTGATAATATCTAGATAAACCCATGAAACTCTGAATCTCAAAAACATTACACGGTTGTTTCAATGTCATAATAGAATTCAACTTCTCAAGATCAACTTAGATATCATGTTCCGATACTACATGTCCCAAGAACTTCACTTCTCAGATCCATAAATCACATCTAAAAATCTTCGTACAAAGTTTCTGATTTCTCAATAATTCCATAACTACTCTTAGATGATTCACATGATCCTCATAATACATAGAGTAAACAAGGATTTCATCCATAAAAACCACCAAAAAAGTATCAAGATACACATGGAAGATCATGTTCATCAAGTCCATAAACACTGCTGGAGTATTGGTTAGACCAAATGGCATGAAAAGGTACTCATAATGTCCATAACTTCTCTATAAAGAGGTTTCAAAATGTAAGATTATTTTATTGTCAACTGATGATAAAAATATCAAAGATAAATATTTGGAAATGACTTCCCCCATTTAAAATATTCAAAAAAAATCATCAATATGTGGGAAGGAATACTTGTTCTTTACCATGACTCAACTGAGTTTTTGGTAATCAAAACAAAGGAAAAGTGACCCATCAATTTTCCTACCAAAGTGAATAGGCACCTCCCAAGGGGCCACACTCAAGCGTATAATTCCTTTCTCTAACAAATCATAAAACCAAGTCTTCAAATCATTTATTTCAGCTTGTTCCATATGGTAAAAAGGAATAAATATCTCCTGAGTACTAGGTACTAAATTGATAGAAAACTCTTCATCCCTTAATGGAAGAAAACTAGAGAATTCAAAAAGAAAAACATTGGGAAACTCGAAGAAAACTGGTGACAGATCACCACTCAAATATTCTCACTCCTGGTTAAAGAGAAAACATTGATATCACTTTCCAAAACTCAGGATAACAAGGTCTATCTCTACTCAACCTCAGGTCCCATTCTCCCTAAAAGATACATCACACTTCATCAGATGTAGTAAAGGAGACCCGTCAAAGATAACAATCAATTCAGGATTTATTAGCAATGATCCCATCCATCTCTAATATGATTTCAAGAGGTTTCATGTTAAGAACTAGAAAATCCCAAGAAAGATCAATCTCTGATAAAGAGAACACACAAGCAGGAAAAATGGTACCTTTCTCTCTCTTCACTATGAGGGGTGTAATAATATCCATCATATAAGATAATAGATCTATAGGAAGATTAATAATATTGAAAAAATTGGTTTAAATAAATGAATGAAATGTACTAGTATCAATTAAACCAGTCAATAAATATGAAGTTATAGTGATGGTACCTCTCAAAGTCACTGGACCCATATCTACCTTTTCTAGAGACTCTTCCATTGTGTGATGAAGATTCATTATGGATTCATGTGACTAAAACCCTTTTATCTTGAATAATCGGATTTTATTATAGAAATTTTAGGCACTGAGGATCTTGAGACAATTCATGGAGAATAATAGACATGAAATAACTTCTACAAGTGGCCTAAGTGTCCACAAAATCCACATATCTTGGGTGCCTTAGTGCAAACCAGTTTTGAGTGTCCATAATTTCCACACCAGTCAAAAATCAAAGGGAATATTCTTGGAACTATTAGAGGTCTATAACAACTCTAAAGTCAAAAACCACCATGATAATCATCACACTTTCTCTTTCCATTAAAAGAACTCACTGAACTCATACTGGGATAAAAAGAAACTCCCATAAAATTTGAGTTACCTGCTAGATCAAGATCAACCATCAATTCCCTATCCATTACGTCAACATAAGAATAGAGATTCAGTAATAAAACATGATAAATAATATCAAATAGAAGTACCATATAGAACTATCAAGTATTTATCTTCTCATTTGATACAATCTTAGTTGAAAATTGCACAATCTCAAAAAAGTGATTTTCATACTCATTCACGATCCTGCTAGCCTCCCTGAGTTTGAAAAACTCCAAAGACATATCCAACACTATAGACTCTAGATAGAACTAGTCAATGAAAAGAGATTTAAATTCCTTCTTCTATAAACCCTTGTGCTTCTTCATTATCCCCACTATGCCCCACCATATTTTTCTAGGTCCCTTAATCTTAAACGCATCACACTTCACCTTAATTGCTTTGAGTATTTCCAAGAAATCAAAGAGAAGATAAGCCCATCTAAAACAGTCCTCATCCTATTTAGGATCATTATAGACCAGGAAATAAATTTTAATTATGAGGAAGGAACTCATGATAAAGCTTCCAAGATTAATCCTTATGAGGTTCCACCATAAGATTCTGAACGGGAATGGGTAAATGTGCTTATCCCAAAGCATGGATGACATACACAAAAACCTCAACTAGATTCTGGTCCAAGGGAGGATTTTATCACTGTGGTTCATCATCAACTTCCTCTTAGATCCTATTATCACATCTTCTCAGGGGAATAATGCTACAAACATTAGAAAAAAACATTGAATATGTCAGAACGTTACATAATAAACACTTTAATAAGAGCAATAAGGAAATTAATCTCATCAGATAGATAAAAAAGATTTGGATTTCAATCTATCCAAATAAAAATTTGGGAAAATACTAAAAATAATCCTCATGAAGTCTTTCCCAAACCACCCCTAGTGACTTAAGGATCATTACATTGAGAGATGTCCAAACACTTAGTTATAACTACCTCTTATGTCCTGACAATGTCTCAAAATACATACTAACATCATGGAAATATGATTAACCTATATCTATGATACCACTTTATCATGAAGTGGACCGGATTCCCTAGAACCCTAATAAATGAGATAACACTGACATAGCCTGAGGGTCATTCCCAATCCTTATGTGTTGGTGACTGGCACCTGGCATCACACAAGATAAACTTTGGAACAATTTTTCTAAAAAATAGCAGAAGAACAGAAACAAGTCAGTATGAAAAAAATAAAACACCATAGAGAGAAAAATACTAGAAATCAAATAGGTATTTAAACCTAAAGTACAATTACAAATCACCATAAAGAAAATAATTGAACAACCAAATGTACCAATGTACACAGCTTTCTAAGCACAAAGAGTCGACAATAACTGCCACCTCAAAGTGGTGTTTTCCCCTTTCTCAAATCTAGAAGGAAGAAATATACAAATTCCTAAAGGAAAAGGCAGGGTGTGAGAAAAATTCCCAGTAGGGTCTCCAATATAAGTAAACCAAATCATGCTTTCAATTTTAAATAAAACAAGAATGGTGGTACAATCTTGAATTTAAAACAAACATTGTTTTCATTTCAATTGATGGAAACATTTTAAAAAATGTATTAAGTAAACATTTTATGTAAAATAGTTTATATAAATCCATATACATGTGTAAATGAGTTTTAAAAACAATCGAATATATATCAAGATAATCACAATATGGAAATATGGTCATCTTATAATAGGTATGATAGTTCTAGGTTATGGGATCCTCACACACTCTAATAGTGATAATAGAAATTTTCACACACATCCCTCAAACATTATTCAGAGAGGACTCATTATCATACCACTGAGGATAATATCTTCTGAGGTATGTATTTGTTGGAGTTGTAAAGCCTCAATCTGTTTTTAGGGAATTCCCATCCTAGCATGATTTTCCCAAATAACTCACTAACTACCTAGTCTTGCATGTTCTCAAACAAAATTCAATAATATAAAAAAACTAAACATTTTAAAATACAATTTCCCTATTTCCCATTTCAATATGCCAAAAACAAAACTTGTATTTTTAATCAATTAGTTACTTTTTAAAGGTAAAACCAAACTTTGGTTCTTATCAAAATAGTTTAATCCATTTTCTCAAAATCGATTTCATAATTAAATTTCACAAATCAAATTCCATAATTTCCTTCAAATCCAAATGACACCCCAATTCAATGGAATTTGAGTTTTTACCAAAAATCAATACTATTAAAATTTAAACACCAATAACCATTGAATTAGGTTTTCATAGTACAATTTTTAGAAATTTAATTTCAATCAAGCAATTCAATGTTAAATTAATTGTCCAACTTATACGGAACCATCAACCTTTTTCGCAGAAACACAACGCCCATAACAGAACTCAAAAACAAGAACTAGGGAGCATAAGATCTAGGTACTCAACCTAGCTACATGATTAGAAAACACTGATTTTAAATCCATAAATCCAAAGATAATATATCAAAATCCATGGAGGGTGATAGCAAGAGATAGAGAGACCGAGAAACCGATTACCTAGAGAGAACTTCAACAATGTTCGATCTATGAATGAAAATATCCAAAAGAGTTGGAGGGATCCAAAAATATCTAGGCATGACTATAGGTCAAGATCAAGGAAATATAGAGGAAGGGGAATGAAATTTTTAGACGACATGCCTATTTAAAATTGAAAGTAAGGAATTTACATGACATGTAACCATACTTCACGTTGTGTAATTTTAAATTCCATGACACACTGAAAAAACCATTGCCTTTTAGTAAAGTCCCTAGGTAGGATGACTTTCATTTTATTCAAGTTCAAGTTTCATTCCTAGTTTCTTATTATTTTAGTTTTGTTTAGGGTTACTTCCCCATTTTAATTTTATCTTTCGATTTTCTTCCTTAATGTCCATCTATGATCTACAATTGTGGTTTAATTCTATGGTGTTGGTTGTTGGTGGAGAGAATATGTGTCAGTGCAAACGACTTGATGTTATTGATGAATTCGGTGTTCTGGGAGGATATTTGAATAGCGATGATGATGTGGTGGTGGATCAGAGTCATAGAGGATGTTCAGTGCTAACAGTGAACGTCAGAGAAGAGTTCGACAGTGATTTTGATGATTTTGATGGTGATAGAAGTAGGTGACAATCATAATGGTGAAAAAAGATAAGGTTGGAGTGTGATTATTGTGGTGATGTATCGAGTGGTAGATTTATTTTATGGTTATGGATGGCGGTTAGTAGTTAATGGGTGAATGAAGCGGGCTAGTGGCACCATTTCTTCAGTCAGCTGGATTTGCGGGATTTTCTTTGATGATGGTTTCTTTTAAATTTTGAAACTGGTGCATATGTGCGTGATGAATAGCCCTATTTTTATTTTTTGGTTTTTTAACTCTGTAATGTGTGTTTTTTTGGGTGTTACTTGATTATAGAGGTGGTAATTTAGGTTCCCACTTACCCTCAAAGTTGTTTTTTAATAAAATATAAAAAATGTATTGTAGTGGAGATTATAATATCAAACTCTTACTATTTTGATAACATTGAATCATAAACCCCATGAATTAATTTAAAAGAAACTTAAAAATTCATTAGAATATATAAATTCATGATATCACATGCCAATGGGTATTTATATACACCTCATAAAATAATATAGGGGCATACGACTGCATAATTCCCAAAGAAGGCTAATTGTAATAAAAATCCATTACCATTTTGGTATATTTGAAACAAAAAACCCCATGAAAGAGATATCCTAAAATGGATATTTAAATCCAAATAAATTCAAGCATATGAATCATAAAACACATTAATGGGAAGTATATACACCACAAAATAAAATTAATTTGTGAATATGGAATGTATCTCACAAAAATAAAATTGAGTCGAGAGAACCCCTTACCTTGAATCTGAATCGTCATGATTGTTCTTTATCTTCCTAAAAAATAATGTTTTGTTAATTATTTACATTATTTAGAAACTTTTAGAAGTTTATTACTAAATTTATTTCACTTATAAACACATTTTATATAATTACTTAATCAATTAGGTTTAAATTGACCATATTTAGCTTATGTGTCAAAAATGACTTTGGTAGGTTGATTAAGGTCAATGAGGTCATTATTTAAAAATATCTTGAATAATATTACTGAGATAATTATCATATTTATACATAAATTACACTATAAAAATTGATTATGAAATATGGTTATTAAAAATGAATCAACGTTGCGATTATGGAAACAGTAAGTCATACGTACACACAAGTAGCATTCCCATTTTTCAATGTTCATTATAGAAATAAGGTAATTAAAATTTATCTTTATAGAATTCTAATTATATATTAAATACCATACTATTTAATTATATATACTTACATATATTATTCTTGTGATGTGGTGATAAAAAAAGAATCACATCGCTTTAAGGAAGTGGTAGTCCGTACATCCATGAACGACATTATCACTTTTTTAGCATGTCAAATGGAAAGAAGAAAATGAAATAATGTATTGTAATGGACTGAACCACTCTGGCCCATTCCTTTGTCGAAAAGAAGGTCATGAAGTTCTCTGGAGGGTAGAATGAGCTTTTACTACACTTTTCAGAATTTTTGTGACTACACGCCGTGTAGTGTGAGTACACACCGTGTACCACCATACCGAGTATACCCTATGTTGAAGCCGTGTCCTTGCCATGTGAAATAAATAATTACACGCTGTTTAGTCCATCCTACACGCCGTGTAGTTCCTCCCTACATATGCGTTACCCTCAAACCATGTGTTGACCAGTCAACGACCATGTGCCACGTTGAATGCTGTGTTGGAAGCCGCGTGGCGACCGTGTGGAATGGCCAAGTACACAATGTGTACTAGGAAGTACATGCCATGTACTTTAGTTTTTCTCACCTATAAAAGGATGGGGCCTCTCCTCATTTTCGGACCATTCCTCTCCTCCCCATTCCTTCGAGCAGAGCTCTCCCGAGAGACTCCAAAGCTCCTTTCTTCCATAACTTATTCGTCTAAGATCCGATTTATGATCTGTCAGCAGCCACAAGATCGTAATGATGAGGCAGAACTTCTGAGCTTGGATATATTGTTTTCCCTTTGGTTTTTACTTCCCAGCTTCCACCTGATGAGGTTTTTTCCGGGTTTTGACAGAAGCGACGGATGCCGGTGGATGTCTTCTAAAGTTGATCTGGGAGAGTGTTGTGATCAGAACCTATTGAGGTAGGGATTTTACCTTCATCTCTCTAATTCATGCATCATGTGGGATGGGTGTACTCTTTCTTTCACGAGACATAGTTGAACCAGTTTAATGAAGATAATAACTGGCTTAAAGAACGGGGATGGGGAAGTTGTTATGTTTATCTTTGTTTATCCTATTGTTATGTTGTGAATTGAATAGGCTTATGCCTATTGAAAATCACGACCGTTGGGTGCATTTGCTTGCGCAATTAAATGAAGCCCTATATTTTTAGACCATTTTGTGGATAGAAACCTTGTGGAATATGGAAATTGGTTAATCACATAAATTTGGCTGATTAAATGAATATATGAAACCCTTGTGTGATCACCCCGGTTGAACAAAATGGAATAATGAACATGTGGGTGTTGGTTTGGTTACGTGGTGTGTGAAGGGGGGGGGGGGTGGTGAATCCTGGGTTATTACGAATAGGATGGGCAACGGGGCTGTGGTAAAGGATATCAAAGGGACAATGATGTGGCATAAGCCTTGTTTTGTGATACGGTTGTGGAGATGTGGTTATAGTGGCAACATGAATGCAGTAATGGGTTGTGATATTAAAAGATTGTGGAAAGTGATAAATGAACTATGGGGAAAGATAATGAAGTAAATGTGGGAACAATCAATGGGGATTGATTTATGATAAAAGGTTAGTTTTGTGTTTCTTATGTTTTATCTAACTTGATTTGTGGTTGGAAGGGTTTTTTTACGAAGCGCTTAATCTGGTTTGATAATTTCCCAGTAGTTAAGGAACTAATAAACTAATACTGTTGAAACATGAAAACCTAAATGGGGTTGGGATTGTTTTTTGTATGCATGCTTCGTAGTAGCAGTGCTGAGGCACGTGCTCAGTTTCTCTGTTTAGAAGCCATATGTTGGGCTGTGTGTTTGGTATACATATATATATCTGTATCTTTGTGTTTTGTCGCACCCCACCCATTTTGATAACTTAGTGCCGAACACTCCCATTTCATGGGAGAGGGTGTTTTCCCCTTAGCTACTAGCTCCTTCCCGCTCCTTCTTCCATAGGTTGTGATGGCTTGAGGCGACCTTACACCTAAGACTCTTTGGGTAGGTTTCAATTGGTGTGATTTTTATCCCAAGACTCTTCGGGTAGGTTTACTATTCCCAAGAATCTTCGTGATGAGGCCCAGGTGTGTTCAGGAGGGGATGTGATTGTGGTTTGTGAGTCCCAGGTGTGTGCGGTTGGGATGTGTGGCTTTTGAGGCCCAAGTGTGTGCGGGCAGGAAGAGTGTGGTAGTGTCAGGACGTTCGCCGTTAGGAATAGCAGCTAACTAGCAGGGGGAAATGGAGCGGGGTACCCAATACTCTTGTTCTTATATACTACCATCAGTTGTTTTGTGTTTTTGGTGAGTGTGGCTGGTGAGTTTGGGTGGATATAATTCCTTTCTACTTTTTGGTTTCTTCTATTGTTCTCACGGGACATTAGGATGTCTCCCCACCTGTGCACGAGAGATTTAGGTTTCCTTACTGATTATAATTATATGCTCACCCTACGTTTACTTTCAGGTTTCTAGGAGGACTACCAGGGCCATATAGGACCCTACTAGTTGGGATAGTTGGAGTTGTTGCAGTTGATGTACTCTTGTTTCTTTTGGTATGGTACTTTTGAGTTTTCTTGTACTTTTACCTTGTTTCAGAATTGTTTAAACATGCATGTGGGATTGGTTTGGGTTTATTTTCATTTACTTGTCCCTTTTTCTTTTGGTATTTGACTCATCCTATTTCCCGATCTTAAATAAATAAAAAGGGTAATGCCTCCTATATTTGTGAAAACTCATACCCTTGGTGTTAGTCGCCACCCCGGGGCCTACTGGAGGTGGGACTCGGGGGTCATTATCTCCCTTTCACCATTTCCAGCTCAGGAGGGGCATCTTTGGTGGGAGGGGGTCGTGAAAAAATGGTATCAATGGTGATAGTTGAGAGATAGGATAGATTATTGAATTAGACACAGTGAGGATTGCATGGGATGGTAGGGAAATAGTGTTAGGTGATCTTGGTGTGTAACATAGGCCAGAGAAGACTGGATAGGACATGGGATTTTAGAGCCCCCCATGATCCGATGCAAGGAATCTGAGCCTACAAAATTACCAAGTGAGAATACATTGATTTCAAGGTAAAGACCCTAGGGAAGGTACATGAATCATCATGTTTGTGTTTTACTTGATTTGGGTGTTCTGGGAAAGAAATTTAAATAAAGTGATAAAACGAAACCTTGAGAAATTTCCTTGCTACTTGGGCTTAGATGATCTTTGTTTACCGTACAGCTATGGCACCTGGACGTCATCCCTGGGTGACTCAGATAGCCGAGGCCTAGCAGATTCAGGCGGTCGATCAGTTTAGGATTGAACGAGAGGAGGAAGATGGCCAGTGGCAGAAGACTCTCTGTTCTTTCCAGCGACAAACCCTCAAGAAGTACGAGGGTAGTACTTCATATATGGATATGGATGGGTGGATTGATGAGCTAGGGATCACTTTTACTTTGATTCGTGCTCTAAGGGAGTACTGGGTTCCCCTAGCAGTCAGTCAGCTGAGAGGTGCGGTGCATCAGTGGTGGATGCTCTACCTCAGGGAGAGGTCAGAGGCAGAGGTTCCATGGGCTGACTTTGATAATGAGTTCTGAGAGGAATTACTTTATTCCATGATCAAGGCGGAGAAGCGGAAGGAGTTACTCTCCCTCCAGAAGGGGAGTATGTCAGTACGAGAGTTGGGGATCAAGTTCAAGGGTCTTCTACACTTTGCTCCGGAACTATTGCCGGATGAAGAGTCTCGAGCGAGACATTTGGAGGAGGAACTTCGTCCTTCACTCCAGTATGTTGTCACCCTTTTCACCCTTCCGACATACTTGGCAGTATAGAAGAAGGAAGAGACTGTAGAGAGGATGCACTCGTAGGGAGGTGCACCACGAGAGGGGATCTAGCCGGGTTTGTTGAAGGGGAAGGCAGTCAGCATCAGGTTTCCTGTGATAGGACCTTCCAGATTTAGGCCAGTAGGGGGTAGGCCCCAGCAGTTCTAGTTCAGATCTTCGGGTTCTCGTCCCTTTTTGACAAGCCTAGGACTGAAGTGTTTCTCTTTTGGAGTTCTCGGGCACATTCAGAGTCAGTTCCTGACCCGAGCTCAATACGGTGAAGGTGGGAAGGTTCAGTGCCCGCCTCAGCAGTACTAGTTGCTGGCGAGGCCCTTCCAGTAGCAGCAGGACCCGGCTCCTCCGAGGGCAGACTTTGCAGGAGGAGGCCGACCTCAGGGTGCTCCTCAGGGACCTAGAACAGGGCATGGTCAAGGAGGTGGTCGACATTAGAGAGGCAGAGGAGTTTGGCGTGGATAGTTTCAGCAGTAGAGTTGGAAGCTCCGGCAGGACTAGAGGTGGTGAGAGGTACGATTTTTTTGTTCAGCACTCTCGTTTCTGCTTTGTTTGATTTGGGAGCTTTGCACTAATTTGTTGCACCCGGTCTAGCCCATGCTTTGGGTCTAGATGTAGAGATACTTTCCATACCCCTGGTTCTGAGTACACCAGTTGAAGGTCAGTCCAGCGTATCTTGTGTTTTCTGGGGATGTGGGCTGATGTTGGGACCACATCGATCTAGTGGGGATATTCTTTTGCTACAGATGCAGCCATACGATGTCATCCTAGGCATCGACTGACTATTTTCTGTTAGTGCTGTTATTGACTACTTCCTAAGAAGAGTCATGTTCTCCGATGTGGATGGGTAGCGTGTAGCTTTTGTTGGCGAGAGGAGCTATCAGGTGGGAATCCGACATGTGAAGCCTCTCCTTTTCTTGTTAGGTGGGTTATCAGTGGTTTGAGCTGATACAGAGATGATGGATGTTCCAGATATTTTTGGGGAGTTCCTTGATGTTTTTTTGAGGAGGTTGTGACTCTACCCCCCTGATGTGACGTTGAGTTCAGGATAGACTTACAACCTGGTGCCCGTCCGATTTCGATAGCCCCTTTTCGGATGGAACCTTCAGAGTTGCGGGAGTTGTGGATTCAGATTGACGATCTGACGGAGAAGGGTTTTGTTCGACCCAACGTGTTGCCATGGGGTGCTCCAGTCTTTTACGTGAAGAAGGAATATGATGGTCTCAGGATATGCATAGACTACTTAAGGTTTAATCAAGTAACGATCAAGAACCGTTACCCCCTTCCAAGGATAGATGATCTCTTCGATCAGTTGAGGGGAGCAAGTTGGTTTTCTAAGATTGATCTATGATCTGGATATCATCAGTTGAGGGTAAA
Source organism: Viscum album (assembly GCA_963277665.1). Lineage (NCBI taxonomy): Eukaryota > Viridiplantae > Streptophyta > Magnoliopsida > Santalales > Viscaceae > Viscum > Viscum album. The sequence continues at coordinate 1,252,675,388 of OY728120.1, read as the reverse complement.
GTATAGTGACATCTTGAAGAAGGCTTTCATGTGTAGGTATGGGAACTTAGAGTTTGTAGTGATGCAGTTTGGAGTTACGAATGCACTAGCTGTGTTCATGGAACTTATGAACTTTGTCTTCTGAGAGTTTTGGGACTCGTTCGTCATTGTGTTTATCGATGACATCCTGATCTACTCAAGATTAGAGGAGGAGCATGTTGAGCATCTTAGGACAGTCTTGGAATTCCTTCGACACCACCAGCTTTATGGAAAATGGTCAAAGTGTAAGTTCTTAACGCAAGAAGTACACTTCCTTGGGAACGTGGTGTCTCAGAATGGACTATCGGTGGACCCATTGAAGGTGGAGGCAGTTGTTTCTTGGGCGGCACCCAGGAACATGGAAGATGTTCATAGTTTCCTGGGTCTGGCAGGTTATTATCAGAGGTTCATTTCAGACTTCTCTCGAGTTTCTGCTTCATTGAAAGCTTTGACTAGGAAGAACCAGGTCTTCTTATGGAGCGAGCAGTGCCAAAAATCTTTCGACTACCTGAAGGATAAGTTGGTCAGTGCACCCGTACTTAGGTGGCCAGAGGAAGGGTTGTTGTATGTGGTGTTTTTTGATGCTTTTGGCCTTGGTTTGGGGTGCGTACTAATGCAGAAGAAGGGTGTGATATGTTATGGGTCTAGGCAGTTGCTCCCTCATGAGTGTAACTATTAAACCCATGACCTAGATCTTGCAGCAGTAGTGTTCACAATGAAGTTGTGGCGACATTACCTCTTTGGGGAGCGCTTTGTGGTCTTCTAAGATCAAAAGAGCTTACGTTATATTTTCTACCAGCGTGACCAGAACTTATGGTAGCAGAGATGGGTTGAGTTTCTCCAAGAATATGACTTTGAGATCTCTTACACTGAAGGTAAGGGCAACATTGTGGATGATGCCCTGAGAAGGAATTCGCATAAGGAAGTAGTTTTGGAATCTGCTGATGCTTGGAAAGCGATGGGTGGGTTGGCTCCCTTGCACTTGGATGAAAGGGTAGATGGTGTTAGAGGCTATTTGTTTCAGATGACGGTGCAATACTCCTTGTTGTAGGAGGTGTAAGAGTCTCAGTGGGGATACTTTGAGGCATAAGTAATGCGGGATCGTATCGATCAGGGAAATGCTCTAGAAGGATGGTCAGAGGACAACCGCCATCAGATGCTTTTTCATGGAAGGTTGTTTGTTCTGGAGGTGATGCGTGAGGGAGTACTCCATGAGTTCCATAGCTCAGCATTGGCGGTACATCCGGGAGTTTCAAAAATGTACCGAGGCCTGAGGGAACAGTTTTGGTGGCCCGGGGTGAAACTGGCAGTGGTGGAGTTTGTGGCTAAGTGCCTAGTGTTTCAGCAAGTAAAGACTGAACACCGTGTTCCCAGTGGTTTGTTTCATCCTTTAGATGTCCCCGAGTGGAAATGGGATTACATCTCAATGGACTTTGTCACAGGACTACCCAGACCTCAGGGTGGTTCTGATTCTATCTGGGTAGTGGTGGATCAGCTGATGAAATCAGCTCACTTCTTAGAAATTAAGGATTCGGGCCCGGTGAGTAACTTAGCACAGAGGTACGTAGACGAGGTGGTGCATTTACATGGATTTCCGAAGAATATCATCTCAGATCAGGATACTCGGTTTACCTGACGAGTCTGGAGGGGATTACAACATGCTTTTGGCACCCAGCTACACCTTAGCACTGCTTTCCACCCCCAGACCGATGGGAAGATAGAGCGGACTATCTAGACGTTGGAGGACATGCTGCGAGCATGCGTTCTGGATTTCGGAGGATCATAGGTGAGACACTTGCCTTTAGTAGAGTTTTCCTATAACAATAGCTTCCACTCTACTATTGGCATGACACCGTTTGAGGCTTTTTATGGAAGACCATGTCGTTCGCCCATTTTCTGGGCAGAGGTTGGTGAGACAGGTGCTCTTGGGCCAGAGGTAGTACAGAGCACCAAAAAGAAAGTGCAGCTTGTGTGTGAGAGGATGAAAGCAGCCCAGGACCGACAGAAGTCTTATGCTTATCGTCAGAGGAGGCCCTTGGAGTTCTAGGTGAGAGATTATGTGTTCTTGAAGGTTTCCCCTTGACGGGGGTAGCGGAGTTTTGGGAAGGGGAGTAAGCTCTCCCCTAGGATCATCGGACATTTAGAGGTGCTGAGGTGAGTCGGAGAGGTGGAATATCAGCTGGCCCTGCCACCTCAGTTGGATAAGGTTCATGATGTCTTCCACGTATGCTAGATTCGTCGGTACTTACACGAAGACTCTCACATTATCGACTGGGGAGAGTTAGATATAAGAGATGACGTGACCTTCGAGGAACGACCATTCAGAATCGAGGATCGTAAAGAGAAGGTGCTCCATGGACGAACCATCGCCTTGGTTTGTGTCTTGTGGAGGTATGGAAGCCTCGAGGAAGCAATTGGGAGTGGGAGGATCAGATGCACGCTCAGTACCCGAAGTTGTTTTGACTTGTGTTTTTCTTTGTTCTTCTGAGCTTTTTTTTTGATATTATACTCTGTACCTTTGATATATGGAATTCTTGGCTTGTTGATTGTGAGACATTTTGTTTCCTTGTTCTCTAGAAGTGTGTAATGTGTCTGGATGTGTGGGGAAAGGTAAAAACCTGATCCTTAATCGAGACACATTAATGCGGATGCGATTAAACCTGTGCAGGCAAGTCAGTGCCGCCTATAGCGGATAATATCTCGACATAGGAGAAGGAATTCCTAACACGTATGATTAGGGTTGTTGGTTGGGTTCCTATTATAACGAGATCCCTAAGAGGTATCTTGTTGGGTTCCTCTGGGTTGGTTTTTGAATCCTTAGGGACGAGAATGTTTTAAGAGGTATCTGATGTAATTTCCCGGACCTCTCTGGCCCATTCCTCTGTCGAAAAGAAGGTCATGAAGTGTTCTGGAGGGTAGAATGGGCTTTTCCCACACTTTTCAGAATTTTTGTGACTACACACCGTGTAGTGTGAGTACACGCCATGTACCACCTTGCCGAGTATACCCCGTGTTGAATCCGTGTACTTTCCATGTGAAATAAATAAGTACACTCTATGTAGTCCATCCTACACGTCGTGTAGTTCCTCCCCGCGTACGCGTTACCCTCAAACTGTGTGTTGACCAGTCAACGGACGTGTGCCGCATTGAATGCTGTGTTGGAAGCTGCATGGTGACCGTGTGGAAAGGCCACATACACGCCATGTACTTTAGTTTTTCTCACCTATAAAAGTAGGGGGGATCTCATCCTTTTCAGACCATTCCCCTCCTCCCCATTTCTTCTAGCAGAGCTCTCCCGAGAGACTCCAAAGCTCATTTCTTCCATAACTTCTTTGTCCGAGCTCCGATTTATGATCCATCAGTGGCCATGAGATCATAAAGACGAGGTGGAACTTCTGAGCTTGGATCTGTTGTTTTACTTTCAGATTTCCTTCCCAACTTCCACCTGAGGAGGTTTTTTCTGGGTTTTGACAGAAGCGACGGACGCCGACGGACATCTTCTAAAGTTGATCTGGGGGAGCGTTGTGATCAGAACCTGTTGATGTAGGGATTTTACCTTCGTCTCTCTAATTTGTGCATCATGCAGAATGGGTGTCCTCTTTCTTTCACGAGACATAGTTGAACTAGTTTAATGAAGATAATAATTGGCTTAAAGAATGGGGAGGGGGAAGTTGTTATGTTTATCTTTGTTTATCCTATTGTTATGTTGTGAATTGAATAGGATTATGCCTACTAAAAATCACGGTCGTTGGGGGCCTTTTCTTGCACAATTAAATGTTTCCCTATCTTTTTAGACCGTTTTGTGGATGGAAACCTTGTGGAATATAGAAATTTGATAATCACGTAAAGTTGGCTGATTAAATGAATATCTGGAACCCTTGTGTGATCACCCCAGTTGAACAAAAAGGAATAATGAACATGTGGGTGTTGGTTTGGTTACGTGGGGGGGGGGGGTGAATCATGGGTTATTATGAATAGGTTGGGCAGTGGGGCTATGGTAAATGATATAAAAGGGACAATGATGTGGCATGAACATTATTTTGTGATACGGTTGTGGAGATGTGGTTATAGTGGCAGCAGGAATGCAGTAATGGGTTGTGATATTAAAAGAAAGTGGAAAGTGATAAATGAACTGTGGGGAACGATAATGAATTAAATGCGGGAACAATCAATGGGGATTGATTGATGATAAAAAGGTTGGTTTTGTGTTGCTTGTGTTTTATCTAACTTGATTTGTTGTTGGAAGGGTTTTTCTACGAAAATCTTAATCTGGTTTGATAATTGACCTATTGTTAAGGAACTAATAAACTAATACTGTTGAAACATGAAAACCTAATTGGGGTTGGGATTTTTTGTTTTATGCATGCTTCATAGTAGCAGTGCCGAGGCACGTGCTCAGTTTCTCTGTTTAGAAGCCATAGGTTGGGATGTGTGTTTGGTATACATATATATATTTTTATCTTTGTGTTTTGTCGCACCCCACCCATGTTGAGAAATTAGTACCGAACACTCCCATTTCATGGGAGAGGGTGTTTTCCCATAGTTACTAGCTCTTTCCGGATCCTTCTTCCATAGGCTGTGATGGCTTGAGGCGACCTTTCACCTAAGACAATTCGGGTAGGTTTCGATTGGTGTGATTTTTTTCCGAAGACTCTTCAGACAGGTTTACTGTTCCCAAGAATCTTCAGGATGAGGCCCAGGTGTGTTCGGGCAGGGATGTGATTGTTGTTTGTGAGGCTCAGGTGTGTGCCGGAGGGATGTGTGGCTTTTGAGGCCCAGGTGTGTGTGGGAAAGAAGAGTGTGGTAGCGTCAGGATGTTCGCCGTTAGGAAGAGCAGCTAACTAGTGGGGGAAATGGTGCGAGGTACCCAATACTCTAGTTCTTATATACTAATACCTTTTGTTTTGTGTTTTTGGTGAGTGTGGTAGGTGAGGTTGGGTGGATAGAATTTCTTTCTAGGTTTTGGTTTCTTCTGTTGTTCTCACGGGACATTAGGATGTCTCCCCACCTGTGCACGAAAGCTTTAGGTTTCCTTACTCAGTATACTTTTATGCTCACCCTTTGTTTACTTTCAGGTTTGCAGGAGGACTACTAGGGCCGTGCGAGACCCTAATAGTTGAGACAGTTGGATTTTTTGCATTTGTTGTACTCTTGTTTCTTTTGGTATTATACTTTTGAGTTTTCTTGTACTTGTAACTTGTTTCAGAATTGTTTAAACATGCATGTGGGATTGTTTTGGGTTTATTTTCATTTACTTGTCCCTTTTCTTTTAGTGTTTGACTCATCCTATTTCCCAATATTAAATAAATAAAAAGGGTAATGCCTCCCATATTTGTGAAAACTCATACCCTTGGTGCTAGTTGCCACCCCAGGGCCTACTAGAGGCGGGACTCGGGGGTCATTATCTCCCTTTCACCATTGCCAGCTCAGGAGGGGCATCTTTGGTGGGAGGGGGTCATGACATGTATTTATAGAAAGATAATTATTTAATTAATATCATAATTATGTAATTTATATAATATATATTTATTATATATAAACTTATTACTTTCCATGTAACATGTTAGTGAAAAATGTTTCACATCGCACTGTGAGGCAATAGTCTTTCATACACATGAGTGATGTTATCGTATCCTTTATGGAATAGAATATAAAAAGGGTGTATATGATATAATGGATATGTAGGTATTATTATGTTGAAAATATCATAAATATTATATATAAAAATTATTTCATTCATTAATCCCATCCATAGTAGGTGGTAATGGAAAAAATGAACGACATCGTTTCGAGAGACGTTAGTCTTCCATACACATGAGTGGTGATTTTGTAACCCATATGATGAAAGTGTGTGTGGGTGTAGGTAATAAAATAAAAGTAAAAATTTCTCCTTATATTTAGGATATTAATATTATTATATAATAATGTTATAAGAATAAATAAAGGAGGTGGAGAAGGAAATAAAATGAGAATGCTTTTAGAAGAACATTACCTTTTCTTCAGGTATCCTACTTAGGTTTGCACTAAAACCTTGAAATTTTTGATTTTTTCCAAAAATAAGTCTTATAGTGTGAGGATATAAATATTGTTAGTTGATTCATATAAATTTTATATGATCCAAAAGTCTTGAGAGGTTTGGACAAGTGCGGAAAGTGGGTGCCTTTTTATAGTCGAGGAGAAATGACATTCTTATAAATACCCAAAAGTATTCACTATTGGGAGGTCAAAATTGATTAAATTGGCTCAAACAAGGATAGTTAAAGGTGGGTATAAATTAAATGGTCTATATAAAACTCAACCACATATATAAAAACATGATTTAATGTAACACCCCTAGCTTCCATGATACGCTTCTCTTTCAACAATGCAATATCTTGCATTGTACGCAAGTTCGAGATTCTAACACACCGCGACTAATCAAAGTAACCGTTACAAATAGTAATAACCACTTTTTAAATTTATATAAATTTTATATTTCAAAATGGACTTCATTTTTGTATTCGGAATATCAAAATTATCCTAAATTGATTTTTTTGTAATTTTCTGAGAACTTCCAATTTTCTATGAATAGTGAAAAATACTTAAAAACAACTTTTTTAATCAAAATAATTTATAGTGATAAATTACACTATTGAGTGGTTTTAAACTATAATTTGAATATATTTTTACCATTTTATCCAATGGTGTTTATTAGAATTAATTTCACTTTGAAATTGGACATAAACAATTGTCAATCTTTTGATATATATTGTTTCTTAAAAACACGCTATTTGTTGTGACAGCGGGAATTAATTATAAAATTAATTAATGCGTGTAACTCCCCGACCCCAGCTACCCATAGTCGATGCATTACTTCGTAACATTGGCATGATCACAAAAGATCAAGTCTCGAAAGACCGATTAGTTTAGTAGCCTTGGAAACACTAGATACATTCATAAATGTTACATTACATCATAAAGTGAAAAACTAGTAACAAAGACTTCATAGTCCACACTCATATCCTCTTCTGACTATCCCTTCAGGTCATTCATAAAATACTTCTTCACATCCTGGAAAATATTAAAACATTGAAAGGGGTGAGCTCAGATGCTCAGTAAGGATAAAAATATAGCGGAAGCTTTTATCAATAAACATAAACATTTAAGGCAATGTATAACTAAAACAATAGCCTTTTAAACATGAAATTAAACATAATATGGAAAAAGTAAAATGAGATAATGACATTCACTTCTTCACATGGATATTCTACTGGTCGAATAATCACATGCAATATCAATAACCACTTTCATAATGAGGGAATGTATAATGCCAGACATTCTGAAACATTTTGTCAAGGCCTCGGCCAAGACGTCTAAAATGATTAAGGCCTCCGCCAAAACCATAAATCAAATTGGGAAAGGGCCTCGGCCAATTCCACGTCTAGTTGTCTCATGAGACCTACCGATGCACCAAGGAACTATAGCGGGCTCCACCCGTCACTTATTAAGTCCAATACATTCCTCATATGAATAGGTTTAAACATATCATAAACCATAACATAATCGTATCACATAAAACATGCATAAAGGAAACATAACATTTCCACATTTAAATCACAAGATATCAATACAACACATTGATATAATAAAAACACTTTCAAAACCATTTTCAATACCAAAATAAAAGAAAGTTAAAACTTTGTATTTATTTTTCATCAAAAAAAAAATGATGGCTTGTAGAGGAAGCCGAAACTCAAATAATGGTCACGGCGGCGGAGAATTCATTGTCGCCACATATGTACGGAAATAAAAACATTCCCTTTTTGTCGTTTAGTAAAACGATTCGTATAAAAAGATTCCTTTTGAATAAACGTAAAAGTCAAAGGGGTTTATACACTGTATAAAAGAAATTTGTGTATAAAACAAAATATGCCTCAATGAATGGAGATTGAGACGAAGTCCCTTAAAAAGATAATTTCTAAATAAAATATATCTATTATGTGTATTCACTATATGTACACATAAAGAAAGTATAAATACAATATACGACATAATAATATCATGACATAATTTGAAAGTAGGAGATTAACCCAAAGAATGGAAGTTGGGTTATGAAATTCCCTTACCTCGTGTCTGACTTGACTCAAACATTCTTTAACCTCCTGAATAATATACTAGAGTTAATATATACCTTATTAAGAACCATTTTCAATTTCATTATCCTTTTTATATCACTTATTACAATGTTATGAACATTATGTAATTATTTAAGTTAATAACGGTCGTTTTGTCGATCTTTGGTACTTGAGTCAACAGTAAACTTCTTATAATTACAAGTTGTTTATGTGGTAGAATATCCATTATCTCCAGAATTATATTCATGATTTAGATGTCATATATATCATATATATCCAGTATATACATTCATTTATTACGTAACATTTAGAGGTAAGAAATGAAATGCACCGTTCATGGAGACGGTAAGCCGTACGTACGCATGAACGCTACTTTCATTTCTATTTCGTATTTAATGGAATGAAATCATAATGATATAAATGTATAATATAATTCCAGTATAATATATTGTATAATACCATTTAATCTATCCTTTATACATCCCACATATGGCATTAACGATTCAAATCACTTTGAGGGGGCGGTAGTCCGCACTTTCTAAAATGAAATTATCGCATTTTACCCATAATGGAAATCATAAAGTATGCCATAAATGAGAAATACAGAAGAATAAGTAAAACATAAACATATTATATATCATATATAAATATAGTGACATCTTAATGGCCACCTTTGAAGGTGTTATATGAGTGTTGAACAATCATCCTTTCGTGAGGCAGAAATTCGCCATCCACAGAAACCGTATGTTCTTTAACCATTAGATGTAGGTGTGTGTAAGTGTAGCTCTAATCCTTCTTATAAAAAAATCCTAGTATATTAAGTATTCTAGTTTTGTTACAAAAGAAATGAATAAAAAGAGTTTAGGGGGTTGGAGAAGAAAAATAAAACAAAACAACATTAGAGAAGACATTACCTCAAAATCGGGTAACTCTTTTTGATTTGAGCCAAAGGCTTCCTTGGGAAGAGTTATGCCAAAAGTGAGGCTTCTAGGAGTAAGATGGGGAATTTGGGAGAGTATTTGGGCAGAGTTTGGCTGAGCCAAATGGCTTGAAAGTGTGAATGAGGTGGTAGTGGTGGGGGCCTTTTATAAGTGGAGAGGAGGGGCACTTTTGGAAAGTAATGAAATGTTATTCTATTATACAATGCTTTTCGGATTCTAAAGGTCCCACACTTGTATAATTCTAGGATAAGGTGATAAGGGTTCTAAATATCCTCATCCAATATGTTTTTGATATATGTAGGTCTTAGATATTACATTATCTTTCCATTTTATTTAAATCGTTAAATAATGAGGTCATCGCTACATCATCATGATGTCATAAATAATTTAATTTATTTAATGTCTAAAAATTATAAAAAAAATAATATGATGTAGGAAATCGTTTTATATTTCTAATGAATATTTATAGTCAAAATTTGGACTTGTGTAACCCCACTTAAAAACTATTTTAGTAGAACAACTCATGTTTGTGTCAATTTAATTTTAACATTAAATAAATATATATTAATGTCATTTTCCAACCAATGTGTCTCCATGGGGTACCCAAGTTGACCCATGGGTTGTCTTGGTCGGCCATGACTCATCCAATAGGAGTAGGACAAGTGTCAAGCTCATCTCATATTATTAAAACATTATTTTTACCTTAAACTACACTAATTACCTCTAATCGCGATTAAGAACTTAAAAGTTACTATTCACCAAAAAATTATTTTAATCTCATTGAACCACATTTTACTTATTAATGACAACCATGTATGTTGGATTTTTGAAAATCAAATCACAGAAGTGGTAATATTTTATTTTAACGAAAAATCAGTTTTTAACAACCACTTAGTGGTTTCACTATTCATCAAAAATTGAAGTTTTTCAGAATAAGGCCAAAATTTCACCCTAAGCTATAATTGATATTCCGAATTCAAAAATGATGTCTATTTTAAAAAATTAAAAACATATAAGTTGCATTAATTAATTTTATAATTAATTTCCGCTGTTACAACAAATAGCGTGTTTTTAAGAAACAATTTATATCAAAAGATTGGCAATTGTTTATGTCCAATTTCAATGTTAAATTAATTCTAATGACCACCATTGGATAAAATGGTAAAAATATATTATAATTATATTTTAAAACCACAAAATAGTATAATTTATCACTATAAATTATTTTTATTAAAAAATTTGTTTTTAAGTATTTTTCACTATTCATAAAAAAATAGAAGTTCTCAGAAAAATACCAAAAATTCAACATAGGCTAATTTCGATATTCCGAATCCAAAAATTAATTCCATTTTGAAATATAAAATTTCTATAATTTTAAAAAGTGGTTATGACTATTCATAACGACTACTTTGATTAGTCGCGGTGTTTTAGAACTTGAAGTTGCGTACAATGCAAGCTATTGAATTATTGAATGAGAAGCGTATCATGGAAGCTCGGGGTGTTACATTCTCCCCTCCTTCAATAAATTGCGTCCTCGCAATTTTATATTTTTCTTTGAAAATAAAAGGTTGAAAATAGAAAATACCTTTGTGGAAAACCCACATCGGAAATAAGGTTAATAAAATTTGGCCTTAATAAGAGGGAAATGGAAATAAGAAAGTCACCACAAAATTATGATCTCGATAAGGAGAACATTGGTGGCAATTAGAGACGTATAATTGGGGGAAAATCGTAAATATATGTAGGGAGTGATTTTGGTCATCAATCACAATCAACTGTCAAATTGAGGGCCTCAAAGCCTTCAATCTATGTTGATTTAAAATATCATCAGTTCAACAAGACATAAGGTATTAGGATAACACATTTTTTTGTTTTAATATTCCTTTAATAAAGTTTAACAATTAATTTATTCATTGAATAAGAGATAGGTATATATATATTTATGCTTGACAATTAGAGTTTCAACCTTCAACTCGTCTTTCACTCAAAAAGATAATAGAACTCAAAAATATTATACTTATCCTAATTGTATAAGGTTCCAAATGTTAACACATACCATTTAGATTAGTAAAATTATATTGTAATAACCAGGGACTTCCTGTAGGCTAGTGGTAGGAAATAAAGGCATGTCGTACTATGGTTGTGGGTTCGATTCCTGCAGCTTTGTCAGACGCGACGGGTTATGCCCCACCCTGCAGGTTGTCCTTTTCCTAAAACTATAGTATTATAATATTCCAAAAATAATCTTCAGAAATGTTTTTACCTTAAAAAATACTATCCAAAGATCAACTTAATCCATCCCAACCTTTATAGTTATCCAAAATACCTCTGTCCAAACTTTCTCTAAAAGGTCTCTTAATTCCAAAATCAATTTATCAGATTCCCCAAACAAAGTAAAGTTTCTCTTATTGTCACATACTAAAAATATAATTACCTTCATCATATTAAAACCTTACTGAAACAAAAAGTACTGCAGTACAATCCTTATATATATATCACATTATTCTAATAACCAGAATATAGTCCATGAGTCCAAAAGCACCAATACATTAGTTATTCTGCTTCAACTGTAGTAACATCATAAGATTGTCCTTGATCCCTTGGTCTTTTCTGAGGTAAGTTTCCCTGAATCTTAGGACATTCATTTTCATAATGCCCCATTTCCCTACAATTTTAGCATTCAACATTGATAGCCTCTTTCTTTCCCTTGCAATCACGCACCTGGTGACCTTTTTCTCCACATTTATAACAAACTCCCATTCCTTTTAGGCAAGTACCAGGGTTATTATTCCCACAATTATCACATAATGTAAAATCCTTCTTTCCCTTTTTCCCTTTATCTGTCTCTTGTTCCACCATTCTATTCTTCTCTTGCTTTACTTTGTTGTCATAAGACTTAGAGAATTCCTTTTCTGTCTTGATAGCACACGAGACAATATCTTCGTATGATGAGAAGGATTGTGATACTAAATCTCGACGGAGAAATGGTTTTAACCCATCAAAGAAATGATCAATATTACTCCTTGGGTTACGTATATAATCGGCATCATGCCTTGCTAACCTTGTAAAGTTAGCCTCATACTTTGCGACATTCTCATCCTCCTTCTGCCTCAGACTCAGAAATTGTCTTTCCATATCTTCTCGATGGTCACGAGGAAAGTATTTTTCTAAGAAAAGATCTTCGAACTCCCTCCATTCCATACTCGATACTTCTTCATCTTCCTTTGTATTTTGAATCAGTGACCACCACTGATCGGCATCTCCAGTGAGGCAGTAAACTGTCATGACAACCTTCTCCCTTTCGCTACTCCCCAAGGCATGGAATATTTTCTCTAAGGAGTTTATCCATTGCTCAGCTACTAATGGATTTGTACCCCCATTAAATGTTGGAGGTTTTTGCCTCATGAAGCGGTCTAACATTGATCCTCCACGTTGTGGATCAGGGTGATCCATACGAGTAAGGTTATTATTCATAACTTGAGTGAGTTGTCCCAGTATGGTAATAAGTTGATCAGCACCAGTTGTATCTCCATCTCCACAATAATTATCTTGAGCAGGAGGGAAATCCCTACACGGAGTGCGTGCATTGATACGGTTTCCATTCCTTCCACTAGGCGCCATTTCTAAATAATGGCATAAACTATATTAGTTTATGAATCAAAATACATAATTCCATACTTGTAAGATACTTAACATAAATTGAACTATTTATCGATATAATCCATAAAAATGTTTTCTTTGAGGAAGTATATACTCATAACCCTTCATAGTGGTTTGTAAAGAAAATGAGAATTATCCTAAGCATATCCCCCAGGAGTGTCGTAACCAAGAGTGCAGCAAGGCCCATTGTCGTGCACCAGTTCCCATTCGAGTCTAGCTCAAAGCGGTGTTTTTGGGTTTTAACCCTAGGTACATCTGTGCCAGAGCCGCCTCTACCTGCTCATATCAAGACAAGGATGCATTGCTCGGAAAACTCACAAAATCTCTATAATACCAAAATTCTAGGAAGTTCTTATATACTAATCCTCAAAGTCTATCTTCGGGATATCTGCTCTAATCAGAGTTTATCTAAATCTAGCTTCCAAGGTTAGTACTAAACTGCCTCTGATACCAACTGTAACGCCCTGACCCCAGCTACCCAGAGTCGGTGTATTACTTCGTAACATTGGCATGATCACAAAAGATAAAGTCTCGAAAGACCGATTAGTTTAGTAGCCTTGGAAACACTAGATACATTCATAAATGTTAAATTACATCATAAAGTAAAAAACTAGTAACAAAGTCTTCATAGTCCACACTCGTATCCTCTTCTGACTATCCCTGCAGGTCATTCATAAAATACTTCTTCACATCCTGGAAAATATTAAAACATTGAAAGGGGTGAGCTCAGATGCTCAGTAAGGATAACAATATAGCGGAAGCTTTCCTCAATAAACATAAACATTTAAGGAAATGTATAACTAAAACAAAAGCCTTTTAAACATGAACTTCAACATAATATGGAAAAATTAAAATGAGATAATTCCATTCACTTCTTCACATGGATATTCTACTGGTCGAATAATCACATGCAATACCAATAACCACTTTCATAATGAGGGAATGTATAATGCCAGACATTCTGAAACATTTTGTCAAGTCCTCGGCCAAGACGTCTAAAATGATTAAGGCCTCAGCCAAAACCATAAATCAAATTGGGAAAGGGCCTCGGCCAATTCCACGTCTAGTTGTCTCATGAGACCTACCGATTCATCGAGGAGCTATAGCGGGCTCCACCCGTCACTTATTAAGTCTAATACATTCCTCATATGAATAGGTTTAAACATATCATAAACCATAACATAATCGTATCACATAAAACATGAATAAAGGAAAAATAACATTTCCACATTTCAATCACAAGATATCAATAAAACACATTGATATAATAAAAACGCTTTCAAAACCATTTTCAGTACCAAAATAAAAGAAAATTAAAACTTTGTATTTATTTTTCATCAAAAAAAATGATGGCTTGTAGAGGATACCGAAACTCAAATAATGGTCATGGAGGCGGAGAAGTCGTTGTCGCCACATATGTACGGAAAGAAAAACATTCCCTTTTTGTTGTTTAGTAAAACGCTTCGTATAAAAATATTCCTTTTGAATAAACATAAAAGTCAAAGGGGTTTATACACTGTATAAAAGAAATCTGTGTATAAAACAAAATATGCCTCAATGAATGGAGATTGAGACGAAGTCCCTTAAAAAGATCATTTTTAAATAAAATATATCTATTATGTGTATTAACTATATGTACACATAAATAAAGTATAAATACAATATATGACATAATAATATCATGACATAATTTGAAAGTAGGAGATTAACCCAAAGAATGGAAGTTGGGTTATGAAATTCCCTTACCTCGTGTCTGACTTGACTCAACCGTTCTTTAACCTCCTGAATAATAAACTAGAGTTAATATCTACCTTATTAAGAACCATTTTCAATTTCATTATCCTTTTTATATCACTTATTACAATGTTATTAACATTATGTAATTATTTAAGTTAATAACGGTCGTTTTGTCGATCTTTGGTACTTGAGTCAACAATAAACTTCTTATAATTACAAGTTGTTTATGTGGTAGAATATATATTATCTCCAGAATTATATTCATGATTTAGATGTCATATATATAATATATATCCAGTATATACATTCATTTATTACGTAACATTTAGAGGTAATAAATGAAATGCACCGTTCATGGAGACGGTAAGCCGTACGTACGCATGAATGCTACTTTCATTTCTATTTCGTATTTAATGGAATGAAATCATAATGATATAAATGTATAATATAATTCCAGTGTAATATAGTGTATAATACCATTACTCCATCCTTTATACATCCCACATATGACATTAACGATTCAAATCACTTTGAGGGGGCGGTAGTCCGCACTTCCTAAAATGAAATTATCGCGTTTTACCCATAATGGAAATCATAAATTATTCCATAAATGAGAAATACAGAAGCATAAGTAAAACATAAACATATTATATATCATATATAAATATAGTGACATCTTAATGGCCACCTTTGAAGGTGTTATATGAGTGTTGAACAATCATAGTTTCGTGAGGCAGAAATTCTCCATCCACAGAAACCGTATGTTCTTTAACCATTAGATGTAGGTGTGTGTAAGTGTAGCTAGAATCCTTATTATAAAAACATCCTAGTATATTTCGGATGCTGGTGTTGTTACAAAAAAAATGAATAAAAAGAGTTTAGGGGGTTGGAGAAGAAAAATAAAACAAAACAACATTAGAGAAGACATTACCTCAGAATCGGGTAACTCTTTTTGATTTGAGCCAAAGGCTTCCTTGGGAAGATTTCTGCCCAAAGTTAGGCTTCTAGGAGTAAGAGGGGGAAGTTGGGAGAGTATTTGGGCAGATGTTGGCCGAGCCAAATGGCTTGAAAGTGTGAATGAGGTGGTAGTGGTGGGGGCCTTTTATAAGTGGAGAGGAGGGGCACTTTTGGAAAGTAATGAAATGTTATTCTCTTATACAATGCTTTTCGGATTCTAAAGGTCCCACACTTTTATAATTCGAGAATAAGGTGATAATGGTTCGAAATATCCTCATCCAATAGGTTTTGGACATGTGTAGGTCTTAGATATTACATTATCTTTCCATTTTATTTAAATCGTTAAATAATGAGGTCATCGCTGCATCATCATGATGTCATAAATAATTTAAGTTATTTAATGTCTAAAAATTATAAAAAAATACTATGATGTAGGAAATCGTTTTATCTTTCTAATGAATATTTATAGTCAAAATTTGGACTTGTGTAACCCCACTTAAAAACTGTTTTAGTAGAACAACTCATGTTTGTGTCAATTTAATTTTAACATTAAATAAATATATATTAATGTCATTTTCCAACCAAAGAGGCTCCATGGGGTCCCCAAGTTGACCCATGGGTTTTCTTGGTCGGCCATGACTCATCCAATAGGAGTAGGACAAGTTTCAAGCTCATCTCATATTATTAAAACATTATTTTTACCTTAAACTACACTAATTACCTCTAATCGCGATTAAGAACTTAAAAGTTACTATTCACCAAAAAATTATTTTAATCTCATTGAACCACATTTTACTTCTTAATGAAAACCATGTATGTCGGATTTTTGAAAATCAAATCACAGAAGTGGTAATATTTTATTTTAACGAAAAATCAGTTTTTAACAACCACTTAGTGGTTTCACTATTCATCAAAAATTGAAGTTTTTCAGAATAAGGCCAAAATTTCACCCTAAGCTATAATTGATATTCCGAATTCAAAAATGATGTCTATTTTAAAAAATTACAAACATATAAGTTGCATTAATTAATTTTATAATTAATTTCCGCTGTTACAACAAATAGCGTGTTTTTAAGAAACAATTTATATCAAAAGATTGACAATTGTTTATGTCCAATTTCAATGTTAAATTAATTCTAATGACCACCATTGGATAAAATGGTAAAAATATATTATAATTATACTTTAAAACCACTAAATAGTATAATTTATCACTATAAATTATTTTTATTAAAAAAGTTGTTTTTAAGTATTTTTTACTATTCATAAAAAATTAGAAGTTCTCAGAAAAATACCAAAAATTCAACATAGGCTAATTTCGATATTCCGAATCCAAAAATGAAGTCCATTTGGAAATATAAAATTTCTATAATTTTAAAAAGTGGTTATGACTATTCATAACGGCTACTTTGATTAGTCGCGGTGTTTTAGAATTCGAAGTTGCGTACAATGCAAGCTATTGCATTATTGAATGAGAAGCGTATCATGGAAGCTCGGGGTGTTACAATGCGACTTATATGTTTGGAATTTTTTAAAATAAACATCATTTTTGGATTCGGAATATCAATTATAGCTTAGGGTGAAATTTTGGCATTGTTCTGAAAAACTTCAATTTTTTATGAATAGTGAAACCACTAAGTGGTAGTTAAAAAACTGATTTTTCGTTTAAATGAAACATTACCACTTCTGTGATTTGATTTTCAAAAATCCGACATACATGGTTGTCATTAGGAAGTAAAATGTGGTTCAATGGGATTAAAATAATTTTTTGGTGAATAGTAACTTTTAAGATTAATTAATCACGATTAGAGGTAATTAGTGAAATTTAAGGTAGAAATGATATTATAAAAATATGGAATGACCTTTACACTTGTCCAACCACTATTGTATGTTTAATGGCCGACCAAGAAAATCCATGGGTCAACTTGGGGACCCCATGGAGCCACTTTGGTAGGAAAAAGAAAAAAATAACTTTTTATTTAATGTTAAAATAAAAAGGTCACAAACAAGAGTTGTTTTACTAAAACAATTTTTAAATGGGGTTATACAAGTAATATTTTTTACTATAAATATTCATTAGAAATATAAAAAGATTTACTACATCATGATAGTTTTTTTATAATTTTTAGACATTAAATAAATTAAATTATTTATGACACCATGATGATGCAGCGATTACCTCATTAATTAACGATTCAAATAAAATGAATAGATAATGTAAAATCCAAGGCTTAAACTTGTCCAAAGCCTATTGGATGGGTAGATTTCGAACCCTTATCACCTTATCTTCTAATTATAGAAGTGTGGGACCTTTAGAATCCGAAAAGCATTGTATAATAAAGTAACATCTCATTACTTTCCAAGAGTGCCCCTCCTCTCCACTTATAAAAGACCCCCACCACTACCACTTTATTCACACCTTCAAGCCATTTGGATCGGCCAAAATCTGCCCAAATACTCTCCCAACTTCTTTACCTTACTCCTAGAAGACTCATTTTGGGCATAATTCTTCCCAAGAAAGCCTTTGGCTCAAATCAAAAAGAGTTACTCGATTTTAAGGTAATGTCTTCTCTAATGTTGTTTTGTCATATTTTTCTTCTCCAACCCCTTAAACTCTATTTATTACTTTCTTTTTTAACAAAACCAGTATCCTCAATATACTAGGATGTTTTTATAATGAGTATTCGAGCTACACTTACACACACCTACATATAATGGTTAAATAACATACGGTTTCTGTGGATGACGAATTTCTGCCTCACGAAACGATGATTGTTCAACACTCATATAACACCTTCAAAGGTGTCCATTAAGATGTCACTATATTTATATATGATATATAATATGTTTATGTTCTACTTAAGATTCTGTATTTTTCATTTATGGCATACCTTTATGATTTCCATTATGGGTAAACGCGATAATTTCATTTTAGAAAGTGCGGACTACCGCCCCCTCAAAGTGATTTGAATCATTAATGCCATATGTGGGATGTATAAAGGATGGAGTAAATTCTATTATAAATTATATTATACTGGAATTATATTATACCTTTATATAATTATAACTTCATTCCATTAAATATGAAATGAAAATGAAATTAGTGTTAATGCGTACGTACGGCTTACCGTCTCCATGAACGGTGCATTTCATTTCTTACCTCTAAATGTTATGTAATATTATAAATGAATGTATATACTGGATATATATGATTTATATGATATCTACATCATGAATATAATTATGGATATAATGTATATTTCACCACATGAACAACTTGTAATTATAAGAAGTTTATTTTTGACTCAAGTACCTAAGATCGACAAAACGACCGTTATAAACTTAAATAATTAAATAATGTTCATGACATGGTAATAAGTGATATAAAAGGAATAATGAACCTGAAAAAGGTTCTTAATTAAATATAAATTAACTCTAGTTTATTATTCAGGAGGTTAAAGAACGATCAAGTCAAGTCGGACACGAGGTAAGGGAATTTCTTAACCAAATTTCCAATCTCTGGGTTAATCTTATACTTTCAAATTATGTCATGATATTATTATGTCATATATTGTATTTGTACTTTATTTATGTGTACATATAGTGAATACACATAATAGATCTATTTTATTTTAAAAATGATCTTTGTAAGGACTTCGTCTCAATCTCCTTTCATTGAGGCATATTTGGTTTTATACACAACTTTCTTTTATACGGTGTATAAACCCCTTTGACTTTGACTTTTATTCAAAAAGGAATCTTTTTTTACAAAGTGTTTTTACTAAAAGACAAAAGGAATGTTTTTGTCTTATGTATGCGGTGACAATGACTTCTCCGACGCCGTGACCATTATTTGTGTTTCGGCTTCCTCTACAATCCATAACTTTTTATTAATGAAAAATAAATACAAAGTTTTAACTTTCTTTTATTTTGGTATTGAAAATGGTTTTGAAAGTGTTTTTATTATATAAATGTGTTGTATTGATATCTTGTGACTGAAATGTGGAAATGTTATGTTTCCTTTATGCATGTTTTATGTGATACGATTATGTTATGGTTTATGATATGTTTAAACCTATTCATATGAGGAATGCATTGGACTTAATAAGTGATAGGTGGAGCCCACTACAGCTCCTCAATGCATCGGTAGGTCTCATGAGACAAACTAGTGTCTTGGAACAAGGCCTTGACAAAATCTTATTTATGGTCTTGGCACGAGGCCTTGGCTACGTGGTTATGATAGTCTGGAATTATGCATTCCATCATTATGAAAGTGGTTATTGATATTTCATGTGATTATTCGACTAGTAGAATATCCATGTGAGTAAGTAAATTGCATTATTTAATTTTATTTTTGCCATATTATGCTGAATTTAAAGTTTAAAAAGTCTTTTGTTTTAGTTATACATTGCCTTAAATGTTAATGTTTATTTACGAAAGCTTCCGCAATATTGTTATACTTACTGAGCATCTGAGCTCACCCCTTTCAATGTTTTAATATTTTCCAGGATGTGAAGAAGTATTTTATGAATGACCTGCAGGGATAGTCAGAAGAGGATATGAGTGTGGACTATAAAGACTTTGTTATTAGTTTTTCGCTTTATGATGTAATGTAACATTTATGAATGTATCTAGTGTTTCCAAGGCTACTAAACTAATCGATCTTTCGAGACTTGATCTTTTGTGATCATGCCAATGTTATGAAGTAATGCACCGACTCTGGGTAGCTGGGGTCGGGGTGTTACAGTTGGTATCATAGGTAGTTTAGTACTAACCTTGGAAGCAAGATTTAGATAAACTCTGATTAGAGTACATAGCCTGAAGATAGTCTTTGAGGATTAGTATAGAAGAACTTCCTAGAATTTTGGTATTATAGAGATTTTGTGAGTTTTCCAAGCAATACATCCCTGTCTAGATACGAGCAGGTAGAGCCGACTCTGGCACAGATGTACCTAGGGGTAAAACCCGAAAACACCACTTTGAGCTAGACTCAAACGAGAACTGGTGCACGAAAATGGGTCTTGCTGCACTCTTGGTTACGACACTCCCGGGGGATATGCTTAGGATAATTATCATTTTCTTTACAAACCACTATGAAGGGTTATGAGTATATACTTCCTCAAAGAAATTTTTTTTTATGATTATGGATTATATCCATAAATAGTTCAATTTATGTTAAGTATTTTACAAGTATGGAATTATGTATTTTGATTCATAAACTAGTCTAGTTTATGTCATTTTTTAGAAATGGCTCCTAGTGGAAGGAATGGAAACTGTATCAATGAACGCACTCCGTGTAGGGATTTCCCTACTGCTCAAGACAATTATTGTGGAGCTGGAGATACAACTGGTGCTGATCACCTTATCACCATACTGGGACAACTCACTCAGGTTTTGAATAATAACCTTACTCGTATGGAGCACCCTGATCCGCAACGTGGAGGATCAATGTTAGACCGCTTCATGAGGCAAAAACCGCCAACATTTAATGGGGGTACAAATCAATTAGTAGCTGAGCAATGGATAAACTCCTTAGAGAAAATATTCCACGCCTTGGGGAGTAGCGAAAGGGAGAAGGTTGTCATGGCAGTCTACTGCCTCACTGGAGATTCCGATCAATGGTGGTCGATGATTCAAAACACAAAGGAAGATGAAGAAGTATCAAGTATGGAGTGGAGGGAGTTTAAGGAAATTTTATTTGAAAAATACTTTCTGCATGACCATCGAGCAGATATGGAAAGGCAATTTCTGAGTTTGAGGCAGAAGGAAGATGAGAATGTCGCAAAGTATGAGTTTAACTTTACATGGTTAGCGAGGCATGCAAAAAATTATATACGTAACCCAAGAAGTAATATTGATCGTTTCTTTGATGGGTTAAAACCGTTTCTCCGTCGAGCCTTAGTCTCACAATCCTTCTCCTCATACGAAGATATTGTCTCGTGTGCTATCAAGACGGAAAAGGAATTCTCTAAGTCTTATGACTTTAAAGCAAAGCAAGAAAAGAAGAGATCTTCTGATCAATCTGGAAATGGAAATAAGGGGAAGAAGGGAAGAGTTGAATATCAGTCCTGTAGTAAATGTGGAATGAAATACCCCGGTACTTTCTTGAAGGGAATGGGAGTCTGTTACAAGTGTGGTGAAAAAGGACACCAAGCTCGTGATTGTAAGGGAAAGAAAGAGGCTATCAATGTTGAATGCTACAATTGTAGAGAAATGGGTCATTATGCAAATGAATTTCCTAAGTGTCAGGGAAACTTACCTCAGAAAAGGCCAAGGGATCAAGGCCAATCTTATGCTGTGACTACAGTTGAAGTGGAATAATTAATGTATTGGTGCTTTTGGACTCATGGATTATATTATGGTTATTAGAATAATGTGATATATATATATAAGGATTGTACTGCAGTACTTTTTGATTTCATTAAGGTTTTAATATGATTAAGGTAATCATATTTTTGTATGTGACAATAAGAGAAACTTTACCTTGTTTGAGGAATCTGATGATACAATTGATTTTGGAATTTAGAGACCTTTTAGAGAAAGTCTGGACAGAGGTATTTTGGATAACTATAAAGTTTGGAATGGATTAAGTTGGTCTTTGGATAGTATTGTTTAAGGTTAAAACATTTCTGAAGATTATTCTTGGAATATTATAATACTATAGTTTTAGTAAAAGGACAACCTGCAGGTCGGGGGATAACCCGTCGCGTCAGACAAAGCTGTAGGAATCGAACCCACAACCATAGTGCGACAGGCCTTTATTACCTACCACTAGCCTACAGGAAGTCCCTGGTTATTACAAAATAGTTTTTGTAATCTAAATGGTATGTGTTAATATTTTGAACCTTGTACGATTAGGATAAATATAATGTTTTTGAGTTCTATTATCTTTTTGAGTGAATGATAAATTTGTGGTAGAAATTAGTTGAACGTTGAAACTCTACTTGTCAAGCATAAATATATATATATACCTATATCTTATTCTATGAATAAATTAATTCTTAAACTTTAGTAAAGGGATATTAAAAAATAATGTGTTATCCTAATGCCATATGTCTTGTTGAACTGATAATATTTTAAATCAACATAGATTGAAGGCTTTGAGGCCCTCAATTTTACACTTGTTTATGATTGATGACCTCAATCACTCCCTACAAATATTTATGTTTTTCCTCCAATTATATGTCTCTAATTGCGACCAATGTTCTCTTTATCGTGATCATAATTTGGTGGTGACTTTTTTATTTCCATTTCCCTCTTATTAAGGCTAAATTTTATTAACATTATTTCCGATGTGGGTTTTCCACAGAGGTATTTTATATTTTCAACATTTTATTTTCAAAAAAAATTTCAAATTGAGAGGATGCAATTTATTGAAGTATGGGAGAATGTAACACCCCAAGCTTCCACGATATGCTTCTCTTTCAACAATGCAATAGCTTTCATTGTACGCAAGTTCGAGATTCTAACACACCGCGACAAATCAAAGTAACCGTTAGAAATAGTAATAACCACTTTTTAAATTTATATAAATTTTATATTTCAAAATGGACTTCATTTTTGTATTCGTAATATCGAAATTATCCTAAGTTGAATTTTTTGTAATTTTTTGAGAACTTCCAATTTTCTATGAATAGTGAAAAATACTTAAAAAAAACTTTTTTAATCAAAATAATTTATAGTGATAAAATATACTATTGAGTGGTTTTAAACTATAATTATAATATATTTTTACCATTTTATCCAATGGTGTTCATTATAATTAATTTCACTTTGAAATTGGACATAAACAATTGTCAATATTTTGATATATATTGTTTCTTAAAAACACGCTATTTGTTGTGACAGTGGGAATTAATTATAAAATTAATTAATGTGACTTATATGTTTGGAATTTTGTAAAATAGACATCTTTTTTGGATTCGGAATATCAATTATAGCTTAGGGTGAAATTTTGGCATTGTTCTGAAAAACTTCAATTTTGATGAATAGTGAAACCACTAAGTGGTAGTTAAAAAAATGATTTTTCGTTTAAATGAAACATTACCACTTCTGTGATTTGATTTTCAAAAATACAACATAAATGGTTGTCATTAGGAAGTAAAATGTGGTTCAATGGGATGAAAATAATTTTTTGGTGAATAGTAACTTTTAAGATTAATTAATCGCGATTAGAGGTAATTAGTGAAATTTAAGGTAAAAATGATATTATAAAAATATGGAATGACCATTACACTTTTACAACCACTATTGGATGTGTAATGGACGACCAAAACAATCCACGGGTCAACTTGGGGACCCCATGGAGCCACTTTGGTAGGAAAGGGACATAAATAACTTTTTATTTAATGTTAAAATAAAAAGGTCACAAACAAGAGTTGTTTTACTAAAACCATTTTTAAATGGGGTTATACAAGTCATATTTTTGACTATAAATATTAATTAGAAATATAAAAAGATTTATGACATCATGATAATTTTTTTATAATTTTTTGACATTAAATAAATTAAATTATTTATGACACCATGATGATGCAGCGATTACCTCATTGATTAACGATTTAAATAAAATGAATAGATAATGTAAAATACAAGGATTACACTTTTCCAAAGCCTATTTTATGGGTAGATTTCGAACACTTATCACCTTATCCCCTAATTATAGAAGTGTGGGACCTTTAGAATCCGAACAACATTGTATAATAAAGTAACATCTCATTACTTTCCAAGAGTTCCCCTCCTCTCCACTTATAAAAGGCCCCCCCCACTACCACTTTATTCACACCTTCAAGACATTTGGCTCGGCCAAACTCTGCCCAAATACTCTACCAACTTCCCTCCCTTACTCCTAGAAGCCTCAATTTGGTCATAATTCCTCCCAAGGTAGCCTTTGGCTCAAATCAAAAAGAGTTACCCGATTTTAAGGTAATGTCTTCTCTAATGTTGTTTTGTTTTATTTTGCTTCTCCAACCCCTTAAACTCTTTTTATTCATTTCTTTTGTAACAAAACCAGTATCCTCAATATACTAGGATGTTTTTATAATGAGTATTTGAGCTACACTTACACACACCTACATATAATGGTTAAAGAACATAAGGTTTCTGTGGATGGCGAATTTCTGCCTCACGAAATGATGATTGTTCAACACTGATATATCACCTTCAAAGGTGGCCATTAAGATGTCACTATATTTATATATGATATATAATATGTTTATGTTCTACTTAAGATTCTGTATTTTTCATTTATGGCATACCTTTATGATTTCCATTATGGGTAAACGTGATAATTTCATTTTAGAAATTGCAGACTACCGCCCCCTCAAAGTGATTTGAATCGTTAATGCCATATGTGGTATGTATAAAGGATGGAGTAAATGTTATTATACATTATATTATACTGTAATTATATTATACATTTATATAATTATAACTTCATTCCATTAAATATGAAATGGAAATGAAAGTAGCGTTCATGCGTACGTACGACTTACCGTCTCCATGAACGGTGCATTTCATTTCTTACCTCTAAATGTTATGTAATATTATAAATGAATGTATATACTGGATATATATGATTTATATGATATCTAAATCATGAATATAATTCTGGATATAATTTATATTTCACCACATGAACAACTTGTAATTATAAGAAGTTTATTTTTGACTCAAGTACCTAAGATCGACAAAACGACCGTTATAAACTTAAATAATTACATAATGTTCATGACATGGTAATAAGTGATATAAAAGGAATAATTAACATGAAAAAGGTTCTTAATTAAATATAAATTAACTCTAGTTTATTATTCAAGAGGTTAAAGAACGATCAAGTCAAGTCGGACACGAGGTAAGAGAATTTCTTAACCCAATTTCCAATCTCTGGGTTAATCTCCTAATTTCAAATTATGTCATGATATTATTATGTACTATATTGTATTTGTACTTTCTTTATGTGTACATATAGTTAATACACATAATAGATCTATTTTATTTTAAAAATTATATTTGTAAGGACTTCATCTCAATCTCCTTTCATTGAGGCATATTTGGTTTTATACACAACTTTCTTTTATACGGTGTATAAACCCCGTTGAATTTGACTTTTATTCAAAAAGGAATCTTTTTTTACAAAGTGTTTTACTAAACAAAAAAAAAATGTTTTTGTCTTACGTATGCGGCGACAATGACTTCTGCTCCGCCATGACCATTATTTGTGTTTCGGCTTCCTCTACAAGCCATAACTTTTTATTAATGAAAAATAAATAAAAAGTTTTAACTTTCTTTTATTTTGGTATTGAAAATGGTTTTGAAAGTGTTTTTATTATATCAATGTGTTGTATTGATATCTTTTGATTGAAATGTGGAAATTCTATGTTTCCTTTATGCATGTTTTATGTGATACGATTATGTTATGGTTTATGATATGTTTAAACCTATTCATATGAGGAATTAATTGGACTTAATAAGTGATGGGTGGAGCCCGCTACATCTCCTCGATGCATCGGTAGGTCTCATGAGACAAAATAGTGTCTTGGCACGAGGCCTTGACAAAATCTTATTTGTGGTCTTGGCATGAGGTCTTGGCTACGTGGTTATGATAGTCTGGCATTATGCATTCCCATCATTATGAAAGTGGTTATTGATATTGCATGTGATTATTCGACTAGTAGAATATCCATGTGAGTAAGTAAATTGCATTATTTAATTTTATTTTTTCCATATTATGCTGAAGTTAAAGTTTAAAAAGGCTTTTGTTTTAGTTATACATTTCCTTAAATGTTAATGTTTATTTACGAAAGCTTCCGCAATATTGTTATCCTTTCTGAGCATCTGAGCTCACCCCTTTCAATGTTTTAATATTTTCCAGGATGTGAAGAAGTATTTTATGAATGACCTGCAGGGATAGTCATAAGAGGATATGAGTGTGGACTATGAAGACTTTGTTATTAGTTTTTCGCTTTATGATGTAATGTAACATTTATGAGTGTATCTAGTGTTTCCAAGGCTACTAAACTAATCGGTCTTTCGAGACTTGATCTTTTGTGATCATGCCACTATTACGAAGTAATGCACCGACTCTGGGTAGATGGGGTCGGGGTGTTACACTTAAACATTTTGTTCCTTAACCCCTAAGTTTCCATATTTTTTCATTTTTGGTATTTGATTAAGGTAAATAGTTTTCTAACCTAATAATTTAAAAATTAAGACTAAGTTAAAGTTAGAATTATTATATAATCTGTACCCACTGATTATAATTATGTAATCCAAATTATATAATCTAGGGGTTGGGGGATGTCCAAGGGGGTGGGGTGTTTAGCGGCGGTGTCCAGGTGGTGAGGGGGTTGTCCAAGGGGGTAGGGGTGTCCGAGGGGGTGGGGGTGTCTAGGGGGTGGGGGCTGTCTAAGAGGGTGGGGGTGTCCATGGGGTCGGGGTGGTGTTTATGTGGGTGAGGGGGCTATCTAGGGGGTGGGGGTGTCAAGGGGGATGGGGGTGTCTAGGGGGGGTGTCAAAAGGGGTAGTGGGTGGGTGGGTGAGGGGTGTCCAGGGGGGTGAGTGGGATCTCTAAGGGGGTGGGGGTGTCTGGGGGGAGGGGGATGTCCAAGGGGGTGGGGGCTGTCCAGTGGGGGTAGGGTGGGGGTTGTCTAGGGGGTGGGGTGTCAAGGGGGGTGGGGGGCTATCCAAGGGGGTGGGGGTGTCCAGGGGGTGGGGGTGTCCAGGGGGTGGGGGATGTCCAGGGGGCGGGGGTGTCTAGGGGGGTGGGGGTTGTCCACGGGGGTGGGGGTGTCCAGGGGGTGGGGGGTGTCCAGGTGTGAGGGGCTGTCCAAGGGGGTAGGGGGTGTCCACGGGGGTGGGGGTGTCTAGGGGGTGAGGGAGATGTCCAAGGGGGTAGGGGTGTCCAGGGGGTGGGGGTGTCCAGGGGGTGGGGGTGTCCAGAGGGGTGGGGGATGTCTAGGGGGTGAGGGGTTGTCCAAGGGGGTGGTGGTGTCCAGGGTGTGTCCAAGGGGGTTGTGGGTGTTCAGGGGGGGGGGGTAAGGGGGATTTCCATGGGGGTTGGGGTGTCTAGGGTGGTAGGGGGTGGTGTCCAGGGGGTAGGGGATGGGGGTGGTGTATGGGGGGGTGTGGGATATCCAAGGGGGTAGTTGGTATCCCGAGGGTGGTGGTGTCCAAGGGGTGGGGGTGTCCAGAGGGGTTGGGGGCTATTTAGGGGGTGGGGGGATGTATAGGAAGGTGGTGGTGTCCAGGCGGGGTCCAAGGTGGTGGGGGTGGTGTCCAGGGGGTGGGGGTTGTCCAAGGGGGTAGGGGTTGGATATCCCCCTCATCCCCTGGACACAACCCCCACCCCCTAGACACCCCCACTCCCATGGACACCCCCACCCCCTTGACATCCCCCTTGAAAGCCCCACTCCCCTGGACACCCCCTACCCCCTTGGACACCCCCTTGGTCACCCTGGACATCCCCTACCCCCTTGGATATCCCCTACCCCCTTGGACATCCCCCACCACCCCTGGACAGCCCCCTACCCCCTTGGAATATATATATCCCAATGGTTTCATTGAAACCTTTGGCCTATATTAACTTTAGGTAGTTTATACCAACAGTTCCTGTAGAACTGTTGGTATTGGGATATTATAATGACCATCATGCCAACGATTTATGAAATCATTGGGATATTCTATCTCAGTGGTTTCAGGGGCTATCCTAATGGATTCAAATCATTGGGATATGTGTAATTTTCAGTAGTGAATGTATACATATTTTATTATCTAAACATTATATTTCTTGTTTACGAAAGGGTGAATTTAGTATCCATTTGTACCAGGATGTATTCTTTGTGTACCTTAAGAATAAAAAATCCAAGATGAATTTAAATTTTTTTATATAACTATAGTTTCTTTTTAAAATCAATTTCATGCATATCTTTTTCAAATATACATAGATTTGTTTTATATTTCAAAAAAAAATACATTCAAATTATGATATTTTTCATATATATATATAATTGGATTTTCTTAACAAGATGTATAATTTTGATATTTGTTATAGGTAATAGTGAGTTGAAGTTGGATTACGGCACATCGAATGAGTAATGAATATGAGGAAGGTGTTTATGACTTTTTGGAATTTTCTAAATTAAATGTTCCAAGAAGCGACATTTTTTTCTATTCATACCTTAAATGTTTGAATATGAAGAATTTGAAAATTAGAGAGATCAAAGATCATATGTTTTTTCTTGGTTTTAATCTGAGTTATAGCCTTGGGATTTGGAATGGTGAAACTGGATAAAATGTCAGATCTACTTATGATGGTGATTTTCAAGATGGTAACACTGATGGAATTGAAGAAATGATTTGTGATATTACAACGGAACAAATTGATAAACAACAGATAGTTTCACATCTATATAGTGATGCTGAAAAACCATTGTATCATGGTTGTATAGATTTTATGGTTTTGTCAGCAGTGTTAAGATTGATTAACCTGAAGGTGAAACATGGATGGAGTGAGAGAAGTTTTACAGAGCTGTTTCAATTTTTGAAAGACATTCTTCCAAAAGACAAAAATCTTCTAGATTCACATTATAAGGCCAAGAAAATATTATGCCCAATGGGTTTGGGATACAAGAAAATACATTCTTTTACAAATGACTGTATGATATATAGGAATGAATATGAATTTCTGTCAGAGTTTCCTATATATGGGACATCACAGTATAATTTGAAAGAAAAATCACAGACTGATATAGAGATTATAGAGATCCCTTCTAAGGTATTTTGGTATCTTATTATAATTCATCATTTGAAATGTTTGTTTCATAATTCACATGATGAAAAAATGTTAAGATGGCATACTGATGAGTTGATATGTGATGGAAAAACACGTCATCTAGCTGATTGTCCATAATGGAAGAAAATTGATGAGCATTATCCTACGTTTGGAAATGAAATTAGAAATCTCATACTTGGGTTGTGCACAGATGTAATGAATCCATACCGAACCCTCAGTAGCACACATAGTTCATGGCCTATTTTATTGGTAATTTACAACCTATCTCCTGAAACTTGTATGAAGTGAAAATATGTCATATTGAGTATAATGATCTATGGTCTGAAGCAACCTGGAAATTCTATTGATGTTTTCTTGTCATCATTGATTGATGATTTGAAAATTTTATAGGAGGATGGTATTAGGGTGTATGATTCTTATAAAATAGAATATTTTCAACTGCATGTAGTGCTTATATTCACTATAAATGACTTCCCATCATATGGAAATTTTTCTAGATACAGTGTTAAGGGGCATAAAGCATGTCCAATTTACGAACAATAGAATTCATATTGTCAATTGCATCATGGGAGGAAAAAACTATACACGGGTCATCAAAAGTTTTTTCCAATGGATGACTCTTATAGAAGACTAAGAAATGCATTCAATGGCTCAGAATAATTTGATATTACTTCAAAACCTTTATCCCCTGATGTGTATTTTGAGAGGTTGAAAAACGTTGATGTTTAATTGGGAAAGACACATAAATCTGGTAATGATAGACATATTTGGAAGAAAAGGTCAATATTTTTTGAGCTACCATATTGGAGATATCATGAAGTGAAACATAATATTGATGACATGCACATGGAGAAGAATATATACGATAGTTTGATTGGAACATTGTTATATATTAAAGGACATAGTAAAGATGGGTTGAATGAAAGATTAGACTTACTATCAATGGGAATATATTGGAGTTAGCTCCCACTCCTAATGGAAGATGAACATTTTTTTCCCCTGGATTGTCATTCATAATCCATGAGGGAAAAATTATCTTTTTTCAGTGCCTTCATGATTTCAAAGTACCTTAAGGTTATTCTTCAAATGTAAAATGTTTTTTCTCTTTGAAGGATTTGAAGTTTATAGGTATGAAATCTCCTGACCGGCATGTCATGATGCAACAACTTTTACTAGTTGCATTGCATGGAATATTGCCCGTACATGTCAGAAAGACTATAATGAAGTTGTGTTATTTTTTCAATTCAATTTTTAATAAGGTGATTGATATGAATGCTTTGAAAATTTTGAAAAAGGATGCAATTTCTATACTTTTTCAATTGGAAATGTATTTTCCTCCAATGTTTTTT
This sequence comes from Viscum album, assembly GCA_963277665.1. Lineage (NCBI taxonomy): Eukaryota > Viridiplantae > Streptophyta > Magnoliopsida > Santalales > Viscaceae > Viscum > Viscum album. The sequence goes on along the minus strand of OY728120.1, from coordinate 1,252,644,820 downwards.
GATATAATGGTGCATTTAATGGTTCATCTGGTTCAAGAAATAAAGATTGTGGACTAGTATATTTTTGTTGGATGTATCCTTTTGAAAGGTATATGAAAATATTGAAGGGGTATGTTAAGAATCCATATCTAAATGAAGCCTCCATTATTGAAAATTATATTTCTGGGGAGGCTGCAGAGTTTTGTACGAGCTACTCGGCTGCGATGGAGCACATAGGTTTTCCTCCATCTCATCTTGAATGAGTTAATAATGAAGGAAAGGGGATTCATGGCTTGAAAGTCAAATCAATGTTAGCTGAACAGACAAAGAAGGTAGAATTATACATCTTGAATAACATATCCGATGATCAACTATATATCACATTGCATATTAATGAGTTGAAACAATTTTATCCAAAGAAGAAAGAAATGTGGATTTTGAATGAGCACAACAAAATATTTTTTTGATGGTTTAAAAATACCTTTCTTGGTAGATCAGATGTATCAGAGACATTAAGATGGTTATTGGGTGGTCCAAGTTTAAATGTGATAACATGGTCTAGGTATGACATTAATGGCTATAATTTTCATACGAAAGATCAGGGCAACATAAGTGCAGTTCAGAATAGTGGTGTATTGGTGTTTGCAGAAGCAATTCATTTTCTGAGTTCTAAAGACAAAAACCCAATTTCTACATCAAGTGAATATTAGGGAGTCATTGATGAAATATGGGAGGTTGATTACTTTAAAATTAAAGTTCATGTTTTTAAATGCGAATGCTTTATTGGTAACAATAGTGTTAGACATGATGAATTTATAATGAAAATTATTAATTTAAATAGATTGGAAGACACATTAGATTCTTTTATAATGGTAGAACATGAAAAATAGATTTTTAATGTAGTTTATCAATTAGATATTCATTAGTCTGTTGTTTTACAAGAAAAAAACAATATGTTGGTGAGGATCAACTTGATAAAGATGTTGATTTATGAGAGATCCCTAATTCCTTGGAAAGATTAGCCAAAAATAATAATGAGCATGTTGAAGACACAATTTTTCTATAAGGAATGATCATGATGAAGGAATTTGGGAAAACAATCTATTTGTAAATTCCTTAAATTATAGGTAACATATGTTTATTTCTTATTTACATTTATTATTTTCATAAAATGGTAGATATTGTAATTTTTTTCTTTATTAAAACACGTACTAAAACAAATAAATAGAAAATTTTGTTTTGTTTAGTTTATCATGTTTACCAATATATTACTTATATATATATTGATTTTGTTGAATGATAATTACTTTTCCATGTTTACCATGTTTACCATAGTTTACCATTATGTAACTTATATATATATTTATTTTTTTGAATGAAAATTACACTACCATGTTTACTATGTTTACCATATTTGTTATTGTTTAACATGATTACCAAATTTACCATGTTTACTTTTACGTAACATAGTTTAGTTTTACATTTTTTGTTTACATTAGTATTGTAATATTTGAATTTGTATATTTTTGAACTAATGTTTTCTTTTTTGATTTGAAATATAATGACAAATAAATCAATTGATCAACCACATGATTCTAGAGAAGAGCATCATGATCATACCTCTAGGGAGAAACATTCACATGATCCTCTTGATGTTCGCCAATCTTCCTCATGTGATCCCATAATGACAAAGAAGAGTTCAAGAGTTGGTAAACATGGCTGCACACATTTACCAAAATTATCACTTGCCCATAGTCAGGACCAGAGGATACTGGTTGAGTTTGATGAGAATGATATTCCTAGAGGTCCAAATGCAAAATATTTTAAGAGTTTCTTATCAACTCAGGGTAAAAGAAAAGTATTTTGTATGATGATCAGATAAGTATGGAAAAAGAGATAATATCTCAGTTGTGGGAGACGATTTTTGTAAGATATTTTGATATTGGTTGAATAATCCTTAAATGTTTCTATTATAATATGTTTTACCTCTTATTTATCAAATAAAATTATATATTCTTGATGTTGGAGGAGTTAAGAAGAAATGTTTATCAATGGATGCTAGAAGATAGAGGGATTTCAAATCAACCCTCACATCTGATTTCATTTTTGTTGACAGGAATCATGACAATCCATGTCATATAGATCCTTCCACATATTAAGACACATGGAGACAATTTGTTTAATGTAGAAGAAAATATTCATTTTTGGTAATGGAAACGTAAACTTTTATAAGCTTTATTATATAAATGATCTTATTAATGTTCTGTTAATGATTTCTTATTCTTAATTTACAACAAACAAGGACATCTGATCAGGAGATCCAATCTAAAAATGTATACCCTCATAGTTTATCTCAGGGAGGGTATACATTATTAGAAGAACAAATGATGGTGGAAAAATTAAAACAACTAAGAGATGAGTCTTCAAGCTCTAGAGAGGTTTCCCCTCCATACCCTCTATCTAGACATGAAAAATAGAAGAGTGCTCAGATGAGAAAAAAGGGACAATATCTTTCAAAAGAATTGAGAATCATAGCTGAGAGGTTTGTAAGATATTTATTTTATTTATTTTAGTTAATTATATTTTTTATATAATTTGAATCATTATAGAAATGTTCAATTAATTAATACATGATTCTATTGAGGAGTAGATCTCCCAGGGTGTATTTAAAGCTACTGGGAGGCATGATAGTTTATCTGCAACATTGGGAAAGCCCAAAAACCCCGATCGTGTACAACGATATCCGAAAGGTGTATCAGTAAGAAAAGTGTTGCCAAGTTCTTCAACTTCTTCCATTGAGGGGTTTTATAAAAAAAATAGAACCCTTAGAGGCTGAAATTCATAAGATTAATGCGATGATAGAGTAAAATATTAGAGATTCAATACAGTATATGTTTTTAGACATGCAGAGACAATTTCAGACTGCAGCTCCCACTCCTCCACCTCCCCCTGTAAACCCCATTATTTATCCTCCACATCCACCAGTATCTCCCACTCCACAAACATAGCCTACAGAACCCATTTTTTTATCCTACTCCTCCACCACAACTTTGTACTTATTGTGAGTTGTATGTTGATGATCCTCACCATCATATAGTTGCAAATGGTCTTGTATATTGTAAAGGAGATATAGATCATCATCAACAGTCAGAGGTAGAGCATCATAGGGTCATTGTACCAGATATTATAAATAGATAAAATAGACTACCATTACCTATAGATGAGGTGGTGACTGTTGGACATATTATCGTCCACTTTTTAGTTTCTCCATCCAGACTTATGCGACTCATTACCATAGAGGTATGAATGTTAAATCTTTTATTTTATTTTTTATTAATTTTTTTTAAACATTTGAAAACTAATATATTTTTCTATTTATTTTTATAGGAATAATTCAAAGGTAAAGAAATACTATGTAGACAACAACAAAGAAAAATGACTATGACATCAGATACAGATTCTAGTAGTCTTGACATATTATCAAGATATTCAAATTTGTTGGCAGATCATTATGAGTTTCCAATGGAAGCTCATGTTTGTGGTTGTGAAATAAATGTGGGGATTGTGAAAAATGATATCATGGATCTTGTTACCGGAGATAAGTTGGGCATAAACATGGTGAATTTTTATTCCATGTAAGTCTTAACAACTTTCCTGGCGTTATATTTATTAAAAATGTATACTTATGTCTATTTTTTATTAGGTATCTTTATAACATGTGTGAGAAGAATGAGTGGACAGATGTATATGGATTCATGGACCTGCATTTTATTTCCCCTGAAGCACATGCATTGAATGAGGAACAAAGAAAACTTTATATTGCTGAAAGATTTGAACAGAATATAATCACACAGTGTTGGATTATGAATTTTTGTGAGAGGTATGAAACATATATCTGGAAAAGTGTTCATTATCTTTTAACATAAAAACCCACTGACCTTAAATTTTATTTTATATCAGTGATCATTGGATGTTAGGTGTTTTTTTCAATGGGTGAAAACACTTTATTGGATATCATCTGTCCATGGTGATGTGTGGGGAAGTTTTAAGAATATGTTGTAAAAATAAGTTTCAATTTCTTAATAGTTTTTTATATTATAATGAAGTTTAGATTGATCCTATTCATATTATTTTCTAATAAGGGATGAGTCTACTTTTGAAGAAACACAAAGAAAAAGAGTTCCAAGATCAAATATGTAAATGTAAAGGTAAATATCCATTTATAATTTGTAATTTTTGATGTTTTACATAAAAATGATATTTTGAATTGAAACTCATTTAAAAAGAATTGTCATAAACAATAAGGCGTCGTCAAATACAGATATTATATATTAAGATTTATGTATGAAATAATTAAAACTAGAAAACTTATGAAGTTTTACTTGGTAATATTTCTTTATAAACTTTACCATAATATTTCATTTGATTTATTCATTATACATGTTAACTACTATCCTTTTAATTTGTATATATTTGATGAACCTCAACCCTATAGTTCTCAAGAGGTCAAACACTTACAAGTGGAATGGTAAAAATTATTTTACAGGTTTGATTGGATTTTAGTTTGTAGTGTAAAATGTAATTTTGAATATTATAATTACCATTGTGTATTTGGTAGTTTTTTGTTGGATTTAGGTTTTTTTTAGTTTTCATTGTAATTTTTGAATTTTATTTATGTGAATGTTTAATTTTTTTCTGGTTCTTCTGATTTTGGTCATGTTATGATGTTTTTATGGTATGGATTCTAGTCTGGTTTTGGTCTGGTTTTGGTCTAGTTTCTTCTTGTTTCATACTTTGGCAGAGAATAGTAATGGTTTCATGGGGGGTGGGGGTGTCTGGGGGGGGGGGGGGGGGGTTGTCCAAGGGGTAGGGGGTGTCTAGGGGTGGGGGTGTCCAAGGGGGTAGGGGTTTTCCATGGGGGTGGGGTGGTTTCTCGGGGGGGTGTCCAGTGGGGGTGGGGTGCTATCTAGTGAGTGGGTTGGAGGGTCTAGGGGTGGGGGGGGGGGTGTCCAGGGGGTGGGCTTGTCCAAGGGGTAGGGGGTGTCCAGGGGGTGGGGTGTGCCTGGGGGGGGGGGGGGGGGCTGTTCAAGGGGTAGGGGTTGTCCATGTGGGGGGGGGGGGTGTCTAGGAGGTGGGAGGGTGTCCAAGGGGGTAGGGGTGGGGTGTTGTTCAGTGGGTGGGTGGGAGGGTCAATGGGGTGGGGCGATGTCCAGGGGTGGGGGCTGTCCAGTGGGTGGGAGGGTGTCTAGGGGGGGGTTCTAAGGGGGTGGGGGTCTCCAGGGGGTGGGAGGGGCTGTCTCAGGGGGTGGGGGTGTCGGGTGGGGGGGGGGGCTATCCACGGGGTTCAGGGGTGTATAGGGGGTGGGGGATGTACAATGGGTGGGGGTTGTCCAGGGGGTGGGGGGCTATCCAAGGGGGTAGGGGTGTCCGGGGGGTAGGGGGGTGTCCAGTGGGTAGGAGGGTTTCCATGGGGGTTTCCAGAGGATGGGGGTTTCCAAGGGGTGGGAGGGGCTGTCTAGGTGGTGGTGGGGGGGGGGTGTCCAGGGGGTGGGTGGGTGTCCAGGGGGTGGGATGGTGTCTAGGGGGTGAGAGGGTGTCAGGGGGGTGTCCATGGGGGTAGGGGTGTCCAAGGGGGGTGGGGGGTTGTCCAGTGGGTGGGAGGGTGTTAAGGGGGTGGGGGGTTTCCAGGTGGTGGGGTGTCCAGGGGGGTGGGAGGGGTTGTCCAGGGGGTGGGGGGTGGGAGGGTGTGCAGGGGGTGGGGGGGGGGGGGCTGTCCAGGGGGTGGGAGGGTGTCCAGGGGGTGGGGTGTTTCCAAGGGGTGAAGGTGTCCATGGGGATGGGAGGGGCTATCTAGGTGGGTGGGGGTGTCCAAGGGGGGTGAGAGGGTGTCTAGGGGGTGGGAGGGTGTCTGGGGGGGTTTGGTGGTGGGAGGGTGTCCAGGGGGGTCAAAGGTGTCCATGGGGGTTATCCAAGGGGGTAGGGGGTGTCTAGGATGGTTTTCCAGTGTTTTTGGTCTAGTTTTGGTCTGTTTTTTGCTTTTTTCAGGTCTTCTTTGGCAGCGCATTGTAATGGTTGAACTGTTTTATTAAAAAAATTGGTTTTTACGTCAGTTATTTTATAACTAATGTAATAAATGCATGGGAATGGCTTTTTTCATTGGTTATTTAATAACCTACGTAGTATATATGTTTTCACGTCTGTTATTTTTTAACCGACATGAAAAACTGCTTCAAAGATTGGTTTATCACATCGGTTATGGAAATAACTGATGTGATAAGCATTATTTTCACATTATTTTTCTAATAACCGACATGAAAAACACTTCATAGGGTATGTTTATTACATCGGTTATTAAATAACCGATGTAATAAACAATATATTATGTCAGTTATTTAAAAAACGACGTAATAAATCATGACTCTAAACCATTTTCCATGTCAATGTTTTAGGAACCAATGTGAAAATGGCTTCAAATTTCTATTTTTTTATGTCAGTTTTAAAATAACCAATGTAAAAAAAAATTATAATGTCTCCTGTTATAACATCAGCCAAAAAATGACATAAAAAATAAAAAATAATCGATGTATTTTTTTTTCACTAGTGAAGATTAGTGTGAGTTAACTATGTGACTCAGGGAATTAATTAATCATTAAAATGAAGTTGTGTGTCATCAAGGGAAAATAAGATGAGGTTTTGATTCAATGGAATTGTATTAAGGTTAATCTCTACCTTCTATTTGAAGAAAAATATATGTTCTTTATATCCAAGGAATAAGAGAACATGTTGTGGCATAAACATCTTGGTCATTTGAGCCAACCATACATGGATATTCTGGTGAAATGTGATAAAGCATGAGATCTCACTATGATAACATGTGATCATACACACATGTGTAATTCCTTCCAAAAATGGAAGATTACTCAAAAGACATACATGGTAAAATAAAAAAAGTAGACAAAAGTGTTAGGATTGATGCAAATTTATGTGTGTAGACCTATCTTTTGAAAATCTATTAATGGGAAGAGATATTCCATTCTATTAATTGATGATTATATTATAATTTCATAGATATTTGTAATTACCCACAAGTCTAATGTGTTTAGTTTAACTATTCAATATTAGAGAGATTCTGAAATGATTCATGGACAAAAAATTCTAATGTTTTGAACTAGAAATGGTATAGATTTTACTAGTATCTAGGTGGAATATTATCTCAAGAAGAATGAGATAAGGAACCAAGTCTTAGATTTAATAACTCCTTAGTAAAATGGTGTGGTTGATATGAGAAACTAGGTCATAAACAACATGGATAGAATAATTCTTATTAATAAAGACCTATAAGAGATGTTTTAGAAAGAATAAATATTGACATCGGTCTAAATTTTTAACAAAAATTTGTTGTGTTTGGGAAACAATATGACTTCAAAAGATCTTTGGTATGTAAAAAACCATTGTTTACATACTTTCAATTATTCAAAATTAAGTGTTTTATTCTAAATAAGGATAAAAACAATAAGTTTTAATTCTATGGAGATGAAGGGATATTCCTTGGATACTCAAGAAAAGTAAAATAATATAAATGTTTTAATAAGAAGCATGGAAAATTTGTGGAGAGAAAAGATTTTGTTGTAGTGGTAAATGAGGAGAATATTCAATAAATCGATGAACAAATTTGGGAAGATAGTTATGAAGAAGGGAGTAATATAGGGGAAGTGAAAGTGCCTAGACTATATTCATAATTAGACATTGATGATGACCAAGATAAAGTCATATATAATACGACACAGTATTGGTCGGAGTATGACACTCAAGAGGAGGGTGAATTGAGTTCTTATCAAAATTTATATTAAAACCCTTAGTTAACAATTCCCCCAATTTAAAATCTAAACAACCCAGTTAACCAAAGTAGCAGATTTATAAGATTTTTTAATGTTCAATTAATTTCTCAAAAGATTGATTAATTTTCAATTACAGTAATTTAAAATATTGATATAAATTTTGAAAGTAATTTTCTAAATAAAAAATAGTTATAAACACTAACTATGATTAATTATCAAAGTAATATTTAGTTTTCTAAAATACGTGTGAAACAAAAAGAAACTTAAATTTAAAAAAAGTGGAGAAAAAATAAGTGGTTAAGTCTCAAGAAGATACATAATCCTCTATATGTGGTTATCACATGCAACCAAGTAGTTTATACTAATAAACTTTATCCACACCTGGGATCAAGGTTCAAAACAACACACAAGGTTTTCCAGGTCAATTAGACCTCTACCATAGTTATTTTTGGGAAACAAAATAAAACCAGGCCACACAAGGACCTCTTTTATATTTTTACATAGGATAAAAATGGTGTAAATGAGTGAGAGAGTGAATATATATTGTATCCTCTAGTTTTTCTCAGGAGGCAATATGTTTTTGTGATACATACACACACTCTTCCTGAAAAGTAATAATAATGTGCACAACAGAGAAAGAAATAATGAGAATAGGTATATAATTCTTTGTGTGATGTACTTGAAACTTCTAGACTTCTTATATGTAGCCTATGTGAAGCTCAATTCCACTTCTGGAAATAGACACCAAAACAGAGTGTTGTAGAATATTTGTGTTCTGGTTTCTAGTGAGGTGAGATCCTCTTCAAAGGTACTCTACACAAGGGTTTTTTGTTTTGAGGATGTTGGAATTTTTGGTTAAAAGTAAATCCTCGCTGATTCAAAGTTAGTAAGAATGAGTGTTCTTATCATATATTCTTTTCTCTACCTCTTAATTTATCTCTATATGGTTGCTGTATATTTTTCTCAGGTGATTTCTTTATATACTTCCGAGGTTGATAATAGGAATGATCCTCAACATGAGGGCTTCCTCGTACATCATACTGGTCTTGGAAAATGTCTACCAAAGACAGAAAAGATCATTAATATAATAGAAAATACTAAGATTCATAAATATGACTGTTAGAATAAATTTTGAATTTAAGAGTAAAGAAAAATTTCTAAGTGTTGATCAGTAGGTCATTCTGTTGGTAAGTCCTTCTATCAGTAGGTCCTTCTGTTGGTAGTTCCTTCTATTAGTTGGTATGTTATTCTATTGGTAGGCCCTTCTATAGGTTGATATGTTATTCTATCGGTAGGTCCTTATATTAGTTAGTATTTTATTCTGTTGGTTGGTCCTTTTATCGGTTGGTATGTTCTTCTTTTGGTAGGCCATTCTATCAGTGACTCAAACTTGTATCAGTGACTCAACATGTTGGTTGGTTGATGTATCAGTGAGTCATTATTGTCAGTGAGCTTCTCTGTCGATAGCTCTTTCTTCTATCAGTGGGTTACTCTGTTGGTAGCTCATAATTCTATCAGTGAGTTGCTTTTTTGGGAACTCATACTTCTTTTGGTGAATTTATCTATCGGTAGCTCATACTTCTTCCGGTGAGTCATGATATCAGTGACTCATACATGGACATTTTTGACTATTTTACTATCTTATATTATAAAAATTAACAGAATATGTTAAAATTATAGTTGAACATTGATAATCATAATTAATAATGTTTGATCTTAAAACTTAAGACATTATTAAACATTATTTGAAATGATTTGTGAGCATTTAAAATAGATAGGACCAATACATAGAATTCTAAAGGGGTAGATAAAATCAATAAATAGAATGTCACCGAAGATCATTCAACACTTATTTGGATGATAAGAATAAAGTATTTACAAAAAATATAATTCCTATTAAAAGTAGATCCAAAATATTTTTAAGAAGCAGTAATAGATTAAAATTGGGTTCCTTTGATGAATAAAGAGATAAAACGAATGAAAAATAATTGTATGTGGGAGATTATTTCGAGGATAATAGATAAGAACTTCATTAGGACCAAATGGTTCTTATGAAATAAACTGATGGAATATGAAATAGTAATTCAAAATAAAGAATGACTAGTGTGCAAGGGATACTCCCAGATGGAGGGTATTGATGTTGATGAAATGTGTTCACCTATGCATAGCTTTAGAAAATCCATCTATTTTTATACATTATAGTGAAAAAGAAGTTCAAAGAATTATAGATGGATTTAAATTAAATATTTATAAATATAGTTATAGAATAATAGGTTTACATTGTGAATCTAATTGGTTTTATTGTTCATGAATATGAGAAAAAAATTTCCAATTAAAGAAGTCTCTTTATGGTATAAAATAGGTACTAAGAGCTTGGTGTTCAATATTAGACTGATAATTGAAGAACCTCGATTTTCAGTATAGTGGAGTTGATTACAATCTCTATATTAGTAATGAGAGTGATCGAAGGATAAGGTATTAGTGTATGTTGACAACATAATATTTCTAAGGTTGAAATAAGTGGATTGCAAGTACTTTTTAGAGTATATGAAGTCCATGTTTTAAATGTTTAGGATTGGTGAACTAAAGTTATTCCTTGTCTTACAAGTGGTATAAGCAAGGAATGAGACATTTATTTCTAAATAAAAATATTCTAAGGAGTTTTTTAATATATTTTCAATGGATAATTAAAAGGATGTTAAAAATATGGTTGTTCCATGGATGAAATTATCAAGGTATGATGATAGGAAAGTGGTGAATGTCGTAGAATATAGACAAATCATTAGAATCTTGTTTCACTAAATAGTGACATGACATGAAATTGTGTTTTCCACATTCTATGTAGAAGAATATCAAAGTAATCCCAATGAAATACACTTTATTTTAGTTAAAATAATACTATGGTAAATCAAGTTAATGTAGGTGTTCAGTTTATTGTATAGTGAAAATTCACAATAAGAGTTATTGCGATATAAAAATACAGATTGGGATGGTTCATGAGATAAATATAATCCAACATCAGGTGGTGCATTTTATCTTGGAAAATTATATATTTCTAGCTTATAAAGAAACAATACTACATTTATTTGAGCACTACATAGGCTGAATATATTATGACTACTCATGTTTTCATTGAAGTCACTAATCAGAATCAATTATAATAATTAAAGTGATATAAATCGTAGAAACAGTCAATTATATCACTATATATTGAAATACATTGAAATAATTTATCATTTTATCAAGGAGAAGGTGGATCATGAGTCAGTGATGTTGGAGTATGTTCCTATAGAACTTTGGGTTGCATACATTCAGACAAAGGCCTTACTCAAGGAAGTGTTTGATAGACATCAGTTGGATCTCAGAGTCTAATTTACTCCCATACCTAAATAGTGTCATTTTGGAACCCCCTTTCCGCTAGGTATTATTTTTTTCCTATATGGTAATATGTTTGGTTATATGATGTAGTCCATAAAGGAGTAACATTTGGGTTCATTGAAAAAGAGGAGAAACTGATAGGAGGAGAAATAAATAGGGGGATTTTTTTTAAATTGCAAGATACTAAAGATGTTCGTTTGAATAAAGATATATAAAAAAAGTGTACCTCTTGGTTAGTGATGAAATTGTTACCTATTGGGGTGGAATAATTGGTCTTATCAAGAGATTCACTCTATATAAATTTTTCAAATCTTTGATATTTCATAAATTATCAATTATCAATAAATTTTGGTTTTAAGAATTATGTGCTGCATTGATGAACTTTTCATGCAACTCTTTTCTCTCATTCTGATCATTTATCATGGGGAATTAAAGTATGTGTTTTGTAAATATTTGACCATTATATTGAGTCACAATATTTGAATTATGGTTGGTGAAGGAAGTGCGAAAATTCATATCAACAAGCTAGTAATAGATTCATTAAAGTCGAATCATAGGGTGAAAAGTTTTGAATAGAGCCAAATGGGAAGATTTTTTTGGAAAAAACCCTCAATGTGACATTACAATTTTTTTTTGTTGGTTGGGTTTTTTGAGAAAACTAATTAAAAAATTCAGTTGTGAAGTTCCAATGTGGTTGTTGACAAAGTATGTTGAGAAATCTCTAGGACGATGGAGACCTATATGATCTTGAAGTATTTATACTGATAATGGGATGAATCTATATATAAATAGGATCATCTAGGTATAGAATCTATATAGTGTTTTTAGGGAGTTAGGCGTATAATGTGGTGATGTTTCTATGGTCATAAAGTTTTTCACATGAGTGAAAAGATGAATTAATAAGTGAAAAAGTTTCATGATGTTATGTGAAAGCTAATATTATGATACACCTCATCGAAATACATAAATTTAAGGAGTTTCATGAAATTTCAAAAGTTTTCTACAATTTGGAGTTGGGTGAAGTAAGAAGAATTTTGTGAACTCGGTAAATACATATAGAAGTTTCATAATAGAAGTGAGTTTTGTGCTAAAGGCAGTGTCAAATCATTAAAGTTTAGAGAACCATGAATGTTATGTGAAAGTTCAGTGGTAGATAAAGAAGTTCTAGTAAGGGTTAACAATTCATATAAATAGTAAAATATACACCTCATTTGAATTTTCCAACCCTTAGATAATATCAGGGCTCTGAATTTTCGTAAGAGTTGTAAAATGGTTTTTCATTTTCGAAGCAGTTTCAAAAAACATCAGTTTCACAAAGAAAATTGGATTATGTCTAAAATACCATGATATTTGAATGAAAAATATTAAAGTTTTGTGAAATTTGGAGTTCCTCATAAAATTGAAAAGTTTCATGAAAGTTGAGAAGTTTCATGAAAATTGTGAAAAGGTTGTGTGGAAGTTAAAGTTACACATACTAAAAGAAATTTCACAGAAAATATATTGTAAATTGATATTTATCATGTGGATAAAAGTAGAGATTCATGAAACACAAAATTATGTTTAAAAATATTTATTTAAGAAATCAAAAATTAATAATAGTTTGACACTTTAATTGAGAGAGAAGTGATATTTCAAAGTGTGAATGGTACTAAACCAAGAGGGATAATGAGTCCTATCTGAATATTATAATAGTAGTGTTCTATAGAAGATTTGGTACATTAGAACATTTCCTTTGTATAATCCTTTTACTAGATTAGTTAAGGGTCAACCAATTAAAATTTACGTGTCTCATGCATGCTTTCATTTTAGTTCTTACATTGCTACATCAAGGAAAGAGAATAAATTTTTGTTTAATAATGAAACAAGATCAACAAGGGGAACATTTTTAATCTATCATACATTGATTCATTCCCCCCTATCTTAGGTTATTTATTCTATTAGTTTCAACACTCATATTCTTAAATAAAATAACAAGAGTTATAAGAACTATTAATTTTAAAGAAGTTGTTACTTTTTATTTCTCCATTAGTGATAATTTTTCCATATTTTAAGATCATGATAATTCAAGAATTAATTCTGAAAATGGTTTAATTACCATAAATTGTTTTTGTATAACACTCAAGAAAACATGATTGAGCCCATATATAAATAAAGCATAATTGTATTTCAATTTTTGGGCTTCAATATCAATTGTACGAAATGGTTTAATTTTTAAAGAGATGTTATTTCCAAAAGTAACTAAACTTCCATCACAACCTTATATTTTATTCAATATTTTTGTACCTCCTACCATGTGGGATTAACATTCACTATCATGTATTAATATATCCCTTCTCTTTCTATATTTTAGATCCACCTCAACAATGATTAACTTCACTACATTAATTTTTTTAAATTTTCTAGCCCCAATAGCTTGAAATGGTTCTACTAAAAGAGTAGTTTTATATTCTTCGACATAATGTACTTACTATTCACATCTTTGATAGATTTTTTCTAGAAAAAAAAAATATATTTTGAGTGTATATATTTGGTGGATCTATTCTCAAATCTTTCCTTTTCTTATAATTTTTTCTCATATTTTCATAATTTCCCCCTCAATTCATGTTTTCTTTGACTTAATGTAAACAACATGTTGTACTAAATAACATAGGATTTATGATAAATAATCCCACAACACAAAAAATATCCTTTAAATAAAGATCTCAATGAAATATTGAATTGTTTTAAAAAAAATATTTTTGATGTACAAATGAATTTTGAGCCTTCTTATAACTTTTACTTAGAGAGTTATGACTTATCACTCCATTCTCAACTCCTGTTAATATATGATTTCTTTTTTTTTAATTTTTCTTAGCCCAAATTTTCCCATATTTGGATTTAGAACATGTATTGTTCGAAAATATATATTTAACACTCTTATGTTTCATAGGAGTATATTTTACCATATGTTTTGGGCCATCATTCTAATCAATTTGTAATGATTCATCCTTTATTTCAAAAACTTTTTTTAGACATCACTCATCATATTTTGGGTGTTCTATTCATCAATATGAATTGATTATTCCTTATTTAACTCCACTTTTTTAGGATCATATTTATTGTAAAAAACGTTTACCTTATGGTATTGTTTTGTAATTATCATATTAAGAAGATTAAGTTCTTAAATGAAATTAGCTTCCCTTTTTAGTAACCCATCTTAACATTAATTTTTATTCTTTATATTCTTCTTAAAAATCCTGATATCTTTCTTGAGTTCAGTGTTTTTATAAATATAATATTTCAATTTTACCTTTTAATATATTCTTTTTTTAGGTCTTTTCACCTTATTCATCACTACATGATGTTTCTTTATGTTTTTCAATACAATCCATAACTTTTCTAAACCTTTAATTAGTGTCTTATTCAGATTTACTACCTAAATTTGAACAGTAATTTTAATCTTTTCTAATCAAGATTATTAATTTTTTTCCTAGGATTATTTTATAAATCTCAATAAATTTCTTGAGTTGTTTAGTGATTTTTCTCTTTTTTTGAAAACTTTCATCTTAATCATCAGCATCATACATACCACCATTATTATTTGGATATTCAATTGAAAAGTGTCCAATTACACAATACTTGAAACATTTCCCTATGATTTTACCTTTGTACTTACCTTTTCATTTTCTAAAATTCCTTAAGATAAGAGACATTATTATATTATGTTCTCTATCCATTTATTTATTATCATATGATTTCTCGGAGTAATAATCTCCCTTTCTTTATTTTAATATATTGTATAGTTTTTAATTCCATATCGTTCTCCTCATTTATGTTATTCTTGAAAATAAGAGATTTTAGAATTTCATATAAAATATGAATATTGTGTAACTCATAAATATATAATTCAACTCTATCTTCAAAACCTTAAATTTTTTCTAAAACATGTCATCTATGTTTCTAATTAATTTCTTTATAATGTAATAATCTTCCAATGAATCACCAAAATTTATGATATTACTAACAATCTTATTTAATCTTTTGAATACTTAATTAATTATTTCATCATAATCTATTCCCTCATCTTCTAATTTTTCTATCTCGATATGCAGTTTTTCATATTTTACTAAAACATTTCCTTAAAATATATTTTAAAGTTTATCCTATATTTATATTGAATGTTTGGGTCATGTTACCCTGGTGTACACCTTATTAGATTGGGATATTAATATTTCATTCATTATCTTTCTATCAAGATCAAAATTTCTCTTATCAACATGTTTCATGGGTCAATATTTATCAATTAGTGTAATACAAATAATTCAATTACAAATAACCTTGTGAATGAGTGAAAAGGATGGGGAATAATTTTATTCATCCATCCATGATATTTATTTCCATAAAAAGTTGTCATGAATATAATTTTTGTAGAAATTAGATTCTATATCATTTATTCAACCAAGAAATGATATTTCAGATGTAACATGGATTAGATATGATACCACTTAAAGTGTATCAGTAATCAATGTTGCAACATTGATAATGTGGGGATGAATTAGTATTATTATTTTACAATTTATTTCCTAATAAATAAACTATTTTTATTTTTTATAATCATGATCATTATAATATTTAAATCTCACTATAACCATTATGTAAAAAAAATAAACAAGAATAAAAAGTCATAAATGATTTTTAAAAGTTTTTCCCTAAGTGTGGGTGACTACATAATTTATGTATTTTGGTCAATTATGATACATGGATGTATCACTAATATCATTAATAAATTACTATAAGGGTATGTATCATCCTTTACCTAAATTTATTTCCCTAAAAGTAAAGTCTCACAAATATTCTTTATATGGAATCCCTCCAATTTATAATAGGTGTTCAAACCAAAACTGAAAATTTCTTCAAAGATCTCTAGATTCTTCAAAACCAATATAAATATCTTCTATTGATACTTTAGAATCATCTCTATGAAATTGGTCTTCCTATATTCTATGAAAATCTATATCCATAATTTACAACAATAGAAGTAGATCATCAGTATTATTCTTAACTCAATTCTTCTCACGTTTTCTTCTTATCCTCTCCACTGTTTTCTTTATATTTTGTATGTAAATTTTTTTAAATTTAAAATCCTCAATAGAATCATGAGGTTTATGTTTCCATATTGGGATTTTTAAAACCTCCCTGAAAATTTAGATAACACAATCTATTTTTAAACTGGTAATCCAATAATCAAAAAATCCTTTTATCTTAGATCTTTATAAATGGATTCATCCTTTATAATTAAATATTGAAGAAAATTTCACAAATTATATTCTAAAATATTAACTTTAATTCTCTAAAAAATATATATTATTCATAACATAAAATTTCTATAAAAACTATAGCTTCCTTCTATATAAGCATGCTTACATGTATAAATAATATTATTGATTCAATAATCTACTAACATAAAAATATCCATCAAAATATCTCAACACCAATCTTCAACTAAAATAATGGATTGATCTGATAAGAATTATGATATTTATTCACTAAAAATATTGTATCACCATCATAATTAATATTATGTATTCCATAATAAAAAAATTTAATCTTGTGTTACCATAAAAAATGTCTTATATTTTAGTTGAATATATAGGTTACTCTTACATATTATTAGAGTTAATCATACCTGAAGAAAATTTATTCTTATATATCCTATGGAATCTCTAATTTATTATTCCATATAAAATGGAACTTCAAAGTTAATCTTATATACCACCATATTACTCTTATGAATTTTCTAAGTTACCCATATGTACCATAGTGAGCTTCAAAACCAATCTTATGTAACTTGATACTTTTCCGTATCATACCTGAAATATCTTCTATATCATATATCAAATGTTATGTACTATTTATAAAAAGCGAGTTATTATTATACATGAGACATTTTATCTTACATAATTCTGGAGAGATATTACATATCCATAAAAAATATATTATGTATCACAATGTAATCTCTATAGTTCTTATCCACACTTTTTCTCCAAGATATCTTATGCATGCCTTTTCGATTTTCCTTAATATTATGCACAGACTCTAAACTTCTTCAAATTACATAGTAACTTTATACCTCATCTATAAATTTTTCAAAAACAACTCAAAAAAATTCTCAAAGAACTTCTAATTCTTCTCATATAATACTGATAAAAAATAAAATAATATTTTGAAAAATACATGGGTTCTTAAGTTTACATGTGTCATTATTGTTGTAGAAAACAAGAGTTTTATAGATAATTCTATACTAAACTTAAAACTTCAACTCTATTTAACCACTTCTTAATAAAAATTATTACATGACCCTCCCCCACCCCCATATTCATTCATCCTTAACCCTCGTTCTTATGGATTGTATCTCCCCGTACTTCTTATAACAATAAGTCATAATCAATAGTAGATTTATCCCCCCTTTACATGAGAGTAATTATTTCACTCCACTTGTCAAGATTTGTCACTAATTTACATTTCTTTTGAAAATATCCACTTTGTTATCAAATTACATAAATTTCTCACACTTTGAAAATAAATCCAAACATAAAAGTCCGTCGAGTAATAAATAGAAAAATTAAATAATAAATTAATATAGGGAGATGGGATACTCTAAAACTCTTTAATCTTTAGGAGGTGGTTCAATACTAACATTAAAATAATGTTTTTCAAAATCTAGTGTGTCAATGGTTTTATGAATATATCATCGACTTATTAGTGTATTCCAATGCCCTAAACCTTGATAACTCTATGTTCTACATTATATTAAAAATAATTGGTACCATATTTTGATATATTTTATACATGAATATTGTACTGAGTTATTTTTAGATTAATGGATTTTTTTTCAAAATATATCACCAAGTAATTTAAACTTCTTCATTAATATCCTCTAATTGTTTCTTTATCCTATAAAATTTGAGCACATTCATTTTTCACAAAAATATAATGTGCTTTAGTTATTTTAAGTGATTTACTCTCTTACTCCTCATTAATAAATCCAAAACATTTAATTTCAATAAATAATTATTATCTTCATATGGATTTTATATCCATAACATCTCTATCCAAATTTGTATCAGAATATTCCTTCAATTATTTTACCTTGTATTCACTAAATACAAACCCCTAATATATCATACCTTTACCATATTTAAGGATTCTTTTTAATATAGTGATATGTTATTATTTTGAATTTTTTTCAAACCTCGCAATCAAAAAAATTGAATAAACAATAGATATCCTTATTACTATCGATTAAAACAAGATTCCAATAATTTTTTGATAATATTCTAGATCAAATTATTTTCTACCTTCATACATATTGAGTTTAGTTCTAATCATGTTTAGAGTTGAAACCAATTTGGAATCATGCATTTTAAACTTTTTATTAACTCCTTAGTATATTTTTTTAAGAAATTAAGGTGAACTAACCCTTTTGATTGACTTTTGGATCCAAAAAGTAAGTGATTTCACCTATCATTGACATCTAAAACTTCAAATATTTAAAATTTTAAAACTATTCCACTTATTCATTATTTCTTACCCAAATATGGAATCATCAATATACACAAGATCCATGAAATTCTCTTCCTTAGTTGGTTTCACATAGAGGTTATGATAAAAACAACATTTTTGAATTAAAAATTCTTCATAATAGAATCAAAACAAGAATACCATGAAAATTGGACTTTATTTAGTTCATATAAAACCTTATTTAGAAAATCCATCTTTCTTTCATCGTCACCAATTTAAAATCCCATTGATTGTTCAATTTAGACTTCCTCTTTAACCAATCCATTTATGAATTAAATTTTTAAATCCTTTTAATATATCTTAAAGCCTCTTTGAATATAAACCACTAAAAATAATTGGATCGAATCAAGTATATTCATTGATAATTTTTTTTCACATTTGTTCCAATAATTTGATCACAGACTTTTCATATCAACTTATCATTTTTCCAAATCAACATCATATTCTTATCATAATTATTTGTAACAAATTTTTTACAATGATGTTGGGATAATTTTCCCTCTTCACAAGATCCCATGTTTATTTTTTATTTATTTGATATAGATAATCCTTCATAGATTTAACCCCTAATTTATCCTTTTTCACATCCTCAAATGATGTCGACTCCACCTGTGTTAATATAGAAGTGTGCTCAATAATCCTCATTCACCAGGCTTGTGATGAGGATACCTTATATCCAAGGATATTTGATTCATATATTTTAGCTCTTAAAATCATCTTTTGAGTTGATGTTTGACTCTATTCACCACTTATATCATTGTCTAATTCATCTTATGAGTCTTCCTCTTGAGATGTGATTTGAGATTACCTCGAATTTTCATCGATATTATATTCTTCCCTGTATGTTTCATCCTAATTTGGAATTATAAACTTGATTACTAATTTTTACTCAATAATTTTGACATAATTTCATTCCAATATCTTATTGAAACACTTTTATGGTTTACTCTTGGTTGAGTATCCTAGACAGACTCTTTAATTAGTAGAATTTATATACATCCTTTTATTTTATTAATTGATTTAAATAAAGAACTTGCTTCCAAAAAATATAAACTTTTTTAGATTCATATTAATTACATGAAACATCTCATATGGTTTTATATTCTATCTAGTACTTAACAAATCCTCATTTTGAGTGGGAAATACTAATTTCACCACCACATTTCAATAGTTTCATGAGAAACCACCCTCATTAAGTAGTGTTTTCACTATGTTTTTCATCCATCAGTTTCTCATTTTAAAAAATCTATTTTATTATTGAGTCATAATCATTAATACCACATTTATTATTCCTTGTTTCTATAAGTAATTTTCTACCTCAATCTAATTGGACTCTATTGTAGTATCTAATCATAAGATCTTAATTAATCCCCTTGATTTATTCTTGGATCCCCACTGGTTCCATTTTATTCATTCCATTTCTTCATTTTATTTAAAATAAAAATAATGGAACCCATACTTCTATAATCATATAAAAACAATATTAAATAATTTTCTCTAAGTTTTCGGATGTTCTACAGGATGACACACATCAGTGTGTACATAATAAAAAACCGTGAAGTTCATTTCTTCTTTTATCTATGGGTATTTCTCACCGATCTTCTTGTTTGTATTTATTTGGATATATAATTCATTAATTTAACCTTCTATACCAACATTATGTTCCACAAAACCTTTTAGTTTATTCTCTTATTCATTTTCATATAACTATTTCTGAATTTTTTCCATCATATAATCTTCTAAAACTGATTTGAATAAATTTTACCCCTTTTAAAGATAAACTTAATCATCATATTCCTATTTTAAAACTAATATTGTAGAAACCCAAAACCCAAAAATTTAGGGCTTGTGTTTGATTTATTACATTATCATAGATATAAGTAATCTCACCCCAAAGGACATGTCAATTTAGTAGTTTTGGAGAACTAGATACATACATGATTCCCAAAGTACATTTGAAAACACAAATTACAACTTTTTTAAGAATAAAATTATTACATCTAGAATATAATTGTATATCAATGATAATAAACTTCATGGAATTCCAGTTAAAGGAAACAAAATAAGTTTGATCTCAAATGCTCAGTAAGGGTTAACTATAATCAAATCTCTCATTAATCAATAAGTAATAATAAATATGACAAGGTAAATAACAGAACATGAATTCCAGTTAAATAAATTGACTATATGAATAGATAAATAATAATAAATATTAAAATTTAAGTAACTAAAAACACATTCTATTTAATCAATAAACTGAGAATGAAATTCATCCAAATATAATATCATTGTGAAAATATTAGGGATAATAATAACTCAATTCTTAATAAAGGAAATTATTAATTATGAGATGTCATGTCTCAGGAACATGATACCTCTACCTTACAGGCCTTTCACAAGACAGTTTAAAACTACTATGTACAAAATGATATATTTTTTCAACTATATCACTATTGTCAAGACCTTTCACATGATAGTTTAAAACTACTCAGTACAAAATCATAGGGTTTAGACAACGACTTTTTCTCATGAGAAATTTAAATGCATTGAGAGGATTTATATAAAGGTACCCACACATGTATAAAAAGAAAAATAATTCCCTATATATCAAATAATCTATTTAATTCATGAATAATTTTCCTTATCATCAAATAACAGTATTGAGTAAAAGATACATATTTATCAATATTTCCCCAGAAAACAAATAACATTCAATGTAAAAACTATATGTAAAAATGGTATATGGTTTATGAAATAATAATATCCATAATTAAATATTATTTATATTTAATATAAATTTAATTTCAAATGAAAAATTATTTCAATAAAGTGATTGTTTAAAGAAAAAGTTAACAATCACAAAATAAAGTCAGATTTTACAATAAATTTACCACTTGATAATTTTCAAGTGAAATCCCCTTTGATGAAATTATTCAAAGTGAAACTTAAAAAACCAAGAATTATGAATGAATCATGATATTACATGTAAAAGTAACAGTATTTACACCTCATAAAAGTTAATTGTGTGCATAATAACAAATAAGTCTCAATAGAATGAAAATTTAGACAAAATCCCTTTAACTCACACATCATTTTGTTTTAATATTCATTAACCTTTAATATAGTGGTTTTAATAATTTTATTAACTTATAAAATAACCATATTAATATTTATAATATAATATATGAAATTATATAACATCTAATCACCTGTTTGTTAATAATCGTTCATTATTTTCATTATTTTGGGTGTTAATTGCCTTGATTCATCATGTGTGTTTAGTCATGAAAAATCTAATTCTTGTGAATATTATATAGTTATGTCATATCCAGAATACTAATCATGAAATAATTATAATATTTATACATAAATTATTATTTTTAGTCTAATCATGAAATATAGTTTTGAGAAATGAGGTACATTTCGATCATTGAGATGGTAGTCCATACGTACACATGAGTTGTGTCTTCCATTTTTCAATGATCATTATACAAAGGAGTTAATTAATATATTAGAAATAAATAATTATCATAATATTATAATTAACATATAATTTATTTAAATGTACTTATATATATCATTCATGTGATCTGGTGATGAAAAAGAGTCACCTCATTTCATGAAGGCGATAGTCCATACATACACGAAGGATGTTTTCATATCTCATTGAGTGAAAAGGTAAGAAAGAATATTATCATTTCATAATGATAATATGTAATTAATATAAAAATTATGCCATTTATATCACATATATTGATTTAAATTAATATTATTACATTCTATGTAATGTTTTAGTGAAATACAAATCACACCGCTTCACGAGGTGGTAGTCTGTTGTACACAGGAGCGATGTTATCGTATCCCCTACGGGATCGAAAGTAAAAAAGATATATATATATATATATATATATAATATAATTACCCCAAATGTATATATATTTTATAAATATCATATATATACTTTAGTTCCATTGTTATACCCATCCATGAAATGTGGTAATGGGGGAATGAATGATATCATTTCTTGAGGTTGTAGTGTGTCGTACACACGAACAATGATTTCATAACCCATTTTATGGAAGTGTAGATGGTTTTAAGTAATCCACTTTTTTATAACAAAATAAAAGGATAAGTAAGATAATAAGATTATTATATAATTATCATTTAATAATAATTTAATGAGGTGGATAAATAAATAAAATAAATATGCTTGTTAAACAACATTACCTCTTCTTCGGGTATCTACCTTAGATTTATACCAAAGCCTTTTTAGGTTGGAATTATGAGAAAAATAAGGATTATAAGATAAGGGGTGGGAGTTTTGGAAGTGATTTGGGTAGGTATTGGTCTAAAAAAATGGGTTTAAGGTGTGAATAATAGAGGAGAGGAGGTGACCTTTTATAAGTCAGGTGAGTGGCACACTTCTAATATATTGAAAAGATTCAATCATACACACCTTTGTATCATGAAAAAAGCCTCCCAAATGGTCCATTATCGTAAGTAGAATAGATAAGGTCAAAATATATCCATAAAAAAAAATTTACACATTTTTATTGGTTAATTTAACCATTATAATTTTAATTTAACCCATAGTAAATCCATTTTTACCATAACTATGGTAATTTATTTTTACAGTTTGATTATTCATTTTGGTCAAAAAATTAATATAAACTTATTAAATATTACAAATTATTATGATTGAAATTATTAAATCTATTTTTCTAAATTCAATTCATTGAATTGGAGAAATTTAATTAAAAATTAATCCTCCATACATGACGAAAAAGTGGGTATTTTATGAGAAAATATTCAAACGTTTATAGTATTTTTATATCAAAATTCAATTTGAAAATGGATAAAATGAACTATATTAGATTAATATTTATATAATTTAACTAATTTAAATTTTAAACCAATTTTAAATATTATTTAACTTTATAAATAATTTAAAGGAATATTCCATTTTTAATTTAAATTCATTATTTTTTGTTATTCATCAAAAAATGAAATTTTTATGAAAAATACAAAAAATTCACCCTAATATAGTTTTGGAATTCTGATTTCAAAAATGAAGTTTATTTTTTCAAATGAATTTTCTAAAATTGGCAGATATTAATTTTAAATTATTTTTGAAAATCATGATTAAACCATCTTTAAAAAATACATTTGTTCAAATTTTTTTATTTTAAATGATTATTAATTTATTTATAATCAATAAATAAAAAATGAACATGTGTGAACTATATATTTTCATAATTTTGTCAATATTATTAATACCTTCCATTCTAACAGCTATGTGATAACTATCACATTAAATAATAATAATTTAATAATATGTCTTGTTTTATTTAAACTCGATGTTGTATATTACGAAAACTAACATCAATGTTCATGTAATGAAATATAAACTAAATGTTTCATTTAATTCAAGATAAATGACAATGTTACATATAATTCATGCTATTTAGGAGATTTAATTTATTTTAAAAAATATATCATAAAGTCTGAGGATATTATATTTTCTTCTAAGCTTGGTGTCTTGTTTCATACATGCTATCTAATATAATGATCATATTTTAAAATTTTAGGGTGTTACATTCTCCTAACCTTAAATAAATTTAATATTCATAATTTAAACTTGATCTCTATTATCATGTGTTTGAAATTTGAAAATTATTTTGATGAAAACCCACATCGTAAAAAGTTTTAATAAATCTTCCTTATATTAAGAGAGGAAGGTGAGTATAATGATCATCTATAATAACACATAAGTAGGTTTATACATAAGATAATTTTAGTGGTAAGTTAATATTTTTACATTTATGAAAATCATAAATAATAATAGAGAGTTATAGGGGTCATTAATCATAAGAAATTGAGTTATTAATGGAAAGTTACGGGCATCAAAACAACAAATCTTTGATGATTTAAAAGACACTATAATTCGTCAGATATGAATGTAATTGGGTAACATTTTTGTTTTAATATCCTTCTCTTAAATTTGAATAATTAATTTACTATATAAGAATATATGAAAATATACTTACTTGAAATGTTTCTATTTCAGAATCATAATTTCATCCTTTGGTTGTGGTTCAATCAGTTTTCAATTCATCGCTTACTCTAAGAAATTAATATCCATGATTGAATTTTAGTTTTTCCTGAGGCACTAGATTTTAATTTTAATGGATCATAAGATCCATAAAATTGTTCAAAGTATTTACATCTATCTCTAATTAATTTACAAAACCAATATTGTTAGTAAAAGTTTCATAAATCTTCATATGGTGAAGTAATATATTAATCTCAAAAACCTTTTCCAAAGTTCATATTAAACAATTTCATAAATGGTTAACCTTATAAGACTTCCAAAAATATTAAGATAAATATCTTTATAAAGGAGGTAATGAAATTTACAAAAACAACATACCATTTAAACCCCACAAAATAAGAAGTATCTCCTAATCATCACCTACCAAACATGTGAATACCTTCATTATGTATTCCTTTGAAACATGAAAATAACCTGAATTCCTGTAAAACCTTATTGAAAAAAATAAATTCTTACTTATTCATTAATTAAAACATATATTATTGAATATATTCCTTAAATCTGAAGATATTGTAAACTCCATTAATGATTATATAAACAACTTTGTCAAAAAATCATTAATGAGTCCCAAGGTAGTCGATACATTCAAATTTACTTTATTCATATCAATTATCTCTTTATCTAAACATCGTTATCTCAACAACATGAACATATTAGGGTCCTCAATCATGTTTTTTCCAAGAAGGTCAACATTTCACTTAATCATTTTTTTGGTCATCGGTACCTTTAAGAAAACACTTTCAAATCCTGAATAAAAAAGTATTCTAGTACAATACTTATATATTTAATAATTATTATAACTAGGATATCATTTATAAAATTATAAAATTACATAATCATTGAATCCAAAAACAAAAAATCAATAATTCCTCTTTGTCTATGGTAATATAATAATCTTTAATATGATCTATTAGCTTATTTTAAGGTATAATCCTTTGACACTTGGGGAATTCATTTTCATAGTGCCCCGTCTCTTTATAGTTGAAGCATTGAACATTGGAAACTTTTTTCTTCTCCTTTCAATCATGATAATGATGTACTTTCTCTCCAATGTTTTAATAAACTTACATTACTTTTATTAATGTACCAGGGTGTTTCTTCCCACAATTATTACATGTTAGAAAATCCTTCTTTCCAATCATCCCTTTATCCATCTTTATCCCTACCATACTATTCTTCTCTTTCTTCCCTTTACGTCCATAATAAATATTGAATTATTTCTTAGTCTTTTTATCACAATATATTCTCTCCCTATATTATGGGAATGTCTGGTAGAATAGTTCCCTTTAAACTATTATCTTAATCCAATCAAATATATGATCATTATTACTCTTTAGAACAAATGAATTGATGTGGTTTCCATTCCTTCTAATAATCACCATTTCTAAATGATGAAATACACTAGATTAGGTTATATCATTTTGAAACATAACATATAATTCTAAAACTTGTAAAAACATAACATAAATTAAAAAATACATGCATAACTAATCTCATAATCATAAAAAAAGTTTGTTTGGGTATATATCTATTTTCAAATCCTTCATAAGGGTTTATAAATAAAATTTTAATTATCCTAAAAATATCCCATGGTATTGTCAAATGAGGTGTGCAGTAAGGCCTGTTTTCGTGCACCATGTAATGATCGAGTCTATACCAATATACCACTTTTGAAGTTATTACCCCTATGTAGCTCTGCACTAGAACCACATCCAATTTTAGTATCTAGAAAGGGATTTATTCCAAGGAAAAGAAAATAATATATACCTTACCAAAACATTAGGATGTGCTTCTATACTTATGTTCAAAGTCAATCATATGGTTATGTTCCCTAATATATGTTTTCCTAAATCTAGTTCCCAAGGTTTCTACCAAACTTCCTCTGATACCCACTATAGGAATCCCAACCCCATAAACCTGGTGTTAGTGTATAATTTATTACATTAGTATAGATACAAGGAATAATATCCTAAAGGACCGATTAGTTTAGTAGTTTTGGAGTACCATATACATATATAATTCTCATATTACATTTGAAAACACAAATTATAACATATTTTTTTTTCAGGAATAACTTTATTCCATAAAGAATATCCTTATATATCAATCATAGTAAACTTTATGGAATATATGGTAAAGTAAACCAAATAATTATGAGCTCAAATTATCAATAAGGGTTAATAGAAATGAAATCTATCATGAATCAATAAAAATAATCAATATATAAAGGTAAATAATTGGACATGAATTCCATTCAAATAACTTAACTAAATGAAAATATAATGAATAATTAATATGGAAAGGTGAATAACTATAACATGTTTTATTTAACCAATAAAATTGGAATTAAATTCATCCATAGATAATATCATTGTGAAAATATCATGGATAATAATAACTAAATTATTAATGAAGGAAATTATAACTATTAGACATCATATATTAGAAACATGATACCTCTACTGTAAATACTATTTATAATATGGTTTAAAAATAATATTTAAAAACCAATCTGGTTTGGATAACTATATCTCTACTATCAAGACCTTCCACAAGATAATTTAAAAATACTAAGTATAAACTCATAGGGTTTGGCCAAATGATTTGCCTTATGAGACATGTCAATGCATTAATGAGATATCTATAATGGGAAAAAACTATGTATTAATGTCCAAATAATTCCTCATATATCAAATAATAAATTTAATTGATGAAAAATGTTTATTATCATCAAGTATTTGCATTTATTAAAAGATAAAAAATTATCAGTATTTCCCCAAATAACAAATAACTTTTAATGTAAACATCATATATAAAAATGGTATAAGGTTTAATAAGTAATCATATCCATCATGAAATAATATTTATATTTAATATTAATGTAATTTCTAATTAAAAATTATTACATGAATGTGACTCTTTCAAGAAAATTTAACAATCACACAATAAATTGGGATTGCACAATAAATTTTCCAACTTGATAATTTTCAAGTAAAATCCCCTTAGATGAAATGATTCAATGTGAAACTTGAAATAACATGAAGTATTAATGAAACATGATATTAAATGTATAATGGGTATTATATACAACACATAAAATTAAATTGGTGCATAATAACAAAAAAGTCTCAATAGAATGAAAATTTAGACGGAATCTCTTACATAATGCTTCATTTTGGTGGAACATTATTTAAACTCATGTGTAGTGATTTTAAACATATTAATAACTTATAAAAAAATATATTAATATTTATAATATCATATATGAACCTCTTATAACATCTTATCACTCATTCTTTAATAATATTTCATTATTTTCATTGTTTTATGTATTAATTGCCTATTTTCTCATATGGGTTTCATCATGGAAGATTTGTTTGTTGTGCATATTATGTAGTTATATCATATCTAGAATAATAATCATGAAATAATTCTAATATTTATACATAAATTATTCTTTTAAGAGTAATCATGGAATATGGTTTTGATAAATGATGTATGTTATGATCAATGAGATGGTAGGGCATACGTACGCATGAATAACATTTTCCATTTTTTAGTGATCATAATGGAAAGGAGGTATGCAATATTTTATCTTTAAAAATTTATAATATTATCATAATTAAAATATTATTTATTTGTATATATTTATATGTATCATACATGTGGGTTGGTGATGAGAAGAGAGTCACATCGTTTCGTGAAGTTGGTAGTCAACAAGTACATGAATAACGTTATCATAACTCATTGAGTGAAAAGGTAAGAAAGAATATTATATTTTAAGAATGAAACATATGTAATTAATATAATAATTATTTTATGTCTATAAAATATATTTATTAATATTAACCTTATTACATTCCTTTTAATGCATTAGTTAAATATGAATCACATTGCTTCATGAGGTGGTAGTCCAGCGTACAAATGAGAAAAGTTATATTATCCTCTACAGAATGGAAAGTAATATATATATAAATATATTATATAATGAATCCATAAATATATATATTTTTTATAAATATTATATGTATAATTTTTTTCTATTATCATAACAGACCAAGAAATGTGGTAATGGACGAATGAATGACATCGACTCAGGAGATGGTAGTCTTCTATACACAGAATGATGATTTAGTAACCCATTTGATGGAAGTTGATATTGTTGTAGTTCATTTACTTATTATAAAAAAATCCAATAATATTT
This sequence comes from Viscum album, assembly GCA_963277665.1. Taxonomy (NCBI): domain Eukaryota; kingdom Viridiplantae; phylum Streptophyta; class Magnoliopsida; order Santalales; family Viscaceae; genus Viscum; species Viscum album. The sequence continues at coordinate 1,252,615,749 of OY728120.1, read as the reverse complement.
AATATATTGAGATTATTATATAAAATCATGGTTTAATAATAATTTAAGTAGTTGGAGAAAGAAATAAAATAAAGATGCTCGTTAAATTACATCGCCTCTCCTTCTGGTATCCTTAATAGGTTTTCTCCAAATCCATCCTTGGATTGAATTTTACCTAAAATAAGGCCTCTAGGATTAGGGTAGGGATCTAGGGAAGTTATTTGGGAATGTATTTTTCAATCCAAAATGTATTGAAGGTGTGAAGAAGATATGAGAGGGGGTGTTCTTTTATAAGTTAGGTGAGTGGCACACTAGTAATATTTTGAAAAGATACAATTATATCTACATTTGTATCATTATAGAAGCCTCCAAAATGGGAAATTATCAAACCTATAAGAGATAATGTTGAATTAGGTCTAGAAAATATTTTTTAGTAATGTGAGTAGGCCAATTTATTTCTAATATTTTTAATTTAACCCTCGTTAAATCTATTTTTACCTTACAAGTAGTAATTAATTTTTAATATTTTTACTATTCATTTTCAAAAAAAATTAATTTTACCTTATTATAAATTATAAATTATGATGATTAAAAATAATTATTCAAATATTCTAAATTAAATTCACAAAAGTTTCTAATTTTAATATAAAATTAATCCTAAATACATGATAAGAAAGCATGTTTTTAAAGAGAAAATGTTTAAGATTTTACAATGTTTTTATATCAAAATTCAAAATAAAAATGATTAAAAAAAATAAATTGGATTTATTTATATATAATTGATATAATTTTACTTTAAAACCAATTTAAAATATTTTTTAACATTATAAGAAACATAAATGAATAGTAATTTTTCAATTGAAATTTTTATATATTTCACTATTCATCAAAAAAAGAAACTTCTCAGAAAAATCCCAAAAATTCACCCTATGATAATTTTTTTATTCATATTTAAAAAATTTAATTTATTTTATTAGATAAAATTTCTAAAATTGGTAATAAATAATTTTAAATTATGTCTTCAAAGCGTAATTAAACCGTCTTTCAGAAAAATACAGTTTTTCATAAAATATTTCATTTTCTTTTAAATGTTTTTTATTTTATTTATAATCAATAAATAACAAATGAATGTGTGTAAAATATATATTTTGATAATTTATATAATACTATCGATACCTGAAATTATAATCTCTAAGTGATAACTACCATATTAAATAATAATATTTTAATAATATGTCATGTTTTGTTTAAAATTTGTATTGCATGTAATGCAAGATAAAATCAATGTTGTGTGTAATGCAAGAAAAACTCAGTTTTTCCTATAATACAACCTTAAATCAGTGTTGCGTGTAATGAAATGTATTGAAGAGATTGAATTTATTTATAAAAAATAAATACATCTCAATGTCGGAGGGTGTAATATCCTGTTACCAATTTAACAATTACGTATTTAACCTTGTCATGGTTTTACATTTTCGTTGACTAAGTTGGTTTGAGAATTAATTGGGAGGATAACTATAATAGTTAAGTCATAGATTTGTTGGATTATCATCTTCAACAGTTCGTTTCTGTAGCATGTTGTAGAATTACATGGTGTTTATTATAGTTACACATCATATAAATATTAAATGAAAATAAATTAGTTTTGAGAAGTAGGCCATGAGTTTTTCTGCGGATTCAAGACTCACCAATTACATGATGTATAATTGGGTTAGACATCATGTAAAACCCCAAATTCTATTTTTAAATAGAAATATCATTTGATTTATCACTTTTCCTCCTCTCCAATTTCATTTTTCTCGACCTAAACCCTTCCCTAGGTGATCTTGGAGCCCTCCAAACCTTGTGGGTCCTTTTGTTTAGTGATTAATCGTCGTTGAATTTGTGGTGTGAATTCATGGGTGAGACTTCTCCCTTTTTTTCTTCATCTCTTTCTCTTTATACTCCTTGGGGTTTAATAGGTCATCTAGAAATTGATGGATCTGAATTCTATGTTTTTTTATCTTTATTCTAGGTTTAGTTACTATACCTTCTACTCCATCATTCTTATTGGCGGGTTTCATTGTGGGTGTTGTGTTTCCATGAAAAAGATGGGTGGTTCCATTATGATGCCCACTTTATATTAACCCTTATTGATTTGTTCAAATTTAAATTGTTTGAATTTAAATTCAATTATTTGGATTTAGATCATATGAATTTCAATCATTTTGTTGGAAAAACCCAATTCCGGTGAATTGGTTTTTTTAGAGAAATGGGTTTTTAGCATGGAATTGGAAATTGGGGAGATTTAAATTTTTTAATTTAAAATTTGGTTTTGATGGAAATTTAATTGATTAAATTGTTGAATTTAATTGTAGAAATTTATTTGATGAAAAATTTGGGAAAACTACAATTCAAGTGCAATGGGTGTTTGTGATGAAATTGATGGAATTGTTTGAAAATTAAATTTCTTGAATTTAATTGAGTAATGGATTGAGAAATTTTCAAGTATTGGATTCATATCCTTATTTGTGAAAAATGGATTAAAAATGTTTTGATAGAAACCTTATGGTTTTATCTTGGTAAAAACACTTGTTTCTTTATTGAAAATTCATTATGGTTTTTATGGAGAAAAGTTGAATACTCAAAATTGGGGAATGAAATTTAATTGTATTTTAAGGAGTCTTAAAATAAATTTCCCTAAATTGTTTTTTACTTGAGCACATGAAATACTTAGTTAGTTAATTGGTTATATGGTATAACATGTTATGATTTACAAAATTCTTAAACATCATATTAGCGCGTCCCATTCCTTGGGAGATGGTGATGAGTCTCATTTACCTTAGGCCCAAAGGAACATATGTACATACTTGACATTTCATAGTGTTGGGTCCCTATAACTAGGAACTATCATACCTATTTGGCACCTGACCATGTTTCTTACTTTTTTTGTATTTCAAATGTATATATGCCACTATTGTAAACCGTTTTACATGAATTTATAATTTATATAAACTTGTTTTATATAAATGTGTCTATTTTATCCATTTTTGTGAAAAGTTCCATTTTTGTAAAGAAACATATTATTAATGGTAAATTCCATATTTTGAAATGTATTTACATCATTTGAAATGTGAAGCATGAATTTCTAGTGCATTTCCATCTTTTAAATTGTAAAGAATGATTTGTGTAAATATGATTTTTTAAATAAAAAACTTATTTATTAGAAAAATTTAAAGCACATTTTTGGTTAATTTAATATTGGAATATTTTCAAAAAATATTTGGTGAAATCCTAATGGTCTTTGGCTCAAAATCTAGTTGTGCCTTAGAGTGTTTGTAGATTATCACCATCTAAGTTTGAGTAAGGGGAAATGATATCTTGGAGGTGGATCCAACTGTTCAACCTTGGGCTTCGTGAGTTGTCTCCTTAGGGACATGGGATGTTTTCCATTTTTGGTACTTGGGTTATATTACTTTGATCTTGTTTATGCCTTGTCAACTTATGGTACATTTCTCCCAGTGGAGATTCTTTTGATATGAATACCGTATTGTTTCTTTTACTTCTATATTGTTGGTGGAAAAATTATTCCCACTTTCATATATTATGATGCCAAGTTATAGTCTCTGGCCTGTAGGGATTGGGAATTACCTTTGGGCTATGTTAGGACTAGCTCATTTATCGAGTTACCAGGGTACCCGGGTTGGTTCATGTCATAGTGGTATCAGAGGGAGGTTGAGAATGAGCTTTTTTCTTAATGTCAATATGCATTTGTAAAATATTTTCGGGACATAGGAGGTAGTTGTGATTGAGTTTCTAGCCAGCTCTCACCGCAGTGAACCTTAATCACTAGGGGTAGTTAAGGAAAGACATCTTGTGGATTAATTCTAGTATTTCCCTATTCTTATTTGGATAGATTGAAATTAAAATCTTGTTTGATCCATATGTTGGGATTAATTTCCCATTGCTCTGTTTGAGTGTTAATCTAATGTATTATTGTGTCTGATGATGTTGTGTTGCATCATGACTCTGAGAAGATGTGTGAATCCGATCTAGGAGGAAGCTGCTACTGATCCTTGGTGAGAAGGTCCTCCTATGGAATCGAATCTGGTAGAGGTGTTCATGCACATAGTCAAAGATCTAGGACATGCACCCCCTCTAGTGCATGTTCAAGCACCAGTTGTGGAACCTTAGAGGGGCGTCCTTAGAGTTTTTTCTCAAGAGTTTCTTCTCTAGAAGACATAACCATTAAAAGGATTTAATGATTCTCAAGAGGATAAAGAGTGGTTGATAAGAATAGAGCACTTTCTTGTGTTTTTGGACACACCCGATTAGATAAATGTAATGTGTGCCACCTTCATGCTGGAAGGACTGAGTAGAAGATGGTGGGACACTAAAATGACGAAAAAGAATAATGAGGGATTAATGTAGAAAGACTTAAAAGTTTTTTTCACCAACCAGTTATATCTAGGTTAAATGCGGTTGGCCAAGTATATAGAGTTTTTCAAACTTCAACAGGCTGATAGGACCATGAAAAAATATGAAAATTGTTTTTCTGATCTTATGTGTTTCACACCTGAGATAGTATTAAATGATAGGATGAAGGCTTAAAGGATTCATTTGGGTCTTGTTAAATATATTAATTATCAAGTTTTCATGTTGAAATTTCCTTCTTATATTGATGTGCAGGATAGATCAATGAAGGTCGAAATGGAAATGGCTGGAAATTCAGGGTTATCAGGAGGTTCTTTTTCTCCTAGTGGAAGTTTTCATTCCTATAAAGGAAAGAGGATTTTTTGTGCTTCTCATGGTGGTTTTGTATGGAATAATTTTTTAAAACCACTTTGAATTTCTAGTATAGGTTCTTCTGTTTGTTACCAGCGTGTCATGCTAGGGCATTCAAAGAGGTTTTTCATTGAGGAACCAAATAACTATAGATCTTGTAGATATTTAGGGAACTTTAAGTGATTTTTCTATATTTATTCCAATATTCTTAGTGGAATGGGATTATAAGAACCTCCGAAAACTATGGGGAAATTAGGTGTTTCATATGAAAAAAGGTTTCAGCCATAGGCATCCATAATGAATAATCTTCACACAGTAGAAGAGTCTCCAAAGGAAGCGAATACAGGTCCAGTGATCCTAAGAGGTACCATAACTATGACTTATATATTATTAACTACTCTATTTTATACTAGTGCATATCCTTCAATTATTTCAAACTGTGTTGTTAATATTATTAATCTTTTTATGGATGTTTTATCTTGTACAGTGGATATTACTACACCCCTTGGTACAAAGAGGGATTAGGGTCTTTGTAGTCCACCTTGTGTATTTTCTCCATCATGTGTTGATTTGGCTTGGAGGTTTCTAGTTCTAAATATAAGAATTCTTGAAATCATATTCAAGATGGATTGGATCATTTCCAATAAAGCCTTTGATATATTCAATGGTAATCCATTACTACACTTGGTTGTGTGTTCTGTGTCTTTCAAGGAGAATGGGACCTAAGGTTGAGTAGAGTCGTACCTCTTTATTTGAAGTTGGGGAAAGTAATATTGGTGTTTTTCTTTAATCTAGAGCATGAATCTTTGAGAGGTGATCTCCCTCTAGTTTTCGTCTAGTTTCCAAACGTGTTTCCTTATATCTTCTTTGGTTTTCCACTAGTAAGGGAGGTTGATTTTTCCATTTACATAATTCCTGGTACTCAACAAATTTTTATTCCCTCTTACTGTATCACACTAGTTGAATTGAAATAATTGAGGTCCTAGTTGGATGACCTTCTTGAGAAAGGATTTATACACCCAAGTGTGTCACCTTGGGCACTGCTAGTTCTCTTTTCTAAGAAAGATGATGGTTCACTTTACCTATGGATTGACTACCGAAAACTCAACAACTTTATGACAAAGAAAAATTATTTGTTTCTATGTATTGATGATCTATTTTATTAGTTAAAGGGGTTGAATTGGTTTTCTAAGATATACCTTAGATCTGGTTACCATCAGTTGAGGATAAAAGAATCTAATGTTCAGAAATCCACATTTCGAAGCAGGTACATTCATTATGAATACCTTGTTAGGAACTTTTTCCTAACCAATGATCATTTAGTTTTCATGGAATTAATGAACAAGATTTTCCATGAGTATCTGGATACCTTTATGGTAGTCTTTTTAGATAACATCATCATTTACTCTATGTTTGAGGAGCATCATGTACATTATCTGAGAACAGTTCTGAGTTTTCTGAGAAGTCACCAACTTTATGCCAAGAATTAAAAATGTGTTTTATGGATTTAGGAAGTAAAATTATTAGGACACGTGGTATCAGAACAAGAAATATCTGTTGATTCTGAGAAGGTGAATACTGTTATGACATGGGATCTACCAAAAAATGTCTTTGGTATTTTGAGATTCTTAGTCTTTGCTGAATATTATCACTAGTTCATGAAGGAATTATTAAAGTTGACTTCTATGATGACTACTATAACTCTAAAGGGGGTGATGTTTTCTTGGGATGATAAAGGTAAAAATTATTTTTTTGATATGAAATGTATTTTTACAACTACACGGGTGTTAACTCTTCCAGAGGCTGGGTAGGGCTATGTGGTCTTTTGTGATGCATCCGGTTCAGGCTTGGGTTGTGTTCTTATGCATGGTGATTAGGTTGTTGCATATGGATATATTAATCTTAGGACACATTATAAAAATTATCCAACCCATGACCTTTAACTTGTATTTATGATGTACATGCTTAATATTTGGTGGGATTACCTTTATGGAGAAAGGTTTACCATGTTTTTTGACCACATGAGCTTGATTTATATCTTCTATCCAAAATATTCGAATCTCCACTAGATATTTTGGGTGTAATACCTACAATCCTTAGATTTTGACATCAACTATACCCCAGGGAAAGGGAATGTCATTGTGGATTCTCTGAGTTGGAAACTTCAAACATAGGTAGTTAAAAAATCTTCAGAAGATTGGAAATTGATGCCTCTTTTTTCATAGTTGTGTATTGGAGTTCAGGGGAAAGGGGTTAAAGTTTCTTTGTTCAGTGTTTAGTTTACCTCCTCTCTACTCGAATTTATTCATTAGTAACAATAGCTTAATGATGAGTTTCATATCATTAGATAATATCTTAAAAGGTAGCGAGGCAGTTTCCCAGTGGGCGTTCTCCAAAGAGGGTATTCTATGCAATGAGAAATTCTTTGTGGTGCCATATTTGGTAAGGAAGGATATGTTGGGGTATTTTCATAGTTCCTAATGGGGAATTAACCAAGGAACCATGGAGATGTTCAATGATATGTGGTGGAAGTTATGGTATCTTGGCATGAGATGAGGAATTAATGAGTTTGTTTCTTATTGTTATACATTCTAGTAGGTTAAGGTTGAGAACCAAAAACCATTGGGTTTTCTTAAACCAATTATAGACCCTACATGGAAGTGGGATGATATTTCAATGGAATTTGTGGTTGGGTTTCCATGTACCTAGATAAAGAATAATCTATTATGGTTTGTGATAGATATGATGACAAAATTAGATCACTTTATACCCATTTGTGATACAACCAAAGTTGAGGAGTTGGTAAATATATATGTTAAAGATATTTTTCATTTGCATGGAGTTACATATTATATTCTATAATAGGGATCCTCAGTTTACTTATCATTTTTGGTGATGCCTTCAGGATGCATTAGGATCTCATGTCCGTTTAAGTGTGACATACCATCTGCAATCAGATGTCCAGACAGACAGAGCTATACATATGGTTTAGAATATGGTTATTGCATGTGTTATCAACTTTGGTGTAGTATGGGATGATCATTTTGGGATGGATGAGTTCTCTTATAATAATAGTTACCAGTCCACAATTAGGATTTCTCTTTTTGAGGCCTTGTATGGCTGACCTTGAAAATCTCTATTGTGTTGGTCGAAGGTTGGAGAAAATTATTTGGTTGGACCAAGTTTTTTAGAGGAGACGACAAAAATGATTTAGTTTATTTGTAGGAGGATGTTGAAAACATAGATTTTTTGTAAGTCTTATGATGATTGTCATCATATATAGTTGGAATCCTCAGTTGGTGACTGGGTGTTCTTGAAATTTTTACCCCGGTTGGTTCATCAATGACTTAAAAGGAAAGGGGAGCTTTCTCCTAATTCTTTCGGGCCTTTTGAGGTTATTGAGAAGGTGGGGAAAGTTTCATACCATTTATAACTTACACTATTACTAATTTTAATACATAATGTGTTCCATGTATCACAAATTAGTAAGAATATATCTGATCCATATCATGTTCTAAGCTGGAGTGATCTTGAAGTTGAGCCTGATTTATCTTTGACTGAGTAGCTAGTCAAGATAGTCGATTCTAAAACCAAGAAACTTCATGGGAATATGATACCTTTGGTTCATGTGCTATAGAAGCATGGCTCTGATAATCACGGGATGTGTGAATGAGAGGCAGTGATGAGAGAGCAGTGGCCTCATATTATTAGCATGGAAGCTTCTTTATCGGATTTATGGGGATAAAAAATTTTTATGGTGGAAAGGTTTTAATATCCCATTATCGATCTAATAGGTATGTCTTTAACCTTTTCATGGTTTTTCCTTTTTTTTGACTAGGTAAGGTTGAGAAGGAATTGGGAGGATACCTATAATGGTGAAGTCACAGATTTGTTGGATTATCAACATTAAATGGTCATTTATGTATCCTATTAGAGAATTAAACAACATGTAATATGGTTATGCATTAGTTAAATATTAAATGAAAATAAATTTTTTTTTGCAAGAGACAACGAGTTTTTCAGCAGATTCGGGAGTCATTGATTACATAACGTGTAATTGGGTTACACATAATGTAAAACCCCAACTATTGTTTTTAAACATAAAACCCAAAATATTTATAATTTTTCCTCCTCTCCAGTTTCATTTCTCTCTACCTAAATCCTTCCCTAAGTGATGTTGGAGCCCTCTAACCCTTCCAGGTCCTTTCATTCAATGACTAATCATCGTTGCATTTGCGGTGTGAATTATCGGATAAGCATTCTCCCTTTTTTTCCTCATCTCTTTCAATTTCTCCTCATTGAGGATTAATATATCATATATAAATTTATGAATCTTTATTATAGGTTGGTTTACTAGACCTCATATTCCTTCTTTCTTATTGGCAGATTTCGTTGGGGGCGTTGTGTTTCCGTGAGGAAGGTAGGTGGTCCCATTACAATTCCCAATTTATATTAACCCTAATTGGGTTGTTTAAATTTTAATTTTTTGAATTTATATCCAATTTTTGGGATTTGGATCATATATATTTCAATCATTTTTTTAGAAAAACCCAATTCCAGTGAAATGGGGTTTTTAATAAAAATGGGGTTTTGGTATGAAATTTGAAATTTTTGAGATTTAAATTGTTTAATTTAAATTTTTCTTTTGATGGAAATTGAATTGATTAAATTATTGAATTTTATTTTTATAAATTTATTTGATGGAATATTTGGGTAGAATACCAATTAAATTGAATTAGAGTTTTGTGATGAAATTGATGAAATTGTTGCAAAAGTTAATTTTTTTAATTTAATTGAGTAAAGGATTGTGAAATTTTCAAGTATTTGTTTCAAGTCCTAATTTTTAAAAAATGTCATAAAATTTTTTGGATAGAAACCTTAGGGTTTTATTTTAGTGAAAAGACATTTTTTTATTAAAAAATATGTTGTGGTTTAAAAGGATAAAAGTGGCATATTCGAAATGGGGGAATGAGATTTAATTGTATTTTACAAAGTATAAAAAAAATTCCCTTCATTGTTTGTACTTGTGAACATGCAAGCCTTTGGTAGTTAGTGTATTATATTAGAAAAAACTTTATGGTTTAAAATATTCTAAAACATCATATCAACATATACCATTCCTTAGGAGATGGTGATGAGTCCCCTTTTCCTTAGACCCAAAGGGTTGTTTGTACATACTTGTTATTTCATAGTGTCAGGTCCCTATAACTTAGAACTATCATACCTATTTGTAACATGACCATGTTGTTCACTTGTTTGTATTTCAAATGTATATATTCCATTTTTGTAAACTATTTTACATTCCTTGAGAATTTATATAAACTTTTTTATATAAATGTATTTATTTAATACATTTTTCTAAAAAGTGTTATTTGTGTAAAGCACCCTTTGATTAAAGGTAAATTCTATCCTTTGAAATTTATTTCCATAAATTGAAATTTGAAGAAATAATTCCTAATTTATTTCCATATATTAAATTATAAATCATGATTTGTGTAAATATGTTTTTTAAATGCCAAACCTATTTATTTGAAAAATTGAAAGAACATTTTTGGTTAATTTAATTTTAGAATCTTGTCATAGAATATTTGGTGAAATAATAATGGGATTTGTCTCTCACCCTATTTGTACCTTCACGTGTTTGTAGATTATCTAATTTTAGGTTTGAGTATGGGGAATGTATCTCTTATAGGTGGATCCATCAATTAGGCCTTAGGCTTGGTGAGTTGTCTCCTTAGTGACTTGGGGTGTTTTCCCGATTTGGTACTTAGGTTGTATTACTTTGGGATTTTTTGTTCTTTGTCGACTTCTGGAACATTACTTCCAATGGAGTTTCTTTTGATATTCATACTCTGTTGTTTCTTTTACTTCTGAATTTTTAGTGTAAAAATCATTCCCACTTTCATATTTTATGATTCTAGGTGCTAGTCATCAACCTGTAGGGATCGGGAATGCCCTTCGGGCTATGTCAGGACCGGCTCAGTTATCAAGTTACTAGGGTACCCGGGTTGGTTTCTAACATAGTGTATTAAATTTTATTTTAATCTTGGTGTAGTGTGTCATAAACACTATTTAATATTATGTTTATATTTTAAATTTTTAGGGTTTTACAAATCTCTTCCATTGAAACCTTTTCCCAAATTTATTTCTAGATTTTTTATTCTTTTTTAGGTTAATTTAATTTTTTAATTTTTTGAGTAATCATCCCCACAATCATCAGCATAAATCCTACCTATACACCTTTTTGTTATGTGACTAACATTACCACATTTTAAATAATCCAATGGCAGCTTTCCCTTGAATATTCTTTTCAACATTTGAACACGCTAGAAACTAGTGAGAGAAATTTGGAACTCAAATCCACTTTTCCATCTTCACCTTGATTGATTTCAAGTTTTTTCATATCTTTGAATTCCATTTACTTGGATTAATGACTCTCAAAATTTCCTAGTTTCACTCTCATCACATAAGAAACTACACTACTTTATAGATCATTTGGTGAGAGCCTTGAAAATTTTATTTCTTCAGGTTATAATATCTTTTGATTATGTAATTGTTGAAGTATTATTATAATATTATACATAGTCTTGAAATAATTTATATCTTCACCAAGTATATAAATGTATATTACAAACTCAGTGATTCTGTTGAAGAAATCATTAAATTTTTTATTCAGATACATCTTCAAATCATCAATTTTTTTATGCAGTACTTGCAACTTCACTTCCTTATCTATGTGTTATCCTTCATAAATATTGGAACAATTATTCCAAATATCTTTAATAAATTTACATATCATCACCTTCAAGTAAATTTTATTTCATAAAGATCTAGATATGGTATTTCATGTCTTTGTACCAACATTGATAAGTTTCTTATCAATTTTAATCAAGGAAATATCAGCAGAGTCACTTGTATTATATGGATTTAAGTGGATAAAACATTGATTATAAGAGATTATAGATGATATATAATGTTATTTTTATAGTTATAATCATTACATTAATCAAATATAGTAACCCTTTTTTCATTAGAGAAATTATCCTTGTCAAAAATCAATATGTTTTAGATTCACCAATAATTATCCTTTCATCTTTAATACCACTTGTTGCGACCACAAGGCCCAAAAAACCTTAATATGGAGTGAATTAATGTGTAAAAGTTTACTTAAAAAATGGATTTTTCCTTGAATTTTAAGGAATTAAATTAAACGATCAATAACAATAAAGCATCTAAAATAACCATATATGAAAAGTAAACATAATTACATAATAATTTTACTTGGTTAATCTAAAAGTTATATGACTAAGGATAATACATTAATGATGTGTTTATATACCAAGTAAATCACTAACACACTATCATGATTTTTTTGGATCAACTCACTATATCATCCAAGGGACCATCCCTCCTTCTACCTATCTTCTCATTGCATTGAGATAGAGGTAAAAATATTTACATGTAGTTCATTATCAATGAATATAAGGGAATATTGAAAATACCTTTCCAATAAGGATTATTCTATTTATATTTTCCTCATGATCAAATTTGTATCATTGAGTAATCTCATCATAAAAAATAACTCCAAATCTCTAAATGTGATATTGCTTACTCTCTATATTATATTTCACCATATATTTAATTCTTATGATCTTCCTTCTTAATCTTTCAAATATATTATTTTAAAAATATCCTTTTTGAAAGATACATGTTAAATCATCATCGTATTCTTAAAACATCACTTACGGTCGAATAAATTCTCTCATAAAGTAATATATATTTATATAAATTTGAATTTAATCCAATAATTCATATATAAAAAATATATCAGGATCCTAATTTGGAAATTTATACCATTGAATATTTTTATAATAAATACATTGACTCCAAAAGAATAGAATTTTAAATACATATCTCTTGAAAAATATGATTGTTTACTTCTTTTAAATTTCACATTTGAACAACACCATTATATAATACTCTTAAACATATGACTTGAAATATGTATTAAAAAATATAATGGAATCCCAAAATATTCTCTAGAAACATTTTCTGCTATGTAGCCTCCAAAATGCCAACCACGATGTGGTTTTTCATCCCATGGCCTCCAAGACTGTTCTCTCAAAAAAGGGTTCCCACCATGATTATGGTTTTAAACTATAATGTGGATGATGTCAACATGAAATGATTACTCATTGGGATTTTACTTTGACTTTATATTTTACCCTTCATTCCCTTCTATATAGCATGTCTTCCAAAACACCTCTTAACCATGGTATTTCTTTGATAACCATGATGTGGTATGAACCAATTACATCATGGTATGCCTTAAATTAATAAAAACATATCCAAACATTACTGAGATAGCTCTATAATTCACTAATATTTAAACCATTCCATATTAAATCTTTCAACATCAATTTCCTAATAACTTCCAAAAAGGAAACAATATTCAACCAGGATTCATCAACAAAATCAGAATGATCCAAATTCATATCTAAAAAATCCTCTTCAATAACTTAGGTTCCAACTCCTCTGAAATAATCTAGGTTTTGAATACACTATTCCCTGTATTGGTGTATCTTGGACTAAGAATATCCAACACCCTAGGCACACACCTTCTGAAACACTATAAACAATCATAGTAAAAAATCCAAATGGAATAAGAAATATATATAAATAAATCACTCAATGAAGGGGAATACAAAATTAAAATAGTTTGGAATAAGTCCTCCATGGGAAATAACAAATTTAATAGAAGTGGAAACAAGATATTATAGCAGAACAATGCTCCAAAACATAAGTTGGTGTTAGATTAAGTGTGATAATTTCCTATACAATGTAAGTGACATTACTCCATCTATTTATACATGATCATCACAATAATATTCTAGTTATTTTAGTTCCACCGCCATCCAATATTTTTGGGAATCCCTCCACTTGATTTGGACTACAAATTGAGTTCCAATGACTCAAATTATCCATCCAATGAATAATTAAAGCATCTATAAATTCATCCAGTTTAATCTTATATATCAATATAAAGAAACCTAACAAAAAATTTAAAAAACCTTCAGTTATTCTGATGCATCAACTGAGTCATTCCTACATAGAGTATTCCTTCCACACTTCCATCATCCAAAAATAATCACCACTACCAATTCTAGATTCTAGGTTCCATTATAAAATATTTAATCTAATGTTGTATATAGTTTTGAAAGATTCTCCTTTATGAAATATACACTACTTATCTAAAAAATGGTTTCTCACATAGAAAATCCTTATAAAATCCCTCTTGAGAGTAATTTTATAGAATTTATCACTGAATCCTTCAGGTCACATGTCACATGTTTCACAATACCCCTTCTATATTTTCTCTCTTCTATTTTATCAGAGCTTCCAACATCTCATGACTTTCAATTTATCCAATCCCCCCTGAAGTGTGGCACCACTTCAGAATTTCTGAAGATATATCTTTAGAAAACATATCAGTCTGAATCTAATTCCCTTCAACCTTCCACAATTTCATTAATTCATCTTATATGATCTTCTAGATGAAGTAGTACATTAGTTTAATGTGCTTCATTTTAGAGTGAAACTTTGGGTTCTTAGCTAAGTTATTCTCACTTTGGTTATCATAGTACAACATGTAAATTTCTTTCCTCCCTATGATCTCCTCCAGTAGACCCTTCAACCATACTAGATTATTATATAATTTAAAAATTATTATTTACTCAGTTTCTTTGGTTGATAGTGAAATTACAAATTATAACGTAGAAATCCATCTCATGGTAATGCCTCTAAAAGTAAACCCAAAGCCAGTGCTTCTCTTTTGTGAACCAGTATCACCACTAAATTAAATATCCACAAATCCTTATAAAGGAACATCTATTTTTAATTATTTTACTAGATATGATATGCCTTTGTGATATTGAAAGATCCACATAATAACCTCTTAGTGATCCTTTCATTGATTTTATATAAACCTGCTAACCAAAACTATCACTTGAGTGATACCAGACCTTGTACAAACCATAGTGTATATCATACTTCCCAAATATAATTAAAATATAATTTACACCCTGTACTTAGCCTCTTTATATGTTTGGGCACCTTACCATTTAAATGTTTGAAGCATCCAGCTTGGGGAGTGCTCATAGGATTTGAATAACTCATTCCAAATCTCACTAGCACATTCTAGATGTACTCTAATTAAGATAGGAATAATGTTTTGGAACTCAAGTATTTTCTTCTCCATATCCAAAATATATTCCTTTCAAAACCAATATCCTTCATCTAGAAACTACTGAACATTTCACACTTCAACTCTTACTGCCTCGCCAATGTAGATCTAGCTTAGAGAAATTCATCCACATAGAGAATAATAATGACAAAAATCCAATCTCTAAACACTATCTAGTAATACGAATGATCTAAATTGATATTTATTAACTTTTATTCCATCATTATGTAATAAAAATTATAATTCCACTACCTTGGTACTTTATTAGGACTATACAAACATCACTTAAGATTGAGCATTAGGATTTCATTTTATTCCAGCACCAAAAAAATCAGTTTATCCATATATATTTCTTCCTCAAAATATTCATAAAGGAATGTAGACTTAAAATAAAGTAATTCAAGAATAAAATATTTCATGGAAACTAGGTTGATAACCGTATTAATTCTTATTTTCCTAAAAATTAGTGAAAAAAATTGTCTAAATTCTATACCTTATGATTATTGAAATCCATTTGCAATAATTAATATCTTTTATCAAACTCTACTATATGCTTCCTCCTTCCAAAAATAATCTCACTTGTTTGTAGTTCCATATTGCCTCTTGGTAATTCCATTAACTCCCATCTATTGAAAACTTTAAAGTGATAAAATTCTTCCTTCATTGATAAATCCACTATAATAATTCACTTTGACATCTCACCTCACTAAGTCTTTCAAGTTCACCACCATCTCTAAGTAGAAGAATGTGAATTCGAGATGAAAACATTTTTAGTAGACTTTTGACCTTGGTAGACCACCACATTTCTTGATGTTTAGCTCCTTCCTGACCTTGAATTTATGAAACTCTACCTTGAGCTTCTGTTATCCTTGGAAATTTTGATACATCGATGAATTATATTTTGTAACTTGATTATCATATTATATTCAGAAACATGGTTCCATCACTCAATATTAATCTATACTCCCTGAATAGCCAGACACCACCAGGCCTATGCTTAGCCCAAACATGGATCGATCTATTGGTTCCTCTCTACCAACAACATCTTCCAACTAGTTCTAATCTATCCACATGATATCATCATTGAATATGATGTTATAGATTCTTATAACCATCCATTTATTATTATCCTCGATTCTAAAGCCAACTTTTTCATTGTTATATCCAAAAAATAAACAAGTCTAGGATACAGATTTCAAGTTATTAATGTCCTTGGAATCGACATATGAATATGTGATACAATTGAATAAATTTAATTGAGTAAATTATACCCTTATTCAGGTATATATTTCTTTTAATAGTTATTTAACCGTTGGATTAAAATGAACCTGATTCATAAGATAAGCTATATAATTAACCACTTTATCCTAAACCTCCTTTGGAAATCCAAAAAATACCCTCATTCTTCTAGAACTATCATTTAAATTATAGGTCACTCTTTCCTCTACACATTTTTTACTTAGGAATTATGAGGACATTATTAGACATCCCTATCCCATTTATGCAATATAACTCTCATTACTCTCTTCCTCCATACTCACCACCATTATTAAATCCAATTCATTTTATCTTCATTTCAATCTATAATTCCACTATTTCTATCCATATGATAAATGTTAAAAAAATATTAGATTTTTGTTTGAGGAAAAACATACACACATTATTTTTGAAATAATTGATTAAGGTAATGTAGTACAATAGAAATATATGATATTGAACCAATGTCAATCCCCATAGATACCAACTCGAGCTTCCAAATATTTGGTTTCTTTTCATATGACATGAATGAATCCTTTTCCCATTTTCCATGGATGAAACTCTCAAATAATATGTACTCTATATGATCAAGATTCAGTGAATCTCTAATAGAAATGTATAATAAAACTTTCTCACCAATGTGACCAAGATATACATGCCACTACTTCATTTTTATGAATGTTTTTACTCCAATATGAATCATAACTTCTAAAACCCTGGTCAAGTAAAATGTTCTATATTTCACACCCTGGTCCACTACTATAGAACCTTTTATGATTTTATACACACAATCCACAAAGATAATAAAAAATCACACATTATCAAGATGATAAATGGAAATTAAGTTATTTCACAAACATAGGATATTTAAAACTCCTTGTAAATTAAGAAAAGATTCATTCTTCATAAAACTTATCACATATCCTTTGAAAATGATCTAAAAAGCTTCTCAATATATAACGTAAACATTGAAAATTTTTCTAGAACCATAGTTTTTCATGAATATTTTTTTTTATAATTTCAGTTAAATGAGGTTATAGATTCAAGGATCCATGACTCCATCGAACTCATGACACTTAGAATCAAAGTATTTTCTTCCCCTTTAGTTGTGTCATTTATTAATAAAATAAAAGGATTCTTTTTTGAGTTAAAACTACATTACTAGTAGTCCATATAAAAATGTCTCTTATTTTCAAAGTTCCAATATATAGAATCAACACGAGTAATTAACTACCCATGGTCACTTTCTCTTTTACTTTCCCCACTCTTCTTCTAACTTCTTTGAGTGGAGCATCCCCTGACTTCTGTTCTAAAATCACTTTAGGTAGCACCTGTGACCTCCATCTTATGGATATTCTCAGTTAGGATAAATTTTTTGATTTCACCCAATAATAAGAAAATTTCCCCACTAGAATTACTCAATTTTTTCACAATCATATCTAATAATTATGAAAGAAATAACATAAGAATAAAATCTTATACACCTTTAGAAAAATTCACACTAATGGACTCCAACTAACTCAATATTACATTAAACTCATTCATATTATCATCCATCAACATACATTGTGACATCCCCATGCAAAAAATTTACCAAAACTTGATAAATTTATTTATTAAGGTGTATTGTCATAAATGTTTTCATGAATCATTGTTAATTTTTCAATTGTACCTACATCATAGATGTTAAAGGCCACGTTCTAGGGTAATAATATTTGGAATACACCCAAAACATTCTTATAAAGTCATTTCCATTATTCATTAAACATTGATTTTGGATTCACCCCATGTAAAAAAATATTGGGATACTCCTGAAATATGTAGTCCTTTACAAACATCATCCACAAACCAATGTTCAACCAATCAAATTTATCAACCACACCATTCCCTTTTCAAATGTCATCTTCTAAAATAGAATTTCCTTAATAAATTAGGAAAGGATAAAGGATAGTTAAATAATTTTATACAAAAAATTGATATTCTATTCATAACTATAAACTAAGATTTGATACCACTTTTTATCCAAGAAGTAGTAATTTAGAACTACCAATATCTGAAACCCAGAAGCTATTATCCAGATATCAAGTGAGGAATAACGAAACCTGAAGGATTGAAATCAATAAACCATGGATAATGGTATTTAGAATTGATAAGATCAATAAATTCATACATTAACATTTAAAAAAACTATAGGAACTCATATAAAACAACCTAAATAAAACAAGTAATATAAAAAAGTAATGAACTCAATAAAAGGAGACAAGAATTTAGTATGGTTTGAATCAAATACCACTCCATAAAAAATAAAAACATCACTAAAATAGGAAATAATATATTACAATGGAATTATAATCTAATATAATCTTAAGTTTTAAAATTTAAAGAACAATGTAAGTAACCACACTCCATCTATTTATAGATGATCATCACAACAATTTTCTGGTCATGTTAATTCCACCATCATCTAATCTTCATAAATGACCCTCCACTTGATCATGTCCATCATCTGAGCACCACTGAATCAACCAATCCATCATGGTAACCTTGAAAGTATCCAAAAACTCATCTAGTTTACTCTTATTTATCACTCTAAAGAAACCATTCCTTGCTTTTGAGAAACTTTCTGTTAATCTGATCTATCAATAGAGTCATTCATATGTTGAGTACTAATTACACACTTTTATTATCTAGAAATAGTAATTGATTCTAATTTCATACTTTGGGGTCAGTTGTTCTATATTATATCCATTTATGTATAGAGTTATGGAATTTTCTCATTTCCTAATGATATAATACTTATCCAAAAAATATCTTCTCACATATCCAAGACTAAAATATTTCACTATCTATTGTAAAATTTACACAATTTCTATGAGGATTTAGTATTGGTGGGATATTGAATGTTAGTATAAACAAAAACATACATCATTTCCTATGATATAGTCTATATAATTGTCTAAAATCTACATCTCATAAAGAAATATATATGTGATATGTGAGTATTTCATTTGTATTGTTTCCCTATTTTCTATGTAAGCTATAATTTTTTCCACTCATATATCAGTAAATGATACATTTATTATAGGGTAGCCTTTTTTTAATCATTAAATTTTAAGTTACTAATTAAGTAATGAAATTAATATATCATAATGTATAAAAGTTTTTGGTCATGCATTTAATAATTTTTGAAATTATCTAAGTCCAAAAGGACACTTCATTAATGAAATATATTTATAAAAAATAATTCATGTTTTTATTTCTAGAGACATTAAATATAGTTGATCAAGTTACACTTGTTGTAGATTTATTTACTATTTCATTCTTCATTTATCATTAGGAGGTACTAGTATACGATTGAAGCCAAGATGGTTTTTCCACAAGCATTTGGATATTTAATATATTATGGATTTCCTTTGGAGGCTGGAACCCTTTGTTTTTTTTGTTAAGTGGTCATCATCAACCACATACTTTAGAGACCTACTATATAAGAGTTTTGTTTTTTATATATTATGTATTATTTACTCTATCATTACATCATATGATATTGGGTTTAGGTTTTATATTTTCATTTCTCTTAGAATTGTTTAATTCCATTAAAGCACATTATATATCATGTATAATATTTTTTATTAATATAACAGGTTCTTTCATTATCACCATATTTTATTTTGTAACTTTTTTAAAGAATGAATTTTTTTGCATGTAACAAAAAATATATAGCATGAAAATAATTCTCTTATGTTTTAAAAAAACTATGTTTTATCCCTAGTTGATGACCAACATGAGACTATGAGTTTTTATTTGACGTTAACATTATTAAAACTTGTATACAATATTAACTATGTTTAGTTCTATCAAAAGTTATAGGTTGATACCTATAAATTAAATGTTATCTAACTTGAGAAAAACCATTTGTATTTTCCTACCATTATCTTCAGTGTGATGATACTCATTTGTAATTGGAATAAGTTTCAAGGTATTCTAAAATTGCAAACACTCATTATTTTATTTTATTATTACACAGTTTTATAATTTAATTAGAGTATCATGTGCTTGACATCACTTAAAGTAGGTATAAAAGTTTTTCTCCTATGGGAAATATATGAAATCTTAAACCTCAACGATTTTTGATAATTTTTTTGATAAAAATATATTTGATCAGATGAAAATAATCATTTAACTCATGAGATATCATCTTTTTTAAAATGATACTACTAGAAATATAGTCTATAACCATAGTTCTATACCAAATTTTTTCTTTAACCATGGATATAGAACATGATATACTAACAGTTTTAATAATCCAATGGTATAGAATCGAACCATTACTCTATACCAAAACTTTTTTTAAAAAATAATTTATATAGGTTGTAAATATAGTCCCAACCATGAAAACTATCATCCCTCATCTAGATCCTTAATTCACCTCCCTCTTGTGTGTGATTCCTCCCTCAACCAAACTAGAAAATCTACTCCCCATTCATTCACTTTTTTTCATTAGATTCACATTCATGATCAAATAAATGTGTTCCAAATCCATCATTTATTTGGTCTAATATCACTTTTATTTGTTTATTGATATTAAACAGAATTTAGGATTCCTTTAGATATTTATTATAGTAATGCATCATAAATGTGAATAAAGTACATGCATTTTTTAATCTTTATTACTCACTATATCTTACTAAATGTAATGTAAAATATTATTTTATGTGATATATATTATGGGGTTATGGATTTATAGACTAAATTAATTTTATATTTTATTAATATATTGGGGGTTATGGATTCTTTTAGAGGATGGGGTTCTAGAGCATCGATTATTGGGCAAGTCATGGAAACTAGGGTTTCTATGATCTCGCTTCATCAGCACTGATATTGGGTTCCGATCTTGGATTCATATTTTTTGAGGCTCTTACAGTGACGGAGAGTCTTCATCATAAGGTAGATGGAGAGTATTTTCTTCATGTGCTGATCTTTTTTTGGGTTAATGGCTGGTCATATGACTCTTCTAGCTGATCATGAGGCTTGATGGCATGAGTACTTCCTAGCTTCTATGATATTAACTTTGGAATTTTGGGTCTCTGATTTATTTCAGCATGTCTTTAAATTATTTTTCTATAAGAATAAGTGAATTCACTTCATCAGATCTAGTCACAGATTACTCAGCCTCAGTTACTTCGAAGATGGTGATGTGTGTCTCTACTTTAGTCGATTCCTTCGTTGATCAGAAGTGGTTTTATTCACATAGGTTCGGTGTTCCTAAATTAAAAGATAGAAATGTTTATACAGGATTTCACAAGCAAGATGAATCTTTTGTCGTGAATAGATTCTCTCTCTATAAGGAATTTGTGGCTTGTTTGATCTATTGGAAATGGACCATTTCACATGTTAAAGCAGATGATGTTACGGTTTAGGAAAATCTTATTTTAGGTAATCACTTGATTATTTATAGATTAATTATTCCCAAAGGATCAAAAATTATAAAGGTCTAATACCTTGTTTTTCGGTTGTCTGTGATTTGGGTTTTTCCTAAATAGAAGTTCATTTCATTAGGATGAGGATTTTGCACATCCTCTTTCCCACTATTGATTTGAAGTGGCGTATATGGGGGCTTGGATCAATCTATCTCAAGCCTAGTTTCCTTCACATTCATGAATGGGATAGGTCCTTTAATCCTTTAGAGGGTTTTAATTCATATTTCTATGATTGGGTGAAAATATTTGAATTAAAATGGCTGTATTGGAATCCAAAAGTCTTGTATGAATTCACACTTGTGATTGGCGTACCAATTAAACAGGGCAAAGAAACTGAGCTAACATGGTTTGGGAACTATGCTAAATTTTTGTTTGAGGTAAATATTGTTTACACCATGGTGGATAAAATATTTCCTTCCACTAACTCTAATATGTTTGAACTAAATGTTGTTTATGAAAAAGTGTTGATGTTTTTCTCAGATTACAGGATGATTGGTCATGATCATTCGAGCTACATAATAAATGTCTCTTGCTCCTTCTGTTCAGCTCATGGGAATGATTCAAACCACTATAATAAGAAGATACATCCTAAGAAGGATGATTCCCATGATGTTACATATCATGATGATGATACTCTAGTAGGGAGGACCATGTTTGGTGCCTCACCGTAGCCCAAAGAGCAGTTGGAAAGGATCATTAGTTCAGATAGGAGGAATATATCGAAGGATATGATTTCTCATGATCTTTCTCCTCCTCCACACAATTTTTCTTGGGATGATATTGATGTAGAGACACTAGATTCCACTAAAAGTAATGCTAACCCATGTGATGAGATCATGGATAGGAATTCCTTAATTGATGTAAATGAAGCTAAAACTAAAGTTGTGATTGATGAGCTTTTTTTGAAGGAGAAAAAGATTTCATCACGAAATAGAAGTGGAAAATATATATTAGATTTTGACTCCCCTATTTTCATTAGGGTATATATTAACATGAAATATTATAAAGGAAAAAAACTTGTGGATAGTGAAGGTTTTCAAAGAGTCTCTTTTAAAAAAAATCAAAATCTGTTTCAAAGTAGATTCCGGGTGACATACAAGTGCTTACCTCAACCAATTTTGAATTGTTTGATTCCCAAAATATGATGACACAACATTAGTGTGCTTATTCTATGGGTATTGAAATCATTGATAAAGAGAAGCCTCTTTTGGATAATGTGGAAGAGACATGGTAACAACCTAAATCAAAGAGACGAGGTCATCTCCCAAAAGGTCATGGATGGGGGTGTGGATCAGATGATTGGACTACTCCAGGTGGGCATGGACGATTTGTTTCGACCAGGTCTTCTACTAGGGATACTCAAACTCAGCTCACTCTAAAGAAGGAAAAGCTCATGGAGAAATACTCTATGGTCCTCAATCCTAAGAAGTCACAGTATGAGTGGGAAACTGTTGATGATGCTGATGAATCTAAGTATGATTATGGGACGACCCTGATCCTTTTGATCTATAGTTCATTTCCTTTGATTGAGGGTATAAAATATTGTCTATCCCCATCCACTCTTCTATTTTCCTTTAATTTTTTCTAGTAAATTTTATGGGTATGGGTTGACTTTCCTAATTGTACTCAGATGTATTTCTTATTAGGGGTTATAGAATTAATCATGTAATAGTTTTATTTTAATTAGTAAATTATCAAAAAATGGTACAATTAATTTCATTCTAATATTATGATAAATAATAAAAGTATCGAAAATATTTTAACATTTAGAGGCTTAAAAAAAATATAATTAGTTTTTCCTGAGATATATTTTCAAATTTTTTTATTTTTCGATAAGTTAATGAATTTTCTTATACATATATCTTATAAATCCAACTTCATCTTCCAAAATATTTTATTCTATTTATTATACTTTTACAATATATACATTAATTATTTCAATACTCTCGATCCTATCTTTATTCATAGAATACATCACTTAATTTTTTTATTCATCATTTTATATCCTAAATTTTTAAATATTCATTTGACATAATAATTTTATAAATTATACTTCATCTTTTAAAATATATTAGTTCCCTTATTATTCTATTATATAAACCTTGTAATCAAGAAGTAAAATATTTAATTTCTTATATTATTATTTTTTAATATACATTTATTTTATATCTATTTACAATTCATCATTCAAGTAAAAATATATATTTTCAATCATCTCCATACTCATTGAAGTTTTTTCAAAAAAATTGATCGATTTATGAAAATGACTATAACACTTTATTTTATAAAATAAATATGTTATTTGAAATTTATTTATAATGTATTATTATATTTTTTATTGATACTTTGATTATTAAATTTTTTGGATGTTATTTCGTATTCTTATTCATACTCATTATTCTCATGAATCATATTATGAAACATAAAAATAATATTCCTAATTTTTTAATATAAAAATAACAAAGTGGTAGATTCACCTTGAATTTACCTTCTGAAGTCTTAATATTTATTGATAGGAATTTCATAAAATCATCTTCTTCTTTACTAATATTAAAATCAATTTAAAACTAATTCATTTTCTTGAATGATATTTATTTAGATGTATTTAATATAACATGAATTTACTTATTTATTTACATATCATAAGGCACCAATGTTTTGGAGAGCTTAAAGAGATAACATATTTAAATCTCATTCTTTGATCACATAGACTTCACCATTAATGTAAGATGAAATTATTTCTAAAATAATATTTTAAATTCTTATATTTTTAATGATTTAACCTAGGCCTATCATAACACAGGGAAAATTAAACACATGATTAAAAATATACCAATATGTTCAAAATATTTTATCAAAATGTATTCAAATTAATAGACTTAATTTTTCCTATTTCATCATATTTCCAAAAACATATTATCTATAAAATACTATAAATTACATACTATATTTTCAATCAAATACTTTCAATCACACATTCTACTTTGTTTATATAATTTTCCATAATTTATCATATAAAAAAATGTATGACTTGGTTGTGTCCTAATTATATATTGTGAACCAAAAATATATAAATATTCTTACAAACTAATTCTACATATATATTAAATTTTTGAAAAAAAAACATTATACACTTTTTTTTCCAAATATTCATTACTGTAATTAATTATATAATTATAGTGTGATTTTATGAGTTTAATAATAAATTAATTTTTGGTATCATAATTGATAAAAGATATATTTATGGTTCTAATTAGATATCAACAATGTTTTAGAAGGAGTTGGATTTATTTTTATAGTTCTCATTTAATAATTCTTCTAATGAATGAATTATTTTTTTCCCTTATTATGATTGGGTTGGAAATATATGTTTAAGTCTTGAAGAAGTGAGTTAAAATATCACAAAATTTAGTTTATAAACTAACTATTATCTCTAATATCACAATGGAAAAAATAATTAAGGGAGAAAAAAATAAAGTGTGAAGTGTTGATGATATGAAAAAAAATTGGTGGAATCAATAATTTGATATTTTATCTATTTATATTTATTCATCAATATGAGAATGAAATTAATACAATACAAGAAGACATTTATGTGAGTGTTTCCACACCCCGTGACACTATAAGTATATTTATTTTATATTATTTTATTTAATTTTGTTGTAATTTAAATTTTTATAAGTTTTAGGATTGAGTTTTTATATCTTTGGAATTTTTCTTTCTACCCATAGTTTTCACTGTATGGTTAAATAGAAAATCTATGATGAAACCTACATAGAGTCTTTCCCAGTTCATTTTGAATGTGTAGGGTTTTTACAGCATGGGTAATGCATGGTTTGTGTGAGTCATATGGGAAACCATCTGATTTACACCTCTATGGGAGTCAGTTAGTGCCCAGTTAGGAGTAACCATTTGGAAAAACCATGTGGGAGTGTTTTTTTATCCATTATAAACTGCAAAGTTTTCGCACAGTTGACCAAACTATTTCACCCAACTATATAAGTTGTCTGGTTCATTAAAAGTGTGAAATTTCCTTTTTTACACTTGTTTATTTTTAAAGGGGACTCCCCTTATTTCCTCCTCATCTCATCCAACCAAGTTTGGGTTCCCACCAAGGGATATCTCCCTCCCTTATTCTTCATCCTTTAATCCTACAAGATTCAAATTATATAAATTATACACTGTTAAATCTCACCTTTCC
This sequence comes from Viscum album, assembly GCA_963277665.1. Lineage (NCBI taxonomy): Eukaryota > Viridiplantae > Streptophyta > Magnoliopsida > Santalales > Viscaceae > Viscum > Viscum album. Next base: position 1,252,589,828 of record OY728120.1, on the reverse strand, counting down.
TTCCCATTTCCTCCAAACATCCCTTAACTTGTGGCTTGTTTCTCTCGGGAAACCCCTTGGGGATTTCCTAGATGCATTTATGCTTTACGGTGTCTTATTCAAGGGTATTTTTATTTCTATGGATTTCTTGGAGTTCCTTGAAGTTTTTTTTGATTGTTTATTATTATAAGAAATGTATTATATCTTGATTTACATTGAACTGAGGTAGGTGTTTTTGTGATTTTTCATTAAGATACTTTTCATGGTGCACTTTAGGATTTAAAATGATTTTATTATCAAATTTTAGTTATATTTGATATATAGAATGGATTAGTTAATTTTTTTGGGTCAAAATACCACTTTGAAAAAATATGGCTTTGAGGGGATTTGATTTATATATTTTTTTTCAAATTCTAAGTGATTATAAAATGGTTTCAATGGCTTATTTAAATATAAATGGTATTTTAAATATTTATTACCCTATTTGGGTCATGAGTAAAATTGTAAAGTGATTTTTTGAAACCATGGGGGATTAAAATGAAAAATATTTTGGTTCTTTAATTAATTTCTAAATGGTTTTTAAGTTAATTGTTTTAGAATATTTTTTAGAAATGTATTTTAAAGGTTTAATTTTAAAAAATGGTTTGAAATGAAATTTAAATCCATAAAAGAAGTCTTGACATCTTGAGTCCTTTTTAGAAGAGGACTATTTGTATCATTTAAATGGTGTGGTTGTGTGATAAACTCTTGAATCCCCTTTATATTATGTATTATGTGGACTTTGTATTGGGGTAAATGTTAAACTTTATTTCACCTACTGTAGATTGTGTCCCTAGGGGAATATTTGTATTTTTTTTACGGATGTTGTGAGAAAAGGGTTGTTTCATGTAAGGATATAGAAGGTGAGATGAGATTTACAACATATGATTTATTGATACATGTGACTCCTTACCTCATATTGATTAAAAAACATGGGTATATTATGAATATTGGGGAGGGATGAGGGCCGGTTACTATCTAGTATCGCTTTGATGGAATAGATCCACTATGGTATAGGAGGACATTGGTGAGTGATATCAGTGAGGCTATATTGTCAATTTTAAACATATTAATGCATTTATAGACCTATATATCATTAAAAATTAATTAAATCTATGGTCACCTCTTGAGATGCTTTCGAATTTACTAGTTTTACTTTATGATTCTTCATAGAGAACTTTCTTTCTTTTATATTCCATAGCTTTGTTTTCATGTGTAGTACCATGACTATATTTTAGATTACTTATGTTTACTTCCTTTTGATATGATTCCTTAGTGTTTTAGTTTACTATTCCTGTGATTTTTTATTATTTGTTTTTATTTTTTAAAATATAATTGAAATGGGGTATTTTTAAAGTGGATTTTGAAAGTGGATTTTAAATAGGTGTTTATAGAAAAAGAGGTTAAGGATAAGGAAGTATTTTCTAAGTTATTTTTTTCATTTAAAAATAAAAATAAAAAATAATTTTATAAATGGTAATGATATTGATGTTTAATTTTATGTACATATATATGAAAAAAATTCTTAATTTTATTTCAAAATAGCATAAATGAAATAAATTTTAAAAAGAATAAAATAAACTATTTAGTTAAATCCTTTTGGGATAGATTTCAATCACACCCTTCATACACTATTAGATGTATACATCTCTTATAGTTTTCTTTTAGGTTCCCTGACTTTGGTCTTATTTATGTTTGGGATGTTTAGGTTATGTGGTTTTGATCAGTTTGGGAAATGGAGCATGGCCCTGGGTCACATGGAGATGATAGCAGTTTGGTTTGGGTTTTATTTTTTTATTTTATTTTGGAGATGTTTAGGTATTAAACATTAGATCAGATAAATTTAAATTTATTTATGTGATGTTTCTAATATTTATTGTTTTTTATAACGTGTAACTTTTTTTACTACTGCATACTCTGATTGGATGTTTTATTATTGTTTTGTTTGTTGCTACTTGAGGGTGAAATTGTTCCCAATTGTTATGTTCTAAAACACTAACACTAGTTTCCATCCTGGGGTGATCAGGAACGTGGCTAAGGTTTCTCAATTTTCTTATCAAGTTATCATTCTAGGGGTGGAATGGGTTGGTTTATGAAAAAATGGTATCAAATAATCCCCTATTATTATTTAGGGCATGTCTCGGTAGTATGGAGACTAGGATTGTCATTGAAACTCGTGATGTAGATGGGAGGAGAAAATTATGATCTCTTTATTTCCACTATCCATGATTTTACATGTGTATTTATGATGTTAGTATTTATATTTAGTTTGTTTTTGTATGTATTTAATGTAATTTCACATGTTGTGATGATACCTTGGTCATTGATGAGTGCTTCAATGATTTTAGGGCTCATTTTTAGTTTCATAGGTGAAATTTGTGAATGAGCCAGGTCTGAATGATCTATTAAACCATTTGGATCCCATGTTTAATGGGTCTAAAACCATCATAACACTTTTTTACTTATTGTCACAAAGTCTATCAACTTTTGTGGATAAACCATGCATAGTGAAATTTCCCCATTTCGATTGTTGTTTTACGTCCCTTAATTTATGGATTGACCACAATGGTGTTTGAAATTGGTGTGATATTAGTTAAGTGAGTTTTTAGTGCATTTACATGGTTGAATATATTATTATTGAGATTTATGTTCTTCTTCTTGGTTTTGACCCTTAGGTACACTGTGTTTTGTGTTTGGAAAGTGGTTTTTTGGGATGAAAAAAATTATGAGGTGTCTTGTTTTTAAAATAAAATTTATAATGGTTGTGGAAGGATGTTTAGTTTTAGTTATTAAATATTATTTTTTATTTTGGGAATTTATTTTTAAATTGAGTTTTGTTTTTTTAAATGATGTTAAATGACTTTTTGGATGAAAAAAGTGTTTTATTTTTAAAATTGGAATTTGTGAAAAAATGAATTTTAAAATGGGATGTTCTAATTTTTTTTAGATATTTATCAAAATAATTCAATTTAAAAATATTATTTTGAAATAAATTTGCAATGAAATGAGTTATTTTGATTTGAAATGAGTTTTGGAGTGTTTTGGATATGGGGGAAAATGTTTGGAAAGCTCTTAGATTAATAAAGAAATTATAAAAGTTTTATGAAATATACTTTTCTCATCAAATTAAAATGGAGAGTTTTTAAAAAATACCTAATTTTGAAATGAAATTAGGTGATTTTAAAGAGTCTCTTATTTTAAGCGGATGTTTTGTGGAAATTTGGATACTAGGGGTTTTTTGTAAAATGAGAATTTGGTAAGGTATTTGTTTTTGAAAATTGGTTCTTTTTCCCCTTCAGTAGTGGGACCACATGAATTGATTGAGGAGAATGAGTAGTTGGGAACATATATTGGGTTATTTTCTTTATGCCTCCCATAATGTTATTAACGAAATATAGAATGTATCTCTTTGTTCTTAGGTATAGTAATCCTAATTAAAGACTCTACTCAGACTCGGGATAGAGAGGTCGATTAAGAATCTTTGTTTCCTTTATTTCTATCTGATATTTATTAAATAATTTTCATTTAGTTTTTATTTTTTGGGTTCACTTATGGTATTAGATATATAGTATGAGTTCCAGGTAGTTGAATGTTATGGTAAATTATCTTTCATAGTTTCCTTAGTTGATTTATTATTTGGGATATTTTTTGTACTTATTGTGGATTTCTTGGTTACTATTTTCTTATATGGTGATTAATTATTGATCAATGTGTTGGCCTTATTCCTATTTTTGGATGGTGATTGGTTTCAGGTTTTGGTGGAACTCGTGCTATTTTTGGTTTCTCTCTCTAGGGGGATTCATTTGTTTCTTGTGTTGTGACCATTTAGAATTGGTTTCTTGATGGGTTGAGCATAGGTAAACATTAGGGTCAGTACTGTGGTAACTAAGATATTTATATCCTTTGGTTTATAGAGCCCTCAAAGGATTTATATTGGTTTGGATCGTCATGGGACAATGTTTCGAGTTGAGGTCCTAGTTTACCTGCTGAGCATTATGACACAGGGTTTAGAACTAATATTGTTCCTTTTTATTGAATTATTGTGTATTTTCCTTGTTATTTTTTTTAGATTTGTGTTGATATTAGTGGTGTTTTTCATTTTTTTATGTTGAGTTACCTCATTTTGTCCATACCTTGGGAGTATATCGGGTGTTTGTTCATGTTTTTTGGATTCAATAGTGGATTTATAGAGGTTTTTAGATGATTTTGGGTAATTATTAGAGTTTTTTTTTATTATATTTTGATATCTTATTTCCATATAATTTATAGAATTTATAAATATTGGGGATATCTATGCTCATTATTCTTCCCATTTATTCTTTTGCTCTATGATTTTTTTAATTTTGATTTGAGATAGTTGATAATTTTATGGATGTGATCTATTAGTTTAGAGGTTTTTTCTATATTTAGTTGGTTATATACCTTAGGGAAATCACTATTTTTTTACTACATTTATCACCTCATTGTATATAGCGTTTTCATGACTCATTTTCAATTCCTTTCACTTTTACTATAGACTTGTAGGGGAAAAAGTGGAAAGGTATGAAATATTTCACACCATGTGTCACTATATGTATATTTAATTTATATTATTTTAGTTAATTTTGCGGGAATTAAAAATTTTATAAGTTTCATGCTTGATTTTTATATTTTTTTGAATTAATTCTTTCGTTCATGGTTTACACAACATGGTTTAGGATAAACCATGTAATAACATGTACGTAGAGTATTTCTTAGTTCATTCAGAACATGCATTATTTTTTATGTATGGGTAACACATGGTTTCTATGATTCCTAGGGGAAATAATGTAGTTACCCATATTTAGGGCTTAATTGGAGAATAGTTAGGAATAACCATATTGTTAAACCATAAAAAGTTTATTTATCAATTTAGTGTAAACCGCATGGTTTGCCAAATTGTGTGGCATCACCGTTCAAAATGCCTAGTTCATTAAAAGTTTGAAATGTCATTTATTCCATTTCTCGGTTTTAAAGGGGCCACCATTATTTCCTCCTCCTCTCATTTTACTGATCTAGGTAATTCACCAAGGGATCTCTCTCTCCCCTGTTCTACCTCATTTGAACCTTTAAGCTTTGATTTCAAGTGATTCTCTGAAAGTAAATCCGTCATTTCCTCCCGTCTTACATTCCATTATAGTTTATTTCTCTCCTATAAACTTTAGGGGATTCCCTATCCATATTTATGGTTTTTTGGAACATTCATGAGTATTTTTATTACTAATTCTTTCTTTGAGTTTCTTGAAGCTTATTTGAGAATCCGCCTTCATAGGTGATGAATTCTATATTGATTGTCATCGAACCGAGTTAGATGTTTCATGTGATTTCTCTTTAAAAGGATTTCTGTGGTGTTAGTGATTATTTTAAATGATTATTTACCAAATTTTATATATATGTGATTTATATAATATACTACTTAATTGTTTTGGGTCAAAATATCACTTTTCATAAAAGGTGGTTTTAAGGGGATTTCATTTCTAAAATTTTTTTTTATTAAAAGTGTTTATAAAATTGTTTGACTAGCTTATTTGAATGTAAATAGTGTTATAAAGATATTTGACACCATTTCGGTCATGATTTAAATTAAAATTTGATGTTTTATATCCTTTGGGAATTTTAATGAAAAATGTGTTGGTTATTTAATTAATTTCCAAATGGGTTTTATGTGAATTATATTAGAAGATGTTTTAGAAATAGGATTTAAATAATGGTTTGAAATTTAATTTCAAACCGCTGAAAAAATTGTTTTCACCCTGAGTCCTTTTTAGTGAAGGTCCATTCAGTACTTTCAAATGGGTTTCAATTAGTGTGAGTGTGTGAGACCCTATTAAAGTGCCTAAATATTATGTATGGTATGGAATATGGAAAAAGGGATATGTTATAATTTATTTTATTTTTTATATATTTTAGACCAGGAATATAATTATATTTTTTTGATATGTATATTGTAAAAAAATGGTTGTTTCTTATGTGGGTACAAGAGACAGGATGGGATTCAACACTTATCATTTATTGATTCTTGTGATTACTCACCTACTATATATATATATATATCTGGTGTTCCTTGGAATCCTAATGGGGGATGATGAACTATTAATATCTAGTCCCGATTAGACGGACTAGATCCGCTATGGTGTTGGAGGCCTTAAGGGAGTTCCACTGATGAGGATAATTGAGGGAATTTGGTTTTTTATAGTCATAGGAATACATTGATGGGCCTAAAAATGCCTCCAACCCGAGAAAATATAAGGTCACCTAATTGTATATTTGGCAATTTCCCATATTTATTTCAAGATTCTTCTTAGAGAACATTCTTTCATTTATGTTCCCTATCTTGATTGGCGTGTGTGGCACCATGGATATCTTTATATTACTTATGTTTACTTCCTTATGATATGGTGCCTTAGTTTTTACATTTAATATTCTTATTCATTACTCTTTTTTTCTTGAATTTTCTTAAATATATTTTAAAGGTGGTATTTATAATTTGAATTTTAAAAGTATATCTGAAATGGGTGTTTTGAAAAAAATGTATCTTAGCCCGAGGAAATGTTTTATAAGTTATTTTTTAATTTAAAAGGACTAATAAATGGAATTTTATAAATATAAATGAGTGGGATATTATATTTTATGTATGTATGTATGAGAAACATTGCATTTAAAACAATCACAATGGAATTGGATTTTGAGAGGAATAGAAAAAACTCTTTGGTGAAATACTATTGGGATCAGTTTCACTCACACATTATATATATCATTAGGTGTATAAAGATCTTATGGGTTTCTCTCAATTTCCCTGGATTTTATCTCTATTTAATTTGAAATGTTTAGGTTCTGTGGTATTCATTGGTTTGGAATGTGAACTATGGTTGTAAGTCACACAGAGTTGATAGTGATTTGGTTCAAGTGTTATTTTTTGTTTCCTTTTTAGGATGTCCATGTATCAGACTTCAGCCAATATCTATTACATTTTATTTATGTGATGTTTCTTATCTTTAATATTCTATTTTTACAATGTCTCTTAGTTTATTACCACATACTCTAATTGGAGTTTTTATTCTTATTAATTCTATTATTACTCAAGGGTGAAATCATTCCCAATTATTTTATTATAAGGCCTTGGAAGTAGTTTCCTACCCAAGGTGATCGAGAAACATTTTAAGCATGTCATGGGTCATCTCGAGTTCCCATTCTAGGGGTTACTCAGGTTAGTTCATGATAAGTAAAAATTATACTACTAATAAGACTGAAGTTGTTGAGAGTGTGAAAAAATTGATAGAATATGAAAGCAATCATATATATATGGAATGTGGTAACCTGAAAAATATTGTATTTTTAATGAAACAATATCTTGGGAAAACATTTATATAATTTCTAATAGTAATATTTTTTATCATCATATATTTTTAAAGAACTTACTTCCTAAAGATGCAGATATTCTTTCAAATTATTATATGGAATCAAAGTTAACTGACTATCTTGGATTTTCAACTCTAAAAATCAATACCTTATAGAAATATTGAAAATTATTTTGGGATGACATTATATACATAAATGAGTTAAAATAATGTTCTACATATTAATTGATGACCAATGCATATGTGAAAACATCTCATGTATCACAAAAAATAATATAGCACTTTCCATTGATTCATAGGATTCAAAATAATTTCATTTTTGATGAAATTTCAATAAATATATGATGGAAATATGCTAAGAGAAATAAGGATAATGGTGAATTGGTTTATCCTAATGATGGATTACCATGGTTTAAATTTGATACATGACATACAAATTTTTTAGCTGAAGTTTATAATATCAGGTTGGGTTTATCATGTGATAGTTTTGATCAGTTTGTGTATATGATTACTTCACATAGTATATGGACTATTTTCAATCACATTTATATCTTTTCCTTATGGATGTGTATGAAAAAACATTTACTTTCCTATATATACATATATCAAGACCTTTTAATCAAGAAAATGATATAAACATGTACTTGAAAACTTTAATAAAAGTGTTGAAGCATATTTGTAATGTGGGTGTATGAACATATAATGTTTTTAAGAAATATTCATTTAAAATGAGTGTTATGTTTATGTGGATGATAAATCATTTTCTTTCATAAGTGATGATGATTGGTTTGAGTAAGATAGGTAAACTAGTTTTTCCTATTTAAATGAATAAAATATAATCTAGATGGATTAAATTTCATTATAGTTTTATTTTCATGGGATGTCAATGATTCTTACCAATGAATCATCCATAAAGAAAAAATTATTGAAATTTTGACAATACTGCTGAGATAAAAAATCCACATCAGTATATGTCAATAACTAATATACTTAATGAATTGAATTATGTCAATTTTTTTCTTGGGAAAGTTTAGTTAAAATATAGAAAGAGGGTGAATATTTCTATTGGTTCTAATTATAATTAGAGGGAAAAAATTATCTTCTTTTATTTTCCTTGTTGATCAACCAATATTCCACGTAATTTCTTATATATGAAGCTCATTGAAAAATGTGTTTGAAAATTTATTTTTAGTGCTTCTAAATATCATGGGGAACACCAAAGCTGATTTAATATCTCAGTGTGACTTGATGGATTGGGGCATGTAGAACATTAAAGGTTGTGTACCAAAAGAATTTTTTCCCTAGGTAGAAAAAAGAAATATGGAATTGTTGTTAATGAAAAAATGAAATATATGAATGTAATAATTTTTCAAAAAATTTAAAATTAAAGCATTACTTTCTTAAATTTATATCAAATTTATATTGTCAACATTTTGATCTAGAGGCTCTCGATGAGAAATAATAAGACAAATTTTGCAAGAATGGTCATTTTTTGATAGTTATTAGGTGAGGAATTCTATATTTGGTTCCTCTATTAATAGGGGAATATTATATCTTCCACTAGTAATTTTCCTTCATTAATAAATTGAAACACATATGCTAGTACAAAGAAATTGTTCTAAGAGGTGTATTTATAATTAGAAGATGAAAAAAATCATAGTCCAAGAGAATGAAATAAATCAATATATAACCCATAAGTTCATGAAATCTATGATGTCTATCTATCAATCTCTTTTTCTAGATATTTTTTTGGTTATTGATATATGTATATCGAGGATGTTCTCAATGTACGATGCTTTGGGAAATTACGATGGCAGTCCTAGTGGTGATTGGGGTTACAACCTTCATGGTTTCAATAGTGATGAAGTTATTAGATATAATGATCCCGGTTATGTTATTTTTGATGAGTATAATGGTAGTTTTGACCATGATGGGAATTATTTAGAGACAGATAATGATTCATTCCCTTTCTGAATTCATTTGCATGATTCTTTGGTTCTTTCAGATTGTGTATTTTAACATATTGAAACTTACTATATTTGTATATTATCATTTATATTTAAGTTCTGAAATTTTTAATGTAAATTTTATATTATTTATCCTATTATTTAAATTCATTTTAACTAATATCAATACATATCCAACCACTTAGTTTCTACTGTAATTGTTTTCATTGTATTTGTAAGAGATTCTTGTGTAGGTTGGTTTCTAATGCTTCTCTATATGGATGCTTATACCCATGGTTCAAGTTAACCATGGGTAGTTATATAAAAATTATTTTACAAGTGTTAGTATTGAAACTTTTACAAATGTTTATTGAAAACCATTGGTATGTATAAACCATGTCTAAAGGGATATAATCCATGGTTTGAAACTATATGTTGACAGTTAGAAACTATGGATATTGGGATTCTTTCCAATAATGTGATATAAAATTATGAGATTGAAAATATACATATCTCATGCTATTACACAATATATGTGTCGCATGTGATTTTTTTAGAAAAATAATTTCATTCTTAATTCAATAAAATAATTACGGTGTAAAAACCCGATATTTTTTATTATGACACTAATAAATTTATATATTTTAACAAAAATAAGCTCAATATGAGAGAAATTTTATGTATTGGAACATGAACATAACAAAAAAAAGATATATATTATGATATTATTTCATAATATAAATGGAATAAATTAAAGTTATGCATTAATCATAACTTATAGAACTAAAAGTGAATAATAAATACAAATAAAGTGCATGAATAAGAGTTAAAAAAGTATTGTCTCATCATCTCCCATAAATATCATAGTTTTTTAAAATTTTAGTGAAAATAAAAAAAATATAAGCAATGATACAATCATTGTGTATGAAATTTTAATTTTTGAGAAAAAAACAATGTGAATCAAAGTTGTGATATTAAGAGAACTATTCGATGTGATATATAAAATGATAATAAGTTTTGTAATATCTCACCTATACATGACCATATCATCTAGGTAGAAGGCCAAAAGGATTTAGTTTCATTCCCTGATCACCATATCTTGGACACTATCATTAAATATTTAATAAAATAAATTGGAGGGTTATTTATTTTCTAATAGATCATTTTTTAATAAAAAAGGTTAATAATTTAATAAAACTAAAAAATAATAAACAACATACATCACAATTATATAATACTCAATATAATTGCATCAATGTATATAAATGTAAAATATTCATACATGGCATGATTTTGATGGAAAATACAAATATATCAATATAGTATAGTAAAATAAACCAAAATAAAGTGGTAAAATAGTCCCACTACAATTTCACCAAAATTTCATGATTTAAAATACAAGACTCCACCAATAATCTCCCATATATATAGTATTATTACCCTTTTGTTCATCTCTATGAACAATTTTTATATGTACATGATATGTGTACATATTGGGAGTGAGAATAAACTTGGTAGGATTACAACAAAGACCCCAAACATTTCCAGAGATTTAATGTGTTTACATGTGTATAATGGAATTAAATATTATGAATTTAACATTTTCAATAAATAAAAAAAATATGAATTTAAAATAATTTTATGCTTACCATAACACATCATTTTACCAACATCATATTTTCCTAGTAAATATCAATTTCTATATCTTAATGCATATCTTGAACCAATTCCTCATCACATGGTAAAACATTATATAATATCTTTTAATGGGTTAATGACTCATATTAAGTTCAAACAACATATAATATCTCATAACAAAAAAATCCCTTGTAAATGGTCAATTCTCACATAATATCCCATCACATAAATAACCTCAACTAATTTGTCAGTCATTATGGACCATAACCTCAAATTAATGTCAATCCTCATATATAAACTCATATGAGTATCATTCATAATATTATAACTGTAATAAATCTCTCTCTAAAATTTAATTTTTTTATATTTTTCTAATAACCAATTTACAGTAATGTGTGAAAAAAATGAAAATATAAAAAACTAAATATACTATAAAAACAACTTAAAAAAGACCACCTGCGAACAAAAACGAACAACCCGAATGGCCAAAAACCAAATGGAAAGGGATTCACCTGATCACCAATCACATCAAATCCCCATTCCTTGTACTATGTTGGCATGTGAGTCACCACTTTAGGGTAACCTAAAATGAGTTATGACACTTTTAGAATCCATATTCTATAGAAAAATATAAGGGTAGACAATGAAGATACTAAAATTTCAAATAATTATGCGTGGATTTAATTCACTATCCAAAAGGGTTTGATCCACTACTAATTTTGGTGTAGTTTTCTTAGTGGAAATTTACCTTGATGATTTTACCAATATTTTGGGAATTTCAAACACAAAATTCTTACATCCCTACCATGAATATGTTAGGAGAATGAATCTAGAGAATTTTGGACTGAAGAGTTTAATAAATTGGATGATCTTTCCATCTCAATATTTATAAATCAAAATATATGTGATTCAAAATGATTTGATCTCATTATTTTGATATAATGAAACTTTTATTCGACCTAAAAAATAAAAACTTTGGAGGGAGAAAACTGATCAGATTTAAAAATTTTAAAATTTGAATGTTAGGGATATACTTGTCATTATTTGGTTTTTATAAAATATTGTATTATTTTATTATATATATAATATATATAAAACAAATTTTTCTATGAAAATTAAATATTTAAAATAATTTAAAATCATTTTGGCATATATATATTTTTTTATAAAAAGCATCTTCCAAAATCCCCTTTTTATAAGGGGTGATATTTGAGAATTTTACCCCTATTTACAATGTGGGATTTCCCATGTTTTTTCCACCCCATCAATCCAAACCCCAAAAATTATGTGTCCCACGAAAAACAAAATTTATTTCTTTTTTTAATGAATAAGATTATAAAAATCCCCAAATTTTATTCATAAATATTAATTCTCTAGATCACAAGTGAATTATTATTCATAGTAAAGGTATCATTCAATTTAAACTTTTACTTAGTATCAATAACATAAATTATTATTATATTTAAATGTTTTTGAAGAAATAAACTTGTTAATCGTTAAGATAGACTGGAGATATCATATTTAAAATTATATTTTAATCCAAAATCTCATTTTTTATAACTTTAATGACCATGTTATTATATCGATTTCATGAACATTTTAAGAAGTAAACTCGTTAACTCCATTAATAAGAAACACCACTTCTATGTCCACATAAGAAAAATATTAAAAAAATCCATTATTAGAACACATAACTCATTAAGACATAATATTTTGTTAAGTTTTTATAACTCAATCTCTTATCAAAATGGACGATATTGAAACCATGAATTTTGAGGTTATAATTTTCAATATAATCAATCATATTTGTAACTTATCTTTCCCATTAATCACTTTGATTGAGATCTACCAAAAAAAATTTGGGTTTCCATTAAAATAACAATTTATTAAATGGTTTTTTACCCCATACCTTTATTATTTGTATGAATGATCTTTCTCAATTAAGATTTCTTAAATTGATCTACATAGTTTTTACATGATCTCACATAGAAAATTTCTATGGTACCATCTTGTATCAATTTTCTCACATAATCGTGTCTCAAAAATATATGTCTAGACTTTCCATTAAACATGAAACTATATGATTTTGATAAAAAAAATTATCTGTCATAATTTATAGGTTTAGGTGGAATCATACTAGGATAAAATATAATATAAAATATATATTCTTAATCTATTCAACTTCCATTACACATGCATCTAAAGGGATAAATTCTGACTCCATGGTTGAATGTGAAATACATGATTATTTCTTGCTCACCTAAGAAGCAGAACAACCACTAAGAGTAAATTACCTTCCAGATGTGGATTTATTATCACTAATAATGGTAATATAAATCACATCAGTGTATATGTGTAATATAGTCAGATAATAATATTGAATAAACTTAATTATTTGGTCTTTCTCAGGTATTCAAAGATTATCATTATACGCATCCTATGATCCAGACGAATATTAGTAGTATATATACTGATTTTATATGCTTAGAAAGCAATATCAAGTCTAGTACAATGCATTTCATATATTAAAGAACTAATTTCACTAGTGGTACTCAAGTTGTGATATGGCTCTGCCAATATTTATAAACATCTTAACACTATAATCAAATAGTGTATAAGTATACTAGAAACCAAGATGATCAAATTTATTTTACATTTTTTCTATGTAATAAAATTGACTCAAACAATAAACCTCATTCTGTTTTATAACTTTCATATCTATAATAGTATCAACTATTAGAAGGTCCTTCATTTTAAACATTGAGGATAAATAATTCTTTGTCTCATTTATACTAATCATATTATTCCAATAATTAAAAAATCATCCACATATTGACACCCAATAACTTTATATTCTTTTGTAAACATTTAATAAACATATTTATATGCATTTTTATGTGTAAATACATTTGATAGAATAATATAATCGATTTTTTCGTGCCATTATGCCAGAGATTATTTAAATCCGTAAAGATATTTAACTAGTTTACATACTTTATTTTCATTACCTTATAAAATAGACCCTTCTCTTTACTCCATGTAAATATCATCATTTAAGCCTTTATTTAAAAATTTAGTTTAACATCTATTTGATGTATATAAAAATGATTAATTGAATCTAATGTAAATATAATATTTATTGAATTAATTTTAGCTATAGGAGAATAAGTATCAAAATAATCAATGTATCATTGTTTTCAAAAGCCTTTGGTAACCAATATAGCTTTATAATATTTAATATCACCATTTGAATCATACTCATTTCTAAAAATCCATTAATAATAAATAGGTTCCAAACCTCTTGGTCAATCCATGTATTCTTCTCCATAATGGAATGTGTTTTACCATTAATTTCTTATTTCTAGAAAGAAACATCTCTAGAAGTGATAACTTTATTACACATATTCGTGTCATCTTTTATAGTCCATACCATAGAATAATTATTCAAAATATTATTATTTTGATCTCATTAAATAATGAAAACAATGGAATGATGAGAAATAAAATCTATATGTAGATGTTTCTCATTTCTATGTCTGCACTCTATTTTGGTTCAACTTGATAATCATCATTATTATCTACTATTTTATTTTAACTAGAGAGAGTACCAAAGATAGGGGTATGAGGAATAACCTCATCCACATCATCTTTATAAAATTCATTTTCAAAAAACTCTACATATCTTGATTCAGTAATGATAATAGATTCTATATACCTAACCCTATATTCTTTTATAATTTCTCCCAATCTAAAAAACACCCCTAATAACTCTATGACTAATTTTAGTTCTTTTTGGATCAGGAACTCTATTCTAATCTAACCACCCCCACACATCAAAATATGTAATATTAGGTTTTTTATATTTCCAAATTTCATAAGGGGATAACTTAGTTTTACTTGAAGAAATATTATTATGAATATGGAATGAATATAATAAAGCTTCACCCCATAAATTTAATGGTAACTTATATTTATTAATCATGAAATTTACTATTTCTACTAAAGAATTATTTTTTTACTTTTAGCTAAAACTTTTTGATGAGGTGTGTAAGGAGAAATACATTTATGAATTATATCATTTTCTTTAAAAAATTCATTAAACTCATTCATAATATATTCACCACCTCTATTTGAGTCCTTTTGTTTAATTGGTTTTTGGCTTCAACTTTATACTTATTAAACATATTGAAGGATTCATATTTTTTTATAAGAAAATATATATGTTCATTTCTACTATAATCATAAAAAAAGTAATAAAATACATTTTTCCTCCAGGATTTTAAAAAAATTAATTCAAAAATATCATAATTTATTAATTCTAATATATTATAATATCTATCAATAGTTTTAAATGGGTTTTTAATTATTTTAGATTCTATACATGCTTCATATTTATTAAATTAATTTACAAAGTTAATTAATTTTAACTTATTAATTAATTTTAATAAATTATAATTAACATGTGTCAAATGATCATGCCATAAATTATAGGAATCAATAAAATAAGTTGAAGAATCAATCATATTATTAATAAACTGTTGATACATTTCATCATTTGAGTACCCCTTCCCCACAAACATTCCTACCTATGGCAAGATAACCTTGTCAGATTCAAATGAAACCCCAAATCCCTTCTTACACCAAATATCAACAGAGACCAAATTATTCTAAATCTTAGGTACATAAAACATATTTAGAAGAGTCAACTTCTTTATAGAATTAAGGACAAGTTCAATGATTCCTTTTTTAGTGACATTGATGCATGCATTATTTCCAAGTTGTACTTCCTTCACTATGTCAAATGTTTTGAATATTGAATAATCCTTGCATGCATGAATTGTTTCTTTATAATCAATCAACCATCCAATCTTCGTCAAAGTCATATTGACTTTGTATATCACAATTGCTAGATTTTATTCATTCAATATATTTTCATTGAATTTTTAAACTTTCATTCAATGGCAGCATTACATTGAAAAATGACCTATTTTTCTACAGACAAAGCATTCTACTACCTTATTTAATGGAATTTCCTTCTTATTTAATTGTTGAACTTTATTTTTAATTCGAGTGTATATCATATTTCTTTAAAAGACTTATTATAATAAAAATATTCACAAAGATGATTTGATAACAAGTTCGTAATATTTACTCAACACAAAACCCCACCATCTTTACATTTTTTCCTCATTGACTAAATGTGTTTAACTTGGTTTGAGTCAATTGGTGTGTCATCAGGATTTGGAGCAGGCTCATTGGGAATTGGAGGAATATTTGGTTCCAAAAACAAGGAAACCTTTGTAAGGATTGTGACTTTGATCGAATAAGAGTTTGTTTTGACCAAAAAGGAAAACTTTAGAGGTAGGAAACAGATCATATTTTAAAATTACAAAATCTGAACAATATTACTAATATCATTATTAATCAATTTTCATAAAATATTTTATTTTTATTTTTTTTGTTTTCTTATATAATATATGTATATAACAAAACATTTTACAATATATAGATATATATATATAATTTAAAATAATTTTGACATACATTTTGTTTATTGAAAACCTATCCCCAAGCCCCTTTTTATAAGGAATGGTCTTTGAGAATTTTACCCCCATTTTCAATCAGGGATTTTATATTTTTTCCACCTCATCAATTCATACCACCAAAATTGAGGATCTTTCTAAAAAAAATATTTCTTTTATGAATAAAATTATAACATATTCTTGATCATGTCACTATTTTCATGCCACTATCATACCATGAAAATTTCCAAACTCCAATATTCATCTTGAACAAGGATTACAACCCAATATTTTCCTGAAATGATGGAATCTCCACCCAATGAGAGAGACATGGAATCCACTAATTAACCATAACCGAAAACCAAAATCACCACACTCATCTAACAAAACCACTTCCTTGGGAGAATAAATACTGTAAAATATACAATAAAACACTAAAAATGGAATAAAGATACATTATTGGTTAAAAAATAGAAAAACTACATAAAAAATACCACATGTCCCACTCAATGATGAAACTAGTTTCACCCAAAATAAAAATTCAGTTTAAGAAGGAGCACCAATGTATCACAATTGATATCCAACCACTACAACTCCATATCTAAAAGAAGTTATCACTATTTTGATGAATCACTTCTCCCACTAAGTAAAAAAGACTTGGATACCCTATAACTACCTTATGAGTATATCGAAGAGGCCGACTGTGGGAAATATGCTAGAATAGGAATACAATGTTGAGGAAACACTAGGCACCAAGACCACCACCAAA
Source organism: Viscum album (assembly GCA_963277665.1). Classification (NCBI taxonomy): domain Eukaryota; kingdom Viridiplantae; phylum Streptophyta; class Magnoliopsida; order Santalales; family Viscaceae; genus Viscum; species Viscum album. The sequence goes on along the minus strand of OY728120.1, from coordinate 1,252,572,559 downwards.
AAACCTCAAGATTAAATGGGGAACAAACATGAATATCCACCACTGTCATATTATGTTAGTCTTGATATCATGAATCTAAAAAACTTTATGGATCATAAATTAATTAATAAATGATATGTTTCGAGAAAAATAAATAGTGGAGAAAATTGATGATTCCATCCATAATTTACTATTTATTCATAGGAAAAATAATTGGTTTAAAATAGAAATATACACATTAAAATTACAAAAATACCCCCCATTAAAATAAGGGTTCAATTATTGTAACCTGTTGGTTGTTTTTTGGATTTTCTAATAATAAATTAGGGTTAATAATTAATGTATATTTTAATTTTTGTCATAAGGAGATATGAAGATATATTTATTCATGGATGATATTGATGATGGTTACCTATACATGGGAACCATGCACTTGATATGAGGATGCATTAAATTGATATATATAATAGGATTCATGACATTAAAATACATGGAATTAGAGTTTTAGTATGAGGAAAAAAGACCTATAGAGGAAGCATTGAGTCCACTATTGTGGCCATATAGAGGAAAATGTGAAGGAATAACTACTTTGATATATATATGTATATATATATATAAGTTTTATGAAATGAGGACCATAAATATTATTGAATGTGTATTAGAATGATGTTATAAAAGTTAAACATTGATCACTCATTAATATTATAATAGTGGAAAGAGTCTTTTCATGAGTGAACACATTTAAATAAGGATGGAAGTTTTTTCGGTGAATGAAGAGAAAACCAAACCACAAGGGTATGTAGTAACATTGAGAATTAAGTTACATAATAGTAAAACAAGGTTACGGAGGAATAATTTTTAAAGTAGTCATACTAAAATAACATGATTTGTTCCATAAACATAGAGATTATTCCCTGAAACGAACCCCATAAAAACTTGGTTTGATTCTGGCTAGAGGTGACAGTGATATTTTTATATGACATATGATATCACGTCTCAAAGTGTATTTTATATGAATAAAAATATTATTAATTGAGGTTTTCAAGATGAAGCCACACCACATTATTGGGTCATGAAAATTTGGTGTCACTCAATTTAGTAATGGATGAAGGCATTATGTTTTTGAGGGTGACCACCATGACACAATTAAATAATACTATTGAATATTTGGAAGATCATTTCAAGAATTTCATGGAATTTAAAATATGATATTATCCATATTTTATAGATCTATAGTTAACTTGGATATAATGTTGTATTATAGGACCTCATGTCATAGTTAAGATTGAATTTCCAAGATACCATGCAGTAATGAAGTAAATCACAATTTGATTAGGTAGTTTACAAAATATCTTGAATATTTGGTTTAAATTAAAAAAAATAAAGATAATTTTTGAGTTTTTTTGAGATATTTTCTACTTTAATGGATGATTTTTACTACACTAAATGTCTGGGAAACTTGTAATAATCATCGAACCTAGATAAAAAAGACTTTATCCAAGTGATTGGTGGTAGGGATTAAATTTTGGCATGTATTCATGAACTTCTATAATAGTTTCTAGAATTTGGGGAATGATATAGCATATCTATCTCTAAGAGAAGATTAGAGTTAGAGATTAGGAATGGAATTTCCTGATCTTATTTTCATAGAGGATACAATAATGAAGAATGATATTGTTAAATTTGGATGAAATAAGATAATATTTCTATATTTGGTTTTAACAAAGTAAGAAGAGTAGAGAGAATTTGAAAGAGGATTCCATTGTCACTTCTGGTATGTTGGTGGAAATGGATTGAAGAAGATGGAATTTTGTTATTATATCTAATGATTGTGAAGAAGAAGAATGTTGTTCACAAAATGAGTAATTCCAATATAGAATTACTCTCATATGAAGATATTATAATCATTGTTGTGATCATGTAGAAGAAATAGGCTCATCCCTCATCAATGATTTCATCCCATCTAATAGTTAAAGAAAGTGAAATATAGTGAAGTGTATATCAATAGAGAATATATTTTGGAGTTAAGGATGCACAAATATTATACTTACTATGTTGATCATGAAGAGTCCCCCATGTTTATAAACAAATAAATCCTTATCTAAAGCATTGCATTTTTTAGAAAGAAGAGGTAGTGTCCCCTGAGAGGAATTGCATCATCCCAAAACTTTTTAAAGGTATTTTGTATGGTGTAGAGAAACCAAGAAATAATTCTGACCACAAAAACAGTACATTATAATGTATTTTGTAATACCAACACATCATCCTTTGTATTGTCCTTATATGTAGCCCGGTGTGGGTAAACCAAGTAAACTACTTGCGTTTTTATGCTTTATATTTATACACTCATATTTCATTATTACTCAAAGGGTAAATTTATGGGAAGAGAGATTAAGTTATGTTCATTTTAATGATCGAATGAGATTCAAAAAAGGGTGAAAATGAGATTTTTAATTTGAATAGAACACTAATTTACCCCCTCATTCCTTTTCAGGTTCCGTGGGATATTCACTATTACTTTCTAGTCCCAAAACATGGAGAGTATATAAGGATTCAAGTGGAAACCATCAAATTCCTAGTGGATAAAGGGATTCTTGATGGTTCACCACCAGGATTCCATTGGTCTCTAGAGGAAAAAAGTACCTTCAGTTCATCTCACTGGATTCCTAATAACTACATTATATTCCCAGTGGATACTATTTCTATCCATAAAAAGTCAAACTTAAAAAAAATCAAATAAAACTCTTGATTCTTCCCCAACATCGCAATCCAATTTAAAACTTATTTAAAAAATCTAAAAATACCAAAAATATAGTCAATACATACTTGAGATACTCAGAGTTGTTATAAAATATCCACCATAAGTCTTTCCATCCCCATCATGTTAAAATCCCCTCCATATAAAGGTACTTCTATGGAGCTGATAATGAAGAAAGAGAGATAATGACCCCTACATCCTACCTCCAATAGGCTATGGGTTGGTGACTAGCATTGAATATATATAAAAACACAAATGGGATGCATTTTCCTCATATAGACTTGATAATTAAGAGATGATATGAGAACAATAACAAAACAACTCATGATCACAATAAATAAATAATCAATCCCAGTACATGATGTGATGTTATACATAATTGGATGAAACTAAATTGAAAATACAAAAGAGATAAATCCTCAATAGTGATTATGAATCTGTAAAAACTCCTCAAACTAGTAATGTTCAGGTCGATCACTAACTAAATCCTACTGACCTGAAAAATAGTTTATATATACATAGTTTTAGCATAACATGCATACTCAGTAGGATTATCCCTAAAACCTCTAATGCAAAAATGTAAAATAAGCATACTAAATTCCAATGAATAAATAAATGAAACTAACTCATCAAATAAATGTTTATAATGTTCCTTTCATGTCCACACTATGGATCACTCACTAAATAATTCATATAGTTATAACCACAAAATTGAGATCATATATATATATATATATAAATGGGTACACTGAAACCAATTGTCCACTAGTTTTTCTCTCTCATGCCCCAATGCCACACATCTTGTGCTCATCCCTTGCATAATTATAGTCATCCCTAATTTGAGTTAGTCTTTGTACTTACCTACCTTAGTATCACACATGGCCCAACATCTCATTTCAAAATCAGTCCATATATCCATCTCATCATCCCAACCCACACCTTATACAACTATCTCAATAGTAACCAGGTAGTGGTCTAGAAGACACTATAACTTGTGTAAATTAATTATGCCTCAAGCCATCATAAAGCATGATAGTATACATATGGGAATCCATAACCACCTCATCCAAATACAATTCTGTGTTATACCTAAAGTCATTACATCCCACACATAAATATATAGTGAAACTGTGATCCATCATAACATGTGTAGGAAATCAACCTATAACATAATCCATTATATCTTGGGATATTCCTTCTCATACTAAATCTAAAGGGAAATTTAGGGAGCGTTATAAGTTATCCATCTATTCCCTTATTATCTTGTATATTGTAAAAAAACCAAAAAATATTTGGGTGCTTGATTCTCTACTAATGTGGGTGGGGAAGCATATAAAATAAGAATATATAGGATAATATCATTCACAATCACACTAAGGAAAACTGCTTATCCTTAGACTCATCTAACACTTTCGTCAAATAGAGAACCCTGCTTCCACTGCTATGGTCTAGATATAAAAAAACCATACAAGCATAAAATTCAATATTAATTAATTCATTAACAAAATAATTAATATTATTCCATTTCCAAGAGTAGCATTTTAATTATGTGAGACAAGTGTCGATGACACATTTTTTTTTGTATTCTTAAGTATTTTATCATCATAAGTAAGCATCAAGTACCAACCTTGTTCTTCCATTAAATCATTATCATTTTTCAAACATGAGGGTACTCTTGGACTCAAAATAATAAGCCACTTAAAATATTAACTAATAATTCATAACATCAAAATCTATCCTATAGTTGGAAACTGATCAAATAAATAACATTTTTCTATTGGGACATGAAGTAAACGTCAATCTAGAAGTAATCATTGATGATCAAGACCCACTCTAAACTCATCCCAACCACCCCAATATCCCACACCATTGAGAATAATAAAAAATAGTCCTTCCATCACAAGTATTGACCATCACTACACCTCAGGCTCCCAAATGATTACTTGATATATTATAGGCCATCTGTAAGAACCTTAATCTTCTTTTCAGGTACATTTTCCTTTTCTAGTGTTTTTGAGGAAAAGAGGAATTTTTGGATATTTCTTAAGTGCACGGAGTGCACTTTATGAGTACACACCGTGTACTCAGTTACCATAGGTAGTCGGGTGCTAGATGTGTAGCAGCCATGCACAGGGCCATGTGTGGTGACCTGGAGACTGCCTAATGAGGGGGCCGATAGAAGAAATTACACGCCATTTACTTCTAAAGTACACACAAGACACTTTTTTTCATTAAATGCACCAGGGTCTTGTCTGACCGATAGAACCATCTCCTTCTAGGTCTGGTTCGTCCAAGAGAGAGAGTACAACAGTGATCCTTCTCTGAGCACCCTATCGAGCATCCATCCTCTGATTTGAATGCCGTTGATTGTGTTGGGATCACCTTAGTAAGCTCTTCCTTCTTCTAGATCATCATTTCCTAATTCCTCCTCTTTCTCAAGTTATCTCCGGTTGAACGTTTTAGATGTTTTTTAGATCTACAGTGTTATTATGCGATTCAAGGTTTTAGGTTCACACATAATGATACTGAAACACCAAGGTAGGTGGTTTGTGTCTTTTTATTGAAAGCCTTTGAGTAATATGTGCAAAAGTGCCCAACACCCTTGAACAGGGTATTGCGTGTTTACTGCTTTAGCCCTATTAATTGCATGCTATGATTTTATTTTGGAGTAGAGGTTAATTGAATATGAATAGAGTTAATTTCTGTGCTTTTGATGTGTTTTCCCAAGAGTGTTTGCTTGTTCTGACCACTTGGTCTAGTTTTCCTGTGAAGCTGCTGTTTACTTTCCATGCCTAGTATTGTAGGATGGAGTGATTTTGTTTATCTGCCATACTGTTATGCTCTAGACTGGTTAGCCAAGTAGTTCTTAAGGTTTACTTTGGCCACTTTCCATTTCTATGATTTTTTGACTTACATAGGTCCATGAGAACCTGGTGTAGTGGACCATAGGGAGAATAGACGTAAGGGCTTCTCTAGAGTGTTCGTTATTATTATTACAATGCGAGACCATAGGGGGAATTGACATAAGTGCTTCCTCATAGTGTTTTTAGTTCCTTGATGTGGTCCAAAGGTGGAATGTGACGTAAGTTCTTCCCCAGAGCGCCTTCTAGTTACCAATATCATACTATAGGGGGAATTGACAGAGAGTGCTTCCCCAGAGATTCTATACTAAAGATGAACCAGAGGGGTTAGACTGTGAGTACTTCCCAATGGGTTTCTTGTGTTTTCTAAGTTGGAACAGAAGGGATTAGGCTGTGAGAACATCCCATAGGGTAACCTGTTTGTGATTATCTTCTTACATGCCATGTGTATTTTGAATGCTTTGAATCTTTAGGAATGTTTACTGGTTCTTTTGCTTATTACCTGCCATATATATTTACTGACTGTTAGGCATAGATCTCTTGGTATTTGCCTACTAGAATTTAGTCTCACAACCTATTTGGGTCATGATTTTGGTCCCAAACAGATTATATTGTTGCAGGTATAGATAAGGGAAAGTGCCCTTCTATTTAAGGTTCTTGACCGCTTTGGGAGCTAGAGAGCATGGGACCAAGCTAAGGATTGCGATTCTGAGGAGTTGTTTTATTGTTTTCTTTTGTAATTTGGTTTAGTGTTATATTCTAGAATTATGAAGTGTTTGGCTGCTTTCCTAGACATATGTACCATGCATCATTTTTATATGTGTGCTCCAGTTGTTTCTTCATCAGTCTTCCATTGTTTATTGTTGTTTGGCATTATTACTTATTCCGCTATTGTATATCTATTTCTATTCCACTATGTTACTCTGCTAATGAGGGCATAGTTTCTCCATTATCACACCCAAGGCCCTCACTGCTAGTCGGCAACCTCTGGCATTAGGGGAAATGCACTTGAGGCCATATGACTAACTGTGTACAGGGAACCTCTGGGCGGCTTTCGGAAACAAAACATTACAAAGTGGTATCAGAGGGATTCTTTTCTATTGAATTAATATTTGGAGCCTATTTCCAGTGATAGGAAAGAATAGGTACTTAGTAATAATATTTTCCTAGGAGTATCTAACCCTAGTACAGGGGAAAATCCAATCTACCTAATTTTTTCAATTTTTCTTTCTTTGCAATTATTAAAGTTGCCTTGATTTCACATTGAGTGATTCACATGTTTTGTTTTGTTACTGTTGATGTTATTGAGGTTCTATTTCTGTTGAAACCTGATGAGATGAGGGTATTCCATCTCATGCATCATATAGTAACTTTCTAGGAACCACATGTCATGCATTATTTCCATGCCATTTAGGGTGAATTAGTGATTTCATGTCGTTGTGATAGGTGATGTGTTAGATATGCATGCTGTTGTGAAATATGCCTTGATAAAAATACCTACTCTTTGATAGGGTATTGGTTGTGTAAGTTTTTGTTTGAATGAATGAAAAACTTTTATTTTTGAGGCGTTATGGGCCCTCATGAATCGTAATTTGGTGGATCATTGTACTTGTTTATGACATGTATAAGATGACAAGATTTTATTCATGGGGAGTATGGGCCCTCACAGATTGTAATTTTTCACTTTAATGTTTGTTTCAGTGTTTTTCTGGGCTCTGTAGTAGTTTTTGAGGCTTACTATTCATAAAACCCCAAAATACATGTCGTGTAATGATGAATACACACCATGTGTTCTTTTATTCGGGAAGAAACTATTTTTATTAAGTACACGTTGTGTACTGTATGTACACGTCGTGTAGTCTCTAGCTATGTCCCAGACTGTGTGGGAGGGGAAATAGGGTTTGGAATCTTTAGTAGGACATGCCGTGTACCAGATGTACACACCGTGTTGTAGAACCGTGTAACTGGCTGTGTCACTAACAACATGGGTCAGTTGAGTCTTTTCTAATACATGTTGTGTCCATATGGAACATGCCGCATAGTGTAACTCGAGAATCTGTTTGTGTCACTAACAACATAGGTCAGAAAAATATTCCTAGTACATGCCATATCCATCTGGAACATGCCGTGTAGTGTGATCCTTCTATCTGACCGTGTGACTAACAACACGGGTCGATAAATCTCATTTAGTACACACCATGTCTAGCACTAACATGCCATGTAGTCTTATTCTAAGAGAACTGTGTGGCCTATTCATGTAAGGGAACTCGGTCAGGGGAAGAGGATTCAAGTACATGTCATGTGTAAGGATTACACGCCGTGTATAGGGTGTTACACGACCATTTTTGACAGAAGTACATGCCCATGTGAATGGATTAAAGGAACACACCATGTAGTCAAATATACACGCCATGTATCTATGTTTTGAAAAACTTGAATGCTTTCTTTCTCCTGTTCCTTCCTTACTCTTCCAAGTTTCAGTCCCTATTAATCTTGATCTAAGGTGTGCTCTTGACCATTTGGATTCATGCCGCTGAGATGTGCTATGGTTGTACACCAGTTACAGGGAATCGATAAAACACTAAACATGACTACTTAAGGAATTCCAGCAGATCCTCCTGTAGTTCCAGTCTTGGAACTAGCCGTTATTCCAGACACAGGTGCTGATTCATAGTTCTGAGAGGGCTTCATGAGGTTCATGCAGATCTTCTGACAAGTACCGCATCCTTCCCCTTCTATGGAAGAGTTGACACAGGTTTTCCAGCAGCATCATCCTCCCACTTTCACTGGGGAAGGATGACCTCAGGCTGGAGAGTCATGTTTGGAATCCATGCTTTCCATCTTCAATCATCTAGAGACGCCTTCAGAGGGGATGGTCAATATCGCTACGTACATGCTTTGGGATTCCTCCAAGAGATGGTGTGATGTGATCTCACAGGCAGGACACCAGCAGGTTATGGATTGGGATGAGTTCCAATGTACCTTCTACAAATACTTCTATCCAGATACCTTGAGGTCCGATCGAGCATGAGAGTTCATGAGTCTAGAGTAGGGTACTCTCTCATTCATGGAGCACTCTTCTCATTTCACAGATCTGCAACGCAACATGCCTATTCCTGGAGGTGATTAGTTATTTCTGGAAAGGATGTTTAAGGATGGTTTGAGGCACGACATCCGATCACAGGTGAACATCTTCAGGTTGACTTCCATCACTTCTATCGTCAACCAGACGCTGATCATGGAGTGAAATTTGAGGGATTCTGCAGTTGTGAGCCAGGGCGGTTTGACATTTGGAGTTAGTATCCCTCCCACTAATAGTAGGAAGCACCATAGGGGGTCTTCGCACGATGATCCAAGGAGGAAAAAAACTTCTTATGGTAGCTAGTTGGTGTGCTAAAAGTGTGGGAAGATTGGGCATACGAGGCAACATTGCCCAAGAGACCCAATGGAGAGCCGATCTTGTGGCAAGATGGGCCATCTTTAGCGTTTCTGTCAGATATTCTCACCAGCAGCTGGTGACAAGGGTTCTTCAATGACTCTGTGTTTAGGTGCAGTGCCACCAGTTTCTCATCAGTCTAGGAATTAGAGTTCTTCCAGCCGTTCAGGATGAGGTGGTGGTCGCGAATGTGTTATTTAATCACCAGGCTTTCGGTGACAAGAGGTTGGATCAGCTCAGGGTGGTCAGGCTTGGTCATAGGGTCGTGGTGTAGGTCATACTTTTGCAGTGGAGCAGACCCAGCAGGAGCAGGATCCTAGACCCTCTACAGTTCGAGGTACGATCTTAGTTTCCTCAGTTTTAGCTTCTGCTCTTTTCGATACAGGGGCTTCCCATAGCTCTATAATTGTTGCAGTTATGGAGATCCTTGGGCTCTGTATCTTTACTTCCACTAATGTCTTGACGTTGGACACACCATTGGGGAAAAGAACAACTAGTGTACATCAGTGCAAGGAGTTCCCTCTTGAGGTTGGTGGGTGTCACTTCTTTTGGGACCTCTAGGTATTAGAGATGAAAGGATATGAAGTCATTCTCGGAATGGACTAGTTATTTCCATTCCAGGTTGTTGTTGATTTCTATCATCATAGGGTGAGTTTCACATCACCAAAGGGTAGATCGTTTCTTAATAAGGGGGAATGGGATGTCCAAGTGAGCAGAGCGGGACCCAAGCATCATGGGTTAGGAGGAGTTATAGCCTAGATTGCTAGTCTTTATCCGGGTGACCAGGGGACTACTCATATGGGATTTCCTCTAGTGGTGGATCATTTCAAGGATGTATTTCTAGTGGAATTTTCAGGTTTACCTACAGAGCGAGAGGTTGAATTTTTTATTGAGCTCATGCCATGAGCAGCACCAGTGTCTGTACCTCCTTATAGGATGGATACACCAGAGTTATAGGAGATCAAGAAGCAGTTGGAGGAATTGTAGGAAAAGGGTTTTACCCAACCTAGTACTTATCCTTGGGGTTATCCTGTCCTATTTGAAAAGAAGGTAGATGACACCCTCAGACTTTTTGTGGATTATTGGATGCTGAACTAGTTGGCGGTCAAGAACCGATATCTCTTGCCGAGGATTGATGATATCTTTGATCATCTACAAGGAGATTAAGTGTTCTTGAAGATTGACTTGAGATCCAGTTATCATCAGTTGCGTGTTAGACCATCTGATATACCTCTTACATCTTTCTGAAGTAGGTGTGGTTTATACGAATATGTGGTTATGTCGTTCGGTCTCACGAATGCACCTGCAGTATTTATGGAACTGATGAACCGAGTGTTCCATCCATACTTGGATTATTTCATGGTGGTTTTCATGGATGGTATCTTGGTGTATTATCACACTCAACATGACCATGTTACCCATATTGAGATCATTTTGAGTACACTGAGAGAGAATCAGTTATATTCTAACTTCTCAAAATTCCACTTTTGGATGGATCAAATTCACTTCTTGGGTCATGTTATCTTGGAGACAGGAGTATCAATAGACCCAGAGAAAGTGAGAGTAGTAGTTTCCTGGGAGCATCCTAAGAACATCTTTGAGGTACATAGTTTTCTAGGGATGGTTGGATACTACAGACATTTCATACAGGACTTTTCACACATAGCAGCACCACTGAAGGGCCTGACTAAGAAGGGTGCAAAGTTCTTGTGGTCAGATTCTTGTGAGTTAGACTTTCAGGAGCTGAAATGGAGGTTGAATTCAGCACCGATACTAGTATTTCCATAGCTATGAAAGAGCTATACAGTGTACTATGATGCTTCAGGTATTGAAATTGGAGCAATGATTATGCAAGAATAAAAAGTCGTTGTGTATGGGTCTCAACAATTGAGGCCACATGAGAGAAATTACCCAATGCATGATCTTGAGTTGGATGAAGTTGTTCATGATTTATGCTGTTAGATACACTACCTGCTGGGGGGGAATTTTTAGGTTTTCACCAACCAAAAAAGTCTCAAATATATCTTCACTCTGCGTGACCTGAATTTGAGATAGCGAATGTGGGTTGAGTACCTTCAGTCTTTTGACTTTGAGCTTGCCTATACGCCTGGGAAAGGCAATGCTGTGGTTTATGCACTAAGAAGGAGGACTCAAATACAAGTAGTTCAGGAGGCCAGTAGTGAGTGGAAGCTTATGGCTCTGTTCTCTGAGATTCATTTGGAGGTGCAAGAAAAGCAAGGGAAAACGCTTCTTTCTTATGAAGCTGTTATCTGTACTCTTCTTGATTGACTGTGAATGAGGAAGATATCATATTATGAAGGCCTAGTCCTATGATAAATCATGTTAGGAGAGGACCCTATTACTGGATGGACCATAGGTGAGGACTAGATCTTGTGTTTTCATGGGTGTGTATGGGTGTTAGCAGACATACGTGAGGAACTGATGTGAGACTTTCACTCCTCGATTTGGGCAGTTCATCCGAGTGTCACTAAGATGTATCATGACCTGCACTGTTAGTATTTGTGGCCATGTACGAAGATAGGTGTTTCTGGTTTCTTGATGAGGTGTTCCACCTATCAGTAGGTGATAGAGGAGAATCAACGACCAGCCGGGATTTTGCAGCAGTTACCCATTCCCGAGTGGAAATGGAATGATGTCGTGATGGATTTCGTGATAGGTTTACCGAGGTCTCCTCAAGGGAATGATGTTGTTTGGGTTCTCATTTATAGACTCAAGAAGGATTCTCACTTCTTACCAATCAATGAGACTATCAGTGTTGATGAGCTGGGACGGCTGTACATCCGAGAGATAGTACATTTACATGGAGTTTGACACTCCATTGTTTCAAATAGGGATGCCTATTTTACATATTGGGTCTGGTAGGGATTGAAAAAGTCCTCGGGTACATAGGTAATTCTAAGTAAATCTTTCCACCCCCAGATAGATGGCCAGTCCGAGCATACAATTCAGGTGCTTGAGGAAATGCTTCGTACATGCATCTTGGATTTTGGAGGTTCTTAGGAGAAGCACATACCTCTTGTGGAGTTTTCCTACAAAAATAGTTTTCAAGAAACTATTCAGATGGAACCTTATGAGGCTTTGTACGGTAGGCCATGCTGATCACCCTTATGTTGGCTGGAGGCAGGAGAGGCAGCTATGTTGGGACCTCATCTTGTCTAGGAGACCACAAAGAAGATAGAGTTGATTCAGATTAGGATGGCTACTGCACAATCTCTACAGAAGTCTTATGCTGATCAGCGAAGATGACTTCTAGAGTTGGTGGCCAGGGATCACCTTTTCCTATATGTCACACCAAGGTTGGGACACCGTAGGATTATGAGATAGGGTAATCTTTCACCAAGGTACATTGGGTCGTTTGAGGTTTTGGAGAGAGTTTGGCCGGTTGCCTATCGGTTGCAGTTACCTCAGAGGTACTGGGCTATGCATGATGTATTCCATGTTTCTCAGCTCTTACATTACTTCTCAGACTCGTCTCATACTTTTAAACCTGAGGAGGTTGAGTTAGAGGTGGACACCTCATTCAAGGAGCATCCTATCCAGATTGCTGATCGCAGTACAAAAGTTCTCTGTGACTGGTATGCTCCTCTGGTATGAGTGCCATGGTAGCACGGGCAGGTACAGGATGAGACCTGGGAGAGGGAGGTCGATGTACGATCATAGTGGCTAGAGTTGTTTGAGGATTATTCTTCTATGCTACCTTGCTAGGGAAATTCAAGGAAAAATTTCTTTAAGGGGGGAAGTATTTATAAACACAGATATTATTTTCAGATACGTTTTCCTTTTCTGGTGTTTTTTAGGAAAATTGTAATTTATGGAAATTTCTTAAGTACACTTCGTGTACTTTATGAGTACATGTCGTGTACTCGGTTACCGTGGGTTTCCGGGTGTTGGCCGTGTAGCGACCATGCACATGGCAATGTGTGGTGACCTAGAGACCGCCTAATACATGGACCGGTAAGGGCATGCACACACCCTGTACTTCTAAAGTACATGTTGTGTACTTTATTTTTTTCATTAAATGCACCAGGGTTTCTTCTGACAGACATAACCATATCCTTCTAGGTCTGGTTCGTCCGATAGAGAGAGTATGACCGTGATCCTTCTCTGATCCCCCGATCAGCAATCCTTCCTCCTATTTGACTACCTTTGATTGCGTTGGGATCACCTTGGTAAGTTCTTCCTTCTTCTAGAGATTCGTTTCCCGATTCCTCCTCTTTCTCAAGTTATCTTTGGTTGAACGTTTTAGATGTTTTGTATATATACAGTGTTCTTGGGAGATTCAAGGAGTGAGGTTCACATATAATGATTCTGCAACACTGAGGTAGGTGGTTTGTGCCTTTCCATTGAAAGTCTTTGAGTTATATGTGAAAAAGTTCCCAATACCCTTGAATAGGTTATTGTGTGTTTACTGTTTTAGCCATGTTAATAGCATGTTATGCTTGTATACAAGAGTATAGGTTAATTTAATGTGAATAGGGTTAATTTTTGTGCTTTGGATGTGTTTTCCCATGCATGTTTTCTTGTTCTAACTGTTTTGTCTAGTTTTCCTGTTAGGATTCTATTTACTTTCCATCCCTAGTATTGTAGGATGGGGTGATTTTGTTTATCTACCATGCTGTTATGTTGTAGACTGGTAAGCCAAGTAGTTCTGGAGGTTTACTTTGGCCGCTTTTCATTTCTATGCTTATTTGACGTACACATGGTTGTGAGAACCTGGTGTAGTGGACTATAGGGATAATAGATGCAAGGGATTCTCCAGAGTGTCCGCTATTATTGTTACGATGTGAGAACATAGGGGGAATTTACGTAAGTGATTTATTAGAGTGTCTGTAGTTCCTCAACAAAGGCCACATGGGGAATGTGACGTAAGTACTTCCCTATAGCGCCTTTTAGTAACTGAGATGATACTATAGGGGGAATTGACGGTGAGTGCATCCCCAAAGTTTCTATATTAAAGCTGAACCAGAGGGTTTAGACTGTGAGTACTTCCTAGAGGGTTGATTGTTTTTTCTAGGTAGGACTAGAGGGGACTAGGCTGTGAGAACATCTCAGAGGGTTTCTTGTTTTTGATTATCTGCTTACTTTCCTTGTGGTGTTTGAATTCTTTGAAACTGTTCGAATGTTTTTTGCTAAGTACTTCCTTGTTTATTGGTTCTTTTGCTTATTACCTGCTATATATACTCACTTACGGTTAGGAACAGATCTCTTGGTTGTTTCCTACTAGGATATAGTCTCACACCCTATTTGGGTCATGCTTTTGAGCCCAAAAAGATTATATTGTTGTGGGTATAGATAAGGACAAGCGCCCTTCTACTTCAGGTTCTTGACTGCTTTGGGAGCTGGGGAGCATGGGACCAAGCTGAGGCTTGCGATGCTGAGGAGTTGTTTTCTTGTTTTATTTTGTAATTTGGATTAGTACTGTATTCCACCATTGTGACGTGTTTGGATGCTTTCCTAGACATATGTATCATGCATCATTTATATATGTGTGCTCCAGTTGTTTCTTGACCAGTCTTCTGCTGTTTATTGTTGTTTGGCATTGTTTCTACTTCTGCTATTGTATATCTATTTTTCTTCCACTGTATTACTCTGAAAACGAGGGTATAATTTTCCCACTATCACACCCAAGGACCTCGCTGCAGGTCGTAAGCCTCTGGCATTAGGAGAAATGCACTTGAGGCCATGTGACCAACCGGGTACGGGGCACCTATGGACGGCTACCGGACTGGGACCTAACACCATCAATACAACCTTATGCCTCTATCCCATTTCTGATCAAGTATTCCAATAATACTAAGTTATCAATCAATTATATTAGGCTTCAAAACCATTGACCATACAAACATATCAAATTTATTTTTCCTCATATAATTTAAAAGACAACTAAGGTAATATCCTTGAGTCATTAAATCCTCACAAAATCAAATATGATCTCATTCAACCCCAGTCAATTTATCTATAAAAGATAACCATTTTAATTCCGTCTTCAATTAACCAGCTTATTATTCCTTGTTTTTTAACATTAATAAACCTATAACAGTATCTAGAAGTAGCTACAATCAACATAACATACTTAAAGAATTAATTATGTGTTTTGACAACTCCAAGCTGATGAGTAATTATTATACATGTGCATATTTAATTCAATTAATATTGTTATATAAGTTTATATTTTACCAATTTAAAGAATTTAACCATGTTAAAAAACAATAATAAAATAAAACCAAGTTGATATCAAATTATTTAGTAAATATAAAGAGGAAACATAAAATACATTGGACCATAATTCCCAACCAAAAAATTAATTATCAAAAAGAAATATTAATCATCATTAACATGCAATAAACCTTATTTCAATTATATAATATCTAGAATTATAAAATAATTCTCATAAAAATTATTTAAGAAGTTTAACAACACAAAATTATATCATTAATATTTTATCAGATAATAATTAGACAAAGACATGTGATTGTATCTTTCTCTCTCTTGGATAATTTCTAGAATAGTCATAATTATTCTACAACATGAAATTATTTATTTTCTATTTATTATGATAATATTACATATCATAAAATATAATTCATTGGATTCATTAATTGATATATTTATATTTATATTGTCTCATACCAATACATGAAATTATAATAATAACAATACTAACAAATCTGTAAGCTATTATACTTCCTATAACCTTGATAATTTAGATACTATAAAATTATATCTATATGACTGTAGATTTTAGATTTTGGATAATCTTGTCAAGATAATACAAGCGATTTAAAAATTATGAAAGAATAATATTTAATTACTACATATAATAATCCCTCTATTTATTTAACAACAATTATTCATTATAAATCATGTGACATATTATTTTTTATCTTTCATGGATAATTTCCCAATAAGATAATAAATTATGATTCATCATCATGTAAAACAAAATAGTACTAATAGTTAGCAAAAAATAACACACTTTTATAATCTTTCTAGATAAATTCTAGTATATCATTATATTAAAAGGTTTCATTCAATCAATCTGTTCTTTTTTTTTCTAAATGATTTAAATGCTATTAGATATATTGTTTAATCATGTGATTCCCAGATTCAGGGTAAAAGTATTATACCACTACAAACTATTATATTCTATCCTTATTCAATGTTTTATTTATTTTAAATAATAAAATTAAATTAATACATTTTTTTTACAACTGGTCATTATTCTTATATAAATTTTCATATTATTAAATAATAATTCTTCAAGTGATGACCATGTTATTATCTTATTATGTTTAATCACGCCCATTTGAACAAAGAATCTAAATCATGAATGGTTTACACTTACATAAAAATCCCATATAAGTAATATATCCTTTAAAATGAATTTTCTATGTCTCACTACAAAAAATAGAGGGATAGATATATATTTCTTCACATTGGAAATCATAGGTCTAGCATATAAGGAAGAAACTTGGATCAAATGAAGACAGATTACCAAACTTGAATAACATAGTTTTTGTTCATCGGGACTCGAGATAAATGAATAAATACTTGAATGAGGAAAATATTTTATTTTAAAATATATAGATTCAAGTTTCATATAGACATTTAATTCACATTAAATAAATATTAGAAGTAATTCCATTTTAATTCATCCCATGAATCATTTAAAAATACTAAAATTAAGGAGGGTAAAAAAAAATATTTAAAACTCTTAATAGATTCAAATCCATTGATTTATACAATGATTTTCATTAATTTCCATTAAAAATCACTAAATAATACATGTGGAGGAAAATTTGGATTTTTATGAAAACCAAACTACCCCTATATGAGGCATATGTGAAGCATACAGGTAGTATAGTTTTACCTGTATGTAACTGGATAACCTTATGTAAAAGATAAAAACGTGGGATGACCTATACATAAGCCTTATAATATCCGATCAAACCTTACATGAGCTTTAGGATCCATGACTCACCTGCACATGAGAACCTTATATAATTTATACAAGGTTAATACAAACTAAACTACATTTATGTGAGATAGTAAAAACCCCTACATACCAGAGGGAAACACCCACTTACCCTTATGTGAATGAGGAATCAACATCGAAGACATTATGCATGGTTTAACTAAATAAGAAGACCATTAGTAATTTCATGATATAGGGACTTACTTATAAGTATCCCTAAGAAAAACACATCCACCTTTACATAGGCTAAGGATATACTATTATGAAAGATAGGATAATTTAGCTTACCTTTATGTCGGGTTTGAAAATTAAGGCTTTCCTTTACAAAGATTATAGAAAAACCATATTACTTTCACGCAATAAGGGGGTCTACATAAGGGTATTTTTTTAATGAAAAAAATAAATTACAAAAAAATAAACTCATAAATAATTAATAATAGAGTTTATTATGAATTTCAAAATTCCATGCTACTTTCAAAAATAATTAAATCACTTTTAAAACTCCAAAATTAATTTCCAAATAAAATTTTAAAACATTAGAAATTAATTTTATAATTTTAAAGACCATTTTAAATCACTTATTAAAATATGAAAGAATCTTCTTAACTACCAGAGATCCTAGAATATTAAATGGTGGCTCATGATTATTCTAGACCTTCACATTAGTTACCTTTGAAATAATTATCATCTTGAATAATTAAAAAACAAGAAGAATATTGAATGGAAGTGGAATAGTTTAACCACCCTTTGAGATACCTTTCAATGATATTTCTATAATTGGGACACAACCAACACAAGAGAGGAATAAGGAATATAACTACACAAAACTATTAAAACACTCGAAAAAACAATCTCCCACTAGAGGTACCTCTAAAATAGAAATAATTCATTTAAAAAACATTAAAAAATGATTAAAATCAATATAATATATAAAAATTATATTAGATAATTTATCCTAAAAAATTAAAGTAATAAATAACATAGGATATTGAGCATCCATCTGTGACTCTCATTCCCAATCAAAGTCACATCATCACAATAATGGTTAAACAAATAGAAATAAAAACATAAAATTTAATTATATCGATCAAAAAATCCTTACATTGACACAACATTACATAAGTAAACATCTTTAGAACCAATCACTTTACATTTATTTAAATAGAAAACATAGGACTTAAAATAGAAGAAAAAATAATTATATTCAAAGCTTCAAAAACTTTACTAAGGCGTGACATCAAATGAAAATCTATACATGATTTATCTTCATTTATCATAATTTTAATTTACCAATTAATTTTAACATTTCCCCTTTCTTGCTTTATACATAATTCAAACCTAGTATAATAAACAAGTGACATATTTAATTCATAACATTCAGAACATATCAATCTTAACATGTCATGAAAAAAATTAGATTATCTTTCTTAAAAAATAATTTTCTAAAAAAAATCGATTTTTTCCTCAAAAATATTCATTATGAATTTATAGTTAAAGTTATAAAAATTTAAACATTATTTTCAAACAATTCCTTAATTTCTAGAAATTTATCGAAAATTTCAAATTTAAAATTGTTAAATTTCAAAAATATATTTATTTTTTTACTATGTCTCTTACATTTAAAATTTAGAAGATTATAAATTATTTAAATGAAAAAAATTTAATTCTTATTCACAATAAGGTATTTATCAAAATCCTATTTTTGAATACACTTTCATTTCATGTTTCAAAACCACTTTTAAAATAAATGAAAGTTTCAAGGAAGAACTAAAATAGTTTATTTAAGAAGACATGTTACAACAAAATATTTTTTTTTTCTAAGTGGGTCTCACTAAACATTATTACACATATTATAACATGTCATGTAGAAAAAATATAATGAAAACACACTCAAAGTGATTTTTTTTCAAAAAGAAATTATAACTAGTCAAACAACTAAGTTGGCTAATAAAATAAATAATTTAATTCATCATTCATCATGGAATTCAATTTATAAATCCATTAATATATTTTAAAACATTAATTTTTTTCATATTAAACTATTTAATAATTTTGAGAAATTTAAAAACTTTTTAAGAATGGTGCCTAATATTCCATATTTAATAAGATTTTCAAAATAACTTATATATATATATATAAAATTTTCTTACTTTTATCAAATTATTTTTACTAAACTAAAATAGTTCTATCATGCTCTTTACCAAGTTAATATCAATATACATAACTTAAAAATTAGAGAATCCAATTTAACATATGGCATGAATTTTAAACAAAAAAATAGTTTGGAATAATCCACATTATCCATTTGTTAAAAAATTCCCAGGTTTATTAATAAAATGTTATTTACCCAGAGCACACTCATGTAAAAACTATATGGGACTTAATATTCCACTTTATATTTACTACATATGCATGTCATTAATTTAAGGAGTTTTAAATTAAAAAATATAATATTACATAACAAAAAATAACTTTTATCAATATAATTAGACCTATCGTAAGTTTACAAATCAATGGAACTCATCCACCACACTATGATATTTCCACTTTGGGTGGCACTGATTCTGCTGTATGGTTTTTAGAATGCATCATAAAAAATAATGTTTCATGATCAGGGAAGTTTACCCTATCTCCATACATTCAAGGTTATAAAATACATTACTAGTAAAACAAAAATACATTCTAGGTATATAAGCACAAAAGACCACAAAAAAAATATTAAACAATGTCACATGCCCAACCCAAAACATAAAAAATTCAAAAAACTAATCTAATACTATTTAGAAAATAAATTAAAGAAAACTCATGAAACATTATATTTCCATGAACCAAGGTCCATGTCATTTGGACCGAGTGATGTGTATATTGATTAAAAAAGGAATTCATACAATAACCTAGTCTTTTTGCCCAAATATCTACCACACAAGGCCTAAGAGATGAGTATAGGATGTATATGATGATAAAAATCCTTCCCCTAAACCATATATTCAAAACAGAGAGCCCAATGAGAGAGTTATATAATTATATAAGAATGGTCATAAAATCCTTTCCCCAAACCATATCTCCATCTCAACAACAAGCCTGGGGAATGAGTTATATTTATTATATTTGAAGGAAATTAAGTATTGGTTGGAAACTAAAGGTTTAAGTGGTATAAAAAATCATAGATCAATGATTTAATAGGTGTGTTTCAATCAAGTTAATGGGGAAGTTTTTGTGCATTCATTCTGAAGTTCTAGTAATCAAATAAAGATTGTAATCTTGGAAATTCACATCATGGGGCCCAAAATAAAAGGGTTTAGGAATAAATAAGAAAAAACAAATGTCTCTCAAAATATCCAACATAGATTTCATAAATTCCCATGTGGAGGGGAAACACCATTGGTAAAAAAATAATTTTTTTGTTCTATGAAATAAACTTAACCTAAAAACCATTCTCATAACTTCCTCCAAAAAATATACGACCCCTATAAATCCCTAAGGAACAAGAACTGCCACTACTGAGTTGGCCGACGTAGCATTATCACTATCCACAAAACTAAATTCTCTCTTTAATAATGATTAAAATTGAAGCTTATATCCACATCCTCAAACCATCCACCGTATCATGTTCTAAAATAGATCCCACATACTTCTATAGACTATATAATTAAAATCCTAAAAGTTTCCTCCTTTAAGAATATCCATCAACAACCTTCACTATGAATCGATTTGATGAAAAATCCTGCTAAATTTATTTAGTATGAACCTAATATGAGTGTTAACATGGAGCTATTCCTAAAAAAGAAAAAATGTTATGGAATCCCAACGCAGGACATAAATTATTTCTAAGGTTAATTAATTTAGTAATTAATTAATTTTTAAACCTATTTCCCATTCTCTTCCATGTTGAAACACAAGAACATACAAGAACAATTCATGATCCTTTCTTTGATCTCTATACAAAAAAACATTCCTTTGATTATATTTTCCATTAACTAGAAATTACTTGTCTTTTATCATAGGGGAACCTAAAATCTCATTTCCTAGTCAGTCTCCCTTATTTGAAACATGTACTAAGCCCAATTAACACTGTTTCCTGACCAACTAATTAATCCTCACTAGTTTCAAACTCCAAACTTCATCATATCTCTTAACCATCACCTTTGATACTACTCTATCATGACCCCTCCCTCCAAAGGTACCCCTCTTAGGCTGGTAATGATGTAAGAGAGATAGTGACCCCTAAATCCCACCTTCAATAGGCCATGTGTATTGAACCAGCCTGAGTAGACTAGCCAAGTCACCCAAGAAGGTTTACTACAGGTGAGGTATAACAAAACATCCAAAAAAGTATCATCTATATCTATAATTGGGAAAACCACTAGATTACATAGCAGAAGAAAGAGTATATATCCCTGAGACATGAACATTTAAGCCCAAAGGGCTAAACTTGAATGTAAAATATGACAAGCCAAAATTCAAAACACCATGTGACCATCTATTTCCAACAACCCACCTCACAAAGAAAGAGATAAAACTCAAGAGAATTCAGAGAACTAAATAACACACTTCCATTTTCCTGAGTTTTACAAAGACACATACACAAATAACCAAAGGAAAAAAAGTAGGGTGTGAGAACAAATCCTTGTAAGATTTCAGCAAAGAATCTATATAAAGTCTAATGCCATGAAAACATTTATCTTTCTTTAAAAAAACAGTTTATAAATAATTTCTCATAGATAACCATTTTTTCAAACACCCTTTGGTGTTCATAAAATCCTTTCATATTCACACAATAATGAATATGATAAGAACATGTAAAAAATCATGAGACAATAATCAAAACCATCCATGGATACGCTATAAGCATGTAGAAAACCAAGAATAAATAATAATTCACAATATTTTGGCTCTAAACTATGGGAATATATACTTGTAAAAGAAGTGAAACTAATAAGGTATAGATTATGTGAATTCAATTGATATCAACTCCTGTCACACAATCTATCGATATCAAACCTCTAGAGTTATTACACACACTATACTGAAAAGTTCATTTCTTGATGCACCGAAGGTTTCCAATGTGCTATGTTTTCCAAAAACCATGAGAAAATAATGATCTCTACTTAAAAAAAAATTGAAAATAACTACCACTTCTATGCATGAAAATATCATTTTTAAATCAAATCTTCCATTTAGGAATTTCAATGACACATCGTATGCACAAACCCTTTTTAAATAAAACCCCCATTTAAAAACATTGATATCTTTCAAAAAATGAACTTTGATACTAAATAAACAAATTTAATAAAACAAACCAAGGTAATTATATAATAACATCAAGTTATTCATGAATTAGTAGCCTTGCATAGAGACACCTACCTCAAAAATGGATAGAAACCACCAAGAAATGATCTCCCAAGGCCCAATGATGAATACCAATCAAAAGGGGCTAATAGAACTCTTTTTGAATCACTTGGGTCACCCAATAACTGAGATAAAATATGGAATAATTGTTGTATTTGAAAGGATTTACGTTTTATGCCTATTTTGGAAAATATATGACCATGAAATGCCCCTTACCACCACACCATAGAACCAGAATACCACAGAGTATAACCCCCATACATGCTGCAATCATTTGTTTTTTACCTAAGCATATCATGTAATCCATTGTGATAATTTGAAATAACCCTTCAATTGACTTGACTCTGAAAACCATAGAATATACCACACCTAGATCCTATTATCCTAGTGTAAAGCTACAACACAACCCACACACCATGCTGTAGCTACCCCATAAAAGGTAGAACCACCAAACTCGTCCTCGTAGGACTCCACACAATATCCTCTGCCTCTACCCCACAATGCTCTATTGGTCATAAGGACTATACCACATCCCCTTATCTATCTTACAAATATGACAAAAATGGTCATGGAACCAAAAATACCATCCCTAGGACTCTATACAACATCCAGATGACCATTTCATAGCCATGTCCAAAATGTAAGAACTAGCTTGAGGTTCCACACCACAGATGGCTAGTCCTCTCCACAGCCATCCACTCCATGTCGTAGAGACTCCCATACATGGTTTATTACCCTTTGATATTCCATCATTAATTTTAACTGGGAACCCATATCTACTTGAAAAACTTTCCAGAAAATAGATGTAAATAGTGGGTCCCTTTCAGAAAAAATTAAAAAGGGAACCCTATATAGTTTCACAAACTCTCATGCCTATAAGTACCTGAGATAATCCACCTTCATCTTCTCCTTGATAGGGAGTAAATGATCTGATAGAATAATTAAATCAATGATCACCCAAATTACATCATTCCCTCCATTATTCCATGTAAAACCAATTACATAGTATATAGAATTTTCATCCTAATTTCATATTAGGATGGGAAAAGGTTGTAATAAAAAAATATGTTGTTCATGTTTTGATTTAATTATCTAACAGGTAAGGCTCCATGAAGTGAAGTCTTCAATCGATCACCTCATCCTCGGCCACTAATATTAATGTCTTATATCGTGATACATCATGGTATCCCTAGGTTGCACATAACAATATGATAAATGTCCACTATCCATCAATTCCTTCCTCAAAGTTATAGGAACAAACAACCTTCTTCAAAACACAATGTGCCAATGGCTGACCAAGAACACTCACCCAAGGTCTCCCCACAATTTATGATTTAACTAAAATTATGGAAATCAATGTCTATTACTTGTTTATTCAAGAACTGCACATAAAATGATTAGTCAACCTTCAATGAGGCTAATAAAACCTTTAAAATATCTTCTTCCAATCCGAATTTCATCTCAATAAACAAACTCATTAGAGACTACTTCTTAATTTATTCCTTCAAGTATTGGGTCCTTAATTTCTTACTCAATGTTTCTTTGACCACATTTCTTTTCCCAAGAATATTTGAAATATACAAATCAAATGTTTGAAGGTACTCAACACAACATATCCTTCATAATTTCATATCCCTATGAGTAAAAATATACCTCAGGCTTGTATGATCAGAATATACTATGAATCACTCTCTAAAGAGATAGTGATTCTATGTTTTGGGTGCATGAATAATCACTGCCAAATCAAGATCTTGGGTAGGTTATTTATTCTCATGAGTTCATAATTGGAAAATCCATGGGCCACCACATGTTTTTCATGCATTAAGACACACCCAAAACCTGTACTATAAAAATCACAGAAAACATAATAACTTGAACCAAGTTATATATGGTTCAGAACTGGGATTGAATTTAACCACTTCTTCAGTTCCTCAAAAGATATTTTAATTTTTTCACTCCATTCAAACATGGCACCAGTATGAGTCAAAAATTTCATTAGAGAAGAAATTTGGGATAGGACTTGAAAAACCCACTTATAATAACCAGCTAAACACAAGAATCTCCAGATCTCATAAATATTTCTACTCTGATCCCATGACATTATCATCTATATCTTTTTAATATCTACTAAGATTCCCCTCTCAGATATAGAATGACCTAGAAACTTCACTTATTGGATCTAAAATTTAAATTTGGAAATATTACTATGCAAGTGATGTTCTCTCAATGTTTTAAGGATGGTAGAAACATTATCCATGTGTTTATCCACTAACTTGAAGTATACGGAAATATAAAAAAAAAACTTTTAAATAATCTAAGAACCGATGAATGATCTGGTTTATCAATGCCATAAAGAATTTAGGAGAATTAGTGAGACCAAATTGCATAACTAGGAACTCAGAATTCCCATACTAGATCCTAAATTCTATCTTAGGTATATCCTATTATTATACTCTCAGGTGATGGTACCTTAACTGAAGTTAAACATTTAAAAATCAACAAACCCATATGAGTTGATCAAATATATTTTCAATTCTTAGAAAAGGATACTTGTTCTTAAAAGTCACCAGAATTAGATTTTGAAAATAAAAAAAATTCTAAGGCTTCCATATAATTTATTATCGACAATAAAATCCAAATCCCAAGGATACACACAAGGATAAATAAGTCCATTTTCCTCAATTTCTGAAATCTAAACTTTAGTCGACATTAACTCATCTGGTTCTCTGTGATTAGGTGGCATAAAATGGGCATCATACCTGGAAGCATGTCAATAGTGTACTCAACCTCTCTTTTGGGTGGTAACCTAAAAACAATCCAGAAAGACATTGGGATACCCACTTACCACTACAATATGTGGAATACTAAATTGAATCCAAAAACATCAAGGAACATATTCAACAATTGGCATGATATTATTCAAACATAAGGAATAACAAGCCCCACCCTCCCAGATTTAGAATCCCACTCACCCTGAAAGACATTAGAGACCCCATCAGGAGATAAAAACTAAAATCATTTATGATAACATTCAATATGTTTTGTAACACTAATCCTCCAATCTATTCCAATAATTAGGTCCAAGATATCAAGATCAAGAACTAAAAAATATCACACCACTTCAAATTTGGCTATCATTACCTGACACATGGGACATTTTAAACCTTGTTTGGACCAATTTTCCTTAGTCTTGGAAAGATCCGACAATAATAACATAATATCCAAACATAATCCCAATATATCAATTAACTTTGGTGATATAAAATAATGAGTAGAACCTGTATAAAATAAATATTGCACTATATAGGTTCAAATAAACACCATACCTCTAATTATAATTGGCCTTGCCTCAAATAACTCTAATATATACTCTATTACATAAACTCATCCCTAAACATTCTTGGTCTTAGGGAGATACCCCTTGGTATGAGGATAAGATCCAATATCTATAGAAGCATCAGAATGAACCTGTGAACCCTTGGTGAGATTGGACCAATCCATACTACATTGGGACATCCTTCCAAAAAACTTATTGAGATGAATAGATTTTCCAAAATGGTGAAAATTTCAGGGAAGTTCTGTAAAATTAGGATTGGGAAGACTAGGCCTTCTATAATGGTTTAAAAAAACTCATGTTTTATTAATGTAGCCCTTGAAAATAGACCTAATGAAAACTTGACATATTTGGATTTACTTTTTTTTCTAAAAGAAATACGCTAGCTAACAACTATATCAACTGAAGATCCACATAGACCCATTTTTTCATATTTGTTAGCTTCAACCATAAATACCTTTCAGACCACCTTTATAAAGTTTAAAAGGAAAAATAGAATTATAATTTACTGAAATCATCCCTCAACCCCATCTAAACCCTCGGAGATTTGAGTTAGTTATTGGTAATAAGATCTGGTGATAGGTGTAAGAACTTATAAAAATGGATCGAATACTCCAAAAAATGTTCTCCCCTTTCTCAAAGGTTAAAAATTATTAGGTATTTTCCAAACACAATATTTATTTATAAAACTTTAGATTTAATATTTTATTGAAATAAGTCTTGGTAATATCTTCATGCAACTTAGATTTCATGATAGAGTCCCACCATCTTCTTCTTTTTTCCTTCAGTCATGTATATGAAAAAACACACATTATATTCCTTGTGAGTTTTTAAGAAATTTATGGTATTTTAAATCCTATCAATCCACTCTTCAAACTCCTACGGTCCTTTGTAACCTCAGAATATGGGTGGATTCTACTTATAATTTCCAATCCATGATCCACCATTCATCCCTGGTGTCCAATGCCTGCCTGACCCAGAGTGTAAATAGTTTGAATTACAGATTACACCAAATAATGGATCATTGAAGGATTTTACTATAAAACATGTCTCACTTCTTCCTCACTAAGATTCATAAGATCTCTTTTTTGGGGCATTGTCTAATGAACACAAGATAATAACCAATATTCTTAAGAGAAATTCCCAAATCATAAAAGAAACTTTATAAATCCATATCAATTCCATTAAATAATATAAATTTAAAGTAATCATGGATACTATGAATGAAATACGATTCTTAAAAAGGAATAGGTCCATTTAAATAAACCCCAAATCTATCTTATTCAAATAACCTCAAACACTAAGTCTCTCGCATTGAAAAAAATCCTGACCACCCATGGTAACTCGAGTCCATACATGGAAGTGAGTTGTCTGGGCACCCTCTTGCACTTACTACTTGAATTTTGATGTTACCATCTCTTATATACTACACACCATTATCAAAATCTAGGAAATTTCATAACACTTTAGTTTCGTTAATCCCTTTGATGTAATGAACTAGTTTGGGTCATCTAGGCAAGTCATCCAATAAGGTCTCCCACTTGGTGAGGTACAAAAAAACAACCAAAAAAGTACCATTTATAGACAAAATGTGGAAAATTAATAGAGTACACATAGGAAGAAATAGTATATATTCATGAGATATACAAATTCAATCCCAAAAGGTTAAACCTGAAAGTAATATGTGAAAATACCAAAGCCGAATAACCATGTGACCATCACTCACCACTAAACTATCTTGAAAATAATGTGATGACACTAAAGAGAATTTGGTGGAGTACATAAAGCTCTTATCTTGACATGTTTCCTAAAAAACCACATATATAAACACCCAAAGGAAAAATTATTGCGTGAGAAAAATCCCAGAAGGATTTCACCAAAGAATCTATACAAATTATAATACCATGAAAACATAGATGTAATATTAAAACAAAACTAGTTTATGAAGCATTTCTGAAAGATAACCATTTAAAAAAACTCTTTGGTTTTTATAAAAGCATTTTATATTCACACAAAAAGGAATATGAAAAGTACATGTAGGAAAACATGGGAGCATAAGAAAAACCACCCATAGATACACCATAAGATAAACATGTGAGAAACCAACCATAGAATATACCATCATGTATAAAACCAAGCATAAATGAAAAATAATAAGATTTTGGATCTTTCCTATGGGAATAAATCCGTAAACATAAATAGAAAATACTAAGATATTCATTATGCGAATTTAATTATCACATAGTTGAGTGATATCAAACCTCTAGTGGTATTACACATACTAAATTGAAAAGTCTATTTCATGATGCACCCAACATTCCCAATGTGCTATGTCAACCAAAAAAATTGAAAACCATGATCAATTTAAAAAATCATTTTCCCCAATGAATCATTACCAATTTTTTTCTTGATAAATAATTTTTAAAATCAAATCCACCATTGAGGGATTTCACCAAAACATAATGTACCCAAAACAATTTTTAAATAAAACCCCTTAAAAAATATAGATCTCTAAAAATAAACCCACTTTGATACTAAATCAATAAATTTCATAAAATATACTAAATGAATCGTACAATAGCATGAAGTTATTTACGACTTAGAACATTTTCAAGGAGTCACCTACCCCAATAACGGAGAGAAACCACCAAGAATTGATCTTCCAAGGCCCGAGGTTGAATGAAAATCCAAAGGGGATGAATGGATTCTTTGGAATTCAATTGGGGAACCCAATAACTGATATAAAATATAAAATAATCATTGGATTTGAAGGACCTTTACCTATTCTGGAAAATATAAGACCATAGAACATCCCTTACCACTATGTCGTAGAACTACTTGACCATGATGCAGAACCTCCATCCATACTGTGGTCATGAGATTTTTACCTAAGACTATAAAACAACCCATTATTCTATTTCGCTATTAACCCCACCTAATTGTCCTACAAAAACCATTATCAAGACCTCACCTAGATTCTATTAACCTAGTGCAAAGCTACAATGCATCCCACACACCCCATTGTAGTTACCCCCCCCAAAAATGAAGAAGCATAAATCTCACCCATGCAGAACTCCATGCCAAAACCTGTACCTATAAGACAAAGAGATCAACATGTAAGAAGGCCTACAATCTATACCATGATTCACATAATATATATTACAAAAAGTGAAGTGGCACCAAAAATACCACCTCCCAAACTCCATGCCACAGTCAGGTGACCACACTACAACCATACCAAAAATAGAAAAACTCGCTCGAGGCTCCATGCTGTAGCAGTCTAGTCCATGTTGTAGCCAGACACTCCATGTTTTATCCACTCCCATCCATGGAATAGTCCCCTATGACCTAGAGTATGTCACGCCACATTTTGGAAACTATAATTGAGGGTATATAAGCACACACATGGGAGGCATTACCCACATAAATATTTTAGAAGTAACATATAAGATGAGAACAACCACAAAACAACTATTACTCATAATAAATAAAAGAAACAGTCCCAATACATGACGTGATTTCATATGTAACTACATATGATTAAAATTAAAATAAAAAAGGTATAAATCCTTGGTAGTGACCATAAAACTCTAAAAACTCCTTGAAAAAATAATTTCCACCTTATTCTCTAACTGAATCCAACTGACATAAAAATATTTATATATACATGGGGTAAGTATAACCTTTATGCTCAATATGATCCTCCTTGAAACCTCCTTTTAAAAATATGAAAGAAACATACTAAATAAAAATGAATAAATAAATCAAAATAACCCATAATATAAGTGGGTGTATTATTCATTTCCCATCCTCACTATGGCTCACTCTCCAAATAATGTATATAAGTATAACCATAATTCTGAGAATATATAGAGAGGGAGAGGAATGGTTACCCCACAACCACTTCTCCACTAGTTCATCACTATCACACCCCAACTCCACACATCCTATGCATATCCCTTTTATAAGTCAAGGCATCCCTAATGTGAGTAGGGCCTTGGACATACCTACTTTAGACTTGTACAGATCCCAAAATCTCATGTTGGAAATCGTCCATATATAAATTTCATAATCCCATCTCACAACTCATGAAACCATAAAAATATTTACCAAGTAACAATCTAGAAGACACCATTTCCCTTTTAAATTCATTATTCCTCAAGGCATCATAGCCCATGAAAGCACACACATGAGAAGTTATAACCACTATTCCTGGATATAAGTATGTGTTATACCTAAATTCATTACAAATTTCAAAAAAAACGTATACTAAAACTGTGATCCATATAATCCTTCATAAGAACATGCCCTATACCTTAAGACATTATAGCTCGGGACACACCTACTTATACTATATTTTAAGGGAGAGTGGGGGAGAGGGATAAGTCATCCATTTATTCACCCACCATCCTGGATGTTGGAGACAACACCCCCAAAGAATTTGGGTGTTGGTTTCCCTATCCCATGGGTGGGGTAGTGTAAGAAACTAGAAAATATAGAATAATTTCATGCATAACCACACTTAGTGAAACTACCTTGCCTTACTCTCATCCGCTACTATCATCACACATGACACCCGACTTCCACCGCTAAGGTCTAGATTTCAAATAAAAATAAAAATATCAAATTAAATACTAATTAATTCATTAGATAAATTATTAATATTTTTCTATTTCGAAGAATAAAATTTTAATATTTTATGAAAAGTGTTGATGATACTATTAGTTATTTTACTGTATTATTGATTATGTCATAATCATAAGTAAGGTTCAAGAACCAACCACGTTATTTCATTAATTAATTATCATTTCACAAAAATATTGGTACTCTTGAACTTAACATAATCTACCACTTAAATGAGGCACATGTAGTGCATAGAATCAAACTACACCTTGTAGTAGGAAACTAATCATATAAATAATGAATGTCCATTAGGCCATCAAGAAAGAATTAAGTTAAAAGTAAGAATTGATAAGAAATACATTCTTTGAAATTATCCCGAACACCATAGTGTCCCACACCATTGCTCATAATATCAAATTAGTCCCACTATCATTGGAATTAACCATCACATCACCCTAGGCTCCATCCCATTTCACAACATATAACCAACCATCAATATAGCCTCATACCACCATCCCATTTACCATCAAGTATTTCAATCATATCAAGTTATAAATCAATTACATTAGGGATTTAAATCCATAGAGAACATATATATATATATATCAAATTTTTTATTCCACACATAATTTAAAAGTAAACTAAGGTCATATCCTTAAGGTATTGAAGCCTCAAAAAATCAAATATGGTATTATTCATTCTAAATAAATTTATATTTAACAAAAAACTATTTTAATTCCATCATGAATTAACCAGTTTATTATGTACAGGTTTTCACATTAATAGATTCTTCAAGCATTAATTCAACATTTGAACCATTGTAAGATGAGATATAATTATTCTACTTGTTCCTATTTAAATTAATTAATAGTGAAATTTTGCTTTTCATTGTTTCTCTATTTAAAAAAATTTAACCTTGCTAAATAACAAAAACAACAAAACAACTAAATAGATTACACACTATCTAGTAAATATAAATAATAAACATAAAACGCATTCTATCATAATTGCAAACCAAAAAATTAATTTCCACAAATAAATATCAATCATCATTAACATTAAATAATATCTATTTTGATTCCTTAATATCTATAATTATAAAATAATTCTCATCAACATTATTTAAATAGTTTAACACCATTAAATGATATCAATTTTATATTATCAAATAATAATTAAATAACTACTTGTGATTGTATATTTTTCTCTCTAAGATAATTTCTAGAATAGTCATAATTATTTTACAACATGAAATTATCTATTTTTTATTTCTTTTAATAATATTATAGATTATCAAATATAATTTATTGGATGATTGCATTGATGTTTTTTCTACATAAATTTACTCATGTAAATTCATGAAATAATTACAAAAATAATAATAATAATATACTTATGACTATACTCCATCAATCCTAAATAATTTATAGAATATCAAATAATATCTATCGGTATGTAAATTTTTGATTAAGGATACTTTTATCAAGATACTACATAAAATCTAAAAATTATTAAAGAAAAATATTTATATATTACTTATAATAATATTTCTATTTATTTAATAATAATTATTCATTATAAATCATTAAAAATATAATTTTTATCTTTCATAGAAACTTTTTCAGTATGTTAATGAATTATCATTCGTCATTGGGCAAAAATAAACAAGACTAATAGTCATTATATAATTGAACCCTTTTTTATTATTTAAAGATAAATTCAAGTTTATCAATTTATTAAAATGTTGTAAGAAATCAATCTTTTCCAGATTTTGATGATTTAGAGTTTATTAGACATATTTTTTAATCATGTGATTCCAAAATTATGTATACAAAATTAAACAACAACATGATATTATAATATATATCAATTCATAGTTTTCCTTATTTAAAATAATGTAATTAAATTACTGTATAAGGTTTGTAAGGAGTTATTCTTCCTATATGAATTTCTAGATTATCTAATTACCATTCATCATTCGATAACTAGATTATAATCCTTTTATGTTTAATTAAATCTTTTTAAACAAAGAATCTTAAGCATGATTGATTCCCATTTTCACACTAATAAAAGAGAGGACACATATCCCATGTCTATAATTTTTTATACTACACTTAAGAAAAATAGAGAAGAAATAGAGATATATTTATTCATATTATTAATAAAAGGTTGATCGTTTGAGGAAGAAAATAATATCAAATGAAGATGGATGGAAAGATTAAAATAATAAGGTTTTAGTTTACTAGGACTTGAGATAAATAAAGAAATAATCAAATAAGGAGAATATTAATTTTTAAAATACACAGATATATGTTCTAGATGAATATTTAAATCACATTAAATTCATATTAAATTTTTTTTCCATTTTAATTTTTCCCGCAAATCATTTTAAGACTCTTAAAATTAATTATGGTCAATGATTATATTTGAAACTAAAAACAGATTGAAAACCAATAATTTCTACATTTATTTTCATTAATTTATGTTCAAAATTAAATTCTAATCAAAATGGAATGACAGAATAGAATTTTTAAGAAATTATATCTACCCCTACATGATACATATTTGCTACGTAAGGGTAGTGTAGTTTTACCCTTTCACGGATGGCTACCCTTGCACCACAAATAAAATCATGAGATAACATATACACAGTCTTTATAATCTTTTTTGGAACCTTACGTGATCTTTAAGATATGTGACATACCGATAAAGGATAATTAGACTACCTTTAATCAAGGTTAAGAAAATATAAACTACCCTTACATGAGCTGGGAAATTCCCTAATGTAGCAAAGGGAAATAATTACTAACCCTTATGTGAAGGAGAAATAAGTTACCAAGATTTTATGCATGTTTTAACAAAATAAGAGCACCATTACATAGGTCAAGAAGAAGGGTATTACCTGTAAATATACCAATTAAAAAACATATCCCTTTACATAGGTTAAGTAGGGACCTTTATGCGGTGCAAGAGAATTTAGATTACCTTTATGTAAGGTGTGAAAAAAATGTCTTACCCTTACATAGCTTATAGAAAACCCATATTAACATTATAATAGAAGGGGTATATGTAAGGGTATGGTTTTAATTAATAGTAATTAAATTCCAATAAAATAAACTCCTAAATAATTAATAATATATTTTATTATTACATTCTAAATTCCCTGTCACTTTGAAAAATAATTAAATCACTTTCAAAAATCCAAAATTAATTTCCAAATAAAATTTTAAAACATTTGAAATTACTTTTATAACATGAAATATAATTTTAGAACCACTTATTAAAATATTAAAAACTATATAAACTTCCAAACACCGATTAATGAAAAATGAATTCTCAAGAATATTCTATACCTTTACATAACAAGTGTCACTAAGTATCTCTGGTGAATAACTAAAACCACTAATATCTCATTTCAGTTTCTTATTCCCAAGTCTCCTCTTAAACTAGACCATGATTCCATAACTTCCAAACCAAAGTCAGGATAATTCCCTAAAAATAATTATCACACTAATATATAAAACTTTTTTTATACATAGAAAATGATACATCCATCAATAATTCAACATGATCATAATTAATCCCATGATATGGGTATAGTTCATGAATCCTAAGTTATAAAACATGAGACACTTCATGAAATATAATGAATCATGGAGGTAGATCTAAATTATAATAAACCTTATGAATATTTTATATTAAATCAAAAGGTCCTAAAAATTGAGGTATTAAATTTCCTTCTATACAAACCTTCAAATTCTCAATCTATGTGAAACCTAAAGTAACATTAGACCACTCACACTAAATTCTAGAGGACAGTGTCTCTTATCTATATATATATATATCACCTACTCTAATATATATAAAAATGATTCACGATTAGTCAAATACAATAGATATCCCCCCTACACAATGATAAATCCAATTAGAGATGTCTCCAACCTCCATCCAGTATAATGGAAATCAACATGTTCTACCATACAAAGATTTGAATGGTGCCATCTATATTAACTTTTGGTAGGTTTTATTATAATAAAATTATACCAAAAATATATGACCTTCCCAAGAACATACAAATTCAATAATATAAATATTAAAAATATTTTTAATATCTAAACGGTGTACTTATTGTAACACCATAATAATTCATGATATATTTTTCTATAAATCAATACGGTGTTTGGTAGCCTTTTAGCATTAAAAACCAAAATAAAATGATCCATGGTATATTATATGAATATTATTAATAAAATTATAATAATAATAAAACCTATATTAAATAAAATAAATTGTAATCACCTAAAAATACTATATTTAAAAGAAAAATAATTAACATGATTTAATATTAAAAATGATTATTCTTTCTCAATTAATTTTTTTTTAAATATTGTATATATTATAGTAATAAATTATATTTAATAATTTTAAAATATTATTATAATATTTTAATTAATATATTAACATTAATTAAATTATAAATTTATATGAAAAAATATTAATAACACTTAATGTTTAAGAACACCATTTTTCTATAAAAGATGTTTTTCTTTATATTTTTTATTTTAATTTAAAATATAAATTTATAATTATGATAATTTTTTTTATAAAATGAACTTCATTTTTTGATTTATAATTTCCAATTTATATTAGTTTTGATTTTTAGAATTTTTTTGAAAGGGTTGATTTTTATGTGAATTGTAAAAAATATCGATTTTAAAAATACCTGGAATTTTATGGTATCATTAGGATATAAAAATGATGTAAAAATTTATGAAACAATTTTAATAATAAAATATGTATTCAATAAAAATGGATTTACATTTAAAAATATTAATTTTAATTTATAAAACCTATGTTTAATATTTTGAGAATCAAGTAATATTTTATTCCAATAAAAAATATTTTTGGTCTTTATTTTAATTAAATATTCCCTTGGTGGATTTAGGTTTTGGATTTATTTTAAAGAAAAATAAATATTATTTTATTAATAATAAAACCATTAGGTTTATTAAAATAAAAAATATTGAAATTTTTTTTCAAAACATTTAATAATAAAAAATATATTTTTTTCAAAAAATGTTTTTATGCGTCATGTTTAAAAATTTAAAAATTAACATTTTTAAGCATTATAATTGTATTTAAAAATAATTTTAAAACTTTAAATCATATTTTTCAAATTAGTTTGTATTTAAAATATTAATTTTGGGCATTAAAACTAATTATTGAGGTTGAGAATGAGTTACCATGGTAAAAGTTATTATGGGTAAAAGTTAATAGTAAAGATAAAATCCTAAAAAACTAAAAGGTTGTGTAAAAATTGCTTGGTTGAGAGTGAAATATACCTTAAATTGTCCCCAAATCCATTATTTTCCATTATTTTATCAACTTGTCCTTTTATAATTATAAAAATTCCACTCCTCTCCCATATAAAAGTATCCATCACCACCTCACTTATCG
Source organism: Viscum album (assembly GCA_963277665.1). Lineage (NCBI taxonomy): Eukaryota > Viridiplantae > Streptophyta > Magnoliopsida > Santalales > Viscaceae > Viscum > Viscum album. The sequence continues at coordinate 1,252,536,766 of OY728120.1, read as the reverse complement.
TCACACACCAAGCCTCTTGGATTCATCTAATATCCACCCATATAACTCCCCAAAACTCATATAAACTTCATAGAGGTTATAGTATTCACAAAATACAACCTCTCAAATCCATAATATAATTTTCAATGGATATTTTCTTAGGAGTAAGGTAAAATTCTCAATTACCCCTTTTCTATTTCTTTTCATTTCTTTATTCTTATACCACATTTAAATTTATTATAAACATGTTGAAATAATTATATAAATATAATAAGTATATTTAAATGTTCTTATATTTATATGATAATAATTTTCTATATTCCTCCTAACCATTCGAAAAATGAAAATGTCGATTGTGTTACGTGCAGACTACCACCTCCATAAGCGACGTAACTATTTTTTTATAACACATGGATGGTTGAAAGAGGTTATTTAATGAATAAATATTATATTTAAAACATTATTAATATTATTATAATATAAACCAACTCATACCTCCCTTACTTTCTATGTAAACAAAAACATCACCCATGTGTGCATGCGCACTACTGCCTCCAAGAAAGTGATGTATTTTATTTTTCATCTAGTCTTTTATTATTTATAAAAGTCTATAAAAATATAATTAAATGAATTAAAAATATAAATATTGTCATTAATTTTATTTAATAATGATATTATTCTAAAAGAATCACTTTCTTAACCATACCCACTGATAGATTATTGTTTTTTCTTGTTTGACTCATTTTGACCACCAACTTGAACAATGCTATAAGTTTTAATCATAGATGAATATGGAAAAATAATTATTGTTTTTGATATAAATTAATTAGAAACTAACGTCTTTTAAAAATTCTTGATATTCTATAGTAATATTTATCTTATTATTTATGTACTGCCCTTTTTTTGTTAACAATTACTGAAACAACCTCTTTCACCGACTTTGTCATCACAAATCATAATTAAATTACGTATGAAATAAAATTAGAACATTATGTATAATTATAAAAAATATATTTTAACACTTATAATTATCTCCAAATAATGAACTCTAAACCTATAAATGATAATCAATCCTTCTTTTACTAAACCAGTACTAAAAAAATTGAAACTAAAAACATTAGATTACGAAAATAAAATATAACAAACTAATATATTTTTAATAAATAAATTTAAATGAAGTTTATAAAGGGTTATAGGTTTGGATAAAGTATTTAAATATGTTATTAAGATATTTATTTTTTTCTATACAAGAGGTTAAACTACTTTCATTGATTTTAAGAATTAAGGTAAGGGTGTTCTATATAAATTTCATTTCTTTGAGACATTTTTTATACACTAAATTTCATCTAAATAGTGTGTATAATTAATATTAGATATATAATGTCATGAAATATATTCTATTAATTTTATTTTAATTTCAATTTCATTCTCTCTCTTTCTCGAGGTATCTATTAAAACATGTATTCGGCTATAAGGGTTTCCCACAACAATTTCCTTTTTTTGAGTTATAATGATTATTTCTCGCACTCATACTTCTAAGTTGAGTAATTTTATCCTATTATTATATAAAATTATATTTTAAATTTCTATTTTTGGTATCTAAAATTGATTCTCTTGAACTCTTTTCCAAATTATTGTTACTCAAAATTTTATGATATTCATAATGGGTTTTTTCCCAACTCAAATTAATTTATTGAGTCATAATGATTTGTTTTTTACAATCGTTTTATAAGATAGTTTAATTATATTATATGATGATATTATTAATACTTACCTTATTATTTTCAAGGTAATTAAATTGATTAACTTCTTTATTCATAAAATTTTATGATGTTAAGTATAATTCCAATTCTTTCAAAATGAGCTCTTTATCTTCCATATCCATGTTTTATATTCCGATTTTTTTTTTCTCATTTGTATTTGAAAAACCAATCGTTTATTATATTTTTTTATCTTCACATTTAAATTTTTCTCATTTAAAAAGTATTTTTTACTATCTTATTTTATATTGTGGGTTTCAATATATTTATTTCTAAAAATATATATAAAAAATACTTTCATGATAGTATCTTTTATCTTCACTCCAAATTTTCTTTATATAAACCTAATTTATACTTTATAAATAAATTAGTAATAGTTAATTTTAATATTTAAAATTTTCAAATGTTTTAAATTCACCTTTTTGAAAATAAAAACTGAATATAACATGTAACGTTTTATATTACAACTATGGTAAAAACATTTTCTAAAAATTATTTTATGGTATGTTTTACCAATAATTACATTCTACTTTATGAAGTTTTTATCACATGTTTTAAAATGGTTTTAAAAATTATTTTATACCTTAATTTTTTAAAAAGAAATTTTTTTTTTATGACTTTCAAAAGGAAAAGTTTTATTTTAAAAAATAAATTCTTGATTTCAAAAAGGATTTTAAAGGCATGTGTTTTTAAACAGGTATTTAGAGTTTTTATGACTTCTCGAAGAATGTTTTTGGAAACATATTTCTTTTATAATTTTTTTATAAAAAAATTTTATAGTGTTAAAGGGTATTTCTAAAAAAAATTATCAACCTCAATTTATTTTTTTTAACAGAACATTTTTAAGAATTTTTCTTGTATTTTCAAAAATGATATTTCTTATTTTTTTTAAATGTGATTTATCCATTACTTTTAAAATGGTGTTTTAAATCTATGTAAAAATACTTTAATTTTCGTTTTGTTACACTTTTTATATGTTCTTATGATATCATCCACCTTCTTTCTCTGGATGGATTATTAAATTTTCTATGAATTTCTTCATGAAACCTGTCTATTTTCCATGGATTAATTAAGTGATGTATGATATATGAATGATTGATTTCATGTTGAATATATATGTATGGATGATTGAAGGGTTGGTTCTAGTAAATCAAAGATATATTTTAGGTTCAATAAATCCTTGAGATGGTTTGGTTTAGATAATTCCTTGAGACAATTTGGGAATAATAAATCCATGAGATGGTTTATATCTATTAAATCCCTTCAATAGATTAGTTAAAAGTTTATATATCATGAGACATATATACACAGGTGAAATTAAATTTTATATCCAAGTATGAGTGTGATTAATGACACATGATGGTATGGGTGCATGTAGTGACTCATAAAGATGATGATATTGTGTTCTTATGTTTGTTATAAAGTTATTTGTTATTATATATTTCAAGGGAATATTAAATTTCCATTCCATATGCCTATAATTATGGTTCAAAGATAATATTCATTATCTCATGATTCCACACTCTTTTTATAATATATATGTTTGTTCATTTGAGAATACATATACTTCTATCATGACTTATGGAGAACAATTATTATTAAATGTTCTTTTTAGTAATTTATTTCTTTTATTCTCATGTTTTATCATATTCTTATGATCTAAAATTTGATAAAATATTTATAAGCTTTCCTTTACTGAGTGTTTGAGTTCACCCCTTGATTATATTTACATTCCCCCAGTTATGAATATGATTATAACTTATGAGAAGTCTATAAGGGAATCTATTATAACTCAATTATGGAGAAATTTTCAAAAGTATCATAATTAAGATGCTTATGTATCTTATAATAAAATAAATTGAATCTTATGTTCAATGTAATTGATTTTTTTTTGAATTAAAATTTTTCTGATGCTTTATAAATTCTATTTTTCTTTAAAGTATGAATATATATGATATCTTTGTGGTTATTCGAAACTATTCCATTATGTTTTGAGCTTGGAATAAATGTTTTCTCCTTTAAATTCCATGTTTTCATGTTTTAAATTGATTTTTTTCATGAACAAATCTCATATACAGTTCCCAATGTTATTTTTTAAATTGTTTTGTGATGTACATTTTATTTTAATCATGTTTTAGTTTTCAAGAAGTGAAAAATATGTTTTAAAGAGTGTTTTTATTTAAGGTGATGTGTTGATATAAAAATTATTTATAATTTGGTTATTTATTGGAATTGAAATGGTGAATAGAAATGTCTGTGTGGTTCACCCCTTGTGAGAATTTCTTAATAGATCTTTTAAAAAAATTAATCAAAAAGAAGGTATTTGGCATTGTTTTGTATTTCAAAGAAGAAGACCCATGTTTTAAGGGTGGATTTTAAATTATTTTTTAATGCATGGGTGATTTACATAATCATATAAGAAATGAATAAAGTGGTGTTTTATGAAATAATAAAGGTATTGGCATCCCAAGCCTGGTTTTGATGATAAATTCCCAGTTGGGACTTCAATTTTTAAATGGTTGATGTGAAAGAAACACCCTGATTTCCCCTTTATTATTTATACCTTGTGAAGTTTTTTTATCACTATGAGATTTTTATTTATAACTTTTATAGGAATGTTCTTGTTTATAATGTGGTATCATGATATTTTTGGGGTTATTCATTGTTTTGTTGTTAGGGGATAGGATTGTCTATTTTTTATTCCTTTAATGTTAATAATGAATTTCATGTCCTTTCACCTAACTTCCCCATTCAGTCATGAGAACCTGGGTACTAAGAGTAAGATCAAATTATATTCTGTTAGTTGGTTCTCACACTAATATTGGACCTCTAGTAAAAATAGTCACAAGGGATATGAGTGGGTGTCATCATAATGAGGCTTGTGTGGGCTATTTGGATGACTTATGGTTTGGAATTTAATGTATGTTGGTAGTTGGTTCATGAGTTAGAATGCTCTTATATGTTTATATTCTTCACACATTATGTATCTAGGGTATATCCCATGACACATTTTATTTCTTTATTAGTTTTTTATATAGGGGTGTTTGATCTAGTTCTTGTTTGTATTATTTCCCCTAATTTAATTGTTGTCGCACCATTTATTTATTATATTGTTATATGAATTGTGATATATGGTGTCTACATTTATTTGCTTAACACATGGGTATTGGGTTGTTTAATTTGGAAAATGAGATTCCAAAGATGTTTGGGAAACCTATTTTGAAATTAAAGACTCTCGTGTGGGTTTTTGAAGTGGATTTAAAAATGGGTGTTTTTTAAAGATGTATTAAATTGGTGAAATGTTTTAAAGTGATCAAACTCATTTTAGATAAAACAAATGAGTTTTTTTGAGAGATGGTAATGGGTGTGTGGTTTTAAAATGGAATGGGCTGATGAAAAATGTATTCAAATAATTTTCTTTAATCTAGTAAAACAAGAGAAATGTTATGGAAGATTATTATGTAATTATTTTGGTTTTCTATAATTTATATTTGAAAATTATTACTTTCAAGTTTATTTTCAAACTTAAATTTATGTATTTCCTTGTGAAATAAATTGCATAGTTTTGATAGGTTATGATTACCTAATGGTATTTTTTGTTCACATCTATATAATTCATGTTTCTGGTTCCGAGTGGTATTCAGTTTTGATCATTGTGGATGATGTGGGGTGAGTAGGGTGGTGATTAGAAACTTGTGGTTTCATGGAGTTGGTTTTAGGGTTGGCTTGAGTTTGTTTTTGTGTGTTTCATTGAGTGTTATTTTTTATTATAACTTATTGTGTCCTTATGTTTATATATAGTGATGTTTATATTTATAAATATGGTTTGGATCTGTTTAGTTGGTTGTGACATATTGGAATGGTTGTTTATTTTGGTTTATTATAATAATTTTCCACTACTTTATATATCTGATTATGTAGAAATAATTACCAAAGGGAATCTTGTGATGCCCAAGAATAGGTTTCCAACCCTGGAGGATCAAGAATTCCCCTTAATCCATGTGTTGGGCCAATTAGAGTGTCAATTAAATGCAAGAAAATGTTGGTTTTTTACATAATTGATGTAAAATAAATATACATTTATCTTGGTTCCACTCACAGGATATCAAATTCAATTCTTAAAGAAAGTTTTTTTAGTAGTGAACACAAGAGTGTGGGTCTGATGTGACTCATTTAGTATAAGAGAAAATTTTAGTTCTTTTTTGGGATTAGTTTAGTTATTTTGGGGGATTAGGATGTGATAACATTATTGAAACCCCAAGGTATGAGTCTACGTATAGGATAATATCCCAATGTTTTGGTGAAGTATAGATTGTTTGGTTTCCTAGAAATTACATCCCTATCAGGATACTAGAAAGTGGATTCAATTTTGTCACTTATTTACTAAGGGGTAATCACCATAAAATGTTTGGTTGAGTATCAAATCGATCTTAACTAGGTTAATGATGAGTGAGATTAAGACTTTGCACCTTGGTAGACACTCCTAGATGATAGTATTTGGTTGATCATATGCTCTTTAAGAACCATTATAGAGGATTTGATCACATATTTATGGTATGGTTAGACTACTTAATAGAAATATAGTCATGGAAAACCGAGTTTAAACTAGATAAATTATAGGTTGGTCCAATAATATCATAGTTTAATAGAAACTATCATATTTAAAAATTAAGGTGTCATTAGAGAATACATCTTAAGATTGAGTTTTCATATTAATATAATCATTTAATTTTCTTTTTTATATCATCATAACCATTTTGGTTTTAGTATTTGGTTTCAAATAGGATCATGAAAACTAATTTGTGAAAGGTTTGTCCCTAGAAACTCCTATAACCAACTAAGGAAACATATTTCGTAAAATATTGTTGAGATAAAGGATAATATCAATACACACCTATTATACAGGAACTGATGAGTCCTATATTATCTATGATTTGATGGTTGATATCTTAATATAAAATATATCTAGAGTTTATTATGGATACCTTGACTTATTTCCTTATTAAATGATAGTTGAAATTGTAAGGACATAGTTTATTTAAAGGGGAGATTGTAACACCCTAATATTTTGGAATATATTTTTCTCTAAATTAATACTATGTTTGATAGAATACTCCATGAGTAAAACTAAATTAAATGATCCAAAAAATATTATATAAATATTATTATGAAAATTATAAAAATATTAAAACACCTATAAAATAAAAAAATATTAATAACATAGAATGATTAGATTTAGAAGATAAATAATTAATATGATTTAATATTAAAAAGCATTTTTCTTTATCAAATAATTTTTTTAAATTATGGTATATTTTTCACTAATAAATTATATTTTAAAGTTTTATAATATTATTATAATATATAAACTAATATATAAACATTAATTAAATTATAAATTGATATGAAATAATATTAAGAACACCTAATGTTTAAGAACACCAATTTTCTATAAAAGAAGTTTTTCTTTATATTTTGAATTTTCATTTAAAATATAAATTTATAAATTTTATATCTTTAATTTTATAAAATAAACTTAATTTTTAGATTCCTCATGTCAAAATTATTATAGTTTTAATTTTTTTGATTTTTCTGAAAATATTTTTAGGTGAATAATACAAAATACCAATTTTACAAATACAAAGAATTTTATGATATCATTAAGATATGACCATGAATTAAAAATTTATGAAAAAAAATTCCTTATAGAATAGTAATTTATTATGCAATTTTAAAGGTTTAAAAATACAAAGTTTAATTTATAAAAAAAATGTTTTACATTTTTGAAACTCAAGTAATATTTTATTCTGGTAAAAAATTATTTTTGGTCTTTTCTTTTAATTAAATATTAACATGGTTTATTTTGGTTTTTGAATGATTTTAAAGACACAAATATATTATTTTATTAATAATAAACCGATTTTAGTCATTTAATCCATCAACATTGGTAATTTTATCCAAAACATAATTATTTGCTTTAAAATATGCTATTTCTAAAAAAATGTTTTTACTTGTCATGTTTGATCATGTAAAAATTAAATTTTCAAAAATAGATAAATTTTAATTAATATAATTATATTAAAATTTTAAATCATAATTTTATATCATGTAGTAATTCTTACCTTAATATTGTTCATTGAAACTAATTATTAAGGTAAAGGATGAGTTACCATGGTAAAAGTTATTTTTGGTAAAAGTTAAAAGTAAAGAGAAAATCCAAAAAAAAAGTTTATATCAAAAATGATTGTTTTAGAGGATTATATACCTTAACATTCCCCACACTAAATTATTATTCATTATTTTATCAACTTGACCTTTTAAAAGTGACTTTACCTTTTATAATTATAAAAAATGTCACTCCACTCCCTTATAAAAGGTTACATCACCACCCCACTTATCTTCACACCCCAATAATATTTTATTTGTCCACAAATTTGACAAATAACTCCCTAGAACTCATATACACTTCCTAGGTATTATAGTATTCTCAAAATACAATATCTCAATACTTAATTTAATTTGAAAATGAGCTTTTTCGAGGTGTAATGTAAAATTATTAATTACTCATTTTCCATTTCTTTTCATTTTCTTATTCTTCAGACTCATAAGAATATAATATACCACTATGGACATAATTAAATTATTATAATAATTATACTAAAATTATATTTTGTTTATGGTATAAGTATTTTAATCCTTCCTCTCAATCATTCGGAAAATGAAAATGTCGCGTCTGTTACATCCAGACTACCATCTCCATAAGCGATGTGATCTTCTTTTCATAACCATATTATGTGGATATTTAAAAGGGGATATTTAATGAATAAATATTATATTTAAATAAAATTATTAGTATTATCAAAATATAAACCAACTCCTATCTCTATTATGTTCTATATAAATGAATATGACACATGTGTGTATGTGTGAAGTACCGCCTCTACGAAAGTGACACATTTCATTTTTCATCTAGTAATTTATTATTTTTAAAACATTATCTAAATTTGATTTTAAAACTAAAAAATATCTAAAAAATATCTTTAATATTCTATAACAGTGATGTTATTCTAAAAAAGTCCATTTTCTTAACCATACACACCTATAGATCACAACTTGTTCTTGTTTGATCGAGTTTAACAAACTACTTAAAAAATGTTATAAATGAATATCATGGATGACTATAGAATATTAACTAATGTTTTTATTATAAATTTAATATAAAATAATTTTTTAGGGTTCTTTAATTTTTATATTAAAAATTAAGTTATTATTAATGTACCTCCTTTTTTATTTTAAAATTTCTCAAACAAACTCATTCACTAACTTCTTCATCACAAATCATAATTAAAATACTTATAAAATGAAATTATAAAATTATATATCAATTTAAATTATTTATTCCAGTGCCTATAATGATCTTAAAATTATTAACCTTAAAATGATAAACATCAAACGACATCACCATTATAAAACTAGTACTAAACAAACAATCAAAACTAATAATATCTGATAATGGAAATAAAATATAAATAAATAATATGTTTTTAATAGATTAATATAAATTAATTTTCTAAATATAATTAATTATGAATATTTTTATGAAATAGGTGATTAAAATAGTTATTTTAGTTATACGGGTTGTTAAAGTCCATTCATGGGATTCAGGAATTAAGGTAAAAGCGTTCCCTCTCAATTTCCTTTCATTGAGGTTGTTTTGGTTTATGCACATAATTTAATTTAAATGGTGGTATACTACCTATTATATATAAAATTTCATGAAATATATTTCATTAATTTCTCAATTTTGGGATATCTCTTTCAAAGGGTTTCAATTAGAATGTTTTGTTAAGCTGCAAGGGGTTTTTATACTTGATTTACTTTTTGAGTAATAATGATTATTTCATGAACCCCATACTTATAAGATAAGTAATTATATACTATGATTTTATAAAATTGTAATTCTAAATTATATTCAATGTATTTTAAATTCCTTTTCATGATCACTTTTCCAAAGGATTGTTACTTCAAAGATTATGATATTAAAAAAGGTTTTTTATTAACTCAACTTATTTTCTTTAGTAATAATGATTCCTTTTTATAATCATATTAAAAAGTAATAATTATTTTATATAATTATTTTATAATGAATTTACTCCTTATTTAATTGGTAAATTCATTGAAGAACTTATTTCTTCATAAAATTTGATGATGTTAAGAATAATTCTCATTCTTTCCAAATGAGATCTTTGTCCTTCATATCTGTGTTCTCTAATCCAACCAATGTTATACTTTATATTTTGAAACCAAATTATGTGATATCTATTTTGATATTCATATCTCCCATTTTATATTTTAAAAAGTATGTTTTATTGTCCCATTTTATTTTACAGGTGTCAATAAATGTAATTATTAAAAATGGTTTTACTTTCGTGATTTTATGTTTCATATTCCACTCCAAATGTCCTTTATATAAACCGTATTAATTATTCTCAAATAAATTATTTAAGTTTATTTTAAAAAGATAATTGTTTTTAAAAAATCGCTATAGCTTTTCGGAAATAAATTTTGAATGTGGCCCATAGCTTCGTCTATTACAACTAGGGTAAAAACATTTTCTAAAAAAATATTTCACGGTTTCCTTCAACATTATTCACATTATTCTCTATTATGATTCATTAACATGATTTAAAATGATTTTTAGATTATTTTTACTCTTAATTATTTTGAAAAGAAAACGAAATATGGTTATTGTTTTAAAAAGATAAAGTTTTATTTTTGAAAAAATCTTAACTTCAAAAGATATTTTAAAGCCCTGTGTTTTTGAAGAATTTTTCCGTGTTTTTAGGTCTTCTAAATGATTTTTTCAAAAGAAATTCTTTTTTAAAAAATATTTTTTGGTTTTAAAGGGTGATTTTTAAAATATTTTATTGAGATCAAAGTTTTTTGTTCAAAATAAACATTTTTTGGAGTTTTCAATAATTTTAAAATAGGGTACTTCTTATTATTTTTGAAATCAATTTATCCAGTAATTTTGAAAGGATGTTTTACATCTATATAAACATCCTTGGGAATTACTTATGTTACACTTTGGATATATTCTTATGATACTAACCAACTTCTTTCTCTCGATGTCTTATGAGATGTTCTATAAAAGTATTCACCAAAATCGTATCTTTTACATGGGTTAATTAAGTGATGTTTTAAATATGAATGATTGATTTAATGTTTCACACATATATATGGATGATTTATAGGTTGGGTATAATAAATCTCTAAGATGGTATGGGTCCAATAAAACCCTTATATGTTTTGGTTCCGATAAATCCCTAAGATAGTTTGGGCTGGATGAATCCTTGAGATGGGTTTAATCCATTAAATCGATCTAAGGCCTTGGTTGAAATTTTATATATCATGATACATGTATACATGGGTGAAATTAAGTTTTCCTATCAAGTATTAGTTAGATTGGTAACTCACAAAGGGGTGGGTGTGAGTAGTGACTCATGAAGTTGATGACACTTTTCTCTTATGTTTGTGGAAAATTTATTTACTATACTATGTTTTAAGGGAATGTTACATTTCTATGACATATACCTATGATCATTATCAATGTTTCATGTTTATTATCTAATGATTTCCCCCACATTTTCCATGGTATAGTAAATTTTATATTACATTTATTTCTATTATGACTTGGGGAGAACACTTATTGTTCTATATTCTTCTTAATAAGATATTTATCTCCTTATCAGGTTTTCTCATATGCTTATGATATAACACTTGATTATGTGTTGATAATTTTTCCTCTACTAAGTGTTTTATCTCACCCATTTCTTATTTTTTTATTCCCTGGGTTATGAAGATGAGTATTACTTATGAGAATTCTAGAATTGATTCAAGTGTGGTTAAATTATAGATAAATGTTCATAAGTATTTTAAAATAAGTCACCTATATAGATTATCATCAAAGACTAAAAAATCATGGGATTATGTGTTTATTTTGAGATATAATGTTTAAATAATAAAATTAATGAAAAATAAATATATGTTTAGATTAGGTATTCTCACTATGTATCAAAACATGGGTTTAAAGAAATTATTTTTACCACCGAACCAGTGAGTGTGGGTCTGGGTGCCTCAATTTGTATCTGAGAATGTTCTATGTATTTTATAGGATTAGTTTAGATATTTTTGGGGATAATGATGAGAGAAATTTAGTGAAAACCTTAGGTATTATTATATTTATAGGATAACATCATAAAGTTTTGGCAAAGTAGAGACTGCATGGTTTCCTAGTAATTGCATCCCTATATGTATACTAGAAATTTGATGCTGTTATGGAAAATATTAACCTAGGGATAACAACCCTGAAAAAGGATGGTTTTTTATCAACATTATCATTAAATAATTCATGATGAGTGAGCCTAAGACAACAGACTTGACTAGACACTCTGAGGGGATATGCTTTGGTTGTTCATACACTCTTTGTGAACCGTTATAAAGAATTTGAGAACATATTTAGGGTTTTCTTAGATAAAATAATATGAATATAAACATGTAAAGCCTTTTTTAAACTAGAAGATTTGGAGTTTCATCCAATTGTATCATAGTTTAATAGAAATAATTATAGGTTGAAATAAAGGTGTCCTTAGAGAATACATCTTAGGATTGAGTTTTCAAATTCATGTGATCATTTAATATATTTTTTTGGATATTATCAAAACCATTTGTCTTTCTATTCATCTATAAATAGGATCAAAGAAATGAATTTTTAAAAGGTTTTTCCCTAGAAAATTCTATAACTAAGTAAGGAAGAATATTTGGTATAATTTTTTGAGATAAATTAAAACCTCAATACATGCTTATTATGTGGTAAATAATGAGTCTTATAGTATCTATGATTATGAGGTTAATATGACAATAATAAATAAAGCTATAGATTAATATTGATCCATCGATTTATTTAATTAGTTAATTATAATTAAAATTTCAAGGACATGATTTATTTAAGGGGGAATAAAGTAACACCAAAATATATTAGAATATACTTTTCTCTAAATTAATACTATGTTTAATAGATTTATACACTTGAAACATCGAGCTAAAACAAGATGTGAAATATTATATGAATATTATTAAGAATATAAAAATAATAATAACCCAAGTAAATAAAAAATATCAATCACTTAAAAATTCAAACATTTCAAAGATAAATAATTAATATGATTAAATATTAAAAAGGATTGTTCATTCTCATATAATTTTTTAATTTGGTATATATTCAATCATAATAAAATATATTTACCACTTTTATAATTTTATTACAATACAAGAACTAATATATTAACTTTATTAAATTATAAATTGATATAAAAAAATATTAACAAAACATAATGTTTAAGAACTAAATTTTTCTATAAAAACGTTTTCATTTATAATTCATATTTTCACTATAAATTTTAAAACAAAAATTTTATAAAATTAACTTTATTTTTTTATTCATCATGTAAAAATTATGTTAGGGTAAATTTTTTATTTTTTTTGAAAAGATTTATTTTTTTTGGTACATAGTACAAAATGTCGATTTTTTAAATACCAAGACTTTAATGATATCATTAGGATATAACCATGACTTATAAATTTATGAAAACATATTCCTAATAAAATTTATATTTAATAAGTAAAATTATACATTTAAAATATTTTTTTAATTTATAAAACCAATGTTTAACATCTTATACTAAATTAATATTTTATTCAAATAAAAAAACTATTTTTGGTCTATTATTTTAAATAAATTTTGACATAGTATATTTAAATTTTATCTTGATTTTAAAGCCACATACCTATTATTTTGTTAATAATAAACTAATTATTTTCATTGAAATCAAAAACATTGGTAATTTTATCCAAAACATAATTTCGTTCTTGAAAATACACTTTTTATAAAAAAATATTTTTACACCTCAAGTGTGTTAACATTAAAAATAAATTTTATCAACCTTAGAAATTTTATTTAATAATATTATATAAAAATTTTAAATAATTATTTTAAAATTATTTTGTAATTTAAATATTAATTTTTTTATTAAAAAAATTATTGAGGTTAAGGATGAGTTATTGTGGTAAAAGTTATTTTGGGTAAAATATTAAAATAAAGAGAAAATCCTAAAAACACTCAAAGGATGTATCAAAAATGAATGTTTGAGAGGATTATATACCTTAAATTTTCCCAAACTCCATTATTTTCCATTATTTGATCCACTCAACCTTTGAATAATGACTTTACCTTTTATAATTACAAAAAATGATACTCCTCACCCTTATAAAAAACCCACTTCTCTTAACACCCCAAGCCTATTTATTTTATCCATACATTACCCAAATAACTCCCTAAAACTCCTCTCCACTTCCTAGATATTCTAGTCTTTTTAAAGGACCTCCTATCAACACCTTAATCCAATATGAAAATGAGATTTTCCAAGGAGTAAGGTAAAATTTTCAATTACTCCTTTTATATTACTTTCCATTTCCATATTCTTTTGTATCCTTAGAATATAATATAAACATGTGTAAATAATTACATCACAATATAAATTATGCTAAAATTTTATCATGTTTATGGGATAATCATTTTCTACCTTTCACCCATTCAGAAAATGAAAATGTAGCTTGTGTTACGTGTGAACTACCACCTCCATAAGCGATGTGATCCATTTTTCCAAACCACCATACACAGATCGTTCAAATGGGGTATTTAATGAATATATTTTATATTTAAAAAATTATTATGATTATAAAAATATAAATCAATTCCTATTTTCTATTTATTCTACGTAAATGAATGTGTCTCTCATGAGTATGTGTGTACCACCTCCTCCATAAAAGTGATGTATTCCATTTTTTAACTAGAATTTTCTTAATTATATAAATATATAAAAATATAAATAAAAACATTAAAAACATCTAAATAATATAATTAATCTTATGTAATAATGATATTATGGAAAAAGTGTAACCCACTAAGATTTTGTGAAATATATATTTTTTTCAAATGAATTTAATCTTTTCAATATTTTCTGTAACACATAACTATAATTTTATCTTTCCTTTTATGTAACACTAATTTTATCTTGTGTTACACATAAATACTGATTTTAGCATGTGTTACATGCAACACTGAGTTTAAATGAAATGTGTCATACTATTAAAACATTATTATTTAATATGATAGTTTTTACAAGGTCATTGGAATGTCGGGTATGAATATTATTGACTAAATTATGCAGATATATGTTTATAAAATGTACATATAATGAATTATTTTGTACCAATTAATTAAAAATGAGAATAAAAAACTTTCTAAAATAAAGGAAAACATTTTTTTTTCTGAAAAATTGATTTTATACACATAGACGTGTTTACCTCAATAAATTACAAGAATCAATTTTGGTGAATTATTTTATTGAAATATATATATTATATAATCAATAAAATATTTTAAATTCATCTTATTAATTTTATAGACAATAAATAAGAATAAATCCAATTTTACGCTTAAAACTATATTTTTCTAAAAACGGTTTTATTGACTTCAGCGCACTTATTTTAAAATTACTTTTTAGAAATTTTAAATAATTTATTTTAAAAAATAAACTTAAAATTTGAAATATGAATATCAAAATTTTCTTATGGTGAATTTTTTATATTTTTCTGAAAGTATCTATTTTTTCATAAATAGTCAAAAATATTGAATTTTAATTGAAAAATTCATTTTCATTAAATTTATTTATAAAGTTACATTATATTTTAAATTGATTTTAAATATTAATTAGTTAAATTATACATACAATAATAGAATTTATTTCATTTTAATCGATTATATATTAAAATTTGAAATAAAACTTTGTAAACTTTAGAACATTTTCACTTTAAAAATGTGCTTTCTGGTCACGTGTGCGGGATTAATTTTAAATTAAAATTTTCAAATTATGTGATTTGTATTTCAAAGAATTGATTCCATATTGGGAATTATAACCATTTATATTATCTAACAATTTCAACTTAATTTTTTACCAAAATAAATATTTAATATATTAAAAAATAATTACCGTAGGTACAATAAAAATGGGTTTACCAGGGGTTAAACTAAAAAGATAAGTGCTAACATTGCCTATATACTTTTATAAAATATATTTTGTGGAAATATTTACACCTTATCATGAATTAAGTTCTAATTTTAGTCATTTTTAACCTTGTGACATAAAAATTGTGGGAGCACTAAAAATCTTTTTAATGATACCAAATATGTTCTCTTCCCCACTAATAAAAGGTTACCACTCTCCTCTATCCTTCACACCTTAAAAAAATTTTGATTCAGAAAATAACTACCAAAATAAATTCAAAACACCCCACCTCTCAACCTATAATCCTTATTGTGTACATTAATACAACCTAGAATAATTTTTGAGAAAACCAAAAGAGGATACCCAAAGAAGAGGTGACGTTCATCAACAGTCTTTTTTGATTTATTTCTTCCTCCATATCATTAAATTTTTATTACATAAAGATGATATAATAACCTAAGTATCTTAAATATATTTATATGTTTTTATATTAATTTAAATACCCACAACCATCTCAACTTCCATAAAATTAGTTACGAAATCATCATTCTTTTGTACTACAGACTACTATCTCGCGAACCGATGTCATTTGTTTCTCTATTACCACTTCTCGAGGATGGATATAATGATGGATATATTGATTATATATTATATTGATTATTTTATTATGATTTTTAATTATTATATCACACATACCTTCATATTTTCCATTTTTTGGAATATGATAACATCGTTCATGTGTACGGCGGACTACCACCTCTCGAAGGGATGTGATTCATTCACACTTTAAATAGAATAAATTAAGGATGTATTTAATGAAAATATGTGATATATATGAAATAAAAATTATTTTGGAATTATAATTTATATCACTTACTTTTCTTTCTTTCAATATTACAATAAAATGGAAATAGAATTAATGCTTACGTATGACATGTCGTCTCCATGAATGGTGTATTTCATTTCCTGTCCCTAAATTTTATGGATTACTCTGACTACATATATAATTAATATATATTATATTTATATAATTTTTTACATTTTTTAGGTGGTGAAACCATGATCTAAGTATGAAGACCAAAAAATAATAAGTTAAAACATATGAGAAAAACAAATTAGTTATTTTCCAAAACGTGACTTTAACATGGAATTGTTAATAAACGGGTAATAAAAGGTCAAAATAAAATCATAAATGATATTATATATATTAATATGGTTCTATAATAAATTTATAATGAACATTTATTTATTATACATAATTTTCAAACATATTTGAAGGGTGTTATGACTTAAGGTAAGGTATTTCTGTCTCGCTTTTTTACTTCCACGAGACACATGCCATAATCACCACATATTTCTATTATGTGGTTTGTATACCTACCATGAAGGTATTTTATGATTATTATAATGATAATTATTAGTATTTAAGTAACTATTTTAGTATAAATCTTTTATGGGGTTTATGATTAAAATGTTACCAAAACTGTAAGGGATTTTTCTCTCAATTTACCTTTTTTGAGACATATGACATGTTATGCACCTATCTACTTTTATGAGGTGTATATACAACCCATTTGACTTGAAATATTATAAATATATTTATACTCATGATATTTTAAGTTCTATTTTATCTTATACCTTCATGGGGATTATGATTCAAAGTTACCATAGTGGTAATGATATTATGTTACAATATTATCTTTTATTAGGATTATTCATGATTACATTTCTATTGATAAATTATTTTGATATAACTCTCAATAAACTCATTAATTTTATTATCATCTAGTCATTTCATGAGAATATATTTTTTTCCTTTCATTTTCCTCTCTTTATATACTCAAGAGTTCAAAAAATAATGTTTTTAAGAAAAATCATCTTTTGGGTCAAAAAATATTTTCTTCTAAAACCATGTTTTCAAAAAAAATTAAACAAGTTTTAATATTATCCAATGGATATTAAAAGAAATATTTACCCATGTTTAATTTTTTTTAAATCAATTATGGAAATATTCAAGTCATTTTAAAAAACAATGCCCATTTGTCTTTTAAAAATAATATGAAAGGAATTTTTGTTTTAAACATGTATGTCATTAATAATATTTCCTAATGTCTTGACCACTCATTGATTTCAACCTTACCTTATAATTTTTAAATTTTATATTTAAATAAAATTTTCTTCTTAATATTTAGGAATGTTTTATATTTTAAATAAATGATTTCAAAGTGAAAAGGATTTTGAAACGTTTTTATGTTTTAAAAATAATTTTTTTTAAAAAGGAAAGTATATTTTCTTCAAGAGAGGTTTTAAATATTTTTTAAAGATTCCTTTATAAATTTTCAAGGATATTTTCAAATAAATGGATTTTAAAAATGTTTTATGTTTTAATTTTTTTTTAATGGAAAGTATATTTTCCATGAGAAATTCATTAAATGAGCATTTAAAATTACTTTCCATCCAAGATGACATCTGTTGATGTTACGTATGCCTTACCTAGGATATTATCCAAGGACACCATTCTTATTATTTTTCAAAATGGTTTTTTATGGAATTATATTTATGAGATTTCATTGTTCTAGGAGTTATACCATGATACCATTCTTATGAAACCCGCTTCTTTTTCCATGGGTTATGTGATAATTATATGATTAAATAATTAGAAAACCAGTCTCTTTTCTATAGGTAATGAGATTATGGTATGTTTATGAAACCCATTTAATATCATGGGTCATTATATGATGAATGTTTTATGATCTCATGGCACACATACATATTATTTTCATTATGTGGTGGGTGGGACCTGTATCTACCTCCAATGAATTGATTAAAGATTTATATCTCATGATATTAAGAATAATATAATGGGGATTGAACCCAGTTCAGTAAGACAAGATTAGAATGGGGAGTGAACCTAGTTTAATAAGACAAACCTAGAATAGGGGTAAACCTGGTTCAGTAAGGGAATTTGTCTGCTATGATGGTTTGGGAATGAATTCATTTCAATATGACATGTCATGAACCATCCCAGTGGGGCCCGTGCCATGACTCCCCAAGCGTGCCTCTAATAGGCCAGGGGCTGGTGACTAGCACTGAGTAGGCATATTACTAACATGGGAGGCATTTCCTAAGTACCTATACACATGAACACATATCCAAGCCCATAATATTGAAATGTAAAAACCACTGGGGAACAAAATTCATGCATACAACTAAACCTAACCAATAGAGTATCATGGAAAGTAAAGTGCTGAGAGTAAACTGGTCCAGAATACAAGCCCGCTGAAAACAAGAGTCTAGAAACTACAAAGTCCAACCTATAAACAAAAAGTGGTACTGGGACTACTGCTCATAGTCGTAGGATCACCTCGGCCTTTAGGGTACTCAGAAAGCTCAGTCCTGCCCTGGTCCACCCCGGACTCTGTCAAAAGGCTTCTCTTCTGCACAAGACATGACACATGTGGGAAAAGCCTGTGTAGGGGTGAGTATAACAATACTCAGCAGAGGACCCTGAAAACCACAAAGAAATACACAAAGGCATAGTCATCTATGAAAAATATGTATACTGAACATATAGCAAGAGAAATATAAAATATCCAGATATACTCAAATCCCAACCCATAGTCTAGGGACAAGTCACGCAACAGCATACCCCATCTAGGGATTCTGTTCAAAGATTCCATGAAGCACTCGCTTGGGAGAACTCACTCCATGAGTCTGATAGCTCTGATGACGTCTATCCAAGAAGTATTGTCTATCGAGAAAAGTCACGAGAGATAGATACACTCATTCCAGGAGAACACACTCCCAAGTGGGAAAGATCAATATACAAAGATGAGGATCACTGCCAGGGCCTTGGAAGATACTGTGACTCATCCAGAATTCACCTTCTAGGTAGATGATCAGTGTCCTGTAGAAGTGGTCACGTCGATACCCGATTCCACCTAGGGTCAAGAATGGAAAATGGATCTTGCTCTGGGCCTCTTGGAGGGATAACTAACTCTATCTCAGAAAGTCATGTTGAAGGTATCATACTCCTCTAGTAGGAAACGATAACTGACCTTCAGGGGAATGATAAAAAAGGCACTAAACCAAACAAAACATGTCCAAGGTATGGTGGACAAGAAGATCAATCCATGTACTGAAAATTACATTGCATGTAGAAGTGTTACACACTGTGTATTCTGACCCCGGGTACTACGCGTGTACTAAGACCTATGTCGCAAGGATAGTTGTGTAGGAAATTCAATACATGGCATGTAGTACAGATCACAATTCTTGCCCAAGTAACTGGGGTCAGCTCTGTGTATATGGTCTTGTGCCCGTACATAGCTTTATCTCGTGTGCACCACCCCGTGTAACCGGTATTCAGGGTAACCCGTGTAGCTGGCCTAGTCTTGTCGTGTGGTACATGGTTGTGTACTCCATCCCGTGTCTATATATCGCCCAAGATACACATCGAGTATCACATAGTTGCCTTTTCCATGTCGTGTAGGGTCTACATGCCATGTTCCAAAGTTGTGTAGTGCATCCCATGTCCGTGTACTTACCAGAATACACACTGAGATTTGGGGAAGGTCTAACATGTTGTGTTACTGGGGTCACATGCTGTGTGATACCTTTCTGACACACGAAACCCTAGTCACCACCACCGATACCACATGGTGTATTCATTGGGATACATGTCGTGTTTTGTGGAAATTTCTAGAAACAACCCTTCTCATAGGCACACCTCCTGTGATGCTCTGATCTTCATTCTGATGATCCGATCATTATGATACTCTAGGTTTTTGGTCTCCCTGACCTTTTGGATCCAATTTTGTCAGTTAAGGGACTCTGATCGGCCTCGAAGATGCGTTTTTATCATCCAAACGAAGAACGGTCGAAGAACAATCATTCCTAAACTGTGTCGATTCGTCTACCGCCATCACCGTCACATCGTCGCTAGGTCGCCATGAGGCCAGATCTCCAAATTTGGGATTTTTGCATTGCAAAATTAATGTGCAATGATCCATTTTTCATCTCCCCATGAAGAACGCAAAGAACATGAGAGAAGAGAAAAAGGAAAAGAAATCCAAAAGAAAAACTAGGAATGAACCTCCACTATCATTTGTTACGGTGTTGATCATCTCCCTTTAGTAGGACCAAAAAGAGCAGAATAAAACAATAAACTATCATGGATTAATTCCCCGAGATCAACCTAATACAACCCTCCCGCAAGAACATATGAATCCATGGATCAACCTATTCGTGGGTTGGTCCGTGTTCGACGTTTAATCCAAGAACAGGAAAGAATAATTGAAATAACAACCCCTACCTCAAGAAGGGATCGATCACTGACGAAGGGTTCACACCACCGTCATCGCTGAGATCCTTCAACTTCATTGGCACAATGATTCACATCTTTGATTCGTCATCGTTCGTCACTAAGAGTTCTCTCTAAAGCTCGATGTATTCTCCTGAGTTTCTCTTCACATTCTGCCAATGAGAAACATTCAAATAACCCATTAAAATAAGGGAACGCGTTTCAGCACTCTGTTACACTGATTCACTGTCATTACATTGCAACATTAATGAGTCAGCGTTGCTATTTCAGAGTGATTCTGGCATGACATTAATTATCAAAATAGTTGCCCCGTTTTTTCACTATAGTGAATGTTTCCAAATAAAATAAAATAAAATAAACATTACGAATTTTATTTTATTTTTCTAAAAACGTCCAAAAATTAACTTTTTCCCTTGACCTGCACCGGTCGAGGTTAGACACATTCTTAGGTAAAGTCATCATCCCAGACACAATGGTGCACTCATATTTTTAATCTAGGAATCTGTTCAGAAACTACCACAACTGCACACATAAGACAACTCAATTAACTTAAAAAAAGTTCAAACCACCATTTTGGGATCACTAGGCCTCATAATGATGTGTCGTTTCCGTGCCTGGTCTGATAAAAATTCCATATAATATTTAAAAATAATACATAGAAAAAACTGAGATACTACATTCTCCCCACCTTTGAGCTTTGAATCCCTGAAAATTCAAAACAAAGGCTATTAAAAAAGATGTGGGTACTGGGCACGGATCTGATCCTCCCACTCCCATGTGCTCTGCGGAAGATTCCTATGCTTCCACTGAACGTACACCAAGGTAATTGATCACCCACGGAGGATCATCTCCTATCGATCCTCAATCTCCACCGAGTACCCAGCAAAGGTCACTCCATCCTCGATGTCTAACTCGCCCCAGTTGATGATGTGCAATGGGTCATGCACGTACCTCCTTAGCTGCGACACGTGGAAGACATTATTTACCCGATGCAACTATGGTATTAGAGCTAAGAGGTACACCACCTTGCCAAATCTACGCAGTATCTGGAAAGGTCTGATGAACCTTGGAGAAAGCTTGCCACCCCAGCCAAATATCCACAACCCTCACCAAGGTGAGACCCGTAGAAAGACGTAGTCTCCCTCCTCAAACTCTAGAGGTCTCCGTCATCTGTCAGCATAAGACTTCTACCAGCTCTGTGCAGTCTTCATCTGCTCCTGTATGATCTGCACCTTCTCGATGGTAGCTCGCACCAACTCTGGACCCAAGAGTACTGAATCTACGAAGTCGGTCCAGCAAAGCGGTGACCGGAAGGGTCTCTAATATAAATCCTCAAAAGGTTCCATACCAGTGGTGGAGTGGTAGATGCTGTTGTACGAAAACTCCTCTAGTGGAAGGTGGTCCTCCCAACTACGACCAAAGTCCAAGATACATGCCCGCAACATATCCTCCAGAACATGGATGGTCCTCTCTGTTTGACCATCGGTCTAGGGATGAAATGTTGTGCTCAAGCATAGCTGAGTCCTAAAATCCTCCTACAATACCTTCCACAACCAGGATGTAAAGTGGGTGTCTCGATCTGAGACTATTGTTGAAGGGACTCCATGAATCTGAACTATCTCCTACATGTAGAGGCGTCCCAAGATCTCTACAGAACATTTCTCCCTGATAGCTAGAAAGTGGGCCGATTTGGTGAGTTGTTCAAGGATCACCTAGATGGAATCATTCACCTTGGACGTATGTGGTAATACTTTCATAAAGTCCAATGATATTCCATACCACTTCCACTATGGAACTTCCAGGGGTGAGCTAATCCTACTGGAACCTGGTTCTCAACCTTCACCTGCAGGCATGTAAGGCATTGAGAAAAAAACTCTGCTACTTCCTTATTCATGCCTGACCACCAAAACTATCATCGGAGATCTTGGTATATCTTTTCAACTCCATTATGTACCGCCAAGGTAGATGTATGAAACTCCCTTAGGACCTATTTTCGCAATGTCACTAGTACAACAGTGCGTCCTCTGAAAATAAGTATGTGCTCCCCACCTTGTGAATATCCATCAGGAGTTTGTTATATGGATAACTGATCACGTAAAGCCTCACAGTTGATATCCCCGAGTTGTGCCTCCCTAACTCACTGTAAGAGTGGAGGGGTGCCAACCATCAACTATAGGTAAGATGCATCCTCTCTATCCACGAATGACAACTGCAATGTGGCTAACTTCTCAGTTACCTCACTCAAAAGCTGTGAGGTTGACCTTCTGCTAAGAGCATCTACCACCTTGTTCTCCTTCCAAGGATTAAAGATGATCTCAAAATCATAATCCTATAGGAACTCTTTCCAACGCCATTGTCTCAGATTTAGACCATTTTGTGAGAGGATGTACTGGAGGCTATTGTGGTTAGAGTAGATGATAAAGTGCTCTCCCATAAGGTAGTGTCGCCACATCTTCAACACGAATACTCTTACTACCAACTCGAGATCATGGGTCACATAATACTGCTCATGTGACCTAAGATGGCATGAACCAAAAGAAATCACTGCCTGTCTCTACATTTGGACACAGAAAATCTTGTTCCCCGATGCGTCGCAGAAAACTACATACCTGACACCCTCCTCCGGTAATCTCAAGATTGGGGCGCTCATCAAACTCTGCCTCAACTGCTCAAAAGTCTGCTGGAACTTTTCCATCCATATGAAGGGTTTTCCCTATCTAGTTAAGGTGGTCATCGGTGCTGATATTCATGGGAAATCAAGAATGAATCTTCGGTAATATCATGCCAACCCAAGGAAGCTCCACACCTCTATCACGCTCTGAGGTGGATCTCATGCTAACATTGCCTCCTACTTGGTTGGGTCTACAGCTACACCATCAGCTGAGATGACATGTATTAGAAAGTGGACCTCCTAAATCTAGAACTAGCACTTCGAGGTCTTTCCATAAAGATGGTGCTCTCGAAGTACGTATAGAA
Source organism: Viscum album (assembly GCA_963277665.1). NCBI lineage: Eukaryota > Viridiplantae > Streptophyta > Magnoliopsida > Santalales > Viscaceae > Viscum > Viscum album. The sequence continues at coordinate 1,252,512,602 of OY728120.1, read as the reverse complement.
CTATCCACAGGTGTCTCGCATGCTCCTCCTCTGACTCCGAGTACACAAGGATGTTGTCGATGAAGACCACTATGAACTGGTCAAAGTACGGCTGGAATATCTGGTTCATCAGTCCCATGAACACTGCATGGTTTTTTGTCATGCCGAAAGAAATCACCAAGTACTCATAGTGACCTTAGTGGCATCTGAATGTCATCTTTGGTATATCCTCATCCCATAATCGTAACTGGTGATAACCTGGTTGAAGGTCAACATTTGAGAACCACTATGCCCCCTCATCTGGTCGAAGAGTTCATCGATCCTCAGCAGTGGATACTTGTTATTCACTGTCACCTGGTTCAGGCACTAGTAATCCACACACAACCACAAATATTTGACTTCATTTTTGGAAAACAAGACCGGGGCCGCCCAGGGTGAAACGCTGGGTCACACAAAACCCTTGCTCTACAAATCCTCCAAATGCACCCTCAGCTCGTGAAGCTCTGTGGGAGCCATAAGATATTATGATGAGGAAATTGGTGTCATCTAGGGGTGTAAGGTGATGCATAGGTCGATTTCCAAGCAGGGAGGTAGTCTTGGAACATCTTTGGGAAAAAATTCCTCGTACTCCACCACTACTGCTAGGAATTGGGATCTCATAACATCTTCTGCTCTGAGGGCAAGGATAGCCAACTCATGAGTGATTGGATGCACCCTCCTATGCATGAGCCGGTTCTATGATTCTTGGGTCTCCTTTTCTCTGACAAAAGTAAACCTCATCCCATCACTGAAGACACACTGCACTCTTCGCATAAAAGATTCAATCTGGGTAGGGACCGAAGATAACCAATCCATATCAAGAATGACATTGTAAGGCCTCAACGCTACCACCAAGAGGTTCCAACCGAAACTCTCACCTCCAAGGGTAGGATCACACTGCATTCAATGGTGTGTGATCATCAAGTCTCCTCCCATAGGTGTCTCCAAGCGTAAGGATAGAGTCAACAACTCTATTGGAATCTCAAGGTTTTGCACAAGACATGTGGAAATGAAGGAATGAATGTCACCTCTGTATATAATTATGATAACTAAGGCAGAGAAGACATAGATCATGCCTCTGATCATCTCGGGAGTCCCTGGTTCGTATTCCTCGACCGCATGCAGCTGTCCCCACCCCTGTCCCCTAGCTCGCTAAGCCTGGTGCAGACCTCCTCGGGGTGGTGGTGGAAGTAAATCAAAGTGTCTTCCCCAGCTTGCAGCATTTCCTGCTCCTCTGCCATGTCTGCCGCCTGGAGGGTCTATCTGCTCCACTCTCTACCTCTACCTCGGTGGTCCATCCACCGCCTCCCTATCAGCATCTCGACAGGTCAGACAATCTCTAGTGAGATGTCCCCTTCCGTCACACGCATAACATCACTTCTCCCCAGGCTGACTGGATCCAACCTGAGAGACCTGGATTGTCGATCCCCTATCCTGGGTCCTCCTATGACATCTCCCACATCTTGATCCATATGCCTGATGTCGGCTCCCTAATGTTGAGGTCTCTGCACCTGTCTGCCTACTGCTAACTATTGTCGGATGCCTCTGCTCTGCCAAGAATCTCTCAATCACCAAGACTCGCTCGAGCACTCTAGCATAAGTCGAATTTCATTGAGGCATGACACTAGCTCGTATGTCCCTTCGTAGACCTCGCTCGAAGGTCCGAGCTCTGAAGTACTGATCCCTGACCATATCCTTCAAGTACCTGGTGAGGTTGGTGACCTCGTTGAATAGTCAGCTACTGTCAAACTATCCTACTGGAGCTGAATAATATCCCGCATGCGCACTACTCTTAGAATAACTGGAGAGAACTCCTCCCTGAAGAGTCGCTCAAACTCCATTCATGAAAGACTCTCCTCATCATGAGTCTGTGTGGTCAGACTCCACCATCATCCTACTAAACCCTGAAGAAGTCTCACTCCCAGGATCAAACTACTGGAAATAAGATCTATACCAACGGTTTTGGGAAAACCATTGGTATAGTTCACTTATATGAACCTATACCAACGGTTTGGCCAAAACCGTTGGTATAGGTCACTAATTTTGACATATACCAACAGTTTTGGACAAATCGTTGATATAGGTCCCATAATCAATGAATCTATACCAACGGTTCTCAAAACTGTTGGTATAGGTCTTTACCAATGGTTTTGAGAATCGTTGGTATAGTTATATGTATTCATTATGGAATCTTCTTACAGAGAACATTAAATAAATAAAAATTTAAAATATTTATGATAATACATATATATATTTATGAAATTATGTTCACAAAAGTCAAGTTAGGTTAGTGGTTAGTTCGTTCAATCATAAACTGGAGGTACTGGGATCAAAACCAACCAAATGCTTATTTTTTGAAATACATCTACCAAAAGTTTTATGGAACCATTGGTATAGATTTTTCATATTACCTATACCAACGGTTTTGAAAACCATTGTTATAGACCTATCCCCACGGTTTACTTGGCCACGGTTCTCCAAATAGTTAGTATAGGATAAACCAATGGTTTGGAGGCCTATACCAACGGTTTCAAACCGTTGGTATAGGGTATTTTTCTACTAGTGTCACTATCTGGTCCACTGGTGTCCTCACGAGACGGAAGACTCTGATCACCACCTCAAGCTAGTCCTTAGCCACCTGAGGGTTGGGCTTGCCTTGGAACCTGAGGGGTCTCTGTCTCTGGAACTCATGGAGCGCGCTCAGCCTACGCTCCTCGTTGGTCAATACTGTAGGTACCACGGGTTGCTCCACTGGGGGTGGTATAGCAGGTGAAACACCTAGTGGAAATTCCGGGGGAACTGGTCCCTATATCAAAGCATCATCACTGAGGGGCTCGTCCTCATGATCGTGCTGCTGAATCCTAGCAGGTATGCGTCACGGAAGCATCCTATAAGGAAACAAGATGTACCATGGTTAAAGAGTATATCTGGATAGCTAACACAAAGGACATGGAAAAAAACCCATTATTATATGATGAAAGTACCATTCCTTTATTTACCTAAAACTAGTTTTTTCATGTATTGATTCGAAAAGTAGGTTATCAGAGTCTTGGTGTAAGGATATGTCGGCCGCCTGCACCAACACTTGAGTCTTTGTCTTGAAGGCTGAGCCCGAAACACTTAACACTATTGCACCAAACCAAACTCATAGACTCTTGGTTCTAAGGTAGAATCGACAACCTCTGATGCCACTATGTCACAACCCATCCCAGTGGGGCTCGCGCCACGACTCCCCAAGACCACCTCCAATAGGTCAGAGGCTGGTGACTACCACCGAGTTGGCATATTACAAACATGAGAGTCATTGCCTAAGTACTTGTACAGATGAAAAAACCTCCAAGACCACAATGCTGAAATGTAAAAACCACTAGGGAAAAAAATGCATGCATATAACTAAACCCAATCAATAGAGTATGAAGGAAAGTAAAGTACTAAAATTAAACTGGTCAAGAATACAAGACCACTAAAAACAAGAGTCTGAAAACTAAAATGTCCAACCTATAAACACAAAGTGGTACTAGGACTACTGTTCATAGCTGTAGGATCACCTCATCCTATAGGGAACTCAGAAAGATCTTTCATGTCCTGGTCCACCATGGACTCTGTCAAAAGGCTGCACATCTGCACAAGACACGACAAGTGTGGGAAAAGCCTGTGCAGGGGTGAGTATAACAATACTCAGTAGAGGACCCCGAAAACCACAAAGGAATGCAAAAAGGAAAGGCATAGTTATCTCTGGAAAATATGTCTACTGAACATATAGAAAGAGTAACAAAAAATGTCCAGATATACACAAATCCCAGCCCATAGTCTAGGGAAAAGTCACACTAAAGAATACCCCTGCTAGGGATTCAGTTTGAAGATTCCACGAAGCACTCGTCTATGATAACTCACTCCATGAGTCTGATATCTCTGATGTTGTCTGTTTGAGAAGTATTGTCTGTCGGGAAACACCTTGATAGATAGATACACTCATTCTGGGAGAACACACTCCTGAGTGGGAAAGATCAGGATACACAGATGAGGATCACTGCCAGGGCCTTGGTGGATACCACGACTCATCTGGAATTCACCTTCTAGGTAGAGGATGGCACCCTGTGGAAGTGGTCAGGTCGATACCTGACTCCACCTAGTTTCAATAATGGATAGATGATATCGCTCTGGACCTCTCAGAGGGATACCTGACTCTATCACAGAAAGTCCTGCTGAAGGGATCATACTCTTGTAGTAGTAAACAATACCTGACCTTCATGGGAATGATAAAAAAGGTCACTAACCCAAATGAAACATGTCTAAGATATGGTGGACAAGAAGATCAATCCATGTATTGAAAAGTACATGGCGTGTAGAAGTGTTACACGTCGTGTCTTTTGACCCTGGGTACTGCCCATGTACTACGACCTATGTCGCAAGGTAGTTCATGTAGGAAATTTAGTACACAACATGTAGTACAGATCACATGCCATGTCTGAGTAACTGGGGTGGGCTCCGTGTACGAGGCTGTGTGCCCGTACATGACTTTATCCCATGTGCACCACCCTATGTAACCAGTATTCGGGGTAACCCGTGGAGTCGGCCTGGTCTGGACGTGTGGTGGATTACACAGCCATGTACTCCATCCTGTGTCCGTGTATCGCCCGAGATACATTCCAACTCCCACGTAGTCGCCTCTGTCTTGTCGTGTAGGGTCTACACATTGTGTTTTGAAGCCATGTAGTTCATCATGTGTCCGTCTACTTCCCGTAATACATGCCAAGCTTCGGGGAAGGTCCAAAATGTTGTGTGACCGGGGTCACATGTTGTGTGATACCTATCTAACACCCGAAACCCTAGCCTCCAATGCTGATACCACACGACATGTTCATTGGTATACATGTCATGTATTGTGGAAATTTCCAGAAAGGACACTTCTCACCGGCGCACCTCCTGTGATTCTCTGATCTCTGTTCCAATGATCCGATCACCATGAAACTCCAGGGTTTAGGTCTCCCGGACCTTATGGATCTGATTCTATTAGTTTCAGGCCTCCGATTGACCTCGAAGACGTGTTTTGATCATCTTCGTGAAGAATAGTTGAAGAACGATCATTCCCAAATCACTTCGATTCATCCGCCGCCATCTCCATCGAACCTCCACTAGGTCACCACGAGGTCAGATCTCCAAATTTGGGATCGTTGCATTAAAAAATGGATGTGTAATGATCTGTTGTTCATCTCCCCAAAAAGAACAAGAAAAACATGATAGAAAAGAAAAAGGGAATGAAATCCAAAAGCAAAAGGAGGAACGAACCTCCGCCATCGTTCCTCACGGCATTGATCTGCTCCCATTAGTAGGATCAAACAAACCAAAATCAAACAATAAACTATCATGGATTAATTCCCCGAGATCAACCCAATAAAAATTCTCCCGCAAGAACATACGAATCCAAGGATAAACCTGTTCATGGGTTGGTCCGCATTCGACGTTTAATCTAAGAACATGGAAGAAGAATTGAAATAAGAACCCCTACCTCAAGAAGGGATTGATTACTGACGAAGTGGTCACACTGCTGTCGTCATCGAGATCCTTCAACTTCATTAGGACAATGATTTCTAGCTTTATTTTTTGTCTTTAGTCACTGATAGTTTTCTCCAAATCTCCAAGGATTCCCCTAGAGTTTCTCTCCACCTTCTTCCAACGAACAACATTCAATTAACCCATTAAAAGGAGGGAATGTGTTTCAACATTCTATTATGCTGAGTCACTATCATTACGATGTGGAATTAATGAGTTAGCATTGCTGTTTTAGTGTGATTATGGCATGCCATTAATTATCGAAACATCTACCCCATCGTTGAGCTACAATGGATGTTTCAAAATAAAATAAAATAATCTTTGTGAATTTTATTTTATTTTTCTAAAAAAGTCTGAAAATTTACTTTTTCCCTTGACCTGCGCTGGTCAAGGTTTGACCCGTTCTTAGGTAAATTCATTTTCCCACATGCAATGGTTCTCTCAGTTTTTTAATTTGGGCATCCATTCAGAAAATTCCACAACCACGCACATAAGACAACTCACATAACTTAAAAAAAGTTCAAACCACCATTTTGGGCTCACTAGGCCTTAAAATTATGTGTCATTTCTGCCCCTAGTCTCATAATATTTATATATAATATTTAAAAATAATACATAGAAAAACCAAGGACATTACATGATATCCTTGGTAGTGTTCCTTAACTAATATGGGAATGATTTTCTATCCTTATGTGTATGCTAAAAATAAATGTCTTTTTCCAATTTTATGCTATCATAGATTATGTTCTCTGATTATTGTATGATTCATTTCATTTGAAATTCTAATAATTATTCTATGATTTGTGATTATTATCTCTAATATATAGGGTATGATAATAAAATTTTATTCTCATGTTATGATTATGTGTCTCCCTTTTTTCCATTACTGAGAATATGACATCACTTTTTCTTATGTTTTTATTCCCCGGGTTATGAATATAGGTTTTAAGTAAAAGTACTAAAGTAGAAGATATTTATGGGAGGCAATGAAGATATTTCATGAATTAGCAGTATTGTGTTTCAAGTTTCCAAAGGCCCTAAAATATTATTGTCATCAGGCATGTGATTGTATAATTTAATGAATATTTATCTAAAAAGATGTAATATCAAAGTATGAGAATACTGGGTTGCTATAGTTGGTGTTAAATGAAATTTTTAGTTAACCTATGGAAACTAGGATGAGAAAACTTTATTGATATACCTATGGATATTTATGGGGATGTATATAAGGACAAATCTATGGATGATTTAGTGTATAGGGAAATGTAATGGAATTTTTGTAAAGGATAGAGTGAGTGGATTCCAAGAAATTGCATCCCTGTATAAATACAACAAGTGTATGTAGATCTAGAACATAGGTACCTAGGGGTAATAACATAAAAAAGTGCATTGATCTGTACTTTATCATCACTTCATTCATGAAAATGATCATTTCTACACGCCTAGTTTTGACGCCCCCAAGGGATGTGATTTGAAAATTAAAAAACTCTTTATAAACCATAATTAATGATTTAAATATAATTCATTTATAAATAACTAGCGATAAACTTAAGGTGTCATATATTAAAAAGAAGGTGTCTTGATTTAGAAACCCTATATGTGATTATCATGATTAATTAGTTTCCCATTATGATTAACATTTATCACACTATGCCTTTTGGTTTTAGTCAATAGAGGGAACTAGAAGAAACTAGGTTAACATTAAATTTGATGGAAAATTTTCTAATTAGTATCCAAATGTGATGATGGATGGAGTGAAGGATATTATGATTATGCCTTATCAGTTACCATAGAACATTATTAACAACGTTCACCTTAACAAACAATCAGGTTCAATATAGAAGAGAAGGATGAATTTAACTGATATTTAGATTAGTATAGACCATAGAGGAAAGAAGATTTAGTTTCCTATGTGTTGACAATGTGGAAAAAAACACCAAAGTTGATGTCTTAGTGGAACTAGAATATGGTTTTATAGTGGAAAAGGACACAAATCAACTAACTGTATTGGTAAAATTAAAATTTTTGTTAGCTCAACAAATAAGTATAATGGTATCCCTAGGATATCATCTAATTTTGATTTTTTAAATGTAGAAAGTGTGGGAATTATGAAAATCTATGTTCTAAGAGGAAATATTGTGAAAAAATCAGTAAGTTTGTATGAGTAATGATGATATTGTTGATGATAAAGAGAATAAAAATGATATATAAAAGGAAACAGGTATTAAGGAATAAGATGATGAAGCATAGTTAATGGTTTGAGAAGAAAGTCCGGTGAATGAAGTATTTGTGTATTCGAATTCAATGATTATGAATCATGAAAAATATATTTATTGTTTAGTATAAGTTTTTCATTAATGATTTTATAGAATATGTTGAATGATATTGATGGACCAAAAAAGTGATTTAATGGAAAGTCTATATTTTTATTATGGAAAGGTACCCATTAATATGTTCTAAATTTTAATAAATTGGTGTATAATTTAGATAAAGATATGATAGATATGGATAAAGTAAACTAAATAGTATTAATGACCTTAGAACTGATAACTGATTTGTTGAAAAAGTGTTTTATGTTTTCCTTGATGGAGTTTTTAAAATTATTGGAAATATGGAATATATGAAATAATATGAGGTTTTATTCAAGTAATGAGGAAGAATTATTGTTTTAATTTTTGTTATATAGTAATATATATTATTACCATGTTTGAAGAGAATAAATAATGAAGGAATTTACCAGATTGGTAAGTAAAAATCCAGAGATACTTTATGATATATGGTGGATTAATGATAAGTTGATCTTGAGAAATTTGGTGACATTATTTATAAATTTTTAATTTTGTAAAGGTTATAAGGTTAACCGTTTATGGAATGGTTTAAGTTAAACTTTGGTTTAGTTTTTATAAATTAATGTGTTGATTCACCATATGAAGATTTATTCATATTGGATAACCTATGCTAACCATTTTGTTGTAAAGATTACTAAATATATATAGAAATAATTATCATTATATTTATAGATGTTATGATCTGTTAGTGCTTCAGGCATAAAAAATCACCTTCATTTCATAAATTATGAGATAAAGAGGAATTTGATCAAGGAACAACTGAAGTGTGATATTATGCTTATGAAATTGAATGAAATCATATAAGTATATCTTATAGTGAAAATTATTCAACTTTAGGGAAAGGATCTTGAAATAAAATTTTATCTGATTACCACTATTTTTTATAACATCGAGGACCATTTTCAAACATCTTTAGTTTATGGTTTTTTTTATTAATTTTCTATATATCACTTAATTTATTTTGATCAATTATCTTTATAAATCTCTTAAATTATTTTTTTTTCTTCCATGTCCAAATCTTTACTTCCCACTTATGTTATCCTGTGTGGAAACCTGGTTATGTATTGCTTTAGGTAACCATTATGTTTCCAAATTTCCCTTTGAAAATAATTTTTATTATTCATTTAAACTATGTTTGTTTCTATGAAGGGATTTTCAAATGTTTATCCTTTGATGATTTATAAGAGTTTTGAGGGAGAAATTCATTTTAAGCGGGGGTAGAATGTAACACCCTAAGATTTTGTGAAATATATTTTTTTAAAAATGAATTTAACATTTTTGATATTTTGTATAACATGAAACACTATATTTGGATTTACATATATGAAATACTGATTTTAGCTTCTGTTACACACAAATACTAGTATTATCTTGAGTTTCATGCAAGACCAAGTGTAAATGAAACATGACATACTATTAAAATATTATTATTTAATATGAAATTTAACACCAGGCCATTGGAATGAATGGTATGAACAAGATTGAATAAATTATGAAATGGATAGTTTACGCATGTATATATAATTAATTATTTAGTGAATAATTAATTATAAAAAAAATAAAAAACCTTTATAAAAAAAGGAAATCATTTTCTAAAAATATATTTTCATACACATAAATGTAGTTTACATCAATAAATTAAACGAATCACCTTTGGTGAATGATTTTAATTAAATATATATATATATGATATTTAATAAAATATTTAACATTTATATTATGTATTTTCTGTATAATATAAAATAATAAATCCAATTTTATGCATAAACTATATTTTACGAAAAAAAATGTTTTCTTGCTTTTGGAGAACTAATTTTAAAATAAATTTTTTATAATTTTAAATAATTTATTTAAAATAATAATTTTCATTTTTTAAATCATAATATAAAAATAATATTATGATTAATTTTAAGAATTTATTTGTAAATTTTCATTTTTTTATAAATAATCAAAAATGCTGAATTTTAATTGAAAATAGTCTTTCCGTTTAATTTATTTATAAAGTTAAATTATATATTAAATTGGTTTTAAAGTTAAATTTGTTAAATTATACACGCATTAATACAAATTATTTCATTGGAATAAATTTAAAATTAATTTTTAATATATAAACTTTGTAAACTTTTGAACATTTTCTCTTTAAAAATCCAATTTCTTGTAGTGTATGCAGGATTAATTTCAAATTAATTTTTTCACTTATGTGAATGGAATTTGGAAAAATGGATTCCATATTTGGAATTATAATAACTTATATTATTTAATAAGTTTAACTTAATTTTTTACCCAAAGGAATAGTGAACGTAGTAAAAATTAATAATCACGATTAAGGTAAAAATGGGTTTACTGATGGTTGACCTAAAAATATGAGGATTAAAAATACTTATAAACTTGTATAAAATCTATTTTATAGAAAAAAAATTTCTTTAACATGTATAAGGTTATAATTTTATCTATTTTTATCCTTTTTACATATGAAAAATGTGGGAGCACTCAATTATTTTTAAAAATACCAAGTGTGTCCTCTCCCCCACTTATAAAAGGACACCCCCTCTCCTCTCTTCTTCACACCTTCAAAAACTTTTTTTTCCGCCAATAACTTCCCAAATAAAATACCAAATTCTCTAAAATCATCTAATAATCCTTATTTTTTACATAAATCTAACCTAGAAGGCCTTTGGTGCAAACCTATGGAGGATACCCGAAGAAGAGGTAACATTCTTTAATGAGAATTTTTTTATTTCTTCTTCTACCTCCTTTAATTAATATTATATCATTTTGATATAATAACCTCAATATATTGAATAAACATAGATGTTTTTATTTTAATTTTATTACCTACAACTATCTCTACTTCCATCAAATGGGTTACAAAATCATCACCTATGTGTACGGAAGACTACCTTATCATGAACAAATGCCATTCCTTTCTCCATCACTGACACTCGAGGTTGTAAATATTTATGGATATATTGTTTATATATGATATATATTATTTTTTTATTTTTTTATGTTTTTTAATTAATATATTTCAAATACCTTCATATTTTTCATTTTTCTGAGAATATGATAACGTCGTTCATGTGTGCAGTGGACAACCGCCTCACGAAGTGAGGTGGTTCATTCATGCTTTAAATGAAAGATATTAAGGATGAGTTTAAATAAAATATGTGATATATATGAAATAAAAAATATTATATAATTATAATATATGTCATTTACATTTCTTTATTTCAATCACACAAGATAATGGAAATAGTGTCCATGCGTACATACGACCTACCGTCGAGGTAAATAGTGTATTTCATTAACTATCACTAAATATAGTGAATTAATATTAATAAATATATAATGAATATATATTATATTTATATAATATTTTAAATTATTGAGATTAGGGAACCATGATTGAAGTAAGTGGACCCATAAATAATAGGTTAAAACATATGGGAAAAAAGTAGTTATTGCCTGAAAAAAGACTTTAACTTGGAATTGTTAATAAATGGGTAAGAAAAGGTCATAATAAAATCATATATGGTATGATATATACGAATATGGTTCTTTAATATATTATTAATAAAATTATATTTTTATACAATAGGTTAGAATGTTTACAAAGGAAGTCAAGACTTAAGGTAAGGGATTTCTGTCTCACTTTTTACTTTCATGAGACACATTCCATAATCACCACATATTTATTTTAGATTATATGTATACTCAACATGAATGTTTTTATGATTATTCTAAATATTTTTATAATTAGTTACATATAAATTTTATGATATCTCTTTCATGAGTTTTATGGTTAAAATGTTACCAAAATGATAAGGGATTTTTATCTCAATTTATATTCTTTAAGTCATATATCATGTTTTGAAGCTATATTATTTTATGAGGAGTATATAAATCCCATTTGACATGTAATATCATGAATTTATTTAAACCATTATATTTTAAGTTCCAATTTATGTTATTCCTTCATGGGGCATAATATTTAAAGATACTAAAGTGGTAAAAGTTTTATGTTACAATCTCATTATTTATCGATATTCTTTATAATTATGTTTCTGATGGTAAAATATTTTGATCCAACTCTAAAAAACCTCATAAAGTTTATTATACATTGTTTAAGTCATCAGAATAAATTTTTTTCTTAATTTTATTCTCTTTATGTACTCAAGATTTCAAATAATAATGTTTTTAAGAAAAAACATCTTTCCGGTCAAAGACCTTTTTCTTCTGAAACCATGTTTTCAAAAAAATATGTTTTGAAAAATGTTTTACTATTAACTTATAGTTATTAAAATATATTTTCAACCATATTTTACATTTTAAAAAAAATTAAATAAATATTCATGTCTTTTTCAAAAAAAAACTTTTTTTTTGGATTTTACTGAAAATATGGAAGGAATATTTGTTTTAAACATGCATGGAAGGAATAGTTTTTTCCAATGTCATGACCTCTTAATTATTTAAAAATTCCCTTTTAATTTTTAAAATTTCTTTTCAAATAAGACTTTTTCCTTAATATTTTGGAAATTTTTAGATTTTAAATAAATTATTTCAATGTGAGAAGTATTTTAAAACCGTTTTATGTTCTCAGAATATTTTTTCAAAGATCAAAGGTTATTTTCCTCAAAAAAGGTTTTATTTTTTTAATCTTCATTTATAATTTTTAAAGGATATTTTAAAAGAAAATTATTTTTAAAATGTTTCATGTTTTAAAAAAATCTGAAAGGTTATTTTCCTCAATAAATTTTTTAAATGATCGTTCAAAATTATTTTCCTACTAAGATGACATCTGTTGATGTTAACTATGACATAATAGGGGTATAATACAAGGATAAAATTCTTAATCTTTCTCTTGATGGTCTATTTTTATGATGGAATGATGTTTACAAATCACTTTTATCTTCCACAGGTTATACCGTGATGAAATTTTAATAGAACCTGATTCTTTTTTCAGGGGTTATATGATGAGGAAATGATGAAATGATTATGAAACTTGTCTCTTTTCCATAGGTTATGAGATTATGGTGTTTTTATCAAACTCATTTAATTTCATTGGTAATGATATGATAAATTTTTTATGATCTTATGGAACACATACATATTATTTTCATTATGTGATGGATGAGATCTATATATCCCTCTAATGCATTGGGTAAAGATTTATATCTCATGTGTGTTGAGTTAGAAGTATTACTTATTAATTTTCTATTCCTTTATTTTTTGAAATCACAAACACTTTTTTAAAACGATATTTACTAAATTCTTATGTCCCAAGTTTTTTTGTATGTTTTTATAGAAAATATAAAATTCTACCATATATAGAAATGTTTATAATATATTACGAATATAAACTTTACATTAATCAATCTGTTCCATCGGAATGAAGGAGCGTCCAATACATCAAAATTAGATTTCTTCAGACCAGTGGTTAGACTTCAGACTAACCTTGTTACTAATGCATTGAACTAACCCTCACTTAGTTCATCAGATTAATAATCAATAAGGAATTCCATTGGACTAACTAAAATTTATAATCAGAGTACCTAATAATTGTTTCTATCATAAATAATACTTTTAGGATTATAATGGTTCTAAAAAATGATTTCTATCATTCAATTGAAGATGTTATTTCAAGAACCATCTATATAATGATGTTTTAATAAACTCATAAATATGATCATTGGTGATTCACCCACAAATATATGGACATTTGAAGAGTTTGGTACTGATAAATTTTCAAAACTCAAGTCTTATAGATATTTCATAGCATGAACTTCTCATTCTTAGTCTTTGTAATACTTTAGAGAGTTGTTATTCTAATTAATCCTTGTCAATTTTGTTTCCATTTGAACATTTTCTTTTGTATTTTGTGTATGATCATTGTTATGTTTAAGGTATTTTATTAATAGAAAGATAGTGAATCTAGTTGGTCAGATCTAGGTATTATAAGGCTAGGAAGATAGATTCTAATCATCATATCAAGGTATTTCAAGGGATTAAAATATAGATATTATTCTTATCATTATATCGAGGGATTTCCTTGTATGGAAATTAAGACTTTACAGTAAGTATAAAAAAAATGATACCTTTAGTCAAGGTTATTGACTACCATTACTCTTAAGGTTAAAAGGGTTCATTCATTTAATATAGATTTTAAGTCATTCTTACATTAAATAGCTATTGAATTTCTTGTTTTTATAAGTATTTATTCTGTTATGCATATTAGGATAAAAAGTTTGTTTTACAAGTATTTATTATCATTTTTATCAGTGTATATGTGATAATTATTAAAACATATTCTAATAAAATCTGATACTTTCTAGTTTAGATTCTAACTGTTTGATCATTAGATGATATTCGAGTCCGATCTTTTACATAAATAGGTATTGTGTCTTGTTTTAGATTAATGTTTTTTAAACTAAAATTAACCCCCCTCTCTTGTAATAGTAACTATATTAGTTACTCTTTCAATCCAAAAATGTGATATAAAGGAATAGAACATGGAGGGAACTTGGTTCAATAATAAAGTAGTAAAATAGGGATTAAACCTGAGTCAATAAGATAGGGATGTAATGGAGAGTGAACCCAGTTTAGTAAGGGACTTTGTCCGCTATGATGGTTTGGGGAGTGAACTCATTTGAATATAGTAACCTTAGTAGTGAGCCTTGATTAATATGAAAATGACTTTATATGATTATGTGTATGCCAAAAATCTATGTCTTATATCAATGTAATTCTCTCATGTCTCGTGTTCTTTGATTATCTTATGATTTGTGTCTTATGAATTACTAATAATTATTCCATGATTCAATATTTTGGTCTTTGATATGTAGGGAATGATCTTCAAATGTTATGTGCATGTTTCCATACCCTTATGCTCATGTTAGACTTATGTATATACCTTTTTTACCCTTACTAAGTATCTGAGATCACCCTTTTTTATGTTTCCTTTGCTTGAGTTATGAATAAAGGTTTTAATTGTGATTACTAAAGTAGAAGATATTTATTGGAGACAATAAATATATTTCATGAATTAAGAAGATCATGTTAAAAGTTTCCAAATAAACTAAACTATTATAGTCCTCAGGCATGTCTTTGTATAATGTAAACAATATTCATCTAAAAATATGCAATATCCATGTATGATCTTGGGTCCCTATGAAAATAATCACTTTCTAAAGCACACTGACTTATAGATTATAGTTTGTTCTTGTTTGAATTGGTTTAACCACCTACTTGAACTATGCTATAAATTTTTATCATGTATAACTATATAAAATTAACTAATGGTGTTATTATATTTTAATGATAAAATAATGTTTTCTTATGGTTCTCAAAATTTTATATTAATATTTAACTTATTATTAATGGTCCACCCTTTTATTCATAAAAATTTATCAAAACAATCTCGTTCACTAACTTCATCATCTCAAATCGTAATTAAATTACTTAGGAAATGAAATTAAAACATTATATATAATTATAAAAAATATATTATAGTACCTATAATGATATCATAAGGATAAAATTTGAACCTATAAATAATAACTAACACCGACATTATGGAACTAGTACTAAACAAATAATCAAAACTAATAACATCTCATGATGAAAATAAAATATAACTAATATATTTATAATGAGTGATTATAAATGAATAATATAAAGGGTTATAGGTTTGAATAATGTTTTTAAATATATTATTAATATAGTTATTTATGGTTATATAGGATTTTAAAGTGTTTTCCTGGTATTTGGGAATTATGGTAAGGGTGTTCCGTTTATATATCATTTCTTTGAGACATGTCATATTTTATGAACCTAATTTCATTTAATTGTTATGTATACTAACTATCATTTATATAATATCCTGAAATATCTTTTATTCATGGTATTTTAAGTTCTATTTCAATATATCTCTTTCAAGCATTTTCTAGGAAAAAATTTCTTAAGTTGCAAGGATTTTTCATAACTAAATTTCCCTTTTTGAATTATAACGATTACTTCTTGAAACCCATACTTATAAGTTGAGTTATGCGATCCTATGATTTTATAAAATTTTAATTCTAATTTATCTTATATTTATTTAAAATTCCTCCTCTTGAACTCATATATGATGTATGGTTACCTTAAATATAATGATATTCATTAGGGTTTTCTCTTGACTCAATTTATTTTCTTAAGTCATAATTATTCCTTATTAAATATGGTTTTATAAGACATTTTAAATTTATTATATGATGATATTATAATTTATTTCCTCCTTAATTTATAGGTAATAACATTTATGTACTTATTTCTTCATAAAAGTTAATGATGCTAAATATAGTTCACAATATTTACAAATGATCTATTTGTATTTCATATCCATATTTTATATTTCCTCCAATGTTCTACTTTATATTTAAAAAATAAAATATGTTCTATCTCTTGTGAACTTCATATTTAACTTTTACTCTTTTAAAAAGGAAGTTTTGTTATCCCTTTTTATGAGGGGGTTTTTAGTAAATATTTTTTTAAAAATATAAAAAAAGTTTTTACTTTCAGGATTTTATGTTTTATCTTCCACTCTAAATTTCCATTATATAACCCTTATGACTTCTTCATGACTCCATTATTGAAGTTTATTTTTAAAAGTTAAATTAAAAAAAAACCACTTCAAATTGTTGAAAATTAATTTTTAATATGACCCATAACTTCATATGTTATAGATGTGGTAAAAAAAATAAAACAAATTGTGGTTTCTTCCACCATTATGCACATTCTTATTTAAAAAGTTCAGTTTTAATTTTTCCAAATGGTTTTAAAAATTTAAAAAGGTATTTTTTTCATTTTCAGTGTAATTTATATAATATTAATAAAATGGTATTTTACAATTATGTATGAATTCTTTAACATTACTTTTGTTAAAATTAGAATATTATCTTATGATGCCATCGAAATTGTTTCTCTAGATGGATTATGAAATATTCTATGAATTTATTTATGAAAACCATATCATTTACACCTATTAAATTAGTGATATTTTAAATATGAATGATTTATTTAAATTATAACATATCTGTATGGATGATTTATATGTAGAGTGTGATAAATCCTTGATATAGTTTGGGTATAATAAATCCTTGAGATGGTTTGGGTCTGATAAATCCCTAATACAGTTTGGGTATAATGGATCTTTGAGACTATTTAAATCCTTCAAATCCCTCTAATTCATTGGTTAGATGTTTATATCTAATGTGACATATATAAATAGATGAAATTAGGTTTTAACACCAATCATGAGTGTGAGTAGTGACTCACAAAGGTGTGGTCTGATTAGCGACTCATGAAGGAGATGATACTCTGTGATTATTTTTATACCAAAGTTATTTATTATTCTATGTTTCATGGGAATATTAAATTTCATTGTCATACGACTATGGTTTTTCTCCAAGTATGATGTTAATTATCTCATGGTTGTGTACTATTTCTTCATGTTATATGTTTTTTCATTTGAGATTACATGTCATTCTATCATGACTTATGGAGAACTCATATTATTATTATTTTATAATATATTTCTCCATGAAAAATGTTTTCTCATATGCTTATGATATAAACCTTGATGACACGATGATACATTTTCCCTTAAAAATCATTTGAGATGACCCCTTTATTATGTTTTCATTCTTTGGGTTATGAAGATGAGTATAATTTATGAGAATTATAGAATGAGTCTAGTGTGGCTTAATTATAGATAAATTTTCAGAAATGTCATAAAATAAGTTTCTTATGTAGCCGATCAGAAAAGACACTAAACCTATAGTTATTGGGAGTATGTCTTTATTGTGAGATGTAATGTTTAACTTATTTAATTAATATAAAATAAAGATATTTTTATCTTGTTTCATCTCAAATTGTATGAAATCTGGTGTCTAATGAAAGTATTTTTTGCATCGGACCAAGGAGTGTGGGTCTATGGAACCTCATTTGGTATCATAGCTTGGTATAGTTATATTTTAAGATTAATTCTTTATTTTTTGGGTATTTTTATAAGATAATATTATTCAAATACCTAGGTATGATTCTAAGTGTAGGATAACATCCTAAGGTGTTGGTAAAGTAGATATTATGGGGTTTCCTTGTAATTACACCCTTTTCTTATATTGGAAAGTGGATACAACTATGGTGCTGATGCACCTAGGTGTAATCACTCCAAAAAAGGATAGTTTAACACCGAATTGATCTTTATTCAGTGCATGATGAGTGTTCTTAAGACTTAAAACCAAGATATACACTCCTAAGGATATACTTTCGTGGATAATATTCTATTTACAAACCATTGTGAAGGATTTGAGAACATATTTATATTAGGGTTAGAGAAACTAATTAGAACATAACCATAGACAATCTAGTTTAAACTAGAGAAATTATAGGTTGATCCAATTACATCATAGTTCAACAAAAAGTATCATAGGTTGAAATGAAGGTTTCATTAGAGAAGATATGTTAGGATTGTGTTTTCATATTCATATGATCATTTAATATAATTTTATTAGATATTATCAATACCATTTTAGTTCTATAATTTGGTTGTAAATAGGATCATGAAAATTAATTTCTTAATATTTTCTCCCTATAAACCCCTATTAAAAAATATGGAATCATATTTGGTATAAATTGTTGAGATAAAGAAAAATCTATATATATTCATAGTATACGATAAATGAAAATTATTTAAGTATCTTAGATTGTGATGTTGATATCTCAGTAAAAAATATTTATAGAGTTTATTATGGATACCTTAACATATTTCATTAATGAATGATAATTAAAATTAGGAGGATGAAATTTATTTAGTGGGTAGAATGTAACACCCTAATATTTTGGAATATACTTTTCTTCAAATTAATACAATGTCATCTATCTTTCTCCACACACAACACTAAACTAAAATGAGACATGAAATTTTATATTAACATTATTCAAAAAATTATAAGAATAATAAAACCCCTATTAAATAAAAATTATATAAATCTCTAAAAACTTCTTAAATTTAGAATATAAATAATTAATATCATTTAAAATTAAAAAATATTTTTCTTTCTCAAATAACTAGTTTTTTAAGTGTTGTATATTTTATCCTAGTAAATTATATTTAACACTTTTTAAATATTATTATAATATATAAATTATTATATAAAAATTAATTAAATTATAAATTGATATTAAATAATATTAAGAAAAACTAAT
The DNA here is from genome assembly GCA_963277665.1 of Viscum album. Lineage (NCBI taxonomy): Eukaryota > Viridiplantae > Streptophyta > Magnoliopsida > Santalales > Viscaceae > Viscum > Viscum album. Next base: position 1,252,493,439 of record OY728120.1, on the reverse strand, counting down.
GTTTAAGAACACCATTTTTCTATAGAATAAGTTTCCTTTGTATATTGTATTTTCATTAAATAGCTAAATTTATAAATTTTAGAACTTGAATTTTATAAAATCAAACTAATTTTTTGAACCACAATTTCGAAATTATCTTAGGTATTGTTTTTAGTATTTTTATAAAATGGTTTATTTTTATGTGGATAGAACAAAATACCAATTTTACAAATATTAGGACTTTTATTATATCATTACGATATAACCATTACTTAAAATTTTATGAAACTTTTTTACTAATAAAACATTTATTTAATAATTGAAATTATATATTTAAAAATATTATGTTTCATTTATAAGACCTATGTTCAAAATTTTGGAACTCAATTAATATTTTATTCCAATAAAAAACTATTTTTGCATTTTCTTTTAATTAAATATTCACATTTTATGTTTAGGTTTTTCATTTTTTTTAAATCCAAATATATCTTATTTTATTTATAATAAACTAATTATCTTAATTTAAATTTAAAAAAATTAATTTTATCCAAAATATAACTTTATGCTTGAAAGGCACTTTTAATAATAAAAAATTATTTTTACGCATCAAGTGTGCTAATTTAAAAATTAACTTTTCTTACCCTTAGAAATTTTATTTAATAAAATTATTTTACAATTTTAAATCATAATTTAAAAATAGGTATAAATTAAAATCATTACATTGGTTATGAAAACTAATTACCATGGTTAAGAAAGAGTTACCATGGTAATGGTTATTTTGGGTAAAAGTTAAAATTAAAGAGAAAATCCTAAAAACACTCAAATTTTGTCTCCAAAATAAATTTTTGAGATTTTTTTCTACCTTAACTTGTAAAATACTCCATTATTGTATATTATTGGATCCACTTAACCCTTTAATATTAACTTTACCTTTAAAAAATAAAAAATGTCACCCCTCTCCCTTATAAAAGGAGCCATCACCACCCCACTTCTATTCACATTACAAGCCTCTTAGATTCATACAGTATCTAAAAAAGTATAAATCCCTAAAACTCATATTCACTTCCTATAAGTTTTTATATTCTCATAAGACCACCAATAAAATCCTTAATCAAATTTTCAAAGGAGGTCTTCCAATGAGTATGGTAAAATTATCAATTACTCATTTTCCATTTCTTTTCATTTCCGTTTTTTTCTACCACCTAAAAATATAATCTACCCATGCTCAAATAATTATATAATTATGAAACTTTTAATAAAATTTTATTATATTCATGGGATAACCATTTTCTACCTTCCTCCCAACCATTAGAAAAATGAAAATGTCACTTGTGTTACCTGCAGACTACCACCTTCCTTAGATACGTGATCTATTTTTCATAACTTCCTTACATGGATGATTTAAGTAGAGTATTTAATGAATATATATTATATTTGAAACATTATTATGATTTTTAAAATATAAATAAATCTATAACTCTTTTACATTCTATGTAAATGATGTGTCACCTGCATGTATGTGAAAACTTCATCTCCACGAAAATGGTTTTTTTTTGTTTTTCATCTAGTATTTTATTATTTAGCAAATTATATCCAAATAAGATTAATAAACTTAAACAAAATATAAAAAATATTATTAATGTTTTTAAATAATGATATTAGAATCGAATAATCACTTTCTTAATCATACTCACCCATAGATTATAGCTTGTTTTTTTGTGTCAGTTTAACAACTTACTTTGAAAAATACTACAAATTTTTATCATGGATGACTATGGAAACTTATATAATGGTTTTATAAAATATTAATGATAAAATATTTTTTGTTCTATATTTTTTTTAATTTTATGTTAATATTTAACTTATTATTAATGTATTGTCCTTTTGTTCATTAAAATTTACCAAAACAAGATCGTTTAGTGAGATCATCAGCATTAATTATAACTAAAATAATTATCAATTGAAACTAAAACATTATATATCATTATGAAAACAAATATTATTTAACCTATAATGATATAAAAATTATTAACTTTTAATTTCATAAACAACAATCGACACCACCATTAAAAAACTAGTACTAAATAAGCAATTAAAACTAATAACATCTAATGATGAAACCAAAATATAAATGACTGATATATTTATAATAAATGATTATAAATGAAGATTATAAAGGGATATATTTATGAATAATATTCATAAAAAGGTGATTATTATAGTTATTTTTTTATATAGGATGTTAAAGCACTTTCATGGAATTCAAGAATTAAAGTTAGGGTGTCATGTCTCGATTTCCTTTCTTTGAGACATATTTTGTTTTATGTGTATAATTTAATTTAAATGGTGTGTATACCACCTATTAGATATATAATATCTTTAAATATATTTTATTCATTATATTTAAAGTTCAATTTAAATCTCTTTCTTTAAATGTGTTTAAATTAAAACATTTCTTAAGCTGTAAGGTTTTTTCATAACTCAATTTCATTTTTTTAAGGTATCATGAATATTTATTAAACACCATATTTCTAGGTTGAGTTATTTTATCCTATGATTGAATAAAATTGTATTTATAATTTATCTTCTATGGATTTAAAATTTCGTCCCATGAATGCTTTTCTGAATTATTATTACTTCAAATATTATAATATTCATAAGGGTTTATTCTTGACCCAACTTCTTTTATTGAGTCATGGTGATTAATTTTTTAATATGGTTTTACAAGATTTTTAAATTATATTCAATTAATATTTTATAATTCCATTCATTTTTCATTTCTGAGGAATTAAAGTAATGAAGTTATTTCTTTATAAAATTTGATGATGTTAAGAATAATTCTTATTCCTTCCAAATGAGCTTCTGATCTTCCATATCCAAGTTTTATTTTCTCTCTAATGTTATCCTTTGTATATGGAAACAAAATTATGATTTACCTCTCATTATCTTCATATATTACTTTTCCCCTTTTCAAAAGGAATTTGTATTATCCATTTTTATGATGTGAGTTTTAATACATTTATATTTTAAAAATATTAAAAAAATTGTAGTTTCATGATTATATGTTTTATCTTACACTCCAAATTTACATTATAAAACAATTATATATTATTCACATCTCTATTACTTAAGTTTCTTTTTAAAACTAAATGTTTTCAAATTTTTAAACATTATTTTTAAAATTAATTTAGAATGTAAATCATACCTTTATCTATTATAACTATAGTAACAACATTTTCTAAAAACACTTTTATGGTTTATTTCATCATTATACACATTATTATTTATGAATATTCATTTAAATGTATTAAAATAGTTTATCAAATGTTTTTAAATATTAATTATTTTCAAAATAAACAGAAATATGGTAATACTTTTAAAAAGTAAAAGTTTTATTTTAAAAAAAATCTTTATTTCAAAAGGTATTTTAAAGGATCTTGCTTTTAAATAAGTCTTGAGTGTTTTTATATATTCACAAGGAATGTTTTTTGGAAATATATTTCTATTATAAAATTTGTTTTCTAAAAACTTTTCTTGATTTTAAGGTAATTTTTTTAAAATTTTTTCAATCTCAAATTATTTCATTTTAATGAAAACATTTTTGAGGAGTTTTAAACCATTTTAAAAATAAATATTTCTTATTGTTTTTTAAAGTGATTTATCATGTAATTTTAAATGGGTTTTTTACATCTATGTCGATATCTTTTAATGTTCCTTATGTTAAACTTGGGATATGCTATTATTATACCATATACAATATTTCTTTGGATGTATTATTAAATTTTATGTGAATGTATTTACAAATATTGTACCTCTTCCACGAGTTAATTAAGTGATGTTTGAAATATGAATGATTGATTTTGATTTTCATGCATATGTATGGATGATTGATGGGTTTGGTTAGATAAATAATTGATCTGGTTTGGCTCTAATAAATCCTTAATATTATTTTAATCTAATAAATACCTACAATGAATTGGTTATAATTTTATATCGTAATAGACATGTATATATTGGTGTAATTAACTTTTCTTTCCAAGTGTGAGTGTGAGTAGTTACTCACTAAGTTGTGGTTGGGTGTAGTGACTCATTATGGTGAAAATGACCTATTATTATGTTTGTGATAATGTTATTATTTATGTTATGTTTTAAGGTAATGTTATATTTCTAGGCCATATGTCTATAATTATTCTCCATGGATCACCTTTATTATATCATGATTCTACACTATTTTTCCATGTTATATATTTGTTCATTTTAGATTCCATTTCCTTATATAATAACTTATAGATAAATATTATTGTTCCATATTCTTTTAAATAATATATTTCTCACCTTATCATGTTCTCTCATATGATTTGATCTAACCCCTGATGACATGTTGATATTTTTTCCCTTACTGGGTATTTAAGCTAACTCCTTTATAATGTTTTCATTCCCTATGTTATGAAGATGAGTTTAACTTATGAGAAGTCTAGAAGAGTCTCGTACAACTCGTATATAGATAAATATTCAAAGGTATCATAAAATAATTTTCTTTTGTAGTTAATCCTCAGAGACACTAAACCTTTAATTCTTGGAATTATGTGTTTGTTGTGAGATAAAATGATTAACTTATGGAATTGATATAAAATTAATATTTTTAGCTTGGTTTATCTTAGTTTTTATAAAAACTATTGTTTAAATAAATTTTTTTGGGCATTGGATTAGGTATTTTCAATCTGGGGTGCCTTAGTTGGTATCAAATAATTTTTTTTTATTTTTTAGAATTAGTTTAGTTATTTTGGGGGATTATGATTAGAGAACTTTGGTAAAAACCCTATATATGAGTCTAAGTGTAGGATAACATCCAAATGTTTTGGTAATGTATAGATTTTGTGGTTTATTAGTAATTATGTCTCTATCTGATATCTGAGAAGTAGATGTGGTTGTGGCACATATTCACTTAGTGGTAATTGCTATGAAAATGTCTAGTTGAGTATCAACTTGATCTTTACTCGGTGCAAGAGGTGTGGGACAAATATAGTACACCGGGATAGACTCTCTTGAGGGATATAATTTGGTATATAATATGCTATTTATAAACCATTATAAGGGATTTGAGCATATATTTATGGTATAGATAGAGAAACTAATAAGAATATGACCATAGAAAACCTAGTTTAAACTGGAGGAGTTATAGGTTGATTCAGTTATATCATAGTTGACCAAAAAGTATCATAGATTAAAATAAAGGTGTCATTAGAGAATAAATCATAGGATTTAGTTTTCAAATTCATATAATCATTTAATATAATTTTATTTTATATTATCATAACCATTTTGGTTTTAGTATTTGGATGGAAATAGGATCATAGAAATGAATCTGTGAAATTTCTGTCCCTAGAAACTCCAATAAACAACTAGGGAAGCATATTTGGTACAAATTTTTGAGATAAAGGAAAATTTCAATACATGCCTATTTTTTAAGAAATAATGAGACTTATAGTATCTAAGATTATGAGGTATATATTTCAATAGAAAATATATCTAGAGTTTCTTATGGATCCATTAACTTCTTTCATTAGTTAATTATAATTAAAATTTTATGGGGCGATTTATTTAATGGGAGGGAATGTAACACGCTAGGATTTTGGAATATGTTTATCTCTGAATTAATACTCTTTTCAATAGATTTATCTACATGTAAAACTAAAATAAAAGAAACTATGATATATTAGATGGATATTATTAAGAAAATTATAAGAAGAATAAAACCCTTAATAAATGAAAAATATATTAATCACTTTAAAATGATTACATTTAGAAGATAATTAATTAATATGATTTAATATTGAAAAGGATTTTTATTTATCAAATAAAGTTTTTAATGACATGAACCCCTTCCCCCAAATGTAACCATATAGGGATAGTAATGAAGAAAGGGAGTTAATGACCCTCAAAACCTTCCACCTATAGGACATGAGTTAGAGACTAGTATCAAGGGTATATTAATCATACACATGGGATTCATTTCCCTCTATAAATTTTAAGTGGTAAAAGATAATATGATAACAAATACCAACAAAAACCATGCATAAATAAAATAATCAAACCTAATACATGTAATTTCATACATAAACTAAACAACTAAAAGGAAAACTAAAAGTACCAAAAGTAAAAATAGGAAAAGATTGTCAACTTTAAAAACTTCTGATAGCAACTCAAAAACTCCTCTGAGCTAGTAATATCTAGCTTGATTATTATACTATTCCATCTAACCCAAAAAATAGTTTATATACATATAGTGAGAATAACATATATACTCAATCGGATCATCCATAATCCCTATCTAGAATAATATAATAGAATTATACTAAATCTCAGTGAATAAAAAATGACACTAACCTGTCACCTAAACATGTAATACTATTTTCCCTATCCTTGATATATCTCACTTATGAACCTCACCCCTAACAACCATACTCCCACATAGTCCCCAACATATTTTGTTGGTATTGGTCTATATATACATCTCATTATAAACGTCATTTCATCTATAACCAGGTGTAAGTCTGGAATCCACTACTAATTGTATAAATTCATTATAACAAATGTCATCACAGACCATGCACATACACCCATGGGAATCCAAATCAACCATGACCAAATATAATTGTGCATTATACCTCAATCCATTACATCCCACACATAAATGTGTATTAAAATTTAGAGTCTTCATAACACGGGGTTGGAACACACCCAAAATCGCAATCCATTATAGCTCGGGAAATGTCTACTCATTTATATCTAAAAAAGAGTGGGGGAGAGGGGGAAATTGACCATTTGTTTCCTCATCATCATAGATGTTATAGAAAACACCCACAAAAACATTTGGGAATTTATTTCCTTACCGATATGGGTGGGTAACATATAAAATCAGAAAATATAAATAATATCATGCATAAACAACACTAAGGGAAATAACCTAGCCTTAGAATAATCTACCTCTATCATCACATAGGACCCTTGACTTTAACTACTAAAACCTAGATATAAAAAATCCCTAAAATAATCATGTTCATTATTCAATATAGTTTAACCATTTTTTTACATAAAATATGATTTAATAAACCACATTACAAATTCTAAATTTTAAACCCATGCCCCTTAGGGAATCGTGTTCCACCATCCCATGTTTTCTATTAATAATATATGAATAATTTAACATACTTATCTTAAAAAAACACCATCTCATGGGTTATTTATTTATTCATTTATCATTCATAAATTATCCAGGAATTATGGGAGTACAAAAGCTACCACATCAAAGATTCACTCATAGTGTATAGATCTTGATCGTGTCGAGCAGTGGGAACCTAATAATAGGAATATCCAACAACATGACCACATATCTAGAATCAAGAAATAGGTAAAAATTGAAGAGTAAGCCCCACTATGAACTCATCAAGACCACCCCGGTGTCCCACGCCATTTTTCATAACATACGCTTTCTTTCTATCATCAGTATCAACCATTACTACACCTCAAGCTCCTGAACCATTCCATATCCATCAAAACAAATGTAAGTAAAATAGCTCTAGGACTCTATCCCATCGCTCATCAATAAAAACACAACCACACATAGTTATAAAACATTCAAATAAAGGCTCAAAAATAATTTCCTTTAGAATATATATACATTTAAAATTTATTTTATGCACATAGGAAAAGGAAATAAGGCTATAAAACCAAGGTATGTCGGCCTTCCATAATAAGAATGGGATCTCTTAGCCCCAATGAATTTATATTTAGAAAATGAATATTTTAATTATAATATTGAATTATCCAATTTATTATGAATAGGTTTCCTAGAAAAATAATCCTATAACTATTCAGCTATCAATAGTTGGGAATAAAAACACTTTGGTCTACCATTTCTTTCATATTCTATCAAATTCAAGGAAGAGTAGTTTTCAAATTAATATGCCTCATTCCTTAATAAATACATCATAATAATTCTACATTTATGTTTTTATCATATTTATATCAAATTAATCATGATAATCACAAAAATAGTCATAAGATATAGATAGAAAAGTATCCATTAAAAAAAGAGGCAATAATAACAACATAGTGAGATATTCATGTGATCACAAAACCCCAGACACAAAAATTCCTTCCATTAATTTTGTATTCCAATATTTTTTAGGTTAATTCAATCATTATACAACTTATTAAAGCATGATAATCTCAAAATTTCATTTTAAAATAAAGATATATAATTGATCCCCTACCTCAAAATGAAGATCTCAACGTTCTGTGAGTGAGAATGAAGCACTAAGTTCCAAACTACGATTACCTATTTTATAGAAAACTAAGGATGCCTAAAACATCACCCTAAAAAATATCCCACTATCATTCATTGATAGGACCCATAAGAAAAAAAATATAAAATAACCCTTTATTGCATGGAAATAGAAGAATGGAAGATAACAACGCAATTGGAGAAGAGAAAACTATCTTCGGATCACAAATACCCGATCTCTAGAAGTCGGGGGCTTAATACTAGAAAATGGAATTTTAAGGATTTTAAAAAAGGGCATTGGGTTACCTTGGTTCTGGAGGATAAATTATAGATTATTAATATTTCCAATTCACTGTATAATTTATACTCAGTCTTTTAACTTCAGTTCTACAAACCCCTGTGGTACAGCCTAAGTTCAACTCTATAGAAACAGCCTACATTTTAAATTTTATCTCAATTTCACTTAATCTCTTCTATCTTCCTTCTAGACACCTCTAACCAACCAATAAATGAATGAAGGGATCAAGAAAAATTGTTCTATTGCATTAGATACCTCTTAAATAATTATATCCTTGAAAATTTAAAAATAACCCAAAAATGAATCAAAAATGGAATTGAACTACCACTTCATGAGATACTTTTCAAGTATCTCTCTATATAATGAACATAGCCAACCCATCATAGGAAAAATTGAATAAACACACAAAATATCCAACCATATATAGACCATAACCCTAGTAGCACTGATCCAATGGTTACTTTATTACTTTGGTAGTGAATATATGTAATTGCATCCTAAAGGACCCAATAGTTTAAAATTCATAGTAAACTAGATACATACTTGAATCTAACATATAATTGAAAAAATAAAAAATAAAAAAATATTTTCCTTGAGAACAACATTATTCTCCCTATAATATCCTTACACATCAATCATAGTACACTTCCTGGTATCCTAGGTAAAGGAAACAAAAAAACGGTGATCTAAAATTCTCATTAAGGGTTACATAAAGTAGAAGATATCATGAAAAAATAAGAAATAATCAATAAGAAAAGGTAAATAACTAAAAAAACATTTTAGTTAATAAATAATTTTTGCACGAAAACTCATATGGTTGGAATAAATTATGATTAAATAATACCATATACATAATTACATGAGCTTGAAAATTATACATGGATATCATAACTATTCAAATAATCACATGGACATCAAAAAATAATTTCATAATAATGGACTGATTAATTTTGGACATCTAAAACTTACCATTAAGCCCTCATTCCAAGACATCTAGAGCATACAATCAAGGCATTATACCAATACATCCAACATAAATGGGTATGGCCTTGGCCAAATTACCAACCTATTTTGTTTCTTAAAACCTATCGATACATCAAGGGGATAAGTAATTATTGGAATCTCACATCACTTAATAAGTCTAATGCATTCATAAAATAAATAAATATTCTGACTTAATCAACATACCTTAATAATCAATAATTGTTCGTATTAGAAGAACTAGCATACAAAATGTTAGTACTTTCCCTGGTCAAAATGATCATAAAACATCTATAAAATTATGGTATATGGTTTATTTGGATTAAATACTCAATAAATAATAATATTCAACCAATTATGTTTACATTGATGAAAATAATTTAAAAATATCATAGGAAAATTTCTTGATGAAGACACCCTCTTTACTTTGGAATCATATATTTAAAATCTAAAAATTTCCCAATTATTAAGGAAAATTTTTTCATTAAAATGAAACTTTGAATCTTGTAAATTAATCTTAAAAATAATTTATTGTTAATGATAGTGTAAATTCCTTTCATGTTGTGTATGTTAAAATAAATATTTCGTTCACATTTTCAGTAAAAATTCAAAAGTACCTCGTTTAGAAAATGACATGAAGATTAATTTCAAAAAAAAATAAAAATTAAAACAACGGTTAAATTTTTTTTAATAAATAATTGTATAGTATTAAAAATATTATTTAAAAAAATTAAGGGATATATAGACATGGGGGAAAAGATTCCTGATCAAGTGAAAAAATAATGTTGGTTTTCCATAAAAACATTACTTTGGTATCTTGAGTACTTAAAAAGAGGAAAATGAAAGGAAAACTTATAATTAATATAATTAACCATATTTGAAGAAAATATATTGGGATTAAGATAATAATATTAAATAATTCTCCCATATGATACTTAAACATAAACAATCCTAAATAATGATGAGATTGTGAAATAAACCCTTACCACTTTGGTAAATTTTGAATCATAACCCCCATGAAAGAAATAAATTCAAATGAAACATTAAATACCATTAATAAAAATAGATTAATGATATAATAAGTAAAATTTTCATTATATCTACCTCATAAAATAAAATATATGTAAATATAACATATGTCCCAAAGAAGATATTTTGTGATGAAGAACTCTTACCTCAAGTCTGACTTCCTTTGTATGTCTTCAAACCTACTATATAGTAAATATAGATTTATTATAAATATATTATATAACCATAATAATATATATCATAACATATATTATTTATTTATAACCTTTTATCATCCGTTTATTAACAATTCTTTATTAAAATCACTATTCTGGGTATAACAGCATCATTTTTCATATAAGTTTTGGGACATTAGTTTTGGTCCTTGTACTTTGATAATATTTCCATAATATCCAAAATTTTAATAATAATATAAATATAATATATATTCATTATATATATATAATCATCCATAAAAATTAGAGATGGATAATTGAATTACACTGTTCATGGAGACGGTGGGTTGTATGTATGCATGAATGCCATTTTCTTTTTTCAACAGATGGAAATAAATAAAGGTAAAAATTATTTGAATTTAAATAATCACTATTATATTATTTATAACATATATTTTTATTAAATTTATCCTTATTGCCATCTATGTAAAGTTAAAATGAAAGATGGATCACATCACTTCGAGGAGGTGGAAGTCCACACATACGCACGAGCAATGTTATCATTTTCTAATGGATTGGATGTTAAGAAGGTTGATATTATATTACAATTTTAGAAGAATAATTATTTAATAAATATCATATAAATCAATTAGTTCCATATTTAAAACCTTCCAATTAAATTGGTGATGAAAATAATTTCACCACTATATGGAGATGGCAAGCCGTATGTGCGCATGAGTGATGTTTTCACTTTTCATATGATGGAAAAGAGATTGAATATGGTTTACCCCTAATAATAATAAATCCTTGTATATTTATGATACTATATTTATTATTAATTATGGTTACATCAAATATAAATCAATTAGAAGAATAAATGCATTTTAAAGTGTTGGTATAGACGATTATCTCTTCTTCGGTGGGATTCCTTTAGATCTCCTCTTAAGGAACCCAGGGTTGGTCTTTTAGGAAGACCATAACCTCTATAACTTGGATATTTATTTTTATAAGAAAAACGGGTAGGTATTGGTTGACATAGATTTCTCCAATTGGTGTAAAGAAGAGACAGAAGGGTTGTCCTATCGCAAGTTAGGGGTGGGGCATTCTTGTAATTTCTTAAAGTATTAAATTAATATTAATTATTTTTCATTTATAAATGGATCTAAATTTAAATAATTAGAATATAATATGAGGATGAGTCATAATTATCTCATAAAATATAATTTCTGACAAATTTTAGTTATTTTTTAACCCATATCTTTTAGTTTTAATACCCCCTTAACCCTTCTGACAATTACAGTAGTATTAATGTTTTCTACATTTTAAGGGTCAAGAATATTCCCATAAAATGAAAAAACACTTATAAATGGGCCATGGTTGATATTTTAAACAATATAACATTTATTTTTTATAAATATAATATTTTTATGATTTTTAAATCATTTAATAAAATATTATTTATTATAAAATATCATTAATTTCAATTTTAGAACTATTCATTTAATTTGACATTGAAAAAAATGAAAAAAAAAATTAATTAGAATATAAACCTATAAAAATAAATAATCTTTTATATCTATATATAAAATTCTTAGGGTACTATAATGCAATCAAAAATATAATTTTAAAGTTTTTAAAATCATTTACATTATTTTTCTACCATTTCACAAGCACTATGCCATCATTGTGTAAGAATTTAAAGAAAATAATTCATCACTAAAAATTAAAAATATATTATAATTATAAAAAATAAATTATATTTCAAATAACTATTTATAACTTAAAATTATTTTCTTTTATACCTATCACAAAGTTTAATATATAATAAAATCAAGATAGTGAAATTTTTTACTTTATATTTACTTAAAAATATATGTAAGTCGTTTTTAAAGAAAAATAGAAAAAATTACTATAAATTAGAATCTTGGATGAGTATGGTTGAACCCCACTTATTAAATATATTAATTATAAGTTTTTGGATTATTTTTAGTCCTTCTCATATTATTTTAAACCTTAATTACAAGATTTACCCTTACTAAGGTGACAAATATTTACTATGGTTATTATTCTTAATGAAAAAGTGAAATATTTAAAAACAATTAACCTCATGATTAAAAATATAGTATATATTATTAAAGATTAAATCTCTATATATTTTTTCATAAATCATTTAAAATATAAATACTTAAAATGGATTGAAAAACAGCGTTTAGATAAATGTGTTTTAAGTATAAAATTAACTTATAAAACAATTATAAATGTTGTGATAAAATGGAATTAAATATATTATTATAAATAAAATGAATCCTATCTAAATAAAATACCAAATAAAAAATATAATTATACTTTTAAATTACTTTATTTAATGAGAATAAATGAGAATATTTGAAAAATCAGTATTTTTCATTATTCAATGAAAAATAAATCATTTCAAAAGAATAAATAAATTTCACCATAATATAATTTTGATATGCTGATTTCAAGATTAATTTTCATTTTATAAAATTAGATTTTTAAAATTGAAAAACAAATTAATTATAATTTCCACACACAAAATGTAATGAAAATAATTTCTGAATAAAACACATTTTTTGAATTATAAAATGAATTTATTAAAAATTGAGTACTTATTTTATATTAATCAATACATTATATAAAACATTTATACATATTATTCATATTTTTTAACCATATTTATTCCTTCCAATATAATAGCTAGGTTATGATAGTTATATTAAATAATAGTATTTTGTGGTTCTCTTAATGCTTGGTGTTTCATGTTAAGAAAGATATAGAGAATAGTATTATAAATTTGTATGGTGTTAGAATATAACACCATTAAAAAAAATTCCTCACATTTTTCTCTTGATCTTCAAAGATTCAATATTTAAAAATATGTTTTTGAAAACCCACAACATGCAGAGGGATAATAAAATTTCCTTTAAAAAGGGGAAGCGAGAATCCTAAAAATTACTTAAAATATCTTTTATTCTGGTTCCTAGATAAAGATATTATTTGTATAAAGTAAAATTATATAAATTTAAGATATTACTAACATCAAAATTTAAATATAGAGTGATATAGAACATTATCACGAGAAATTTAAAAACCAAAAAACCATAAATCAGTGATGGGTGAAAAGACAATTGATTCATCACAAATGAAGGTAAAAATATAATATTTTGATTTCAAGATCATTTTCCTAAAGTTGAGGGGTTATTTTAATATCAATATAGAGAACACCATAAAATATTATTACTTGATATCTTTCCATTTAATTATAACAATTTCATTCGTTGGTTTTTCTTCGATCAATTCCCTCTTATTCTCTTACTCCAAGAAATGAATATTCAAGATGAATTTTCATAACTGAAACATTAAAATTTACTTTTAATAGATCATGAGACCCATAAAATATTGACAAGCCTTTCTGTATGTCTCTAAATATTAACCAAAACCAAAATAGTTAGAAAACATTATCCAATATAATACATTAATCTCTAAAACTGCAATAGTAACACCCAAAGTTCAACTTAATCCATTCCATAAATAGTTAACCTTAAGACCCTTCCAAAATATATCTGAAAAAAATTCAAAATCCAAAAAAAAATAAGGACGGTCACTAAATTACAAAAATCAACTTAACATTAGTTTCATAAAAAATATAAAGTATCTCTTAATGTCACATACCAAATATGTGAATACCTTGATCATATATTCTCTTAAAACATGGTAATAACTTGAATCATCATAATAACTTAATGAAAACATACACGATTTCAAAAATAAAATCTCCCCTTATTCCTTTAATAAAATCTTAGATTATCAAATATATTCTATAAATCCAAAAATTCATCAAAATTCATCAAAGATACCGTCAAATCGCTAATCCATTCAAAGGTCACCAATATTATCCAATTTACTTTATCAATTTTAATAATTTATTTATCTAAACTAAAACATATTATCTCAACACCAAGAACATATTATGGTTTATCCTTCCCTAATTTTTTTTACAAAAAATATATCACCTTACAATGAAATCACATTTCAATGTTGTTATTACCATTCAATATATTAAAATCCTTAACAAAAAGCTACTGAAAAACAATCTTTATATATTAAATGTTTCTTATAACCAAAATAGCATTGATATTACACTTATACAACATTATTTTCAAATCACAATACATAAAATCATCAATCCTTCCACTTTAAAAATTTACATGGCATAGGTTTTTCCTTGGTCTTGGAGTTAACCCTTCGATTAGGGAATTAACGTGGATAATTCACATATTCCCCACACGTAAGACATTAAACTCGTCAGAAATTCATTAAACTATGACCTTCATTTCCATACAGAAAACATATTCCCCTTCTTTTAAGACATTACTTAGGGTATCTCTTTCCATATTTCTAACAAGAAAGAAATTGACCCTTCATTCATCAATGGTCTCAACTACCTGAGCTCTCAGTAAACTCTATCCTTCTCTTATTTGGTGATTCCAAGATTTTGTTAAGGTGAAAGTTTTTAATCATATATCATTATAAATGATTTTCTATAATCATAATATTTTTCACTTCAGTCATCATCCCTTTTGGTTTCTCATAATCACTACATTTTCCTTCTGATTCAGTATTAACATGGTTCCTTATGGTTCTATCCATTGAATGAAACCAAAAAAACATAGCATGAGAAACAATAATCATAGTGAGAAATCAAGAAATATTATTAATAGGATATATAAATCATGACATCTTCCTTTCACTCTATGACATCTTAGGTTTAACCTAAGCTATAATTGGTTATCATTTTTTAAAATCTTTCATAATAGTTCATAAAGAAAATGTGAATTAACCCAAGAATATCCGCCGGGAGTGTTAAACCAAGTTCACAATAAGGGAATACTCACATGGACTGAAATTATGGTTGATATATACTTGACCAACTATTTTGGGGGTTATTTACCCTAGATAAATTTATTCCAAAAAAAAATATCCACATGTAGTATCCAGTCATAGATGTATTTCTAGAAAAACCACATTATATCTACCTTACCAAAACTTTAGTATGTTATCTTATACTTATACTTATCCTTAACATCATTCATAGGGTTATGTTCTCTAATATATGTTTTCCTAAATCTATTTCCCAATGTTTCTACTAAACTACCTCTGAAAACAACTATAAATACCCAAACCTTATTTATAAGGACATGACCATATTACATTACAAAATCTTGATATTAAACAAGAAATAAAATAATTTTACATTGAGGATCTTTTCAAGTTTATAACTTTAGAGAATTGGGACATAAAAATTCCATAACCTTACACATTTTTACAGAGTGGATACTATAAAAATAGTTTCCATTTTTTTCAAAATATAAAACATTAAAGATTCAACATGATTTCTTTGAAAATTATTAAAACATTTAAATTTGCTTACTTATTTGTCTTAAAAATCATTATGACCTATGAAAATCATTTAAAAAAACCTATGATGAGCAAAACAATCTCAGTAAGGGATGTAAAATAAGGAAAGAACACATTAGTCCATGAATACTTGTAACGTATGAAAACATTTTCAAAAGACATGCTTCTCACCCATATATAATTACTTTGTGAAACATGAGATTTAAAAAAGATCCACACAAAACATGAGGATATAATTATAATCATAAATTTATATTTGGTAATTACTTACATAATCAAGTAACCCTCTTGGCTACCTTATAATTTGTAACCCTCACGACTACCTTACAATTTTTGTAACCATCGCAGTTACACTTGGAGTAACCATACGGATGACCTCCAACTTACACATACCCAATGTATTGGAGGGAAATATAGTTCCCACACTTCATTATAAATAATTCCCAAGAACAATAACATATTCATACATCATGGTTAATTATATAAAAACATTGTTTTTGAATTTTGTAACATAGAATTTTAAAAGAGGATTTTAAAAGAAAAGTCCCTTATAAGTATCATATAGTTAATGTGAGACTTAATAGAGTGGATGGAATATGTATATACTCTATAAATAAACATAATTCAATATAGTATAATCAGAATTCATCACACAAACAATTTAAATACCGCATAAATAATGAAGAATAAGGTTAACCCAAAGGATGGAAATCGGGTTAAGAATACCCTTACCTCGGGATTTTCTAAATTCAAACTCATTTAAACCTTCAGTATAATAGTTAAAAGAGTGTTATTAATATATAAAAATCATATCTATATTTATAATACCTTATATGATCATTTCATTACGTCGTTTCACCCTTTAATTGTTAGTATTTTGTTCCTTGCATTGTTTTGGGTGAGTTCTTTACATGCTTTTCATGATCGGTTCATGATGGATTGTTCTTATCGATTGGAAGTAAAACTCCATAATTGGAATGGATTAATATTTACATATTTCTAGATCCATAAATTATACCACTTACCATTTTTAATTCTTACATGATGATTATTCATAAGTTAAAACATTAATGATGTTCGTTTAGATCATTTTAGTGGTGCTTTGATAATAACGACCTCATTTTGTTTTATAAATTAAAACCATGTGTACAAAATAATTATAGAACCATGAATGAGATTTAATAAATATATTATAACTTGGTTCAACCATAAAAATGGTCTCATGATCAGCCTTGAAATAATCAATATAAATTGAAATCACATCATCCACGATGTCGGTAATTCAACACATCACGGACAATGTTTTTATTCCTTGAATAAGTTTGAGAGGAGAAGAATAAGGATGATGAATTTTCCATGAAAATGAGAAAATCATGAATATAAATTATTTCTATAGATTTCATACTTCTTGGGTAAGAGGAGATGAGGAAATAATAAAAAAAATGAAATCAAAATAAAAGAATCGTTGAGAAATCCCTTACAAAAATTCGGCAGCCTAACATCTATGCAACAGGGTTTTAGAAAACATTAAAATGAGAGGGGACAATGGAAACCCATCTAGAAATAAATCATAATACATAATATAGCAATAATAATATGAAAATAAGAACATGTTATGGATTCCTGAATTCTATACCACATAAAAGAGAACTTGAATGGAAAAAAGAAAGAAGTTAAGAATTCTCTTACCTTGTAGAGTAACTCCCAAAACATGAAGGTTGGGACCTTGGGGGATTGAGGAAACCTTGGGAGGACTACTATGGAGGTAATGAGGCCAGATATTTGTTGAGGAATAATTGGGAATGAATTTAATGAAGTAATGGGTATGTATTTATAGAAAAAATTGAGGGAATATTTTAATAATTTCCAAGGAACACCTCATTAGTGGTATTTACAAAACCATGGCCATTACCATGGAATTTTCCCAAGGTATTAGCCACTTGGGACACCTCATATATTATTTTACTATACACAGGTATAATATATTTATTACACCATTAATGATGTCATTAACACATCGAAACTCAAAACTGTACTTTTACTATTCACCCAAAAATCAACTATTTCAGAAAAATCACAAAGATTTACCCAAACCATTTTTTGACGTGTAGAAATAAAAAATTAAATTAATATTATGAAAATAATTTTCTAAATATTATTAATTTAATTTTTGAATAAAATCATACTTAATTCAAAAATTAATAATTTAAAAACTATAACTTCTTTTATATCACAATGAAAAATTAACCAAGATGTCATTATCTTAAATCCTTAAGAAAATAAAATAATAACACAATTTACTATTCATTAGGGTCATATTACTATTCATATTACTATTCATAAGGGTATGTTAATATTTTAAAAAAAACAAGTTGGTTCAATTAGACTCCAAATGACATACTGAACACAATTGTAGGTTACCATTTTTCGAAATTCAAAACATATAAGTGGAAAATTATTTTTAAAGGATAATTATAAATATCTACTTAAAATAAAGTTTCATGAATTTCAATTTATTTTTAGAAAACCTTGGGTTGTTACATTATTAGCCTATAGTCTATGTTTAATTTATTAACTTTTCACTAGATATAAAGAATTTCATCCTGGAGTTTTGAATAGTTTAGTAGTCTCAATAAACTATAAACATACATGAATCTCGCATAAATTTTTAAACATTAAAAAAAAGTTCTTTATTTGAGAAGATAATTATTCTCTATATCATATCATTTTATATCAATCATAGTACACATCTTGGTATCCCAGGGAGAGGACAGAAATATAGGGTGACCTTAAATGCTCAGTAAGGACTGTGTAAAGTGGAAGATATATTTAATTAATATTACATAATAAATATGGTAGGTTAAATAATTAGAAAAAAAATCTATTTAATGAATAACTTGTTCAGTAATACATGTTTGGTAGTAATAACTAATTATAAAATAATTTCATTTAAATAATCAAATAAGCATGAAACATATCCATAGATATCATAACTATTAAGACAATTACATGGACATCAATAATTGATTTTATAATGATAGAATTCATAAAACTAAACATTTGAAACGTACCATTGGGGAATCATTCCAATAAATTTATAACATACCATCAAGTCCTCATGCAAAGACATCTAACCTAAATGGGTAAGGCCTCTACAAAATACCTAACATATTTTGTCTCATGAGACCTACTGACGCATCTGTGGGAAATGTAATTTTTATCCCCACCCGTTACATAATAAGTATAATTAATTCATAATATGATTAAAAATTAAAACATAATAAATATTCCTAAATAATCAATAAATCTCCCTATTGAAATAACTAGAATAAATAATTTCAATACTTTTCCCAGTGAAACTAATCAAAATAAATCCATATAAATTTGTTGAATGGTATCTTTTCAGTATACCCTCAGTAAATAATAAGATTTAATAAAGGATGTTTACATATATGAAAATACTTTAAAAGGGTCACTCAAAAATTTTATGAGAAAAATACCATTTTCACATTCAAATCATGTATTTAAAATATTAAAATTTCTCAAATATTTATGTTAAAATTTTCTTTTAAAGTATCATTTGAAACCTTAAATAAAATCTTTAAATAATTGAGTGGTTATAATGGTGGGAAATTCCATACATTCCATGTATGTTAAAACAAATATTCCTTTCACGTTTTTAGAAAAAATTCAAAAGATACAAATTCTAAAAAGGTTGAGAATATTCTTATAAAACCATTTTTTTAAATTAAAATACGGTTAGAAATGTACTTAATAAATCATTGGAGAATATAAGAAACATTCTTTAAAACATTCCAAGGAAAATATGTAAATGAAAGAAAAATATTCCTGACCGAATAAAGAAACAAAATTGGTTTTCCTTAAAAATTTATTTTTATATCATAAGTACTTAAAGAGATTAAAATGAAAGGAAAACTTTTAAGTTTTATAATTAACCTGAGTACCATATAATATATTGGTTTGAAGATAGAAATATCAAATAATTCCCCCCAATGGATACATAAAAATAAAAAATATTGAATATTGACGTGATTTTGAAATAAACCCTTACTACTTTGGTAAATTTTGAATCATAACCACCATGAAAGAAATAACATCAAATAAAATATTAAATACCATGAATATAAATAGATTTATGATATAAAGTTTCAAAGTGGTAGTAGATATACTTCATAAAATATGATATGTGTAAAACATAACATAAGTCTTAAAGAAGACAATTTGAGATAAAGATCCCCTACCTCAGGTATGAATTCCTTTTAATGTGATTCAACCAAATGTATAGTTATTTACTTTTAAAATTTTATCACCCATTTATTAACAATTATTTAGTAAAAAAAATTTGTCAGATAACTGCTTCATTTTTCATGTATGTTTTGGTTTGGTTGTTTGTTATTTATTATTTTATCATGCTTCCATTATCTAAAAAATAGTAATCATGATATATATATATATATATATAAATATAATCATTAATAAAATTTAGAGATAGAAAAATGAATTACACAGTTCATAGAGACAGTAATCGTACGTACACATGAACATTGTTTTCACTTTTTGATGGATTGAACGAAGTAAAGGTAAAAATAATTAAAATTTATAGAATAATTATTATATTAGATATATCATATATTTTTATAAAATCTATCCTTATTACTATTCATGTAAAGTGGAAATGAAATATGGATCACATCGCTTCGTGGAGGTGGTAGTCAACACGTACGCATGAGAGATGTTATCATTTTCCAATGGAATAAAAGGTAATAAGGTATATATGATATTATAATTTTAGAAGAATAATTATTTAAAAAATATCATATATATATATACACACATAAATACATTAGTCTCATCTTTATAACTATCCAATTAAATTGGAAATGAAAAACAAATTACAGCACTACGTGGTGATGGTAAGACATATATACGCACGAGTGATGTTTTCAATTTTTGTAGGATGGAAAAGAGGTGTAATATGATTGTAAAATAATCACAATCACATGTTAGTATATTTGTGGTATTTTATTTATTATTTAATTATGGGTGTAAAATATTTATAGGAAGTATAAGAAGAAATAAATTTGAAAGACTTGGTAAAGACGATTACCTCTTCTTCGGTATAATTCCTTTTGATCTCTTCTTAAGGGGTTTAGAGTTGGTCTTTTTTGAATACCAGAACCTATATAATTTGTATAGTGATTTTTATAAGATAAATTTTTGGGTATTTGTTGATATAGGATGTTGAATGTGGTGTAAATAAAATATGGAAGGGGTGTCCTTTTATAAGTGAGCGGAGGGGCATTCTAGGAATTTCTTAAAGTGTTAAATTAACATTAATTATTTTTCATATCCAAATGGATCCAAATTGAAATAATTTTAATATAATATGTGTATTATTCAAAATAATCTCATAAAATATAATTTTTATAAGTTTTAGTTATGTTTTAACCCTTATCTTTTAGTTTTAACCCCCCCCCCCACCATTAACCCATTTGACAATTACTGAAATATTAAAGTTTTATGCCCTTTAAGGGTCAAGAATGTTACCATAAAAATAAAAAATACATATAAATGTATATTGGTTTATTTTTAAACCATATAAAATTAATTTTTTTGAAGATGATATTTTTATAAATTTTAAATCATTTAATAAAATATTATTTATTATAAAATATCACCAATGACAATTTTAGAACTAATCATTAAATTTGAATTTGAAAAAAAAAATGAAAGAAAATGAATTATAATATAAAACTTTAACACATATATAACATGCAATATTTTTCTATAAAATTATTAAGACATTATAACTCACTCAAAAAAATTAATTTTATAATTTTTTTAAAATCATTTACTTGATTATTGAAATCCTTTCACAAGAACTGTGTCAGCATTGTGTACGAATTTAAGGAAATTATTTCTTTATTAAAAATTAAAACAACATTAACATTTTAAAAAATTAATATATCTTTAAAATAACCATTTATATCTTATAATAATATTTTTTATCCCAATCACAAAATTTTATAGATATTAAATGTAACAGAGTTACATATTTGACTTTATATTTGCTTAAAATAATATGTCATTTTCAAAGAAAAATGTAAAAAAACCCTTAAATTATAAAATTATATTAGGATGTTACAACCCCACTCATTCAATAGGTTCAAAGTTGATTTTAAAGTTATTTTTAACCTTAATTACCTGATTTTCCCTTACTAAGATGACAAATATTTACTACGGTGACTATTTATAAAAAGAAAAAAAATAAGAAGGGACCTATTTACAGAATTTGGACCCCATAATTCCATATATGGTGTCCATTTTTAAATATTCAATCTATTTATTTTGAATAAATTAATTTTAATAAAAATTATTGAAATGAAATAAAAAACATTTTTTAGAAAAATGTTTTTTAAGTATAAAATTTACTTATATCATAATTATGAATAATAATGATTCAAATGGAATTAATTAGATTATTATAAATAAAATTGATCATATTTAACTTTAATACTAAATATAAAATATAATAGGACTTTTAAATTACATTATTTAATTAGAATAAATGAGAGCATTTTAAAAATCAGCATATTTCATTATTCACTAAAAAATAAATCATTTCAAGAAAATCCAAAAAAATTCACCCTAACTTAACTTTGATATGATTATTTAAAAAATAAATTTAATTTTATAAAATATAATTTATAAAATTGGGAGAAATTAATTTTAATTTCCATTCATAAAATGCAATAAAAACAATTTTTAAAGAAAACATATTTTTGAATTATAAAATGATTTTACTAAAAATTGAGTAATTATTTATTATTAATCAAAAAATTATATAAAACATTTATAAATATTTTTAAAAATGTGGTTAACCTTATTCATTCTTCCAATCCAATGCCTAGGTGATAAATATTACATTAAATAATAATATTTTAATAGTATATCATGGTTCCCTTAATGTTCGGTGTTGTGGGTTAAGAAATCTATCGAGCATAGTTTTCTAAATTTTAGGGGTTCTCAAAACCAGCCTCAAAACACACTCTTCAGGATGATAACTCGCAAAGTAAAGGCTAAAATAAGCATAAAACCAAGGAATAAAAATGACCTAGTAAAACAACAAAGGATTTACAAAGAATCTAAACAAGAATAAAACAAAACATCAAAGCATGAAAGTTGAAGAATTAAAAACATAGGATATTGATCATGCATTAGAAAATAAAACTCCCATGTGATTTCTTACAAACCACTATTCCACCACAAGACATGAACTAAAGTAATAGCACGCCTATGAAACACCTTCTCCTAATGGTATTGAATCCCAAGAGGCCACTCCCTAAAGTTTTCACCATCTTCAATATATATTGTACCCAAATCAATGTAATGATATAAATCATGAATATACCACAAAAATCCAAGAAATTTTGAAGATATACTGAATTTGGCTCATCTATGAGGGTAGTTCTAACTAATAGTCCATAGCTCTAACCTAAGACAACACTTCAAAAGTTCTAAAGAACTAGGGAGAAAACTTACTCTCATGTCCAAAACTTTATAGACCATGGTGAAGAGACACATTTAATATCAAGTTATCTATAACTTAGAACACTACGGGTGAATTTATATGACTATAATAGTAATTATAATGATAATTTTTTCCTTAATTACCTCGCATATCACTTATACCTTCACTGTTGTACTTTTCTCTAATTTGGGTTAAATAATAACTGACTCTCTAACCTCGATCTAGTGTAATGGAGATCATAAAGGTTGTCCATGCAATGCTTCAAAAGGTGAAATCCCAATAGAAGAGTAGTAATTCTTGTTGTAGTCAAACTCCACTAAGTGAAAGTGTCTCACCCACATTCCTCCTAAATCCATAGCACATGCATACAACATGTCCTAAAAGGTATTTTCCATGACTAAACACATCGAGGGCCCACCTGGGCTAGTAGTAAGACAAGAGTGACACCCAAATCCTACCTCAAATAGGCTCATGGTCAGCGACTAATACCAAGCAGACATATATCACATCGTTGGATGCATTGGCCTATAGTACCTATACAAATGCACACATATCAATACAATAGTTTAGGGATGATAATAAATAATGCAACCTATAGAGTATAATAAAATTCATGAAACAACCTATAGGTAAAAATAATAGTTTAAAAAAAATTCCAAGTACAGATAGGGAAAAATAAACACCAAATAAATGAAAATTATCCCAAACCAAAAAGGCTACTGAGGATGATGGATATGTCCCTATTCATGATCCCAGGAATAGACCATTGTACACTATCATGACCTCCTGGTAAAAATATTTGCTACCTACTCTAGGTTAACCAATGTCTCTTTTAATCTTCATGTCATCTATATAAAACATAATATGTGTAGGAAAATCCCATGCATGATTGAGTTTATACATACCCAGTATGATTCCTCAGAAAAAGGAATCAATAAAAAGAATATAGTAATATCCACCTATAAGAAAATAGGTGAAGGAAACCCAATATAGATATTCTCATAAAGATGAATCCTTTATCAAAGAGAGAGGAATATCAATATTCATAGCTAGGTAAGAGACAAGAGTCTTTTTGTAACTCTAAGAGCCAGTGATGACCTAATACTATTAGTCTAATGAAACCTCACTATAATATAATGGAGGACCCATTCCTCGTTGGAAGATACCTCATTAAAGGGATTACCGACTCTAGTGGAGGACCCACTCCCCGCTAGAGGTCGATGATAGGGGAGTAAAAACTCTATAGATAGGGGACTTATGCCCATATATGTTTGGGGAGTACCAAATGTTCCTATAAAAGGATATGAGAGACTAATTACCAAATATAAATCCCCTATATCAAGGAAATACCAATACTAGAATTAACTCTAGTGATCACACATGAGTCTCAAAAAAAACATTCATGTTGAAAGGGAAAATCCGATTATTCCACCTCTTTTCATATCACTGATGTTGAAACAAAGTAAGCCATTGTTTCCTACATGAAATTTTACTATGAATGGACTACTCATGAGCCCATATTTTATTCCTAAAATAGGATATATAAAAAGTAGAATATCCAATGAAAATAACACAATGTGTTCATCAGGGGAATATAGTGTGTGTCACCAAGACAAGATGTGGTCATGCCCCACTTCCCTACATAGCATGTGAAAATCCATGTATTTGGTGTGTTCTTGAAGTCACATGGTGTGTGGGATCACCATGGGTTCTTGGAATTTTCTTCCTTAAGCATGGATCAATTTTGTGGGTAAGATCACATTGTGTGTGGGACCACAAATAAATATTTTTATATTTAAATCTGTTAAGAAACCCTTGTTGCTGCAAAAAAACTATGATACATAGTGTGTATTCTTCCAAATTACATGCCTTGTAGTTTGGTATTTTGAACCATGCACACCACTATCACTGGATTTTTATAGTTCTGCCACCAATATCACCTTAAGGTTCATATAAGGCCATTTTGTTGAATGAAAAATCATTTATCACTAATTTATTTCCACTTTTGGCCAAAATTGGTTATTTCTTTCATCCATATAAGGATCATTATGCTTCCCTTAACTATTCGATTCCCATAGCCCAAAACAATGATCTGAAATCCAATATTGATCCTCATACCATCTTAAAATAATTGATCCCATCATCATTATTATAACCAAAACAAATCCTGATGTTTGATCACACTCAAACTAATCCACTAATAGTCAAATCATCGACCCCAAGGGCCAATGATGAAGAATGAAAATAATGGAGGATAGAATTACACAATAGATCAAGGTGATATCATCAATGTTAATTGAGTACCCATCCATCAGTTGTAATCATGGAAACCAGAAATAAATAAAAATAACTAATGTGTAATGAATAAAATCCAAGGCCAATAAAAAAGTTAAATTCAAAGATCCATACAAAAATATGGGGAGATACTGAGAATCATAGATGGTGAATTAATCTATGCTAGAATTCAATAATTATTGGGTTGGAACCCATAAATAAAAATATGTACCTCAATAATGGATCGATAGTTTGTGAATAATTTTTTGTCAGTTAATTTCATTAAAGAATCAACAATGTTCATCATTTACTCCATAATTTTAACAATATCACATGATATTTATCATCAATCTATTGATCATATGTCAAAACATCACCACCAAGAGATTTCCCATTAGCTCTCACAATTCTATAGAGTTAGGGGAATCAACATAAAGAATTTCCAATGATATTATCATATAGAGAATCACCTAGATCAAGACATTTAAAATAAATGAAATTAATTAAATATATTTATTCATTTTAATTCATCCACAATAGCTTGTCATCTCAAAACCTGATGCGTATGAAATATATATTGCACCTAGGGTAAACCCAATATTCTAAGACCAACTATAGTCCTAGATTTTCAATCCAATACTTTAATCAATGGGAAAGGAATTATTTATAAAAATATGTGAACACACTGTTTGATAAATTTAATATTTCTAACAATTAAATTAATGTGTCCAGTGGCACTATTAACACCACTCCAAGTCAAAATAAAAACACACACACATATATATATATATATATTCAAAGGGTCCAAATATCAAAACTAGAGTTGTTTCACTCTCTCCACCTTTAAGTATTTTTACCTAAAAAAGAAAAAAAATACTCGAAAAGATGAGGGTATTGAGCGCACATCTGGATATCACACTCCCATGACCTTTACTGAAGGTTCCCATGCTACAAAAGGACTTGCATGAGTGTACTAGATCACCCATGAAGAATCAAATATTTCTGATCCTCAATCTACATTCAGTACTCTAAAAATGTGGATTCTTCCTTGAAATACAACTTTCCATGGTCAATTACCTCAAGGAGGCTTCCTACGTATCCCATATGGATGGGAATCAAAGCCCATGTAGTTCGATAAATCTCATAAGAGAGTATGGTCCTCTAAGAGAGATGAGTTTTGGTCTTAATTCTAGAAAAAAAAGAATGTCTTAATGATTTGAGGATTGAATTCGGGGCTTATTTCCTTAAGAGGATGTCCAAATTGGGATAATTAAGGTTGGATTCTTGAGTAGGATATGCAGTGAGCTCAGGCTCTGAAAAAGATTCCTACATATCCTAGTTTGAACAAGAATCGGAGTTCTCGTAGTTCCTTCATATGAGTGTTTTTGCATATGTTGTAATCATCACGTATCTCTAAGCCTACATGAGTCATGCTCGGTGTGAGAAACAATAGGATGTGAAAGATTCAACAATGAAACTTCATACTTTTCCTCTTTCACTGATGGAAGAGGGTACATTGACCATGGAAGAGGGTGAGGCAATGTGCCTTCCCTCTGTTCTATTTACATTTGACAAGGGTCCAATGTAAGGAAGAAGGGGTGAAGTTGAGGGGCTTATACTAAGATGTCTACCCTGAAATAGATCTTGGGAGGAGAGGGAGACTTCTCCTATTATTGTGTGGAACGGCAAGTGAGAAGTGTACCTTCTCTACCAGAGACCTGAGGTTTCGGGTCATCTCTTCACGAAGGGAGTGGTCAGGACCCAAACCCCCCTCCAAACTAGGAACTTCCTAACACTGTTCCTGGGAGAAAGGCACATGTGACTGTGGATATACAAACCCACAAACATCATATGAATCCTAACCCCATTATGGAAAAAATGTGGGAAACCTCTGACTATAGAAATACAAAACCAAATTGGAGACACGCTGATGTGACATACTCAAAGGTTTGAGAAGTCAGGAGGTTTTGGTGGAGGTTTCAACTTAACCCCTTTTCAGATAAGGGAACCTAGGAAAGAGATACCCTTCCATGGATGAATTAAAGGAAGGGTACTTGAGCTCATCGTGTTGGTACTTCGCACAAGTATGACACATAGGTACCCTACGTTGTCCAACCACGTAGGTACGACAAGCTGGTGTGGTGCGTAGGTATACCGCGTAGGTGCAACACACAAGTATGGATGAGGACTGAAGAATATCAATAACTTCAAAACATGCCAGTATCCTTTAATTATCCATTATTTTGTAGTTAAGAGAACTACCTGAGACAATTTGAGAGATCTAGGTGAAAGAGCTATGCAATGGGAGCTTCAGAGAATCTTTCACTTTTTTTCAGTCTGAAAATGGGGAGCCCAGGGGTCCTATTAATAGGAACAGATTGGGACTAGCCAAATAAACATTCCCCCCGCAGTTACTCTGTGTAGATCCACTGTGTAGGTGCTCTACGTAGGGGCATCACAAATCTTCTCACACATAGCTTAGTTGTGTATCTTGTTTACAAAGCTTGGTCGCATAGCTCTCTCGCAAAGCTTGACCGCGTAGCTCTCTCGTGAAGCTGCTGGATGTTACTACATCATGTAGAGTTTGGGAGTATTTTTTGATGTTTCCTTTGTACTCTTTGAATCTTTTTAAGTGGTGTCAACAAAATCCCCCCCCCCCTCAGGATTGGATCCAAAATATACAAAGAGGGTCAAGACTTGAGGTGAAAGTCTGGGAAAAAGATTAGGATGGATTAATGAATAGCACAATTTTGTCGCGGAATTACTTCGCGCGGGTATGTCGCGTAGGTATGGAATGTAGTTATGACACGTAGGTCTTCTGTTGCCTATAAATATGTCTCAACCTTTCTTGTTTTTTTCTTCACTTGTGCTTTCTCCAAAATTTATAGCTCTCGTTGTGTAGCTCATTCGCCTAGCATTATCATGTTGTGCTCTCATGTAATTCTCTTGAAATTTCTTCAAGGTAAATTTTTTTACGTGATTGGGATACATCAAAAGGACTTAACTAATAGAGTTGTGCTAGGATCTTTGTTGAAGGAACTATGTGAGTGACCTTGTCGAAGGACCTTGTCAAAGGACCTTGTTGAAGGATCTATGCGAACAGGGTCCTTTTCCAAAAAAAATCACTTTATTCTTTAAAATCTGACTTGAAAGTTTGATAATTATTTTTGCAGGAAAGAATGACTCATTTCATGACCCATACTGAAGAATCTAAGGTTTGTCAAAATGAAATGATGAGGATCGTTGAACCAGATTATTATGACATTGTTGAGAGTACTATTCCTAGGCTATGGAAGGGTATAATTCTGTACCAGTGTGACTATCCACAAAGTCCTTACTTACCCTAGTATAGGCATGTACTTTTTCAAGATTCACATGTTCTATCTGTTAAAAATTATTTTCCAATGAATTGGTTTCTTCAGTATTCCAATTGTAACTGCATGAATATTAGTGCAAGGGGGGTTCCAATACAAGAAGGCACGATCCCTATTATTTACATCCTTCATCACAGTGGTTGTACTCCAGACATGAAGGATCTTGTTGTAGATCTAAGACCACATTGTTATGATTCCACTTTTCGGGTTTCTCAAACAGATCAATCTAATGGTTGGAAAGCATATTGGGACCTTTGTTCAAGAGGGGGTGTAAAACCCGAGTGGATGTGGGCATTCTGGGTACATCGGACATGTGCAGAATTCAAAAAAGAGTTATTAGACGTTCATATCTATGGAACTGTCTAGATGGTGCAAACTTATGTTTACAAAAATGAATTCATTCCTGAATTACTAAGCTGATGGAGTCCACAAACGAATTCCTTTCATTTGATGCATGGTGAAGTTTGTATTACACTCTGGGACATTTACAAAATACATGTAATTCCTATTCTTCGGGAAATGTATGAGGAATTCATCCCGCCTACTTCAACATGGGGTGATGTTACAATAACACCACTGCTGGCCCATGAATTATTTAAGATAGTGAAAATTTTACCCAAGTATAAGAAAGATATTCATGCTAGAGTGTGGATGGAAGCCTTATTAGAACCAACAACAGAGAAAGGTCCAACCTGTGGACATCCTACTGTTTTTCCTTCTGCTGATAACTGAGGCAGTTAAGGCACACATTGGCCTACACTAGAAAGATGCGATTACAAGCACTGGGGTTATAAACTCAAACCTGATATAGATGCAAAAGTACGCTTAACTTCCTTCCTTGCTATGCGGCTAGGTGTTTATTTTCTTCCATTCTGTGAATCTGGAGGAGGCGTAATATCAGGGACTTTCATCATTGTAGCTAAATTGTTAGAGGGGAAGTATATTGGGCTAGAAACCTATGTTTTGGAAAGAATTTACCATCTCCTGTTGCATTTATACTGTGGGAAAGCTCCATTTAGAATTGCAGGGCCATTACAAGTGTTGTGGGTCTATATTTCAGCACATTTTTCTTCATACTTAGTATTGAACTCAGTTAGAGTTCCTAATGGTCTATTCACCCCATTTTTTACAGAATTTTCTAGTATTAAGCCTTTGAACTTGAGACCTGATGAGGTACTGAAGGTATTGAATGTCTCAGGAGAATTAAACTTCATTCCTTTTGGTAATCCACCAACTGGAACATTTATTGATGATGGTAAAGAAAAGAATTATGAATTGATATCTTATATGATGGCATTTAGGGATGGTGTATTATCAACTAGAATTGATGGTGAAATTATTTTTGAGGATTTTGTTCCCTATAGGTTTGCTCGTCAGTTTAGATGTCTTTAAAATTCAAATACTTTCCCACCTACATATGTCATACATGGGAATCACCCAAGGGTAGCACGACAATTATGGATTCTAACAACTTTAGAGGTATCCAAATTTTCAATTACATTACCTCCACCAGATGCATCAATCAAATTGGAAGCTGGGTATGCAAAATATTGGGTTTCTTCATATCCTCAAGGGGCTCTGACCAATGGATTATATTGAGTGGTGTCTACAATGGTTGTTGCATGTGGAAATAGTGGCAAGAAATCTAAGTCGAGAGATGATATATAAATCTTAGAGGTTTCAGAGCCCTCAAAACATCTTCGTAGGAAGTATACTAAGAAGACCAAGGCTATAGAAGCAATAACTCCAATGTCAAGACGATCCAGTCGCTACCATCAAAAAGATATTCCTATTCCATATATTGAAATTTATGAGGAAGAAATGTGTGAATAATCTCTTCAATCGGAAGGTATTGAATCTCTTCCACATTCATCCAGGAAAGAATTGAATTATGTGAAACCTTCGGCCATTCATCATTTGGAGAGTGCAACTCGTGATCTTAGGGATGCCTGGGAATTTCTTCAGTATGGAATTCAAATACCAGATATTGGTGATATCAAGGCACCTTCTGATTTCAATCCAGACAATAACTTGGATGAAGTATAGAAGTATATTTCAGAATTAGAGACTTTTATATATGCAACTGATGAACAAATCCCAGCCTCTAAATAAGTATCTCATATGCTGGATTTAGGAGTCTACAAAGGGGTAATTATTGACTCTAAGGAGGAGTGGGGTATTTATGTTAATATTGAGAATGTATTTCTCTTTTTCTTTTTTCTCAACTCTGATTTATCATTTAACATCATTAATCTTGATGAAAATTTATTTTTTCACCTTGAATGTAGAGAAGGAAGATCCAGACCAATTCTTGAATAGCATCAGTATAATCCTACAGGTTCTCTCATTGATGTGACGAATGATCCTCCCAAGGCACCAGAACTATCTCTAGGAGCAAGAACCATGACTGGGGTAGTAGCGACAGATAATCGTCATGCATTACCTCAAGTTTCCCCTGATAATAGAAGTGTTTCAATTTAAAGACCCGTAAATTTCAAGGAAAAGTTTTTCTTAATTTTCTTTGGAATTTTACAAGAGCGCAGTTTCTGACGGCACCTGATTCCGAGGCCCGGTGTGCCCGGAATCATTTTCCGAATTTTGTCTCGGGTACGTTCAGTGAACGGACGAGCGGGTTTTTCTAACTTTTGAACCGGTGCCCGGAATCAAATTTTGAGGGCACCGATGAAATCGCGACACCGGTATTCGCATAGAAACGCCTCTTCCGGAGTTGCGTTTGCTCGGGTGTGGTTTTTAATTTTCGGGCTTAAGGTTAAGAAATAAAATAATTTTACGACAACTTTATTTTATTTCACTTAAGCCACTTGGAAGCCACTTGAAGCCACTTAAATATGGCTTAAACTGAGTTGATCTCGATAGGATGCTATCCAGAAATATCCTACCCTCTTGGTAGGATATTTGTGAGGTGGGTCCCGCACGAGCCCCGCCGTTTCTTTCCGCTATGTAACGCACCCGCGAAAACCCGTCATTATGAAATTCAACTGACGCGTTTTCTTAACAGACCATTTAATTGGGCGGTTTATTTCGTAAATTAAATGACCTGTTTCTTTCGTTGAATTAATTCAACGAATTGATGGGTCGTTTCTTACCCGTTTTCGTTTGTTGGCATAATAATAAAATAAGACCAACCTCTCTTTTTTGGAGGATTACTCGTTGAGACAGAATCCTTGTATCTTCTTCCTCCTTCACGAAGAATGTGAAGAACGTGAAGAACGCCGTCATCCGCGGAAATCGACGACGCCCAAATACGAGATTTTCTTCCCCGCCCCGATCTCCGATCACCAACCGTTTGAGGTGAGTGATTTCGGGTTTCTTCTAAAAGTACTTTTGGGTTTAAAACGAAACACAGATTTAATTATTTATAATTTAAATTTGTGGTTCTTGGTCCGTTGAGTTCGCCGACTCAACACCGGATTCCGCGATGACGCGATGCCTTCCCGCGACGACGCGACGATCCCCCTATTCCGCGACGAGAAATTCCACGAAGAACGCTCACGCGCGACGACTACGAGGTAGGGATTTATTTTGGAATTACCCCTTTTTTTATATATTCCCGTAAATGTTTCTTTAAAAAGTTAAAGAACTAGTTTTGTGAACAATTTTAAAATTATTAAAATTGTTGTTTCCGTTCAAATAAGGAACCCATTTTATGAAACAATTTTATTTCATTAAAAATTGTTTCGGATATGCGTTCATGTGTTGAACTTTAATTTCTCCCGTTGTTTATATTTAACGCGGTGGGTGCGGGCCAAACAAACACGGCCTGAAAACCCTCCGTCGTTCTTCGTTCTTGTGCGGATTTGACGGGCGACAACAGAACGTGCCGCAATGGATGTTTTATGATCCCGCAGTGAAGAACGAGTCCCAGGAGGAGCAACGGCGTAGACGGGAAGAAAAACGGGCCACCGGAGAGACTCCGGCGGCCCGCGGAAGCCAGCGGCGGCGGCGCTCGCGGGACGCGGCTGAAGCCGCGTCCGGCGCCAGGGAGACATCCCGCGGGTGTCACGCGGGGGTGGCGGCTCCCCCCCCGCGTCACTCGGGACGCGGCTTCAGCCGCGTCCAGTTGTCTGGCCGACACCCCGCGGGTGCCGCGGGGGTGTCACGCAGGGCGGCGGCTCCCCCCGCGTCGGCCACTCGGCCGCTCGGCCGAGCCGGGCCGGGCTGGCCGAGCCAGGCCGGTCCGACCGGGTCGGACCGGGTCGGACCGGGTTGGACCGGGTCAGACTGGGTTCGGCCGATCCAGGGGGGTCGGGCCGGGTCTACCCGGGCCCGGACCCCCCGTCTTCGGACGATTTTCATTCAAATGGTCGTATCCTAAGCTACGGGCCTCCAAACGACCCGCCGTCAGCGGCAACGCGATCCTTGGATCGAGACGGTCGTTTCAGTATATCGTACTCAAGGTTTCGGAATACTTTGTGTTCGGCCGGGTTGGTTCGTACACGAAACCAACCGGGCCTTCGGAGCGGAAACGCCCATATCTTGAGCTATGGACGTCCGATTGACGTGCCGTCAGCTTTGTTGTTTTCCTCTAAGTGAGACGGATCTTTTGGCTCACTCCGACCGAGGTTTGGACGCAGGTGGAGTACGGTCGGGTTGGTTTTTCCTTAAAAACCAACCGGGCCCCTGGGATGAAAAAGCCAATAACTCTCAGACCGGGCGTCTGATTGACGCGCCGTCTGCGACGTTGAGTTCCTGTTGACGATACGGAACTTTTGGATACATCAACTTCAGACTTTGTGTCAGTTGATGTATTAGCCTCTTGGCTCGTGGAGCGGACCCTCCCGAACGAGCTTGCTGTGTGCGGGAACCCTAGTGCTGGCTGCGACTGCTTCTTTGACAGCGACGACTGTGTAGAGATCCTCCATGGACTCCGACGACGAACGTGCAGAGATCCTCAGTGGACTGCGGTGACGACTGTGCATAGATCCTCAGTGGACTGCGACGACTACTGCACTCAGCGATCCTACGTGGATTAGTGCTACAGGTCTTATGTGGGCCCGATCCTGTGTGGGTCCGATCCTGTGTGGGTCAGCGCTCAGCGGTTCTGTGTGAGCCAGCGCCTACAGGTCCTGTGTGGGCCCGATCCTGTGTGGGTCATTGCGGGGGTTAGTTACCTATCGATCCTTTGTGGGTTCGACGACTTAGATGGATCAGTGATCATCTTTATCGTCATCCGAAGAAGTATACCTGTGTGAGCTGAATCTTGTGTTCCTCTCCTTTGTGGATTGTGTTGAGCTATCCTATGTGGATTTACTATTTACTCTTCTTTTTGGATTGTGTTGAGCTATCCTGTGTGGGTATACGTTTTGCTTTCCTGTGTGGACTGGGTTGTGCTTGGGCTCGGACGTTGGAGCCGAACGGGAATTGATGACTTAGGTATATGTATGGGCATATACCTAAGTCGTGTCAGATGTTACTTCGTGATTGTATCTTTCCTTTGTGGATTATCCTTTTTAGATTTCAGGAGACCTTCGGGGGTCTCAGGGTCCCTACTGAGTAGCTTATACTCACCCCTGCACGGGCTATGCCCGCACTACGTTGTGTTGGTTGCAGACGACGGACAGCGCTGATCGTGGTGGAGGCGTGCGGAGCAGGACGGTACCTGGAGGTGGACCACTGGGCGGGACGTACTCGGAGCAGTCAGGTGGACCCGAGGAGCAGTGGAGGCTATCTGTACCCACCCTTCAGGTGGGACTTCCAGAGGACGGCTCGACGCTGCAGTTTTTCCTTTCAGTTGTTGTTTTTCCTTTCAGTTGTACTTTACAGTTGGGCTTGTATTTCTGGCCCCTTCTACTTTCAGCACAGCTTGTACCGTTTTTTTACTTAGTGTTTACTTTTCCGCTTGCTTACTCTGTGGTGCTTTTTTACTTTTCAAAGGCAATGCCTTCCCTTTTTGTTGGTATTTACACCTTGGTGCTAGTCGCCAGCCCCTGGCCTATGGAAGGCGGGATTGGGGTAGTCACGGCACGGGCCCCGAGGACGGGTCGTGACAAATTGGTATCAGAGAGGTCGGTTCTACCGCAGACTCTGATCTTTCTTCTATGTGGAGCAATAGTGTTTAGCGTATTGAGTATGGTTATCAGTCCAGGGAGTCCAGTGTTGGTGCGGCGGCCGACGTATCCATACACCAGGATCCTGATTTCTGATTCCCGAATTAATGCACGAAAACATTGATTGCATGTGTGTTTCAAGTTTTATTTGTGATTACTTGTGTCAGCTCACCAGGTATACTATTCTGACCATGGCGCACTTGTTTCCTTTTCAGGATGGCCCGACGACATCAGCCAGCTAGGGTTCCGAGAGTAGAGCGCGACGATAGCCCGCCGAGTGACGAGGCCTCGGTACAGGGCCCGTTGACAGCAGAGGCACCGGCGATACCTTTACCCGCCGAGCCCCCGATGCTTCCAGCACTGGCAGCTGACGACCCACGACACCTCAGAGCTCTGCACGAGTTCCAGCGCCAGCGACCACCCAGGTTCCGTGGGGAGACGGACCCCCAGGCCGCTGAGGACTGGCTGGAGACGGTCGTCTGAGTTTTCAGGCTAGTGAGGACACCAGCAGACCTCATGGTGATCCTCGCGGCGAGCCTACTGCACGCAGCAGCAGGGCGATGGTGGAGCTTGATGCTCCAGGTACACGATGAGGCTCCCCTCATCTGGACGGACTTCGAGAGCCTCTTCTGCTCAGAGTTCGTCCCAGCCACCCTCCGTGCGGTGCGCATTCAGGAGCTTCTTCAGCTGCGGCAGGGCAGCTTGACGGTCGCCCAGTACGTGGCGAGGTTCACCGACCTTTCTCGCTACTCGACAGATATGGTACGGGACCCCTTCTTCCGGGCCCGGACCTTCGAGCAGGGTTTGAGACACGATATTAGGGCATCGCTGATCTCCCTCAGCATCCCGACCCAGGCAGGAGTGCTGGAGCAAGCCCTTCTGTTCAAGAGCTTCCTGGCTGAGTCCACAGCAAGACCTACCGTAGGGCGGCAGGTGGCGGAGTCTTCGGCAGCAGGTAGCCGACGGATGACTCAGGGTTCCAGGCAGACTAGACCTTCCGGAAGATGACCTCGGGACACTGGCTCAGCAGTGCAGGGCACACAGCGCAGAGCCAGCCTTCCGAGAGGCAGGTAGTGCTACTCGTGCGGCGGGCAGGTCCACATGGCTCGTGACTGCCCGACCCGTCGTACCGAGGAGCAGCAGACGGTGGAGGGGCCACCCAGGCAGAGGCAGAGGGTCGACCGTGGCAGTCCGCAGGGAGGAGGCGGACGAGGCAGAGGAGCTGGCCAAGCAGCAGGTGGTGGGTGACGCTTTGAGGCTCTGCCACCACCACCACCAGGAGGCCTGCCCCAACCACAGGGAGCTGGCGGGCGAGACAGGCTCAGCTCCAGGCAGCAGAGGCCTACGACCACGGTGCACCAGAGATGATTCAAGGTACGATCTATGTCTATTCCACCCTTGCTGCAGTTCTTATAGACACAGGAGCGAGTCACTCTTTCATAGCCACTGCCCTTGTTCGTAGCTCGGAGATTCCGACAGAGCTGTTGGCTCGATCCTGACGGCTAGAGACTCCTACGGGAGCAGACTCGACGATTACGCACTGGTGCCGGCAGTGTGAGCTTACTCTATGAGGCGAGAGCTTCGGCTGGGATCTTCTTGTAGCGGCGTCGAGGCCTTACGACGTCATCTTGGGCATGGATTGGTTATCTAAGATCCATGCACAGATTGACTGCTTTAGGCGCAAGGTGCGATGTGTGCGCACCGACGGGAGCAGGTTCACCTTCACCGGCGAGAAGGGAGCCTTCGCAGCATAGGAGGGACTCTCGCAGAGGAGAGGGAAGCCCATCACTCATCAGTTGGCTAGCCTCATCATTGGAGCAGTTGACGTGCAGATTCCTAGTTTTCCTGCAGTGGTGGATCAGTATGCGGACGTCTTCCCCGACGACGTTCCAGGGCTATCTCCTCGTAGAGAGGTAGACTTTTATATTGATCTGTACCCCGAGACAACCCCGATATCCAGTCCGGAATATCGGATGGCCCCCTCAGAGCTTCGAGAGCTACAGGTACAGTTGGAGGACTTGCAGGGCAAGGGGTTCATCCGACCCAGTGTTTCACCCTGGGCTTCCCCGATTTTGTTCGCCAAAAAGGCGGACGGGAGCTTGCGACTGTGTGTTGATTATCTTCGCCTAAACCAGGTGATAGTGAGGAACAAGTATCCGCTACCGAGGATTGATGACCTCTTCGATCAGCTCAAGGGAGCACGGTGGTTCTCGAAGATAGACCTCAGGTCAGGCTATCATCAGCTCAGAGTTCGAGACGAGGACATGCAGAAGACGGCCTTCAGGTGCCGGTATGGCCACTATGAGTTCTTGGTTATGCCTTTCGGCGTAACCAATGCTCTAGCAGTGTTCATGAGCCTCATGAATAGGATCTTCCAGCCATACCTCGATCGATTTGTCATGGTCTTCATCGACGACATTTTGGTGTACTCGACGACGGAGGAGGAGCACGCCTACCACCTGCGGGTTGTACTAGACACACTCTGAGATCACCAGCTTTATGGAAAGCTCTCGAAGTGCCAGTTCTGGTTATGCGAGGTCCACTTCTTTGGGCACGTCATTTCTGAGGCGGGAGTTGCAGTGGATCCCGCGAAGATCAAGGCAGTGCTAGCTTGGGAGCTACCCAAGAGAGTGACAGAGGTGCGAAGTTTCCTGGGCCTAGCCGGATACTATCGGAGATTTTTTCCGGACTTCTCCAGATTTGCGGCCTCACTCTCAGCGTTGATGAAGAAGGGGAATCCCTTCGTGTGGTCAGACAGATGTCAGCAGAGCTTCCAGGAGCTGAGGCAGAGGTTGACCAGCGCACCTATCTTGAGGTTGCCTGAGGGGGGAGTTGGATACGTAGTCTACTGCGATGCATCAGGGGCCGGACTCGGGTGTGTCCTGATGCAGGAGCGGGCCGTGATTGCCTATGGATCACGTCAGTTGAGGCCGCATGAGCAGAACTAAGCCACTAATGACCTGGAGTTAGCAGCAGTGGTCTTCGCCCTGAAGACATGGCGGCACTATCTGATGGGCGAGCGCTTTATAGTCTTTTCTGACCATCAGAGTCTCAGGTACGACTTCTATCAGAAGGACCTGAGCCTGAGAAAGCGGCGATGGCTCGAGTTCCTCCATTACTATGACTTTGAGATAGTCTATACTCCTGAAAAGGGGAACGTGGTAGCTGATGCCCTCAGCAGGAGGACGGGCATCCAGCTACTTGAGGAGGCGACAGAGCAGCTAGCCGCTTTGCAGATATCCTTCGTGGATAGAGACGGAGCAGCCTTCCTTCAGTCTCTCACAGTCACCCCTCCACTACTGCAGCAGGTCAGAGAGGCACAACGTGAGGATGCTGACTGTGAGACGCGGCGTGCACAGATATCCTCGGGACAGACACCTGATGGTTTCTCCCTTGGAGAAGATCATGACATCCTTTTCAGAGGACGTACCCTGGTACCAGTTTCTTTACGAGATGAGGTGCTGAGAGAGTTTCACACTTCTCCTTTGGCGGTACATCCAGGAGTGGCGAAGATGTACCGGGACCTAAGACGACAACACTGGTGGTCGGGCATGAAGAAGGCTATGGCAGAGTTCATTTCACGGTGCCTCACCTGCCAGCAGGTGAAGGCAGAGCATCAGGTACCAGCAGGCTTGGTACAGCCCTTGGAGGTCCCGGAGTGGAAGTGGGACGGGATATCTATGGACTTCATGACTGGACTTCCACGCACTTCCAGAGGTCACGACTCCATTTGGGTGATTGTTGACCGACTCACCAAGTCGGCACACTTCTTACCCATCCGAGAGCAAGGCTCAGTGGAGAGCTTGGGGCGTCTCTACGTCCAGGAGATTGTACGGCTTCATGGTGTGCCATCGACTATCGTCTCCGATCGGGACGCTCTCTTTACTTCCTGGCTTTGGAAGGGGTTGCAGGAGGCGTTCGGGACGCGGCTACGTCTGAGCACCGCCTTTCACCCTCAGACGGATGGTCAGACGGAGAGGACCATTCAGACTCTCGAGGACATGCTCCACGCATGTGTCCTCGACTTTGGTCGCAGCTGGGAGGACCACCTACCCTTGGTGGAGTTCGCGTACAACAATAGCTACCACTCCACCATCGGGATGGCACCATACGAGGCATTATACGGCAGGCCTTGCAGATCTCCTTTGTGCTGGACAGACCCTGGGGAGTCAGCACTTGTGGGACCAGAGATGGTCCGGGCCACGACAGAGAAGGTCCAGGTCATCCAGGAGCGGATGAGGACA
This sequence comes from Viscum album, assembly GCA_963277665.1. Lineage (NCBI taxonomy): Eukaryota > Viridiplantae > Streptophyta > Magnoliopsida > Santalales > Viscaceae > Viscum > Viscum album. The sequence continues at coordinate 1,252,453,762 of OY728120.1, read as the reverse complement.
GCACAGAGCTGGCAGAAGTCATATGCTGGCAGGAGGCGAAGGCCACTAGAGTTCGAGGATGGCAACCATGTCTTCTTGCGGGTCTCACCTCGACGTGGTTTACGGAGATTTGGTCGAGGCGGCAAGTTGTCTCCACGCATCATCGGGCCTTTCCAGGTCCTCTGTAGGGTTGGCGAGGTGGCTTATCGCCTGGCTCTGCCACCTCAATTGCACTAGGTGCACAACGTCTTCCATGTATCCCAGCTGAGGAGATACGTGCATGACCCGACACACATCATTGACTATGGGGAGCTAGACGTGGATGATGGGGTGACTTTTGCGGAGGTCCCGGTGGAGATAGAGGATCGACAGGAGCGGGTTCTACGTGGGCGATCGATTCCTCTTGTGCGCATCAGATGGCAGCAAGGGAACCTCCAGGAGAGCACATGGGAGCGGGAGGCTCAGATGCATGCTCAGTACCCACATTTGTTTCCCTAGTTTTTGATGTATCTTTACGGGGACGTAAAGCCCTGAGGTGGGAGTAATGTAAATACCCGTAAATTTCAAGGAAATTGTTTTCTTAATTTTCATTGGAATTTTACAAGAGCGCAGTTTCTGAAGGCACCTGATTTCGAGGCCCGGTGTGCCCGGAATCATTTTCCGAAGTTTGGCTCAGGTACGTTCAGTGAACGGACGAGCGGGTTTTTATAACTTTTGAACCGGTGCCCGGAATCGAATTATGAGGGCACCGATGAAATCTCGGCGCCGGTATTCGCCTAGAAACGCCTCTTCTGGAGTTGCGTTTTCTCGGGTGTGGTTTTTAATTTTCGGGCTTAAGGTTAAGAAATAAAATAATTTTACGACAACTTTATTTTATTTCACTTAAGCCACTTAGAGACACTTGAAGCCACTTAAAGACAGCTTAAACTGAGTTGATCTGGATAGGATGCTATCCATAAATATCCTACCCTCTTGGTAGGATATTTGTGAGGTGGGGCCCGCACGAGACCCGTCGTTTCTTTCCGCTAAGTAACGCACCCACAAAAACCCGTCATTATGAAAGTCAACTGACACATTTTCTTAACAGACCATTTAATTGGGCGGTTTATTTCGTAAATTAAATGAGCTGTTTCTTTCATTGAATTAATTCAACGAATTGATGGGTCATTTCTTACCCGTTTTTGTTTGTTGGCATAATAATAAAATAAGACCAACCTCTCTTTTTTTGAGGATTACTCGTTGAGACAGAATCCTTGTATCTTCTTCCTCCTTCGCGAAGAACGCGAAGAACGCGAAGAACGCTGTCATCCGCGGAAATCGATGACGCCCAAATCCGAGACGTTCTTCCCCGCCCCGATCTCCGATCACCAACCGTTTGAGGTGAGTGATTTCGGGTTTCTTCTAAAAGCACTTTTGGGTTTAAAACAAAACACAGATTTAATTATTTATAATTTAAATCTGTTGTTCTTGGTCCGTTGAGTTTGCCGACTCAACGCCGGATTCCGCGACGACGCGACGCCTTCCCGCGACGATCCCCCTCTTCTGTGACGAGCAATTTCGTGAAGAACGCTCACGCGCGACGACTACGAGGTAGGGATTTATTTTGGAATTACCCCTTTCTTTTATATATTCCCGTAAATGTTTCTTTAAAAAGTTAAAGAACTGGTTTTGTGAACAATTTTAAAATTATTAAAATTGTTGTTTCCGTTCAAATAAGGAACCCGTTTTATGAAACAATTTTATTTCATTAAAAATAGTTTCGGATATGCGTTCATGTGTTGAACTTTAATTTCTCCCGTTGTTTATATCTAACGCGGAGGGTGCGGGCCAAACGAACACCGCCCGACAACCCTCCGCCGTTCTTCGTTCTTGTGCGGATTTGACGGGCGACGACGGAACGTGCCGCAACGGATGTTTGATGATCCCGTAGTGAAGAACGAGTCCCAGGAGGAGCAACGGCGCAGACGGGAAGAAAAACAGTCCACTGGAGAGACTCCGGCGGCCCGCGGAAGCCGGCGGCGGTGCGGGTCGCTGGCACGGCGGCGCTGGAGCCCGGAGGCGGCTGTCACGACCCGCCCTCGGGGTCCGTGTCGTGACTACCCCAAGCCCGCCTTCCATAGGCCAGGGGCTGGCGACTAGCACCAAGGCGTAAATCCCGGTAAAAAGGGAAGGCATTGCCTTTGTAAAATAAACAAACACCACAGAGTAAGCAAGCAGAAAGTAATCACTAAGTAAAAACAGAGTACAACTGAAAGTGTGGAAAAGTAAATGGGCCAGTATACAAACCCAAACTGAAAGTAAAGTACAACTCGAAAGGGAAAACAACAACTGAAAAGTAAAAGCCGCTACACCGAGCTGTCCACTGGAAATCCCACCTGAAGGGTGGGTACAGATAGCTCCACTGCTCTACGGGTCCCGCCGTCCGCTCCGAGCACGTCCCGCCCAGTGGTCCACCTCCAGGTACCGTCCTGCTCTGCAAGCCTCAGATAAGATCAACGTTGTCCGTCGTCTGCAACCAACACAACGTAGTGCGGGCAAAGCCCGTGCAGGGGTGAGTATAAGCTACTCAGTAGGGACCCCGAGACCCTAGAAGGTCTGTCAAATCCACAAGGATAAACCACAAAGAAAGGTACAATCACAAAGTAACAATCGACACTGCTTAGGTATATGCCCATACATATACCTAAGTCATCAAATTCAAATACGCTCCAACCTCCGAGCCCAAGTACAACTCAGTCCACACAGGAAAGTAAACGTATTCCACACAGGAAAGCAAAACGTAATCCACACAGGATAGCACAACACAATCCACACAGGAAAGCAACAGGATTCAGCTCACACAGGTATACATCTTCGAAAGACGATAAAGATGATCTCTGATCCATCTAAGTCATCGGACCCACGAAGGATCGATAGGTAACTAACCCCCGCAAAAGACCCACACAGGATCGGGCCCACGTAGGACCTGTAGGCGCTGGTTCACACAGGACCGCTGAGCACAAAGACCCACACAGGATCGGACCCACACAGGATCGGGCCCACACAGGACCTGTAGCACTGATCCACGTAGGATCGCTGAGTGCTGAAGTCGTCGTCGTCGAATCCACACAGGATCTTTGTACTGTCGTCGTCGCAGTCATAGTAGCAGTAGCAGTAGCAGTCACAGTCAGTCGCAGCCAGCACTAGGGTTCCCGCACACAGCAAGCTCGTTCGGAGGGTCCGCTCCACGAGCCGAGAGGCTGATACATCAACTGTCACAAAGTCCAGAGTTGATGTATCCAAAAGTTCCGTATCGTCAACAGGAACTCAACGCAACAGACGGTGCGTCGATCGGACGCCCGGTCTGAGAGTTATTGGCATTTTCGTCCCCGGGGCCCGGTTGGTTTTTAAAGAAAAATCAACCTGACCGAACTCCACCTGCGTCCAAACCTCGGGCGGAGTATGCCAAAAGATCCGTCTCACTAATAGGAACACAACAAAGCTGACGGCACGTCAATCGGACGTCCGTAGCTCAAGATATGAGTGTTTCCGCTCCGAAGGCCTGGTTGGTTTCGTGAACGAACCGACCCGGCCGAACTCAAAGTAATCCTTGAGTGCGATATACCGAAACGACCGTCTCGATCCAAGTATCGCGTTGCCGCAGACGGTTCGTCAATCGGAGGTCCGAGGCTCATGTTATGGCCAAAAGACCGAAATAGATTCGAAACGGTGGGGTCCGGGTCCGGGCCGACCCGGCCCGACCCCCCCCCCCTGGGTCGGCCCGAACCGGGTCGACCCGACCCGGGTCCGACCCGGCCCGGCCGGCCGGCCGGCCGGCGGCGCGGCGGCGCGGGGGCCGCGGCGGCCTGGCGCCGCAGGGTGGCTGCACGCGGGGGCAAAGCCCCCGCTGATTGGAAAACGGCGCGGCATATAGCCGCGCCCCTTTTTGCAAACCCCCCCCCCCCCCACGTGGGGGGCTTGATTGGCAGGAAACGGGGGGCTTTGCCCCCCACAAGGAAACCGCCCCCTCTTAAAGAGGGGGGTTTTAAGAGCTGGCCGGGGGATTAATTCCCCCGGTTTATTGGCATCTGGCCGGCCAGCTGGCCGGCCGGTTTTCTCCAACGGGACCGGAAAATCCGGTCCCCTCTTCGGCTTCCGACGCCGGCGGCCCGGCCGCCGGTCTTCTCATCCCGCCGCGGCCCGGAACCGGCCGCGGTCTCCTCGTCCCGCCGCGGCCCGGAACCGGCCGCGGTCTCCTCGTCCCGCCGCGGCCCAGAACCGGCCGCGGTGTTTGTCGTCCGGCGCGGTGCGACGGTACCGCGCCCCTTCGCCGCGCATTTGATTCCCTTCGACGCGGAGCGACGGCGTCACGTTCTTTATGATTCTTCCATGGCGCGGTGCGACGGCGCCGCGAAATTTAATCAAATTACTATCCGCGTGGTGCGACGGCACCACGCCACTTTGCTTCCACCCTCAAGATAGAACAATAAGAACGATGGAGGGGGTTCGGCCGTGTTCATGCGGTCCGGCCCCCTCACGTTAAATAATAACTCAACTTAAACATTCAAAAGCCTCATGTTAGACATGCGAGATCCACGATCAAGAAATGGAATAATTAAAGAATAAAACAACAACCCCTACTTTGAAAAAGTTGACGTCGCACGTCGGTTATCGCGGAGAAAGGCGTCGCGGCGTCGGACGTAGATTCCGTGGACGTCGGGGTGCGTCCGAGGAGGAAACGACGTCTCTTCACTTGTCGCTAAGACGAAGAAGAGAGGTACGTTGTCGTTGGCGATGATCACCACGGTCAGCTACTTCTCCCTTGTCGAGGAGGAAGATGAAGACGGAAGAATCCGGGACGCTGAGTCTTGAAGGTCGTGGGATCGATGTTCCTTGTCGGAGAAGAATCGTTCTTCAAGTTCTTCGCCGAAGACGAAGAAGATCTTCAAGTCTCTCAACGATTCTCCCAAACCTCTCAAGTAACAAAGAAACTAACCAAAAATAAATTAAGCTCACACTTAATTTATTAACACAACCCAACCTTTGAAATTCAAGAGTTTGAATTTCAAAACTCAAATTAAACTCACTTATTAATTATACATGAGTTGTATAATTAATTAAGTGTTAAGTTGTCAAGCTTTTAAGAGGGAGAGAGGGGAGTTAGGGAATTTGAAAAGGTGGGGCTCGGGTGGGACCCTCCTCAACTTAATCCTCTCTTAGGTGGTTAAACCACCCAACTTCCAACAAAAGATTATAACCACTTTAAAGATATAAAATAAATATTGTATCACAAATTTATTTTACTCTTCATTTCATCCAGAAAATTAAACATCTCCTCCTAGGAAATCGCAACTTCGGAAAAGGTCTTCGTAAGCAAATATCGGCGCTGCGAGTTCATCGGTGTCCTCGGATTTCAATTCCGAGCACCGGATAAAAAGTTAGAAATTCCCGCTCGTTCGTTCACTGAACGTACCCGAGCCAAACTTCGGAAATTGATTCCGGGCACACCGGGCCTCGGAATCAGGTGCCTTCAGAAACCGCGCTCTTGTAAAATTCTAAAGAAAATTAAAAAAAAAAATCCCTTGAATTTTACGGGTCTTTACATTACTCCCACCTCAGGGCTTTACTTCCCCGTAAAGATACATCAAAAACTAGGGAAACAAATGAGGGTACTGAGCACGCATCTGAGCCTCCCGCTCCCATGTGCTCTCCTGGAGATTCCCGTGCTGCCATCTGATTCGCACAAGAGGAATCGATCGCCCACGCAGGACCCGCTCCTGTCGATCCTCTATCTCCACCGGGACCTCCGTAAAAGTCGCCCCATTGTCAACGTCAAGATCCCCATGGTCAATGATGTGCGTCGAGTCGTGCACGTATCTCCTCAGCTGGGATACGTGGAAGACGTCGTGCACCCGGTGCAACTGAGGTGGCAGAGCCATGCGATAAGCCACCTCGCCAACCCTGCTGAGGACCTGGAAGGGTCCGATGAAGCGTGGAGATAACTTGCCGCCTCGGCCAAATCTCTGAATACCACGTCGAGGTGAGACCCGCAAGAAGACGTGGTCGCCATCCTCAAACTCTAGTGGCCTCCGCCTCCTATCAGCATATGACTTCTGCTGGATCTGAGCTGTCCTCATCCGCTCCTGGATGACCTGGACCTTTTCTGTCGTGGCCTGGACCATCTCCGGTCCCACAAGTGCTGACTCCCCAGGGTCTGTCCAGCACAAAGGAGATCTACAAGGTCGGCCGTACAACGCCTCGTACGGTGCCATTCCGATGGTGGAGTGGTAGCTGTTGTTGTACGCAAACTCCACCAAGGGTCGGTGGTCCTCCCAGCTATGACCAAAGTCGAGGACACATGCGCGGAGCATGTCCTCGAGAGTCTGAAGGGTCCTCTCCGTCTGACCATCCGTCTGAGGGTGAAAGGCTGTGCTCAGACGTAGCTGCGTCCCGAACGCCTCCTGTAACCCCTTCCAAAGCCGGAAAGTAAAGCGAGCATCTCGATCGGAGACGATAGATGATGGCACGCCGTGGAGCCGCACAATCTCCTGAACGTAGAGACGTCCCAAGCTCTCCATTGAGCCCTGCTCTCTAATGGGTAAGAAGTGTGCCGACTTGGTGAGTCGGTCAACAATCACCCATATGGAGTCATGACCTCTGGAAGTGCGTGGAAGTCCAGTCACGAAGTCCATAGATATGCCGTCCCATTTCCACTCCGGAACCTCCAAGGGCTGTACCAAGCCCGCTGGTACCTGATGCTCTGCCTTCACCTGCTGACAGGTGAGGCATCGAGAAACGAACTCTGCTACAGCCTTCTTCATGCCCGGCCACCAGTGCTGTCGTCTGAGGTCCTGGTACATCTTCGCCACTCCAGGATGTACCGCCAAAGGGGAAGTGTGAAACTCTCTCAGCACCTCCTCTCGCAAAGCGACTGGTACCATGGTACGTCCTCTAAAAAGGATGTCGTGCTCTGCTCCAAGGGAGAAACCATCAGGTGCCTGTCCCGAGGATATCTGTGCACGCCGTGTCTCACAGTCAGCGTCCTCACGCTGTGCCTCCCTGACCCGCTGCAGTAGTGGAGGAGTGACTGTGAGAGACTGAAGGAAGGCTGCTCTATCTCTATCCACGAAGGATATCTGCAAAGAGGCTAGCTGCTCCGTCGCCTCCTTAAGTAGCCGAATGCCCGTCCTCCTGCTAAGGGCATCGGCTACTACGTTTCCCTTCCCAGGAGTATAGACTATCTCAAAGTCATAGTCCTGGAGGAACTCGAGCCATCGCCGCTATCTCAGGTTCAGGTCCTTCTGAGAGAAGATATACCTGAGACTCTGATGATCAGAAAAGACTGTAAAGCGCTCGCCCATCAGATAGTGTCGCCATGTCTTTAGAGAGAAGACCACTTCTGCTAACTCCAGGTCATGGGTAGCGTAGTTCTGCTCATGCGGCCTCAACTGACGTGATCCATAGGTGATCACTGCCCGCTCCTGCATCAGAACACATCCGAGTCCGGTCCCTGATGCATCGCAGTAAACTACGTACCCTACTCCCTCCTCAGGAAACCTCAAGATAGGTGCACAGTTCAATATCTGTCTCAGCTCCTGGAAGCTCTGCTGACATCTGTCAGACCACACGAAGGGTTTCCCCTTCTTCGTCAAAGCTGTGAGTGATGCCGCAACTCTAGAGAAATCTGGCACGAATCTCTGATAGTATCCAGCTAGTCCCAAGAAACTCCGAACCTCAGTCACGCTCCTGGGTGGCTCCCATGCTAACACAGCATCAATCTTCGCGGGATCCACTGCAACTCCCGCCTCAGAGATAACGTGTCCCAAGAAGTGGACCTCACGTATCCAGAACTGGCACTTCGAGAGCTTACCATAAAGCTGGTGCTCTCGGAGTGTGTCTAGTACAACTCGCAAGTGATAGGCGTGCTCCTCCTCTGTCGTAGAGTAAATCAGAATGTCGTCGATAAAGACCACGACAAACCGATCGAGGTATGGCTGAAAGATCCTGTTCATGAGAGCCATGAACACTGCTGGAGCATTGGTTACACTGAAAGGCATAACCAAGAACTCATAGTGGCCATACTGACATCTGAAGGATGTCTTCTGCACATCCTCGTCTCTGACTCTGAGCTGATGGTAGCCTGACCTGAGGTCTATCTTCGAGAACCACCATGCTCCCTTGAGCTGATCAAAGAGGTCATCAATCCTCGGTAGCGGATACTTGTTCCTCACTTTCACCTGGTTCAGGCGACGATAGTCAACACAAATTCGCAAGCTCCCGTCCGCCTTCTTGGCGAATAAAATCGGGGAAGCCCAGGGTGAAACACTGGGTCGGATGAACCCCTTGCCCTGCAAGTCCTCCAACTGTACCCGTAACTCTCGAAGCTCGGCGGGGGCCATCCGATATGCTGGAGTGGATATCGGGGCTGTCCCGGGGTACAATTCAATATAAAAGTCTACCTCTCTGCGAGGAGGTAGCCCTGGAACGTCGTCGGGAAAAACGTCTGCAAACTGATCCACCACTGCAGGAAAACCAGGACTCCGCACGTCAACTGCTCCAAGGATAAGGCTAGCCAACTGATGAGTGATGGGTTGTCCTCTCCTCCGCGGAAGTCCATCCTGTGCTGCAAAGGCTCCCTTCTCGCCGGTGAAGGTGAACCTGCTCCCGTCGGTGCGTACACATCGCACCTTGCGCCTAAAACAGTCAATCTGTGCATGGACCGTAGATAGCCAATCCATGCCCAAGATGACGTCGTAAGGCCTCGACGCTGCTACAAGAAGATCCCAGCCGAAGCTCTCGCCTCCTAGAGTAAGCTCACACTGCCGGCACCAGTGCGTAAACGTCGAGTCTGCTCCCGTAGGAGTCTCTAGCCGTAAGGATCGAGCCAACGGCTCTGTCGGAATCTCCGAGCTCCGAACAAGGGCAGCGGCTATGAAAGAGTGACCCGCTCCTGTGTCTATAAGAACTGCAGCAAGGGTGGAATAGACACAGATAGTACCTCGAATCATCTCGGGTGCGCCGTGGTCGTAGGCCTCTACTTCCTGGAGCTGTGCCTGTCGCTGCCCGCCAGCTCCCTGTGGTCGGGGTGGACCTCCTGGTGGTGGTGGTGGCAGAGCCTCAAAGCGTCGCCCACCACCGGCTGCTCGTCCAGCTCCTCTGCCTCGTCCGCCTCCTCCCTGCGGACCGCCACGGTCGACCCTCTGCCTCTGCCTCGGTGGTCCATCAACTGTCTGCTGCTCCTCGGCACGGCGGGTCGGGCAGTCACGAGCCATGTGTCCCTGCCCGCCGCACGAGTAGCACTGTCTACCTCTCGTAAGACTGGCTCTGCGCTGTGTGCCCCGCACTGCTGAGCCAGTGCCATGAGATCGTCTGCCCGAAGGTCTGGTCTGTCTGGACCCCTGAGTCATCCGTCGACTGCCTGCTGCAGATGACTCTGCCACGTGCCGCCCTGCGGTGGGTCTCTGTGCTGGTGTAGACTCAGCAAGGAAACGCTCGATCAGAAGGGCCCGTTCCAGTACTCCTATCTGAGTCGGTATGCTGAGGGAAATCAGCGATGCCCTGATCTCGTGTCTCAAACCCTGCTCGAAGGTCCGGGCCTGGAAGAATGGGTCCCGTACCATGTCGGTCGAGTAGCGCGAGAGATCGGTAAATCTCTCCGAGTACTGAGCGACCGTCATGTTGCCCTACCGCAGCTGAAGAAGCTCCTGGATACGCACCGCACGAAGGGTGGCTGGGACGAACTCCGAGAGGAAGAGGCTCTCAAAGTCCGTCCAAAGTAGAGATGCCTCATCGTGCACCTGGAGCATCAAGATCCACCATCGTCCTGCTGCTGCATGTAGTAGGCTCGCAGCGAGGATCATCATGAGGTCTGCTGGTGTCCTCACTAGCCTAAACACACGTACCACTACCTCCAGCCAGTCCTCGGCTGCCTGGGGATCCGTCTCCCCGTGAAACCTGGGTGGTCGCTGGCGCTGAAACTCATGCAGTGCGCTGAGGCGACGTGCATCGTCAGCGGCTGGTGCTGGAAGCATCGGGGGCTCGGCGGGTAGAACTACCGCCGGTGCCACTGTTGACAAAGGGCCCTGCACCGAAGCCTCGTCGCTCGGTGGGCTGTCGTCACACTCGACTCTCGGAACCCTAACTGGCTGCCGTCGTGGGGCCATCCTGAATAGGAAACAGGTGCGCCACGGTCAAACAGTATACCTGGTGAGCTGACACAAGGAAATCACAAAGAAAACTTTGAAACACACACGCAATCAATGTTTTCGTGCATTAAGTCGGAAATCAGAAGTCAGGGTCCTGGTGTACGGATACGTCGGCCGCCGCACCAACACTGGACTCCCTGGACTGATAACCACACTCAATACGCTAAACATTATTGCTTCACATAGAAAAGATCAGAGTTCACGGTAGAACCGAACTCCTCTGATACCAATTTGTCACGACCCGCCCTCGGGGTCCGTGTCGTGACTACCCCAAGCCCGCCTTCCATAGGCCAGGGGCTGGCGACTAGCAGCAAGGCGTAAATCCCGGTAAAAAGGGAAGGCATTGCCTTTGTAAAATAAACAAACACCACAGAGTAAGCAAGCAGAAAGTAATCACTAAGTAAAAACAGAGTACAACTGAAAGTGTGGAAAAGTAAATGGGCCAGTATACAAACCCAAACTGAAAGTAATGTACAACTCTAAAGGGAAAACAACAACTGAAAAGTAAAAGCCGCTACACCGAGCTGTCCACTGGAAATCCCACCTGAAGGGTGGGTACAGATAGCTCCACTGCTCTACGGGTCCCGCCGTCCGCTCCGAGCACGTCCCGCCCAGTGGTCCACCTCCAGGTACTGTCCTGCTCTGCAAGCCTCAGATAAGATCAACGTTGTCCGTCGTCTGCAACCAACACAACGTAGTGCGGGCAAAGCCCGTGCAGGGGTGAGTATAAGCTACTCAGTAGGGACCCCGAGACCCCAGAAGGTCTCTCAAATCCACAAGGATAAACCACAAAGAAAGGTACAATCACAAAGTAACAATCGACACTACTTAGGTATATGCCCATACATATACCTAAGTCATCAAATTCAAATACGCTCCAACCTCCGAGCCCAAGTACAACTCAGTCCACACAGGAAAGTAAACGTATTCCACAGAGGAAAGCAAAACGTAATCCACACAGGATAGCACAACACAATCCACACAGGAAAGCAACAGGATTCAGCTCACAAAGGTATACATCTTCGAAAGACGATAAAGATGATCTCTATCCATCTATGTCGTCGGACCCACGAAGGATCGATAGGTAACTAACCCCCGCAAAAGACCCACACAGGATCGGGCCCACGTAGGACCTGTAGGCGCTGGTTCACACAGGACCGCTGAGCGCAAAGACCCACACAGGATCGGACCCACACAGGATCGGGCCCACACAGGACCTGTAGCACTGATCCACGTAGGATCGCTGAGTGCTGAAGTCGTCGTCGTCGAATCCACACAGGATCTCTCTACTGTCGTCGTCGTAGTCAGAGTAGCAGTAGCAGTAGCAGTCACAGTCAGTCGCAGCCAGCACTAGGGTTCCCGCACACAGCAAGCTCGTTCGGAGGGTCCGCTCCACGAGCCGAGAGGCTGATACATCAACTGTCACAAAGTCCAGAGTTGATGTATCCAAAATTTCCGTATCATCAACAGGAACTCAACGCAACAGACGGTGCGTCGATCAGACGCCCAGTCTGAGAGTTATTGGCATTTTCGTCCCCGGGGCCCGGTTGGTTTTTAAGGCAAAATCAACCCGACCATACTCCACCTGCATCCAAACCTCGGGCGGAGTATTCCAAAAGATCCGTCTCACTAAGAGAAACACAACAAAGCTGACGGCACGTCAATCGGACATCCGTAGCTCAAGATATGAGCGTTTCCGCTCCGAAGGCCCGGTTGGTTTCGTGAACGAACCGACCCGGCCGAACTCAAAGTAATCCGAAACCTTGAGTGTGATATACCGAAACGACCGTCTCGATCCAAGGATCACGTTGCCGCAGACGGTTCGTCAATCGGAGGTCCGAGGCTCAAGTTATGGCCAAAAGAACGAAATAGATTCGAAACGGGGGGGGTCCGGGTCCGGGCCGACCCGGCCCGACCCCCCCCCCCCTGGGTCGGCCCGAACCGGTTCGACCCGACCCGGGTCCGACCCGGCCCGGCCGGCGGCCTTGCGCCGCACGGTGGCTGCACGCGGGGGGCAAAGCCCCCGCTGATTGGAAAACGGCGCGGCATATAGCCGCGCCCCTTTTTGCAAACCCCCCCCCCACGTGGGGGGATTGATTGGCAGGAAACGGGGGGCTTTGCCCCCCACAAGGAAACCGCCCCCTCTTAAAGAGGGGGGTTTTAAGAGCTGGCCGGGGGATTAATTTCCCCAGTTTATTGGCATCTGGCCGGCCAGCTGGCCGGCCGGTTTTCTCCAACGGGACCGGAAAATCCGGTCCCCTCTTCAGCTTCCGACGCCGGCGGCCCGGCCGCCGGTCTTCTCATCCCGCTGCGGCCCGGAACCGGCCGCGGTCTCCTCGTCCCGCCGCGGCCCGGAACCGGCCGCGGTGTTTGTCGTCCGGCGCGGTGCGACGACACCACGCCCCTTCGCCGCGCATTTGATTCCCTTCGACGCGGCGCGACGGCGTCGCGTTCTTTATGATTCTTCCATGGCGCGGCGCGACGGCGCCGCGAAATTTAATCAAATTACTATCCGCGTGGTGCGACGGCACCACGCCACTTTGCTTCCACCCTCAAGATAGAACAATAAGAACGATGGAGGGGGTTCGGCCATGTTCATGCGGTCCGGCCCCCTCACGTTAAATAATAACTCAACTTAAACATTCAAAAGCCTCATGTTAGACATGTGAGATCCACGATCAAGAAATGGAATAATTAAAGAATAAAACAACAACCCCTACTTTGAAAAAGTTGACGTCGCACGTCGGTTATCGCGGAGAAAGGCGTCGCGGCGTCGGACGTAGATTCCGTGGACGTCGGGGTGCGTCCGAGGAGGAAACGACGTCTCTTCACTTGTCGCTAAGACGAAGAAGAGAGGTACGTTGTCGTTGGCGATGATCACCACGGTCGGCTACTTCTCCCTTGTCGAGGAGGAAGATGAAGACGGAAGAATCCGGGATGCCGAGTCTTGAAGGTCGTGGGATCGATGTTCCTTTTCGGAGAAGAACCGTTCTTCAAGTTCTTCGTCAAAGACGAAGAAGATCTTCAAGTCTCTCAACGATTCTCCCAAACCTCTCAAGTAACAAAGAAACTAACCAAAAATAAATTAAGCTCACACTTAATTTATTAACACAACCCAACCTTTGAAATTCAAGAGTTTGAATTTCAAAACTCAAATTAAACTCACTTATTAATTATACATGAGTTGTATAATTAATTAAGTGTTAAGTTGTCAAGCTTTTAAGAGGGAGAGAGGGGAGTTAGGGAATTTGAAAAGGTGGGGCTCGGGTGGGCCCCTCCTCACCTTAATCCTCTCTTAGGTGGTTAAACCACCCAACTTCCAACAAAAGATTATAACCACTTTAAAGATATAAAATAAATATTGTATCACAAATTTATTTTACTCTTCATTTCATCCAGAAAATTAAACTTCTCCTCCTAGGAAATCGCAACTTCGGAAAAGGTCTTCTTAAGCGAATATCGGCGCTGCGAGTTCATCGGTGTCCTCGGATTTCAATTCCGAGCACCGGATCAAAAGTTAGAAATTCCCGCTCGTTCGTTCACTGAACGTACCCGAGCCAAACTTCGGAAATTGATTCCGGGCACACCGGGCCTCGGAATCAGGTGCCGTCAGAAAACGCGCTCTTGTAAAATTCTAAAGAAAATTTAAAAAAAAAATCCCTTGAATTTTAAGGGTCTTTACAGCGGCGGCGCCCGGCATGCCGCCGGACGAGACCGTCGCGGCACCGGCCGCGGTGGCGGAGCTCGCGGGACGCAGCTGAAGCCAGGTCTGGCACCAGGGAGATATCCCTCGGGTGTCCTGCGGGTGTCACGCGGGGGCGGCGGCTCCCCCCGCGTCACTCGGGACGCGGCTTCAGCCGCGTCCGGTTGTCTGGCCGACACCCCGCGGGTGCCGCGGGGGTGTCACGCGGGGCGGCGGCTCCCCCCGCGTCGGCCACTCGGCCGCTCAGCTGAGGTGGGCTGGGCTGGCCGAGCCAGACCGGTCCTACCGGGTCGGACCGGGTTCGGCCGACCCAGGGGGGTCGGGCCGGGTCGGCCCGGGCCCGGACCCCCCGTCTTCGGACGATTTTCATTCAAATGGCCGTATCCTAAGCTACGGGCCTCCAAACGACCCGTCGTCAGCGGCAACACGATCCTCGGATCGAGACAGTCGTTTTGGTATATCGCACTCAAGGTTTCGGAATACTTTGAGTTCGGCCGGGTTGGTTCGTACACGAAACCAACCGGGCCTTCGGAGCGGAAACGCTCATATCTTGAGCTACGGACGTCCGATTGAAGTGCCGTCAGCTTTGTTGTTTTCTTCTAAGTGAGACGGATCGTTTGGCTCACTCTGCCCGAGGTTTGGACACATGTGGAGTACGGTCGGGTTGGTTTTGCCTTAAAAACCAACCGGGCCCCTGGGACGAAAAAGCCAATAACTCTCAGACCGGGCGTCCGATTGACGCGTCGTCTGCGACATTGAGTTCCTGTTGACGATACAGAACTTTTGGATACATCAACTTCGGACTTTGTGTCAGTTGATGTATTAGCCTCTCGGCTCATGGAGCGGACCCTCCCGAACGAGCTTGCTGTGTGCGGGAACCCTAGTGCTGGCTGCGACTGCTTCTTCGACAGCGACGACTGTGCAGAGATCCTCTGTGGACTCCGACGATGACCGAGCAGAGATCCTCAGTGGACTGCGGTGACGACTGTGCAGAGATCCTCAGTGGACTGCGACGACTACTGCACTCAGCGATCCTACGTGGATCAGTGCTACAGGTCCTTTGTGGGCCCGATCCTGTGTGGGTCCGATCCTGTGTGGGTCAGCGCTCAGCGGTTCTGTGTGAGCCAGCGCCTATAGGTCCTGTGTGGGCCCGATCCTGTGTGGGTCATTGCGGGGGTTAGTTACCTATCGATCCTTTGTGGGTCTGACGACTTAGATGGATCAGTGTTCATCTTTATCTTCATCTGAAGAAGTATACCTATGTGAGCTGAATCTTGTATTCCTCTCCTTTGTGGATTGTGTTGAGCTATCCTGTGTGGATTTACTGTTTACTCTCCTTTGTGGATTGTGTTGAGCTATCCTGTGTGGGTATACGTTTTGCTTTCCTGTGTGGACTGGGTTGTGCTTGGGCTTGGATGTTGGAGCCGAACGGGAATTGATGACTTTGGTATATGTATGGGCATATACCTAAGCTGTGTCAGATGTTACTTCGTGATTGTATCTTTCCTTTGTGGATTATCCTTTGTGGATTTCGGGAGACCTTCGGGGGTCTCGGGGTCCCTACTGAGTAGCTTATACTCACCCCTGCACGGGCTATGCCCCCACTACGTTGTGTTGGTTGTAGACGACGGACAGCGCTGATCGTGGTGGAGGCGTGCGGAGCAGGATGGTACCTGGAGGTGGACCACTGGGCGGGACGTACTCGGAGCGGTCAGGTGGACCCGAGGAGCAGTGGAGGCTATCTGTACCCACCCTTTAGGTGGGACTTCTAGAGGATGGCTCGACGCTGCAGTTTTTCCTTTCAGTTTCTGTTTTTCCTTTCAGTTGTACTTTACATTTGGGCTTTTATTTCCGGCCCCTTTTACTTTTAGCACAGCTTGTACCGTTTTTTTACTTAGTGTTTACTTTTCCGCTTTCTTACTCTGTGGTGCTTGTTTACTTTTTAAAGGCAATGCCTTCCCTTTTTGTTGGGATTTACACCTTGGTGCTAGTCGCCAGCCCCTGGCCTATGGAAGGCGGGCTTGGGGTAGTCACGGCACGGGCCCCGAGGACGGGTCGTGACATTCAATCTCTCCTCAAGCTTTTGAACAGAAACGCAAAAGAGCAATGAGATTGCTTCGAAGAGTTCACCGAAAGAGTAATTATTTATACAATCCTTAGGGCATACAACTTTCTCAAGACATTTTGTTAACCATATTTTATCCTCTTGTAGGATCTATGTCTCTCTCCTCTCTCAAGGGATTAAGAGTCGATGCTTTACAATCAGAAAAAGAATCCTCAGGGGAAACCCAGGTTCATGCTGACATATCTGTAATGTCAAAATATTCAGCTATACTTGCTCCTGACTCTGTTGATAGATAGAAAAGCCATGGTAAGATTAAATACATTCCTTAGTGGCTTTTGTCAATGAATCCGGAAATAATCAACACAGATATTCTCATTTCTTCATAAGAAAGGAATGAAAATCCAGAGAAATCTAAGACAGATGCTGATGTTGACCCAAATCTGGAAGGACCTGATGTTGCCATATCAATTGAGGATCCAACAGAACCAAATGTCAGCAGAGCCAATTTGGGCATCAACGAAAAAAATTTGGGTACCTTAAATGGTGAGGATGCTATAACATTTCAGGGCATATACACTGAAATGATGGACACCCTTAATCTGAATATTGATATTCCAGGTTCCATCAAGGAGTTTGGAGATTTTCATGAGGAATTTCAAGGACATAAGTCCCTATTCTTCCACTTTCCATACATAATTTGTTCTTCAACTTGATTCTTTACATCAAAATTCACCTAATGTAGTTTTATCAGTAGAAAATGTCGCAAAGGCTCTTTAGGAACAGGGTGTTCCACTTTATCCTTCTACTGAGGATGAAGAAATACTTATAGAGGATCCTTCATCAAGAGATGTTCCAAAGCCTTTGAATGTCATACCTGAGCAAATTCACGGAAATACCTCGTCTCAAGAAACATCTACTCAAAATACTAGAGCTGAGAATACAGGGGATGAATCCAATCCAGTAGCTGACTTATTGTTGGGTAAATATAACTAACATTCTGAATCAAATTTGTTTCCTTCATTTGAAACTAATAATGACCTTGATTTATTATTTAGGGTTATCATCTTCAAGATCAGAAGGTGAAGCTTCTACTGCCCCAAGAGAATTAGAACAAGGCAGCTCTCTAAGATACCTATTTCCAGAGTACATTTTACCTCATGGTAGTGACTTAGATTCAGATTTAGAGATGAAATATGCTCTTGGAATGGCACGTAAAAAGACATGGCGACAGATTTGGAGCATAATTGCTGAAAATCCTTTAAATGAATTGTCATCCCATTTTTCAAAACTCCCAGCATTATTCTGCGTGTTGGGATTTGGTGGGTTCAATTATCATCATGTCTAGGATGCCATGAAAGAGACTATTCTCCGATGATAGAAAGAGCATAAGCTGAGACGATATTTTGAAGAGGCTAAATGACTCATCAATATTGGTTTTCAAGCTGTATTGGTTGAGGCGGATGCAAATCATAACAACAAATCACTTGCGATTAGCCAAAAAATCAAAGAATCCATGAAAGAGTTATTATCTCTTCAACAACAACTGGATGTTGTTCATAACAAGATTTAGAAATAGAACCAAACATTAGGAGAAACCCAATTAGAGGGGATAACTGCCATTTCAATGGCTAAGGAAGCACTTCGTTGGGTAGAATAAGCTGGAGTTGCTCAACTATATCAACTTCAACAGGCAGCTGACAGAGCTTATGAAGCGGCCCAACAAATGAAAAATCATGTTGATATTTTGTTCTAAAACATGATAGAGAGTCTCCATTTTGTGTATGGCCCTCTATTTTCATATAAATGGAAGAAATTTTGTTTTCAATCATATAAATCTTCATTCTTGTTTTTCATGATAGACAATCATTATTAAAATAAAAACAATGAAGTGCTCAAAATTTTCTTATTAAGCCAAGGGACCTAATGAGCATAATTTGACTGTTTGTAGGGTTATATGGATAACCCCACCAATTTTGTGTCTTTTGATTTTTTTATTGCTCAATATTACCTAAATCATATAAATATGTATGTTTAGTGAGCTGGGAATCAACTTTTGTTTAGAGTTCCCCTAGAAAGTTCTCAATTTAATGAGTACTGAGTCTTTTGTTACTGGAAGTTTAAAGTCATACATGTTGGACCGTAAAGGGCTAATATTTAGGGTCAAAAATATCTTTGACCGTAATGTTTGAATTAAATCCCAAATAGAACAATTTGGCTAAGAATTACTTTAATATTCTTAAAACATTTCCAAGGGGAATCTTGGGCCATGATTTTTTTAAGAATACCAAATATTAAAGCCTGTATCAACATAATGTGTGTCTTTTCTAGGAACAAAGTTACCATTATTTGACAAACCCGTTATGGGGTCTGTATTATGCAGGGCCAACTAGGGCATATATTTCATAGTCAAATAGTGGCATCTTTTGGCTGACAAGCCTGTTATGTGGGAAACTTATGCAAGGCCACCTAAGGGCACATGCGACATAGTCAGATGAAAGATCTCTTTAGGAATTTAATTTTTTTATTGATAGATAGGGGAAATAAGACTTGGGTGACCCAAAACAAAAATAGGTGGTTTTTTCAAGGAAATGAATTTTAAGGATGAAAGATCTATTTTAAACCAACAGTCATGCAGTGAAGACATTGGTACTATGCAGTTTTAAGTCATGCAGTGAGGACATTGGTACTGTGTAGTTTTTGGTCATACAGTGAAGACATTGGTACTATGCAGTTTTTAGTCATGCAGTCAAGACATTTGGTACTGTGCAGTTTCCAGTCATACAGTGAGGACATTGGTACTGTACAGTTTTCAGTCATGCAGTTAGGACATTAGGTACTGTGCTGTTTTCAGTCATGCAGTGAGGAAATTAGGTGACTTTAATTTAAGGTCTTTGGCTCTGACCAAAAGTACGAAACTCTCCCAATTTCTTGATAATTTGTTTGGAAATATACTATCATATTAAAGTATGAAATGGAAAATTGTAAACTTTGATTTGAGAATTTCTAAAAATGGGGAATGGTATGGAAGAAGGGCTAAAAGCATTAGAGGAAGTATTTTCTAAGAACGAAGTTACCATTACATGACAAACCCGTTATGGGGGCTGTATCATGTAGGGCCAACTAAGGAATATGATGTATAGTCAAATAGTGGAATCTTTTGACTGAGAGTTCTCTTATGTAGGCAACTTACGCAAGACCGCCTAAGGGCATGTGCTGCATATTTAGGAAAAATAGCTCTCAGAAGTTTGATGTTCTATTGCTAAAAGTTGAAGAAAGTTAATGGAGATTCAAATTTTTCAAAGCATGGAGTTTGGTTTATAGAGAAATGGTACAACCAAAAATAATCTATCATCCAGAATCCTCATTAGATGAAGAATTGATTTTTGGTTCTGTTAATGTTATCCATTTAACCGATCCTTATGCCAATGGTGATTCTAAATGTATTGAGTCGGAATTTATTGTGCCTAATTGGGGAACTAGAGGAAGAGGCCAAGGTCGACGATACAGGGGAAGATGTGAGAATTCCAGAAACCATCATTTTAACTCTACCCCTACTCAAACCATATGTGCGGCAGAAACTCATGGAAGAGCCCTCTTGCGAGCTCAATAAGAACAAGGAGTTTCTTCCATGAAAAACAAGTCTAGTTTTGGCACAATTATTCCGAAGGACTGATTAGAAGCTACACCGTCTTCTTCTCAGAAAATAAATAGACTTATTCAGTCTAATTTTCCAAATTCAATAGTATTTATCCCTTCTGTTTTAACACAGAATACATCTACAACAGAAGCATAAACTTCCAAAGAACCTTCAAAACCACATCTCTATGCTGAGAAACGCATACCTATGGACCAAAAGTATGATGTCTTGAAACAATTGGCCCAATTACCGGCCAAGTTATCAATTTTGGATGATTTAAATCTGTCAAAAGATCTTCAAGATGCACTCATTGAGGCCTTGTTAAGTCCTCTATAATTTAAAACTAAATTTGATGCTATTGAATTTTACCGTATAGAGAATGATTCTGCAGAATGTCATGCAGTCATATCTTTTACAGATGAAGATTAAGACCATGTGGTACATGGACACATCAGACCTTTGTATCTATCTGGAAAGGTCAATGATATGGATATCTGACGAGCCTTCATTGATAATGGCTTCGGGGTCAACCGCACTCCCGTTCGTACACTTCGTCAATTCGGCCTGACTGAATCAGACTTATCTCCTTCGACTTTAATGTTTCAAGGATATGACAAGAATGAACAAGAACCTCTGGGAGAAATTATACTCAGAACTCAGTTTGGCGATCTTGTGTCTAATTCAGATTTCATAGTTGTTCGTCAGGACACAGCCTTCAATATTCTTCTTGGAAGGCCTTGGTTGCATCAACATGCAGCCATACCTTCATCATACCACCAATGTCTGAAATACTATTTCAATGGTCAAATTGGAACATTGTATGATGACAAGGCTCCATTAAAAACATGTGAATCTCAATATATTGATGCTGAGTTTTATCACACAAAAGGAACAAAGTCTATGACCAAGGAAATAACCAGAGTTTATGCTCCAAATGGATTAAAAAATATTCCAGCAAATCCATTCATGAATTTGAGTACAAATTATGTTTTACCCATCAATCAAGTTGAAATGGTAAAGCCAAAACTATACACTCATCCAATAATTCACATAATGTCAATTACGGCAATTGAGCCTGATAACATGGGAGAAATTATTAATGCACCAAGCAATGATGGAAGCTTTAATGGAGGCGTCTTTATTTCACCTGTGGAACTACAACGAGCCTCTACTTTGTTAAATAGAATAGAAGAAATTGTATTAATGTTAGAGGAAGACAAAGATGTTGATTCTTAATCCATCAATCCCTCCTTACCACAGGAAGACCCTTCGTCATTAGTAGGGTCAGATATGGTGGCTTCTTTCTCAAGATATTCAAATATTGACTCCTCCCCTAACTTTGGGAGTGTTGCCTTGTCATCTACCATGAAAATAGAAATAGAAAGGGTAAAACATAATGAAGAAGAAGAGGAAGATCCTGGGGATGCTCCTCCAGCATTTGAAGAAGGTGTTTCTACCACTGTGGATGAACTCAGAGAAATAAATTTGGGTACAGGAGAAGATCCATGCCCCACCATAATTAGAGCGGCCATGACCTCTGAGGAATAAAAGGTTTATACATCCTTTCTAAAGAAAAATCGAGATATATTTTCTTGGAATTAAATGGAAATTCCAGGTCTTAATCCTGATGTAGCCACCCATCATTTTGGTTTTCTAGAATAATATTGTGGGTTCAAGCAAGCAGGAAGGAGAACACATCCAACTCACACCTCTAAAATTGAAGCTGAAGTTGATAAGCTTGTAAAGGGTAACTTTTTCAGAGAAGTTCAATATCCCAAATGGCTGGCCAATATTGTCCCAATGAAAAATAAGAATGGGAATATTTGAGTCTGCATTGATTTCATAGATCTTATTTGGTGTTTCCCTAAAGATGATTTTCCAGTCCCGATTACAGAACTTCTAATTGATGCAACAGCTGGCTATGAAGCACTTTCCTTCATGGATGGATATTCTGGTTATAACCAAATTAGAATGGCCCTAGAGGATGAATAATCTAAAGACTTTAAATATCCTTAAGGTGTGTTTTTCTATCGGGTAATGCCCATTGGTTCAAAGAATGCAGGCACGACATACCAACGTTCCATGCACCATATCTTCAAACCCTTCTTAGGGAAATGTGTTGAATGTTATGTGGATGATTTGGTAGTCAAATCCAAACAACGTTCCAATAACTTGGCTGATTTGGAAACCATATTTCGCAAAATTCAGCAACATAATTTGAAGATGAACCCCTTAAAATGTGCTTTTGGGGTAACCTCGGGGAAATTACTTTGCTTTGTTGTATGCCATCATGGTATCATATTTGATCCTAAGAAAATAAAATCAATCCTTGGTATGTAAAATCCTCAAAATTTGAAAGAATTAAGAGGACTTCAAGGACACTTGGCCTATATTCTGTGCTTTATCGCCAATTTGGCAGGTAAATTTTTACCTTTCACCAGATTAATGAAGAAGGGAGTCACTTATCAATGGACTGAGGATTGTTAAGAATCATTTGATATACTCAAGAAATTTCTCTTGAGTCCACCAGTATTGATGCCACCTGTTTAAGGAAGACCACTCATTCTCTATGTGACAGCTTTTGAGATATCACTAGGTTCCTTCCTCACCCAAAAGAATGATGTTGGAAATGAAAACAACCTTTATTATCTCAGTCGCACTATGCTTGATGTGGAAACTTGGTATTCAAGTATTGAGAAGTGTTTCCTTGAATTAATCTTTTCTATTCAAAAATTGAGACATTACCTGTAACATCATGAGGTCCAATTGGTATCTCGTAATAACCCACTCAAATTTATCCTCATTCATCCTATGCTTACAGGATGTCTGGCATGGTGGGTGGTTATTTTTCAATAGTTTGATATCTAGTTTGTGCCTCAAAAGGAAATAAAGGGCCAAGATCTGGCTGATTTCCTTGCTGAACATCCATCAGCGGAAGATTCATCATTTAATACTGAAATTCCTGATGAAGAGGTCTTCTCTATCCCAGATAATTCGCAAACATGGGAAATGTATTTTGATGGTTCTTCTAGAAGTCTAATAGGGAAGAGACTGGAAAATCCTAAACTAAACAAGGTTGGATTAGGAATAGTCTTTAATTCCCCAGAAAAAGAAGTATTTCCTTATTCTTTTCTATTATCAGATGGTGGTACCAACAATGAAGCAGAATATCAATCTCTCATCATAGGTTTTGAATTGTCCCTTCAGGTGTGAATGGATCATTTAAATATAAAAGTTGATTCAGAATTGGTAATAAAACAAATCAATGGAGAATAATCTATCATAAAAGAGGATTTAATCCCTTTGTTTGATTATGTCAGAGAATTAATGGCTGAATTTCCCTCAGATCCAACATTTTCCTATGTCTCGTGATCACAAAATGCCCAAGAAGATGAACTGGCTAATGTAGCTACAACCTTGAAAGATCCAAATCAGGATGATACAGTTATCAGTATAACCCATTGTCGTGTGGTTTCACCTTTTGTTCAAACCATAAGAGATGAAATTAATGAAATTTTCCCTATTTATGAACTGTATGGTCATACCATGATTTGGAGAACATCCATCATGGAATATCTTCAAAATGGGATACTTCCACTAAATAGGGTTGAGAAAGAGTAGATTCGGTGACGAGCAGCTAATTTTACTCTTTATGATGGTCCAAACACCAAAAGATCCTTTACAAGCGAGGATTTGATGGAATTCTCTTCAAATGTATTGATGGAGAAGATACCATGGATGTCATGAAAGAAGTCCATTTAGGAGCTTGTGGTGCCACTAATCTGGGCACAGACTCTCTGATCAGATCCGAAGGCTTGGATACGTTTGGCCTTCAATGACATAGGATTGTATAAACTTCACAAAAAAATGCCATCCCTGTCAAGTGCCCGCCAACTTCATTCATCAACCCCCGGATTTTCTACATACAACTAAATACTCTTGGCCATTTTCCCCATGGGTAATGGATATAGTAGGGAATTATCCTCCAGCCATGGCTAAGTAGTTCAAGTATATTCTCACTGCTACTGATTTCTTCTCTAAGTGGGTTGAGGCAATACCTCTCAAGGAAGTCGGAGCCAAAAGTATCATTAGTTTTGTCAAAACTAATATCATCACCAGATTTGGCATCCCTCATATTATTTTGATAGACAATGGCACCATTTTTTGTTCTGTTGAAGTAAAAAAGTTATATCAGGAATATAATATCAAATCCAACTATTCATCTCGCTATCATGCGGTATCCAATGGACAGATAGATTCTTTCAACAAAACCCTATCCAATATACTCCAGAAGATGGTGGATAAAGATAAAAAATCTTGGCCTGATAAACTTTTGAATGCTTTATGGGCTTATCAGACAACTTTCCATACTGCCTCCCAAGGAACTCCTTATTCATTGGTATATTGAACTGAAGCAGTTTTTCCAATTGAAATACAATTACCTTCACTTAGAGTTTCAATCTGTGATCAGTTATCTACAGATGAAAGATATCAGAGAATGGTTTAATGAGTTGGAACGATTAGATGAGAAAATATTGCATACTTTGCAACATCTAGAAGTTTATTAGAACCGAATAGCGTGAGATTTTAATAAGAAAGTTTGTCTTCATTCATTCCTTCAAGGGGAATTGGTATTAGTCCTTAGGAATCCAATGATACCAGGAAAGAAACATCCAAAACATGAACCAAAATGGGAAGGACCTTATTCCATACATAAGGTCTATTAAAATGGAGCCTATGATTTAATCTCAATGGATGGATATCTCATTACATCTCCAACCAATGCTAGATTCTTAAAGAAATACTTTGTGTAATTATGAACATTAGTCCTCACTGCAAGACTTTAAACTGCATAGTACAATGTCTTTGCTATAAGACTTAAAACTACACAGCAACCCATGTCCTAATTTCAAGACATTAAACTGCATAACAACCATAAGCATCCATGCTGCATGACGTTAAAGTGAATATCATTGTCGTCCTTGTCAAATGACCTTAAACTGCATGACATCATTTGTAAAACTAATGTTTTCTCTATTTAACGTTAGAATCTTCCACAAGAAAATATCATTAATATCATCACTACTTCTTAGTAGTACATAAGTACCTCTCTTTCCTATGTGGGAGTCAGATCTGCATAGAGACCAAGTTTCAAGAACTATGTATGGATTGATTCATATTTTTAATGAGATACGTAGAGACGCATGAATCTCCAATTATAGGCACAGCCACAATCACAAAATTTTCTTATTTTCTTTTATCCTCCTATATATGAATCAGATCTATATAGAGTACTTTCTTAAGATATATGATTTGGTCCTTATACCATTTAATGTCTTAAGATTTATCGTTCTTTTAGAACATATCAAAATCCTCATTCCTCATATCAAACTTAGTGTGAGGAATGATTGTTTCAAGAACTACGTATGGCTTGATTCTTATATATTTTTGAGATACATAGAGATGCTTAGATCTCTAATCATGGGCCTAGCCACAACAATAAAAAACCCCAAAATTTCTTGTATAAAATCAAATATGTATAGGGAATATTTAAAAAAAACTATGTATGACTTTATCCTTTCCCCAGAAAAACATATAGTGATACTTGGGTTTTATCCCTTAATCCAGTTCCAATATGTATTTCCTTTCATATCAGTTCATTTTCGTCATTACCTCATGATGTTACACTGAATGAAAATCAAATACCCCTATTATTCATTTGTATCACCTTTGCATTATTAAATAAACCCTTACTTCTCCTTTTTTCTCACACCGAGTATAGCTCACGTGGTCTTAGGAGTTGAGTAAATGGATTCTTTATATATGGTGTTTTAATTTCTTATGGGGTTAAAAATGTCCTTACTGCATGACATGAAATTGCATAGTATAATTTCTTTACTACATAACTTAAAACTGCACAGTACCATATTCATTCAAAGGAAACAAAGAAAGACACCATTTTACATATGAGTCAGATCTATGTAAAGGACATCAAATTCATGGAAAATATTGATTTAAATATTTCTCATATACATTGGGCATAACCCCCTTCCATATCTCACTCTTAATATTGAATTTTTTCTTTCATATTTTCATAATATTTCTCACGATTTCTGGTGACAAGGTTTTCAATATCTAAGAGCTCTTTTGCCTAACTATGCAACACGTTCCCTTAGGTGGCCTTACATAAGTTGCCTACAGAATAGACATGTCAGCCAAAACATTCCACTATTTGGCTATGCAGCATATGCCCGAGTTTTCCCTACATAATACAGACCCAATCATAGGTTTTTCAAATAATGGTAACTTCGTTCTTGGTTATAGTATCTTTGCCCCCATTAATATTTAATGACAATATACAAGAATATGTATTTTAAAATAGTCATTCAAGCATACTTGTCCAATTATCTTTCTCACAGTCTGAAAGTCTTCAAGACCGTGGTTTACACATTTCCCTCATCATGTGTTCGATACACTATAAAATAATTTTTAAATCACTTGGCCACATGTTATATATTGTTTCCATTACTGGTCCTAGTTGTATGACCTAAGACTATAGACACCATATCTTTTACATTTGGGTCATAATTTTATATATTGTTATATATTGTTTCCATTCCTGGTCCTAATTGTGACTTGTGAAAGATGCCATGCACTTGGTCTAACTCTAGGGGTAAGTCTAGGTGATAAGAAACCTCTCAAACCTTGTACAGGATCTGGAATGACCTGATAAACCTTAAGGGTGGATATCTAACATCACTTAATGTATATAAAATACTATAGGGAGAGACATATAGGAACATATGGTCTCCCTACTCAAACATCAAGGGTCTACAACATCAATATTCATAATATTTATTCCAAATATGAGTCGTATTCTTTAAAACATGGATCAATTAACTTCATCCATCATTTCATGTTCCAAATTTCATCATATATGCGATGACTCACTTATTTATATCTAACACAAGGGTAACCTTTAGGGTCTCCCATATAGAGATTCAAATGGTTCCATGTAGATAGTGGATTGATAGCTATTATTATAAGTGAACTCCACTAAGGTAAATTGATCATCCCAACTTTGAAAGAATTTCAACATGCTGTCTATTTGTATATCCTCTAAAACCTAGATTCTTTACTCAGTTTTTCGATCTTTCTAGTGGTTAAATTTCATACTTGTCTGTTATTGGGCCCTAAAAGCCTCCTAAAAACAACACCACAACCATGAAATGAGTTGTTCATCACTATCAAAAAAATCGAGGGTACCTCCGGAATCTGAATGACCTCCTGCATGTACGAACACCTCAAACACTCAACTAAAATATGCTAATTAATAGAGAGGAGGTGAGATGATTTATTAAGCATATTGACGATCACTAAAATAGAATTGAGGAATCATGTTATCTTTAGAAGCCCCACAAAAAAATACATCGGTATATCATCCCACTTCCATTATAGGATCTCAAGAGGTTGATTCAAGCTTGTTGAAACCTAATGTTATTCCTTCACTTACTAACATGTGGGGCAGGAAGAAATATACAATGAAATACTCTACCTCATACTAGCCTACCATAACTATTTTTGAAGGTCATGTAACATCTTCACCACTTCAGGATGAACTATTGTGGGGGAGGTATGAAAATCCCACAAAGCCTACTCATGAAACATGATTGAAACCACTTTCCATCATCATAAAAATAAGTACACGCTCCCCACCTTTATAAAACCTTCCTGGTGCATCTCATAAAGATATATGGTCATGTAAAACATCACAATTGATGTATCCCAATTGATCCTCCCTCACATGTTGTAGAAGTAGTGGAGTTACTAAAATCAAATAGAGATAAAATATCCCTCTATCCTCTACTTGGGTCAGTTACAAAGAGGTTAACTACTCTAATGCCTCCTTCACTAAGAAATATCATGATTTCTAGATAATGGAATCCTCCACTACATTATTGGATTTGGTTCCCTAGGAACAAATTCTATGTACTTTATGATAACTTGTATTCATGGTTTTGAATATTAGTAAACTCCTTATCATATCACGATTATTCTTCTATGTAACATTGTATTTGATAATTTCCTAAGAGTAGCCTTCCTACTAAAAGGTCATAACAGTTCCCCACTATGATAAGAATCTAGAAGTGTTATGAAACTATTCTTAAATATAGGTTCTATAGCCATATGATATCATTTTAAGGATACAAATGATATAGGATATCAGGGGTGGAGACTCATAGGACCGTGAGATACCTTCTCACGGTGTATTCCCTTGGTAATATCTAGTGTAGTATATTAAAAGAATGAGACCCACCGGTAGGAAATTCACATTCATATGTGTCATTGGATTTTCCTATATACAGACATATATATTGATCCTTAGATTTTAATATTATTATTGATGAGTATTATAAGTCACATACTTTGATTTATTGATAAAAATTGTGATAATATATGTTCTTCGTGAGGTAGGATACATTAGGCGTGTCATAAGTAAAATTTCATTAATGAATTATGAAAAAAAAGGATTTTTCCCTTCTGTTATTTAATGGAACTTTATATCTTAGGACCTTGGATGGAAATGATATATCCTAAATAAATCCATGTCTATGTTGATCTATAGTCAAGTTCTATTTCTGGGAATTCAAAAAAATAGACATCAAGCACATAGGTTGATGGCGCCAGCATACAACCTACTTGATTAGAGATATCGTGATAAAGGGATTATATTACATAATGAGCATTCATCTGAGGTATTATGTCATTGTAGAATTAATTTTTTTCTCTATGGGTGCCTTAGCATGTTTCTAGATGCTAACCTTGGACTTTAGGCTGCTTAACCTAATTTCTCTAAGAAAGTGGCCAAGAGGGAAACACATTAATTATATCTAGAATATCATTTAAATAATATATTATTATTTAGTATTTAACTATTTGAGTAAATATTAATCCCACACATGGTTTAATAATTATTCATGTTTGCTTTATCACATATATTTCATCACCAGTTATTCGAGAGAATATAATGTGAGTGAAATATTTAATAAATATTTATTTTATATTTAGTGAATATATTATTTATTTATTTATTGGTGAATAATACGTTGATATTTATTTATAATATAAAAAGTAATTATTCATGGCTCAATAAATATTTTGGAGGAATGGAAGACTTAAAATTTTGTTCCGGTGAGAAATAATATATATTGAATATTATTTGATTAAATAATATTTAATTTAATTTTTAAGTTAATTTCATGTCTAGGAAATAATATTATTATTATTGTTTAGACATGGGGTTCCGTAAGGGATTAAATAAATATTAAATTGCACTTATACAAATATTTATTTCTAAACCCTAGTGGTATCAAAACCAAATTATATTATTTTTCCAAGAGAGGTGATTCATTTTGTGTTGTGCATAGTAACATCTAGAGAATCCTCTCGAACCCTAGAGAGCTCCATTATTCAAAAATGATGTCGTGAATGGAGAGTGATCTTTCTCCACCATTCACTCTCAAGTAAAGAGAGATCAAGGATAATTATTAAGAATTGATACTCATGGTGTTCAAAGTTGAACAATGCAAGTGATAGGATCTATCATTCTAGTACCCAGAGATTCCTATGACAATTTTTGAATATTTTTCAAACATGTGTCGCTCACCAATAGAGGGAATCTACACTTGATTCCTATAACACAATGGTCATACAAAATTAATCTATTTTCAGGTCCATCAATGAAAAAATAATTCACATAAGGTAATTATTTAATTGATTAAATTAATTACAAATAATATGTGATGATCCTCTCTCTAGTTTTGGCATTTTATCTATTTTCTATTTTATTTGATTTAATTCAATTGATCACCAAATTTAACATCATGTAGATCTCATATTGATCATCAATAATGAAAAAAATTTGGACACAGCCCATCACATGCTTCTATTGTGCCTTGAAGCTTCAAGTGGTATCAGATCAATCCCATAATTATTTATAATTATTTAAATATCATTGATTGATCTATAAATTTTTCATTTAGTTTTCAACTCAAGTCTAATCAATCATTTAATACGAATTGTGAGATCAAATTCTTCTTATTTTGTTTCTGGTATATATAATCAAATTGGTTAATATTATGAATGAATTAAAATCGAAGATCTAATCCATAGGTTCTAAGTATTTTGGTTAGAGAACACAAGAGTTCACGCCATTTACTAGTGTTCAATGCACCATGAATTAATTTGGAAGAAATTCGAACCATGTTCATTGAATATGCACAGTGCATTTAATTTCTTATACTACGTATTGTCCAGGATAGCCTAGCGCAAGATTATCTGGAGTACATGATGTGTATCCCACGTATACAGTTCATAGTCCTTTAAGTCAAATATAGACTGTGTAACTCAGAGACCACACACTGTGTATCCTTTTGTACAGGTTGTGTACTACAATTCTTTCGAGTCACGGTTTACACACTGAGTCCCTAGTCATGTTCCTCAAATATACAGTGAGTGACATACACACCATGTATCTCTGTTTTACACATTGTGTACTTATACCAAATTATGCATAATTAAAATTAATTTATTATACTATGTAAATCTTATCAATATGTGATTTCGTGTGGTCATTAAATTGATTATACACACCATGCGATGGGTTTTAATATATATATATATATATATATCTGTGTGTGTGTGTGTGTGTGTGTGTTTAATCAATTTGTGCATAAGGTTCAGATATTCATATCATATAACAGACTTATTATAGTTATTACTCTACATTGAAGCATAACATGTGATAGAAAAATCATGTAATTCATTTAACCCTTAAGTTGATAGTGAACATCATTAAAGTACGTGATAAGTCATGTATTTCATATGTCACAAGAGTAAATAGTATACAAGTATAATACATTTTTGTTATATTTGGATGGGTATTCACTGTGTTTCCTCAAAGGTACATTTATGTACACAATTAATTTTAAATAAATTTATTTAATTTTTTTAAAATTATGATGGATGAGAATCTCAAGGAAATTTAGATGAAAAATAGGATAAAATAATTGATTAATTAAATAAGATAATTAATTTATTTGAGAGTGATTTATCTTAAATAATAATGATTAAGAATCTAATGATAGTTTTATTAAATGCGAAATTTTTTGTATGCATGTGGTGATCATGAGTATAGATCAGACCTTTGTATGTGGTCAGTTTAATTTAATTTATTATTAAATTAAAATGTTGGCATGTGTTCCTTCTATCCTATTATTATGTAAGGTCTGATGTGACCATTTTTTTATTTATATAAACCCTTTTCCCCACACATTTTTATGAGTAAAAGAAAATGTAATGAATAGATATCCCAAGCTAGTGGAGGCGGTTCAAGTTTTGAGTCAAAGAGAAATCAATCTAAGAGAGATACATGGGTGGATAGGTGTAAATCTATAACATGAACCTTAATTGTTTTAAGGTATTTTTCCCCTATGTCAATATTTAGTTTATCAAATTCTAGATAAACTAACCATTAGTAAAATATCATGATCATACTACTTTATTATTTTATTTCTATCAAGTTTCATGGTTATTTCAAGATGGATGTTTTTTTCTTGATCACATGAATTGATGAATTCATAAAAAAGAAATATATAACTAATATAAATTGGATTATGTGTAAATATTATATAATACATGTTTAATCAGTTAGTAAAATCCACTTAATATTAATAGTCATGTGATAAAGATAATAATTGGAAATTTACGCATAAAATATTTACTCCCTCAGTTATGTATTAAGTCGGTATAGCCTTCCACTACTTCAGGTAAAATCGAACCATAGTTAAAAGTGATTTACCAGCCAAAGTTGGGGTGCTTTCAATTATCATGGAATTATAACTTGAATGTTTGGGTTGACTTAACTTAGTTCACATCAAGGGTTGACTTCCAAAGTAGGACCTGGTGTAACTAAGAGGTAAGGTTTGAAGAAATTCAATTTAAGGAGTTTTGGATTTGGGAGTCCACTCAACAGATCAAGGAACTATGAGTTAATATAGTTTTCATGCCTATATAAAACCATTCAAGTTTCTTGACCAAAAAATGTAAGGGTAATGATAAGGGTAATAAGGATCCTTTCTAATAGAATGTCTAATAAATAGGATATTCTGATTCCAATGGTGAGGGATATTGGGTTTTGATAAAATAGTGGGAGATTAATAAATATAATATTTATTTATTTGCCTAAATTTTATCAGATAAAGTACAAAAATTATGCTTATCTTATTTGTGAAACAGTGATAAAATAACTTCAAACATATCACAGTGATCCATACTTGATAAGGATAGCCATCTCACCAACACAAATTTACAAGATTAGAAAAGGTTCTTACATGTTATCCTTCACCATGAAAGGAAATTTATAGTTCAGGAAGAACCTATTCCTGAAGTGCCTAGTATTAAGGCTAGTGATGAAGAATTAAAACTCTATGAGAAGTATTTGAATGATTCCATGGATGTTCAATTTTTCAAGAAATCATCCATGACCAATGTGATTTTGAAGAAACATGAGGATATGTAGGCATATAGAAAGATATCTCTCATTCGGGGTATCTATTAAGAGATGGAAAGACAAGAGAGATATGAGATATCTAATTCTTTGTTTAAAACCAATCTTAGATACTCCACTCAAATTGGCTCTCATGTAGTCAAGCTTATTGGATAAATTTAATTATTATACATCTTAGGGA
This sequence comes from Viscum album, assembly GCA_963277665.1. Classification (NCBI taxonomy): domain Eukaryota; kingdom Viridiplantae; phylum Streptophyta; class Magnoliopsida; order Santalales; family Viscaceae; genus Viscum; species Viscum album. The sequence continues at coordinate 1,252,421,445 of OY728120.1, read as the reverse complement.
TTAAATTCCAAAATGAGTTTTGCATAGGTCTCATACTTTCATGACTATCCAAAACCTTCTCCAGTTTTATTCTTAATTACAATCTGAGAAATAATGAGAAGAGTATTTCAGAACATCTTACTATGATTTTCCAAGTGGGTAATGACATGGTGTGTAACAAACTTGTGGTCCTTATGGTGAATAAGAAAAGGAAGAACAAGGTAAAGGGGCCCAAGACTCATAATAATTCTAAATCTCCTAAGCATTATCCTTCCAATAAGAGGAAGATCTAAAGGAAGGGAAAGGAAAATGAGGTGGTATGTTTTTCATGTGACTAGCAAGGACACTTGAAGAATAACTTCACCCATAAGTAAGGTAAATCTAAAGGTGTCTTCATTTTCAAATGTAATATTTCAATATATATACATTTGGTGTTATATACATCTTTTGGTGTTCACATCTATATCCAAACATAGGAACCAAGTATATTTATAAATGTTGCTTGAGGAGAGGTGGATTTGAGAGTTTCTAATGGAACAAGGCTAGATTATCTAGCTATTGGTGACTACCAACTTTAATTGACAACAAGAATGATTTTTGTTTTAAAATATTTCTATTATGTACCAACTATTACCAAGAACATAATTTATGTATCATTCCTACATTAATATGATTTTATTTTCATGTTTTTAAATGATTTTTTTTCTTTTATAAAGACAAAATATGTTATGGTATGGAATATTTAAATAATGGTATTTATGTATTGAATTATTAAAACCAAGTATTGGAAATTGATAACAAAACATGTTCACATGATTCATATAACACTTAGATATAACATCGCCATCTTGGTCATATAAATGACTAGAATTTGAAAAATATCTATCTAAATGATTATTTGGACTCTTATGAGATAAAACCACCTGAAATATTTCATTATTGTTTACAAGGAAAAATGGTCAAACCTCCATTTGGTGGATAGTGTGAAGAGCCATAGAGATTATTGCATTGGTGCACACTAATGTGTTTGGACCATTTCTAGTAGAAGCTAGAGTTGGTTATTCTTACATCATAACTTTTACTGATGACTTGAGTATATGTGGTTATGTCTACTTGATGAAGTATAAGTTTGAGTCCTTTATGAAATTAAAGGAATTCACGGATGAATTAGAGAATCAACTTAGGAATAAAATAAATAATCTTCAATTAGATCGAGGTGGTGAATATCTAAACCAAGAGTTTATCGAATTTATATGGGAGATTAGGATTCTATATCAACTCACTCCACCTTATACACCATACAGGACCAGTGTTAGTGAAAGGAGGAATTTTACCTTGTTATACATGGTAAGGTTGATGATAATTCATACAGATCTCCCATTATCCTTTTGGGGATATACATTAGAAACTGTGGTATACACATTAAATCAAGTACCAACGAAATCATTAAATGTAATTTCCTTTGATTTATAGAGTGGAAAGAAACCTATTTTTTCGCATACACGTGTTTGGGGTTGTGAGAAATTTGTTAAGGCTTTATCAGGAAACATACTAGAACCATAGAGAAAAAAGTGTATCTTTAAAGGGTATCTAAAAGAAACAAAGGGATACTACTTATGAAACCCCTCAAACAAGAAAGGGATTGTTACTAGATAAGCTATCTTTACTAAGAGGAAGCATATCCTAAAAATGGGTAGTAGGAGAAAGATTGATTTCGATGAAGTTGATGCTCAAGATACACAAGATTTGGAACATGAACAGATTCCACAGGTCCCCTTGGAAGAAGTATTTCATGAAACACAAGTACTGCATAAGAGCACAAGAGAGGTAAGATAACTGGATAGATATGGTTTTTTAGTCACTGAGGATGGTTACTAATTATTGGTTGAAAATGATTAACCTATCTCCTATAAAGAGGAAGTATAGAGCTCAGGAGCTGTATGATGGTAAGAAGACGTGAATTTTGAAATGAATTCCAAATATCAGAACCATGATAAGTTTTTAGTAGATGTGCCAGTTGATATAAATCATGTAGGGTATAAATGGGTATTCAAGAGAAAACTGGACATGGAAGTTAAATCTAATACCTATAAAGAAAGTATAGTGGATAAAGGGTTTAACAAACATCATGGAATTGACTACAATTAAACCTTTTCAATAGTTTCCATGCTTAAATACATTATAATTATACTTGTTATAACAGCTTACCATGACTATAAAATTTGGTATATGGATGTCAAAACTGCGTTCCTTAATGTGAACCCTTAAGAAGATGTCTAGATGACACAACCAAAAGGGTTTGTGAATCCTGGTGATGCCAAAAGTATTTTCAAGTTGCAGAGATCTATTTATGGATCAAAGAGAAAATCTAGGTCATAGAACATTTGATTTGATGAATATATAAAAGAATTTGGTTTCATTATGAAAAAATGTGAGCCATGTGTTTACAAGAGGTTTAGTGAGAATTCATTTGTTATACTAGTAAAATATATTGATGAAATATTATTTATTTTAAATGTCATACCAGTATTAGAGTGTGTTAAGTACTGGTTAAACGAGTGTTTCTCCATAAATGAATTAGGTGAACCAACCTATATTCAAGGGATCAAGATCATTTATGATAGATCCAAGTGGAATCTTAAGCTAATTCAAAGTACATAAATTGACCATATAATAAGGATAACTAGTATAGAACAATACAAGATGGGATTGGTTCCTGTGATACATGGTTTACATCTTTATGATAAAATGTTTCCTCAGACACAACCGGAGAAAGAGAGAATGAGTAAGATCCCATAAACATCAGTGATATGACCAATCATATATTCCATGTTGTTTAATAGACTTAATGTTTCCTATGTATTGATCAAGGTAGGTATATATCAATAAAATCTAGGAGAATAGAATTGGTATACTATTAAGTATATCCCCATGTATCTGAGAAGAACTAAGGATATATTCCTGGTGTATAGAGGAGATGCGGAACTGGGCATCAAGGTTCATACTGATGCTTACTTTCAAACATATCATAATGATCTGAAGTTGCAGTCAGGATATGTTTTAGTCTTAAAAAAGTAGTTTTGAGCTGGAATAGTTCAAATTAGCTAGTTTTTTATGATTCTATAGTGGAGCCTGTGTACATATCAAATTCTAATCCATCCAAGGAAGCCATTTGGATACAAATTCTTTTTCCAAGATCTTGATGTTGTTCCATGTATTAAATACCCTATCATATTTTATAGTGATAATACTATAAAGGTGTCTCTTAAAAAAGATCCTAGGAAACACCAACAGACAAAGTATATATTTTGGAAGTATCAACTCTTGAGGTATTTTTATCCAAGGGGTGAAGTTTCAGTAAGAATAGTACCCATGGAAGAGAATGTGGTGGACCCCTTTACTAATGTCTTATATATGTATAAGCATGAAAATCATGTGATAGAAAGAATACTGAAGGTTATTAACAGTTAGATATAGTGAAAGTGGGAGTCTTTTGGAGTTGGTTCCCAAGAACCAACTTTTGTGTTCTTTATGATAACCAGTATTAATAGTTTGAATATTAATAAACTCCTTATCACATAATTATTTTTCTTCTACATAACATTGTATAATATAATGTCCTAAGAGTGGTTGTCTCACTAAAAGGTCATAGTAGTTCCCAGCTGCGATGAGAACCCAAAAGTACTATGACACTATTCTTAAATATAGGTTCTATATCCAGATGATATAATTTGAAGGAAAAAATGATACAGTACATCAAGGTTGGAGACTCATAGGAATTTGATACACCTTCTAATGGTATACACCCTTGGTAATATCTAATGTAGGATATTATGAGAAAGATACCCTCTAGTAGGAAATCCAAATTCATATGTTTCATTTAATGTTCCTATCTACAGATGTGTGTATTGATACTTATAATTTAGTATTATTATTTTTGAGTATTATAAGTCATGTATCTTGATGTATTGATGAAATAAATTATAACATATGTTCACGGTGAGGTAGGATACATTAGGTGTGTCACGAGTAATGTTGTTTTAATGAATAATGTGAGAAAATGATTTTTTCCCTTCTATTCTTTAAAAAAAGTTGATATCTAAATCCCATTAATTGAAATGACATAGCCTAAATTAATCCATGGTATTGGTGATCTATAGGCATGTTAAATTTATGGGAGGTAAAAGAATGGTACATTGAGAAATTAGGCTGATGGCACAAGCATGAAGCCTTCTTTATTAGAGATATAATGATAAATGTATTATATTACATGGTGAGAATTTGTATGTTATGTCATTATGGAATTAAAATATTTCTATATGGGTGTTGTCGAGTGTTGTAAGATGCTAACCTTGGATTTTTTTCTTCACCTAATTCCAAAAAGAAAGAGGCCTAGAGGGTCACACACTAAGTGTGTCTAGAATCTCAATTAAATGATATATTATTGTTTATTATTTAACAAGTTGAATAAATATTAATCCTGCATGTGGTTTAATAATTATTTTGTTTTCTTGATCGTATATAGTCCTTCACTGGTTATTCAAGAGAATATAATGTGAGTGTAAAATTTAATAAATACTTATTTTCTATTTTGGGATATAATATTTATTTATTTATTGGTGAATAATGAAGTGGTGTTTATTTATTAAATAAATATCCATTATTCCAGTCCCAATAAATATTGTAGAGGAATGGGAGACTAATTTTTCAGTTTAGATAAATGATATATATTGAATATTATTTGATTAAATAGTATTTAATTTAATTTTAAAGTGAATTTCATGTCGATGAAATAATAATATTATTATTATTTTAGACATGGGGTTCTATAAGGGATTAAATAAATAGTGAAGGTCACTTGTGAAAATATTTATTTCTAAACACTAGTGGTATTTAAACCCAATTATATTATTTTTGTCAGAGATCCAATTAATTTTTTATTGTATGCAATGACATTTTGAGAATCCTCTCAAACCCTAGGGAGATATCTTCTCCAAGAATTATCCCAAGAATGAAGAGAAATTTTCCTCTTACATTCAATCTCAACTCAAGAGAGATCAAGGATAATTATTTGTAAGTGATTATTGTGGCGATCAAAGGTGTATGATGCAAGTGATAGGATCTATCATGCTAGGACTCTGAGGTTCCTATGGAGATGTTTGGAGTTTTTTGGAACACATGTGGATCACCACTAGAGGGAATATGATCTTGATTCCTACAACATAATGAATGTACAATATAGATCTATTTCTAGATCCATAAATGAATAAATAAATCATGTAATGTAATTATTTAATTTATTAAATTAATTATAAATAATATATTATTATCCTCTCTATGGTTATGGCATTTTATCCATTTTCTGTTTTTTTATTCAATTCTATTGATCATGGTGTTTTTTTTTTAGATCTCGGATTGATCATCGATCATGACAAAAATAAAAGTTGGGAACGAACCATCACATGATTCTACGACTATTGAAGGTCATGGTACATCTTCACCACTCTAGGATGCACTACTATGGGGGAGGTATGAAAATCCCACATCACCTCCTCATTAAACATGATTTAAACGACTTTCCATCCTCATAAAAGGATGGAATACTCCACACATTTATAAAACATTCCTAATACATCTCCTAAAGATATTTGGTCATGTAAAACATCACAATCAATTTCTCCCAATTGATCCTCTCTTACATGTTGTAGAATTAGTGATGTTACTACAATCAACTGAAGATAATATGTCCCTCTCTCTTCTACTAGGGTCACCTGAAAAGAGACTAACTACTCTAACACCTCCATCAATAAGAAATATTATTATTTTTATATATTGGAATCTTACACCACATTTCCATTCCCTGGAGTATATAATATCTCGATGTTATAGCCTTCTAGAAACTCCAACTAATTTATCTTTATCAAGTTATAGCCTCTTTGGGAAAATATATAGCTGAGACTCTAGAAGTTTGAGTAAAATGAAAAGTTCTCTCCCAGAAGATAACGCCTCCAAATCCTCAAGGAGAATACCACTACTTACAACTCTAAATCATGGGACATTTAGTTCTTCTCAAGTGGTCTTAGAATCTTTGACCCATGGGAAATCACTACCTACCACTACATCAATACAATCTCGTGTACATATCTAGACACATTTTAGAATAAAATGTACTTGAAACCCTCCTCTTTTAATCTCAATGTAGGATCATTGGTCAACTTATGACTTATATCCTCTATGTCTTTATAACATCACTGAGTTTAGTGGAATGATTTCCCTTTTCATTTCAAAGGATTAAAAGAGGCCACAATCTAGTAAAATTATTCCACAAACCTTTGATGGTACCCTACTAATTTGAGGAAAATCCACACCTCGAACATTTTATTGGGTGGTTACCAAACTAGTATTTAATCTATCTTCATTGGGTCTACAACTACACCACATTAATAGAAAACATAGCCTAGAAATTGAACCTCTTTAATCTATAATTGATCCGTCGAGTGTTTATTGTATTACTGGTGCTCCCAAAGTAAGCCTATGACTATCCTTAAAATATATATGTCCTCATCCTCTAACATAGAGTAAATAATAATTTCATTGATAAAGATAAACACAAACTAGTCTAAATGGGATGAAATTTCTAATTCATAAGTCCCATGAAAATAAATTGGGATTTCATCACACCAAATGGAATCACAAGGAACACATATTTCCTATATTGACATTGTAAAGACATCTTCCTTATATCCTCCTTGTGAACCCACAATTGGTGGTAGCTGGACCAAGGATCAGTATTCGAGAACTATATTTTTCATTTTATTTAGATGAATAAAGGGTTATTTATTTTTGATCATCACATAGTTCAGGCATCGATAATCAAAGAATATCCTCAAAATCTCATCCACCTTCTTGAAAAACAAAACTAGAACTACATAGAGAACACACTAGGTTTTATAAAACCCTTATCCTAAAGGTCCTCCAACTTCACCCTTAGCTCTTGGAGATCAGTAAGGTTCATCTGATATTCCATAGAAGATATTGATCCATTATTGGGCTTTGATTAAATATATAAATTGATCTCTCATCATAGAGGTAGTCCTAAAACATATTTAGGGAATACATCCATGAACTCATCCACTATTTCTAGAATTCAAATTTCTGGTGAGATCATTGCACCATGGGATGAACTCACTAACTAATGGGAGATAGGTTCTATATTTCAACTCTCAAGTTCCACTCATTCTATAAGCAGCTCCTTCTCTCCATTGAAGGAAAAAACTCACCTCATCTACATTCACAAATCAAAATCTCCTTTGGTGAAATTCTATCTGGGCATATACCATGAATAGATAGTGCATACCAAAATAATGGAATGTGGTTTCATTTCCACAACAATGTGTTCTCACGTGAAACTCTCCTCACTGAGAACCAACTCATACTCTAGGTAAATGTTAAAAATAGAAGAATCAATCCCTAAATGAACCTCTAGCCACAACTGATGGGATAAATACTCTACAGGAATATCTAGATCTCATGAAAGGGATTCAAAAATAATGTAATAACTTACACCTGTGTCTACAAGTACTAGAGATAAAGTATATAAAAGAAAAATCATACCTTGAATCATCTCATGCACATACTAGTCATATACCTCTATATCCTATAAATGATCACTCCCAATGCTTCCAACTCTTTAAGCCTACTAAGGACCACCTAGGGGTGTTGGTAGAGGTAGGTCATGGCATCATCATCCTCCTCCATTTCCTCCTCAAAGGGATCTTCCATCCCCTCTGTCAGCACCACCTCATTAAGGGATACCTCGACCACCCTTGGGAGATACCTGATCGTGAATCTACCTCTACTGCAGTAGTTCATCAACTATTCGGACACCATCTATAGCACATAGTGTTAATAAATCAAGAGCCATGCAACTCCACATGTCATAATGATGAAATTTTATATCTATAGGTTGACCAGATCCTCTATGTGATCCTTTTCCAAATATCTCTATGTCTATGTCTCGGCATGAGTATGCCTCCTACATTGAGATTCAAAAGTCTGACACCATCCAATAGTTGAAGATGACTCTACTCCATGATGTATAATACCAACTTTGGGTACCCAATGCTCCTCTTCCAGGAAGTTATCTATCACCAAGGTCTTATATAGAACCCGAAATAAATCATAATGCATAGAGAGACTATACTATCTCTAATATCCCTGTGGAGGCCCTTCTCAAAATTTCATTCTTTGAAGTATCCATCTTACACCATGTTAAGAGAGTAGTACATGAGGTCATGGAACCACTGTACATAATCTTCAATAGTTATCTCATCCTTCTATAACTCTATAATCTCTTATATCTGCATAGAGTGTAAGGTATAAATGTAATACTCTTTATGAAACAAGCACTAAAACTAATCCCATGAAATTATCACCTCATAATGGGTTTGGGTGAAAAACAATCCATGAATTTCCTTTCAATCTATGAAAAAGACTAGTAGTAAGAAAAACCATATAGTCATCTAGGTTTTTCATGAGATTAACAACTCAAACAACTGACTCAATCCAATTATATATTGCTTAAGCATCTAGATCACAATTAAAACTAATTGGTTACACATCATTGTCCTATCCCATTGAAACAATCGATTTATTAACATGCAGATAAACATAAACCTGAACTACTAAAGCTAGGTCTACACATCGCTATTTGTGTGGGAGAACTTCACGCTACACTCTTGGAGGGAACACCTCTGGGAGAGGTCCCTGTACTAAGGCCTCATTACTCAATTGTTCAATTTCTTGACCCTGTCTTGATACCCCATATAGTTGTCATAATAGAGGCATCCTAAAAGTTAACAATATGTACCATGGTTAGATGAGCATATTTTGGGAGCTATATCAGGAAAATTAAAGTCAAATACCCATTTTTATATGATTCATGTACCATTGGTTTCCCTATAACTGGTTTCTCAACATGATGGGATGACAAGTAGGTGGTTAGAGTCCTTGTGTATGGATACATAAACCATTGTACCATCATTGGGTTTCTAATTATGAGAGATAAACTTGAGACACCTTAAAATTATTTCTATAAGTTCCAAATCCAATATTCACAACACATATATCTCTAAACACCATTCTTAGTAAATACTACTCTAATACCACTCTATCAAGACCTGACCCCACTGGATCCCCACTTGGGCCGGTAATAAGCTAAGAGTTACACCCCAATACCACCCCCAATATGCTAGGGGTAGGTGAATTGCACCGAGTAGGATTATCTCACATGATAGGAGGCCTTATCATGTAGCACTTATACACAAACACACACATATCCACACAATAGTGATTGAATAATAATAAATACTACAACCAATAGAGTGTAATAAAATGCATGCAATAATATATTGGTAAAAATAAAAGTATATAAAAAGAATCCAAATATAAATATAAGAAAAATATACACCCAAAAAATGGAAGGTATCCCAACCTAAAAAGACTATCTAGGAGAAAGGAGAGATCCCTTATCGTTATCTTAGGAACTGGCTATCATAAACAATCATATTATCTTGGTATAACTAATCTCCATGTACTATAGGTCCACCAAGGTCTTTTCCAAGCTTCATGTCTTCTATATAATACATGGTATGTGGGCAAAAACCACATGTAGGTGTGAGTATATACATACATAGTAGGATTCCACCAAATAATATAAATATATAAATAACAAAAATACCATGATATCAACTAATAATACAAGTGTGGAACCAAAAACCAAAATAAATATGATCATAAAGAAGAATCCATAGTCTAAGAGAGAGGAATATCAATCTTCAAACCTAGATAAAAGAGACGAGTCTATCCACAGATCTAAGGTCTAGTGTTCTCCTGATTATAGTATCCCAATAAAACCTCACTAGAATATAATGGATGAACCCCTATTTACTGTAAGATGCCTCAGTTGAGGGAGTAATGTCTCTAGTGGAGGACCTTCTCCCCACCGGAGCTCGATGATAGGGGATTATTGACTCCACAGATAGGGGACCCGTGAATAGATGTGAATAGGGAGTACTAAACCAACCAATAAAAATGATATGGGAGACTCATTGCCTAAAATAACACCCCTTTTTTATGGAGTACTAACCCCAGTATTAACTCTAATTATCACACTCAAGTCTTAAAAATAGATATCCATTCATAAAGGGGTGATCTAATCGTACCACCTCATGTCATATCTCTAATGTCGAAACAAAGGCCACCATCACATCCTATGTGGAATTATAATTGAAATGGATTACTCAAAGAAAAAAATCAAAGTCTTAAAAATGATATAAAAAAGATAGAATATCCTATGAAAAGAACATGACGTGTTTATTAGGGGAATATAGAATACATGACCAAGAAAAGACATGGTCATGTCCTTCTACCCTACATAGTGTATAGAAACCCATATACATGATGTGTTCTTAGAGTAACATGATGTGTGGGACCACCTGGTGTCTTGAGAATATTCTTCCTTGAAAATGGATCAAAAATTTAGGTAAGGAAACATGGCATGTGGGCCAGGCCACATGAAATGTGATATTTAACTCAGTTAGGAAACCCTATACATCATAGAAAACCATGATAGAGGGCATGAATTCTTATTAAATTAATGTCTTGTAGTTTGATATTTTGTACCGAACACACCTATGTCACTGTATCTCATCGGTTATGATACAAATCAAGCCTGAATCATTTTTCAGGGGGTCATTCTTAAAGGAAACATCATTAACAGTACTATAAAATAACATTTTAATGAAAACTTTTTTAATTATCAACATCATTTTTTTAACTGATGTTGATGTAGGTGATATTAAAAATAATAGTTTCAACGTTACGTTTTTTGAAAACAAAATTGAAAATTATAAAAAAAAAATATAATTTATGTGGAATTTCAATGATGGTTATTTTTGGAAAAAGTACATTGAAAAAATCTTTCCATGTCATTTTTGGATAAAAACTGATGCAGAACTTGAAAAAACCCTAATTTAATAATTGTTCTATAACGATTTTGAGATAAAACGGAAGGTAAAATATCTAAAAATATATATATTAGCTTTCTACATTGGTTATTTATAATAATAAAAAGATGTGGAAAGCTACTTAAGACTTAGGTTTTGGGTAAGAAAATGATGTGAAAATCTACTTTTGATGTCAATTTTTGGGTAAAAACCAACTTTGAAACATAACATTTTTTCCATTCCACTTTGGTTTTGGTATAAAACTATGTGGAAAGTATTATTTTTAAAAAAAATAAGGATAAAAACATTCCCCAACAACCTGTGAAAAGTTTTTAAGTACAAAAAACAACAAAAAGTAGTATAAACCAGCAAATAAATTTCTAAACACTCATTTTTTAATCTTTAATTAAAAGGGAAAGATGTACATGATACTCAATCTACAAATTAACATTAGCTAAAAAATATTTTTCTAAAAAAACATCAAATTTGGGTAAGGTCTTCATCCATATACAATGAAACATCATTGAAAACCTACAATAACAATGAATGTTTTAAGATTAAAAAATATAATATGTTGATATAAACCCTAAAATTTATAATATGACTGACCTTATTAAATTCAATCATCAGCCCAATTGTGATGATCTCAAAAATGAATTTTGAAACATAATAACCTTATTCCACATTTCTTTTTTGATGATGATGTTATGGTTATGAAACATTAATTTTAAAATAAAAAGTAACATATGTATATAAGTCAAAACAAATATTATTTGAGGTATAATTTATTTACATATATTTTCACATATTTAATTTTATTTGTATTTTGTATCAAAAAGTAGACATCATTAAACTTTTCTCATGAAATTTATTTTTATATATCAACTAAATACATATATAAAAATAATATTCAATATTAAAGAACATATAAAAATAATAAAATTTATTTTTTTAACAATTTTCTAAAAAATATTATGAACTCTACCTACAAAAGAGAAAAACTGATATGTTGGACATTGATGTAGGAAAAATACACCTAACATAAAATGACCACTATACTATTAAAATTTTAAAATTAATGACATTATAATTATTGTTTGTTTATAATTATATTAGTCCTCTTACCCATCATGTAATGGAAAAAACCAACACCTAGTATCTGTATTTTTAAATCTTTTACATATATATGTAACTATAGCATCATCATTCAGATATGGTGAAACCATTAAAATTTATTCTGGATCTATGAAAACATAAATAGTAGTTATATCATTTTTAATGAAAATAATTTTGAGATACCTAATTAAAGAAGTAGTAAATTAAGTCCCTACAATTCATATTTATTTAAATAAATATAAACTAAAATTAAAATTTACTAACTTGGAAAAAAATTGCAGCACACGTATGGTGAGATTATAAAAAATAAAATAATATATAATATCTGTTTTGAATATCCATAATATATAGTCTCTTATACATATATCAATCATCATAAAAAATTCATAAAAAGTCTCTAAGAAAGAATAAATCTGGGATGATCTTTTTATCCCATTAGAAATATCAGAAGTATTTAAAGGTGTTGGTTCATAAATATTTTGTTTCTTTTATACTAATTCTTTTAATTTTGGTTACTCTTATATAAATTTAATATAAAAAGACATTATAATTAATTTTCAATAAAAAATTAAATAAAATTTAAAATACAACACATACCTAGTGTATCATGTGATGAAGAGCGCTAACTAGTCAAAGTAAAAAAAATAACCAACACAATCTCCAACTCTAGTAAACTCCTTTATAGGCAATGGAAATAGAGAATATGGATAAATAATATCATATACCATTAATCTTACTTGACCCAAATGCATAGGCTAGTGATGTACACAATCTCCCAAAATATGTACCACTTCATACTCTAAGATATACATGGAAATCCCCACTATACAACTCATAGTATAAGGCCATGTCTGAATGAGTAGGTGGACAATCTGAGTAGGCAAGCTTAGAAGGATTTGACAATATCATCATTTGTTCAAACATAGCATGCATAACTAATTTAATTTTATTTCCCAATGACTATTTTTTGGTCTTTCACATCATATTTTTAGGAATTTATTTTTTTGTCCCTTGATTTTATACTTGGATCACCAAAAACTTTCCTAATACTAACATTCACCTTAAATCCTTTTATGTAGTCAGGGTGTCCTAGAATTCCTAAAGAAGTAGCTATAATTTTTATCATACTCTCAGGGATAAAATTCCCTTATATTGATTTCTAATTAAGATCATCCTGAAATGATACACTAAATTTTTATATAAGTTGAATTAATTTAAAAAATTATAACATTTAAAAATAATAATAAACATTTTCTTTAAAAAATTATCTATTTATTTAGAGTAATCGGTAATAAACTTTTTTTTATAATACTTTCCATTTTCCATTTTTCATGGTGATTTTTGGGCTTCAGGAACAAACCAAACCTCATCTAATTCACTACAATTTTTAACCCTTAATTCATCGAAGTTTTCTAAAATCATTTACGCTTCTAGTAAATGATTCCATCTATGTGATAAAGTATAAGGGTATACATTTTACAACTGGATCTCTTGGTAAGATATCATAGAGGTTCTCTATATAAATATAAAAAAATAATTATTCATGTACTAAAAAAATTATAGTATAAAATAATTATAACACCATAAAATTTTCCTCATGTTGGATGGAGAAAAATTTATTCCATAGCTCTGTATCTAAAAACTCATACTTATGGCATGGGTTTTCATTTTGTAACTTCCCAAAAAGTTTTATTTTTTAATTTTTTTTAAATCTCCCCATTGAATTTCCACTAAATATATACACCTTTTCTTAATTTATTTAATTTCTTAAATTCCAAATTTATTCTATATTTGAATGTGTTAAATATTAGTCATATAAAATATATAATATTTGAATAATGGGATAAAAATAAATCAATTTAGATATTTTATCATTAAAGACTCCCATAAATATTCTTTCATCATCTTATTTATATACTTCTAATCAGTATATAAAATTTTAATCCTATAATGGATTTTAATAGAGATATAACTTCTAGACTATGTTGCATTCGGTCTAGTTGGGTTATTATTATCCTCAAACTCAATATGTATCTTTCACTCTCCAAGAGAAGGTGAATATTTTAGTAAATATATAATCCCACATCTAACAACTCTTGGAATTATGTTATCTAAAGAATAAGAGGAATACTCCATCATAGGGGATCAATAGTAGTCATGCAAATAATTTTTAAAAATTAAAATATTACTTTCATTAAATAATTTAATTATTTAAGATTTATTAATATGAAAAAAACATGCACATACCATAGTAAATGTTCCTATACCTCTATATATGTTATTTAAATAAACAATGTAATGATATTGTATGCACCTTCATATTATTATAAAAGTGAGTATCTAAAAACAATGAATACAAAAATATCCAAGTAAAAAAATACTGTCAATACTTGTGTGTAAATTTTATAAAAAAATTATGATGCCATGATTCTTAACCAATAAATATGTAACTTAAGCTAATAAATAAAAACATTAATTTAAAAATGATATAAATAATAAAAATATATAAATTTAAATATCACAATTAAAAAATCTTTATATATGTGTAAATTTAATTAAAACATAACGATGCTAGGTTTTTTCAATAAAAAATGAATAACTAGAACTATTGAATATAAAATTAACGTGAAAATCATATAAATGATCAATATATTTGGATTTAAACATCCAAATTAAATAAATAGAGTTTTTACATATATAAATTTCAAAAATAAAATAAAATATGGATATTTACCTAAATAATCAGGAGAGTAACTATGTGTTTCCATATATCCCTTCAATATGATCATTTTACATAGCATGGACTATGTCTGTATTATAGTAAATGTTATCACCAAAAAATCATATATTAGATGAACAAACATCACATAAATCCATAACATCATCATCATCCTCATCCTCGTCGCCTAAATGAATTTGTTCCCATGAAAAAGAATGGGACACTGATCATATTATAGATTAATAACATAAAATATTTTATTTGAATGTGTCACCAAGATAAATGGTTCATCTTTGTAACTAAATATTTTCAAATCAATGAGTGTAAATCCATGATCATCAAGTTTCACATCACTGTGACTATCAAACCAGTTACACTTAAATGTTGTTACTTGAAATTTAGAATAATAAATTTCTTATATATCCTCAATAACTCTAAAAATAAGTCATTTATGTAGAAATTTGGATTTTATATTTTTCAATGAAAAAAGAAAGTTCATTAATGATGACCATTACCCCAATATTATGAATGGCACACTTTTAATTACATTTTTTTGTGTAAAATGTGTAACCATTAATATCAAAACCAAACCTTGCAGTCACATTAAGGCATGGTCCCCATGCTAACCATTTATATGTTTTTATGTAGATAAATAAGTGTTGAAATTTTATTTAAACCCTGAAACAAATATATTTTATGCTCATTTATCAATAAATTTTCATTTTTTTTAGATTTTATACCTTCAATCCAGTAATATGTAGTGATATATATGGTTGAACCTCATCTGTGTTGTTCAAAATGTATAAATGTTCCTAAATTACTTCATCACATGGAATTAACTTAACTATTAAACCATTAATCTCTCTAAATTCAATATCAACTATCAAATTTTGAGATATAGGGTCTCCAATTTTCTTCACTTCATACAAATAATATGTGCATAACTTAAACACCTCTTTCAATAAATATTTTTGAACAATAGAGGCCTCCAGTCAATGAGTATTTTTTATATATCCCTCCAAAACATTTATATATCTTTCAAAAGAATACATCCAATGTAAATAAGAATATCCACATATTATTATCTCTTGTTCCAAATGAATCACCATATATACCATTATATCAAAAAATATTGGTGGGAAAGACATTTCTAGTTGAAAAAGTTTTAGGGAAACTTCATTCTCCAACACAACTAACAAATTTGGATCCATAGATTTTTTTAATATGTATTTGAAGAAGTAAAATAACTCTATGATAGACTTTCTCTTAGGCATCATTAATACACTATATAGTTTGAATAGTATTATTTGTTACATCAATACATGATAGTCAAGATATATCATAACTATTAATTTCAAATCCTTGAATAATACCAAATTCTTCACATTTTAATAATATCCACTGGGTACTTTAATATCATGTAGACATTTAAAAAAATTCAACTTCTCACTCTTGATTAATTTGTGACAATTATGAGGTAAATATGTTCTATTTCCTTTCATAGTGGGATCTAACTCGAAATATATTCCCATGGATATTAAGTCCTATATTGAATGAAATCCACCCATTATATTTCCTTTTATGTATAAGAATGTTCTAATCAAATTTTCAAAAATTATTTTCTCTATATGTATAACTTTAATGTTATGTTTTATCTCTAAAAAAATCCAATAAGGTAGCTTGAATAAGATATATGGTTTCTTCTAGGTATTTTTTTGATGACCAAAATATCCATTATTTTTAAATGTGAAATTAATATTTTTAACCTTGTCATAATATTCTTCAACTAATAATGGTTGTAGCGGAATATTGTACTCTTTTAAACAATTAAATTAATTTTTAAATATTTGATAAGTATGATCCATTTTTAAATATTTTCAATGTCCCATATACATTGTCTTTATTTCATTATGAAATTGATAATACAAAGTTTTTTCATCACAAATTGGAAAAGTTTTTTCTCCCGTAACACTGTATCCAAATAATTTTCCATATGAATTAAATTTATTTATAGTGAACCTTATCATAGAAGTAAAAAAGAAAATATTTTTTCTTTCATGTATCAAAATTTTAGCACCAACCTCTCAAAGAAATTTCAAATCATCAATCAATGTTGAAATATACACAACAATATCCTTTCCTGGATATTTTGGTCTAGAAATTATCAATATCGACATAACAAATTTATTTTTTATACATATCTATGGGGAAAGGTTGTAAACTAATCACATAATAATCCATTAACTATGTGTTCTATTAATTCTCCAATATGAATTCATTCCATCTTTGCATAGTCTGATTCTGATATTTTTGGGTTCACTTCCAAGTCATGGAATTTTTTTATCAAATCTCTTCCACTATAGTGAATAAGCAGGGTGACATAAGTTTCCATCAAATATATGCTCATCTATATTTCATCTTAACCTCTTTTCAACTTTCGAATTTACAAATTGGTGATTAAATTGAGGAATTATTAGAAGATGCTAAATTGATTTAGCATGAGGTTAGGTTCTTGTACTAGAGAATGAATCAGAGTAGAATTATCCATCCATATTATATCATGATGTACCACATTTAAGACATTCTAAAAATCATTCATATTCCTTCATATATAAAAAATAGTTATTGTGGAAATCATGTATCTTTTTATACACTAATCCCATTGAGAAAAATATTTTATTTGTATTATAATTGGAATCTTGAATTATGTTTCCTTATAGAAATATATCTTTTAAATTTTTCATAAATTCATTGAAAATTTCATCACTCCACCCATTTATTGATTTCAAGTTAACTAATCTCAAAAATGGTGATAATATTGTAAATTTACTGTAACTTTATAATAGTGGTTTCTCAGCAGCTCCATACAATTGTTCAATAGTTGTTGTTTTTTCAGTGGTTTCAATTCCTACATCATGAATTAATTATTCAATACGATGCTTTATCTCATTTTTAATATCTTCATCAACATTAGATGTTAACTTTTCTATTAAATCACCATTCTATATCTAATGTGTGTAATTATGATTAAAACCATAGTAAATAAGATAGTCTTTGATTTCTCTTGAATTTAAATTTATCATATTCAAATACATTCTTCATGTAAAAAAATAATATAATTTTTTTAAAGATTTCATTTAGAAAATTCTAAAAAATCATCAATTGCATATTCATTAGTAGTTCATCATACGTTTATCTAATTATGATCCATTAATTTACTAAGACCACAATTTAAAAGGAAAATATATTAAATTATATAAAAATTTAATAATATGTAAAGATAAATTTAAAACATAAAAAAACATAATTAAAACAATTAATTAACAATTTATTGATAACTATTTAATCAAAATAAACAATTATAAAAAATAATAAGAAATTTTTAGATACACTTACCTTATAATAGTTTCTAAAAGTCAAATGAGTGATAAAAATGATCTTAACTATCAAGTTGATCTAACAATATCTAATATTAAAACATCTAACTTAACATTAAAATATTTATCCATTGTTTTCTAAATATAAGTTAGCAAGATGATCTACCAATCCCTAATATCAAAAATCTAAATCAATATTAAAATATATATATCTTTCATTATCCAATTTTCTATAAGGTTAACTATAAAAAATTAATGATAAAAATTTATAAATATAAAAAATTATAAATACAAACAATTCCAATTATTAATAAATTATATCATAATAACAAAAAAAATTATAATCACAAAGAAATTAAACTCTCAAACTTATTATAAACAAAATAATTTTTAATTGAAAAATTTTTATATAAAAAATGAATGGATAAAATTTATCAATAAAAAATACTTAGTAAATATTTTAGCAATAGAAAATAAATAATCTACTTACAAAACTTACAGATTCAGGCTAAAAATTCATGACAAAGTGATCCAAAATGATGATTGGTCATGTTCATATTACAAGAAAGGAAATATTAAGGTACAAAATAAATATGAAATCCAAAGATGGTGAAACTAGAACAAGATAAATAGAACTAATATTGGTGGGATGGATAAATAAAACGAAGAGGGTGGGATTCAATAGAGAATAAAAAAGTTGAAAATGATGAAAAAAAGAACAAAGGAGGAAGATTGAGGCTGATGAATTGGGGTTGATAGTCATATATCACACCTATTAGGGATTCTAAAAAATATAAATGAATTTATAATGGATAACCCATGCTTATATTTTTTATTAAATTATTTTTATCTTGGTTTTTATTAAAACTTACATCAAAATTTAAAAAACTTGACATCGTCTATACTAAAAAACTGATGTCAAAATTTAAAAAAACCCTTTCACATGTATTTTTAGTAAAAATGACATAAAAGGTATATCAGGAGGAGGAATAACATTTTCTTTAATAAAATTTATGTTAAAATTCCATCATGTTCATTGTAACATCGGTTTTAAAAAAACCAACATTAAAATTTTGACACTTAATCATATTTTTTTACCAGTGTAATCATTGGTTTTTGGCCACCATTGGTCAAAATTGGTATTTTTTGTCAATCTAAACAAGGCCCACTATGCCTCCTTTCTTCATTCAGAGTCTCGATCCTAAACTATGATCATGATCCACCATTTCTCCACAAAACTTCCACAAAAAATTTATCACATATTCATTCTATAACCAATACGAATATAAATGTTTGATCACACTTGAATTGGTGTGGAAATAGTTGAATCATTAACCACAAGGGAAAATAATGAAGAACAGAAATAATCATGGAAAATATATAAAAGGTCAATGTGAGATCATTTATGGTCATTGTGTACCTGACCATAAACACAATTGCAGAAACAAGAAAGAAATCAAAATAAATAAAGTGAAAACAATAAAATGTTAGGCCAATAGAAAAAGATAAATTGATAGGGCCATATAAAAATATGGGTAGATACTGAGATTCATAAACGATAAATTAATACAATCTATAATTTAGGAATAATTTGTAATAAATCCACAAATATCAATCCCTTCCTCAAGAACGGATCGATCATTGGGGAAAATCACATTTTCTATATATGTAATTTTAGAATATGTTGTATTCATCATTTATTCAAAAATTTCCCCATGATCACATGACATTGATCCTAAATCCCTTGGTCATCCTCCAAAACATCTCCACCAATAGATATTTGAATGGAATCTCACAATTCCCTTGGTTTATGATGCACACACTAGAGAATTTCCAATGATATTCTTTTATAGAGAAGCACCTAGGACAAGATATTTTAAACAAATAAATAAATAAATACATTTTATTCATTTTATTCATTTTATTCATTTTATTCATTTTAATTCATCCAAAAAAAATCATTATCCTAAAACCTGATGCATGTGAAACTTATGTAGAACATAGGGTAAACCCGACATTTTGAGACCAAAATAGTCCTTATTTTTTCATCTGAGACTCTGATCAATGAGAAAACCATTATTTCTGAAAATATATACGCACACAGTTTAATAAATTAAATATTTTTAATATTCAATTCTAGGATCCTAAAAAACTCATAAAACTATGTAAAATCTAAATAAAATCCAATATATATATATAAAAATCCAATGTATCTAAACATAAAAACATGATTCATTGTAGTATGGATAGTATTCTCTTTCTAGCACCCCATATGTGGATGAAAAGTGATAGTAAGACACGAATGAGAGAAAAAATCAAGTTAGAGAACTCTCCACATTCAGGAGGTAAAATGAGTATCACAATAAAAGATGATCATTTTTTAACCACATGAATTCACACTAACGGTTAAAGATACTACCTTGATAACACCTTCACTAAGATCAACTCCTAAATCATTAATAAGTGAACAGACATTGTTTGACTTTCCATGATCACCGATATAGAATTATAAAAACCATTATCTCTAGGTAAAATGGTGATAAAATTCATCAAAATTTCCTCCCACTTCCACTGGTGAATATCAAGTGGATAATATGAACCACCATGGACACGATGCTCATCCTTCACCTTCTAGATGACCAAAAAATCATAGAAATTTTTTGCAACTGAACTATAAGGACCCGGCCTTACAACATTACATAATCTTGAATTAAACGAATAATTCACATTGAGGATCTTTTTAGGTTTATAGTTTTAGAGAATTAGGCCATAACTAATACATAAAAACATGAATATTACATGTAGACAATACTACTCAGTATCCATTTTATCATAAAATAAAAACTGTTGAAAAGAAACATGTCTAGTTCCATGTTTTAGACAACATGACTTTTCCATGATCCATTCCTTGACCCTATTTATCTTTAAGTCCTGTGAAAAACATTTCAAAAACATGGGATGAGCATAAAAAGCTCAGTAAGGGTTATAAAATAAGTAAAGAAAACATTATCCCATCAATAATTACAAATCAATGAAACCAATACTTTTCAATCATAACATACCTTACAAAATCATAAGATTTATGAATAACA
This sequence comes from Viscum album, assembly GCA_963277665.1. Lineage (NCBI taxonomy): Eukaryota > Viridiplantae > Streptophyta > Magnoliopsida > Santalales > Viscaceae > Viscum > Viscum album. The sequence continues at coordinate 1,252,400,156 of OY728120.1, read as the reverse complement.
CATAGAAATCATAAATCATAAAAGGTAACTTATGGCATTCATAACATACTTACATTGTAGCTATCACAGCTACATAGGGAGTCACATTTGGAATACTCATCGCAGTATATTCCCAAGATCTCTTAGGAGAAACATTCACATTTACCTCTGTCACGTTACCCAATGCATTGGAGAGCTATCTCGGGCTCACCCACCCTAGGTTTATCACAGAACGACCCGTATACATAAATAATTCCCAATAACCATAACATAATCATAACATACAACACATGTATAAAGGAAAGATAACATTTCCACATTCTAATATATCATATCAAGATATTTAAATAAACAATGTTTTATCAAATCATTTTCAAAATCTTTTAAAAAGAGATTTTTGAATCAAAGTGTCCCATACCACTTTGAAGATTTAAAAATAATTATCATTTGAAAATAATAATTTCCATATAAATAAATCCCAAAACCATTTTTAAAACATGGAAATTGATGATAAATATTTAGAAGAATAAATCTTTAAAACATTTAAAACGATATTTTAGTTAAAGAGTTTTTAACAAAATGAGAGATGCTTGAATACAAATAATTGAGGAATAAAATTTAATCATAACATTATAATATCAGGAGAATAAAAGGATTCATGATATAATATTTCAAAGGACAATATATACACCATATAAGAGTGAGTTGGTGCTTAAAAATAATGAAGTCTCAATGAAATGTAAATTGAGACGCAATCACTTATAAAGACGGTATCCTTAGATTAAGGATAAATCAATGACATAATTTATTTGTGACAAATATAAATACACCCAATATAAGTGGATATTAAGTGTAAAAAAATCAGAGGTCATTCACACATATTTATAGCATGACATAATCAACAAGTAGAAGTTTATCCCAAAGAATTGAAATTGGGTTAAGAAGTCCCTTTACAAAAATTTGACAGCCTAACGGCGTCACTTTAAAATTTAGAAAATGAGTTGATGAGATAGAAAGGGTATCTCATCACATGGACATAAAATTTACATCAATAACGATATAGAATAACATATCTTTTGGCAACAAAAATATGGCCCGAAAGAAAGGAACGAAAAAGAAGGTCGGCGCACTGCCTAGCGAAGCACCGCCGCGAAGCACCCACGCGAAGAGCCCAGACCATTGCGGCCCCACGAATCTCCAGAGGCGGTAATGCTCCATGAACGCATTAGACATTCGCGAGCCGCCGCGAAGCTCCAGAGGCGGTAATGCTCCGCGGACAACGTTGACGTTCGCGAGCGCGCCGCGAAGCACCGAAGGTGGCGCACGAGTTTTGCTTCGCGGCGTGCCTTCCCTATAAATACTGGACTCCCCCTGAGTCCAAGAGGACGGAAAATCTGACCTTTCGGCTTCTCCTCTCCCGAATCGCGAATCACTCTTTGCCCCGGGAATCATGAGCTCCGTGAGGTACCCCTACTTCGCGAGATGCCTCTGCTTTGTCTCGTTTTGAGACCCTCTTCCGAGAGGGATGCCCTTCGCGAAGCTCAAGGGCGTTCGCGAAGGAAGGGGATTCCCAAGGGAACTCAGGCAGCTGCGGAGCATTTATGCTTCGCGAAACACCCAACCCATGCTAGTGATCCCTATGCTAAGGCAGGATCTCTACACATCGCGAAGCACACTGCTTCGCAGGACCCTACTTCGCGAGGCACCCTTTCTTCGCGAGGCAGTGCTCCGCGAACACTGTTCCACTTCACGGAGAACCTTCCACTCACACCTATGCCCCATGATAAGGCCAAGGCACTCCACTTCGCGAAGCACACTCCTTTGCTTAGCGATTCCTCTTCCCGTGCGACCCTCCAGGTTTGCACGATGTGATTTCAAAGTCCCATGGACAATACCACCCGTAGCGTTGCTTTTCCTAATGCTTCTTCGCATAGGCACGCTAACGGCTATTGCTTCTTCGCATAGCCATGCTAACGTGGACCCCTCAATGGTTTGTTCCACGACCCCCCTTAACCATGGCCTTACTGGTACCTTCCCTTCCCCAAGGACCAGAGGGTACCGGTTATGTAAGTCCTAGGGGTGTGGAGTGAACCCACCTCGTCCGAGCTGCAGGACATTAAACTGCCAAGCACCATGTCCTCAACACATGACGTTAAACTATGATCTGACCTCGTCTCCCTCACGAAGGGTCCCCCCAGGTCAAACATTATTTACACCACTCGTCTCCACGGGAATGGAATCACCCATTCACATGGGATGAGATCCTCCTTGTCAGAGTGGTGTATGTTCGTAGGAGAAGGGCGACCCAAGTTCCCCAACGGATGGCTGCACCTATGCATCTCCGTACTTCCCCACTACCAAGGTCAGTGGAGGGAGTGATAGGGAACGAGGCACCTCCCATCGTTGGACCAAGGTCCCTCTTTCCCGCGCTTCGCCGCACTTCGGGCCTCCATCCTGGAGTAAGTCCCAACACTGTGGGCCGCCTAACACGTAAGCCCCTCTTCGCTTCTCACGGACGCATCCTTCGCAACGTGATCGTCAGGTCCTTGCAACCTCTTATTTCTCACACCGAGCATGACTCACGTGGGCTTAGAGTGAGCACCGACCCTGCCCCCCACCCATAGCGAACTACGAGGACTTTGATCCATGTCAAGGCATGGTACGTAGGAAGCCTCTATGAGGTTCAAGCCCACCCGTCACTCATTCACGTCGGGTCTCATTCCCGTCCAGCATGACGTTAAACCGCATTCCGGTCCAATGGAAAGCCATTGCGACCCATCCCATTTGAACTACGAGGTCTTTGATCCATGTCAAGGAGTGGTACGTAGGAAGCCTCCACGAGGTTCAAGCCCACCCATCATCCAATTCACGTCATGTTCTACCTACGTCCAGCACGACGTTAAACTGCAATTCCAGTCCGACGGCAAGCCGTTGTGACTAACCTGAACTATGAGGTCTTTGATCCATGTCAAGTCATGGTACGCAGGAAGCCTATCATAGGTTCAAGCCCACCACTCATTAGACCAAGGTCCATATTCACGTCGGTTTTCCGACAAAGCCACCTTGCTCGGTCGTTCATTCACGACGAGTTTCTCCCTCGTCCAGCATGACGTTAAACTGTATGCCCCCTTTGTCCCGCATGACATTAAACTGCACACTCACCTGAACTACGAGGTCTTTGATAAATGTCAAGGCATGGTACGTAGGAAGCCTCTACGTGGTTCAAACCCACCATCCGGTCGTTCTGACCTCATTCACGTTGGTTCACCCCCGTCCCGCATGATGGTAAACTGCATTCCCCAATCCGAACTACGAGGACTTTGATTCATGTCAAGACATGGTACGTAGGAAGCCTCCCCGAGGTTCAAGCACAACTCCCATCAGACTAAGGTCCCTCACTTATGTCGATTCGCCGACACCCACCGCCCGTCGTTTGTTCACGTCAGGGTTCACTATCGTCCCGCATGACGTAAAACTGTGTTCCATCAATCCCCTGAACTACGAGGACTTTGATCCATGTCAAGGCATGGTACGTAGGAAACCTTCCCAAGGTTCAAGCCCACCACTAGTGGACCCACGGGTCTACATTCACATCGGTACACTGACGATGCTCATCGGGCCAAGGTCCACCTTCACGTCGGTTTATCGGCGTCATCCTGAACTACGCGGACTTTGATTCCCTGCCACGGGGATACGTAGGAAGCCTCTTCAAGGCTCAAGCCCAACTTCACTATCGCCCCTGCGATGGTCCCATTTCACTCTCCCTCCACTCCATTCATCAACCTATCACCCATCCCGATTCTCGCCCGGACCGTCTTATCCCGGTGAGACCATGTTGGTATGCTCTTCTTCGCATCCATCCATGGGCTGGCCCCGGTATCGACATCCCTTCAAGGAGGATCCCTCAATCTGATCTATCCTAGCTAATGCTCTGGTTGGGTTGATCCATCTCCGCTAGACGTTAAACTTGCGGCATACCCTGTGTTGAGCACGGGAAGCTGAGGAAAACCTCAGATATGTGTCTATGACATATAATTCCCCGTGCTCGATGCGGGATGCCTCGGGCTTCCACGCCCTCGAGAAGCCTTGTGGCCAAGGATAACAGACAGACATGCCAGGTACCCCAGCATCCAGACACGCTACTGATGCCTCAACATGACTACTCCCCTGACTGAAGGTTGCTGCCCTGACTGGACCCCTTGGAATGTCCTGACAGAAGCAGTGTAATTAACCGGCATCCATAGAAACATGGCACTGGGAAGAGTTTCACGAACTACGTATTAAATCTATAAGGGAGACCCGGACTAGGTGACGAGTTCTGAGGAGGAATCCACAGGAGGAAGAACTGACATCCCATCATCCCGTTTTGATCAAGGAGAAGACATCCCTGAATAAGGAGCGAATGCCACCCACCTTTGGAAAGCGGTAATGCGGGGCAACAAAGCGTCGCGCGTCCTCCTCCACGGACGGACGAGCGCGCGCCCCGGCCAAAGCGTCGGAAACAGAAATGGTGAACCCGACGTGAAATTCTTCTCCTCAATATGGATATTAGTAGCGTTCGAGACACCAGTAGATTGACGTGTCACCGGATCCAGATATCCGGTGCCTGGTCCCACCAATCAAATAGCGGGCATGTCCTGAAACTCACCGGAAGTTGGGGTAGTAGAACGTGGGGCACTCCGTTCTGCAGCGTGTTGGCGTGGATCCTTCTTACAGACATGGAGAATGGAAGGACACTGGGGCACTGGCTGTCAATCCTTTTCCTCTCAGTACTGATGAGTTGATCCATTCATTTCTCAGGAATCAGGTTGCTGTTACAGAGACGTGGTCACCATTCTCTCCTCGCCCACACAGGGGTAGGGGCAACACCGCCACGACCACCCCACGTAGTGCCGCTACCGCCACGACGGCCGCCACATCGCAGAATACGGGGCGCCCACATCCCCTTTCCCCATCAGAGGTCATCCAGCGAAGGGTGATCAACAACCTCGTGCGCAGGTACGAGGAAGAGGGGTCATCCCAACCAGGGATATGTCCCGCCTGGACCTGGAGGCCTCCAGGCCCCGCCGTCAATGCCGCCCTAACAGGACGCGCAGGGAGCCCCTGCTCCCCACCCCAACATTCAACCGTTTCGGGAGCTTGTCTCCGGAACGCCTTGACGATTCCTTGCCTTACGCTGAAGAGGCGGGCGCCGTCTAGCTCAGCCCGCACAGGGTCCCGACCCGAGGGCTCCAGGCGAGAGCTCCCACCTGGCCGCGTCAGCGCCGCTGTCCGGCCCCGCAGGAAGAGCAGGCAGGCTACGTCCCTGCACCACCTGCACCAGTTCGCCTGACCCGACGTCAGCGTCGGGCCCTGGCTGAGGACGCTCGCCCGGGTGCGTCGACGTCGACAGCTACAGTGGCTCAAGCCACCACTTACGTGCATCGTGACGCCCCTGCATACACTGAGCAGGGGCACTCCTTCACCCAACCAGGATCGAGACCCCAACCTCCCCACGGGTAGGCTGGGTTGACTCTCCGGGTTGCAGGCCCAAGTGGTGATCGCCGCGAGCTAACCCGTAGTAATGTCACCCCGTACAGAGGTCCTCCCCGTACCACTACTCCACAGAGCGTGGGCCTTCCCCGCTCCGAGGTTCATCATGGAGGCATTCCTCGTGCTACCCCCATCCCGCAGGAAGACCTGCCCCATGGCAGTGACGCTCAGCGCGGAAACATTTCCCGCACCCACTATACAGGGTATGGAGTCCATCCTCCTGCCCCCGACTGCCAACCTGAAGGCACCGTCCATCCGGTCCTTCTCCAACGTGGGGGCCCTCCCTACGTCCTCTCTGCAACCGATGAAGGTCCTCCTCGCCCCAGCAACTCGAGGAGTGAAGGTCAGCCTCGCTCCACTCACATTGACCATGGAGGTCCTCCCCATGCTCCTGCCGGTTCCAACAGAGGCCCCGCCCACATGGGTACGGTTCATGGAGGTCTTCCCCATGTACCCTTCGACATTTACCCCAGTGCCCCTCGCACCCCAGCTCTCTCGAGTGGGGGCCCTCTCCGCCACGGCGCCAGCGCCGCCCCGAGGCTGCCTGATAGGGGTCAACCCTGTCCCGAAGAGCCACCCCGGGGCAGGAGAGCGGGTCGTCGCCGCAACAAGAAGAACCCTGGGAAGGCCCAGGTGGAGATCAAACATGCCCGCTTCTCCGACTCGGAAGCGGAATGCGATTCAGCAATGGAACCTTCTCCTTGCTCCTCCGTATCAAGGACTGGGGCAGGAACCAGACGCATTAGCCTAATTCTCCCGGAATTTGAGGTCCACCAGATTCCCATCTCCCTCCGCAGGTACATCCAAGAGGAATAAATCTTGGGAATTCCACATGTCTCGACCGCGCAATCACCGCCTCTGTCACCAGAAGAGCCCTCTACCTCTACCAGAGATCACAGAGAGTTATTTTGGGGGCCAACGATGGTAGAGCGAAGACACGACATGTCGCCGGTAGCCGCGGCTCCTGTTCCGGAAGCTATGGTTATCAGCTCGTCGTATTGTGACATCGTGGCCAGGTCACCTCACTCTTCGGAGGATGGCCCGGAATTCGGCGGCCATTCAGCTCGTTTTCCATATTCTCCACCACCAGGATTACTATCCCAGAGGTCCGCCTCGGTACCACTACCGGTCCCTCATCCGCCCCCAGTTAACGAGTGGGGCAACATAGGGCCAAACCCTGAGTCTGATCCTCGGAGCTTCTGGAGTATTCTTGCAGTGGATTACTTCCCGGAGAAGTTTTGGCCAACGGCGGCGCTGAATTTCCACATACCAGAGTCTCTTACCCCTGAAGAAGTGGGGTGATTTTGTCGAACCCTATGGGCGACACATTTCCGCCTCCGTTATGAACGGGTGGTGTACCCCAGAAGTCGAGAGAACTTCGAAGAAATCGGCGAGCAGTGTCTCCTGATAGATGCGGACGCACTTCTTGTGGCCCAGCACCCTGAGTCGCCAGGCCACCAGAGCGCCCTTCAACGAAAATGTGTTCAGAGTCTTAAAGCACTCCGCAGAATCGTCAGGGAAGCCACCCCCCATGTGCAAGTCCGTGGTTGGGGACACTATGCCGCTCTCCTCTTCGACCCTATCTGACGGCAGCCCGATTCGCTATGCGACATCGAGGACATGCCCTCAAGAGGGGTCGCAGTCCACATGGCCGAAGTTTTGGATAAGGAAGATGAGCTTGAATTCCTTGATGGAGACTTACCACCCGAGGGCATACCGCCGCTGCTCGACCCATCAGGGAGAGTTACCCGTCAACAGAGGAACCTGCTAGGTCTCCCCGTACCCACCGAGTCGCTGGTACTCGGTCGAAACACTGGCAAGGGTAAGGAGCACGTCGTAACAGTCAAGCACTCCGACCCGTCCGCCTCTGTGCAGAAAACGGATGAAGATCCCGAGAAGGCCACGTTACGCCAGCTGCTTGCTGAGCAGAAAAAGCTGGTTGACAAACTCTTGGCTGAGCGCGCCGCAGAGCGGCGACCCGACTATGGTAATCCCAGGACGGGGCAGTAGGGGCAGGAACAATTCCCCCCGGTGAGATGCCTCCGGGCAACCCTGATCATGCTACTGCCGCAGACAGGGCAGAAGTCGGAACGTATGGAAAGAGGGCGTGATACGTCTCGCCAAATCCCCCCTGAGCGACGGGGAAATCTGAAGAATCCAATCTGGGTTCCCCCAGTCACCCCGCAGGTCGTCTAGCCAGTTGACCCACGAGCGGCTGAAGCCGTCTACCATGTTGAAGAACCTGGAAATGCACTTGTGGTTAGGGATCCCCGTCAAGACAGGGACCCCCACCCGGAGGATCTTATCGCGGCGCTCACAGCCCGCCTCGAAGCATTGGAAACGCGGCAGGTGGCGGTCCCACCAGATGGTAAGCCTTATCCCGCGTGGGTGGATGATATGCCCGCACCTCCGGGTTTTGGGAATCCCACTTTCTTGCCTTTTAACGGGACAGGGGACCCACCGCAGCACTTGGCTCATTTTTCTTCCAGGTGTGGCCCCATTCTGGGGACCCCGGCTCAGCAAGAAGTCGCCAAGCTTTGATGTTTCGTACAGACATTGGAAGGTCCGGCATTCGTCTGGTACAGCCATCTCCCTATCGGATCGGTGACCGGTTGGGAGGATCTTCGCCGGCAGTTCTTATACCAGTTCAGCTCCACCACGCGAAAGACCAGCATTACAGACCTCTTCAAGTGCAAGAAAAGGCCTGATGAGCAGGTTTCATATTTCATCGCCCGATGGAAGGAACTTACGTATTCCCTCGATATGCCACTGACTCAGGAGCAACTACTGACGATGTGTGTGGGGAACGTCAAGACAGAGCCGGTACCCTCCCTGATTACCCAGAACTACCCTGGAGGGTTCAGAGATTTCTCGGATAAGGATCAACGCCTTGAGGAAGCCCTGCAACAGGCCAGTCAGGCACGTTTGTTGCCCCCTATGATCTCGGCCAGGAGGACCGCCAGGGCTGAACCCGCCGCGGTGGCTCAAATAGAAGCCCTGAGGCAGCTGGAGTTGCTGTCGGCGGCACCACCCCCGCAACCAAGCAGAGGTCCTCCACCTCAAGCATAGGCTCCTGCCCAGCAGTGACCACCTCAGAACCGACAGGTTCCCCCGCGCAATGCGCCACCGCCACCTAGGCGAGACAATCAGGCGCCGCCTCCTCGGCAGGCCCCTCTGGCCCCTCGTCAGGGCCAGGCCCCCAGGACCCCTTATCTAGAAAGAAGGTACCAGACCTATTCGTTCAACGAAAATCAGGTCCCTGGCTACTTCTGAAGTGCTCTAGAGCAAGGGATTGTGCATCTGCCTGAGTGAAGAAGGCCGGCAGAGGCGAATCTCACCGATCACCCCAACCACTTCCCTTAACATCGGATCCTGGGGCACACCCTCAAGCAATGCTATGTGTTTAAAGACTGGCTTCAGGACCAGGTCAACAACAACATAGTCAAGTTGGGCCCAGCACCAGCGCAAGTGGTAGGTGTCTTTGCAGGATCAGAGATCGGCAGTGACAACGAAGGCGAGTGGCAGCAGGTCCCCAGCCGCGGGTCCCAGAAATACGACGACTGGATGGCTCGAAAAATCGTCGTCCATGCCCATGGTATCATCTGGGCACGCCTGAAGTAGTCGGAACCTTCAGAAGAAGTAGCTGGTACCTCCGCATCGTCTTCACAGTCGACCTCTGCCCAAAAGGGCAAGCAGCAGCGACGCAAGAAGAAGCAACACGCACCGCCAGTGCCGTCGTCATCCCGCAGTCTCGGCAACTTTATGCCCCCTGAAATGGGGATTCCTCCCAGAATCTTCCCAGTGGTGGATGACTCCTTGAGCGACAGCCAGGGGTACGCTTCGGTTAACACCGTGGAGCTGGTAAAGCCCTATATGACCCCCGACGAGGGGGAACGCCAGGCAGACCTCCCCAACGTTTCCAGCCGACGTCAACGTCAGCGGAATCGCAATCGCACCGGTCATCGAGGTACGTCAGTAGGAACTTTTGGCCAAGCCGTGCATGCTATCGAGACCAGGCAGCAGGCTCAGCGCAGATCTCAGCACGTGCAAACCCATCTAACACCCTCGGCTCTACCTCCACCGCCGTTCGTGCTATTGGATCGGGGGGAGCCGCCTTGTTCGTATCACAGTCAGTCTTTCCCGGCTACAGGCCAGCCTCCCCTGTCCGATCCTAGTCCGGCGACTACTCTTTAGGCTTCTACAAGTAGGTATCAAGATGTACCCAGTACTAGTCAATCGCTGGTTCAACCGGCCGGACCCGCTGTGCCTCCAAATTCCGAACGACCTCCTGTAAGAAGAGGCTCGTGTTTGGCACGAAAGTACGATGTTCTGAAGCACCTGGCCGGCATTCTGGCGAGGCTCTCCATCCTTAAGGCCCTTCGCCTATCATCTAAAATGCGCGAGGCACTTTCCGAGGCCCTAAGGAGCCCCCTCCAGTTTGAGATAGAGGTAGCAGCTGTAGAAGCCTTCCATAACGAGACAATTGAAAATGCCGAAAGTCAGGTGGTTATCTCGTTCTCCAGTGAAGATGAGGACCCTCCTATACAGGGTCACATTCGCCCGTTGTACATCACTGTCCACTTAAATGGTGTGGAAGTCCGTCTTTTCCTCATTGACACAGGTTCCGGAATCAATCTAATTCCGACCCGGACGCTGCGAAAGTTGGGTCTATCTGAAGGTGATTTAACACCCTCTGAACTCAGGATCCAGGGGTACGACAGGACAGAGCAAACCCCAGTCGGCAAGATCCGCCTGAAGACTCAATTCGGTGGCTTAATTTCCAACACCGAGTTCATGGTTGTCTCTCAGGACACCGCCTACAACGCATTGATGGGTAGGCCATGGCTCCATCTGCATGCAGCGGTCCCTTCTTCGTATCACCAGTTCCTCAAGTACTCGCTCAACGGTCGAGTAGGCGTGCTCCAAGGAGAGGCGTCCCCTTTCGCTTCTTGTGAGGCCCGCTATCTGGATGCGGGTTATTACAAAAGTAAGGACAAGCAAATCCTGGTAAGCGAGGATGAACCCGCCATAGTCACAAGTGATCCCTGGGCAAGCATGGATGACGCCTACGTCCTCCTGACCCACCAGTTGGAGGCCACGACCCCCGACATGGGACAATGTTTTTTTGTTTCGGGTACGCAAGGAAGGAATGTTCTCGTGTCCAAGCGACGATGGAAAATCACCTCGTACTCCTACATCAACCAGGCTCAAGTCATCCTGGAACCCCCTACCCTTGTACGGTACCGGGACGTCAAGATTATGACAACGACGGTGCGCCATACGTGTCTCTTCCGCCGGGCTGGAATTAACCGACTCAGGCCGACACGTCCCCACTGCTTTGATATCATCAAACATGGCCCTTTAGGCCGAAGGCCAGTTGGGATAGGGTCGACTGCCTTCATTGTTATGGTCTCAATGGCAATCGAGTCTCCCGATGTGATGATCGCTGCTTCCCAAGCCGACACCAGCTTCCCCTCGGATTTTGATAAGCCCATAAGTACCCCCATTCGCGGGAAGCCCCCCACGGGTGGGGAGAAAGACTTGGAGGATGCTCCCCCAGCCTTTGAAGAAGGCGTCTCTACCACGGTTGATGAACTGGTACAGGTGAACCTTGGTAGCGAGGCAGATCCGAAACCCACATTGATCAGTGCAGCCATGTCCCCCGAGGAGCGGAAGCAGTACGTAGACTTCCTCAAACAGCACCGTGATGTGTTTTCTTGGAGTTACAACGAGATTCCAGGGCTACATCCCCAGGTGTCCGTTCACCGTCTGGGCCTCCCGGCAAAACATCGTGGGTTTAAGAAGCCTCCCAGGAAGATGCAAACTTCTCATGGTGCTATGGTTGAGGCCGAAGTTGACAAGCTAATCAAAGCCAACTTCGTCAAGGAGGTCCAGTACCCCAAGTGGCTTGCCAACATTGTGCCAGTCAGGAAGAAGAATGGACAGATTAGAGTTTGCATCGACTTCCGCGATCTTAATCGCCACTGCCCAATGGATGACTTCCCACTCCCGGTGACGGAGCTGTTGATTGACGCCACGGCCGGGTTCCAAGACCTCTCTTTCATGGATGGGTATTCCGGGTATAACCAGATCTGGATGGACCCTGAAGACGACGAGTCCACTGCCTTCATGGCTCCCCAAGGTACCTTTTTCTACCAGGTAATGCCATTCGGTTTGAAAAATGCAGGTGCCACTTATCAGAGGGCCATGCATCGCATATTCAAACCGATTCTCGGGACATTGGTGGAATGCTACGTGGATTACCTCGTAGTCAAATCATGCCAGCGCCAGGACCATCTCAAAGACCTTGAGAAAGTGTTCGGTTTCCTCCGTTCCCGTCACCTGAAGATGAACCCGCTGAAGTGTGCTTTCGGGGTCACCTCCGGGAAGTTTCTGGTCTTTGTTGTCAGATACTGAGGTATCGAGATCGACCCGGAGAAGATAAAGGCCATTAGCCAAATGCCTCCCCCGAGCAACGTTCGGGAGCTTCGAGGCCTTCAAGGCCACTTAGCCTATATACGCCGATTCATCGCGAATATGGCCGGCAAGTGTAAGCCCTTTTCCCGGCTCATGAAGAAGGGCTCCACCTATGAATGGGATGAGGAGTGTCGGGCCGCCTTCGAGGAAATCAAGCAGTATCTGCTCCAACCTCCGGTCTTGATGCCACCCGTCTCCAGAAAGCCTCCGGTCCTTTATGTGACCGCCCCGGAGAGATCCCTCGGTGCACTGCTCACCCAGAAGAATAATGAGGGTACTGAGAACAGTCTCTACTATCTCAGCCGAATGCTTCTCGATACGGAGGTCAGATACTCCCCTATCGAAAAGAGCTGCCTTGTGCTCGTCTTCGCCATGCAGAAGTTACGAAATTACCTGCAGCACCACAAGGTGCAATTGGTCTCCTAGGTAGACCCACTGAAGTACATCCTGAATCTCCCTGTGCTGACTGGCCGACTAGCACGGTGGGCGGTGATTCTCCAGCAGTTTGATATCAGGTTTGTACCTCAGAAGGCCATTAAGGGACAGGCATTGGAAGACTTTTTAGCTACCCATCCAACCTCCGCGGATCAATCCCTAGACCTGGATTTCCCTGATGAGACGATCCTCTCAGTCGATCATGTTGCCCCGTGTTGGCAAATGCATTTCGACGGCGCCTCCCGGAGCCCCACCGGTAGGAGGCTCAACGATCCCAAGCTCAATAGAGTGTGTCTGGGTATTGTCTTCATTAACCCGGTGCAAGCCGTCCTGACATACTCATTCTTGTTGTCAGAAGGCTGTACGAACAACGAGGCAGAGTACCAAGCTCTCATCACCGGCCTCGAGCTGGCCCTTGAGATCCATGTGCCCCATCTACATGTGAAGGGAGATTCCGAGCTGGTAATCAAACAGGTTAATGGCGACTACGTCGTCAGGAAGCTGGAGCTCGCACCGTTACTGGAGTACACCCTCCGCCTAATGGCCCAGTTCTCCTCTCGACCAGAGGTTAACCATGTCCCACGGTCGCAGAACGGCCAAGCAGACGCCTTGGCTGGTTTAGCCGCGTCGCTCGCAGAACCCGAGAAAGATGATTTGATCATACATGTGGCGCACCGAAGAGTCATTGCCCCCGTCACCCAAGAGGACCATGATGGCCTGCGGGTAAGCCATCTCACCGCTGGACCCTCCATATCGGGAGTCCCGGGTTCGTCAGACGCAGTGGTTGAAACCACCCCCGACTGGAGAGCACCTTTTGTCGAGTATCTTCAAAATGGTCAGCTCCCGGACGACCGGGCCGAACGCGAGTGAATCCGACGCCGCGCGCTGCAATTTACCCTCCAGAGCGGCCCCATTCTCGAACAAATCCTTTATAAGCGGAGTTTCGATGGTGTCCTTCTCCGTTGCCTCCAAGGAGGGGAGATAACTCAAGTTATGCAAGAGGTTCACACCGGTTCCTATGGCGCCCATCAAGCTGGGCTGAAACTGTCCCATCAAATCCGGAGGTTAGGGTACTTTTGGCCCTCTATGATCCACGATTTTATTGGATATGCCAAGAGATTCCACGCGTGCCAAGTACACGCCAAATTCTTGCATCGGCCGTCAGAGCCCCTCCACCCCACCAAGTACTCTTGGCCATTTGTGGTATGGGGACTTGATGTAGTAGGACCGTATCCACCGGCAACAGCCCGCCAGTGTAGGTTCATCCTGACTGCTACAGATTTCTTCTCCAAGTGGGAAGAGGTAGTTCCGCTCAAAGAGGTCAAGGCCCGTTCCATCGTTGACTTTGTGAGCTCCAACATTATCCACCGGTTTGGGGAACCTCACACCATCCTCACCGATAACGTCACAAACTTCCGAGCAGCTTAATTGAAGAAATTGTACGCAAAGTATGACATCCGGTCGAACAATACCTCCCGCTACCATGTGCAGGCGAATGGACAGATTGAGGCGTTCAACAAGACCCTCTCTAACATTCTGTAGAAGATGGTTGGTCAGAATAAGAAAAGTTGGCCGGACAAGCTCCCCAACGCCCTCTGGGATTACCGGACGACGACTCGCAACTCTACCCAGATGGCCCCATATTCCCTGGTGTATGGAGATGAGGCCGTCCTACCCATTGAGATCCAGCTTCCGCCGTTACGCACTGCAGTTTATGACCACCAGACATCAGATGAGGTAGCTGAGATCCGTCTGGCTGAATTAGAAGCACTAGACGAGAACCGGCTTCGTGCCCTGCACAATCTGGAAAGGCATCAGGACAAGATAGCGAGAACCTTTGACAAGAAGGTTCGTCTTTTCTCTTTTCTACGGGGCGACCTGGTACTGGCCCTTCGAGCGCCAATGATTCCTGGTAGGAAACCACCCAAATTAGAACCCAAATGGGAAGGGCCTTATATCATCCATAAGGTTTACCCCAATGGAGCATACTCCTTGGTGACCACAGATGGAGAGTGTATAACCCATCCCACCAATGCCAAATTCCTCAAACGATACTTTTCCTAGGGAAAAAGGGTCCTGCACGACCCTAAACTGCAAAACTGGTCCCGCACGACCTTAAACTGCATCTTCATCCTGCAAGATGATAAACTGTGAAATGTTCCTGCATGACCTTAAACTGCACGTTATGGTCCAACATGACTCTAAACTATAAAGTCCTGCATGACCATAAACTGCATCTTCGTCCTGCAAGACGTTAAACTTCAAGCCGGTCAGGCCTTCTTGACCGAGGCTCAGCCTCAGGCCCCTTGGCCTCCTCGGGCCCCCGGCCCCGTCTTCACCGCGAGACGTTAAACAGCAAGCTGGTCAGGTCTCCCTGACCGCGGCCCGGCCTTAGGCCCCATGGTTTTCCCTGATCTATTCTCTTGCGGGATTGTACGGTATGGTGTAGGACTACATCCTCATTCATGTCGGATTACTCGTCGTACCGTACATATCCCCAAATGAGATGCTTATTATCGTCCCGCATGACGTTAAACTGCATTTCTAGAACTACGTGTGGCTTGATTCTCATCCTTATGAGATACGTAGGAACGCTCGGACGCCTCGTCTTGAGCCCAACCCCAAGCTTTTCCCTTCCACTATTCCCCCTAGGAATAGTTTTCTTGGAGGATCTTTGTGTAGCAGGGAGTAGGCTTTCTTGGCCCCGCTTATGCAACCCTGCTCGCACAAGGATTCTAAGGGTCGCACCATGTGCCCGCTCTCATTCTTCTATTCCTTCCACGTCCTAACCGCATGACGTTAAACTGCATGGCCTTCAAGAACTACGTATGGCTTGATTTTCATCCTTATGAGATACGTAGGTACGCCCGGACATTTCATCTGTTGTCCCATCCCAAAAGCCAAAACCTTCCCCTCGGGTCAAGACATGGTAGGGTGCACACTTTTTCCCCGACCCACATCGAGCAAGCCTCGACCCGGCTGCACATTCCCCCCTGGAGGTGTTTGCCCCTTTTGTGGATGGATACAGCTATGCTTCACCCACTCCTTGACTGGGATTCCATCATTTTGCACACCCATAGGGACCCCCAAGAATGTCCTGGATACAATGCCCAAGGGCTCTCCTACCGATACGGGCCAACGCCCCCGAGGGTTTTCAAGCAACAAGCCGATACAAGTCCCGCGTTGTGAATTTGGTCAGTGGTCGACGCTCATTTGTTGCTCCCATATGGGTCACCATAGGAACGTTGTGTTTCGAACATGGTCAACAATGTCCTGGATCTTCGGGTCCACCCCGAGATGTCCCAGACATCAAGAGCAGTGATTCATTCTGCCCCATCCCGAGGTGACAAACTTCCCCCAAGTGGTGCTAGCGGTCAGGCCCACGACCCCGATTCCTCATAGGGGTGTACGGTGTGATGTGGGACTATGACCTCATTCATGTCGGGATCATGTACCATGCCGTACACCTCCCCTTACGAGGCCCAGCCTCAGGACCCTTGGCCTCATCAGGTCCCCGACCCTCGTCCTCATGTAAGACGTTAAACTGCAAACCAGTCAGGCCTTCTTGACCGATACCGGACCTTAGGCCCCCTGGCCTTCTCGGGCTCCTCCGCCCAACTTCTTCCAAGGGGTTTACGGTGTGATGTGGGACTATATCCTCATTCACGTCGGGATCATGTACCATTCCTTACACCTCCCCTTACGAGGCCCAGCCTCAGGCCCCTTGGCCTCCTCGGGTCCCCGACCCTCGTCCTCATGTAAGACGTTAAACTGCAAACCAGTCAGGCCTTCTTGACCGATACCTGACCTTAGGCCCCCTGGCCTTCTCGGGATCCTCCGCCCAACTTCTTCCCCGGGGTGTACGGTGTGATGTGGGACTATGTCCTCATTCACGTCGGGATCATGTACCATGCCGTACGCCCTCCCTTTACGAGGCCCAGCCTCAGGCCCCTTGGCCTTCTCGGGTCCCCAACCCTCGTCCTCATGTAAGACGTTAAACTGCAAACCAGTCAGGCCTTCCTAACTGATGCCTGACCTTAGGCCCCTTGGCCTTTCCGGGCCACGACCCAGGTCCCCTCTTATAGGAGTACATGGTGTGGTGTGGGACTATGTCCTCATTCACGTTGGATTCTTCGCCATACCGTACACCTCCCTTGTTTAGAGGTATATTACTCCCTTTCTCGTCCCGTATGACGTTAAACTACATATAGAGAACTACGTGTGGCTTGATTCCCATCCTCATGGGATACGTAGGACTGCCTGAGTGTCCAAGATTCGGGTCCAGCCCCATCTCTCGGGAATCCTCATCCCATCCTGGCCCCTTGGCGTATCCTTCCTCCATGAGAGGATTATATGGTGTGTTGTGGGATTATGTCCTCATTCACGACGGTCTCGTAATGACCACGCCATGTTCCCCCCCTACTTAGCTGTTTCGTCGATCCCTTTTTCGGCGGCTCACCAATGTGCTTAAGAGTACTCTGGTTTATTACCTGGAATGCCAAGCTTTACTCGGACACGTCCGCACCCGCTTTCCAGGCTTTGCGTATCCCTGCATCAGGGCTTTCATCATCTCTCACACCTGGAGGGACCCCCAATAACGGCCTGGATACTACGCCCAAGGGCTCTCCTACCGTTACGGGCCAATGCCCCCGGGGGTTTTGGACAACAAATTGATAAAATCTCGCGTTGCGAATATGGTCAGCGGTCGATGCTCGTTTGTTGTTCCCACCTCAGGCTAACGCGATATGGACACTGTGTTTCCACCATGGTTAATAGTTTTCCTCTATCGCCATGCCAACCCATTATGCCCAAATGCTGGGTACACGATTCACACCCTTCACCACTTCATCATGTCCAAGTAGAATCTCATAACTCTTGGTACTTTTCCTCCGTGCACGTCTGCGCGTTGGGAGAACAAGCTGCATCAAAGGTGTCCTTCGAGACTCTCCGCCGACTACCCTTTGATAGACGCCCCAAGTATTGTGATAAGGATCTTCCCCCCTTGTTTCCCACACCGAGTTTATCTCACGTGGTCTTAGGGATTGGGTTGACATCTGTGCTTACTCGAGAGTTGTCACCATCCACGGTCCGAGATCTAAGACCATAAACTAAGATTCTCATCTGGAACTACGTTCAAGACCCCTTGTCTTTGGGTCCAGCTTGAGTTCAGCAAGTTCACCTCTCTAGTCCTGCCTTCAGGACCCCGACCACGGGACCACGTGGCGTAGTGTAGGACCACGTCCTCATTCATGTCGGGTTTGAAATAGCTGCACCACGCACACCCCGTTCTGAGAGTTAGCCCTCCTATTCCTTGTCTTTCATGACATTAAAAGGCATCCTTTAGAACTACGCGTGGCTTGATTCCCATCTTCATGGGATACGTAGGACCACCTGAATGTTTAAGATTCAGGTCCATCCCCACCTCTTAGTGATCTCCTGATCTCCCAGTCACCTGGGCCACTTGGTCTATCCCTCTCCAGGAGGGGGATGTGTAGGTATGATACAAGGTTTTGGGCACCGTGCCCCCTTCCTCTGGGAATCTTCCATCTCTTGATCACCCTCAAGGTTGAGTCCCTTGACTCCTTGCAGTGGTTCACCCATGTATTAAGAGTACTCTGGTCTAGGGACCAAGAGTGTCAGATTCAACTTGATCAAGTTCCTTCCACTTGTCAAGCTTCGTGTTCCCCTCCATTCGGGCTTCCATAACCTTTCACATCCGGAGGGACCCCCAAGAACGGCCTGGATACAATCCCCAAGGGCTCTCCTACCATTACGGGCCAACACTCCCGAGGGTTTTGGACAATAAATCGATAAAATCCCGCATTGCGAATATGGTCAGCGGTCGATGCTCATTTGTTTGCCCCCATTTCAGGCTAACGCGACAGGATGCTGTGTTGCGAACATGGTCAGCAGTAATCCTCTGTCGTCATGCCAGCCCCTTCAGTCCTCGAATGTTGGTTGCATGATTCACATCATTTTCCACCCCATCATGTCCAGGTGGAATCTCGACACTTTTGGCGCTATCCCTTAGTGCACCTTTGCATGTCAGGGGGACAAAGCTGCAATATGGCGTCCTTCAGGGTTCCCATGGTCCGAGCTCTAAGACCATAAACTAAGATCCATTCGGGACTACATTCAACTTGATTCCCATCCTCATGGGATACGTAGGACCACCCGGACACCCTGTCTTCGGGTACAGCCCATTTAGAGAGCCAGTCTCTCCCCTGGTTTCACCTCATACCTCTATATAGGCCCCCCGGCCTAAGGTTTCCCTCTCCGAATGGCGTACAATCTGATGTGGGATCATGTCTCTGTCAATTGTGTTTTATAAAAACTGTGCACATTTCCCGCCTAGCATCGTCTCTGCTACGTCTGCGCTGCATGAAAATAAAATGCATGCTTGGTCCTATCATACGACCCTAAACTGTGACATTATTGTCCTGGCCGCACGACGAAAAACGGCACCGCATTGTGGTGACCTCGTTGTAGAGGACATCACGTTGGGTATTGGTCACGTGCCATGCCATTTGTCAACGCCCATCACGGCTTGATCCTTGTGGTGACATCACAACCTACTATTCTGGGCCTGTCGCTTCACAAAAAAAAACCATTCACCTTAAAGAACAAACAAGATACATCAAATTCCGCTTCTTTTAGTGCAAGGGACACGCCCGCACTCCCCTTTTCCCCTGGCACTGGTATCCTACCATGTCACCTTCTAGAACTATGTATGGCTTGATTCTCATCCTCATGAGATACGTAGGAGCGCCCGGGCACTTCCCCACGGGCCCAGCCTAACCTTTGTGTTCGGTCCCTCGACTCGAACATTTCCCCAGAGAACACATGGTAGGTAGGTCTTAGGTCCTCCTTCACGTTGGGTCTTGACGCCATGCGTCCCCTGCTCCCTTTACCCATTTATGGTCAAAGTCACCCTTCAGAACTACGTATGGCTTGATTCTCATCCTCATGAGATACGTAGGAGCGCCCGGGCACTTCCCCACAGGCCCGGCCTAACTTTCCCTTTCGGTCCCTTGACCAAAAACCTCTCCCAAGGAGGTTGCGCGGTGTGATATGGGGTTGTGCCCTCATTCACGTCGAGTTGTTCACCGCGCCGTACACACCTCCTA
This sequence comes from Viscum album, assembly GCA_963277665.1. NCBI lineage: Eukaryota > Viridiplantae > Streptophyta > Magnoliopsida > Santalales > Viscaceae > Viscum > Viscum album. The sequence goes on along the minus strand of OY728120.1, from coordinate 1,252,380,606 downwards.
TTCCCGTTCACGCCAGGTGTTTGAGTTACTCCACCATGTGCCTCTTATGTTTCCTCTCACCCATGGTACGAATTCTACGACCCTAAACTAAGATCCCCCCCCCCAAGGGAAAGGAATCTGCTCCCTCTCTCTAATACGTTTCGTTGCCGTATTCAGATGTGTTTTGACAAAGAGCCCGAAGTGTGGGATTGTCATAGGGACATTCCCCTCGTCCCATGACCAAGCTTCGTGAGCTCGCTATTTGGATCCTCGTCCTCTTCCACATCCAAAAGGACCCTCGGACGACATGGATACTAGGCTTAAGGGCTCTCCATGAATGTTGGACCTAAGGGCCCTTCAATCATTTCGGGACAACGTCCCTACGGATATTGGACAACAAATCGATAAAATCCCGCGTTGCGAATACGGTCAGCGGTTGATGCTCATTTGCCTGTCCCTGTTCTAGGCTAACGCGATAGGATGCTGTGTTGCGAACATGGTCAGCAGTTATCCTCCATCGTCATGCCTCCATCATCGTGATCTGAATCTCGAGCACCATGATTCACACATTTCCACTTCCTCATGTTCAAGTGGAATTCCATCATACTCGGCTCTTTCTCTTCGCGCATCTAGGTTCACTAAATGATCGTGTTAGTGTCATTGGGCCGGTATTCACCGAGCGTCCCTTTTCCCTAACCTTCCCCTCTCTGTGTCGGGAAATTCCCACCACTACTACTTGTTTACCACACTGAGCACGACTCACATGGGCTTAGTAGTTTTGGCGGGATGTGTACCAACGCGGTCAGGCTGCTCCTCGTCCTGCATGACGTTAAACCGCGCTTTCAGAACTATGTATTGCTTGATTCCCATCCTCATGGGGTACGTAGGAATGCCCGACCACTCTGCTTCGGGCCCAGCCCAATCCTCACTCTTGGTCCCTCGACCTGAAGAGTTTCCTCCGGGGGTACGTGTTGTGATTTGGATTCCAAGTCCTCATTCATGTCGGTTTCATATCTACTGTGCCACATGCTTCCTTCCCTCTTATTCCATGTCCTATCGTATGACGTTAAACTACAGGAGTCTATGTGTCCTCAACGCATGACATTAAACTGCGGTTCTACCCTGAACAAGTTCAGGATGCCCCAAGATCCCAATGGGAAGTGACAGATCCCCTCACCAGAGAGGCCCTTTCTGAAAGAAGGAATGATCCATGATCAAACCGTTGCGCCTATCTGGCGTACTCCCACCACGGTGGTGTAACTACCTAGGTGTTGGATTCTGTTCGGACAGACCATCACTCCATATTCCACGCTTTGTATGCCCCTTATTCGGACCCTCGTCCCCTTTCATGTCTCATGGGACCCCCTAACAGCCTGGTCTCATGCCGCATTGGCTCACCTACCGTCCTGGGCCAACGTTCCGGAAGATGGGTCATATATGGAAGGACCCCCTAACAGTATGGATTTTTGACCTATGGTCCGCCAACTGTCCTGGGCCAATATCCCGAAGGATTGATCAACAACATTTGTGACATGGTCCCGTGTTTCGAACATGGTCAACGGTCGACCCTCATTTGTTGTCCCCATTATAGGCTAATGCAGTAAGGGTACCGCTTCTCCTCCAAGGTTAACGGTTGTCCCTTATTGTCACGCCATCCCCACAGTGTTCTGAATCTTGGGTATCGTAGTTCACGCTTCCCATTTTCATCTGTCTAGACCGATTTCAGCGCCCCTGGCGTTGCCCCGTTCGTGCATAAGATCACGTTAAAGAAACGGTAATTCGGTCATCCTGAAAGTTCCTTCCCCCATCAAGCCCCTCTCGCCTTTCAGAAATCCGGACTGGTAATCCGAATCCCAAACATCGGGCTCGGCCCATGTGGGCCTGGGGAATTGTCGCCGAACGTCCCGAAAACATTGTAGGGATGTAACAAGGAAATTCGACAGTGGAAATCGTGCGTGCTACGACATTCAGAACAAAGGTAAAATTTGGAAGCACGGAAGTACCAATAAAGGTTTTTGGGTTTGTTACAATACTCAGGGGTCGACTTCCGCCATGGACGGGTTGACCCCGTCAAAAGAGAATTGCAGCTCCGCCACCCGTTGACTTGCGGCTTCCAAGGCTTGCTGCCGCTGAATCATCTCCCGCTCCTCCTCAGCAACGGCGGGGCGCAGTTTGTCAGTCCTGGCTTTGGCCCTCTCCACACCAGCTTGAACGACAGCCATCTCTCCAGAGGTCTGCCTCATATTCTCTTCTTCCTCTTCCAGTTGGGCCTTCAACCGTGAGACCAGCTTAGTTTGTGCTTCAAGAGAGGTTGAAAGCTCATCTGCTCAGGTATGAATCTGTTGAACCTCGCCTTCAGCCTCCTGGAGCTTCTTGATGCTGGTCGCTTTCCTCCGCTGCCAGCCCACGCTGAGCCCGCGATCATGTTCCCGGATCTTCTCAGCCATAAGATATCGGATGAGTGCATAAGGACGTTGGGCATCCTCTCCCCCAGCGCACAGTTTGCGCAACCGAGAGCAAAGCCTATCCATTTCGGCCAGCCATTGTGCTTGGGGAGTGTCCTTGATAAAGCGTGTGATCAGCTTCCATGACCGGCGGCGGACTATGCTGTTGTCTTCCTCGTCGGAGGTCGTTTCGTCCCAGTCTGCGCGATTGGCAGGCTCGTACGTGGGATACGCCCGCAGGAAATCCTCGGCAGGATCAACATCCGGTGTTGAATCCAGTATGACACCGGGCGCTGAAGCAGGCGCGACAAGATTGGGACCCCAGAAATCTGGTGGACATCCCACAGGCTGATGCCCACCTCCCCGTGATGCAGGTGAAAATTGTTGGTCCTAGATGACCATCTACTTAGCAACTCCGGCATTAGCTGCTTCGGTTGGTAAATGTGGAATTGGGAGGCCCATGCCGCCTCATACAACCCCACTCTCCTCAGCTCATCCCCAAACTCCTTGCATGAGGCGCCTACCCAGTAGGCCCAGGCCCAGTCATCAGTAAAGTTGCCGCCCTGGCGCAGGTCCCACTCATCGGACCATCCCTTCTTCGAATCTTGCAAAGCCGCCTTCAGCATGGTACAATAGAGTGGATGGGAAGTCTCCGGTTGCAGTGGCTTCCCGTCAATGTCGTTCACATGGTTGTAGAGACAGTCAGCGGTGACGGGTGTGAAGTTCTCTTGTGCGTGACCATCGGCCGCCCTGAACCATTGATGCTAGCATGGTATGATCCTGAACCAGCAAGCTGGTTTGTCCCTACTCGCCTCAGGGATAAAGACGTCATCCCTCAGCCTGAAGCCGTACAATGGCAGTTTCTTGCACTGCAGATAATCTTTCTGACCCTCCGAGAGCAGATCTGTCAAAGAAGTGTGGTCCGAGTGGCTCCGGATCATCTCCCCCAAGCCTGGACAGTTGGCCATCTCATCTCGACGAGAAACATCTGCAAGGACCCCTAATACAGCTTCTTGATGGGCCATTTTAACTCTGGCCCTCAGAAAGGAATTCTTGCGGCTGGATCGCGAAGCTCGACCGTGAAGCTGAATCGCGAAGCCGGATCGCGAAGATCGGTCGCGAGACCAAGCCGCAAAGTCTGGCCAAGGCCGACAAGCAGAGGTTCTCTTGGCACGGACGCGGAGTCGGAGACCCGCGGTTCGCCGCGAAGCTCGTTTCGCGAAGGGCTGTCACAGAGTACGTGGAGCTTCGCGAAGTCGAGAGCACAAAAAGACAAGGAAGGCACGTGAAGACAAAAGAGAGTTCGACCCCCTATTTATAGGCGGCGACCCCGGAGCATCGCGGCGCGCCTCACCCGCGGGGAGCATCGCGGCGCGTCCGGATCTGTGGCCCCGGTCAGCACCGCGGGCACCCTTCGCGAAGCCGCATCGCGAAACCGCCGACACTTTTGGCGATTTTCCCTCAGACTTCGACCCTTCACCCTCCGCGGCTCCAAGTCTGAGGGGGGGCATTTGTTGGCGCCAAAAATATGGCCCGAAATAAAGGAACGAAAAAGAAGGCCGGCACGCTGCCTCGCGAAGCACCGCCGCGAAGCACCCACGCAAAGCGCCCCGACCATTGCGGCCCCGCGAAGCTCCAGAGGCGGTAATGCTCTGCGAACGCATTGGACGTTCGCGAGCCGCCGCGAAGCTCTAGAGGCGGTAATGCTCCGCGAATGCATTTGACATTCGCGAGCCGCCGCGAAGCTCCAGAAGCGGTAATGCTCCGCGGACGACGTTGACGTTCACGAGCGCGCCGTGAAGCACCGAAGGCGGCGCGCGAGTTTTTCTTCGCGGTGCACCTTCCCTATAAATACTGGACTCCCCCTGAGTCCAAGAGGACGGACAATCCGACCTTTCGGCTTCTCCTCTCCCGAATCGCGAAGCAATCTTTTCCCCAGGAATCATGAGCTCCGTGAGGTACCCCTACTTCGCGATACGCCTCTGCTTTGTCTCGTTTTGAGCCCCTCTTCCGAGAGGGATGCCCTTCACAAAGCTCAAGGGAATTCGCGAAGGAAGGGGATTCCCAAGGGAACCCAGGCAGCCACGGAGCGTTTATGCTTCGCGAAACGCCCAACCCATGCTAGTGATCCCTATGCTAAGGCAGGATTGCTACACATCGCGAAGCACACTGCTTCGCAGGACCCTGCTTCGCGAGGCAGTGCTCCGCGAACACTGTTCCACTTCGCGAAGCACCTTCCACTCACACCTATGCCCCATGCTAAGGCCAAGGCACTCCACTTCGCGAAGCACACTCCTTTTCTTAGAGATTCCTCTTCCCGTGCGACCCTCCAGGTTTGCACGATGTGATTTCAAAGTCCCATGGACAATACCACCCGTAGCGTTGCTTCGCCTAATGCTTCTTCGCATAGGCACACTAACGGCTATTGCTTCTTCGCATAGCCACACTAACATGGACCCCTCGATGGTTCGTTCCACGACCCCCCTTAACCATGGACTTACTGGTACCTTCCCTTCCCCAAGGACCAGAGGGTACCGGTTATGTAAGTCCTAGGGGTGTGGAGTGAACCCACCTCGTCCGAGCTGCAGGACGTTAAACTGCCAAGCACCACGTCCTCAACACATGATGTTAAACTGTGATCCGACCTCATCTCCCTCACGAAGGGTCCCCCCAGGTCGAACATTCTTTACACCACTCGTCTCCACGGGAATGGAATCACCCATTCACATGGGATGAGATCCTCCTTGTCGGAGTGGCGTATGTTCGTAGGAGAAGGGCGACCCTAGTTCCCCAACGGATGGCCGCACCTCTGCATCTCCGTACTTCCCCACTACCAAGGTCAGTGGAGGGCGTGATAGGGAATGAGGCACCTCCCATCGTTGGACCAAGGTCCCTCTTTCCCGCTCTTCGTCGCACTTCGGGCCTCCATCCTGGAGTAAGTCCCAACACCGTGGGCCACCTAACGCGTAAGCCCCTCTTCGCTTTTCATGGACGCATCCTTCGCAACGTGATCGTTAGGTCCTTGCAACCTCTTGTTTCTCACACCGAGCATGACTCACATGGGCTTAGAGTGAGCACCGACCCTGACCCCCCACCCTTAGCGAACTACGAGGACTTTGATCCATGTCAAGGCATGGTACGTAGGAAGCCTCTATGAGGTTCAAGCCCACCCGTCACTCATTCACGTCGGGTCTCATTCCCATCCAGCATGACGTTAAACCACATTCCGGTCCAATGGAAAGCCATTGCGACCCATCCCATTTGAACTACGAGGTCTTTGATCCATGTCAAGGCATGGTACGTAGGAAGCCTCCATGAGGTTCAAGCCCACCCATCATCCAATTCACGTCATGTTCTACCTACGTCCAGCACGACGTTAAACTACAATTCCAGTCCGACGGCAAGCCGTTGTGACTAACCTGAACTAAGAGGTCTTTGATCCATGTCAAGGCATGGTACGCAGGAAGCCTTTAAGAGGTTCAAGCCCACCACTAATTGGACCAAGGTCCATCTTCACGTTGGTTCGCCGACAAATCCACCTTGCTCGGTCGTTCATTCACGACGAGTTTCGCCCTCGTCCAGCATGACGTTAAACTGTATGCCCCCTTTGTCCCGAATGATATTAAACTGCACACCCACCTGAACTACGAGGTCATTGATCCATGTCAAGGCATGGTACGTAGGAAGCCTCTACGAGGTTCAAACCCACCATCCGGTCGTTCCGACCTCATTCACGTTGGTTCACCCCCGTCCCGCATGACGGTAAACTGCATTCCCCAATCCGAACTATGAGGACTTTGATTCATGTCAAGGCATGGTACGTAGGAAGCCTCCCCGAGGTTCAAGCCCAACTCCCATCAGACTAAGGTCCCTCACTTATGTCGATTCGCCGACACCCACCGCCCGTCATTTGTTCACGTCAGGGTTCACTATCGTCCCACATGACGTAAAACTGTGTTCCATCAATCCCCTGAACTACGAGGACTTTGATCCATGTAAAGGCATGGTACGTAGGAAACCTTCCCAAGGTTCAAGCCCACCACTAGTGGACCCACGGGTCTACTTTCATGTCGGTATGCTGACGATGCTCATCGGGCCAAGGCCCACCTTCACGTCGGTTTATTGGTGTCATCCCGAACTACGCGGACTTTGATTCCCTGCCACGGGGATACGTAGGAAGCCTCGTCAAGGCTCAAGCCCAACTTCACTGTCGCCCCTGCGATGGTCCCATTTCACTCTCCCTCCACTCCATTCATCAACCTATCACCCGTCCTGATCCTCTCCCAGACCGTCTTATCCCGGTGAGACCATGTCGGTACGCTCTTCTTCGCAGCCATCCATGGGCTGGCCCCAGTATCGACATCCCTTCAAGGAGGATCCCTCAATCCGATCTATCCTAGCTAATGATTTGGTTGGGTTGATCTGTCTCCGCTAGACGTTAAACTTGCGGCATACCCTGTGTTGAGCACGGGAAGCTGAGGAAAACCTCAGATATGTGTCTATGACATATAATTCCCCGCGCTCGATGCGGGATTCCTCGGGCTTCCACGCCCTCGAGAATACTTGTGTCTAAGGATAACAGACAGACATGCCAGGTACCCCAGCATCCAGACACGCTACTGATGCCTCAACGTGACTACTCCCCTGACTGAAGGTTGCTGCCCTGACTGGACCCCTTGGAATGTCCCGACAGAAGCAGTGTAATTAACCGGCATCCATGGAAACATGGCACTGGGAAGAGTTTCATGAACTACATATTAAATCTATGAGGGAGACCTGGACTAGGTGACGAGTTCTGAGGAGGAATCCACAGGAGGAAGAACCGACATCCCATCGTCCCGTTTCGATCATGGAGCAGACGTCCCTGAATAAGGAGCGAATGTCGCCTACCTTTGGAAAGCGGGAATGTGGGGCAACAAAGCGTCGCGCATCCTCCTCCACGGACGGACGGGCGCGCGCCCCGGCGAAAGCGTCGGAAACAATATCCCAACATAAGAAGATGTAAATTAAAAGACATAACAAAAAGAAGTCTTTTAAAAAGAGGAGTGTGAAAGGTTCCCTTAACAATTTGGTAACTTACAAAACATATTCCACATGAAAGAAGAATCATTCAATGAAGATGTAAATACCCATAAATTAAAGTATCTTACACAGAGAATACAATCATGGTCATTACATAAACCGCACAAAAGGAAGTAGTGGAAAATATAGCATGAATCTCACAGGGATAAAAGTGAGATGAAAACCCATTACCACGTTGTAATCAATCGAGTCGTATGACCCAAAGTTAATAACCACCAAATTAATCATAGAATACAATGAATATAATGATAATCGTGATAATATATATCAAAATTCAGTACACAATACACCACATTCAATACATAAGTGGTTAACAATGGAAATCTCACAGAATTAAAAGGGAGATAAGAAAATCCCTTACAAAAATTCGGCAGCCTAACGACGCCCCTTAAAATTTCTTAAAATGAATTGATGAGAGTAAGATTGGGTCTCTCATCATATGAAAATGCAAATTAAAGTATGTTGAATATAAAAGAACATCCTCCAACATAATAACATGGATCATAAAAGAAATGACATAAAAGAGAGTACTTAAAAAGAAAGAGAGAGGTCGGATCCCTTACCTCGTGTCTGATTTGACTCGATCGTTCTTTAATCTGCTGAATGATAAACTAAAGTTAATTTCTACTTGATTAAGAACCTTTTTCAAGTTTATTATTCCTTTTATATCACTTATTACCATGTTATAAATATTATGTAATCATTTAAGTTAATAATGTTCGTTTTGTCGATATTTGGTACTTGAGTCAAAAATGGACATCTTATAATTACATGTCGTTCATGTGTGTTGGTGCCAAAAATGTGGCCCGAAAGAAAGGAACGAAAATGGTCAGCGCGCTGCCTCGCGAAGCTCTGCCGCGAAGCTCCGCCGCGAAGCACCCACGCGAAGCGCCCCGACCCTCGCGGCCTCACGAAGCTCTGGAGGCGGTAATGCTCCGCGAACCCATTTGACGTTCGCGAGCCGCCGCGAAGCACCAGAGGCAGTAATCCTCCGTGAACCCATTTGAAGTTTGCGAGCTGCCGCGAAGCTCCAGAGGCGATAATGCTCTGCGGACGACGTTGACGTTCGCGAGCGCTCCTCGAAGCACCGGAGGCGGCGCGCGAGCCCTGCTTCGTGGCGCCCCTTCCCTATAAATACTGGACTCCCCCTGAGTCCCAAGGACGGACAATCCGACCTTTCGGCTTCTCCTCTCCCGAATCGCAAAGCACTCTTTTCCCCGGGAATCATGAGCTCCGCGAGGTATTTATACTTCGCGAGACGCCTCTGCTTTGTCTCGTTTTGAGCCCCTCTTCCGAGAGGGATGCCCTTCGCGAAGCTCAAGGGAGTTCGCGAAGGAAAGGGATTCCCAAGGGAACCCGAGCAGCCGCGGAGCATTTATGCTTCGCGAAACACCCAACCTGTGCTAGTGATCCCTATGCCAAGGCAAGATCACTATACATCGCGAAGCACACTACTTCGTAGGACCCTGCTTCGTGAGGCACCCCTTCCTCGTGAGGCAGTGCTCCGCGAACACTGTTCCACTTCGCGAAGAACCTCCCACTCACACCTATGCCTCATGCTAAGGCCAAGGCACTCCACTTCGCGAAGCGCACCCCTTTGCTTAGCAATTCCTCTTCCCGTGCGACCTTCCCGGGTTGCACGATGTGATTTCAAAGTCCCATGGACAATACCACCCGTAGCGTTGCTTCGCCTAATGCTTCTTCGCATAAGCATGCTAACGGTTATTGCTTCTTTACATAGCCACGCTAACGTGGACCCCTCGATGGTTCGTTCCACGACCCCCCTTAACCATGGCCTTACCGATACCTTCCCTTCCCCAAGGACCAGAGGGTACCGGTTATGTAAGTCCTAGGGGTGTGGAGTGAACCCACCTCGTCCGAGCCATAGGACGTTAAACTGCCAAGAACCACATCCCCAACACATGACGTTAAACTATGATCCAACCTCGTGCCCCTCGCGAAGGGTCCCCCCAGCTCGAACATTTTTTACACCACTCGTCTCCACGGGAATGGAACTCTTCCTCACATGGAATGAGATCCTCCTTGTCGGAGTGGCGTATGTTTTTAAGAGAAGGGCGACCCTAGCCCCCTCAACGGATGGCTGCACCTCTGCATCTCTGTACTTCCCCACTACCAAGGTCAGTGGAGGGCGTGATAGGGAACGAGGCACCTCCCATCGTCAGACCAAGGTCCATCTTTCCCATGCTCTGTCACGCCATGGGCCTCCATCCTGGAGTAATTCCCAACACCATGGGCCGCTCAACGCGTAAGCCCCTCTTCACTTCTCACGGACGCACCCTTCGCGACGTGATCGTCAGGTCCTTGCAACCTCTTGTTTCTCACACCGAGCATGACTCACGTGGGCTTAGAGTGAGCACCGACCCTGACCCCCCATCTTATGAACTACGAGGTCTTTGATCCATGTCAAGGCATGGTATGTAGGAAGCCTCCATGAGGTTCAAGCCCACCCGTCGTTTATTCACGTCAGGGTTCACTACCGTCCCGCATGACGTTAAACTGTATTCCATCAATCCTCTGAACTATGAGGACTTTGATCTATGTCAAGGCATGGTACGTAGGAAGCCTTCACGAGGTTCAAGCCCACCAATAGTGGACCCCCGGGTCTACTTTCACGTCGGTTCACCGACAAACCCATCATTTGAACTACGAGGTATTTGATCCATGTCAAGGCATGGTACGTAGGAAGCCTCCACGAGGCTCAAGCCCACCCATCATCCATTCACGTCGGGTCCCATTCTGGTCCAGTGGTAAGCCATTGCGACCCATCCCATTTGAACTACGAGGTCTTTGATCCATGTCAAGGCATGGTACGTAGGAAGCCTCTATGAGGTTCAAGCCCACCCGTTATTTCACGTCGGGTCTCACCCCGGTCCAGCATGACGTTAAACTGCATTCTGGTCCAGTGGTAAGCTGTTGCGACCTTTTCCCACCTGAACTATGAGGTCTTTGATCCATGTCAAGGCACGGTACATAGGAAGCCTTCATGAGGTTCAAGCCACATTTCTCGGTCATTCATTCACGTCGAGTTTCACCCTCGTCCAGCATGACGTTAAACTGCATGCCTCCTTTTGTCACGCATGACATTAAACTGTACACCCAATTCTAGTCCGACGGCAAGCCGTTGTGACTAACCCGAACTACGAGGTCTTTGATCCATGTCGAGGCATGGTACGTAGGAAGCCTTCCCAAGGTTCAAGCCCACCACCCATCGGACCAAGGTCCACTTTCACATCGGTTCACCGACAAAGCCCAATCTGAACTACGAGGACTTTGATCCATGTCAAGGCATGGTATGTAGGAAACCTTCTCAAGGTTCAAGACCACCACTAGTGGACCCACGGGTCTACTTTCACGTCGGTACTCTGACGATGCTCATCAGGCCAAGGTCCACCTTCACGTCAGTTTATCGACGTCATCCCGAACTACACGGACTTTGATTCCCTGCCACGGGGATACGTAGGAAGCCTCGTCAAGGCTCAAGCCCAACTTCACTGTCGCCCCTACGATGGTCCCATTTCACTCTCCTTCCACTCCATTCGTCAACCCACCACCCGTTCTGATTCTCTCCCGGATCGTCTTATCCTGGTGAGACCATGTCGGTATGCTCTTCTTCACAGTCGCCCATGGGCTGGCCCCGGTATCGATATCCCTTCAAGGAGGATCCCTCAATCCAATCTATCCTAGCTAATGATCTGGTTGGGTTGATCCGTCTCCGCTGGACGTTAAACTTGCGGCATACCCTGTGTTGAGCACGGGAAGCTGAGGAAAACCTCAGATATGTGTCTATGACATATAATTCCCCACGCTCGATGTGGGATGCCTCGGGCTTCCAGGCCCTTGAGAATCCTTGTGGTCAAGGATAACAGACAGACATGCCAGGTACCCCAGCATCCAGACACGCTACTGATGCCTCAACGTGACTACTCCCCTGACTGAAGGTTGCTGCCCTAACTGGACCCTTTGGAATGTCCCGACAGAAGCAGTGTAATTAACCGGCGTCCATGGAAACATGGTACTGGGAAGAGTTTCACGAACTACGTATTAAATCTATAAGGGAGACCCGGACTAGGTGATGAGTTCTGAGGAGGAATCCGTAGGAGGAAGAACCGACATCCCATCATCCTGTTTCGATCAAGGAGAAGACGTCCCTGAATAAGGAGCGAATTCCGCCCGCCTTTGGAAAGCGGGAATGCGGGGCAACAGAAGCGCCGCACGTCCTCCCCCACGAACGGACGGGCGCGCGCCCCGACGAAAGTGTCGGAAACAGAAATGGTGAACCCGATGTGAAATTCTTCTCCTCAATATAGAGATTAGTAGCGTTCGATACACCAGTAGATTTACGTGTCACCGGATCCAGATATCCGGTTCCTGGTCCCACCAAGCAAATAGCGGGCATGTCGTGAAACTCACCGGAAGTCGGGGCAGTAGAACTTGGGGCACTCCGTTCTGCAGTGTGTTGGCGTGGATCCTTCTCACAGACATAGAGAATGGAAGAACGCTGCGGCACTGACTGTCAATCCTTTTCCTCTCAGTACTGATGAGTTGATCCCTTCGTTTCTCAGGAACCAGGTTGCTATTTCAGAAACGCGATCACAGCTCGCTCGCCTACGCAGGGGCAGGGGCAACACCGCCACGGCCACCCCACGTAGCGCCGCTACCGCCACGACGGCCGCCACATCGCGGAGTACGGGGCACCCACGTCCCCTTTCCCCATAAGAGGTCATCCAACGAAGGGTGATCAACAACCTCGTGCGCAGGTATGAGGAAGAAGGGGTTATCCCAACCTGGGATATGGCCCGCCTAGACCTGGAGGCCTCCAGGCCCCACCGTCAACGCCGCCCTAACAGGCTGCGCAGGGAGCCTCTTCTCCCCACCCCAACATTCAACTGTTTCGGGAGCTTGTCTCTGGAATGCCTTGATGACTCCTCGCCTTACGCTGAAGAGGCGGGCGCCTTCCGGCTTAGCCCGCTCAGGGTCCCAACCCGAGGGCTCCAGGCGAGAGCTCCCGCCCGGCTGCGTCAGTGCCGCCGTCCGGCCCCACAGGAAGAGCAGGCAGGATACATCCCTGCACCACCTACGCCAGCCCGCCTGACCCGACGTCAGCGTCGGGCTCGGGCTGAGGACGCTTGCCTAGGCGCGTCAACGTCGACAGCTACAGTGGCCCGAGCCACTGCCGACGTGTATCGTGAAGCCCCTGCATACACTGAGCAGGGGAACTCCTTCACCCAACCAGGATCGAGACCCCAACCGCCCCACGGGCAGGCTGGGTTGACTCTCTGGGTTGCAGGCCCAAGTGGTGATCGCCGCGAGCTAACCCAAGGCAATGTCACCCCGTACGGAGGTCCTCCCCGTACCACTACTCCACAGAGCGTGGGCCTTCCCCGCTCCGAGGTTCGTCATGGAGGCATGCCTCGTGCTACCCCCATCCCGCAGGAAGACTTGCCCTGCGACAGTGACGCTCAGCGCAGAAACATTTCCCGCGCCCGCTGTACAGGGTATGGAGTCCATCCTCTTGAAGGCACCATCCATCCGGTCCTTCTCCAACGTGGGGGCCCTCCCTACATCCTCTCTGAAACCGGCGAAGGTCCTCATCACCCCAGAAACTCGAGGAGTGAAGGTCGGCCTCGCTCCACTCGCATCGAACATGGAGGTCCTCCCCATGCTCCTGCCAGTTCCAACAGAGGCCCCACCCACATGGGTACTGTTCATGGAGGTCCTCCCCATGTACCCTTCGACATTTGCCCCGGTGCCCTTCGCACCCCGGCTATCTCGAGTGGGGGACCTCTCCACCACGACACCAGCTCCGCCCCGAAGCTTCCTGATAGGGGTCAACGCTGTCCCGAAGAGCCACCCCGGGGCAGAAGAGCGGGTCGTCACCGCCACAAGAAGAATCCTGGGAAGGCCCAGGTGGAGATCAAACCTGCCCGCTTCTCCGATTCGGAAGCGGAATGAGATTCAGCGATGGAACCTTCTCCCTACTCCTCTGTATCAAGGACTGGGGTAGGAACCAGACGCGTTAGCCTCGTTCTCCCAGAATTTGAGGTCCACCAGATTCCCGTCTCTCTCCGCAGGTACATCCAGGAGGAAGAAATCCTGAGAATTCCGCAGGTCTCAACCATGCAATCACTGCCTCTGTCACCAGAAGAGCCTTCTACCTCTACCAGAGATCACGTAGAGTTATTTTGGGGGCCGACGACTGTAGAGCGATGACACGACCTGTCGCCGGTAGCCGCGGCTCCTGTTCCGGAAGCTGCGATTATCAGCCCGTCGTATCGTGACATCGTGGCCAGGTCACCTCACTCTTCGGAGGATGGCCCGGAATTCGGCGGCCAGTCAGCTCGTTTGCCGTATTCTCCACCGCCGAGCTTACTATCCCAAAGGTCCGCCTCGGTACCACTACCGGTCCCCCAGCCGCCCCATTTGACGAGTGGGGCAACACAGGGCCAGACCCTGAGTCCGAGCCGAGGAGCTTCTGGAGTATCCTTGCAGTGGATTACTTCCTGGAGAAGTTCTGGCCAACGGAGGCACTGAATTTCCGCATACCAGAGTCTCTTACCCTTGAAGACGTGGGGTGCTTTTGTCGAACCCTATGGGTGACACACTTCCGCCTCCGTTATGAACGGGTGGTGTACCCCAGAAGTCATGAGCACTTCGAAGAAATCGGCGAGCAGTGCCGCCTGATCGATGCAACCGCACTTCTTGTGTCCCAGCACCCTGAGTCGCCAGGCCACCAGAGCTCCCTTCAACGAAAATTCATTCAGAGTCTTAAAGCACTCCGCAGAATCGTCAGGGAAGCCACCCTCCATGTGCAAGTCCGTGGTTGGGGACACTATGCCGCTCTCCTCTTCGACCCTATCTGACGGCAGCCCGATTCGCTATGCGACATCAAGGATATGCCCTCAAGAGGGGTCGCAGTCTACATGGCTAACGTTGTGGATAAGGAAGATGGGATTGAGTTCCTTGATGGAGACTTACCACCCGAGGGAGTACCACTGCTGCTCGACCCGTCAGGGAGAGTTACCCGTCAGCAGAGAAACCTGCTAGGCCTCCCCGTACCCACCGAGTCGCTGGTACTCGGTCGAAACACTGGCAAGGGTAAGAAGCACGTAGGAACAGTCAAGCACTCCGACCCGTCCAGCTCTGTGCAGAAAACGGACGAAGATCCCGAGAAGGCCACGTTACGCCAGCAGCTTGCTGAGCAGAAGAGGCTGGTTGACGAACTCTTGGCTGAACGCACCGCAGAGCGACGACCCGACTATGGTAATACCAGGCCGGGGCAGCAGGGGCAGGAACAATTTCCCCCCGGTGAGATGCCTCCGGGCCACCATGATCATGCTACTGTCGCAGACAGGGTGGAAGCCGGAACATACGGCAAGAGGGCACGATACGTCTCTCTAAACCCCCCCGAGCGACGGGGCAATCTGGAGAATCCAACCCGGGTTCCCCCAGTCGCCCCGCAGGTCGTCCAGCCAGTTGACCCACGAGCGGCCGAGGCCATCTACCGTGTTGAAGAACCTGGAAATTCACTTGTGGTTAGGGATCCCCGTCAAGACAGGGACCCCCACCCGGAGGACCTTATTGCGGCACTCACAGCCCGCCTCGAGGCATTGGAAACACGGAAGGTTGCGGTCCCACCGGATGGAAAGCCTTATCCCGCGTGGGTGGATGATATGCCCGCGCCTCCGGGTTTTGGTAACCCCACTTTATCTCCCTTTAATGGGACAGGGGACCCGCCCCAGCACTTGGCTCATTTTTCTTCCAGGTGTGGCCCCATGATGGGGACCCCGGCTCAGCAAGAAGCCGCCAAGCTCCGTTGTTTCGTACAGACATTGGAAGGTCCGACATTCGTCTGGTACAACCAGCTCCCTATCGGATCGGTGACCGGTTGGGAGGATCTTCGCCGGCAGTTCTTATACCAGTTCAGCTCCACCACGCGAAAGACCAGCATTTCAGACCTCTTCAAGTGCAAGCAAAGTCCTGATGAGCGAGTCGCAGACTTCATCGCCCGGTGGAAGGGACTTACGTACTCCCTCGATATGCCACTGACTCAGGAGAAATTACTGACGATGTGTGTGGGGAACGTCAAGATAGAGCCGGTACCCTCCTTGATTACCCAGAACTACCATGGAGGGTTTAGAGATTTATCGGACAAGGC
Source organism: Viscum album (assembly GCA_963277665.1). Classification (NCBI taxonomy): domain Eukaryota; kingdom Viridiplantae; phylum Streptophyta; class Magnoliopsida; order Santalales; family Viscaceae; genus Viscum; species Viscum album. The sequence continues at coordinate 1,252,364,925 of OY728120.1, read as the reverse complement.
TCAACGCCTTGAGGAAGCCCTACAACAGGCCAGTCAGGCACGTTTTCTGCCCCCTATGATCCCAGCCAGGAGGACCGCCAGAGCTGAACCTGCCGCGGTGGCTCAAATAGAAGCCCCGAGGCAGCTGGAATTACTGCCAGCGGCACCACCCCCGCAACCCTACAGAGGTCCTCCACCTCAAGCACAGGCTCCCGCCTAGAAGCGAACGCCTCAGAACCGACAGGTTCCCCCGCGCAACGCGCAACCGCCACCTAGGCGAGACAATCAGGCACCGCCTCCTCGGCAGGCCCCTCCGGCCCCTCGTCAGGACCAGGCCCCCAGGGCCCCCTATCCGGAAAGAAGGTACCAGACCTATTCGTTCAACAAAAATCAGGTCCCTGGCTACTTCTGAAGTGCTCTAGAGCAAGGGATTGTGCGTCTTCCTGAGTGCAGAAGGCCGACAGAGGTGCATCTCACCGATCACCCCAACTATTGCCCTTATCATCGGATCCTGGGGCACACCCTCAAGCAATGCTATGTGTTTAAAGACTGGATTCAGGACCAGTTCAACAACAACATAGTCAAGTTGGGCCCAGCACCAGTGCAAGTGGTAGGTGTCTTTGCAGGATCATAGATCGGTAGCGACAGTGGAGGTGAGTGGCAGCAGGTCCCTAGCCGCGGATCCCAGAAATGTGATGACTGGATGGCTCGAAAAACCGTCGTCCGTGCCCAGGGTATCATCCGGGCACGCCTGAAGCAGTCGGAACCTTCAGAAGAAGTAGCCGGTGCCTTCGCATCGTCTTCACAGTAGACCTCTGCCCAAAAGGGCAAGCAGCGGCGACGCAAGAAGAAGCAACATGCACCGCCAGTGCTGTCGTCATCCCGCACTTTCGGCGACTTTATGCCCCCCGAAATGGGGATCCCTCCCAGAATCCGCCCAGCGGTGGATGACTCCTCGAGCGACAGCCAAGGGTATGCTTCGGTTAACACCGTGGAGCTGGTAAAGCCCTATATGACCCCCGACGAGGGGGAATGCCAGGCAGACCTCCCCAACGTTTCCAGCCGACGTCAACGTCAGCGGAATCATAATTGCTCCGGTCATCGAGGCACGTCAGCAGGCACCTGTGGCCAAGCCGTGCACGCTACTGAGACCAGGCAGCAGGCTCAGCGCAGATCTCAGCACGCGCAAACCCATCCAACACCCTCATCTCTACCTCCACCGCCATTCGTGCTACTAGATCGGGGGGAGCCTCCTCGTTCGTATCACAGTCAGTCTTGCCCGGCTACAGGCCAGCCTCCGCTGTCCGATCTTAGTCTGGCGACTACTCTTCAGGATTCTACTGGTAGGCAGCAATATGTACCCAGTACTAGTCACTCACCGGTTCAACCAGCCGGACCCACTGTGCATCCAAATGCCGAACGACCTCCTGTAAGCAGAGGTTCGCATTTGGAACAAAAGTACGATGTTCTGAAGCACCTGGCTGGCATCCCGGCGAGGCTCTCCATCCTTGAGGCCCTTCGCCTATCATCTGAAATGCGCGAGGCACTTTCCGAGGCCCTAAGGAGCCCCCTCCAGTTCGAGACGGAAGTAGCAGCTGCGGAAGCCTTCCATACCGAGACGATCGAAAATTCCAAATGTCAGGTGGTTATCTCGTTCTCCGGTGAAGATGAGGACCCTCTTATACAGGGGCACATTCGCCCGCTGTACATCACTGGCCACTTCAATGGTGTGGAAGTCTGTCGTTGCCTCATTGACACAGGTTCCGGAATCAATCTAATTCCGACCCGGACGCTGCGAAAGCTGGGTCTGTCCGAAGGTGATTTAACCCCCTCTGACCTCAGGATCCAGGGGTACGACAGGACAGAGAAAACCCCAGTCGGCAAGATCCACCTGAAGACTCAGTTCGGTGGCTTAATTGCCAGCACCGAGTTCATGGTTGTTTCTCAAGACACCGCCTACAACGCATTGATGGGTAGGCCATGGCTCCATCTGCATGAAGCGGTCCCCTCGTCGTATCACCAGTGCCTCAAGTACTCGCTCAACGGTCGAGTAGGCGTGCTCCAAGGAGATGCGTCCCCTTTCGCTTCTTGTGAGGCCCGCTATCTTGATGCGGGTTATTACAAAAGTAAGGACAAGCAAATCCTGGTAAGCGAGGATGAGCCCGCCCCGATCACAAGTGATCCCTGAGCAAGCATGGATGATGCCTACATCCTCCCGATCCACTAGTTGGAGGCCACGACCCCCGACATGGGACAATGTTTTGTTGTTTCGGGTACGCAAGGAAGACATGTTCCCGTGTCCAAGCGACGGCGGAAAATCACCTCGTACTCCTACATCAACCAGGCTCAAGTCATCCCGGAACCCCCTACCCCTGTACGGTACCGGGACGTCAAGCTCATGAAAATGGCGATGAGCCATACGTGTCTCTTCCGCTAGGCTGGAATTAACCGACTCAGGCCGACACGTCACCATTGCTTTGATATCATCAAACGTGGCCCTTTAGGCCGAAGGACAGATGGGATAGGGTCGACTGCCTTCATTGCTATGGTCTCAATGGCAAGCGAGTCTCCCGATGTGATGACCGCTGCTGCCCAAGCCAGCACCAGCTGCCCCTCGGATTTTGATAGCCCAGAATCCCCCCCCCCCATCGCGGGAAGTCCCCCCACGGGTGGGGAGGAAGACTTGGAGGATGCTCCCCCAGCCTTTGAAGAAGGCGTCTCTACCACGGTTGATGAACTGGTACAGGTGAACCTTGGTAGCGAGGCAGATCCGAAACCCACATTGATCAGCGCAGCCATGTCCCTCGAGGAGCGGCAGCAGTACGTAGACTTCCTCAAACAGCACCGTGATGTGTTTTCTTGGAGTTACAACGAGATTCCAGGGCTAGATCCCCAAGTAGCCGTTCATCTTCTGGGCCTCCCGGAAAAACATCGTGGGTTTAAGAAGCCTCCCAGGAAGATGCACCCTTCCCATGGTGCTATGGTTGAGGCCGAAGTTGATAAGCTAATCAAAGCCAACTTCGTCAAGAAGGTCCAGTACCCCAAGTGTCTTTCCAACATTGTTCCAGTCAGGAAGAAGAATGGGCAGATCAGAGTCTGTATCGACTTCCGCGATCTTAATCGCCACTGCCCAAAGGATGACTTCCCACTCCCGGTGACGGAGCTGTTGATTGACGCCACGGCCGGGTTCCAAGCCCTCTCTTTCATGGATGGGTATTCCGGGTATAACTAGATCCGGATGGCCCCCGAAGACGAGGAGTCCACTCCCTTCAGGGCTCCCTAGGGTACCTTTTGCTACCAGGTAATTCCATTCAGTTTGAAAAATGCAGGTGCCACTTATCAGAGGGCCATGCATCGCATATTCAAACTGATCCTCAGGACATTGGTGGAATGCTACGTGGATGAACTTGTAGTCAAATCATGCCAGCACCAGGACCATCTCAGAGACCTTGAGAAAGTGTTCGGCTTCCTCCGTTCTCGTCACCTGAAGATGAACCCGCTGAAGTGTGCTTTTGGGGTCACCTCCGGGAAGTTTCTGGGCTTTGTTGTCAGATACCGAGGCATCGAGATCGACCCGGAGAAGATCAAGGCCATCAGCCAAATGCCTCCCCCGAGCAACATTTGAGAGCTTCGAGGCCTTCAAGGCCACTTAGCCTATATACGCTGATTCATTGCGAATCTGTCCGGCAAGTGTAATCCCTTTTCCCGGCTCATGAAGAAGGGAGACACCTATGAATGGGATGAGGAGTGTCGGACCGCCTTCGAGGAAATCAAGCAATATCTGCTCCAACCTCCGGTCTTGATGCCCCCCGTCTCCAGAAAGCTGCTGGTCCTTTACGTGACCGCCCTGGAGAGGTCCCTCGGTGCGCTACTTGCCCAGAAGAATAATGAGGGTACTGAGAATAGTCTCTACTATCTCATACGCATGCTTCTCGATACGGAGGTCAGATACTCCCCTATCGAAAAGAGCTGCCTTGCGCTCGTCTTCGCCGTGCAGAAGTTATGACATTACCTGCAGCACCACGAGGTGCAATTGGTCTCCCGGGTAGACCCCCTGAAGTACATACTGAGTCGTCCCATGCTGACTGGCCGACTAGCACGGTGGGCGGTGATTCTCCAGTAGTTTGATATCAGGTTTGTACCTCAAAAGGCCATTAAGGGACAGGCATTGGCAGACTTTTTAGCTGCCCATCCAACCTCCGCGGATCAATCCCTGGACCTGGATTTACCTGATGAGACGATCCTCTCAGTTGATCATGTTGTCCCGTGTTGGCAAATGAATTTTGAAGGTGCCTCCCGGAGCCCCACCGGTAGGAGGCTCAACGATCACAAGCTCAACAGAGTGGGCCTAGGTGTTGTCTTCATTAACCCGGCGCAAGCCGTCCTGCCATACTCGTTCCTGTTGTCAGAAGGCTGTACGAACAACGAGGCAGAGTACCAGGCTCTCATCATCGGCCTCGAGTTGGCCCTTGAGATCCATGTTCCCCATTTACATGTGAAGGGAGATTCCGAGTTGGTAGTCAAACAGGTTAATGGTGACTACGTCGTCAGGAAGCCAGAGCTTGCATCGTTGCTGGAGTACACCCTCTGCCTAATGGCCCAGTTCTCTTCTCGACCAGAGGTTACCCATGTCCCACGGTCGCAGAACGGCCAAGCAGACGCCCTGGCTGGCTTAGTCGCGTCGCTCGCAGAACCCGAGCAAGATGATTTGGTCATACACATGGCCCACCGGAGAGTCATTTCCCCCGTCACCCAAGAGGACCATGATGGCCTGCGGGTAAGCCATCTCACCACCGGACCCTCCATATCGGGAGTCCCGGGTTCGTCAGACGCAGTGGTTGACCCCCCCCCCCCCCCCCCCCGACTGGAGAGCACCTTTTGTCGAGTATCTCCAAAATGGTCAGCTCCTGGATGATCGGGCTGAGCGCGAGCGAATTCGACGCCGTGCGCTGCAATTTACCCTCCAGAGCGGCCCCAGTCTGGAACAGATCCTTTATAAGCGGAGTTTCGATGGTTTCCTTCTCCGTTGCCTCCAAGGAGGGGAGATACCTCAAGTTATTCAAGAGGTTCACGCCGATTCCTGTGGCGCCCATCAAGTTGGGCCGAAACTATCCCATCAAATCTGGAGGTTGGGGTACTTTTGGCCCTCTATGATCCACGATTGTATTGGATACACCAAGAGATGCCACGCGTGCCAAGTACACGCCAACTTATTGCATCGGCCGCCGGAGCCCCTCCACCCCACCAAGTACTCTTGGCCGTTTGCGGTATGGGGAATTGATGTAGTGGGACCGTATCCACCGGCAGCAGCCCGCCAGTGTAGGTTCATCCTGACTGCTACAGATTTCTTCTCCAAGTGGGCAGAGGCAGTTCCGCTCAAAGAGGTCAAGGCCCGTTCCATCATTGACTTTGTGAGCTCCAATATTATCCACCTATTTGGAGTCCCTCACGCCGTCATCACCGATAACGGAACCAACTTCTGAGCAGCTGAATTGAAGAAATTGTACGCTAAGTATGACATCCGGTCAAACCATACCTCCCGCTACCACGCGCAGGCGAATGGACAGATCGAGGCGTTCAACAAGACCCTCTCTAACATTCTGAAGAAGATGGTTGGTCAGAACAAGAAAAGTTGGCCGGACAAGCTCCCCAACGCCCTCTGGGCTTACCGGATGACGACTCGCAACTCTACCCAGGTGACCCCATTTTCCCTGGTGTATGGAGCTGAGGTCGTCCTACCCATTGAGATCCAGCTGCCGTCGCTACGCATTGCAGTTTATGATCACCAGACATCAGATGAGGTAGCCGAGATCCGTCTAGCTGAATTAGAGGCACTGGACGAGAACCGGCTTTGTGCCCTGCACAATTTGGAAAGGCATCAGGACAAGATAGCAAGAGCCTTTGACAAGAAGGTTCATCTCCGCTCTTTTCTACAGGGTGACCTGGTACTGGCCCTTCGAGCGCCAATGATTCCCGGTAGGAAACCGCCCAAGTTAGAACCCAAATGGGAAGAGCCTTATATCATCCATAAGGTTTACCCCAATGGAGCATACTCCTTGGTGACCACAGATGGAGAGCGTATAACCCCTCCCACCAATGCCAAGTTCCTTAAGCGGTACTTTGCCTAGGGCAAAAAAGGTCCAGCACGACCCTAAACTGCGTGAAGGTCCAGCACGACCCTAAACTGCGTGAAGGTCCAGCACGACCCTAAACTGCGTGAAGGTCCAGCATGACCCTAAACTGCGTGAAGGTCCAGCACGACCCTAAACTGCGTGAAGGTCCTGTACGACCCTAAACTGCATCTTCGTCCTGCAAGACGATAAACTGTGAAACGGTCCCGCATGACCTTAAACTGGACACTATAGTCCAACATGACTCTAAACCATAAAGTCTTGCATGACCATAAACTGCTTCTTCATCCCGCGGGACGTTAAACTGCAAGCCGGTCAGGCCTTCCTGACCGAGGCTCGGCCTCAGGCCCCTTGGCCTCCTTGGGCCCCTGGCCCCGTCTCCACCGTGGTTTGGCCCCAGGCCCCCCTTGTCTTTTTCCCGACTTACCCTCTTGCGGGATTGTACGGTATGGTGTAGGACCACGTCCTCATTCACGTCGGATTACTTGTCGTACCGTACATATCCCCAAATGAGGTGCTTCTCATCGTCCCGCATGACGTTAAACTGCACTTCTAGAACTACGTGTGGCTTGATTCTCATCCTTATGAGATACGTAGGAACGCCCGGGCACCTCGTCTTGAGCCTAGCCCCAAGCTTTTCCCTTCCACTATCCCCCTAGGAATAGTTTTCTTGGAGGATCTTTGTGTAGCAGGGAGTAGGCTTTCTTGGCCCCGCTTATGCAACCTCGCTCGCACAAAGATTGTAAGGGTCGCACCATGCGCCCACTCCCGTTCTTCTATCCTCCCACGTCCTCACCGCATGACGCTAAACTGCATGGACTTCAAGAACTACGTATGGCTTGATTCTCATCCTTATGAGATACATAGGAATGCCCAGACACTTCGTCCGTTGGCCCAGCCCAAAAGCCAAGATCTTCCCCTCGGGTCAAGACATGGCAGGGTGCACACTTTTGCCCCGACCCACATCAAGCAAGCCTCGACCCGGCTGCACATTCCCCCCTGGAGGTGTTTTCCCCTTTCGTGGATGGATACAACTATGCGTCACCCACTCCTTGACTGGGATTCCGTCATTTTTCACACCCAGAGGGACCCCCAAGAACGGACTGGATACAATGCCCAAGGTCTCTCCTACCAATACGGGCCAACGCCCCCGAGGGTTTTCAAGCAACAAGATGATACAAGTCCCGCGTCGCGAATTTGGTCAGCGGTCAATGCTCATTTGTTGCCCCTATACGGGTCACCATAGGAACGCTGTGTTTCGAACATGGTCAACAGTGTCCTGGATTTTCAGGTCCACCCCGAGATGTCCCAGGCATCAAGAACAGTGATTCATTCTGCCCCATCCCGAGGTGACAAACTTCCCCCAGGTTGTGCTAGCGATCGGGCCCACGACCCCGATTCCTCATAAGGGTGTACGGTGTGATGTGGGACTATGTCCTCATTCGTGTCGGGATCATTTACCATGTTGTACGCCCTCCCTTTACGAGGCCCTGCTCAGGCCCCTTGGCCTTCTCGGGTCCCCGACCCTCGTCCTTATGTAAGACGTTAAACTGCAAAACAGTCAGGCCTTTCTGACTGATAACTTTCCCTTTTCTCTGGGCCACGGCCCAGGATTCCTCATAAGGGTGTACGGTGTGATGTGGGACTATGTACTCATTCACGTCGAGATCATGTGCCATGCCGTACGCCCTCACTTTACAAGGCCCAGCCTCAGGCCCCTTGGCCTTCTCGGGTCCCCGACCCTCGTCCTCATGTAAGACGTTAAACTGCAAACCAGTCAGGCCTTCCTGACTGAGGCCTGACCTTAGGCCCCTTGGCCTTTCCGAGCCACGGCCCAGGTCCCCTCTTACCCAGGGTGTATGGTGTGGTGTGGGACTACGTCTTCATTCACGTCGGCTTCTTCGCCATACCGCACACCTCCCTTGTTTCGGGGTATATTGCTCCCCTTCTCATCCAGTATGACGTTAAACTACATATAGAGAACTACATGTGGCTTGATTCCCATTCTCATGGGATACGTAGGACCACCTGAATGTCCAAAATTTGGGTCCAGCCCCATCTCTCGGGAATCCTCATCCCATTCCGGCCCCTTGGCCTATCCTTCATCCATGAGAGCATTATATGGTGTGGTGTGGGATTATGTCCTCATTCAAAACGATCTCGTAATGACCACGCCATGCTCCCCCCCCCTACTGAGCTGTTTCGTCGATCCCTTTTTCGGCGGTTCACCAATGTGCTTAAGAGTACTCCGGTTTATTACCTGGAATGCCAAGATTTACTCGGACACGTCCGCACCCGCTTTCCAGGCTTTGCGTATCCCCGCATCAGGGCTTTCATCATATTTCACACCCGGAGGGACCCCCAAGAACGACCTGGATACTACGCCCAAGGGATCTCCTACCGATACGGGCCAACGCCCCCCAGGGTTTCGGACAACAAATCGATAAAATCCCGCATTGCGAATATGGTTAGCGGTCGATGCTCATTTGTTGTTCCCACCTCAGGCTAACGCGATATGGACGCTGTGTTTCCGCCATGGTTAACAGTTTTACTCTATCGTCACGCCAACCCATTAAGCCCAAATTCCGGGTACACGATTCACACCCTTCATCACTTCATCGTGTCCAAGTAGAATCTCATAACTCTTGGTACTTTTCCTCCGTGCACGTCTGCGCGTTGGGAGAACAAGCTGCATCAAAGGTGTCCTTCGAAACTCTACTCCGACTCCCCTTTGATGGACGCCCCAAGTATTGCGATAAGGATCTTCCCCCCCTTGTTTCCCACACTGAGTTTATCTCACGCGGTATTAGGGATTGGGATGACACCTGTTCTTTCTCAGGAGTTGTCACCCTCCACGGTCCGAGCTCTAAGACCATAAACTAAGACTCTCATCTGGAACTACGTTCAAGACCCCTTGTCTTTGGGTCCAGATTGAGTTCAGCAAGTTCACCTCTCTCGGTTCCTACCATTGGGACCCCGATCACCGGACCGCGTGGCGTAGTGTAGGATTACGTCCTCATTCACGTCAAGTTTGCAATAGCTGCACCACGCGCACCCCGTTATGAGAGTTGGCCCTCCTATTCCTTGTCCTGCATGAAATTAAAAGGCACCCTTCAGAACTACGTGTGGCTTGACTCCCATACCCATGGGATATGTAGGACCACCTGAATGTCTAAGATGCGGGTCCAGCCCCACCTCTTGGAGATCTCCTGATTTCGCGGTCACCTAGGCCACTTGGCCTATCCCTCTCCAGGAGAGGGATGTGTAGGTATGATACAAGGTTTTGGGTACCGTGCCCCCTTCCCCCAGGAACCTTCCATCTCTCGATCACCCTCAAAGTTGAGTCCCTTGACTCCTTTCAGTGGTTCACCCATGTATTAAGAGTACTCTGGTCTAGGACCAAGAGTGTCAGATTCAACTTGATCAAGTTCCTTCCACTTGTCAAGCTTCGTGTTCCCCTCCATTCGGGCTTCCATCACCTTTCACACCCAGAGTGACCCCCAAGAACGGCCTGGATACAATACCCAAGGGATCTCCTACCGATACGGGCCAATGCCCCCGAGGGTTTTGGACAACAAATCGATAAAATCCCGCGTTGCGAATATGGTCAGCGGTCGATGCTCATTTGTTAGTCCTCATTTCAGGCTAACGCGACAGGATGCTGTGTTGCGAACATGGTCAGCGGTAATCCTCTGTTGTCACGCCAGCCCCTTCAGTCCTTGAATGTTGGTTGCATGATTCACATCATTTTCCACCCCATCATGTCCAGGTGGAATCTCGACACTTTTGGCGCTATCCCTCAGTGCACCTTTGCATCCTAGGGGGACAAATCTGCAATCTGGCGTCCTTTGGGGCTCCCATGGTCCGAGATCTAAGACCATAAACTAAGATCCATTCGGGACTACGTTCAACTTGATTCCCATCCTCATGGGATATGTAGGACCGCTAAGACGCCCTGTCTATGGGTACAACCCATTCAGGAATCCAGTCTCTCTCCTTGTTTCACCTCTGTATAGGCCCCTCGGCCTAAGGTTTCCCTCTCCGGATGGCGTACAATTTGATGTGGGATAATGTCTCTGTCAATTGTGTTTTATAACACTGCGCACATTTCCCGCCTAACATCGTCTCTGCTACGTCTGCGCTGCATGACGATAAAATGCATGCTTGGTCCTATCATACGACCCTAAACTGTGACATTATCGTCCTGGCTGCACGACGAAAAACGGAACTGCATTGTGGTAACCTCGTTGTAGAGGACATCACGTTGGGTACTGGCCACGTTCCATGCCATTTGTCAACGCCCATCGCGGCTTGATCCTTGTGGCGACATCACGACCTACTATTCTAGGCCTGTCGCTTCACACAAAAAAACCATTCACCCTAAAGAACAAACAAGATACATCAAATTCCGCTTCTTTTAGTGCAAGGGCCACGCCCGCACTTCTCTTTTCCCCTGACACTGGTATCCTACCATGTCACCTTCCAGAACTACGTAGGGCTTGATTCTCATCCTTATGAGATACGTAGGAGCGCCCAGGCACTTCCCCGCGGGCCCAGCCTAACCTTTGTGTTCGGTCCCTCGACTCGAGCGTTTCCCCAGAGAATGCATGGTAAGTAGGGATTAGGTCCTCTTTCACTTCGGGTTTTGATGCCATGCGTCCCCTGCTCCCTTTACCCATTTATGGTCCAAGGTCCATCAAGAACTACGTAAGGCTTGATTCTCATCCCTATGAGATACGTAGGAGCGCCCGGGCACTTCCCCGCGGGCCCAGTCTAACTTTCATGGTCCGAATTCTACGAACCTAAACTAAGATCTCCCCAAGGTAAAGGAATCTTCTCCCTCTCTCTAATACGTTTTGTTGCTGTATTCAGATGTGTTTTGACAAAGAGCCCGAAGTGTGGGATTGTCACAGGGACATTCCCCTCGTCCCATGACCAAGATTCGTGAGCTCTCTATTTGGATCCTCATCCTCTTCCACGTCCAAAAGGACCCTCGGACGACATGGATACTTGGATTAAGGGATCTCCATGAATGATAGACCTAAGGGCCCTTCAATCGTTTCGGGCCAACGTCCCTACGGATATTTGACAACATCTGTGACACGGTCCCGTGTTTCGAACATGGTCAACGGTCGACCCTCATTTGTCTGTCTCCATTCTAGGCTAACGCGACAGGGTGTTGTGTTGCGAATACGTCAGCAGTTATCCTCCATCGTCACGCCACCATCATCGTGATCTGAATCTCGAGCACCATGATTCACACGTTTCCACTTCCTCATGTTCAAGTGGAATTACATCATACTCGGCTCTTTCTCTTCGCGCATCTAGGTGTGCTAAATGATCATGTTAGTGTCATTGGGCTGGTATTCACCGATCGTCCCTTTGCCCTAACTAGCCCCTCTCTGTGTTGGGAAATTCCCACCACTACTGCTTGTTTCCCACACCGAGCACGACTCGCGTGGGCTTAGTAGTTTTGGCAGGATGTGTACCAACACGGTCGGGCTGCTCATCATCCTGCATGACGTTAAAATGCGCTTTCAAAACTACGTATGGCTTGATTCCCATCCTCATGGGGTACATAGGAATGCACGGCCACTTTGCTTCGGGACCAGCCCAATCCTCACTCTTGGTCCCTCGACCTGAAGAGTGTCCTCCGGGGGTATGTGGTGTGATTTGGACTCCAAGTCCTCATTCGCGTCGGTTTCATATCTACCGCGCCACACGCTTCCTTCCCTCTTACTCCACGTCCTATCATATGACGTTAAACTACAGGATTCTATGTGTCCTCAACGCATGACAATAAACTGCGGTTCTGCCCTGAACATGTTCAGGATGCCCCAAGATCCCACTGGGAAGTGACGGATCCCCTTGCCAGAGAGGCCCTGTCTAAAAGAAGGAATGATCCATGATCAAACCAATGCGCCTATCAGACGTACTCCCACCACGGTGGTGTAACTACCTAAGTGTTGGATTCTGTTCGGACAGACCATCACCCCATATTCTACGCTTTGCGTGCCCCTTATTCGGACCCTCATCCTCTTTCGTGTCTAAAGGAACCCCCTAACGGCCTGGTCTCATGCCGCATCAGCTCACCTACCGTCCTGGGCCAACGTTCCAGAGGACTGGTCATGTTTGGAGGGACCCCCAATAACGGCCTGGATACTACGCCCAAGGGCTCTCCTACCGTTACGGGCCAACGTCCCGAAGGATTGATTGACAACAAATTGATAAAATCCCGCGTTGCGAATATGGTCAGCGGTCGATGCTCATTTTTTGTCCCCATTTCGGGCTAACGCAGTAAGGGTACCATTTCTCCTCCAAGGTTAACGGTTGTCCCTTATTGTCACGCCATCCCCACAGTGTTCCGAATCTTGGGTATCGTGATTCACACTTCCCATTTTCATCTGTTTGGACCGATTTCAACGCCCCTGGCGTTTCCCCGTTCGTGCATAAGAGAACGTTGAAGAAATGGTAATTTGGATATCCTGGAAGTTCCTCCTCCGATCAAGCCTTCCCCATCTTTCGGGAATCTGGACTGGCTTGGGGAATTGTCGTCAAACGCCCCGCAAACATTGTAGGGATGTAACAAGGCAATTCAACAGTGGAAATCGTGCGTGCTACGGCATTCAAAACAAAGGTAAAATTTGGAAGCACGGAAGTACCAATAAAAGGGTTTTGGGTCTGTTACAATACTTGGGGGTTGACTTCCCCCATGGATGGGTTGAACCCGTCAAAAGAGCGTTGCAGCTCCGCCACCCGTTGACTTGCGGCATCCAAGTCTTGCTGCCGCTGAACTAGCTCCCACTCCTCCGCAGCGGCGGGGCGCAGTTCGTCAGTCATGGCTTTGGCCCTATCCACGCCAGCTTGAACGGCAGCCATCTTTTTAGAGGACTGCTTCATGTGCTCTTTTGCCTCTGCCAGCTGGGCCTTCAACCGTGAGACCATCTCAGATTATGCATCAAGAGAGGATGAAAGCTCGTCTGCCCGGGTCTGCATCCGTTGAACCTCGCCTTCATCCTCCTGGAGCTTCTTAATGCTGGTCGCCTTCCTCCGCTGCCAGCCCACGCTGAGCCCACGATCATGCTCCCGGATCTTCTCAGCTAAGATCTCGGATGAGTGCATGAGGACGTTGGGCATCCACTCCCCCAGTGCACAGTTCGTGCAACTGCGAGCGAAGCCTATCCATTTCGGCCAGCCATTGTGCTTGGGGAGTGTCCTTGATAAAGCGTGCGATCAGCTTCCACGACCGGCGACGAACTATGATGTTGTCTTCCTCGTCGGAGGCCGTTTCGTCCCAGTCTGCGCGATTGGCAGGCTCATACGCGGGATACGCCCGCAGGAAATCCTTGGCAGGATCGGCATTCGGTGTCGAATCTAGTGCGACACCTGGCGCCGAAGCAGGCGCGATAGAGCTGGGACCGACTGGTTGATCCTCTTCCTCGTAGTCCACCTCAATGATTTCGGGTACGGCCCTGCTGGAGGACCCGCCAGTGATGATGTGCGTCGCAGCTTGAGGAGATGGAGGGACTATTGCCACCATCACTGGCATGCCCCTAGGAGGGATGCCACCAGACATCCCGACCAGCCTTGCCGCATCAGCCCATGCCAGTCGAATAACTGCACGACAAAGAGGGACATAAACGTTAGTTGGCATGGCCTACATGTGATAACGAGGAGACCGGTGGAGGATACTTACAAAGATCGACCTCCGACCGCTGCTCCTGAGCCGGTACTGACGGGACCCCGAGACGAGTCCCCCCGTATACTGTTGGAAGGTCTGGGGATTCCAGAGGTGCCACCTCGGGCCCCCTGGTCCCACCAGACACAGAATTGGACGCAGCCATAGGCGCGGGTTCTGAAGGTCCCGCATCATCACCCGCCAAGGAGCGAGAACGAGGCCTACGAACAAGTTCCTCCTGCATGGCTCAAACATTGGTGAGAAGTCCATAGGGACCCAAGAACAGATCGTAAGGAGATAAGTTCGGAATGCTACCTCGAGAACCTCCGCAAACTCGTCAGATTCTGAGCCTCGATCTCCGACCTCGCCTTCCTCCAGTGGGCTCCCTCCTCCAGCCTCATCCTCCCGAGAGGAGTCCTCTGATTCCTCCGGCAAGGGGAAGCACTCCCTTAGATCGGCAGCCGATAACTGTGGGGGGACCGTCTGATTCAACAGTACCCTCACCCGGTCTGTCATTGGGAGAGGGACACCACTGGAGTGGACATAATCCTCCAGCTCTTCCAGGTACTGTTCTGCCTCCGCCGGAGACGCCATGAATCCAGCCCAAACTGGGCCTATGCCCGGTAATTCCATCCCGAGGCGATTCAGGTGGGCCCATATCTCGGATGGGCTGAGGAATTTCCGGTTAACATCCCAAATGTCCCAAGCCTCCGGGAAGACGGCATCTTATGCCATGTCAATGTGACGCAGGCGTTTCCCGGAGCCTGAGTGGATATCCTACGGAATCCCCTCGGTGGCCGCCCCTCCGGATGACCCTGCTCTCCCGGAATCACCGGATCCACCGCTACTGCCATACCCTCGGCCGATGTGGGTCTCGCCGCCATGGCAGCCCCGCTACCGCGAGCGGCCCTAGCTACCCTCCGACCCTGACCTCAAGATAGAGGAGGCCCACCGTCACCAACCCGGATCGTTGGCTGCTTCAGCATCTCCCCTGGGTAAGCAGCCTCCCAACTGATGGCGTACTCCTTCACTAATCCGAAGGCGGCGGTGGACGGAGGAAATGCAATCTGCATCTTTCCATATTCCCGTGTGAACATGATCCACTGCTGCCTCATCACACACGGGTGCTCCTCGTGACGCACCTCCCAGTAGACCTGCGGGGTCAGCCGCTGGAGGCACCGGAACTGCCTTGCAAACCGATGCAGAGTGTACGGTTCACAGAGCGGCTCACGATCTATTCGTGCCACCAAAACTCCACCTCGGAAGGCCAGGAGGTAAGCTCGATGTTCTTCTGTTCCTCGTCCATCATCAATAAGCATCCCCGTCGGCAACGGGAAGGGATGGAAATTGAACTCATCCGCCCTCCACACCCGATTCAGCACCATTGGAACAGCCAGTTTGAACGGGAAGCTCCCGACCGCGTTCAGGATGGAGGGGCGAAAGTTTAATCTCGGCGGAGAAATGGGGTTTGGATACTCGTAAATCCCCCTGATATGCGCTGAAATCCACCCATACAGGAGGTGGAAGGGCCCGCATATTCTTGGCGGCTTCTTGACCTCGCTAATATGCCGCAACATTCTGTACAGTTTGGTGAGCATCGGGATCCCCAGGTTGATCCGCTGCCCCATGGCCAACATCGACGCCATGATAAACGAGCTGGGTCGTACCCCCATGCTTGTATCTCTCACCGGTAGGATCCAACCACAGATGAGAGCCGCGATGAACGCCGCCAGCCTGACTATCGGCTGTTGTTCAGTGCTGACACTGAAACCCCAAGTTTTCCATTGGCTATCCTCCAAGACCCGCCAATACGAGTGCCCTTTGCCCCGTTGGGCTGCCCTTGGACAAGTTCGAGGCCTTGGAGGGAACTCTCGATTCTCTGGGAGATTCAGGAAGCATTTTAACCATCTCCTAAAATGGACATCCCTCACTGCCTCCCTTTCCTCTCCGGGGACAAGTGCCATCAGCGCCGATGCCAGTCGCGGCAGTTGCTCCGCATCCCCCCACGCGCTGGCAACGGGGAGGACCTCGTCATACATGGCCCCCAAGATTGGGACCTCAGAAATCTGGTGGACATCCCACAGGCTGATGCCCACCTCCCCGTGATGCAGGTGAAAAGTGTTGGTCCTAGATGACCATCTACTCAACAACTCCGGCATTAGCTGCTTCGGTTGGTAAATGTGGAATTTGGAGGCCCATGCCACCTCATACAACCCCACTCTCCTCATCTCGGCCCCAAACTCCTCGCATGAGGCGCCTACCCAGTAGGCCCAGGCCCAATCATCAGTAAAGTTGCCGCCCTGGCGCAAGTCCCACTCATCGGACCATCCCTTCTTCGAATCCTGCAAGGCCGCCTTCAGCATGGTACGGTAGAGAGGAGGGGAAGTCTACAGTTGTAATGGCCTCCCGTCGATGTCGTTCACATGGTTGTAGAGACAGTCAGCGGTAACGGGTGTGAAGTCCTCCCGCGCGTGACCATCGGCCGCCCTGAACCATTGGTGCTGGCACGGTGTGCTCCTGAAGCAGCAAGATGGTTCATCCCTACTCGCCTCAGGGATGAAGACGTCATCCCTCAGCCCGAAGCCATACGACGACAGTTTCCTGCACTGCGGATAATCTTTCTGACCCTCCGAGAGCAGATCCGTCAAAGAAGTGTGGTCCGAGTGGCTCTGGATCATCTCCCCTAAGGCTGGATAGTTGTCCATCTCCTCTCGACGAGCAGCATCTGCAAGGACCTCCAAGATAGCTTCTTGATGGGCCATTTTAACTCTGGCCCTCAGAAAAGGATTCTTTCGGATGGATCGCGATGCTCGACCACGAAGCTCGACCGCGAAGCCGGATCGCGAAGATCGGTCGTGAGACCAAGCCGCGAAGTCTGGCCAAGGCAGACAAGCAGAGGTTCTCTTGGCGCGGACACAGAGTCGGAGACCCGCGGTTCACTGCGAAGCTCGATTCGCGGAGGGCTGTCGCGGAGTACGCGGAGAATCGCGAAGTCGAGAGCACAAAAAGACAAGGAAGGCACGTGAAGACAAAAAGAGGGCAGACCCCCTATTTATAGGTGGCGACCCCGGATCATCGCGGCGCGCCTCACCCGCGCGAAGCATCGCGGCGCACCTCACCCCCGCGAAGCATCGCGGCGCGTCCGGATCCGCGGCCCCGACGAGCATCGCGGGGCCCCTTCGCGATGCTGCATCGCGAACCACCGACAATTTTGGCGATTTTCCCTCAGACTTCGACCCTGCGCCCTCCGCAGCTCCAAGTCTGAGGGGGGGCATTTGTTGGCGCCAAAAATGTGGCCCGAAAGAAAGGAACGAAAAAGGCCGGCGCGCTGCGTCACGAAGCTCCGCCACGAAGCCCCGCTGCGAAGCACCCACGCGAAGTGCCCCGACCCTCGCGGCCTCGCGAAGCTCCGGAGGCGGCAATGCTCTGCAAACCCATTTGACGTTCGCGAGCCGCCGCGAAGCACCAGAGGCGGTAATCCTCCGCGAACCCATTTGACGTTCGCGAGCCACCGCGAAGCTCCAGAGGCGGTAATGCTCCGCGGACAACGTTGACGTTCGCGAGCGCGCCGCGAAGCACTGGAGGCGGCGCGCGATCCCTGCTTCGCGGCGCCCCTTCCCTATAAATACTGGACTCCCCCTGAGTCCCGAGGACGGACAATCCGACCTTTCGGCTTCTCCTCTCCCGAATCGCGAAGCACTCTTTGCCCCAGGAATCATGAGCTCCGTAAGGTATTTCTACTTTGCAAGACGCCTCTTCTTTGTCTCGTTTTGAGCCCCTCTTCCGAGAGGGATGCCCTTCACGAAGCTCAAGGGCGTTCGCGAAGGAAGGGGATTCCCAAGGGAACCCGGGCAGCCGCGGAGCGTTTATGCTTCGCGAAACACCCAACCCATGCTAGTGATCCCTATGCCAAGGCAGGATCACTATACATCGCGAAGCACACTGCTTCGCAGGACCCTGCTTCGCGAGGCACCCCTTCCTCACGAGGTAGTGCTCCACGAACACTGTTCCACTTCGCGAAGCACCTCCCACTCACACCTATGCCCCATGCTAAGGCCAAGGCACTCCACTTCGCGAAGCGCACCCATTTTCTTAGCAATTCCTCTTTCCGTGCGACCCTCCCGGGTTGCACGATGTGATTTCAAAGTCCCATGGACAATACCACCCGTAGCGTTGCTTCGCCTAATGCTTCTTCGCATAGGCACGCTAACAGCTATGCTTCTTCGCATAGCCACGCTAACGTGGACCCCTCGATGGTTCATTCCACGACCCCCCTTAACCATGGCCTTACCGGTACCTTCCCTTCCCCAAGGACCAGAGGGTACCGGTTA
The DNA here is from genome assembly GCA_963277665.1 of Viscum album. Classification (NCBI taxonomy): domain Eukaryota; kingdom Viridiplantae; phylum Streptophyta; class Magnoliopsida; order Santalales; family Viscaceae; genus Viscum; species Viscum album. The sequence continues at coordinate 1,252,346,806 of OY728120.1, read as the reverse complement.
TGTAATTCCTAGGGGTGTGGAGTGAACCCATCTCGTCTGAGCTGCAGGAAGTTAAACTGCCAAGCACCATGTCCCCAACACATGACGTTAAACTGTGATCCGACCTCGTGCCCCTCGCAAAGGGTCCCCCCAGCTCGAACATTTTTTACACCACTCGTCTCCACGGGAATGGAACTCTTCCTCACATGGAATGAGATCCTCCTTGTCGGAGTGGCGTATGTTCGTAAGAGAAGGGAGACCCTAGCCCCCTCAACGGATGACTGCACCTCTGCATCTCCGTACTTCCCCACTACCAAGGTCAGTGGAGGGCGTGATAGGGAACGAGGCACCTCCCATCGTCGGACCAAGGTCCATCTTTCCCGAGCTCTGTCACACCATGGGCCTCCATCATGGAGTAAGTCCCAACACCATGGTCCGCTCAACGCGTAAGCCCCTCTTCGCTTCTCACGGATGCACCCTTCGCGACGTGATCGTCAGGTCCTTGCAACCTCTTGTTTCTCACACCGAGCATGACTCACGTGGGCTTAGAGTGAGCACCGACCCTGATCCCCCATCTTATGAACTACGAGGTCTTTGATCCATGTCAAGGCATGGTACGTAGGAAGCCTCCATGAGGTTCAATCCCACCCGTCGTTTATTCACGTCAGGGTTCACTACCGTCCCGCATGACGTTAAACTGTATTCCATCAATCCTCCGAACTACGAGGACTTTGATCCATGTCAAGGCATGGTACGTAGGAAGCCTTCACGAGGTTCAAGCCCACCAATAGTGGACCCCTGGGTCTACTTTCACGTCGGTTCACCGACAAACCCATCATTTGAACTATGAGGTCTTTGATCCATGTCAAGGCATGGTATGTAGGAAGCCTCCACGAGGCTCAAGCCCACCCATAATCCATTCACGTCGGGTCCCATTCAGGTCCAATGGTAAGACATTGCCACCCATCCCCTTTGAACTACGAGGTCTTTGATCCATGTCAAGGCATAGTACGTAGGAAGCCTCTATGAGGTTCATGCCCACCCGTTATTTCACGTCGAGTCTCACCCCGGTCCAGCATGACGTTAAACTGCATTCTGGTCCAGTGGTAAGCTGTTGCGACCCTTTCCCACCTGAACTACGAGGTCTTTGATCCATGTCAAGGCACGGTACGTAGGAAGCCTCCATGAGGTTCAAGCCACATTGCTCGATCATTCATTCACGTCGAGTTTCGCCCTCATCCAGCATGACGTTAAACTGCATGCCTCCTTTTGTCCTGCATGACATTAAACTGTACACCCAATTCTAGTCCGACGGAAAGCCGTTGTGACTAACCCGAACTACGAGGTCTTTGATCCATGTCAAGGCATGGTATGTAGGAAGCCTTCCCAAGGTTCAATCCCACCACCCATCGGACCAAGGTCCACTTTCACGTCGGTTCACCGACAAAGCCCCATCTGAACTACGAGGACTTTGATCCATGTCAAGGCATGGTACGTAGGAAACCTTCCCAAGGTTCAAGCCCACCACTAGTGGACCCACGGGTCTACTTTCACGTCGGTACTCTGACGATGCTCATCGGGCCAAGGTCCACCTTCACGTCAGTTTATCGACGTTATCCCGAACTACGCGGACTTTGATTCCCTGCCACGGGGATACGTAGGAAGCCTTGTCAAGGCTCAAGACCAACTTCACTGTCGCCCCTGCGATGGTCCCATTTCACTCTCCTTCCACTCCATTCATCAACCCACCACCCGTTCCGATTCTTGCCCGGACCATCTTATCCTAGTGAGACCATGTCGGTACGCTCTTCTTTACAGTCGCCCATGGGCTGGCCCGGTATCGATATCCCTTCAAGGAGGATCCCTCAATCCGATCTATCCTAGCTAATGCTCTGGTTGGGTTGATCCATCTCCGCTGGACGTTAAACTTGCGGCATACCCTGTGTTGAGCACGGGAAGCTGAGGAAAACCTCAGATATGTGTCTATGACATATAATTCCCCGCGCTCGATGTGGGATGCCTCGGGATTCCACGCCCTCGAGAAGCCTTGTGGTCAAGGATAACAGACAGACATGCTAGGTACCCTAGCATCCAGACACGCTACTGATTCCTCAACGTGACTAATCCCCTGACTGAAGGTTGCTGCCCTGACTGGACCCTTTGGAATGTCCCGACAGAAGCAGTGTAATTAATCGGCGTCCATGGAAACATGGCACTGGGAAGAGTTTCACGAACTACGTATTAAATCTATAAGGGAGACCCGGACTAGGTGATGAGTTCTGAGGAGGAATCCGCAGGAGGAAGAACCGACATCCCATAATCCCGTTTAGATCAAGGAGCAGACGTCCCTGAATAAGGAGCGAATGCCGCCCACCTTTGGAAAGCGGGAATGCGGGGCAACAGAAGCGCCGCGCGTCCTCCCCCACGGACGGACGGGCGCGCGCCCCGGCGAAAGCGTCGGAAACAATGTGGTCAAAGGTTCATTATATCTAGAATTATATTCATGATTTATATATCATATATATCATATATATCTAGTATATACATGTATTTATAATAGTACATAACATTTAGAGGAAAGAAATGAAATGCACCGTTCATGGAGACGGTAAGCCGTACGTATGCATGAACACTACTTTCATTTCTATTTCTTATTTTAATGTAAATAAAACAAAATTATACATAGGTATATTATAATTCCAGTATAATATCATATATAATATCGTTAACTCCATCCTTTATACATCCCACATAAGGCATTAATGAATCAAATCACTTTGAGGGGGCGGTAGTCCGCACTTCCTCAAATGAGATTATCGTATTTACCCACTATGGAATCCATAAAGGCTTGATATAATTTGGATGTACAGAAGCATAAGTAAATCATAAACATAATATATATCATATATAAATACATTTCCATCATAATGGCCACCATGAGAGGTGGTAAGATGTAATTGAACAATCATCGTTTCGTGAGGTGTTAGTTTGCCATCCACAAAAACGTTATGTTCTTCATCCATTATATGGAGGTGTGTGTAAGTTTAGTTAGAATCCATATCATAACATCATCCTAGTATATTTAGGATACTGGTTTTGTTACAAGAGAATGGAAATAAAAAGATTTTAGGGGTTGGAGAAGTAAAATAAAAGAAAACAATTTAAGAGAAACTATTACCTTTAATTTGGGTAACTCCCGTTGGTTTGAACCAAAGGACTTCTTGAAGTGATTTCTGCCTCAGGTAAGGCTTCTAAGAGGAGGATAGGGATGTTGAGAGATTAATTGGGCAGAGGTTTGACGATCCAAATGGCTTTAGAGGTGTGTGGAATTGGTTAGAAGTGGTCTCCTTTTATAAGGGGGAGGAGGGGCTCTTTAGGAAAGTGTGAAACTATTATTTTATTATATAATGATATTCGGTTTCTAATGGTCCAAAAATCATTATATTCGAATCTAAGATGATTCATGGTCGAAATAAAATCATCCAATTATAATTTTACATGTTTTGGATAATATTTTAATCATTATAATGTTATTTATTTAAATAATTTATTAATGAGGTAAACACTGCATCATTATTGTGTCATAAATAATTTAATTTATTTGATGTCTAAAAATTATAAAAAAATAACATGATATAGGAAACATTTTTAGATTTCCAAATAATATTTATGGTATAAAATAGGACTTATATAACACCATATAAAAATTAATTACTAAAAGATTTTTGTTTATGTCATTTTGGACTTTACTTTAAATTAATTAATCTAAATTGTCATTATCACTTTCAAGAGGATCAAAGGGGTCCCAAAATAGACCCAAAGATGACCATGGTCATTAATGACTCAAACAATAAGGTTAGGACAAGTTTTAAGTTAATTTTGAATTATTATAATATTCTTTTAACCTTGATTTACCTTATTTACCTTTAACCGCAGTAAATAAAAGTCAAAAGTTACTATTCACCAAAAATTATTTTCATCTTAATGAACTAAATTTTACTTCTTGATAACAACCATGTATGTCGGATTTTTTAAATTCAATTCACAGAAGTGTAAAATTGCATTTAAATGAAAAAGTCATTTTTTTAACTACCACTAAGTTGTTTGACTATTCATCAAAAATTGAAGTCTTTCAGAAAAATACAAAAAAATCAGCCTAAGCTATATTTGATATTCCGAATTCAAAAATGATTTCCATATTTTCAAATTCAAAACATAAAAGTGGCATTAATTAATTTAAAAATTAATTCCCATTGTTAAAACAAATAGCGTGTTTTTAAGAAACAATAACTATCAAAAGATGGACAGTTGATTAAGTCCAATTTCAAAGTAAAATTTCTTCCAATGACCAGAATTGGATTAAATGGTAAAAATATATTTTAATTTCACTTTAAAAACAATTAATAAGATAATATAACCATATAAATAAATTATATTAAAAGAAACTTTTGAATTAAAATACAATATTTTTCACTTTTCATTTAAAAATGAACTTTGTCGGAAAAATTCCAAAAATTTACACAAAGTAAATTTTGATGTCCCAATTCTAAAGAAGGATTTTATTTAGTCATATAGAATGTATTAAAGTGACAAAAGCTAGATTTAAAAAGGGTTCTCCATTAAAATACGATAAATCGTCCTTTTAATGTAAATTATGCTTAAAATTAGATTTATTCACATTTTACGCCTCTAACTTTTATTAGATAAATGTAAATACATTTAAAAAAAATGTATAATCATATTTTATTTAGTTTTGTTCATTCCTTCCAATACAATGGCTAGGAGTTGAATACCGTTTAAAATAATAATATTATATTATTAGTGTGCAACATAAGATTTCAAAGAAACTCGTTGTTGCGTATCGGGTACGCTATCGAACATAACAACCCTTTTAAAGTAAAAAATAATATTTAATTAAAAAATATTAATAAATATGAAATATGTCTTATTCTTTATTTACCTAGTATGTTACATCCTTCCCCCCTTTTGGGAATTAAATCCTCGTAATTTTAAAAAAAAGCTCGAAAACTTCATTGAAAGTCCCACATCGGAAAAAGAGTCAGTAAAACTATCACTTTAAAAGAAAGAAAGTGAAGCACAAAGGTCACCTGAGTAACCCATACTAAGATTCCATGAAAACATGGATATGGAGGAGAAACCAAAGGGTCATTTTCTGATGGAGAGTGTTAGGAAACATGTTTAGGAGAAAGTTAACCACCAGAAAATCACAAACATGTGATGGGTTAAACATTCTTTGATTCCCCAGTAGGAAAATTTAACGGACAAGGTTTTTGTTTAAAGTTACTTTTCATTGAGGAATTTATTGATGAGCCTAACAAAAAACATAAGGAATATACTTACTTGTCATGTAGATATTCATCTTTTACTAGATTTCTAACAAACTCATATTTTCTCCAAACAATGAATATTCAGGATGACTTTTTTTCACATTAAGAGCGCTATAACTAACTTAGAGAGAATCACATAATCCAAAAAAGATGAACTATATATTTTTCATGTCTTTAAATATTAACTAAAACCAAAATGTTTAGTATAAGATCAGATAATCCCCCAAAAAGATAAACTTTTTCATAAGGAAAAACTACTCTTAATCTCCAGAATTTTTCTAACCAAAACCCAAAGTTCAACAAAGACCATTCAATAAACAATTGTCCCTAAAATTCTTCAAAATTAATCCATTATTTGATTTTATCCCAAATCTCATAAGGATTTAATTACATAGACTTCCAAGATACATCTTAACATTTATCTCCAAGTAACACCGGTTACTCATAAAGTCTCATATTGAAAAGTAATTAACCTAATCACATATTATTCATGATAGGTTAATCATTTTCATAAATAAATAAAATCATCATGCGTCCATAATAAAAACATAGATTCTTCCAAACTATAATTTTAACCATTATTCCACAATTGAAATCCCATAGTATTCTATCTTCCTTAGGCATATAGTGTTTCCTCAAAAGAGAGAACGTCTTCCACAACAACCTTTTATCACTTAATCTCTAAATCATTTTTCAATACTAAGTATATCCATTTGATAAAACATAAGTTCCAAAAATCAACTTATTCTTATTCCATAAAAACATTTTACTAAAAATAATAATTCATACTAACCAGGGACATCAAGTAGGCTAGTGGTAGGCAATGCACCCTTGTCACCCTTCGGTTGTGGGTTCGATTCCTGCAGCCTTGCTGGATGTGATGGGTTGTCACCCATCCTACGGGTTTTCCTTTTTATAAAACTCAAAAATAACCCTAACATGTTTTAACCTCAATGGTTTCCTTATACCTCTCATTTTCATCCAAATTCATTGTGATCTCAACATCTTAATTCTTGAAGTCTTATTTCACCACCAAATGATAAAATAAAACAATCCCAAAAATTAAGAACATCATACCTTGATCATGGTGTCTATTTGGTTTCATCGTTATCTTGTTCACGTAGGTAGAAGGCCCATGAATTGTAAAAATGATTTAGAGATCCTTCAAAATCATTTGCTTCCTCCATCCAAATACACCTTGTACAACATGGGTCATATAGGTGTTCACAGAAAAATAGTTTTGGAAAATAATCATGTATGAAATATAATTTCAAAACATCTGATAAAACTTTATTTCTATAAAACAGTCGAACCGAATTTGAGTTGAAACTTTCAATTAACGGTCCTTTTAGAATACCATAAGTATGTGCTGAGAGACAATATTTTAAAATCAAATATAAATAGGTTGTGCAAGGGTCTCCTTCTTCAGAACCTTTTATAAAATCATAATATGCTTCAAAATCTTGTGATAAGGTAAAATATTTGAAAATACCTTGATAATATTTACCTTTCTTGAAAATATGAGAATATTGTGAAAATAGGATTTTTTTTAAATACAACCCATGATCCACGATGATAAAGAGGTACAGTGGAGGTGTTTGATATCTCAAACAACTACTTTCAAGTGAGTTGTATGCTAGAAAAAGTTTCACAATCATTCGAACATGACTTTCCAATAATTATTGCAAGCATGTCATCGGGAAGAGATAGAAATGTCATTTGAGATCCTCCTCCTTCCATTTGCAACTGACTTTCCTTGATCTGAAAAAGTTATAAAACAAGGATTTAACTGAAATAATAGACAAATGAACTAACCATGTGTCTAATAAAAACTCTTAATCCCTAAAGTTGTCTAAACCGACCTCTGATACCAACTATAAGGACCTGGCCTTAAAACATTACATAATATTGAATTAAACGAATAATTCACATTGAGGATCTTTTCAGGTTAAGAGTTTTCGATAATTAGGCCATAACTAATACATAAAAACATGAATATTTCATGTAGACAATACTACTCAGTTTCCATTTTATCATAAAATAAAAAACTATTGAAAAGAAACACGTCTAGTTCCATGTTTTAGATAGCATGACTTTTCCTTGATCCATTCCTTGACCCTATTCATCTTTATAACCTATGAAAAACATTTCAAAAACTTGGTATGAGCATAAAAATCTCAGTAAGGGTTATAAAATAAGGAAATAAAACATTATCCCATCAATAATTACAAATCAATGAAACCAATACTTTTCAATCATAACATACCTTACAAAATCATAAGATTTATGAATAACACATAGAAATCATAAATCATAAAGGTAACTTATGGAATTCCTAACATACCTACATTGTAGCTATCACAGCTACATAGGGAGTCACATTTGGAATACCCATCACAATATATTCCCTAAATCTCTTAGGAGAAACATTCATGTTTACCTCCGTCACGTTACCCAGTGCATTGGAGAGCTATCTCGGGCTCACCCGCCCTAGGTTTATCACGGAACCAGCCGTATACATAAATAATTCCCAATAACCATAACATAATCATAACATATAACACATGTATAAAGGAAAGATAGCATTTCCACATTCCAATATATCAAATCAAGATATTTAAATAAACAATGTTTTATCAAATCATTTTCAAAACCTTTTAAAAAGATATTTTTGAATCAAAGTGTTCCATACCACTTTGAAGATTTAAAAAGAATTATCATTTGAAAAAAATAATTTCCATATAAATAAATCCCAAAACCATTTTTAAAACATGGACATTGGTGATAAATATTTATAAGAATAAATATTTAAAACATTTAAAAGAATATTTTAGTTAAAGTGTTTTTAACAAAATGAGAGACGCTTGAATATAAATAATTGAGGAATAAAATTTAACCATAAATTTTTAATATCATGAGAATAAAAGGATTCATGATATAATATTTCAAAGGACAGTATATACACCATATAAGAGTGAATTGGTGCATAAAAATAATGAAGTCTCAATGGAATGTAAATTGAGACACAATCCCTTATAAAGACGGTATCCTTAGATTAAGGATAAATCAATGACATAATTTATGTGTGACAAATATAAATACACCCAATATAAGTGGTATTAAGTGTAAAACAATAAGAGGTCATTCACACATATTTATAGCACGACATAATCAACAAGTATAAGTTCAACCCAAAGAATTTAAATTGGGTTAAGAAGTCCCTTTACAAAAATTCGACAGCCTAACAACGTCACTTTAAAATTCAGAAAACGATTTGATGAGATAAACAGGGTATCTCATCACATGGACATAAAATTTACATCAATAAGGATATATAATAACATATCCCAACATAAGAAGATGTAAATTAAAAGACATAACAAAAATAAGTCTTTTAAAAAGAGGATGGTGAAAGGTTCCCTTAACAATTTGGTAACTTACAAAACATATGCCACATGAAAGAAGAATCATTCAATGAAGATGTAAATACCCATAAATTAGATTATCTTACACAAATAATACAATAATGGGCAGTAAATACACCACACAAAAGGAAGTAGTGGCAAATATAGCATGAATCTCACGGGGATAAAAGTGAGATGAAAACCCTTTACCACGTTGTAATCAATCGAGTCGTATGACCCAAAGTTAATAACCACCAAATGAATCACAGAATACCATGAATATCATGATAATCATGATAATATATATCAAAATTCAGTACACAATACACCACATTCAATACATAAGTGGCGAACAATGGAAATCTCACAGAATTAAAAGTGAGATAAGAAAATCCCTTACAAAAATTTGGCAGCCTAACGGCGCCCCTTAAAATTTCTTAAAATGAATTGATGATAGTAAGAGGGGGTATCTAATCATATGAAAATAAAAATTACAGTATGTTTAATATAAAATAACATCCTCCAACATAATAACATGGAGCATAAAATAAATGACATAAAAGAGAGTACTTAAAAAGATAGAGAGAGGTCGGATCCCTTACCTCGTGTCCAACATGACTCGATCGTTCTTTAATCTCCAGAATAATAAACTATAGTTAATTTATACTTGTTTAAGAACCTTTTTCAAGTTTATTATTCCTTTTATATCACTTATTACCATTTTATAAACATTATGTAATCATTTAAGTTAATAATGTTCATTTTGTCGATATTTGGTACTTGAGTCAAAAATGGACTTCTTATAATTACATGTTGTTCATGTGGTCAATGGTTAATTATATCCAGAATTATATTCATGATTTATATATCATATATATCATATATATCCAGTATATACATGTATTTATAATAGTACATAACATTTAGAGGTAAGAAATGAAATGCAACGTTCATGGAGACGGTAAGCCGTACGTACGCATGAACGCTACTTTCATTTCTATTTCTTATTTTAATGGAAATAAAACATAATGATACATAGGTATATTATAATTACATTATAATATCATATATAATATCATTAACTCCATTCTTTATACATCCCACATAAGGCATTAACGAGTCAAATCACTTTGAGGGGGCGGTAGTCCGCACTTCCTCAAACGAGATTATCGTATTTACCCACTAGGGAAGCCATAAAGGCTTGGTATAATTGGGAAGTACAGAAGCATAATGAAATAATGAACATAATATATATCATATATAAATACAGTTCCATCATAATGGACACCATGAGAGGCGGTAAGATGTAATTGAATAATCATCGTTTCGTGAGGCGTTAGTTTTCCATCCACATAAACATTATGTTCTTCATCCATTATATGGAGGTGTGTGTAAGTGTAGTTAGAATTCTTCTCATAAACATATCCCAGTATACTTAAGATACTGGTTTTGTTACAAAAGAAAAGAAATAAAAAGATTTTAGGGGTTGGAGAAGTAAAATAAAAGAAAACAATTTAAGAGAAACTGTTACCTTTAATTTGGGTAACTCCCTTTGGTTTGAACCAAAGGACTTCTTGAAGTGCCTTCTTCCTAACATAAGGATTCTAAGAGTAGGAGAGGGATGTTGAGAGATTAATTGGGCAGAGTTTGGATGGTCCAAATGGCTTGGGAGGTGTCAGGAATTGGTTATAAGTGGCCTCCTTTTATAAGGGGGAGGAGGGGCTCTTTAGGAAAGTGTGAAACTATTATTTTACTATATAATGATATTCGGTTTATAATGGTCCAAAAATCGTTATATTAGAATCTAATATGATTCATGGTAAAAATAAAATCATTCAATAATAATTTGACATGTTTTGGATAATATTTTAATCATTATAATCTTATTTATTTAAATCATTTATTAATTAGGTAAATATTGTATCATTATTGTGTCATAAATAATTTAAATTATTTGATGTCTAAAAATTATAAAAAAATTACCATGATATAGGAAATATTTTTATATTTACAAATAATATTTATTGTAGAAAATAGGACTTATATAACACCATATAAAAATTAATTACTAAAAGATTTTTGTTTATGTCATTTTGGCCTTTACTTTAAATTAATTAATCTAAATTGTCATTATCACTTCCAAGTGGATCAAAGGGGTCAAAAAATGGACCCAAAGATGCCCATGGTCGTTAATGAATTAAAAACTAAGTTTAGGACAAGTGTTAAGGTAATTTTGAATTATTATAATATTCTTTTAACCTTGATTTACCTTATTTACCTTTAACCGTGGTAAATAAAAGTCAAAAATTACTATTCACCAGAAATTATTTTCAACTTAATGAACCACATTTTACTTCTTGATAACAACCATGTATGTCTGATTTTTGAAATTCAATTCATAGAAGTGTTAAAATTTCATTTAAATGAAAAAGTCATTTTTTTAACTACCACTAAGTAGTTTCACTATTCATCAAAAATTGAAGTCTTTTAGAAAAATACCAAAAATTCAGCCTAAGCTATATTTGATATTCCAAATTCAAAAATGATTTCCATTTTTCCAAATTAAAAAAATAAAAGTGGCATTAATTAATTTAAAAATTAATTCCCTTTGTTAAAACAAATAGTGTGTTTTTAAGAAACAATAACTATTAAAAGATGGACAGTTGATTAAGTCCAATTTCAAAGTGAAATTTCTGCCAATGACCAACATTGGATTAAATGGTAAAAATATATTTTAATTTAAATTTAAAACCAATTAATAAGATAATCTAACCATATAAATAAATTAGATTAAAAGGCACTTTTGAATTAAAATACAACATTTTCACTATTCATTTAAAAATGAACTTTGTCGGAAAAATTCCAAAAATTTACACAAAGTAAATTTTGATGTCCCAATTCTAAAGAAGGATTTTATTTGGTAATATATAATGTATTAAAGTTACCAAAACTATATTTAAAAAGGGTTCTCCATTAAAATACAATAAATCGGCCTTTTAATGTAAATTATGCTTAAAATTAGATTTATTCACATTTTACGCCTCTAACTTTTATTGGATAAATGTAAATACATTTAAAAAACATGTATAATCCTATTTTATTTAGTTTTGTTCATTCCTGCAAATAAAATGGCTAGGAGTTGACTACCGTTTAAAATAATTGTATTATATTATTAGTGTGCAACGTAAGATTTCAAAGAAACTCGTTGTTGCGTATTGGGTACGCTATCGAATATATCAACCCTTTTAAAATAAAAAATAATATTTAATTCAAAAATATTAACAAATATGAAATATGTCTTATTCTTTATTTACCTGGGATGTTACATGAACACTTCATACTAAAACACCAAAAACTAATCTCTTAAAGAATGATATATCTTAGGCACATTAGGTTGTACATATATGGAAGAACCATGTAACTCATAGAGATCCACCTCACAGGTCATTGAAAATATTTCCCTAGAACAGCACCTAATGTTGTCCCTTATCAGTCCATCCCTTGGGAGTGTCTCTATAAAAAACTCAATAACACCAAACCTCTACCTCATAATACCCTAGTTGGGACTCCTATACTTGTTTATCTAAGGATGACTATACTATCATATAATAAAGGCAACCTCTATCAACTGTTACTCCCATATCTAGGTGAATTGTTGTTAACTCTTCCATCACTATCCAAAAGTCTCCAAAATCTCACACATCACCACCACAAAACATCCCAATCAAGGCATACACAAAAACGTTCCCTTTACCAGTTTTAAATGAAATATTTAAGTCTTAGTCCTTTAATAAATTCATCCACTATCACTTACACAAATTTAAGTCACACAAGGAGAACACATAATTCAAACTCTTTTGATCCCTGAAGACCAAAACATGTTTATAGATAAGATAGTGTCTCCAAAAATCTAGAGAAAACACTACTACATAAATATCAATATCATTATTATAATAATTAAATCCATGAGGTCTTAACTATTGAGACCTATAATAGATGATTTCCCTATGGTGTGTTAATATTCAACCTAATCCAAGACATGAAGAATTTTGGTAAAACTTGAATGTAGTGACCTCCTATGGAAGATAAAGAACCAGAGCACTAACTAGTTTCTTCTTTAAATACTTGAAAGAAGATCGAAATTGGTCATTCCACAAAAATGTATGATCCATTCTATTCAATGTCACTATGGGAGTCACAATCCGAGAGAATTTGGGAATGGACCTCAAATAATATCCAGCTTGACCAAGGAAACTCTACACATCATGAACATTATTGGGATTAATCCAAGAAACTACCACATAAATATTTAAAGGATCAATGACTACTTCAGACAGATATATGACATGCCCCAAGAAATGGACCTCATGATCCCAAAAATCACACTTCAACATTTTCTAAAGAGCTGATTAAAGAGAGTAACTCCCAACACGGCCCATAAATACTCTATTTGATCCTCCTCTAATGCTATAAACACAATAATCTCATTGATAATTACCACTAATAACTGGTTCATAAACTCATAGTACACTACATTAATCAACCCCATTAACACATATGGAGAATTTGTTACAGCAAAAAATATCACAATGAACTTTTAATTACCATAAAAACATCTAAAAGTAGTCTTTAGGATATCCCCATATTTTACTTGCATATAATGAAACATATACCATAGGTTTATCTTTGATAACTAGGTATACCACTTCAAATAATTGAATAAATAATAGATTCATGAGATATGATAGTGGTTATTCACTATTATATTATTCAAATGGAAATAATCGACACAGAACTGCAAACTCCCATTTTCCTTCTTCACAAACAAAATTGAAGCTTCCTAGGATGATATAATAGGTAGAGTGAATCCTCTCTACAAGATATTATCAACCTAAATACATATCTCCCACAACTCAAAAGGGATCATATGATATGGAGGCATTGATATAAACAAATGCATGGTTGCAAATCTATCCCAACCCAAATCTCTTGTCAAGGGGAAAGAATCACAAGTTATTCAAGGAAGAAACCAGGGTACAATTAAAAAAACTAGGAAACACCGCCAGATGAACTTCCAAAATAATTGATATCAACTCATCCATCAAATAAGATAGATACTCAACACACTTATAACCAATCTAAGGGTCTCTCTCACCAATAAATACTTCCTGGTCTCTATCAATGTTATAGAATATAAAGTGACTAATAAATAAATCCATGATATCACTCATTGAATACATCAAATCCATTTCAAGGATTATGTCATATAGTTGTATCCAAAAACATAGGAGGTCTCCCAAAGAGTAGTGATTCCCTTGAATCAGAGTGTAGTCTCTGCACACATCAAACAAGCTAACTGAAACTCTAACTAGAATAGTCAACTCTAACGGTACTAGAATCATATTCACATCAAGTACCAAAGTGTGGAATAGGGTGAATAAAACAAAGGAGTTCCTATCTCTATAGTCAAATAAGGCATAAACCCAAGTAGAAAATAGGCATATAGTGCCTTGTGTGATGTTGGGTTCACTATATGTTGGAAATGCTAAAACACACATTTTTCCACGATGTACTCCATGGCCTCTCTAACCTTTATGGAGACTAATCCATGGTCATAATTTTCCTGTTGTCCCTTAGGGATATGGATATCACATGTATACCCTCTTCCCACACTATCACCTTTATGGTACTCAAAAGGTGGAATTTCTTGTTGTTGTTGTTTCCTCAGCTCTCACTGTTACAAAATTTTGTCCTGAAATAAGTCACAGGATGCACGTTGACTATTGGGAAAGGTTAGGTACTCTCACTTCTGATTGTAATGACCTTTAAAAAAAAGAAACAAACATAACTATTGGTAAAGGTATTGAGAACTATTAGCTTTGGTGAATTTAGTTGAAGAGGGATGAAACCTACACCCTTTTGACTAAAAATTCTTATGACTAGGAAACTAAGAACCCATAATCACAAATCTAATCCTTGAAGAGTCCTAAAGACTCCCATCCCAAGAATACCCAGACCTAGACAACATTATCTCTATGACTTATGCCTTCACCAGCACCATGAGATATGAATTTACTATAAATTTGATGGCATGACATTGGATTTATTTGTATAAAGACTCCCCAAAATTCCTTTCCATGTCCTTAGAATTAGTAAAAGGGTTTGAATCATAACATATGAGGTTCTTGTAGTGGATACTAAACTCTCAAACATGGTAACTCCTCTAATAAAGGGTAAGGATCTCCAACTATCAAGTATCTTTAGCAGTTGAAGATATAAACTTATCCTAAAACTAATCACTAATTTTTCCCATGAAATAGTAAACTCCTCATGAACACTGAGGAACAAAATCCCCCACTATCAAACAAACCCATGTAGTATCATCATATCCAAAGAAACTCAGTTCTCCAACCGAGCATAGATCAAACTGAAGACTATTTCCACCTCCTATGGAAAATCCTCTATCTCTGAATATGAAATCGTTCCTTCATACCTTTGCAAACCCTATCATTGGAACTCTTAGAGTATCCTCTAATTATTTTCTTTGTAAAACTCTAATCTATAGTGATCCACTGGAACATCCTTCTAAATATATTTTCCATGATCCTGATGGGGATATTGACCTGGTTCCATATCTGTAAAATAAAAAATGTTAGTACCCATAAGCCTCATAAAAAAGAAAATTTTAGGGTTAATTAATTAATTCATTAACTTTAACCTATTTCCCATTATCTACCCAAATTAAAATATAGGTGAAAAAAAATCATGATGCATGATACTTTCCTAGGTCTCTACCCTTAAAGTACAATCATTGTGCTTAGCATGTCTAGTAAACTTGAAGATCCATAAATTAGATCAAAATTGGCCATAAAATCTAGTTTCATATATGGTATCCATTGTTTACAGTATGTACTAAACGTATCTAACATGGTTTCCCTACTAACCAATGCATCATCTCCATTTATTAACTCTAAATATCATCCTATCTCCCAATTAGTCTTTGATTCCACCCTATCACAACCCCTGCCTTCAAGGGTGCTCTTATAATGTTGGTAATAATGAAAGGGAGATAATGACCCCCGAATCCTACCTCTAATATGGCATAGGTTGGAAACTAGTACTAAGGGTATGCCAGTCACACATATAGGAGGCATTAACCTCTATAAAGTTTAAGAGGTAAGAGATAAGATGAGAAGAAACACAAAACAACACCATGGATATATAAAATTAAAAAACCCAATACATATAATTTCATACATAAACTAGAAACCTAAAATTAAAAATGAAAGTACTAAAATTAAAATTAGGCAATGACCATGAACTAAAACAACTCCCAATAGTTTTTCAATAACTCCTCTGAGCTAGTAACATCAAACCTAATCACCAACCTATTCTCATTAACCTAAAAACCCTATATATATAGGGTAATCATAACATGTATACTCAGTAGGATCCTCCCTAAAACCCCTTATATAAATTTGAAAGGAGAATACTAAAACCTAGTGAATAAAAAATGAAATTAATGTGTCACCTAAACCGGTAATACTAGTTTCCACATCATCACCATGTATCACTTATTCTATATAAAACCCATAAATATATATATATATATATAAGGTTTCTCATGTCCTCTTCCCCGCTAATTTTTCATTATCACGCCCAAATTCCTCATATCTTGTGCCCATCCCTTCCATAAACAAACTATCCTTCATGTGAGTCGAGCCTCAAACCTACCTACCTCAGGCCCATGCAGGGCCCAACATATTATGTTGTAAATAGTTCATATATACATCTCATCATAAAAATAATCCCATATATTAATAAGTGTATTTGAAAGCCACTATGGCCTATATAAATTCATTATTAATCAATTCATCCCAGACCATTCACATACACTCATAGAAATCTGGAACCGCTATAACCAAATACAAATATGTGTTATACCACAAACCATTATAGCTCACACATAAATTTCTAATAAAACCAAGATCTATCATAATATGGGGTAGTAAATCACCCTATATGATAATCCATTATATCATAGGGTACACCTTCTCATCTATGTATAAAGGAAAAGAGATAGAGAGGGAAAAGTTATCCATTCCTTTCATCACCATCTTGGATATTGGAGAAAAACCCCCAAAAACATTTGGGAGTTTGTTTCCCTAATGATGTAGGTGGGGTAGTATATGAAATCAAAAAAATATCAATAAAATCATGCACAAACCACACTAAGGGAAGCTACATAGACTTTGACTCATTTTTCACTATTGTCACAAAGGACACTTGACATCCACTTCTTAGTTCTAGATATCAAACACACATACAAGTATCAAGTTAATTATTAAATCTGGTTTAACCATTTCATTATAGATAACATGATTTATTAAACCACTTTACAAATTCCATATTTTAAACCCATTCTCTTAAAGTATCTAGTTCTGTTATCCTAAGGTTTCCATTAATATGATGTAAATCATTTAACATAACTGTTATCAACAACACCCCATTCCATGGGTTATTTATTTATTCATTTTTCATTCATAAATTATATGAGTACTCTAGGATTCTACCTAATCCTCCACATCAATGATTCACTCATAGTGCATAGATAAGGACTTCATCGAGCATTATGAACCTAATAAAAATAACATTTTCTATCCAACCATATAGAAAGAATCAAGAATAAAGTAAACATTGATTAGTAATATCATCTCTGAACTCATCATTATTTCCCCAGGGTCCCACACCATTGCACATAACATAGACTATCCCTCCCTTACTTGAATCATTTATCACTGCACATTGGTCTCCCATCCCATTTCTCATCCATCAAAATAGCTATTGGTCAAACAACCCTAAGCCTCAACCCAATTTCACTAAAAAACCATTCACACATGGTTATCAAATAATCACAACAAGGTTTAAAAATATTCCTTGATCACACATACATTTCAAATGTATTTTCTATACACTGATAAAGGATCTAAGTCCAGAGACCAAGACATGAAAGGGTTACATAATAAGAACGGTCTCGCTCAACCATAAAGAATGTGTCTTTAGTAAACAACCTTTTAAATCCCATCTTGAATTAACCATTTTTTAGAAAAAAAAATATATTATGTATTTAAGTGTAAATAAAAATTAGCTATATAAATCATATTTAACAAAAATATACTATATATATATATTAGGTTCTAATTACATTCAAACAAACCCACACCACACACATAGGCTAGAAAGGTAGGCCATAGATCCCCCCAAGGGTATATCCCACCCATAAATCCATTATTTATTTAATTCATGGCTCTTAGGCCTAATGGATATGAAGCCCATAACCGCTGACCTGATCTTAAGACCATACCATTAGGTTATCCGCCCACCATGCACACTACTGATGTGTTTGTTGTGCACTACACATGTAATAAGATCACTGTCACCTTCAGAACTATGAAATAGCATGCCTCCATTGGACCTCTTCCACATTCAAATACCATCCACCTTGGTCATCTACCCTACATGAGGTGTCCCACTATCATCACACCCACTCTTGTAATGCATGTCGCCTACACATCCCACCTACACCAGATGTCCACTGTGCCTACACTGATGATCCTAAATGAAGGACATTGATGTTCCTACTACTGGAGACTGCCCACACATATTAATCATGTTAATGAAAAAATAGTCACAAAATATAGATAGTAAACTATTTAGTAAAATAAGATGAAACAAAAACAACATAGTGAGATATGCATGCAATCACAAAACCCAAGCCGCAAAACATCCTTCCTCTAATTATGTATTCTTATCTTTAATAGATTAATTCTACAATTACCCAAATTATTAAAGCATGATAATCTCAAACTTTCACTTTAAATGTATTATAGGTAGCAGATCCCCTACCTTACCATGAAAATCTCAATAATCTTCGAGTGAGAATAACACACCTCATCCAAGAATCTGATTATCTCCTCTATAGGTAACCAATGATACCAAAAACATCACCCCAAAAAAGATCTCTATATCATTAATTGATAAGAACTATAAGAAAAAGGAGATAAGAACAATCTATAGCATGACATAAGAATAAAAAAAGAGAAAACCCATCATAGAAGATAAAAATAACCTCAGATCATCAAGAAATGATCTCAAGAAGTATAGGGCTTAATCCTAGAAATGGGGATTGGAATGTTTCTAAAAAAGGCCCTGAGTCACCTAAGGTTCATAGGATAAATGATAAATTATGAATATTTCAAAGTCACTTTAGAATTTATACTTGGATACCAAAATAGAAGGATATATAACATCCACCTTGATTATGTTTCAATATATAGGTTTTTCCCTGTTTCTATGATATAGGAAGGTATCCCATGCTATAAGAAATCTGGTTAAAGTGTCCCTCTAGGATTTATGGTGAAAATACTCACATATCTCTCCTTTCTAAAACCTTGGTCAAACATGATCCTAAAACCCTGGTGTGACACCATGGAGTAGCCCCACGCTCCTTACCGCATCCACATTCAAAATGATACAGATACGGAAATAGAGGCACTAAGATTCCATGGTACATACCCATCCCACACCACAGCTAGCTCTTGGGATGAAAAGACACCAAAAATTATCCCTTATTTCATTATAACACTACCTACCTCCACACTACAACTACCACTTAGAAGGATGAGACATCAAAACCTCACATATTTGGATCCCCATGCAGAAGGTTCCACATCTATGCCACAATCTAACCCATACAACACATCCAAAGATCCAAATCATAAAAACACCCTACAATTAAAATTTCATCTCAACTATACTTATCTCTTCCATCTTCCTCCCAAACACCTATAACCGCCCCAAATGTGAAGAGATCAAAAAAAATTGGGCCCTTATATTTAAAGTAATGTATATTTCATCCTAATTAATTATATTTAGAAATTTTATAGTATTATTAAAGTATATTAAGTAATATATTAACATTAAATAAATTAAAAATTGGTATAAAACAATATTAAAAACTCTTAATGTTTAAGAATGTAATTTTTTTATAAATAAAGTTTTTCAGTATATTTTTTATTTTCATTTAAAAGATAAAATTATAAATTTTGGAACATTAATTTTATTAAATGAACTTTATTTTTGTATTTATCATTTCAAAAATATTTTAGGGCGAATTTTTTGTATGTTTTGAAAAGTTTGATTTTTAATTGATAGTACAAAATACCAATTTCACAAATACCAAGACTTTTATGATATTATTAAGAATAAAACCATGAATTAAAATTTTATTAAACCTTTTTCCTAATAAAATAAATAAATATATATATAATAATTAAAATTACACATTTTAAAATATTAATTTTAATTTAATAAACATATTTTTAACATTTTGGAGTTCAATTAATATTTCATTCCAATAAAAAACTAATTTTGTTATTTTCTTTTAATTAAATATTCATAAAGTGTATTTTAGTTTTACGTTCATTTAAAGTTTCAAAAATGTTTTTTTATTAATAATAAACCAAATAGGGTCATTGAAATCAACAACATTGGTAATTTTATACAAAACCTAATTTTATGTTTGAAAATACACTTTTTAAAAAAGTTGTATTTACATGTCAAGTGTGCTAATTTTAAAGTAAAATTTTATCACCATTAGAAATATTATTTAATAAAATGTTATTAAAATTTTAAATCAAAATCTTAAAATTAGGTTGTAATTTAAATCTTAATTTTGGTTATTAAAACTAATTATCGAGTTTAAGAATGAGTTACCATGGTAAAATTTATTTTGGTCCAAAGTTAAAAGTAAAGGTAAAATCCTAAAAAACACTCAAATACAGTCTCCAAAATGAATAGCTAGTACTATTATCTAACTTATCTTTTCCCACTCTGCATTATTTTCCATTATTGGATCCACATAACCTTTTAATAGTGACTTTACATTTTATAATTACAAAAATTTCAATCCTCTCCCTTATAAAAGGATTCATCGCCACCCCACTTCTCTTAAAACCCCAACCCTCTTTGATTTATAAACAATATATTCAAATAAATCCCAAAATATCCTTTAAAGTTTCTAGATATTCTATTATTCTCAAAATACCA
The DNA here is from genome assembly GCA_963277665.1 of Viscum album. NCBI lineage: Eukaryota > Viridiplantae > Streptophyta > Magnoliopsida > Santalales > Viscaceae > Viscum > Viscum album. The sequence continues at coordinate 1,252,325,967 of OY728120.1, read as the reverse complement.
CCTCTAAAATCATTAATCCAATTTTCAAAGGATCATTTCAATTAGTAAGGTAAAATTAATAGTTACTCCTTTCCATTTATTTTCATATCCTTATTCTTCTACATCCACCAAATATAATATACCATTGTTTAAATAATTACATAAATATCAAAATAATACTTAAATGTTATTATTTTTATGGGATAACCATTTTCTACCTTCCTCCCAACCATTCAGAAAATGAAAATGTTTCTTGTGTCACTACTACAAATCGGGCCTTTAACAGCACTAGTGAAAAGGCTTTATCAGCATTATAGAATCATTGATAATGTAAGAAATGTTAAAGGGTTAGCTTTAATAGCACTCATAAAAATCATTGATAAAGGACTCATTTAAAAATGCTAAAAATGTTAAAAATGCTAATAAAGGGGGCCTTTATTAGTGATTTTTTAACACTAATAAATGGGTCCATTATCAGTAATTTGTTTAGCACTATTAAAGGTCACCTTTATTATTATTTTTTATCACTATTAATGTCCCCATATAATAGTTCTAAAAAACTCTAATAAAGGCCCTGCTGATAAATGTTATAAATCCCCCTATCAGCACCCCCCATATCAGTGATTCCCCCATACCTTTATTAGTGATTTATATAATCCCACTCCCAGCACGCACCCCTACATCCAGTGAGTTTTAAACCTGAGACCTTCATCTTATACACCAATGCCTTTTCCACTCCCCTATACAATTTTTTTTTACATTTTAGGATATATCTATATATTTCATTATATTTTTATCCATATATTTATATATATATATATAATACATACATACACACACACACACACATATATATATATATATATATATTTAAATAGATATTAACTCTAAAAATCCTTAAAACACTTAAAAGCATAAAGAAACTCTGAAAACCCTAAAACCCCTAAAATCCATGAAATGGCCATAACTTCTAATCTGGGAGACCTTTTTAGCTTCATAACCATTCAAATCTTATATCATGAAATTATATTTGACATGATGTGGTAAATTCCAAATGGAAACCCATATTGGAAATTATAGTTATTTCAATTTTAAGAAATTAGGGTGCCCTGGCTAAAAAATTAGTTTTAGGGGAATTCTGGGCGTTTCGGGGGGTTAAAAATAGGACAGAGCTCATAGGCCTCAATATCAGACCCTTTGTGGCATATATCTCATCAAATTATTCCATTTGATAAGTGGTTTAACCTAAAAAGACACTTGGATCAAAATTTATGGCCATTTGATAATTGAGTTCAATTTCTGACTTTTCTTAAACCGTAATATACTTATAAATTTTATTACCACATGATTTAAATCTCAATTGGTTTTATCTCATTTCATAATCTTCGATTTGACTGGTTATAGAGCTAAAAAGGACTCTTGGATCAAAAAATATGGTCATTTCAGGGTTTTAGGGTTTCTTAACATTTTTATGGGTTTTAAGGGTTTTTAAAGTTATTATCAGTTTTTTAGGGTTTTTTTGGGTTTTTAGGGATTTTATAAAGTAATAAGACATTTTCACTGAATAACTTATGTATTATATGTAAATTTCTATTTATAATTATCTAAAATATATTTAAAATATATATATTATCTTTATATTAGAATAAATATATTAATATATTAATATATTAATATATTAATATGTTGTTTTTAATAAAAAAATTTAAATATCCCCTTTATCAAAACTTTTTAAAAATTGATGATAAATTTTATTTTTATCAGTGATTTTTTACTAGAACTGATAAATGGGGGGCTTTATCAGTGCTTAATTTACAAACATTGATATAGGGCCCCCTTTAAAAGTGATTTTTTGGTGATGTTAAATACCCCCTTTAATAGTGCATTTTCTAGTTCTAAGAAAGGGAGTTTTTAACAGCACTTTTATCTACCATTGTTAAAACCAAGCGTTAGATAAACCCAGTTTTGAAGTAGTGTGTTAAGTGTGGACTACAGTCTCTATATGCGATGTGATCCTTTTTCATAATTGGGTTATATGGATGGTTAAATGGGGTATTCAATGAATAAATATGATATTTAAAACATTATTAATATTTTTCGTATCTAAACCAATTCCTATCAATTTTTCATTGTTTTTAAATTAATGTGTTATATATGTGTAGGTGTGGACTACCACCTCCATGAAAGAGACATATTTAATTATTTATCTATTATTTTTTTCTTTATAAAAATATTTAAAAATATAATTCACCACATTAAAAATATATAAATAATATCATTATTATTCATTGATAAATATATTATTCCAAAATAATTACTTTCTTAACCATACTCACCTAGAGATTATAGCTTGTTCTTGTCTGAGTCGGTTTAACCTCCTACTTGAAAAATGTTATAAATTTATATCATGGATGAATACGGAAAATTAAATAATTATTTTATTATAAATTAATAAAAAAATAATTAATTATTGTTTGGTAAAGGTTTTATTAATATTTTCCTGATTATTAATGTACCACCCTTTTTTCATTAAAAATTACTAAAAGAAGCTCATTCACCGAATTCTTCTTCATAGATCATAATTAAAATACTTATGAAATTAAATTATAAAATTTTATATAATTATAAAACATATATTCTAGTACATTTAATTTTTTCATAATGATTAAATTTGAACCTATAAAAAAGAATTGACCCCTCCACTACAGAACTAGTAATGAATAAACAATCGAAACTAATAATATATGATGATGAAAATAAAATATAACTAACTAATATATTCATAATTAATGGTTATAAATTAATTTTATATCTCGTTTTATGTATGAATAATTATATTAAATATTTTATTAATATAGTTATTTTTTGTTATACAGGAGGTTGAAGATCATTCATGGAATTCAAAAGTTAAGGTAAGGGTGTTCTGTCTCAATTTCCTCTCTTTGAGAAATTTTTTGTTTTATAAACCTAATTTAATTTAAATGGTGTTTATATTACCTATTATATATATAATATCATGAAATAACTTATATTCATGGAATTTTAATTTCAATTTCAGTCACTCTCTTTCATGGGGTTTCAATAAAAATGTTTTTTAATCTGTAAGGATTTTTCATAACCAAATTCCCATATTTGAGGTATAATGATTATTTATTGAACCCCATAGATATAGGTTGAGTTATTTTATCATATTATTGTATAAAATTTTATTTACACTTTCTTTTATGTGTATTTTAAATTCCTTTACATGAATTCTTTTCTAAAGGATTGTTACTTCAAAAATTATGATATTCATAAGAGTATTTTCTAAACTCAACTTCTTTTCTCCAGTAAATATGATTCCACTTTATCTATGGTTTTATATGATGGTTTTATTCTATTATATGATGATATTATAATGACTTTAATCCTTATTTTATAAGTAATTACATTGATGAACTTCTTTCATCATAAAAAAAGCCGGTGTTAAGAATAATTCTCATTCTTTCCAAATGTGAACTTTTTCTTCCATATCCATGTTTTCTAATACTTCCAATGTTCACCTTTATATTTGGAAACCCAATTATGTTCTATCTCTTATGATATTTAAATTTCTCTTTTAATATTTTAAGAAGTAAGTTTTATTATCCCTTTTTATAATGAACATTTCAATAAATTTATTTTCAAAAATATTAAAAATGTTTTTACTTTCATGATTATATGTATTATCTTCTTCTCCACATTTCCTTTATATAATACCTATATCTTCTTCATAAGCTTCATTTTAAATGTTAAATTTTTAAAAAGTTTTCACTTTTCCTATTTTAAAATTAATTTTGAATGTGACCCTTAACTTCATCTTTTTTAACTATGATAAAAAAATTTCTAAAAACACTTTTATAGTTTATTTCACCTTTATGCACATTATTCTTTACAAATATTAGTTTAAATGTTATAAAATGTTTTTCCAAATTACTTTAACTCTTAATGGTTTTTAAAAGAAAAAAAATAAAATTATAATTTTCAAAAGTAAAATTTTGATTTTAAAAATAAATTCTTGATTTAAAAAGGGATTTTAAAGGCCTGTGTTTTTAAATAAGTCTTCAGAGTTTTTATATCTTCTAAAATAAATTTTTTTCAAAACATATTTATTTTATAAAAACAATTATGAAAAAAAATTTGGTTTTAAATGTAAAATTTTAAAATATTTTATCAAACTAAAATTATTTCATTTTAAAGAAATCATTTTTATGAAGTTTTCAAGTATTTTAAAATGGGTTATTTCATCTTATTTTTCAAGGTTGTTTATCCAATAATTTTAAAAGCGTGTTTTATATCTATATAAACATACTTTTAAATTACTTATGTTACACTTGGCATATATTCTTATGATACTACGTAGCTTCTTTCTTTGGATGTATTGTGAAATGTTCAATGAATGTCTTCATGAAAATAATCTCTTTTAAAAGGGTTAATTATGTTATTCTTGAAATATGAATGATTGCTTTCAAGTGGAACACGTATGTATATATGATTTTCTAGTTGGTTTTGATAAATCCTTTTGACTATTTCGGTCTAAAAAAACCCTGAGATGGTTTGGTTATGATATCTCCCCTAGATGGTATGGGTTTAATAAATCATTAAGATGGTTTGGGTCTGTTAAAACCAACTAATTTAGTTGTTATAATTTTATATCTCATGATACATGTATACACAGAGAAATTAATTTTTCCCATCAATCATAGGTGTGATTAGTGACTTGTGAGGGTGTGGGTGTGAGTAGTGAATCACAAATGTGATGATACCTTGTGCTTATGTTTGTAAATAATCTATTTGATTTGATATGTTTAAATGGAATGTTATATTTCCTATGATTAGGCTCCAGGGATTATGTGTATTATCTCATGATTTCGCACTCTTTTTTAATGTTATATGTTTTTTCATTAGATATTACATATTCTTATATCATTAATTATAAAGAAATCTTATTATTCCTTGTTATTTTTAATAATATATTTCTCCCTTTCTCATTTTTCTCATATTCATGTGATATAACCATTGATGATGTGTTGATAAGGATTACCTTACTGAGATTTTGAGCTCACACATTTCTTATTTTTTCATTCCCTAGTTTATGAAGATTAATATAACTTATGAGAATACTATAATAGAGTATATTGTGGCTTAATTTTGGAGAAATTTTCATAGGTATTGTAAAATAAGTTACTTATGTAGTCAATCCTCAAAGACTCTAAACATTCTATAATTGATGTTGTGTGTTTATTGTGATGTGTAATGTTTAAATTATGGAATTTATGTAAAATAATGATATGTTTTTCTTGGGTTATCTAGCATTGTATCAAATATAGTGTTTAAAAAAATTAGCATTAGACCTAGGGGTGCGGTTCTGGGGTGCCTGACTTTGAATTTCCATTAACCTATGAATGATATAAAAATTTTATGTAAATATCACATATAATTTTTCACAATTTTGTTAGACACAAATTTAATACTAACTATCTTCTACAAAAATATAATTTTGAAACCATTCATTTCTAGTTTCTCCCTAATCAGTACGAAATGAGATACTTTTGTCAACCAATAAACTATCACCAAAATAGAATCACTTCCATTGGATGATTATGTAATACTTATAAAAAAACATCATGATTTAATCCCATTTCTATAACGGAATGGGAAGTTGTTGAAAATTGTCTACTAGTATTTTATTCTCAATTTTTACCTATTCACGATTAAGGAATTGTGATAAAAATTCCATAATGTCTTTGTCTATATTTGGACAGCAATACTATCATCAAACACTATGGAACATCTTATACAAAATAAGATGAACATCCCATAATTAAATATTATAATCACATATATACTTCTCCCACATGTGAATTGGAACCACCAGTCATCCATGAACATATAAATGAAAGTTATAGTCTAGAGTTCAGTTATATATGTGTTTCCCACTATAGATCCTTTCATAAATAACCTAGTATTCATAATTAGATTTGCATCTCTCCTTATCTCACTATATCAATGATGGAATAATATTTTATGGTGAAAACACAATTGACCTTTATCCTTAGTCACATTCAAAATCAATTTAGAAAATATAAACATAAGTTTCTACTCTTCATTATATTCCTAATCTTTATCTAACTAAGACTTCATACTAAGAGAATCAGTGACAGAATTACCTTTACCTAGAGCATATAAATCAGAAAAAAAAATTATGGGGGATAATCCACCCACATACTCTACTTGAGGTTTTATTATTTTTGAGAGAATAAGTTCTTTAAACTATTATGAGCATTGTATAAATTTTTTTTTCAACAAATAGATAATTTTCCTAGTACTTTAGAGTATGAGTAACTTTTTCTACATCATAACCATGAGTTGAGTAATTTATCTCATTTAATCTAATATTCTGAATCTATAATATAAAAAAATTATTATTATGTCAAAAAATAACTCAAACCTATACTATAATCACCATAACATATTTCATAGATATTACTCAAATTAAGAAATATCATAATCATAGAAGAATTGAGTCTCTTATGTAATCCATGAAATGTAGTCTCATATAAATCATCCCACTAAAAAATAACTCCCTTATAAACAAAATTCTTCATTAGAGACTATAATTAATAGAATACTCAAATAAATTTTCTGTAATATTCATTTAGTATAAGAAAACTCTTGATCATAATGACATTATTTGGTACTTCCCAAGATATCACTATCACTATCTTCTTATGTTCCACTAAAATTATAGATTTTGATACCACGTGACTAAGAAATTTTACCTTCCTAATATAGAAATGGAAATTAGAAATCATGGAATAAATCATATACTTCCACGCTTCTATGAGACAATCACTAAATAATCACCATGATATTTCTATGATCAATAATATATAAAATTATTATTAAAAAATTATCAAAAAGACATGAATATAAGGGTGAAGATCCTACTCATCAAAACCATGATAATATCTAGATCATTATTCAATCCAAATGAAATTACCAAAAATTCATAATGACTATATAGACTCCTAAATTTTATTTTTGGTATATCCTCAACCCATACTCTAAGTTTATGATAGTCCTATCAAATATAAATCCTAGAGAATCAATGATATCCCCTAAAATGATCAAAAAAATCATCAATCTGGGGTAATGGATATCATTTCTTAATTATTACCTAATTAAATTATATTAATCAACAAACAAACTCAAAATTACATTTACACCCTTAGAAATCAACATAGGATTTCCCTATTATGAAATACATTTCATGATAATTCCCTTTGATTCAAGATCCTCATGTAGAAATTTTAATTCCCATAACTCACATGAATATATATGATAAGGAGAAATAGATATTGTCTTAGTACTAGAAACCAAGTCTATATTAAACTTCAATTATATAATACTTGAGGCTCTACTATAGAAAGTGATCACTACACCCCAAAATTATTACACAATGCACACTCTAAAGAGCCTTTATTCATGATTATACTTCAAAGTTATACTTCTAAAACTATAGGATTTATGTTTGATAAAAGGATATAGTTTTGGATTAATCATGTAAAAATTATATTAGAGTGATTTTTTTAGATTTTTATGAAATAATTGATTTTTAGGTGAATAGTAAAAAAATACATTTTTTACTAGAATTATTGAATTTATTATTATATCAAGGATTAAATATAACTTAAATAGTTGTAAAATATTTTTCATAATCTAAAATTTATTTAAATAGTAAAATTAATAATTTAAAAATACAGTGTTGAATTTATGAAACCTAATTTTAACATTTTGGAAACTTAAGTAATATTTTACTCTAAAAATTGTTTGTATTCACTAATATTAAAAATTATTTTCCACCACTTGTAGCGATTAAATATGAAAATTTTTATTTCATAATATATATCATCATTTTCATATTATTTAATAAGGTTAATTTCATTTTTATGGTAAAAAATAAAGTTACTAATATTAAATTTGATCATCGCGATAATAGTAAAACTTTTATATTCAAAGAATTATATTTTTAAACATTGTGTAATTTTGAAAATAAATTATTATCTTATAAAAAATTACTATAATATAATTTTAAAAATATATATAATCATGTAAATTATCATTCAATTTTTATTCAATAATAAAAAATATTGAGAACACTTAATGGTAAAAACAACATTTTTTATAAAAAAATTATTTTTCTATATATATATTAAATATTTTAATTTAAAAAATAATTTCCCCTAATTTAGAAATTGAATTTGATTATATTGACATTAAATTTAGGTTAAAAGAAACAAATTTTGTAATAATTTTTACCTTATATTTGTTAATAAAATATAAATTACTTGAGTAAAAACAAGTTACCATGGTAAAAGCCAAAATGGTTGACCAAAGGGGTAAAAGGAATAACATGTTAAAAACATGTTTATAATATATTTTTTTATATTTGTATCAAAAAAACTTATCTACACTCCATTATTATCCATTTTTTAGTCTTCTTGATGTGTGAATAATATTATCTCTTTATATTAGGATGAAATATTTATAAGAATGTCATTCTCATCACATATAAAAGGGGCCTCTCACCGCCACTTCAATACCACTCCATAATTTCAATTTACTCTTGAAAATAAAACCTCTTTACTTCAGCTAGAATCCTCTTTCACTTACTTAATCTTCTTGACATAAGATTTTAAGGACCCCGTAACACCCTGAGAGGGGAGGAGTGAATCAAGGTGTCAAATTTTTCTCTTAAAGTGATGGATCTTGTTTGCAAATAGGTAGAAACTTGTTAAACCTATTTGATGGGAAAGTGTATAAAATAAACAATCACATTTAAATAGAAAACACAATAATTTTACTTGGTTCACCACTAAGGGCTAGTCCAAAAAGAAAACACTTATAGTGTGTCGGTCATACCTAAATCCACCAATCTTCACTTGTTGTGGAATACATAATTTTGAAAATAGTCACTTTGTGTTAGGTACACTGCCTTTACTCTATTTTAGGGATAGATCTATGCGTACCTCAAAACACTTTTTTCGACTCCACTAGCTCACTACTTTGAGATAATTCTTACTAAGTTTTTCAACTTGAGGGTCTCTTTAATATATTTTCTTTGACTTTTCTTTCATCGTATTCCTGAATTGATGCACTCTGAAATAACTATTCACTAAAAACCAAATTCTAAAAACTGCATTTCCTAAATCTCCTTCATGAAGTACACTCCTTTGCGAAGTACCCCAACCTTAATGGAACAAAATCCTTCACGAATCTCACTGATTCAACACATAATACCCCATCATTATGAAGCAACCTTTAATAAAATTCATTGGCATCAGTTAAGATTCAATAAGTCTTTTCATGATACTCAAGCTTGCATGGAATGTCAGTTTCACAAAGCACCCCTGGATTCTTGAAATCAGAGTGATTCAATATTTTCCTTGGAAAAATTCATATGAAATAAAGAGGGGTATCCTTATATTTATAGGCTCGGTCATTAGTGATTCTCCACTGCATCTTAGCAGATTTTTTGGATCACTCAAAACCACCTTAGTGTAGATCTTGCATTTGTGATGCTCCATTGTAGCAGCATTGTAGTAGTACTATAGCAGCGGTGGAACTGTAGAGGTGGAGACACTGTAGGAGTAACTGTAGTGGTGGTGGTACCGTAGTAGGTATTGTAGCAGCCCGGTTACTGTAGCATTACTATTCACTGAGGGGGCCTTTGGGCCAAAAAATGGGCTTTCAAGCCTAATATTTATGCCACTTTCCCTTGGGCCTTTAGGATATGTAATGGGTCTCCCCCTACCCAGTCTAAAGAGTTATTTTATTTAAATAATAAAATGAGGCTTTGGCCCCAACCTTTTAAAAAAAATCAAACCATCATCCATCGTGATGCTCCAATTCTTGTAATCACGAAGATCACAGTCACCGTTCATGATGCTCCAATTCTCATCATTCTTGATGCTTTAAATTGTCTCATAGATCACCGTCAACATTATTTGATCCTTTGAAAAATCATAATTAACAAATCCCATCTTTACAAAACTCATACCTTTTCTATTTTATCAAATTTCCTTAAAAAACCCCACTTTTCTCAAAATAATCCATCCTCTAAATTTTTGACCTAAAAATTTTGGAAACACTGGGAAATGACTCCACCTTCAATACTATTGTAAGATTGAATAGCTAGATCTTTTTACTTGAAAACTCCCTGATATTTCATCAAAGGATTGACAACAAACACAAACCATACTCCATTTTCAGCAAAGAACAACTTTGGTTCCAATAATACCCCCCTTTGGGTTTATGGTAAATTTGTAGATATATTCAATAAATCACCAACCACTATCAATACATGATACGTGAGAAACAAAACATCAAACGCTATAAGTCTACATGATAAAATCTTAGTGTAGAAAATAATAGGGGAAACACGAATTGGTTTCTCATGTCTTAGAATGCTTAAAGATGTCCAATATAAGATCTGATCATGTACCAGAAGCATTGAAATCCCTAAACTGTTTTCTCATAACACTTGATTCTCATCATATCATAGAAACATTGTAGGGGTTTTTTAATACCACAAAACTACAACTAACTTCATTATCCTCTATTCTTCTACATCTAGAAAACCATATATTTTTCATTCTTTACTTTTTTCATTCTCTACCACCTTTTTATCATTGAATACCATTGAATTTTCTCCATTTTCCCCAATTATAATTAATCTAAAGACCAATTTTTGTACATTTTAGAGCTCAAAAGACACTCCCCCTAGATCATATATCCCCCATAAACCTGCATCACTTCCACAAATAGATTAAAATAATTAACACGATTGGGGAGTGAGGACAACTTGTAACCTCCTCATGCACTAGGAGGTGGATGAACATTGAGGTTCAAATGATGTTTCTTGAACACATGTGCTACCAATGGATTGTTTATAATGTTAGACACTTGGTCATCAGCTCCAACATGATCCATTTTAATCATTCCTTTTTCATCTTTTTCCTTGATGAAGTGATATCTGATTTCAATGTGTTTCATATGAGAATGATGAACAGGACTCTTCATAAGATCAAGTGCACTCTTATTATCATAGTTAATCACCATTGGATATTTCACTTAATCTCCAATATCAGATAGTTGTTGCTTCATCCACAGTATATGAGTTCAAGCCTTTGTCGCAAAGATATACTCAGCTTCAGCAATACTAAGAGAATTACTTTCATATTTCTTACTCAACCATCCCACACATTTATTTTCAATTAAGAATGCTCCACCACTTGTGGAATTTCTATAAGCAACATCTCTTGCCCATTCAGCATAAAAAATGATAATAGGTCATTATCTCTTCCTACAAAAAACTATAATCCATAATTCTAAGTACCTTGAATGTACCTCATGATTCTTTTCACTGCCTCCATATATTCTTCATTTGGATTACTTTGAAAGTGAGTTGTAAATCTTATTTCAAATAAAATATTTGGTTGTGTCTTTTCAGGTACAATAAGATTCCAATTATTCTATGATATATTGTGGGATCTATAGATGTCCTATCCTCATGCTTTCCCAGTTTTGGCACAACCGCAATTGGAGTTGACATTGGTTTGGTGTCATGCATATTGAATTTCTTCAATAACTCTCCAGCACATTTTTCATGACAAGTAAAAGTGTAGTATTTTCTATGAATCACTTACATCCCCAAAAATTATGTGAGTTCACCAGTCATATACATTTCATATTCTGATTTAATTTTATTAGAAAATTCATCCACTGATCACAACTTTCTTCCACCAAATATAATATCATCTACGTATACTAGTACCATGAACTGATCTTTCTAATAATTATTCACATAGAGATTGTGATTCAATCCTCCTATTTTAAATTATATCTTCTTTAGATAAGAATCCAATCGATATTACCTTGCCCATGGAGCCTATTTCAGACTATATAGTGCCTTATTTAATATGCAATCCTTCATTTCATCATTACCAATAAGAAAACCCATTGGTTGTTCAATGTAAACCACTTCTTAAAGAACATCATTTAAGAAAGCTGTTTTAATATCCATTTGATACACTTTTTATCCTACTTGAATTTCCATGGAAATAAAAGGTCTGATTGAATCCATTCTAGCTACTAGAGCAAATGTTTCTTTTACATCAAAACATTCAGTCTGATAATATCCTTTACACACCAATCACACCTTATTTCCGATCACATTACCATGCTCATAAAATTTATTCTTAAAAATCCACTTCATACCAATCACATTGTGAAATTTGGGTCTCTTAACAAGATCTCATGTCTGGTTATTATCAAAATGATCTAACTCTTAATTCATGGCTTTCACCCATGATTCATCCTTTTCATATTCTTTAAATGAGGATAGTTCCAAAATTGATAGGAAGGTGGATATTTCATTATTCATTATTCTACTTATCGGTGTGGGTGCTTTCTAATCACTAATGATATTAGATTGATCAATTTCTGCACTTTGATTTCTCTTGTGAGGTTTAGAATAATTTTCTCCAGCCATGATTTCATATTCTAATTCTTTTTTTAATCAACATCGTGTTGTGATCCCTGAATTTTTTTCATTCCTTTCCCTATTTCTATATTCGAATCTTTTCCATGAATAATTTCTTATTTATCTTTTATCACATTAGTATAATATTCCCTAGAGGTATTTGTGGTCTAATCATTAATTATCTTAACATCACTACTTTCTACAATTATTCCCATAAGATTATTAAAACATTTTCAGGTTTTTTTATTAATTGAATGTCCAATGAATATTCCATTATGTAGAGTATCTCCATACTTCCCTTTATTTACTTCTTTGTTTCGGATGAAACTTTTACCTCTAAAAACATGAAAATATTTCAAAGAGGGATTCCTTCTATGAAAAAATTCATGTGGTATCTTTGTTTCTCCCTTATAAAACCCTGTTCAATTTTTAGTGTATACTACAGCATGAACTACCTCTTTCCAGTAATGGAGAGAGATACGAATCTCAATCAATGTAGTTTTGGCCATATTATTTACTTGTCTATTACTTCACTCAATAACTCCATTTTGTTGTGAGGTTCTGACAATATCCACATCATGTTGTATTCCATGTTTCTCTAGATAATTTTTAAACTCAATGGATATGTATTCCCCTCCTTTGTCAGACCATAGAATGCTGATTGTCTATCTAATATCATTCTCAGATATTCGTTGATACATTTTCATGTAATCAAACACTTTCTATTTTCTGTGTATAACCATTACACAAGCCATTCTACTTTAATCATCCAGGAAAAGAACTAAGTACCTTTTTTCATATGTTCCAAAAATATTTATCAGACCACATACATCTTTATGGATGAGATCAAGAAGATTCGATGCCTTTTCTTCTTTTCCTGATAAGAACTACAAACCAAATGCCCTCGTTTACAAGAATCACTAGTATTTTATCATTCCTTATTTAGAATTTTGATATCCATGACTATATTCATCATAGATATATTTTCCATGTCTTTTTGATTAATGTGACCCAACCTCCAGTGCCACAAGTTGTTTTATTCTTCAACTATCATGTAGAAAATTTTCTCTTTACTATCAACCTAATATAAGTTTTCATCTTTTCTGTATCCTTTCATAAGACAATTCCCTTCCTTTCTTTTGATAGTGCACCCATTTTGATTAAATTTCACCATTATTACCGAGTCACATAGTTGACTCACACGTAAGATATTTTGACACATACCATCCACATGGAGAACTTCAGTTTTCTTCAATTCACCATTAGCTAGTCCAGTACTTTCATTTCCTTTGATCATTAAAGAACCATCATTACCAAACCTTAGTGTACCATCAACTCTTTTCATAACATTTATTAAAATGTATAGATTTCCCATCATATTTGATGAGCATCCACTATCAAGAATTCAAGTACTTCTTCTCTTTTTAGATTTTAGGGAAACTTCTACAAGGTTGGATTTTTCAATTTTCTTCTTTTCCTTCCATGAATTATTAGATTGATTGAAGGATAAATATGGCCTTTGAAATATCTTTTCATGTGAATAGGTTTATCATGCTCATATTCTTCTTCCAGAGGATAAAATATGTTTTTAAGAGAAACACCGTCTGGTTGATGCTTATGGGCTTGTCTCTAAGTTCTATATGAATTGTTCTTTCCCTTCGTCTACCTATAATAAAAATATTTATGGAAAAAGTTAGAAAAATGAAAACAATATCCATATAAATTATTTCTTCTACAAAAAGTATGATATGAATTCTTTCTCCTTTTTTAACTTCCTAGCTCTTCCCCATTCAATTAGCACCTTTCCTATACATAGTATGACATGGTATGACCAAGATAGCCACATAATTGACATTTCATAAGAGGAAATTTCTTCTCACTTCTGTTTCTATCCATGTCTCCTTCCTTAAAAAAATAGTTTAACTTCATATAATTTTTGGAATCTTGTGTATAGGATTTATTTCTCCTTATCATTTGATTTAAGTCTCTTTTTGTTAGGACTTCATTTGAATTTGTGATATGTTCAACTTTCTATTTCCCTTTTCTTTAGTTTATCTTATTTCTAGACTTTGAAGTTTTAGCATCACAAACAATTCCATTGTTTCCCATGAATGTGCATATTTAATTATTCAAAACATTTTTACTCCATTAGAACCCCATTTAGCTCTCTCCAGCAACTCAGCATCTGAGAATCATCCAAAATGTATTTTCTTCATTGATTATTTTGGGGAATATTTGTACAGGTACTGGGAACCCTTAAACCGGCTTTTGAAAATGGAAAAAAAAAATTGCGATTATTTTGAATTTTATTCACTTTCAAGTTTACTCCTAATAGTAACAAATATTTCTTCAAGACCTTCAATAGTCTTGACATTATCCACTAGTCAGGATATAATTTCATTGGTGAACTTTACCTATTCTTCAATTCTGACCTTCAGTTTCACTACATCTTCTATGATTTCAAAGGACTTTGATTATTCTTTCACTAATTCTTCTAGTTGTTAAATTTGAACATCAAGCTGATCAATATATTCTGATGATTCTTTCACAAATTCTCTCCACCTTTCTCATCTGTTACTTTGATTATCAATATTACCAATAGAAACTTTAAGTTGAAAGTTGAGATCAGAATCATCACTCAAATGATTATCTCTATCATCATTTTTTATGGTTTTGACTTTTCAACTACAGCCATCATAGATGCTTGGGTTCAAGATTTAAACTTTGGTTCTTATTCCTCAAAAAAATTATTACCATCATATTCTTCTTTATATAAAAATCTATTTCTCTATAATTTATTTCTAGATTCGAAGTCTCTCTTTTTGGAAAACCTTTTTTGAGGCTTCTGTGCATTTTTTTTAGGCTTCTGTGCATTTGTAAACTGCAGTGTGCTTTTAGTGGATTTGGTACATCGGCACATCGCTGGTGTATGCTCCTTGGACATAGCCCAGTGAGGTTGAACCAAGTAAAAATCGTTGTGTCATGTGCATGCTTTAGTTTTTGTTTATATTGTGATTCAGTAAAGAGAGAGAAGAGAGTATTTATTAATAGTGAGACAAGATCAATAGGGGAAGTTGTTTTAATCTGTCATACCCTGATTCACCCCCACCTCTCAGGGTATCTAACCTAGCGAACTAACAATATATTTTAAGAGAAACTACATAAAATTAATACACCCTATCATTAGGGGTTTCACCTTCCCAATTTGTGTTGGTGTCACCCATTTCGATATCCACTGCAACATATTTGGTAACATTCTGTGCTACCCTTTATTAGCACCAAAAATTCTTATAAAGGATAAACTTTTATTAGTGCTAACTAAAAGTTCTGATAAATGTAACCTTTATCAATGATAAAAGGATACCTTTTTTAGTGCTTCTTTTAGCACTAATAAAGGGATACTTTATCAGTGGTTTAGTTAGCATCGATAAATGACAGTGTGAAATATTTAATTTATATATACATATTTTTATATTTTTAAATATGATTTATATACAAATAAATATATTTATTTATTTAAATACAATATATATTATAAAATATATAATATAAGATATTATACATCCACCTTTGTATAATATACATGATAAAAAAACACTCCCCGAGATCAAACCCAGGCAAGCCAACCCCCCCAAACTATGTATATATTTATTAGTTTTTTTAATATAATTTATATAATAATAATTATATATAATTATATAAATATGATTTATAACTATATCATAATAAAAAAATTATTATAAATTATTATTATCAATTATTTTCATAATTTTATATATAAAAAATTATCAAATTTATATTGATCAATCAAAATGTTTAATAATATATTTATATTCATTAAAAAGTGTATATATAAATATAATATATTAAAATTTTTATTTTAAAAAATTATAAATATATAAATGAATATATATTTATTTAATTTTATTTATAATATATATATATATATATATATTCTTAAATATGATTTATATAACAAAAAATATATATACTTTTGTTTATTGTTTTATACTTATTTATAATTATATAGTGTTATAATTACACACACATGTGTGTGTGTGTTTTTTTATTAAAATATAGTGATATGAACTATATAAAAAATTATATAAATACATTAAATAGAGTTCATATTTGAATTTATATATTTATATTCATATTAAATATTGTAGTTGGGGTTTGTCTTAGAGGTAAGCACCCCATAATTCTGCATTGATGTTGGGGGTTCAAAACCCATTAGGCGTAGGTAATATAGTAGCACTGTAGCGGTACAGTAGCGGTGACAGAACTATAGCACCATCGGCATTGTAGTGGTGTTGGGCTCTATAGTAGGAATAATAGTGGTGGCAGCACTATAGTAAGTAATGTAGTAGTCTGGGTACTATAGGATCCCTATTCATATGTGGGACTTTAGGTAAAAAATTTGGGCCTACAGGCCATGTAATGGGCTTTCATGCCCACTGGGCTAATGGTCCATGTAATGGTCTTTATGCCCACTAGGCCTACAGTCCATGTATTGTATAAATAAGGCTTTATGGGGGTTATGGTCTGTCTTTTCGGCCTTTGTGTGAGGTGTGTGTGTGTGTGTGTGTGTGTGTGTTTAAATGTAATTGTACCCCCAAGCACCTACTATAATATACTCATATCAATTATTCAAAATATACACATATATGTGTGTGTATGTGTATTCATGTGGATGTATGTGGATGTATATGTACATCTGTATGTGTGTGTACGTTTGTGTATGTATGCATATGTTTGTGTATGTATGTGTATGTATGTGTATGTATGTGTATGTATGTATTGTATGTGTTGTATGTGTTGTATGTGTTGGATGTGTTGGATGTGTTGGATGTGTATGTATGTGTTGTGTATATATATAGATGTATGTGTATGTTTATATGTGTAGATGTATGTATATGTGATTGTTTTTGTATGTGCATATATGTGTATGTACATGTATGTGTATATGTGTATGTGTATGTGTATGTGTATGTGTGTGTGTGTGTATGTGTATGTGTATGTATATGTGTATGTGTATGTGTATGTGTATGTGTATGTGTATGTGTATGTGTATGTGTATGTGTATGTGTGTGTGTATGTGTATGTGTATGTGTATGTGTATGTGTATGTGTATGTGTATGTGTATGTGTATGTGTATGTGTATGTGTATGTGTATGTGTATGTGTATGTGTATGTGTATGTGTATGTGTATGTGTATGTGTATGTGTATGTGTATGTGTCTGTGTATGTGTATGTGTATGTGTTTGTGTATGTGTATGTGTCTGTGTGTGTGTGTGTTTGTATGTGTTTGTGTATGTGTATGTGTATGTGTATGTGTATGTGTATGTGTATGTGTATGTGTATGTGTATGTGTATGTGTATGTGTATGTGTATGTGTATGTGTATGTGTCTGTGTCTGTGTTTGTGTATGCGGATGTGTATGTGTATGTCAATGTGTATGCGCATGTGTATGTGTATGAGTATGTGTGTGTGTATGTGTATTTGTATGTTTATGTGTATGTGTATGTGTATGTGTCTGTGTATATATGATATATGTGGATGTATATGTATGTATGTATATGTGTGGATGTATATATGTGTGTGTGTGTGTATATGTTTGTACAGTATGTGTATGTATGTGTATGTGTATGTATGTGTATGTATGTGTATGTATGTGTATGTATGTGTATGTATGTATGTGTATATACGTTTATGTGATTATATATATGTGTATGTGTGTGTATGTGCATGTATGCTTATATATGCTTGTATTTGTATGTATTTGTATGTGTATATGTAATGTGTATGTATGTAATGTGTATTTTTGTGTATATGTATATTAATATATCATTATATACTGGGTAAAGTGATTTGTTTTTTCAATTTGACAAATCTCATTGGAGTATATATATACACACATATACATACACACAATCACTCGAAAAATCATTTAGGTTTTTCAAATGTAATTAATACAATTTTTTATAGAATGTGGGTTGGTGGGTGGGTGCGCGCGCACGCATGTACACATTAAATATTTCTGAAATTTTTCATTTTTTAATGTTTATTTAGGATTTTTTATGTATGAATAGTTAATATTTTTAATATATTTGCAATTTATATAATTAATATTTATTCATTTTTATTTTAATACTTCTTGAATGTGAGTCTTTATACAATTATTATTTATTCATTTTCAATTATTAATTTATTGTGAATCTTTTGTATTTAAATATACTTTTTAATATTTATATATTTTTTATTTTAATGTTTATTCATTTTCAATATTTTTTTAACTAATATAATTAACAATCTTTATTCATTCTTTAGTATTTATTTATAATTTATTCAATTTTAATTATTAAATTTTATTCATTTTTAACATTTATTCATTTAATATTATTTACTCATTCTTAATATTTATCCATTTTTAATATTTTTTATAATTTATTCATTTTTAATATTTATTCATTTTTAATTCTTGTTCATTTAATGTTTTGTAATGTATTCATTTTTTATGTTTATTTAAACATGTTTAAATATTAATATTAAATACTTTTAATATGTATGTACTTTATATAATTAATATTTTATCATTTTTATTTTAATATATTTTTATTTAAATATTTATATAATTATTATTTATTTATTATTAATTAGTAATTTAGTATAAATATCGTGTTTTTAAAAGAAATGTTTAATATTTTTTATTTTAATATTTATTCATTTTCAATATTTTATTAATTTATATAATTAAAATTATCAATTGATTTTTTAAATATTTGTATAATTTATTCAGTTTTTAATTAATAAATTTTATTAATTTTTAATATTTACTCATTTATTACCTAAAACTTTTACTACTTTTCACTTTTAATATTTTTTTATAATTTATTCATTTTTAGTATTTATTAATTTAATATTTCTACAATTTATTCATTTTTAATTTTTATTTATACATTTTTATTTATTAATTTTTAATATTTTTAATATGTTTGTAATTTACATAATTAGTATTTATTTATTTTTATTTTAATATTTTTTACTTGAATCTTTATACAATTATTATTTTTTTATTTTTAATTAGTAATATATTGTAAATATATTTTATTTAATTGTTTTTTTAGTATTTATTCATTTTTAATATTTTTTAAATTTATATAATTAATATTATTTATTCTTTTTTATATTATTTTTGTAATTTACATAATTAATATTATTTATTCATTGTTAATATTTTTCAATTTAGTAATTTTTAGTATTTTTGTAATTTATTGATTTAGAATATTTATTCTTTTTTATTATAAAGTAATTTATTATTATTATTATTCAGGTTTATAAAATTAGTAGTTTATTTTATTTTTAATTTTTAATTTTAATTTTTATAAAGTAGTATTTATCAGTGCTAAATATAAACTTTATCAAAGCTAAATTTAACACTGAAAAATCCATACTCTATGAGTGTTATATTAAGCGCTCATAAAGATAGAAATTAGCACCAACAAAAAGAAATTTTCATTTTATCATTGATAATGGTATATTTTATCATCCCTTTTTATTAATGTTGATAAAACCATTTTCAATCTTCTAAAATAACTCATACATAGATCTATGCTCCTTATGTCATTCAAGCTTGTCACAGAAGCTGAAGTTCGATGCGATCTCATGGGAAATTTTGGATGAATCCAAACCCTCAAAACTGAAGGTATGATATTTGGATTATATTTTTGTGTATTTCTCAAATTATTTTTTTTCATATGCATCACATTTTTTTATTTTCCTTTTCAAATAGTGGTGTGCATAGATCCCCTGCTAATCTTCTAGTCTCGCACCACCATTTTCTACTGCTTGAGATTCTTCTTTTCATGTTGCGATGGTAGTTATTCTTATCTTTTTTTTTATTTTTTATCTTCTATGTCTTTCTTGTTTTTTCATGTTGGTCTAGTTCTCACTCCTTCATTGGTTTCAAAACATATGTTTATTTAATAAAAATGCATGATATGGTTTTAAACTGGCACATATGTGGTTTCTATAGCAATGAGCCTATACCCAAGTGGTACAGGCTCGTGCTTGGCATCCAAAAGGTCAAGTGGTTTAACCCCCGATGGTAGCGATTTATTGTGCTAGTATTGTGTAGTAATATATAAGTAATGTGAAGCACTACAACACTCATGGTTACTATTCTTATGTGGGTTCTCAAGCCATTTCACAGGCCTTTAGGCCAATGGGGCCTCTAGTCCATGCATGCAAGGACTTTGGGCCATCAATTATAGTCCTTCCATCCAAAAAGTAGTTTAAACCCAACTAAAAAACTAAAGAAACCCAAGGAGAATCAGAGCAGTGGTAGGCCACCAGATAGATCTAGCTGATCATAGGATTGAAGGAAGGATTCTGCAGTCATGCCAATGTCCCATGCAGCTATGCATCTAAGCACTACAAGATGATAGCTACACTAGGAGGTGATTTAGGTTCATTCTTAAAGATGTACCGGGGAATGATAGTTTCAATATAGTTGGGTCAGGGACTTCGAGCATATAATGGTTTTCAAGAAACTAGGCATACGGTCCATGTAATTCAAGGCATCTATTCCACTAGGCTTTTGAGTCATGTAAGGGTTCCCCCACAACCTGTCTTAAAAAAGGGATTATCTAATAAAATAAAACTCTCAAAGGTCTTTGAGTTGGTTTGAGAATCATATATGGTTTTTATTTTAAGGAATAAGGTCATCTAGGATGATATTTATAAAATATATTTGATTTAGAATGTTATCAATTGGGTTTAGAACCCATGGGTCTTATTTTGAGATGTTTTTTTTGGAATGGAAATCTATAAAATTATTTTTGAGGTATGCTAGGTTGAAAGTTGGAATTTTTGGTTGATTTTAGAAAATTATATTGTATGTAGTGAAATTTTACATTATTTTGTTCTTATTTTTCTTTTCTTGCTTATATGGGCATGTCAAAGACAACATTATCTAGGTTATTTTGAAATGGGTCATAAATAATTAATTAAAGAACTTAAAATGGGTTTTCATACCTTATGCCTTTTTTATAATCTATTTTTTAAAATTTTAAGGTCTTCATTAAAATGGGTTTCCACACCTTATGTTTTCAATAACTATAGAAACATTGAGAAAAATAAATAATTTGTTTCGATATGTATTTTGATAGTAAAATATTATTTTATAAACCCTAATACTTATACAATTATATAAATTCATAGATTTCTTGTGAAAATTCATAGGTGTAATTATAATTTTTATTTATATAATTCTTCATATTTATATTTTATGTCAATTTGTTGATGCATGAAAATTTATATCAAATATGATGACCTTTATGTGTGTATATATAAATAATAGCATTTTAGGATTCTATTCTCATACCTTTTGTGTATTTTTTTATTAAATATGAATATTATTAAATCAAATAGGATAGATATTAATTGAAAATGGATGGATGCCAATCGTATAAAAAATTAGTATGAGGATGACGTTAAAGAGGTCATCAAGTTTGTAAAATATAATGCATATGACCATTCTTAGATATTTTTTCTATGTTTATGTTGTTGTTATTCAAGAAAAATTTGTCCGGAGGAGTTGGAAGAATGCTTTATCAATCCTGGAATAAATCAAAGTTATAAATGTTGGAATAAACATTGGAAAGAATTGAATATAGCTAGTGAATGAGATAACACTATAGTTTATGGAACATCTGATATGATAACAAGTGTAAATGATTATGAAGATATTTTCGAGGATATGATTACAAGTGTAAATGATGATGATGATCATATTGATGAAATGATAATAATAATAATAATAATAGCTGAAGACTAACTTCATGATTGTCTAAATATATTTGAGAAATTAAAGAGTTTTTCAAAATTTCCATTGTATACCGGTTGTACTAAATAAACTACATTATCATCCCTACTAAATCTATATAATTTTAAAGTTGGAAATGGATAGAGTGACATTATATTATCTGAACAACTTACTCTCTTAAATATTATGATACCATAAGATAATGAGTTTCATTAAAGAACATATGATGTTAAATGAATGTTATGTTCAATGGGTATGACCTCTAAAATAATGCATGTTTATCCAAATGTTGTATATTGTATCACAAGGGATATAAATCACTTAAAAATCCCATAAGTGTGGTGCTTCTTGATACAATAAATATGAATTAAGTCATTTTAATGTTTTATGGTACTTTATGATCATTATAAGGTTTAGGTTAATGTGTGGAAGTGGGGATTTTATAAAGAAATTGACATGGCACGTTGATACAACAATTTAATATGGGAAGCTTCATAGCCTAACAAGCTCACCTCATTAGAAAAAAAATTGATCATGAGTATCCTAAATTTGGAAAAAAGTTGAGAAACCTCCTCTTTGTGTTATCTATAGATGGAGTGAATAATTTTAGTGTATAAAGTTTAACTCATCATACAATGATAGTTATGTTGGTAGATTATAAATTTCTACCATGGTTATGCATGATGAAAAAATACATTATATTGTCTCTGCTTATATCAGGACCAAAACAACTAGGTAATGATATTGATTTTTATTTGGATCTATTGATCAAAGATCTAAAATTGATGTGGGATTCAGGTGTTATATTGTAAAATGATTATAAAAATGAATATTTCAAATTGAGAGACATGTTTTATGAAATGGTAAATAACTTTACTACTTATGGAAATTTTTTAGGATATAGCATTAAAGGAATGTTGGGGTGTCCCATTTGTGGAAAAGGTACACACTCATTTAGGTTGAAATATTCCTCGAAGACTTTGATTCTATGATATCATAAATTTTTACCTTAACAACATAAATACTAATCTTCGATAACGTCATTTTATGGGAATTTCGAAGAAGGTACAAGACCATATCCACTAACAAGTGATCAACAATTTGAAAAATTAAAGGATTTAGTCACTGTTTTTGGTAACCCTTTGTTGAAAAAAACTTTCAAAACCCAATTTGAAAAGGTGATATATTTTTTAAATTACCATACTTCAATTTGTTTACACGTCATACATTTTCATAAATCCATTCATATAGAAAAAAAAATGTAATAGTGCCACTATAACATTTCTAAATGCACCTGGAAAAACAAACTATGGAATTAAGGATAGGTTAGATATGATTGACATGGGGATAAGGGAATATTTGGTTCCAGTAAAGGGTGAAAGGAATTATTTTATTCCTTTGATGTCTTATAATCTTTCCAGAAAAAATATATCTCCATTTTTAAATTTCCTAATTGATGTAAAGTTTGTAGAGGAGTATTAATCAAATATCAAGAATATCATGTCAGTGAATGATTTAAAGATAAAGGGATTAAAATCATATGATTGTCATGTTTTTATGTAAAATTTAATGTCTATAACTTTACATTTCATTACACCTTAAAATGTCTGACATGCATTAACCAAGTTTTTTTTTCTTTTTAAAATCTATATGCAACAAAGTTATAGACCCAGTGGGGTTTCCAACTATGGAAAATGAAATTTATATCATATTGATTGAATTATAGATGTTCTCCCCCCCCCATTATTCATTGATATAATGGTTCACTTTATGGTTCATTTGGTTAGAGATATCTGGATATGTGGTCATGTACATTATAGATAGATGTACCACATTGAATGGTATAAGAAGGTTTTGAAATGTTTTATCAAAAAATGAAGTCTGTCAGAAAATTTTATTGTAAGGAGATATATTTTTTTAGAAGACATTTAATTCTATACCAACTACCTATCTGATTTAGATATAATTGGTCTCCCAAAATCTCTTCATAGTTGTCACCTTATGGGTGAAGTAATTTCCAAAAGACATGTTGTCACAATTACCATTATAGAGTGATAGTAGACTCACCTTTACATTTTACGTAACACTTTAGAGGTTTCACCATATGTTGTAACCCAAAAAATTAATTCTTAGGAATTTGAATCCATCAAGAGATCAAATATGGATATCAAATACACCTAATAGATAGTTTATATGATTGTTTCAAGACCATATTTTTAAGGAGTCATCTAAAAATATGAATTCAATTTCGAAATGACTTTGATGGTTCAATAGGGAACCATGTGTCCATGTATTATCTTATAATGGTTATGTAATTAATGATTATACATTATATATAAAGGAATTTTATGAATGCAGTGCCATGAAAAATAGTGTATTTACTCTTATGGAGGAAGAAATTCATGTATATGGTGCCAAGGACAGAAATCCAATTTATGTGAATATCTCATACTTTGGAATCCTCAAAACAAATATGGGATTTGGATTATAAAATATTACATGTGATTTTTTTTAATGAAGTCGGTTGATAATAGAACTATAATTAAAATCAATGAATTAGGATTTTTGAAATTGAATTTCAATGAGGGGTAAAAGGATGAACCATTCATAATGGAATCATATGCAGTACAAGTATTTTATCTATCATATCTTGTAAATATAAAGTGGTAAATTATTATATTATCTACCATAACCATTATAGGTTCATATATCAACTCAATTGAGGATGAAAAATTCATTTTTACATCGCAATCATTTTTCATTGGTCCCAGTGTAGATGTTTTTTGTATATTAGAAGGGGAAACAAAGATGAGATTTGGAAACTCGATTGAGGGGTTAAATTCCTTCAAACATTAAAGAAAAAAATATATTTCAATAATCAGTTTAAATTTTTTCAATATACATTGTGTTACCTTATTCACTACTATATTTATGAAATATAAATTACATGTTCAATGACTTCTATAGATAATGGATTCCCCACATACTGATTCTCCCAATCCTAGGGAACAAAAGTTGCTCCACTTGTTTATGTTACTAATCCTAAGGAACAATATATTGATAATATCAAAACCAAGGAAATGGTAGAAGGTGAAAAACCTATGTATGAGAAAAAATAGAAGTGACATAGGGTGTAAGTCTTAACAAAAATTATTAAGGTGATAAGTAAAGGTATAAAATTTTAGGTTGGATGGAATGCATGTGGATAACCAGTTGACCCCAACAAGACCATTTTCATTAGTTACATTGGGGTCACCACTCAAATTCATGTGTAAATTGATGTATATACATGGAATAATATTGTACCTACATTAAAGGAAGTGATTTGATAATATATTAGGGAAAAATTATGTTATAATATCTCTATTTTACTAAAAAAATAAAATAATCAAACATTGATTTACTCTTCATTATCCCTTATAGAGTGTCTTTAGATTAGATGACTCCCAAATGAAATTTTCATTAAGGGTTATGGGAAAGGATAATAGATCCTTTCATAAAATTATTATGAACCATTATCTCAATGATGTTGAAGGGAATTTAAACCCATACCCACCACAGATATATAGACACATGATAAACTAAGAAATAAGGAATGTGTTTATTGGGCATTGTGAGGAGGAGTCATTTCAAGTAAATTTTTATTAGTAATATTTTACTTGGAAATACATGTATTAATCATTTTAATTAAAAAAAATTAATTTATGAAACAATAACTGAGTATTTAAAATAAGAAGTGTGCATCAAAACCAGCATACCTATACCATAAATAAATGATGAGGTATACTTCACTTGAAAAAATATGGTGTGTATTTCAAATCTTTGGTAATAATTTTATGTGTCTTGAAACAATAATATAATTATGTTCCTTTATTTATATGAAGATTTATGAATCAAAATCCAATGACACATACATCACACATCATGTTCTATGGAAGTATGCACATGTAAATAAATAGGTAATAATTGTAAATGAAAACATAAAAATAATATGAGAATCATGTGTAAGTATGAAATTATAAAAAATTATTCTATATTAAATAAAATGACTGCATATTATCCTATATTTTTTATCCATTTTATACATAAGAATCATTATCATTTATACTCGATGAATGGATACTTTCAGTGGCCATTAAGTTGTTAGAACAATGTGGTTTCTTAAGAGGTGTGAGTTTTGGATTGTTGCCTCAATCATATTTTGAGAAAGTAAAGACATAGGGGAACATCAATGAGAAAATAAAATATAGATAGGAATGGATAGATTCTATAAATGAAAAAGTTATTTGGAAGTATAATTTAATGTAATAGTTAATGTGAAGGCATTAAGAAGAATAAATAACAACTCAATAACCACCACATAGAGAGCCACTCCCCTAACTTTGAGGCTATTCATTCCCCTAAAAGGCCAAAATTATCTTAGGAAATTGATTTTTCATAATATTTTCTTCTAAATGTGAATCAAAAAACTATTAATACCTTTATTTTAATAAAAAAATAGTGTGAAATTGATTGTGATTTACATCTATCATCACCCACCCACACCCTTTTTGTGAGGGGTGCAATTTAAAATATCAAAGCATATAGTCTACACAATAAATAAATTCATAAAGAACATGGGATGGTATATATTTACACATCTCATGATCTGTGTGTAGAGTTACATGTTCCCCTTGATGATATGGATGTTCTCACAGTCGAACTCATTATTGTAACTTTCATAGCATGTTTGTTCAATCTAGTAAAAATATATGATTATAATGAGGTATGTATTTTCAAATTTATTTTTTATGAAAAAACATTTAAAAAATAATGAACATGGGAATGAAATAAGGAATTTTATTACATATGGAGAAAATGAAGGGGAAATGGAATGTTAAATCAAAAAAAATATAAAGGATTAACTAAAAAATAAAAAAGACATTCTGAGAGTAACTTTACCCCACAAATTCAACTGTGGACTTTATAATATTAAAATTTCATGCAGATACAATGTTCAAATATAATAATACTACCTTTATTGATTTAAAATAAAAAAATTATAGAGAGGAAATCTTGGAAAATATTGGTCTTGAGAATAAAAATGAAATTCTCAAGAATGGATGGCTGAGAGCATTAGTTGTAAATGTATACATGATATACATTTTCATAATTTGTTTTTACAATAGTTGAAATACTATATTAATTACAAGTAAATACTATTCATATTTATTTAGGTGTATATATCAGCACTATATAAATGGAATACCGTACGAAAAAACATGGAATCATTAGACCTCACATCACTTCTATACAAAAAGTCATTGTATGAAAATGAAATTTCAATAATAGTTGAGAAACTTGACATAGTGTCTAAAAAGAAATTTACAGATGAAAAATTCTTCTTAATACCCACCATACAGGTCTAAAACTCTATAATATAATCATATAAAATAAATTTTAATTTCTTTCATTACTTATTCCTTTTTTGTTTTTAATGAAGAATTAGTTTCTCATTACATTCAATTTGGATACTCCAAATATTTATTTTTTGGATTCAAATAATGTATTTCAAACAAAAAAACCACACATGATGACCTTTATCAATTTCCAATGTACTATATTCAACATTTTACAAATAAACTTCAAGTAATATGTTTTATATTGTGTTTTAAATAAATTTTTATGATAATTTAGTGTTTAAATATCATTAAAATCATGGTATTAGGATGGTACATGAGCATAAGAAACCAATTGATTTCTAAAAATGGATAAGTATTAAGGTATATATAATAATATTTCACTACAAAAACAAATCACTTATTTTTGTCAATGTTTCTATAGTTTCTGAAACAAACTAATGATAATGATTGTGGTTATTATGTTTATAAATTTATGAAATATATCATATTCCATCAAAAACTAGAATCCTCAAAGTGGTATTCCTGATGATAAATAAAATTTCATTTAAAATATTTATTAACAATTTTTTTATTTGTATTTTTCCTATATTCCCAAGACAGTTGATATACCACCTATACAAAAGAGGGATTATATTTTTTTAGAAATGGGTGGGAAGATTACATGGTGTTAGAATGTTTCCAGACATCATGAAGAGGTGATTTCCTATCACATTTATAATTTTTTTATTTATTCAACATCATAAAGAGTTGTTTTATCTATAAATTATTTAGTTAATTTTATTACATTTTATTTATTACTTATTTTGTTAATTTTCATATCATTTTTATCAACTTCTTATTTAGTTAATTTCCACAGAGATCATGAAGAGGTGATTTCCTACTAATTTTTCTCCAAGAATTTCATGCCTATGAAAAGAAAAAAGGCCTCCTTACAGATTTGATGGTCCATATTTAAGGATAAAAGCATTTCTATAGAGATGAACCAATAAATATGATGGTTAAATGATTATTTGACATGAAGTGGGATTCTGAAGGGGAAATGATATTAGCCTTTAGGAAGGATTGTAGACTCTATATAGAGGCCTTTTGGGCACTTCATAGGCACAAAATTATTGGATATAAATTATTGAAAAATTCTTCAAAAAGGATGACATACTAAAGTACTATTTAATGTTCTCTCTATTTATTTGTTTGTTTTTTATTTGATTTATGTTAAGTAGTTATGCAATGATTTCCCTTTTGGGATCAATCCTATTTAATAACATACTAGTGACATTTTCTTGATACTTTATGAAAATTATCTATAAATATTTTTTATCTATAGAAACCAATCACTTGTCAATACGACACATGATGTGATTGGTATAATTGAAAGTACGCAGTTTCAGTTTAAAAGTGACATTTTAGTTAAAAACATGGGTTACACACTAAAAATTGACCAAACACACTAGGATCATATTTATAATTTATTAAAATGATCCATAATTAATTTTTGATGATTAGGAATTATACACATGTCAATATAATACATTTTGTGACCGGTATGACTCAAAGTGCATGTTTTCAGTTTAAAAATGACATTTTAGTTAAAAACACATGTCACTCATTGAAAACTATTAAAACATGCTTTTATTTCCATGATTATTTATTAAAATGATTCATAAGTCATTTTTGGTTTATAAGAATCATCTTCACATTAATCTGACACATTGTGTGGGTGACATGGCTTAAAGTGTGTGTTTTTATTTAAAATTGACATTTTAGTTCAAAACACACTTGAAATTATCAAAACCAAGAAAAAATCATAGACTGTCTAGATACATTAGAAAAATGATCCATATGTAATTTTTGATATGAAATAATTAATCTCACATTAATATTACACATGTTGTGCTCAGTATGACTAAAAGTGTGTGTTTTTAGTTTTACAGTAACATTTTAGTTCAAAACACATTTGAAATACTCCAAACTGTGAAAAGATGTTATATTTGTCTTTATACTTTTGTAAAATAATCCATAGATCATTTTTATTTGTATTAATCAATTGTACATCAATCCAACATATGATGTGCTTGGTATGAATCAAACTGCATGTTTTCAGTTTGAAATTTTAGTTAAAAATGTGTGTCACTCATTGAAAAATAAGAAAATGCATTCAGATTGTTTTGATACTTTATTAAAATTATCTATAAATCATTTTTTATGTTTAGGAATTGACCACATTTCGATATGATACATGACATGACCGGTATTATTTAAAGGATATCTTTTCAGTTTAAAAGTTGCATTTTAATTAAAATGATGTGTTAATCACTAAAAATGGAGACAACACACTTGGATAGACTTTATACTTTAGTAAAATGATCCATAAGTAATTTTTGACAAGTAGGAATTATATGAACTTGAATTTGATACATAGTGTGATCGATATGACTCCAAAGTGCATGTTTTTAGTTTAAAAATGAAATTTTAGCTAAATATATGTTTCACTCACTAAAAACAAAGAAAATAGTCTCATATTATCTTTATATTGTAGAAAATTAATCCATAAATAATTTATTATGTATAGGAAAAATTCTTATATAAATCTAACACATGGTGTGGTTAGTATGACTCAAACTGCGTGTTTCTATTTAAAATAGACATTTTAGTTCAAAACATTCATCACATACTAAAAACCAATAAAAGCATTCAAATTGTCTTGATACATTAATAAATTGTCACATAAGTCATTTTTGAAATATATTAATCATCCACACATAAATCTAACACACAGTGTCCTCGATATGACTCAAAGTGCATGTTTTTAGTTTAAAAGTAACGTTTGTGTTCAAAACTTATGTCACTCACTAAAAACAAAATAAACACACTCATATTGTCTTGATGCATTATTAAAATGACCCATAAGTCATTTTTAACATTTAAGAATTAACTAAATTACAATTCAATTTATTTTATGTCCATTATGATTGAAAGTGTGTGTTTTCTGTTTAAAAATGACATTGTAGTTCAAAACATGCATCGCATAGTCAAAACAATGAAAACAGACTCATATAATATTGATACTTTAGAAAAATGATCCATAAATTATTATTTTCTATTTAAAAACCATCCTAGGGTCAATATGACACATGGTGTGTCTGGTGTTTCTAAAAGTACATGTTCTAATTTAAAATGATATTTTAGTTCAAAACACACATAACAAACTCAAAAACCAATAAAACAAGCATATATTGTCTTGATACTTTAAGAAAATGATCCATAATTAATTTTTGACATTTAGGAATTATTTGTATATCAATCCAACACATGGTGTCTCTAGTATGACTTAAAGTGTATGTTTTCAGTTTAAAAGTAACATTTTAGTTCAAAACATGTGTCACTCACTAAAAATCAAGAAAAAACACTCAGATTATGTTGCTACTTTAGGAAAATGATACATAAGACATTGTTTATGTGTATGAATCAACTATATGTCAATCCATCAAATAGTGTGTCCATTATGAATCAATGTGTGTGTTTTCAATTTAAAATGGCATTTTATTTAAAAACATGCATCACATAGTCCAAAACAAAGCAAGTGTGCTCATATTATCTTGACAATTTAGTAAAAAAATCAATAAATAGATTTTGATATATATGAATCATATACACATAAATCTAACACATGGTGTGGCTGGTATGACTGAAAGTGCATGTTTTTATTTAAAAATGACATTTTAAATAAATAAAAAGCATCACTCATTGAAAATTAAGAAAACACACTTATATTATCATGATGCTTTAGTAAAATTATACATAAGTCATTTTCTATTTGTAAGAATCAATTAAATGTCAATCTGACACGTGGTGTGGGTATTATGACTAAAAGTGTCACTATAAAAAAAATGTGGTCTTAGCAGCGGTTTATTAGCAGAATTTCTTATAAATATTACTAATTAAAACTTTTTTATAATTATTTAAATTATTGTGGTGATTTCACAAAACCACCAATATTCGTAAAATAATTTTTTATTTATAATTGATTTATTAAAATCATCGCTATATCCTTTAAAAATAGACTAATTAACCCCTCCCCCACCCCATGGACCCAACCCCCCCCCCCCCCCCCATTGACATCGATCACTGACCCCCACTGACCACAACTGACCCCCTGACATCTCTTCTCCTCATGATGGCATCCCATCTTCCCCATTTCCCAGAGACCACCACCCCCCAATGGTAGTAGATCCCTAACCCCTTCCCCATGACCATATCCTTCTCCCTTCCTCAACCCAATTTCCCCTACACATATTTATGCACGAGTGGAATGTTCACTAATACAAAACATGCATATAGTAGCACTAGAATTTACCAATGCTAGAAAAAATTGCTAATAAAGTTCATCTTTATTAGCACTGATAAAGGAATACCTTTATTAGCACTAATAAAAATCACTGATAAAGGATACCCTTTATCAGCACATTTTTAGTTCTGATAAAATCTTCCATTTATCATCACCTTTTTAGCACTGATAAAGGTCTAGAATAAAATGAAAAATTAAACAAATAAAAATAAAATGAGTAAATTAATAAAAATATGAAACATTTTATTAATTAAATAATTATTGATAAAAATGAATAAATTTAATATACATATATATAGATTGTAAATATTAATAAATACTATATATTAAATTTAGATATATAAAATGAATAGGTATAATACATATAAAATGTTAATTATAAATATATTAATGCCTTATTCATTTTTAATGTTGTTTGATTTTTCAATTTAACCTATATCAAACATCATGTGTTTCATTTATTTCACATAAATACATACATATAGACACACACACACACACACACACACACATATATATATATATTAATGCATTTGTATACACAAATGCACACACAAATATATTTAAGAAATATATAGAATCACATACACCTAATATTTATGTAACTTATTCGAATTTTAGTATATTTTATAATTTCATTGTAACATGACACATTTAATATATATTATGTTTCTAATAGGTCAATTTTATTTATTTGTTTTTAATACTATAGTTAGGGTATTCATTTTTGAAGTTTTTTATTTTTTATTTTATTTTTGAATTTGATCATTTTCTATTATTTATTTATATTTATTTATTTACTATGTTTTAATATTTTAAATATGTATTCATCCACTTAAAATTATATATATATCCATATTTTTTTAATAACTTATATTTAATTATTAAAACTTATACATTTTTTTAATATTTTTAAAGTGTACCCATTTTGAATTATTCAATTTCACTAATTTTTAAAATGCATGTATTTAATATTATATATCTATTAATAATGTTAAAAATATATTTTTAAATAAATATTTATAAACAAATATAACTATAAATGTATGTTTACTATATTTATAAATGTTATAAATAAATAATTATTATTATTTAAATAAGTATTTATATAATTATAAATAAATAATTATTTATATTTAAATAATTATAATTATAAAACTTTTATCAGATCTTTTTTAGCAATGATAAAGATAAATCTTTATCAACGCTAAAAAATCCTTGTTAAAAGATATATTTTTCAGTGCTAAAATGTTATTACTAATAAATATGTCTTTTATCAGTGCATTTTTAACATCGATAAAGCTCAAGATTTATCATCACTTATAATTTTAGCACTAATAAAAGGGATATTTGTCAGCACTTTTCTAAAAGCACTATTAAAAGTGTCCTTGATCTATTTAAAAAAACCCCTAACCATGACTCAGTCACTCATGATTCTCAAGCTCTCATGGAACTCCTCTACTATAGACACGACTCCTCTATATTTCCTTGGATTAATCATGGCTAGAATCTAATGTATGTTATATTCTACTCTTCCTATATCATTGTTTTATGTTTTGGGTTCCGTGTTTTTTTTTGCACTATTTTTAAACACGAAAAACCCTACATCTCTTCTCATCGCTACTGAAATACAACATGTGTGATTTTATTTCATTTTTTTATCCTTTCATATGTATTTTAGTGTCCATCCCATTTTTCCCTAGAGTGACACATAGATGTTTTACTCTCTCCTCGAAATTAACAAGGATACCTCTCATACCCCCTCAGTTTTCTCTTCATTTGAATAATATATGGTCCCAAAGTCATGGTATTTTCTCAAATTGAATTCATCTTATATTCTAGAATATAGATTCTAAATGCTTAATTATTAGGGTTTTTAAGGATTTGGGGATAACAAGTTGTGGCCCTCATTTATGGGTGATGAACATATAGGGACCTAGTTAATTGTAAAAATCATTAAAACATGTTTTGTGAATTTTAATTATTCATGTAAATTATTAAACCATGAAATGGGTTATTTAGATTTATTATTTTTATGAATAATTTTTTATTGAATTCAAAAAAATATTGAATTAATTAGTCATTCTCTAAGAATTATTTTAGTGATGCATGTTGTGAGAGTTTTTTTTTAATTAATTCAATATTATTATTAAATTTTAACCATGGGTTATAAATAGTGATGGGGAATTTCTTTGGTGAGAAAAGTATGCTCAGCAAATTTTTAAAAAAAATTCTTTATTGGGTAGAGTTGAGAAATCATTGTTTAAATAGACTTAGAAATACACAACAACATATAAAGAGTGTATTTCCCAAAAGTAAGTGAGTTATCCATGGTTGGATTGTTGATCAAGAAAACCATGAGATGTGATTTATTAATAGATTTACTAATAAAAATAGAGAGATTATTAATTCATAGGATAAAAAAAATAATTTGAAAAGTTATCTACCATGGTGAATAACTGTATACAGAAAAAAATTGATTAAAATATACTTTTGATGGTTTGGATATTTGTGTCCTATAAGTCATGTAATTTTTTATCCATGTCCAAAAATCAAAAAACAGAGATATTATATTTGCTAATATCCTTGAATCCTAAATGGAAATTTAAGCTTATATATACTTTTATAAGAGGATATGACATATAACCAACATAGATTTTGGTGGGGTATTAAATATATGATATTTTATGAATGAATTTGGTTACTTCTCTCAAATGGTTTCTCATAACTTATAAATCATAAGGAACATCATAGATGGATTGAAACATTTATTGAAACACTCAATTAAAGAAGTACTCTGATGTGATAAAATTTTCAGTTTCCATGAGATGGGGGTCAATGATCAAGGAACTCATTATTTAATGTAGAGTCCCTATAAATGGATATGATCCCCCTATTGTAATTAACCCTTTGTTTCATTCCATATCCAAATCTCTCTTCTTCTTTGATCACTGTTTATCACTATGTTAAGTTGCTAGCACTCCTTCAGTGATCGAGGGTCCTCAAGAATATTTCTTTGATTGAAGGCTAGTGTAATATCCTCAAAGGATAGAATAATTTGTTACAAGGATACCTCTATCCAATATTATATTTTAATACCGGTATTATCACAAAGTAGTACATTCTTAGAGGTAATTGTAGATCTACTACAAGTTATGTGGTATAATTTTCAATGAAAGGAAGTATCTATGGTTCCTCTAAGATTTTATGGTAATATATAATAATAATAAATTTAGTATTGCCTTGAATAGATTCATTTCATTATAAGATTAAAAAAATTCTAGTTCAATACTGATCATAAGTTAAAAAATTCACCCTTTAAAGGGATGTATGTTATTGTAGGGATCTTATGTTGGATTAAAAAAAATATCCAAAATTATAAGGTGAGGAATCCTTGAGTAGATAGAAGTGATTTACAATGTAGGTGGGGTGAGATTTATTTCTTCAAGACCATTAGAGTCTAGGTATTCCAATTCCTCTTCAATTGAGGAGGATTTTAAGTGATTCCAATATTGTAGGTTCCAAATAAACTTTAATCCTTAGAAACTTTATTGTATTTCATCTCTTGATGATGGATTGGACTCCCTCTTTCAAACTAACCTTCCTCCCATCATTGTGGTTCCAAAGTTCATTGATGACATACCTCCCAAATAGTGATGGGAGGAAGGCTAGTTTGAAAGAGGGAATGAGTAGCCTCAAATCCATCATCAATAGATGGAATGAAATCAAGCGTCTGAGGATGGATTAAATAAAGGTAGTGAAGGTTATTTTTGTTTTATTATTGAATTATTATATCTATGTTTAAGATAGTAACAATTTTCATGCAAGATTCATGAAATTGTGTACTTTATGCATGAAGTGTATTGAATTTTTGTTATTCAAGACAAATTAAATGTTTGCATACTCATGCAGAAAACTTATTCTGAACATGATGATGTTTCTAATCCTAAGAAATAATAGACTGTTGATGATGAGACTATGTAATTATTAAGGGATCAACAAAATGTGGATGAAAACAATGAAAAAACAATAACGATGAAGCATCATAGTTTTGAATAAAATTATCAAGGTAAGAATTAAGGGTATAAAATTTGAGGTTGGTTGGAATCAACGTGGCCAACCTATTGACTCCAAAAATTAAATTTTCATTATTTATATTGGGTTCACAATGAAGATCAATGTTTCGATTGATATTGACTCATGGTGTTACATCCAACCTATAATAAAGTAAATACTTTGGAAAGATATAATGGTAATGTACCATATACTTTATCTATTTTGCTAAAAAATTATATAATGAAACGTTGATTTAGTTTTCATTAGTCCTTGAAGAATTTATTTATTTTAGAATATTTCCAAGATAAATTTGTCTTAATGGCTGCTATAAAATCCCATAGAGGCTTCTGGACTCTTCTAACAAAGTTACATCTTAGGGATACTGGGGGGAAAATAAATCCCCACCCACCACTTAGTTATGAACACATTACAAAGTAAGGATGAGATATGCTTCATTAGATAATAAATTGGTATGTATTTTTAATCAACAATAAATGTTTAATTATGTGTTATGAAACAACAAATGTTCCTTTGTTAATATGCAGATTGATGAATCAAAATATAAAGCCACTTTCATCCAATGTCATGTGTTATAGAAGGAGGCTTGTGTAAATAAGAATGGTATATTAGTTGATGAAAACAAAAAAGTAATATGGAAAGCATGTGTAAGTATGAAAAAATTTTAATTAGTTACTATTTATAACAATATTACATAAAAATAAATATTTTCATACTTTTTTATAAGGTTTAGACATAAGAATCGGCAATTACCATACTAAAATAAAAGAAACTTTCAGTAGCTTTGAAGTAGCCTAAACAATATGGTCACGTTGGAGGATTTGGTTTTAGAGTCACTCTTCGAACATATTTCAAGAATATAAAACAACATGAAGATACATATAATATAATGAGATTAATTTAGACACAAATAGAATCACATTAAGATATTATTTTACAGTCTGGTTTGGAAGACCTATGTATAAGAAATGATCAAGGAGAACCGGTGGTGGATCAAAGATCCGCAAATAAACCTAATGATTCCACTAGATTTGAGGCTATTAATTCCCCCCAACCACATACCTTACCCAAGGTATATTTTCATAATATTTCTATCAAAATAGTGATTTAAATATGTTTATTAACGTTAATAACTATTCATATTTTTTATAGGCATTTATATTACAACTATATAAAGGGAAGATCATGTGCAACACAATTTTGATTCATTAATCCCTGTATCATTTCTACACCATAAATTACTTTAAATGAGGAAGAAATTAACAAGAAAAAAAAGACGAGTTACTCAAATTTTTTATTAAAAAAACATAAAACGACAGACTATTTTTTATCCCTACATTTAAAGAGTAAAACTCTATGATCTAATAACATAAAATATATTTATAATTTTTTTATTACTTAATTATTTTGTTTTTTAGGAAGCCATGGATGCTAATAGTAGTCAACATAGACACCCTGAATATTTATTTTTTGGATTCAACGCATGGATTTCTAACCAAACGATCACACATGATTTTTATTGTGAATATTTAAAACACTAAAATCAATATTTATAGATAAAATTCGAATTATATGTTTGATCTTTTTTTTCATGAGAATTTTGTTATGCTAAGGAGATCACTAAATACAGGCTAGATTATGGAATGAATTTTGTGTCTAAAAAGCTAAATAATATGGATTACTACAAATGGAAAAAAATTAAGGTATATATAGAAAGATTTAACTGTCAAAACATTTCAAAACAATTTAATTATTTTTTTCAATGATTTTGTAGTGTTTGAAACAAGATAATGAAATCGATTGTGGATATTATGTTTGAAAATTTATGAGAGAAATCATAAAGCATGAAAAGAACAACATCCCTCAATAGGTAATTTATAAAGTTAATTACAATTTAATTAAATATTTTTCATAATCATTTGTTAGTCTATATTTTCTTAGTACTATCAATATTACTAACAAAAGTGTTACTCAAAAGAAGAAATCAATTTGTTTATAGGCGAGTGGGCAATATACTTTTCATCA
Source organism: Viscum album (assembly GCA_963277665.1). NCBI lineage: Eukaryota > Viridiplantae > Streptophyta > Magnoliopsida > Santalales > Viscaceae > Viscum > Viscum album. The sequence goes on along the minus strand of OY728120.1, from coordinate 1,252,287,751 downwards.
TAGTGTATGTTGACAAAAAATTTAGGTGATTACCTAGTATGTTTGTGATCTAGTATGATTTATGACCTTCGAAATATATTTTGGGTGTGAAGCATTAGTGTCAGAATGCTTATATATTATTTTTTATCTATTTCTCAAGGAGAAGAGTAATGGAGGAAATCAATTTTTCTAGAACTTGTTAACCTTAAAACAATAAAATTGTTGGGAAATCAAAAAGGTAGAGGCGGAGGCATAGGTGAAGTAAGATGTGGAATTGGAGGTGAAGAAATAGGTTGAGTTGGAGTCGGAGACCAATGTGGAGGAGGAGGCAGAGGTGAAGACTGTGGTAGAGACTGAGGTGGAAGAGGATAAGAAGCACTGGCATACAAAAAACAAAATTATTGGTAAATGAAGTAGAATAAGAATCATACCATGATTGTGTTTGAGAAAAAATTTCTAAAAGTGCACACAATACTTGGCACTTAAGATAAGAGCCATTGTGTATCTATCTAATTTAAAATGATATTTTAGTAAAAAACACACGTGGTGTACTCAAAACCAATAAAATGCATTTGTATTGTTTTAGTACTTTAGTAAAATGATCCATACATAATTTTTTATTTTTAGGGATCATCCTCACCTTAATCCAACGTACTTTGTGATAGGTGTGACTCTAAATGTCTATTATCATTTTAAAATTGACATTTTTAATAAAAAAAGTATCACTCACTAAAAACTAAGAAAAAGTACTTGGATTGTATTGATAATTTGGGAAAATGATTAATAATTCATTTTTTATGTGTATGAATCAGTCTCATATAAAACCCATACATGATGCCACCTATATGGCTCAAAGTGGGTGTTTCTAGTTTAAAATGACACTATAGTAAAAACCACACATGGCATACTCAAAACTGAGGAAATTTATTCCGACTATTTTGATACTTTAGGAAAACAATCCAAGAGTCATTTGGGATGTGTATCATTCAACTGCACCTCAATTCAACACACTGTGTGACCGGTATGACTACAAGTGTATCTTTTTTATTCAAAATTGACATTAATTTTAGTGAAAAAAATAAATGACAAACTCAAAACTAAGAAAATGCATTATGATTTTTTTGGTAATTTATGAAAATGATCCATACACCATTTTTTGATATGTATGGATCACATTCACCTCAATCTGATGCATAGTGTGACAGATATGACTCCAAGTGTCTGTTATTAGTTTAATATTGACATTTTAATACAAAACATTTCACTCACTAAAAACCAATAAACAGTGCTCAGATTGTATTTATAATTTGGTAAAAATATTCATAATTCATTTGTGACGTGTATGAATTATTCTCATATAAAACCCACACGTGATACCACCCGTATGGCTCAAAGTTAATGTTTCCTATTTAAAATGACATTTTAGTAAAAAACACACGTGGCATACTTAAAACCAAGTAAACACATTAAAACTTTTTTTATACTTTAGTAAAAAAATCCATGAGTCATTTGGGATGTGTATAATTCAGCATCACCTTAATACGATACACAGTGTGACCAGTATGACTCCAAGTGTATCTTTTTTATTCAAAATTGACATTAATTTTAGTGAAAAAAACAACTAACAAACTCAAAATAGAGAAAACACATTAGTATTGTTTTGGTACTTTAATTAAATGATCCATACATCATTTTTTATTTTAAGGGATTACCCAAACCTCAATCCAAAGCACGATTTGACCGGTATGACTCCAAGTGTCCATTATCAGTTTAAAATTCACATTTCAATACAAAAAGTGGCACTCATGGAAAACCAAGAAAATGCACTCAAATTGTATTGATAATTTGGAATAATGATTTTTGATTAATTTTTGATATGTTTGAATCATTCTCATGTTAAACCCATACATGATTCTACCTATATGGCTTAATGTGCGTGTTTCCAATTTAAAAATACATTTTACTAAAAAACACACATGGCGTACTCAAAATTGAGGAAATGCATTATGATTTTTTTGATACTTTTTTAAAATTATACATGAGTCATTTGGGATTTGTATCATTTAGTCGTGCCTCAATATAATTCATGGTGTGACCGGTATGACTCCAATTTCACCTTTTTATTCAAAATTGACATTAATTTTAGTGAAAAAACAACGGAAATACTCAAAATCAATAAAATGCTCTAGGATTGTTTTGGTACTTTAGGAAAAATGATACATACATCATTTTTGATGTATAAGGATCATTTTCACCTCAATATGGAGTAAAATGTGACTGGTATGACTCTAAGTGCATCTTTTTATTTAAAATTGATATTAATTTTAATCTAAAAAAACTGACATACTCGAAACCAAGAAAATGCATTTTGATTATCTTGTTACTTTAGGAAAATGATCCATAAGTAATTTTGTGATTTTTAAGAATCAATCACACCTCAATTCAACTCATGGTGTGACCGGTATGACTTTAAGTGTGACTTTTTATTCAAAATTTACATTAATTTTAATAAAAAACAACTGACATGCTCTATAATAGTATTCTATTTTTCTTGTATTTGTGTTAGAAATTTTATTTCATTTAAATTAAGTATTTTTATCTTATTTTGGTAATTTTTTGTCATTTCTTCTGATTTATTGTATTGTTTCAGTACAATACACTTGTTTTTGGTGATGTAGTGTGTTACAACATTACACTATTATTTTCACCTTTATCATCGCTACAAAATGCATTGATAAAATACACCTTTCTAAGTGGTATACAGGCACTGATAAATTCTATATTTATCAACGTATTAAAAGGAACTGATAAATCATACTTTTCTCAGCACAAATAAAATTGTTGATAAATGGGGTCTTTTATCAATGATTTTAAAACGCACTGATAAATGTATGATTTATCAATGGTTTTATCTGCACTGATAAATATACCCTTTATTAGTGCTTTTTTAGTGCTGATAAAATCTATAGAATTTTAACCGTGCTAAGGTAGTCAGTGATTTTCTAGCGCTGATAAAGGTATATTATAGTACTGTTAAAGGCGTGTTATTTAGTAGTGGTTATTGGGGTCATATTCCTAACCTGCATATTTTTTATTTCCTTCTACTCACCTTAGTTTCCTTATTCTATTCTATTCATCCCTCTTATTTTAAGGGGTAATATTTATTTATTTATGTTATTTATTATTTTCATCTCAGATTGAATCATTTTCATGTTAAATTTGTGTTCTATTTAATCAAGACCATACCCCAATCAATGATAAAGTTAGGTGATCTTAAAATTTTAATGTACTTGTTTGATTAAATATTTCTATCTTTATATTTAAAAGTACATGGATAAGAGTGAAAACCCAAAACCTATGTATAAAATTTGGATTTATTTACATTGAGACACACCTTGGTATTCTTAGGGTTTGGAAGAATTTTTATATTATGCAATTGAAAACCGATCAATGGATGGTAGAATAAAATGTTTGTTTCTTGATTGTAAATTAAATTCATGGTTTAATAGAAAAAAAGTATATTAACACTAGATATTGAAACATTTTCCTACTCGATATGTATTTTGGATTTGGCATGGTGAATCAAATGTTATAGAAGGTAAAAATAATTAATATCCTATCAATTAAGCACAAAAGTGACCCACTATAGGATAATTTAGTTTGAAACTTCATAAATAATTAATTTTTATTTTCCAAATACAATGTACAAGATTCTAATAGATCAAAATAACCATTATTTGATCTGGATTAGGTTAATCTTTCTTATAACTTCAGTGACCAAAAAAGAGTTTTATTAGTTAGATGAAGATGGAAAAAAAGAATTGTATAAAGGGTGTGTCAAGTATTTGATATTGTCTTTTCTACTTAAGTTGTATCATATCAAGTGTCTCTATGGAATTACTGACAAATCATTTTCCATGATTTTATATTTTCTTCATGATTCATTTAGTGAAGCTAAGATCCTTGCATCATTCTATGAGACAAATAAAAACATCAAAAACTTGGACTTTATTATACAAATATACATGAATTCCCTACTGATTTCATGCTTTTTTTGGGAGAAGAGTTTGAAAAAGAAGAATTCATAAGATTTCATACAAGTATATGGAAGTTAGTAAGCAATGATAAGAGTACAAATCAATGAAAAACCAGGAAGAAGCAGAAGAAGAAAACTCTCACAAAGGTATTGTGTTACTTTCCTCTAAAACCATGCTTGAAAATATTATTCATGTCATCTAAGACTGCATATAACATGAAGTGGAATGCAGAGGATAGTAACAAAGATGTCTCAATGATACATCCAAAAGATTAAACATCATAGATGGTGTTTGATTCATTCTATCCATATTTTTCATCAGATCCTAAGAATGTATGTTTGGGATTGTCTTCTAATAGGTTAACCCTTTTGGTACTTTAATTACTAATTATATCATATGGATAATTGTTTTGATCCCCTATAATCTACCTCCATGGATTTATATGAAGAGATCTTCTTTCATTATTTTTATTATTATTCCAAGAAAACAAATGCATAGAAATTACATTGATGTATACCTTCAACCTCTAATCAAAGAATTACAAGAATTATGGGATGATGGCATGGAAACATATGATGCTTCAATGAGAAGACTATTCAAAATGCATGATACTTTAATGTGTATAATTAGTTACATTCCTAGATAATTAAACTTGTATAACTGTAAAAATCATACAAGTTTAGTGTGTCCAGATTTAAATTTTAGTTACCACATAGTTGAAAATGGTGTTTTATGTGTCATCATAAATTTCATGATGCTTATAAAAAATTCAGGTTTAATAAGACACACTTTAATGGATATATTTAATTGATAAAGTTTCTTAAGTTGTTATCTAGTTCACAAATCTTGGAAAATATTTGAATTTCACTATAAAATTTGGAAATTTTAATTAGTTTAAATAAGGGAGAAAGGGTGTGAGGTACAATATTTTAAGTAGATGGAACACAATAGTAGAAGAAAATAAGTATATTTTTTAAAAAATAATTTTTGGGAGTTTAATTTGATACATTACAATCTTGAAATAATTCATATTTAGAAGAAAGAATGTATATGAAAATGTAATTTTTACATTTATTAATCATCGGGGTAAATTGAAGGATCCCCTTAATGCCCATAATGATTTGGAACTAATGAATATAAAGTGTGGTTTGTAGAAAAATGATAATAGTGAGTATCCTTTGGTTTTTTTATGATGAGCATTCATGATAAATATATATTCTTTCATACTTTAGAGAATGTAAAAGCTCTAAATGGATATTCAGGTAACATTTCACGGTGAATTGACTTAAAATATTGAAAATTTCATGGATTTAAAAGTCACAAATAAAATATTATGATGGAGAAATTTTTGTTATTTTCATTGAACAATATGTTACCTGAAAAAGTAACTATAGTTCAATTTGAGTTTTACACCTTCATCAAATATATTTTTTGGGGAAACTCTAAATACAATTGAGATTAATAAACCTCAAGAAATAATTGTTTTGACACTTTTTCATTTGGAGATGTTACTTCCCCTTCATTTATCATAGTAAGGATTAATTTTATTGTTAATTTAGTTGAAGAAGCTAAACTTGGTGGATCAGTACACAATTGATGGATTTATCCAATTGATAGGTACATTGATGTTATTTTTATTTTCATTGATGGATTAAATTTTATCAAATCATCACGTATAAAATTATAATATGTTTATTTTATTTCATCAAGTACTTAGGCCATTTAAAATCATATGTGAGGAATAAAGCTCAACCAGAATAATCTATTCCTAAAGGTTTCATAATGAAGAGTTATTAACCCTTTTTTCTAGGGATTGAGAATATATTTAATCATGTTTGACTTATTGATGACGTCTCCATTAATTCTCATTCTGAAAACTAATCATTGGTATTTCCAATTATTAGATGACCAGTTAGAAATGGGTCAAATTTTAAACTAACTTAATTGAAGTTACTACAAGTGCATAAATATGTTCTACTCAATAATATTATTATATATTAATTTATTGAATAATTGAGATTTCAAATAGAGATATGACTAAGGGGTCGATCTTGAAATGATCTAGAATTAAAAAAAAGTTTTTAATAAGGATATTGTCAAATGGTTCACCCATCATATAATTATATACTGAAGTTCATATTATTAACATGTAGTTATTTTTCCTATGCCAAAAGTAACACCTTATATATTCTATTCTTGATAATGAATGTTGTGAATAGAGCTGAAATATAAAATGATTTAAAGTTTTCTTCTTGAGGTCCTCTAAGGTAGGCTAAGAGATTTGATGCCTATGATATCCATGGATTTAAGTTTTATACAATTTATCATGAAAAGGTCTTGAAAACTCAAAATAGTGGTGTATTTACACTTTCTTAGGTGGGATACTATGTAAATTGGATTGATATAATCAAATTAAACTACTATGGTCAATTTTTAGATGTATTATTCAAATTCAAGTGAGTCAACATTGATAGGGGTAAAATGAAATATTCATTACATTTTAATTATGTCAACTTCTCTCACTTGATCCATAATAGTGAGTATGAAGAGCATGATCCATTTATCTCGGATTCATAAGAGAGGATGGTTTATTATGTGGAAGATGAAATAAATTAAGTTCAAGGTGTTGTTTTACACTTAAAATAGAGAGAATTATATAATATAGATGATGAAGTTCAATCGGTACTTTGTGACATTGATCCTCATCGAGAACAAAACATTCAACAATTTTTTACTGGAAATATTGAAACAATAGAACTTTAAAGAGAGGGTGAAAATTAAGTACTCATTATAATGGAGGTTGATAATAATGAAGAAAATGAAGATGAATAAAATTGAATGCATAAATTGACAATGAAACTATATTATAATTTTTCATTTATAAGTGTTTTTTACATATATTCATTGTTATATTTTTTTATTTTTTGTAAAAAAATATTTTACTTATACTTTTCACCCTATCTGGCATGTGGTGTGCACGAAATGACTCAATAAACAGTTTTAAAAAGATATCAATGTCTTTAAAAATAGCATCAAAGGGTCAAAACCAATAAAATAGCATTATATGGCTATGAAATCATAGGATAAAAACGGTAGATTGATTTTTGAAATTTAGGAACTGGTGCCACATCAATCTGAGTTATCATTTTCCCAGGATTCTTATAAACATGATTTAAGTGTTTTAAAACTCTAAAATGTGTTTGTAATGATCATAACCATAGAAAAAAAAACCTCATTATGACATGAAATCATGGGGAAAAACTGTTGAATTATTTGTGACATGTATGAGTACATAACATATCCATCTAATGTGTGGTGTTCTCAGAATAACTCAATAAGAAGTTTTAAAATATATCAAAGTTTTTAAATACTTTTTTCATGGGATAAAAAACAAGAAAATAGCATCACATGGAAATTAAATTATATGAAAATTATTTTATATTTATTTTTGAAATGTAGGAATCAATGTCATGTTAATCTAAGTTACGATTTTCTTTGGATGCTTGTAAATTTATTTTTAATGTTTTGAAACACTAAAATGTGCATGTAACATTAAAAACAAAGATAAAAAACCTCATATTAATTTAAAATCATGAGAAACTATTTTTTAATTATTTTTGTTGTGTATAAGCGAATAAAACATCCATATGATGTGTGGTGTGCTCGAAATGACTCAATAAGCAGTTTTAAAATATATCAATTTCTTTAAAAACATGTTTCAAGGGTTTAAAACCAAAAAAAATGTTATAGGGACATAAAATCATAGGAAAACAACCATAGATTTATTTTTTAAATATAAGAAATAACTCCACATCATTCTATATTATGGTTTTCGTAGAATACCCGTAAATGCATTTTTAGTGTTTTAAAGCACTAAAATGTGCATGTAATAATAAAAATCATAGTAAAAAACCTCATATTGATATGAAATCATAATAAAACCACTGATGAGTTATTTTTGACTTGTATGAGCAGACAACACATTCATCTAACGTGTGTTATTCTCGAAATGACTCAATAAGTAGTTTTAAAAGATGTTAAAGTCGTTAAAAATGTGCATCATGGGGGGTCAAAACCAATAAAACGAGATCATATGACCATGAAATCAAAGGAAAATGACAATTGATTTATTTTTGAAATATAGTAATTGATACCATGTCAATCTGGTTTATAGTTTCCCTGAGTGTCTGTAAATGAATTTTTAGTGTTTCAAAATATTAAAACTAGCATGTAATGGTAAAAACTGTAGAAAAGGGCCTCAAATTGATGTAAAATAAGGGAATAAACACCATTAAATTATTTTTGATGTGTATCAGTAGAAAAAAAATCCATATGACATTCTATATTCTTGGAATGTCTCAATAAGTAGTTTTAAAAGATATCAAAGTCTTTAAAATCATGCATCAGGGGATCAAAACTATGAAAATGGAATCAAGTGGACATGAAATCATATTAAAATGAATGTAGATTTATTTTTGAAATATATGAACTAAATCCCTTTCAATCTGAGTAATAATTTTTCTGGGATGCCTGTAAACATGTTTTTAGTGTTTTAAATCGCTAAAACATGTGTGTAATGATCAAAACCATTTTAAATGACCCCGTATTGAAATTAAATCATGGTAAAACTATTGTTGAATTATTTTTTATTTTTATAAGTATACAACACATCCATATGACACGTAGTTTTCTCATAATGACTAAATAAGAAGTTTTAAAAGATGTCACAGCCGTTAAAAACATGTGTCAGGGGGTCAAAACCAAAAAAAATAAAATCATAGGGATATAAAATCATAGTAAAATGATTTTATATTGATTTTTGAAATGTAGGAACCAATTACATGACAATACAAGTTATGGTTTTCCTAGGATTTTCATAAACACATTTTTAGTGTTCAAAAACACTAAAACATGTGTGTAATGGTCAAAACCATAGAAAATAATCACAGACTAACATGGAATTATGAGAAAACTTTGGTTTAAATATTTTTGACATATATAAGTGGAAAACATATCCATTTGACATGAATTGTGCTTAGAATGACTTAGTAATCAGTTTTAAAAGGTATTAAAGTCTTTAAAAATGTGTGTTAGGGGGGGTCAAAACCAAACAAATGATGTCATAGGGATGTGAATTCATAGGACAATGACTGTAGTTTTATTTTTAAAATATAAGAACCTATTCCATGTCAACCTCATTAAGGTTTTGTTTGGGATGCTTGTAAATGTGTTTTTAGTGTTTTAAAGCACTAAAATGTGTGTGTAATGGTTAAAACCATGGGAAATGAACTCGTGTTGATTTAAAATCATGGGAAAACCACTATTTAATTATTTTCAATTGTATAAGTTGAAAATACATCCATATTATGTGTGTTGTTCTCAGAATGATTCAATAATTCATTTTTAAACACATCAAAGTATTTAAAAACATGCATCAGGGGGGTGAAACCAAAAAAATGGTGTTAGAGGGTCATGAAATCATAAGAAAATGAATGTAGATTAATTTTTGAAGTATAAGAACCAATTCTATATCAATCCAAGTTTTTCTTTTCTCGGGATTCCTATAAACACATTTTTAGTGTTTTAAAACACTAAAACATGTGTGTAACAGTCAAAACCATAAAAAAACAACCATATATTGACATAAAATCATGGGAAAACCATGGTTGAATTAATTTTAAAATATTTTAAATTCTTCTATATCAAATTCACTAAAAAATTATGGATTAATTTCAAACACACCGCACATCAGTTTAAAAATTGTTTAGATTGTAATATACTTATCCCTTATTAGTTCCAAGTGTTGAATCATATGTTAAATATGTAATTTTATGTTTTCAAGGTGTTCTTCATGATATATTATTTGTTTTGTGTTAAAATTTCAAATTTTTTATTAACAAAATAAAAAATGTTATGTGAAAATTTATGAATATATTCTAGGCATATTATGATTCATATTTATTTTCATAATTTTTTTTATTTGAATTTTAGGTGATAGATATTGATAATATGTTGGAGATTGACCATTCTAATCCAAGACACTCTTAAGAAGGTATTCATGAAGGCTTATAGTTTTTTTGGTATGGTTAAAAATTATTAATGATTCTACTGTCATTTTTATCAATTATGTCCAATTCTAATTTCTATCTCTTTTTATTCCAGTTGATGACATAATGTGGTCGGTTATGCATATGATGACATTAGCTATAGAGATGGATGTATGTAGTGAAGGTGGTGAGATGGGGGTATTGGTTATGGGTTTATTATGGATGTTGGACATATTTATATATATATATATATGATTATTGAGCTTATGGGTTGATAGGTGGTTGGGTATATATGACTGTGGATGTATGACTATGGATGTGTGACTTGGATTATTGTGAATTTATGGTTTAGTTTATTGTATGATTGATTTTTTTGTATATATATTATTTTTTATTAAATAATTTTTTTAAAAAAATTATAATATTTTTTTAAAAGCTTCTAATAACCACTACTAAATATCATCAATGCTAATTTTTTTTGCAGTGGTCCCGGTGATTTCTGCTTTTTTCCTCCAGGAAAGTAAACCACTGCTAAATTAATTATAGGTGGTAATGATAATTTTCACCATTTTATTTTCCTTCATTTTTTTAAAAAAACCACTTCCAACTAAATAAAAAATCACTACTAAGTACCCAAAATGATTCATATAAAAACTACCACTAAACTATAAAAAACCACTAAATTGTAAAAAATGACGCTAAATGATTTTCAACCATGAAATATACAAAAGTTTAAATAATTGCTGTTAAATAATAGATTGTTGTTTTAAACCACTTCTAAAAGTAATAAACCCACAAAAAAGACCATATTTTTTAGTAGTGTGTTTGTTTTTAGTTTAAAATGACATTTTAGTTCAAAAGTATGTCACATATTAAAAATAGAGAAAATTTTCTCAGAAAATCTTGATAATTTAGAAAAATGATCCATAAATTATTTGTGATGTGTGATAATTATCTTCGCATCAATCTAACATGTTGTGGATGGTAATATTGAAAGTGTATATTTTTTAAAAAAATGAAATTTTAGTTCAAAACATGCATCACATACTCAAAACCTATAAAACACACTCAATTTATTTTGATACTTTAGGAAAATAATCCATAAATAATTTATGATGTTTAATAATCATCTACATATCAATATGACACACAACTTGGTTAGTATGATGTAAAGTGCATTTTTTTAATTAAAAATTACCTTTTTAGTTCAAAACATGTATCACATGATCTAAACTGAGTAGATGTGCTCAAATTGTCATGATACATTTGAAAAAATATCCATAAGTCCTTATTAACATGTAGGAATAAGTGGCACATCAATCTGACACATGATGTGCCTAGTATGAATCAAAGTTCATGATTTCATTTTAAAAGTAACATTTTTTTCAAAACATGTTTTGCTCATGGAAAACCAAAATACATGTTTTCAGTTTAAAATTGGTATTTTATTTATTCATTATATCAGATTTATTTTTTATTTATTTATTTTTAGTTTACTAACATAAGAATTGTTTTTTAATATTGGTAAACTCTTATTTTTTGTGCTGAGGTGTTTTGTTCAGTAACTAGTAGCACAATCAAGATCTTTTAGAAGGGGGTCCAAAGATAATGTAATAATGTTTTTGAATTTATTGAAATAGTGTTCATAATAAATTATATGTATCAATGTAACTATATATATTATTGTTTGAATTGTAATTTTTTTAAGCATCGTGCACTGTTTTTTTTTTGTGTTATGGTATAAATATATTTGAAATTAAATTGCATTGTACAGTGTTTTTTAGCATTTATCAAAATGATCCTTTATCATTGTTTTCTTAGTGATAATAAAATCTAATTCTAACCCTTATAAAATCACATTTTGTTCATAGAATTCAGGACAACGGGGTTTGTTCTAGCTCCCATGTATGTTGTTATAGATAAACTTCTATTCACTTCTTACTCAGTGTCATCCCTAAAGGCCTCATCTCTCTACTCAATTATTTCAAGCATTCAAGTTTTCTAGACTGGGGGTTTTTAATCTTCCCTTGTTGATCTTCAATGATAATTTTAACTCATCATGTTCGTGGTTGGTGGTCATCATCAAATTTACATGGGTTCAATTTTTATTTAAATTTCAGGACAATCTACCTAGTTTTGATGTCCATATCATAGTTGGTAGTCGATCTATCATTCCTGCATCTTTCTATTATGATGGCCAATTTTTAGAGGTGGTGTCTCCTTGCTACTAGATGATAGACTTTTGGATCATAAAGAGTGTTTCTTTTATGATAGATGCCTTTGTGTTGACACTGCTCCTCCATGATTGGTGTCCACTTTCATTTCTTCAAGAATTATTTCTATTTTCTACACTCGGTTTCTCAACCCTTTATCATGTTGGAAAATAGGTTGGCAGATAAGGATGATAGTAAAAAATAATAATCTTGATTCGTGAATGAAGATCAATGTCCAAAAGGGTTTGATCCATCCCCACTTATCGATGTAGGGTTCTTGGTGGAAATTTCCTATAAGGATTTTACCAATATTTTTGAAATGTTGAGTGCCAAATTCTGACATCCCCATTGCATCGATGTTGGTACTGTATCATGGCATGACATATTTACTATTTTATGTGGTTGTACCCAGTTTGGGAGTTGGTTATTTATGCATGTTATTAATTGTTCTTTATGGTTTCCACTATTTAATTTGTGTTCTACTGTAGCTTACTTCTTGTTGTGTGTTGTTATATTTGATGATATTTCACCATCAGGTGATGCACTTGCTTTTTTATTTGACGGTTTTGTGATATTTTCTCTCTTGGTCAGAAGGTTATGTGGTTGTGCATTCATGCATCATTCCAGGAACCTATGTAGGTAAGTTACATGCATCATGGTAGGCACACACATAGGATGGGTGTACGGGATATAAAGGTTAGGATGTGGTTTTTTTCTTAAAATTAATTAACATTATTCCTAATAAGATGGTATGAATGGGTAAAAAGGGAAGTTAAAATGTCAAGTATTAATTAGAAAATGGTTCTTTATAAATAATTAAAAGTGGATTAACATGTTGTAAGAGTAAATTGGGGTATGGAAATTGTTTTGAATTAGTGTAAAAGATAAGGCTTGTAACCATGTGAGTTAGATATCCATGTTTTCCACGTATTTAGGAGAGATGGACAAGGGTAGTGATCCAGTTGTGGGTGGGATTGTTTGGGTAGTGTATGAAAACTGGTTTGGTGTAAAGTGATGAGACTACTTATATCTTTTTCATTTTCATAAAATCATTATGGTTGTGTTCTAAAGCTTGTGTTTGGAATTGTAGATAAAAGAAACCTTGAAGATGGGTACTGGTTGGGTGACATGAGAAAATTGTTGAGAACGCTCCTACAGTAGTGGGATAGGAGAACGTGGTGATCCAGGAAAATAGGTAAGAGAAATTCTCTGAGAACTTAATTTGTTTTATGAAAATGATGGAATGGGACCCAGGGCGCGATACACCGAGTATGTCTTAGTTGACCAGGGAGTTTCAGCTGCAAAACCCTCCGACCTTTATTGGAGAGGGTAGGAAAAAGGCAGTGTAGTTTTGGATAGAGTTCATACAAAATATTCTTGACCATCTAGAGACTCCTCTCAAGAAGTGAGTCAAGTTAGTGGCCTATATGCTGATAGGTCAATCAAAGCGTTGGTGGGACATCACGGTTCAGATGGAGCAGGCTGAAGGGATGATGTGGAAAGATTTTCAGGAGAAGTTTCTTGAGAACTTCTACCTATAAACCTTGAGGTAGGATAATTCTATAGATTTTATGAGGTTGACTCAGGGGACAATGTCAGTAATGGACTATTCTTGTCGTTTCATCGATTTGAGATGCTTCGTTCTGACATTGACAGGAGATAAGGAAATCATGGTGAAATGCTTCCAGGATGGGCCGAGACATGAGATCAGGTCTCAGGTGAATATATTTCATCTAAAAAGGTTTTATGAAGTGGTGGATCAATCCCTTATCTAGGAGGGGAACCTGAACAGAGATTCAGGTAGTGAACTTGTGGTGCTAGCTGGGTGAGCAAGTGGTTGAGATTCTGATAGTAAGAAGTGCCATTTTGAAATCTTTTAGCTAGGTGTGAGTGAAAAGAGTATTCAAAAGAGGGGGTAGCTTCTAATGGAGGCGATCAAGTCTTCTTCTATCACTGTGGTACGTTAGGGCACAAGTGTTACTAGTTTCCCCACCTACCGGTTGAGTGTCGAGCGTGCGGCAGGTTAGGCCACGTGCAGAGGTTCTGCAAGAACCCACGAAAGTCAGGGAATAATGGAGGTCTGAGGCAGAAGCCAAGTGTAGGAAGGGGGTCAGGTACCCCATATCTGGAAGGTAGTTGGATCTCCATGGGTCGTATTGGTAAAGATGGTGGACGTGGAACTCTGGGGCGAGATCAACCTTATCAACAGGGCAACACAGTGAAGGTTACTCAGTCCAGAGCCCAAGGAAAAGGGGAAATTCGTCTCTATGTAATTCATACTACACCTGAAGGTGGTAAGGAGGGACCATATACCATTCGAGGTACAATTCTTGTAGCTTCCATGCTTTCCAGTTCTTTATTTGATACAGGTGCTATGAATTTCTTTATTTCTTCTCAGTCTGTAATTATGTTGGGATTAACCGTGGAGACTGTATGTGGGGTAATGTTTCTTGATACTCCTCCAGGGGCATGAGTTGAGGGCATCAGGTTGTGTAAGGGTTGTGCTCTGAAAGTTAGTGGGTATCATTTTCTGTGGGATCTGTTTATCCTATAGATGTCAGGTTTTGACCTAATCTTGGGGATGGATTGGTGTGTTATATAAATCCCATATCAACTGTTACCGATGTTGGGTAATGTTCATATATCTCTATGGAATCACTTATGTCCTTCATGGTGAGTGGGATACTCAAGCAGGCCACGCAAGGCTGCTATTCCAGTAGTTGGGAGAACTTATAGCACAAGTGGCATGCCTTATTCTAGATGATGGGGAGAAAGCAAATCCAGTATTCCATTTTGTTGTGGACCAGTTTTAGGATGTGTTTCTTGAGGACTTCTCGGGATTACCACCCTAGAGAGATGCTGAGTTCACGATTGAATTTTTACTAGGGGCAGAGCCAGTTTCCATTCCTCCATATCGAATGACGCCAGTAGAGCTTTAGGAACTAAAGTTTCAGCTGGAGGGGTTGGATATTAAGGGGTTTATTCATCCTATTACATCACCCTGGGGATCACCTATGCTTTTTTATAAGAACGGTGATGGATCACTAAGGCTATGTGCCGATTATAGGAAGTTGAACTAGATGATGGTAAAGAACTGATACCCTCTTCCTAGAATCGATGACCTGTTTGACTAGCTTAGAGGTGCCTCAGTGTTTTCTAAGATCAATATGAGATCAGGATACCATCAGTTGAGGGTGATACCTTCTGGAATATGTCAGATAGCTATACAAAGAAGGTACGGGTTGTATGAATTTCGGGTGATGACATTTGGATTGACCAACGCACTATCTATGTTCATGGATTTGATGAATCAGATATTCCACCCATATCTAGATTAGTTTGTAGTTTTCTTTATTGATGTCATCTTGGTGTACTCCAGAACTCATGATGATCATGCCAAACATTTTGAAATTGTCTTGAGTGCACTAAGAGAGCATATTCATTACGCCAAGCTATCAAAATGTCAGTTTTGGATTGATGAGGTGAATTTTCTAGGACACATCATTTTTGAGTCATGTGTTTCGGTGAATCTAGAAGAGGTGCAGGTTGTTGTGTCTTGGGAGCATCACAAGAACATCTATAATGTTTAGAGTTTTTTGGGTTTTCCCAGTTATTACTGAAGTTTTATTAGAGATTTATCCCATTTGGTAACTCCACTCATGGACTTAACCAATAAGGGGTTAAGTTTGATTAGTCATAGGATTGTGAGAATTATTTCCAAGATTTGAATAAGTGGTTGAATTCGACATCGATTATGGTCTTACCTGAACCAGGTAAGAGGTACACCTTGTTCTGTGATTCATCTGGAATTTAAATTGGGGAAATTTTAATGCAAGATGATTGGGTTGTAGCTTATGGGTTGAGACAGTTGATCCCACATGAAAGGAATTATCCAACTCATGACCTAGAGCTAGCTGTTGTGGTTCATTCCATAAAGTGTTGGAGGCATTACTTGTTGGTAGAACCTTTCATGGTGTTCATCGACCATAAAATTCTCAGGTACATATTCTCTCAGTGGGATTTAAATCTTCGACAATGATGGTGGGTTGAGTACCTGTAGAATTTTTATTTTGAGTTGGTGTACACACCAAGAAAAGAAAATAGTGTCACTGATCCTCTGAGCTAGAAGAATAAAAATCAGGTGGTTTAGAAATCAAGTTTATAATGGAAGATTATGGCCTTGTTTCTTGAGATGAATTTGGAGGTATAGGATGGGAACAGACAGATGAACCTTGCATCTATAGCAGCTGAGTCTGTACTTTTGAGTTGATTTAAAGAGATTCAGCTGGTGGATCCAGAGTATTTGGCTATAAAGGAAATTATTAAAGGTGGGGAGTCACCTTTTGGTTGGACTTTCGGTGATGATGGAATTCATTATATTCGCGGTCATGTTGTGGTGCCAGTAGGTGTACGAGAGGAGTTGATGCGCAAGTCTCATGCATCAAAGTGGGAAGTGCACTCGGGCTTGACTAATATGTATTGTGGTCTTCGTAGGTAGTTTTGGTGGATGGGAATGAAGAAAGAAGTTGTGAGTTTTGTGGTACGATGCCTTACCCATTAGCAGGTGATGTATGAACATTAGCATCCAGGTGGGTTATTATAGTAATTTCCTATTCTAGAGTGGAAGGGGGATGACGTCATGATGGAATTTGTAGTGGGTCTTCTGAGGATGCCTCAGAATAATGATTCAATTTGGGTGGTGGTGGATTAGTTGACCAAAGTGGATCATTTCTGGCTGATCCAGGAGACCTATACAGTTGACCAGTTGGGAGAATTGTATGTTATAGAAATAGTATGGTTTCATGGTGTGCCAAGAACTATAGTTTCAGATTGTGATCCACATTTTACATCATACTTCTAGAAGGGGCTACAAAAGGCACTTGGTACTCAGGTGTTTTTGAGTATGAATTACCACCCGTAGACTGATGAGAAGTCAGAATGTAAAATTCAGGTATTAAAAGACATGTCAAGAGAATGTATTCTATATTTTGGAGGTTCGTGGGAGAAATAATTCTCACTCGTTGAGTTTTACTATAATAATAGTTTTCATGCCAGTATTTAGATGGAATCTTTTGAGGCAATCTATGGGAGATAGTGTAGATCTCCATTGTGTTGGTTAGAGGATGGTGGCCTGAGTTGTTAGGACTGAGTCTAGTGCAGGAGACATTGGAGAAGGTTTTATTGATTCAAAAGTGTATGGAAACAGCTCAGAGTAGGTAAAAGTCATATGCTGATTGGCATCATAGACCTCTTAAGTTTGTGGTGGGTGATAGTGTTCTTATTCAGGTGTCGCAAAGGTTGGGTCATTGATGCATCCGGAAACTGGGAAAGATGGTGCCTAGGTATATGGGGCCATTTGAGATTATGGATAGGGTTGGACCCATGGAAAACTGATTAGATCTCCCACAATGGTATAGTGGGATGAATGATGTTTTCCATGTTTCACAACTCCGACAGTATCACCCAGATCCATCCCATGTGATAAATGTCTAGGATGTCGAGCTTGAGGCCAATGCATCCTTTGAGGAGAACCCGGTTCGTATTATGGATCATAGTGGGAAGGTCTTGTAGGGAAAGGTGGTGCCTTTTTTGTGTTCTATTGAAACATGGAAATGTTTAGGAAGAAAATTAGGAGCAAGAATCAGATATGTGGGCCTAGTGGCCTGACCTATTTTCTTTGGGAACTCAATGATGCTTGGGAAGAGCATCTTGGGGATGAGCTATCATAAGGTGGGGAGGTTGTAAGATCCTAGATCCCCCTTAAGGTATATTTTTGTTTACGATTTAGTTTAAATTCCTTATTTTGGTTAAATAAGTGTTTTCCCATGTTCATGTGAAGACCTGAGGGTGTTTTGGGGGTTTAGAACACGAAAGAGGGGGGGAAGGGGTTTGTGGGAATGTTTCATGGTTTGTGAACAGTTAGAGAAAACTGTGTGGAAATCCCAAAAAAACCATGTGAGGGGGATGTTTTTTAATAGTATCATATACACAGTTTGCGTACGGTTTTCCAAACTGTGTGGGTAAACTGTGCATCCAAGTAACTTTGAGAAAATTACACAAATTCCATTACGGGATTTTTATGTTCCACTCAGTATTTTCCTCCTCCTCCCCTCTTGAAACCCTAGGAACGAACCAAAGATCCCAAGATATCCTAAGGGTGATTCTACCTTAAATCTTGGCCATTTGGAGTGATTTCAGTTGCATATTGAAGATCCAGGTAAGTCTAATCTTCTACTTGCTTCTCTTTTTGTGTTAGGGTTCACACCTTTTCTCCATATCCTTCCGAAGCTCTAAAACCATTTCTTTCTGGTCAGTTTTAGGTTAAGGATTCTAATGTGTGTTGAATTAGGATCTAAGGACTTGATTAAGAGTGTGTTTTCCAATAGATTCAAGGTAGGTGGTCTCAAAGTTATATCCCTTGGTTTTTGTGTAGATTTGTGCATGTAGGGTTTCATTCTTGTTTCCCTTCTTGATATGTTCTTTATTTAATTGGAAAGATATGTTGTATTGGGTGTCTAAATGATTAAATAAATCCCTCTTTATTCCCATGGGATTCAATGAGGATGACTTGACCAAATTAGGGCCACCCATGGGGTGCTCTGACCCTCCCGATGGGGCTAACGGAAATATAAGGTGCGAAATTGACACATGATGATGTAGCGATTTAGTGAGGAGATTAATTGGTTTATGTAATGAGTTAGAATAGATTTTGGTTAGTTGTGTCTAGTGTGGTTAAAGGCTAAGGGATTGTTGGGTTGATATGTAATTGTGTTAAATGATATTATTGGGAATATGATAAGGAATTATGTTTACACTTGAATATGCTTAGTGAGATAGGAAATAGGAATGGGAATTGGGGTTAAATGGTTAAGTGATATAAGTAAGGATTGTATTAATGTATTGAGGCATAAGTCTAATTTTACATTTATTTATATTTTTTTGATTAAGAAAATGATATTGGTTATGCTTTGTTGTGATGTGGTTAATTTTGGTGATGATAAATAAGCATGTGCACATGGCTTGGTAGAGTAGTGTATAGAATTGAGGTTTTATGCCCATGAGACAAGTGGGACATAGGTTCTATCTCCACTCCCAAATACACGGGTTAGGGAAGGGGATGGAGTTTTATTCCCCTAACGATTGAATTCCACCCGGACTGAGAGTTCAAGGTGAGGATTACGAGGTTATTATAATGTAATGCCTAGTAAGAAAGGACTTAATTTTTATTTCCATATGCTTGAGAATATTTGACATGCCTAATCCATTGAACACATGAAAAAGGTATATTAAACCATGGGATTCCTTAGTAGTGAATCTAGATTAAATGGTAGCATATTTTAAAGGGACATAGTCTAGAATGACTTATTCAACTGTTTACCTTTACCTTTCATTATTTATCACTTGCATGCACTGTCTAATTTTACTGGATATTTTTTAGACATTGTTGGTGGTGGCCTACTGAGTTATACTCACACCCTTCTTAGGCCGCTATTGGGTACCCGAGCATATTTCATGCTTGCAGGTCAGGAAAAGGGAAAGGGCCCTATGTTGGGGAGTCGAGTTAGACATGGGACATGTATGGGTGAGGTTCTAGACATAGAGTCCAGACCATTTTGGGGATTTTTCTGTTTGTCTTTCTTTTGGGGGTTTTTTCACTTGAAACTGTAGCATTGAATGACATATTTACTATTGTATGTGGTTGTACCCAATTTGGGAGTTGGTTATTTATGAATGTTATTAGTTGTTCCTTATTCTTTATTCTATTTAATTTGTGTTCTGTTGTGGATTACTCTAGTAATGAGGGTATAGTCTCCCCACGTGACCTATTAGACCCTCGCTGATAGTCAGAAACCTCTGGTGTACAGGGAGGCATTCTTAAGTTCAAGTGGTAGCCCGAATCAAGGCACCAGTTTAGTGGTTTCCAGGTTAGGGACATTACACTCATAAATAAATTACGAATGAAAGGTTTTTATGACACAAATTCACCCATCATCCCATCATTTCTCTTAGTTTTTTATTAATAAATCACTTAAAGGGTCTCATAATCATTTCATAACTTGACTAAGTTATAATACGCTAAGTCTGTGATCTCATTTTAGTTTTATCTCATTAAATTACTCTTTTTTCTTCTCTATATATCAAATTTGATGTCAAATGGACTATTTATAAGAAAATTTTGTATAACACCCCATGTTACTGTTATTATTATATAATTTTTTACATTTGAGTTAATTTATTTTTTTAGAATTTTTTGGATTTTATTTTAAAAATTATGGAATGTTCCTTCTATCACATGGTTTATGAATGGTTACTACATAGTTTGGAAAACTGTGTAGATAACATTTACATAGGTCTTCTTTGGATCATGGATTAGTGAGAAATGTTTAGTGAAAACTATGAAGGTACCCTTATTTGAGTGTTTTTTCAGTTCCTTTTTTCTGTGGATAGTTTTATGTGGATATTTATTTCAGGGGTTGGGGATAATTTTGGGGTCTTGGTGGATACCATGTGGCAAACCATTGCATGTATATCATGAAACGTACAGTTAGTATAAATCATGAAGTAAGCATATGATAGTGTTATAGATTTTATTATTGGGTTTTTTATAATTGAAGCATAGTTTGGTAAACCATGTAGCTAAACCATGTGAGTGGGATTTTTTTGGGTGGTGACAGCTACACGATTGGTGCATGGTTTTCCAAAATGTGCAACCTAACCATGCAATTTTCCTAGTTTTTATTAAAAAGGTCATTTATCATTTTTTCCTCTCAGATTTTTAGGGGTTGTCCCCCCTTTCCTTCCCATCCTCATTTGGAAAACCCTTGGTGTAAACCAATAGAGATATCCCTCCCTTCCTTATCTATTTTTTATCCTCTATGCCTTGGTTTCAAGTGGGTTCTTCAAGTTAACCCATCCCCCTCCCCTTATTTATTTCTCTTGTCCCCTCTTTCTTGGTTTCCCCTGTCTCCCATGAACCCTAGGGGTTGTTATGGTCTAATTATTAGGGTGGATTATTCTTATGGGGTTTAGTTGTTAGGGATTGTATAAGTAATTTCCTTGCTTGAATTGGTGTTCTTTATTTAAGGTGATGACTTATGGCTTGATTGTTTTTGAACCATTGTAGGTACTTTTTTCCTTTCCTTTATTTGGAATAAAATATTATTCTTAACATTTTTAAATGTCTTATTTGTCTAATTATTCCTATATATTATATAAAAAAAGGATTTATTAACATTATGGAGTGATTAACCACTTGGTATTAAGGGTATTTCAAATGGTTTTTGTTTTCTAAAGATTTGTCTTCATGCCAAGTGTTTGTAAAAATTATTTAATGACTTGTTTCAAGTTTATTTGACATTTTAAATGGATTTGATCCCATTTGGGTTGTGAATTGGGAATTTTTTTTTGTTTCTTGATTGGTTTTAAGTGGAAAAGGTTTTTTTATTCAAAATGGTTTTCAATGTAGTGTTTGAATGGTTGTTATTAAATAATGATTTGAAATTAAATTTAAAATAAATTAAAGGGTCTCAACAACCCAATACTATTTTGGTAAGGTCTATTTGGAAATTTATAAATGAATTTCTTATATTGAATGCGATACCCACTTTATACCCCCCGCCCCATTTGTTATTTTTGATATAGATTGCAGCCCAATAGGCATTCATTTTATCTCATTATGATAGGGATGAAATTTTTGGAGGTTTTCTTATAAAGGAGTTAGATTTGATGTGAGATTTATGATTTGATTTATTCTTTATGATTTTATTTGATTGATTTCTCACCTATTATTGTTTGAATTCCATGGGATCACTAGGTAATGAGTGAGTGGTTCAGATTTATTATAAAGTAGGTCGGTCAATAAACCATCTAGTGTCCCCTAGGGTGATGTTGTCTAGGATAGGGGTGTACCCTTGAGGAAGCTTGTGTGAGTGGTATATAATGGATTGTGAGGGTTTGGATATACCATAAAATTCAATTTGGTCTCATGTGTTTTTAAAGTCTATGACCACACTTACCATAAGCTATAGTGTTTTTCCCATGATACTAGATGATTCCTATAGGGGACTCCATTTTATTTTTGTTCCCTATCTCAATTGATGCATATGGAACCATGACTTTTCTATTGTACATTTACATTCTTTACCTTGTGATATAGTGACTTAGTCTTTTATCTTATTATTAGTGTTGTTGGGATTGTTTATTTAATTTTTTTCTAATGATGTTGAAAATGTGTATTTCCAAAGTGGTTTTAAAACTGGATTTCAAATAGGAGTTTTAGAAAAGGAAGATTTGGATGATATAGTGTTTTTAAAGTGGTTGTTTTCATTTAAATAAAAAGAAGTTGAAGTTTATAAATAGTTATTGGTGATATTTTTTTCACGTTCTTACCAATAAAAACATATTTTTATAACTGTATTTTAAAATATAATAAATGAAAATCCTTTGGAAAGGAAATTTCACAAACTTCTTAGTGAGATCCTATAGATCTCAGTTTCTCTCACGCAATGCATACATCATCCATTATATGAATATCTTATAGTTTTTTTAGGTTCTTGGATTTATTCTTATTCCTATTGGGTTTTTTTGGTTGATGGTTAGTTTGGGATGTTGAGAATGGCCATGGTTCACATAAATGATAGTTGTCGTTTGGTTTTGTTTTTATTTTAGGGATGCCTTTATATCAGCCTTTATAGCCTAGACTTATTTTGGTTTATTTATATGATTTTATTTCATCTAAATTTTATTGTGATGTTTATTATTATTATTATTATTCATTGTATGATATGTCTTTATTTATTCTTGTTTCATACTCGGATTAGTTATTTTACTATAATTTATTTATTTACTGTTATTCTAAGGGTGAAATTTTTTTCAATAATTTTTTTGATACCCTAGAACTAGTTTTCATCCCTGGGAGATTGGGAACATGCTTTGTGTATGTCATGGGTCAGATTAGGTGCCTGTTATAGGGGAATCCTAGGTTGGTTCAATAAAAATTCTATCAAAGTCCCCTATTACTATTTGGGTTCTGACTAGGTGGTATAGAGACTAGGTTCATCATCAGGACTCAGGTGGAGGGTGTGGGGAAGTGTTTGTCCAACTCTCTTTCACACTGAACCTCAAGTTTTCATGGGTGGTTGGTATTTGAGTTTTAATTTTTAGTTTTATTTTGATAATATTCCATGTATATTGATATGTAATGATGATATTTTGATTATCAATGATTGAATAAGTGATTTTGGGGGTCGGCTTAAGTTTTGGAGGTGAAAGTGGTGAAATAACCAATGCTTCACAGTTATCCTATATAGTCTAGTGAATTGTGTGGATCCCATACTGAAAGACCTAAAATAATCATAGATCATGTTTCATGGTTGGCACATAGTTCACCAGCTCATGCATCCAAATCATACACATTGTTATTCCACCTTTGGAATTGATGTTTTTCCTCCCTTTATTTTTATAATGATCCCAGTTTTAGTACCTCATCCTAGGGCCACTTAGTAGTTCCCAGACCAAGGTCTCCATATAGCCTCAATCACACCTCCTCATACACCATAGGCCTCCAACTAACAAAAATTTTCTAATCTATATAATGGTAATATTATGCCATCAAAATAGGGTTATACAATAGATGAAAAATAACTATGGCATCCATTATATAATTAGAGTACACATAATCAAATAAACATAATGTTGTAATAAAATTACATGAAAAATTCATAAAGTCATACATGAATTGATAACCCACTTGGTCAATCCCAAATACAAAATAAACCAAAATTACAATGCAATCACACTAGCCTTACTACCATCCTCAGGCCTCACACACCCTATCTCCAAAAACCCTTGATTTTCCACACCCTGATCCACTGCACATCCTATGTTGAATCTAAAAGTAAACATAAGGTTTGGATGTGAACTTGGGTACCTATGAAAGGTGTGATAAATGTATCTCAGTATGGTCGAACCCAGTTCCATAGGTATACTCCATCACAAACATGTATACATGGCAAAAAATAAACATGCCACATAAGGGCTTTGGATGTTGTGTGCTAACCAGGATACCATGACTCCTAGAACATCAAGTTATTGTGTTCCAACTAGGACACCATGACACTTAATCATACCCACTTCAGTGCCATGCCAGAATTCACCTCTTCATCTCATCATCTAGTTCCATAGTATCAATTCCCAACCCACACCCGAAGACTCAAGGTAGGACGGTGTCCAAACATCAACCTAATACCTGCAGACATTGGGTATAGTCATGAATCCATATCTTGACCCACTATATTATCACTCAGGGTAAGGTAAATTGGTCTCACATTAAATCATACCCTGAACCATCCCCCAAAGTGGTCCTCTTCCACATCCCAATCCACTCCTAGAAAGGTCCTCTATCATCCATCAACCCACACCCTCTCACTCAAGGCATGGTCAATTGGGACTTCTCACTCAAGGATAATTCCCCTTCTACAACCACTACCATATCACTCAAAGTAGGTCCTGACTATATGCACATTGACCCAATCCATTAATGGAAATGTCCTCAAACCAATAACTACTTTATAGAACAATCATCATACTAACTCATCCTTGTATACTCTGGAGTGGTCATCAAGCACACAAAACCATCCCTGTAGTCTCTAGGGAGGTCATAAGAACACAAGTTCATATCCCATCACACGTATCTCTCCTTGATCCCATGATTCTAGTCACTCATAACCTATACCCTTGTCACAACACGTCTCACCTCTCCCATCGGGGAATCCAATGGGTCCTCCAAACTCATCTTGGTCTCTTCTCATCGATATCATCTCATCTATCACTGACAAAACTGCCTGGAGGCTCCTCCAACTAGTCCCCAACCCTTGGTCCACCACCTTATCAAGTCCATCAACACTCCTAGTCCTACTACCTAGGGACCATACCAAGACACTGAAATATAATCCCCATGGAATCCTGATGCTAAGTCCTGAAAAATTCTCATGACCAATACTCAGATCCCATAACAAGTCTCATAATATAGATCTCTCATCCCTTCACTCAATGGAAACACATTATTCCACACCTCATCTAGTCTCAGAGGACTCATCCTACTCATTCCACCTAAAAAACCCCATACCACCCTATAGAGGGTATCCCTCAATAGGTATGAGATAAAATATCATCTTGTATATCATCACTAGGCCTAAGATTTTTGTACCCATCTAACTATCCCTAGGTAAACCCATCCTCAACTCAACATTAAAATTTTTATTCAAGGGGAAGTAAAGCACAAAAGACAGCTTGCAACGGCAGGTCGCGAGAGACACAATACTATGGGGATCTAAAGTAATGGAGATGGAGGGAATCCCCTCGAATGATTTTGATCCCTTCCTGCTTCAATCTATGGTAATCATGTAAAAGAATAGTCCCTGGAACTGGAGAGTCAAGCGATACCAGATAGTCCGCTACTTTGTTACCCTCTCGCCAGGTGTGGGCCAATTTGATATTGTTGATGAGGATGGAACAGAACTTCCTGACAACATACTCAATCAACCAAGGGATAACACCAAGGTTTTTCAAGGCTTTGCACATGATTAGACAATCAGTTTCTACTTCCAAAATCTCTAGACTTCGCTGCTGACAAACTGTAAGGCCTGTAAGCATGGAAAATGCCTCTTCCTGTAAGGAGGTGTCGTGACCAAGCTAGATGGAGAAAGCCAGGATAACTGATCTATTTCTGTCACGGACAACGCCCCCTCCACGCATGAGGCCTGAGGTGCAGGAGCCATTGGTGTTCAAATTTAAGCCCCTAGGAGGAGGGGACCAGCGAACCCAATTGCTTGACGGAAAAATACTACTAGCAGGGGAATTAGTAGAATAAGGTTTAAACCATTGCAACGAGGGCGCCTCCCTCCAGATATGGAGAGCCCTACCCATATCGATAAGTAGACTGTTAATGTGAGTCATGATCGAGCGACCTGTTGAGGACACACCCTCATGAACCCACTTATTCCTTGCAAACCATAATCCCCAATAGCCTGCATGAAGCAAAAGTGTGCGATACCTTCTCTCCAGACCCTCTTCAGCTGCAACTCCCATTCTCTCTCAAAGAAAAGGTGCCCTGGTGTTTCCTTCTTATGCCTCCTACAACACACACATCTCAAGGCCAAGGGAACACCACACTGTTTGATGTTTTCATCGGTAGGGATTTCTTTGTTCCGGATTCTCCAAGTCAGAAAGTTATATTTTGTGGGGATGTTCTTGGCCCAAAGAACACCATTACAATGATCCTCATAGGTCTACTAGGTAAACCCATCCTAAGATACCCACATACCATCTCATGTACCAATACCACCCAAGGTCTCATGTCAACTCAAACTTCACTATCTCTCCTTAGATACACTGTTGTTGGGTGATTTCAAATTACCCAACTGCTAAATAGTACTCATCTTAAGAATAGGAGGCCTAACTCTATAATATATCATTTTCCCAAGGCATACTTGGTCCCTATCCATCTACCTGGTCCCATGAAACATGTATAAAAGTAGTTAATCATGTATAAAAACGCATATAGATTTTTATTTAAGGGGGAAACTACCTATAAAATGGATTTAGAATCCTCATAGAGATCCACCAAGCCTCTTCCAAGCTCATCCATTCCTAATCTAAGATCATACCATCAACCAAGATCCTATCTCACACTATATGAATTATCATTAATTTTTTGGATGTCATAAATCATAATGAATCAGGTTTATTCATTACCCACCAAGTCTCTTTATATAGCCAAACCTTTTTTATTCCCACTGTTAGATTGAAATTAATTTTTTCTGTTGGATCAACCCTTTTGTAATCTATAAATACAGTGGAATAATAATGGAAATGTGTGGGTGATTTTGTGAGGTCATATACTTGTGTTCTTTATTTATTGTTCTATTGTGATTGAGAAATTTTACTTCACCCTCATCATCCCGAGCAATCAACGTTGTCATACACTTTCACTTCACTTCGCCTTCAATTGACGAATTTCATAACATGTTATCAGCATGACTGTTCTGTGACGTAAAAAGGTTAGTCATACTGGTATGATGAATTTTACATGATAAATATTGAAAAGCATGGGTTTCTCCCTCTTGAAATTTCTGGGAAGAATTACTTGTCGTGGATTTTGGATGCGGAGATGAACCTTGATGCAAACGGTCTCAGGGAAGCAATTAAAGTTGTCAATCACGCTTCTACTCAAGACTATGATCTTTCCCTAATTTTTCTCCACCATCACCTCCATGAGGATCTGAAGAATGATTACCTCATGGTGAAGGATCTTTTGGTGTTGTGGTAGAATCTCAAGGAGAGGTATGATCAACTTATACTTTTAATACAACCAAGAGCAAGGTTTGAGTGGATCCATTTTCGATTCCAAGATTATAAATCGGTAAGTGTGTACAACTCCTCAATGTTTAAAATAACATCGCAACTCAAATTATGTAGAGATACTATCACTGATACCGATATTTTGGAAAGAACATATTCTACTTTCCATGCCTCAAATGTCATTCAGAAACAACAATATCGTGAGAAAGGTTTTACAAAATACTCTGAATTACTTTCTTTCCTTCTTGTTTCTGAACAAAATAATGAACTCCTAATGAGAAATCATGAATCCCGACCTATTGGTGTAGTTCCATTCCCTGGAGAGAATTTGATTTCTTTTAATCAAGGTTGTGGGAAGAATCGACGCAATCGAGGATGAGGAAATTCATTTGCTTGAGGTGGTCACACACTAAATGATAAGAGGAAGGGGCACCACCAGAAGTGGTCCAATGATGAACAACCACAAATGAAGAAAGTGAAGAGTAATGAAAGTAACTGATTTCGATGTGACATGAAGGGGAATTAGTCACGTACATGTTGTATGCCAAAGCATTTTGTTGATCTTTATCAAAAATCTATCAAAGGAAAGGAAAATAATGCTGAAGTGAATTTTGCTGACCAGGCTTTGAAATATGATGATGATATTACAAACATTGATATTTCCAAAAAAAATTCACACCCTGAAGGAGATGAGCATATTTATCAAGCATGAATTCTCATGAAAGAATCAAAGTTTGATTTTTTGTTTTTTTATAATTTTGGTTAAAATGAACAATGTTTTTTTTAATATTTTAAATATTTCATGTTTGATTTTGGTTTCTTTTATTTTATTCCTTATATGCATGTTTATTTTATTTAATATAAATGGATGATATAAATCGATTAGTTGGGAATAATTTCCATGATAAATATATTTGTCTTGTTGATAGTGCAACGATGCACACAAGTCTTAAACATGAGAAATATTTTATCACTATTAAAATGGGTAGTGCTCATGTGTGTAATTTAACTGGTAGTGTGCAATTAATCGAAGGCTCTGGAAGAGCAAAAATATTCCTACCTAGTGGTACCCAGATTATGATAAACAATACATCGTTTTCTCCAAAGTATCGACGCAATTTTCTAAGTTTAAAATATATTCATAATAATGGATATCAAATCGAGACAATTGATAAAGGATGTACTGAATACCTCTACATAACAAGCATTAAAAATGAACACAAAGTAATTCAAGAGAAGATTTTCAGACTTCTATCTAGATTGTACTTTGTCAATATTTGTACAATTGAATCAAACATGGTAAATCCAAAGTTTACCAATCATGGTACATTTATTGTCTTTCATGACCATTTGGGTCATCCTGGATCAATAATGATGGGGAAAATAATTAAATATACTCATGGTCATCCATTGGTTGATAAAAGGGTTCTTACACCCCATGATTTCTCATGTGCTACTTGTTCTCAAGGAAAATTAATCATAAGGCCATCACTATCAAAGATCGATACCGAATCCCGGATGTTCATGGAACGAATTCATGGTGATATATGTAGACCAATTCATCCACCATGTGGACCATTCAGATATTTCATGATCATGATTGATGTGTCAAATCGATGGTCCCATGTGTGTTTATTGTCCACTCACAACCAGGCATTTGTGAAATTACTTGACCAAATAATAAGGTTAAGGGAACAATTCCCTAATTATTCAATCAAGCATATTAGGGTTGATAATGCTGGTGAATATTCATCACATGTTTTTAATAATTACTGCATTTCATTGGGAATAAGTGTTGAATATCATGTAGCTCATGTTCATACACAAAATGGTATAGCTGAATCATTTATAAACCAATTACAACTTATCGCTAGACCATTACTTATGAAAACTAAATTGCCCATTTCACCATGGGGACATGCGATTTTTCATGCAGTATCACTGCTTCAAATAATTCCATCAAGCTATCATGATTATTCTCCTTTTCAATTAGACTGTGGTCATGAACCAAATATTTCACACTTAAGGATATTTGGTTGTGTTGTATATGTGCCTGTAGTACCCCCGCAACAAAAAAAAATGGGATCTCAAAGGAGATTGGGGATATATTTTGGTTTTGAATCTCCCTCGATCATTAAATATCTTGAGACTATGATAGGATATGTATTCATAGCAAGATTTTCTGATTTTCATTTTGATGAAAAATTATTTCCAACACTCATAGGGGAAAGTCAATCGACTTCAAAAGAAATATCATGGAAAGAAACTTCATTATTACATTTTGATCCTCATACAAATATGAGTGAAATTGAAGTTCAAAAGATCATTAATTTGAAAATTTTAGAAAATAAATTTCTTGATACATTCAATGATTCAAAACGGGTTGCAAAATCATATATACCTACTGTGAATGCACAAGTAAGAATCGATGTCTCGAAAGGACAATTTGATGGTACTACCAACAATGCTTCCAACCCGCTCCTGAAGCATGGGAGACCACTTTGTTCAAAAGATAAAAATCCCCATCAAAGAAAGGGGAAACAACCTATGTTGGTTGAAGATATGAATGAATTTGAAGATGATGTAAATGTACCAAAAGTACATGAACATGATCAAGAGGAAATTTCAATAAATTTCACCAACACTGGAAGATGTTGGAACCGAGTGGAGACCATTGTTGATAACACATTTTCATACAATTTAGACCTTGAAATTATAGATGAGGATCAAGAACCCAAAACGGTTAATGAATGTCGTGAAAGGCCAGATTGGGATCGATGTAAAGTTGCAATCCAATCTGATCTAGGCTTGCTGGCTAAATGTGAGGTTTTTGGGTCGATCATGAAAACCCCTGAAGGGATTAAGCCCGTTGGATACAAATGGGTATTTTTTAGAAAAAGAAATGAAAATAATGAAGTCATGAGATATAAAGAATTACTGGTTGCTCAAGGCTTCTCACAAAAACCCGAGATTGATTATGATGAAACATACTCTCCTGTAATGGATGCAATAACCTTTCGGTACCTCATGACTTTTGTTGTACATGAGCAACTTGAATTATGCCTGATGGACATAGTGACTGTATATCTTTATGGTGATATTGATAATGATGTTTACATGAAAATCCATGAAGGAGTCAAATTGCTGATCTCAATATCTTTATTCAGTTAAGATGAATAAATCATTATATAGATTAAAGCAGTCAGGGCATATGTGGTATAACCGTCTGAGTAAATTTTTGATAAAGGAAGGTTATAAAAATGATCCAATTTGTCCATGTGTATTCTTTAAGAAGATTGGATATGAATTTGTGATCATTTCAATATACATTGATTATTTAAATATAATTGGGACTAATGATGAACTTTCCAAGGTAGTGGAATATCTGAAGAAGGAATTTGAAATGAAAGAGTTTGGAAAGACAAAGTTCTACCTTGTATTGCAAATTGAGCATATTAAGGATGAAATTTTTGTTCATCAATCATGTTATACTGCTAAAGTCCTACAAATATTTAACATGAATGAATCATATACATTAAGTACACCAATGGTTGTACAGTCTCTTGATTGTGATAATGATCCTTTTAAACCACGAGTGGATGATGAAGAACTAGTTGGTCCTAAAGTACTATATTTGAGTGATATAGGAGCACTGATGTACCTTGAAAATAATAAAAGACATGATATATCATTTTCTGTGAATTTATTAGCAAGGTATAGTTCTTCTCCTACTAATCAGTATTGGAATGGTATCAAACATGTATTAAGATACCTTCAAGGGTCAAAAGATCGGGGGTTAATTTATTCCAAATCCTCAGAACCAAAGTTGGTTGGTTATGTAGATACTGGATACTTGTCTTATCCACACAAAGTAAGATCTCAAACTGGATATGTGTTTATATATGGTGGAACTGCAATTTCTTGTCATTCTACAAAACAAACCATTATTTCGACTTCTTCCAACCATGCTGAGTTGATTTCTATTCATGAAGAAAGTCGAGAATGTGTTTGGTTGGGATCATTGATTAATAATATTCGAATTTTTTTTGGATTTGATATGAATAATAATATTCCCACCATATTATATGAAGATAATACTGCTTTCATAGCACAGTTGAAAGGTGGGTTTATCAAAGGTGACAGAACAAATCATATCTCACTAAAATTATTTTCCACCCATGGACTTCAAAAGAATGGTGAGATTGATGTCCAACAAATAATGTCTTGTAACAATCTCGCAGATTTTTTCATAAAGGCATTGCCAACTTCAACATTTGATAAATTGATTTATAAAATTGGAATGCAAAGACTGAAAAGTCTATCGTGATTTTATGAGGGGGAGTTGGGAACGTTGTACTCTTTTTCCCTTAATCAGTTTTTCCCACTGGGTTTTCTGATAAGGGTTTTAATGAGAAATTATAGCATGGAATCATTTTAATTTGGATTCACTTGTTTTTTCCATAGGGTTTTTTAAGTGAAGATTTATATTAGATTCCATGGGATTATGACATCCAAAAGGGAGTGTAATGAATTGTCATTAATTTTGTGGATGTCCTAAATCATAATGAATGAGGTATATTCATTACCCATCAAGTATCATCATATGGACAAACCTTTTATATTACCACCGTTAGATTGAAATTAATTTTTTCCATTGGATCAACCCTTTTGTAATCTATAAATACGGTGGCATGATAATAGAAATGTGTGGGTGATTTTGTGAGGCCATATACTTGTGTTCTTTCTTTCTTGTTCTGTTGTGATTCAGAAATTTTACTTATCCATCATCATCTCAAGCAATTGACATCTTCATACACTTTCACTTCACTTCTCCTTCAATTGATGAATTTCATAAAAAATAATTAATTATAAAAATTTATAATTAATTATTTAATTTAAACCAAAGATTCATAATGGAAAAATAACTCACTAAGAACCATAATCACATCGAAACCATGTATAAACAATCTTAAAAGGTATGTGGCACACCCACGGTACCATACCATCTAAAATATCTATCACCCAACACCTGGACAACCATTGATTTAATCCAATTTCATTAAAACCCTAAAAAAATAGGGCAGATTCTTACCTCCACCAAAAAGATAATGGATGGAATGTAGATAGCATCTCTAGTCCTTCTCTAGACACTACACATGAAATCCCCATAACACTCGCATAATTTTACTATTCTCAAGTTAAATCATAACCAAATCCTAAACCAAAATTTATCAAATTAGTGTGTAATGAAGGGAAGTAAGAGTAGAGGGAGAAGCTTACCTTGGATCTCTGAAAAAACCTTCCAAGAACCCTCCTGCATCATGGGGGAAGAATATAGGGGGGCTATCCTTTCTTCCCCTCCCACTCATGTTGGTCGACCTAAAAAATGTAGGGTTGACCCCTTTTTTAAAAAGGAAAAAACACCCATTCATATTGTGAAGACTTTCTTCATGGCATGAATGGCATGCAACAATCACCTTACTAAAGCCTAACCACTACGCTCCTCCTATGATTCTTTCTCAAAGCACCAAGTCATGAACCAACCCCCAAACCCCATCCAATAACACCCTTTAAGGGTATTCAAACCCTCATGTTCCTAACCCAATTACCAATTCTCAAAATGAACTCTCCACCAGATGGAAAATTAAAGATCCCTCGTTAATTTCTAACTCATACTGGTGTGGGTCATTAAAAACTCTCAAACATAATTCTTTTAATCCTCTAGAATACATGGTAAACCTCTAACCATGTCTCGTAACCTCCCATAGTCATAAAACACCAAGAAGATACTATTTTCCACTCTAGAATTATCAATCTCACTTCCAATGCACAACTCCAAACACTAAAAGTTGAGCCACCCACTAACTATCAATGCCAATGATGAGATAGATATCATTGTCCCCATTTACCCCAACACACCATAGTGTCTTCACCCAAATCACTCTAAGTATTATGGTTCTCCCCACTATAAAGATCCTCTCATAGAGGCCAATTCCAAGCCATGGTTCTCCCTGACTTAGGAATCACCTACAGAAAATGAACTTCCCATGGTCTATAAACCCTCTAACCATATCCCACACAATTATCCTATCATGGTTCTCCCTGACTTAGGAGTCACCTACAGAAAATGAAATTCCCATGGTCTATAAACCCTCTAACCATATCCCACACAATTATCCTATCATGGTTCTCCTCTCACCATGTACAAACCTAAATAAGAACACCATTCAAACCTCATCCAACCAACTTCTACCAAAGATTATTGATCACACTCGCCAACACATCCTCAAAGAACACCTACTTACAACTCAATATTTTCACTAACAACCCTTTCATGCAGGGTCCTGCTCATGCGCGGAGCCATAAAACTAATTCTCCTTTATTCCCAAACATTTTCAACCCAATAGACACGTTTTAAATATTTATTCACGTGATTTTATCTATGAATCATGTGATGAATCAGATTCACCCCCTAAATAATTCCACAAATCACCAGTTCACCACCTGAACCATGTGAATAAATTGGTTTACCCACTGAACCATGGGATGAATCATAGTTTTACCCCTTGAAACATGTGATGAAATGTTATTCACCCCCTGAATCACATTAAAAATCATGTCCCACCCCACAAATCACAATCAGATCACAATGTGATCACCCTAGGACAGATTCCAATGTACAAAATATAACCAACACCTGATCTGAAATTCCAATATGGTATTACCCAAGGAACCAAATATTAGCAGATCTTACCTCACACTAAAGCCCTGGTTTCACCCCTATTGGAATTGCACATAAAATCCCATGCATGTGATGCATGGTGAATACATGTGTGTGATGAATGAAGCTTCCACCTCTACTCTCAAATATTTTTAAATCATTTATGATCCATAAGTTGGATCATATTGGTTAGAAGATACACATTCATTGAAGTTTTTAAATGAATTAACATCAAAAGAATGAAATTCTTAGGTTCCATGTGATGGATATTGAGCCATTATGATATAGTTTATGATCTTCATGAAATTAATAGTGTCAAGGAAAGCTATATAAGAGGATGAGATCCTCTCCTATTGGGTGTGTGATACTTGTGAGCCACTTCCAAACCTCTCTTCTTCCCAAAATGCAGTTCACCATTCTCAGTAAAGTCAATAAATCTCCTTTAGATTTTAGGAATATTATTGATATAATCAAGGATATAAGTGGATGGTGTACTCTCTTGGAGGTATGAATCATTTATTTTCCACTTAGTTGATCTTTATCAAGAATTCTCTTCATGAAGAGAAAATAGAATCTTTTGCGATGGATGAATACCAAGTACTATATTTTTCATATTTTTTACACATTGATTTATTAAAAATATATATCCTATATTTTGGTTTTTCTTTAGCTGACAATGATCATTAAATAATCATATGAAACTCATCAGTGGTGTTAGAGGTAGTATCTTCAAGATTTAAACATGTTTGAATCACTGATTTTTTAGAAAAACTTAACTATAAATAAAGAAAAACAGTTTCATAAAACATATGTAGGTTTCATACCTTTACGTGAGAAATGACGAGGTAAATATGATTTACCCTTACATGAAGAGGCTATATAAAATTCATAACCTTACACAGAAATTTCTACATATTATTAAACTCTTTATTACTTTACATAAATGGTTTTCATAAAGGTAGTACCCATATGAAAGGGGTTTTTATAAAGGTCACTAAAGCTTTACCCTTACGTGTATAGGTACCATATATATTGCGTAAAGGTCCTTGATTTTTACTATTATGAAATGTAAGAAAATAGAGATTACCTTTACACAAGGGGCATGTGTAAAGGTATTACTTATATGTGAGGTGTTTTGTAAGGGTTGTTTCCTACTAACACTTATGAAATTAGCACTATGTAAGAGTCTTACCCTTTTCCGGAGCATCTACATGAAGGTAGAGGGTAGTTAACCTTATAAAGAGTGTCTATGTAAGGGTAAAGGGAGGATACCCTTATATAGATGAGGTATTTTTCTTAAGTATAAATATAAAAATATTTTTTAAAATATTTTTTGAAATATTAAATTATTTTTATGGATTATAAAATGTTTATAAATCATAATAAAAGGTATTTTGGGATATTTAATTTATGATAAATTAATTGATTTATTGATTGATTAATTATAAAAGGTTTATAATTAATTAATAAATGTGTATGAAACATTTTTCTAAAATATTAAAGATTAATATTTTAAAATACTTTTTTAATAAATTAAATGGCATTCCTTATGATCTTGAAATAAAAGGTTTATTTAGAAATCATAAGAGGTAATTTATAAAGTGTTTACAAATTACAATATATATGATATTATTATTATATAAAATGATAATATAATAGAAATTGAATTATAAAATGTTTATAGTTCTTGAAATATCATATTAATGGAATATAATATAAAATATGAATGGGTCCATATTGAAATAAATATAAACTGTTTAAATTATTTTTAATTTATAAAAAATATAATTATAATTAATTAATTAATAGTTCATAAATATTTCATTTTTTTAGAAAATAAATAATTTATTTATTTATTTTTTAAAATTTATTTGATATTTTTGTTTAGTAATTTCTTATGAAATATGAATATTGTGTATACCCATTTATATGATAAATTTATTCTACGATAGAGCCTCACATTTCATGATAGGTTTGATATCATAAAATTTAGTTTTTATCTACCTCAACCTCATTTTATAATTATAGTTATAAGCTTGAGAATAGTTTTTGAATATAGTCTGGTCATATTATGTGATAGAATTATCATGAATTGAATTCTCTCTTGAGTAAAGTCTCTATGAGTAGAGGGACTTGGGATCATACCACCTACTTTCTTAGAGGTTTCAACCTTGGATAGGAAAATGAATGGGGTTGGCTATCTATCACTCTGGGATTACTCATCATATAACCCTATGAATTTACATGAATTTTCCATGCACCTTATGTATATTATACATTTGGATATCTATGAATATACTCAGCTTATGTTTTTGGGTTGGTAACACAGACTTGTGGGTTTTTTAAAGAGTTGCACATTAATATAGGGTGAACGCATTAATTTGGTGTTTGGAATAGAGATTTCCAAAACTAAATCTTTATAAGAATGCATAAAAATGAAATAAAACATTAAATGATAAGGATTACATATGATGTAATAGTTATGAATTTAATATGAATATGATGTATATTAAATTGGTGAGACTTTAAAAGGAAACCCGCTCAAATACTAAGTGTGATATTCCTTCCAAAGAGACACTTTTAAATACCTCAATAATATAACTAGGTCGTTTCAAGATTAACTAGATGCCCTTAGATTGTCTTGTGTAGGAAAGAAAGTAATAAGTGACACTTGATTATCCTGTTGATTAGTTTTGTGATTAACTGGGAACCCCTAATGATTCAGTGTTAACTTTATTTTAGCATTCTCTTTGGGTTATAGTATCTAAGAAACCCTGACTTTTAGGATACCTAAGGAATAATAGTTTAGTTAATCCATATGATTGGTTTAGATAAAAAATTATCTTCTCAATTATCCAAGAATTGCAATTATTGTAATTTGTATGATTCCCTACCTAAATAACTAAGTGATGAGATAAATGTTATAATGGAATCATTGCTTAGTAAATATAGATCTTGGATCAATAAATGGATATGATATATGGGGTCATCATTTATAATGGGATCACTTTCATTCAAATCCATTATTGAAAATATATAATACATGATACTCACCTACAGGTATGTCTTTGTTGTAGATTATTTATGCACTCATTTTTATGAAAACTTTTAAATATTTTTTAATGATTTTAACTAGAATTTGGTCAATTTTCCCATGTAATTAATTGATTATTGAAAATTTGGGAAATTAAATTTGAGGAAATAATATGAATAAAAATAGATAAATATGTTGAAATTTGGATTTGGATTTTAATTATGAATTTATAGTTCAAATATTACTAAGTGTTTAAAAATTTTGTAGATGAAAAAATGGTCAAGTAAGATAAACCTTAACTAGAGGTCCTACAATCCACTTCGATATCCCAATATCGGCCAATCTTCCAAGAAAGAATGTAGGGAGAGCTTGTTAAGTGGTAGGAGGAGAGTAGGCCACATAGATAAGAACACGCACTGCATGTGGGAAAAGGCCTATGGGGGTTACACATGTTGGCGTGGCCCATGTGAGTGTGTGAGGTGTATATGGGCGTTGATCCCCCACATCCATGGAGTTATAATCCTTGGATACAAAAGGATAGTATATATATGATAGATCTTCTGGCTTCATCACCAATGTGGGACTAAGCGACATAGCTATTGTTCATCAACTAACAAAAATGATGTCACTTTGTGCCTCATCTCCACCTCCTACTTCAGAAATTTCCACTATTCCACCTACCATGCTCGACATTTTTGGACCTCCATTCCAACTCATTGGTGATCTCCATGGTCAACACAAGAGAATATTGAGATAGAGATGAATAACCACTATTGAGGTTTAGATCATTATGGATCATAATAGGAGCCTAGGTTCACCACCATGAAGCCTATTTTGAGGAGAACAAAGACATTAATGGAATAGGACCTTGATATAACCATCCACTATGAAGGTTGGTTTATTTTAGAAGGATTTACATTGTTTCACCACTACTTCACCATAGGTTCAAAGAATAAGGAAGGTCTATTGGGTGTTACACTATGGTAGTTTACACTACCCCATGTAAGTGTGGATATTAGTAGTGGAAAGTGTTTTATGAGAATAATATACCAACATCATGGGTTCTTTACTTTGTCGTAGCCTTATAGGATCCATGCAGAAGGAGGTTGTGATGTAGGAGTGATATTACCACATGGAGGCACTCAAAGGGTAGTTTTAATGTTTTAAGGGAAAATGGATAATTAAGGCTACGTCATAGGATGTGAGAACTATGCTATGGAGGGTTCCATATGGGAAATGGTATGTTTTTTAATAATTATAGATAAAATAAGATACATTCATAGAGTCCTTAGCTACACCAAGGCCCATGAATAGCCATGCAGATGAAGAAAGGTCTATAAAGAAATTGATTTCAACACATCGTAGGATGAGTCTACAATGAAATTTGGAAATCCTAGATATCTTAGAAGATTCAATGTGGTGAATTTAAAGATATATAATCAAAATTTTACTAAGAGATATTAAATATTTTAACATAGAAATATAGAATTTATTTCTCCCTCTATAAATAGTATGGGTGCTTGCTATATCACAAATCAGAGGGAGATCATCAGGGATAAGTGATACTGATCTATTTTTAGTTTTCTTTATTTTTCTATAGCATATTTTCATGGTTTCTCTATAGAACATGCATTCTATTTTAGTAGAAGTTTTCTATCTATTTTTTATCACTTTTTTATCATGATCTGTTACACACATTCTATTTTCTTCTCTCTTTCTCGCTCTTACACTGTGACCTCTTATACTCGATAATGAGTGACTAACTCGAGGCTTAGACTCAAGGGAGGATCTAGTGTTCTTGAATTTTGAACTTTAATTTTTTAAATATCTTTATCTTGTTTGTGGTGAATAAGGGTGATATATACAGGTGCGGTGATTTTACACCATGACATGGATTTTAAACTCACTTATATTATTTTATTTATATCTTTTCCCTCCCTCCCATTAAATGAGATCTCTTCACATGATGGAGTTGATCTATTCAATGGATGAAATGTTATATGATAGAGCTAGGTCCTAGATGATTCCACACTCTCGATCGAGGTGTTTCAGAAACCTTAATTATAGGAGGATGTGGAGTTTCATTTTCCATATAATATTCTTAGGCATTCAAAATTTCATATCCAATAAATAAAATAATAGTAGTTAAAGAGTAAGATTTCTTAATTAGAATATCAAACTGAATTTAAACAACTATCATGAATAATGAAAAATTCTGAAACTGGACATTAAGGACAAGTTCTTTCTTCACTAAACCCCATTATGACTTTTATTTAATGTTAATATAGTTTATATTAGAATTATCTTTTCATATTTTTCATTGTTTTTTGAAAATAATAAAAATAATAAAAGAAGTAATTTAGGTGAATTTGAATTAGTAAGTGAAAAAATCTGAAGCTCTTCAAGTCAGACAATCCTATTTAGCCATTGTGTTGCACTAGGAAAAATATAAATTCTAGATTTTTCCACACCCCACAGTAGGTGTGAATAAAAACATACCGCCATTTTTTGGGATCTAGTCAGTTGTCTACTTACTTTTTCTTTTCACATTTTAAATAGTTTTTCATTTATTTTATAAAAAAATCATTTACAATTATTTTTTAGAATGATTATTATTATGCATGGTATAATTACTCATAAGTGTGGGACTAAGAGAATGTGGTTCATGATAGTTAGGAGGACCTCCAAAAGAGGGTTGATGATCTTATGGTATCGGTTAAGAAGATGTATAATTTACAAGAGATTGGACTATCACTTCAATAATTAATTTACATGGTCAATAAATTCCAAACTGATTATCAAAGACTAAAGGACATGAAGGGGGTACCATTAGATCTGCCCAATTTTTCTAAAGAGATCTAGGAGGTTGAGAACTTTCTTTGGTAACAACCACAACACAACCATCTCAAAGATTAGATCCAGACCTACTATGAAGATCTAGAGAGTGATGATGAAGACTCATGTGATGATGTTCATATGAGAGATCAACAAGCTCATGATCAATTTTGGAGGGATTGGGAAAACAAAGAGACAAAATTATCTCCCCTATTTTAAATCAGAATCACCAGCCCAACTATATTTATCTTGTTGGAATCAGGGTATTCACAGCATGATTTGGCGTATGGTTTGTGTTTGTTTTCAATTCTCAGTGGAAGTTCATAATTTGTACCATCAAAGAGATCATATCATTCAAGCAGACAACAGTAGTGAAGGTGGCGTCGTTTCCCTATGTTTTCCAAATTTTTGGGCCTGAAAATCGACAAATAAAGAAAAGTTTTTTTGGAAAAAGAACTTGGATGATGAGGTCGTGGAGGATAGGAAACTTGTGCGCCATATGTTTTTGAGGATCAGAACATCAAAATATGGAAAAGGGATAAGGGTCGTGCAAGTGTTGGTTAGGTCACGCAAGTGGACTTGGGCGCCGTGAAATAACTTCTGTGCTGGTACCTAGAAGGATTCGGACTTGTGTGCCTATTTTTTTCCAAGAACAGAACTTCAAAATTTGGCTAAGGAAAGAAGGTTGTGAAAGTATTGGTTGGGTCGCGCAAGTGAGTTGCGCGACAGAGGTTGCGGGAGACGATACTTGCGTGCCAATGAGGGACTTGCGCGCCTCCGCGCAGGGGGTCCAGTTTTCCTATAAATACAGGTCGACCCCTCCTCATTTCTCACGGAGTTCAAGACTTAGTGATTGTTCGAGCTCTCTTCGCGCAGGTGGTTGAGACACGCAAGTGGTTGTTGGGTCGCGCAAGTAGAGCTTGCGCTCCGGTTGTTGGCTGCGCGCCCAAGGAGGTTTGGGAGAGAAAGGAAGTGTACCGTGCGAGTTTTTAATTGGGGAAGGAAGCGTCGCACAGGTGCTTTGGTTACACTTGCGCGCCAGTTTGGACTTGCGCGCCCTATTGGGACTTGCGCGCCGGGCTTGGTGAAGCACGCCTTGTATTTCTGAAGCCCGTTGGTCTGTTTGGAGCTGCACGAAAGCCGGGAGATTACCCGATACATTCGGGTCAAATTGATTTTCATCTTTTGGTGAGAATTGGACTTCAATAGAGCATCTACATACAAAAGAGGATGCATTCTTATGCAGTGATGAAGAGACCTTCACTTCTATAAACTGAGTGTGACTTCACCAATGGCAGTGAGCCAAGGGGAGTCAACGGGAGTGACCTGAGGGAAGCAGTGAGCTATCCCTGAACCTTTGTGAAGGCAGTGAGCCTGGGACAGAGTGTCTATGCCCAAACCTTTGTAATCCACAGCTAGTGAAGATTAGTGGAATCGGGTACGATTGAAAACTTGACGGCGTATTCTCCTTGGAAGTATCCCTTAGTGGTGAACCAAGTAAAAAGTGTCGTGTCCTCTCTGTACATGTGAATGTTTGCTTTCTAATCATAATCATCTTACAGGTTCAACAAGTTCCTACCAACGTGGGAATAAGATCCACCACATTAAAAGAAAAATTTGTCACCCTGATTCACCCATCCCCTCTCAGGGTGTCCCGGGGTCCTTCAAGTGGTATCAAAGGGTAAAGGTTGATGGTGTTGAATCTGACCTTTTTCGTCATGGAAAACGCGGTCAATGTCAGGGGAGTCCCTCACTTAGATGG
The DNA here is from genome assembly GCA_963277665.1 of Viscum album. NCBI lineage: Eukaryota > Viridiplantae > Streptophyta > Magnoliopsida > Santalales > Viscaceae > Viscum > Viscum album. The sequence goes on along the minus strand of OY728120.1, from coordinate 1,252,245,763 downwards.
AAGAAATTTCCAGATCTGTAAGAACATAATGAGATCTCATCTAAGATCTCTTGGAATGGAAGTTCTCTTTTCTACTATGCAAGGAATACAAGTCACTGATCCAACAGGCCTAGCTATGACTGAAACAGACAGGAAACTTCTTGATGCAGATGCTAAAGCACAGAATGCACTCACTGCAGCCCTTTCTGATCAGATCTACCTAAAGGTGATGAATTGCACCTTAGAAAAATCCATGTGGGATAAACTTGAGAATATTTATGAAGGATATAGCAAAGTGAAGGAGGCGAAACTACAAGTGATGCACAATCGGTTTGATGATCTGAAGATGCATCCAAACGAGAATGCAGACTCTTTCTTCAATCGAATTACTGAAGTGGTTGGAGAAATTCGGGGTCTAGGAGAAGAAATAAAAGACATTGATATTGTAAAGAAAATATTAAGAAGACTACCACCTCTGTATAATGCGAAGGTATCATCCCTTGAGGAAAGAAATCTTTCCAAACTTTCTCTAGATGATCTACTGAGCAGCTTGGTAGCATATGAAATGAGAGTCAAACCAAAAGATGCTACGACTCGGGTGAGCAAGGAAATGGCATTCAATGCCATGGATAAACTGAAAATCTCAAAGGATAGTAGCGGTTAGGATGATGAAGAAAAATAAATTCTTTCTCTCATTGCAAATAAGTTCCAGAAGGGGAAAGTGAAATTCAAAGGGAAGTTACCTCTCACATGTTTCCGTTGTGGAAAATTTGGGCACATTGCCTCTCAGTGCTTAATAAAGATCAATGATGAAGATAGTGAAGATGAAAACATCGAGAAGCCTCAAAGAAGGTTCTTCAAAAAGGGAGACTTCAAATCTGGTAAGAAAATGCAAAGGAAGAGTTTTGTCTGTGAAGAGGAAGAATATGATAATGAATTTTGTGATGAAGAAGAACCAGAATTCAAAACTGGGAACCATGCTTCTATGATGGCCACTGTTGAAAAGTCAGAAGATACTGATGGAGAAAAAAAACTGAGAACTTGTGTAGATCCTAAGATGCAACTTAAGGATGCGGTTAGTAAGCTTAAGATTAAATTTAAGAGCTGCAATAAGTGGAAATCAATTGTAGAAGAATCAACTAAATACGTTGATCAACTTGAAGCTGAAATTGAACGACTGTAAGAATTTGTGAAGGTACAATATAAAATAATTGAAATCAATGATGATGTAGTAGATCTGAAGCTGAGAATTGAAGAGCAGGAAAAGGTCATCAATGACCTCACCTCCAAACTGGATGAAAAATCCAAGACTGTTGAGGGTCTTGAGGAAGAAGTTGTTACTCTAAGGAGAAAACTGGAGACTGAATCAGTTCCAAAAGAATTGAGGAAGAAAATATAGTTTGGAAGATTCTCAGATGTAGAATTACTAGCAAGATCCAAGTGTGGTTCAGATGGGGTTGGAAAAATCTTGAGTGATCAAAGACCCTCTTGCATGGGAAAGAGTGGAATTGGCTGTGAGGCTGAGACATCAACTGTTGGAAGTTAAAAGATCCAAAAGAAAGATAAGATAAAAGTTGAATATGTTGAAACGTTACCTAGAGTGCCGAAAAAGGAACCCTCAATCCAAACTAAAAGGAGAACTGAAAATTATCCTCAAACATTCAGAAATGACAGACAGTCTAACTATTCTCCCAAGGAAGAAGGTATGAGGAGAAATTCAAGTCAGAAGACATTTCCTCTCATGAAGTGTCAGTTCTGTGGCTATCTGGGCCATACCATGTCTTATTGTGAAGAGGCAAGAAGCTATCTAAATGGAGAAGATATAGAAGCTCAACAAAGGAGAACAATTTCATATCCTAATTCTTATAGAAGAAATAATTTCTATGGATATTGTTTTCATTGTTCTAACTTTGGTCATAAGGCTACTCATTGTAGGAAGAGAAGGGACATGGACACCTCATACCGAAGTTCAAGACAAGTCAAGTCTCGTCAGCAAGACAGTGTTTCTCTTTCAAACAGGTTTTCACCTCTCAAAGAAGACTTTGACTATGAAGAACCTGGGTATATGAAAGAGATAATTGAAAGGCCATCAGTTCTATATACTCAATCTAATGTCTCATGGAAGGAAAGGAAGAATATTGATAAATCAAACCTTGCAGAGGTGGCCCTCAAAGCTACAAAGAACAACAGTACATGGATTCTGGATAGTGGTTGTTCATCTCATATGACAGGTAATGCCGGCCTACTAATGAATATCATAAGGAAGGTTGATGGTACAGTAAGATTTGGTAATGATGGGGCTCTAAAAATCAAAGGGAGTGGAAGTACCAAATTAGCTAATGGAGAACTAAAGAAGACTGAAGTCCTTTACGTAGATGGCCTATGTCATAATCTCCTCAGCGTGAGTCAACTCTGTGACTCAGGACTTATAGTTACTTTTAATCAGAAAGGCTGCACTATCAAGGGAAAGACTGGAAGTTCACTTATGAAGGGATGCAGAACAGAAGGAAACTTGTATCAGGTTGATAGTGAAGAAAATGTATGTTACATGACTGTTGAAGAAGAAAACAATTTGTGGCATCGGAGACTGGGAAACATCAATCAACAAGACATGGAGAAAATATCAAAATTGAGAATTTTCATGGACATTCCCAACCTGAAGCATGAGCATGAAAAATCTTGTGATGCTTTTATTCGTGGGAAGTTGGTCTGCAGTTCATATCGGCCAAAGAAGAAAAGGGCATCTCACCTTCTTGATCTGATTCATACTGATGTATGTGGGCCAATAAATGTTGCCAGAACTCATGGAGAAAGGTACTTTGTCCTTTTCATAGATTATTATAGTAGAATGTCATGTGTGATGGTCATTCACAAGAAACGACAAGTCCTTAACTGCATGAAAACATATCGGCGAATCCCCAATAATGATACTGGACAAACAATCAAAGTGTTGCGATCTGACAATGGAGGAGAGTACACGTCCATTGAATTTGAAAATTATCTGGAGAAGCATGGGATATAGCATGAGGTAGCTGCTTTGAGAACTCCACAACAAAATGGAGTTTTTGAACATAGGAATCGACAAGTGAACAACATGGCACGAACTATGATGATTGAGAGTCGTATTCCACGACATTACTGGAAAGAGGTTTTTCAAGCTGCTGTGTACATTCAAAATCGAATAGGACTTTATATGGGTGAGACGAAGACACCATATGAATTGTGTCATGGACGAAAGCCTTCTATAAAATACTTTCATGTCTTTGGAAGTAAATGCTTCATTAGGAACAAAGAAGGAAATCAAGGGAAATATGGTGACAATGCATATGGAGGAATTTTCCTCGGTTACTCAATGAACAGCAAAGCCTACAAATGTTTCAACAAGAATTTGGGAAGGATTGTGGAAAGCATTGATGTTAAAATAATTTAAGAGAAAACCACAAATGCTTCAAGGACGTCATATGCTGATGTGATAGAAAGTCAGGAACAAAGTGAATGTGAAGAAAATACAAATGCAGAAATAGAGGAAGTTGTTCAAAACACTCAGCAGTCATATCCTGATGTTGACTCGGAAGAAGAATCTGAAGAAGAAACTATGGCTGAAGAGAAGACTACTGAACCTCGCAGGAGAAATCGAAGAGCTTAGAATGATCCATCCAACATAATTGGGGACAGGAGTGCACCCACTCAAACAAGAAGGATGAGGAATAACACGCAATCTGCATTTCTATCAGTTGTAGAGCCTTCCTCATTTAAAGAAGCTGAAAAAGATGAATCTTGGGTGAAAACCATGAATGATGAATTAGATCAGATTGACAAGAATCATACATGGGATCTTGTCCAGAGACCTGAAGGTCACAATGTGATTGGTACCAAATAGATCTTCAAAAATAATTTTGATGAGCATGGAAGTGTCATAAAAAACAAGGCACGACTGGTATGTAAAGGATACTCCCAGATTGAAGGCATTGATGTTGAAGAAACCTTTTCTCCAGTGGCTAGACTGGAGTCAATCAGGCTTTTCCTTGCCATGGAACTCCAAAGAGGATATAAAGTATATCAAATGGATGTCAAGACATCATTCTTGAATGGTGTACTCGAAGAAGAAGTCTACATTGAACAACTAGTGGGCTTTGTTTTGGGTACTGATGAAACGAAGGTCTGCAAACTGAAGAAAGCTCTATATGGTTTGAAGCAGGCACCATGGGCATGGTACTCACGGCTGGATTCATATCTCAAGAAGTTGGAATTAAAAATAGGAGTTGATCACAATCTCTATGTGAATAATTCTCCAAAAGATTAATTCATGGTTCTACTCTACGTTGATGATATCATATTTGGTGGCAGCAGGCAGAAATCAGTGGATGAATTTTCCAACCATGTGAAATCAGAATTTGAAATGTCTATGATTGGGGAGCTCACATATTTCTTGGGGCTGCATTTGATTCAAAAGAAGGAATACACATTCATTTCTCAAGAAAAATATGCAAGAGAGCTGCTGAAGAAGTTTAATATGCAAGACTCCAAACCAATGTCAACTCCGATTGCAGTTGGAACTAAACTTGGAAAGCATGAGGAGGGGACTCTGTTAATCCCACCATGTACAGGAGGATCATTGGAAGCCTACTATACCTGACAGCGACAAGGCCAGATATTGTCTTTGCCACATGCCTTGCAGCCTGCTCTTAGATTAATCCAAAGGAGGAACATTTGGCGGCAGTAAAAAGAATCATGAGGTACATTCAAGGTACACATAAATTCGGGTTATTTTTTGTTGCAGGTAAGGACAGTGAATTATCAGCGTTTTCTGATGCTGACTGGGCTGGTGATATAGTTGACAGAAAGTCCACTAGTGGTGGAGCTTTCTATATTGGGCAGAAATGTGTTGGCTGGTTGAGCAAGGAACAAGAAAGTACTTTTCTTAGTACTGTTGAAGCTGAGTATATCTCTGCCACAAAGGCATGCACTCAACTGCTTTGGATAAAGCAGCAACTAACAGATATTGGTGATAAGGTGCAGCAACCAATGGTGATTTACTGTGATAATAAAAGCACAATTGATCTTACGAAGAATCCGGTTTAGAATTCTCGTACAAAACATATTGGAATGCGGTATCATTTTAACAAAGAAAAGTTTGAACAAGGCATGATTAGAATGGACCATGTTTGAACTGATGAGCAAGTGGCTGATATCCTGACCAAGCCACTGTCCGCAGCTGTGTTTGAGAAGCATCGGTTGAACCTCGGTGTTCAACCACCTCCTACTACATAAGGAGGCTCCGGAAAACCCCTCTCCCCATTTTTTTTTAACTATTTTTATCTGTTTATGGATGTGATGCAGGTTTATGGGGGAGATACTATCCAGGGGGAGTATGGTTTGAACTGAACGTTGAACAAATTTTTGGTCTTTGGATTTATTGTCAATGGGGGAGAAAGGAATAAATTCAAGGCAAGTAATGCTTCTGTGATGAGAAGTATGCGAAGGAAAACATCGGGCGTCATGGCGAATTCCAAAACACTGGAACCCAATTCAAGCTTCCTCTCTTGTTTTCTACACCAAGAATTTCTCACGTAGACTTAGAGTGTTGGCTGAGTTGATTCTTGCGTTTTTGTTTTGCACATGGATGGAGATCTATTGAATTTATTTTTTGATTGCCAACAAACCCAAAGGGGGAGATTGTTGGAACCAGGTTCTTCACAGAATGATTTGGCGTATGGTTTGTGCTTGTTGTCAATTCTCAGTGGAAGTTAAGAATGTGTACCAGCAAAGAGATCATACCGTTCAAGCAGACAACAGTAGTGAAGGTGGCGTTGTTTCCCAGTGTTTTCCAAATTTTTGGGCCTGAAAATCGACAAATAAAGAAAAGTGTTTTTGGAAAAGGGACTTGCGTGCCGAGGTCATGAAGGATAGGAAACTTGTGCACCATATGTTTTTGAGGATCAGAAGATCAAAATATGGCAAAGGGATAAGGGTCGCGCAAGTGTTGGTTAGGTCGCTCAAGTGGACTTGCGCACTGTGAAATAACTTACGCGCTGGTACCTAGAAGGATTCGGACTTGTGCGCCTATTGTTTTCCAAGAACAGAACTTCAAAATTTGTCTAAGGAAAGAAGGTTGCACAAGTATTGGTTGGGTCGTGCAAGTGAGTTGCGTGACATAGGTTACGGGAGACGAGACTTGCGCGCCAATGAGGGACTTGCGCGCCTCCACGCAGGGGGTCCAGTTTGCCTATAAATACAGGTCGACCCCTCCTCATTTCTCACGGAGTTCAATACTTAGTGATTGTTCGAGCTCTCGTCGCACAGGTGGTTGAGACGCACAAGTGGTTGTTGGGTCGCGCAAGTAGAGCTTGCGTGCCGGTTGTTGGTTGCGCGCCCAAGGAGGTTTGCGAGAGAAAGGAAGTGGACCGCGCAAGTTTGTAGTTGGGGAAGGAAGCGTCGCGCAGGTGCTTTGGTTACAATTGTGCGCCAGTTTGGACTTGCGTTCCCTATTGAGACTTGTGCGCCTGGCTTGGTGAAGCACACCTTGTATTTCTGAAGCCCTCCGGTCTGTTTGGAGCTGCACGAAAGCCGGGATATTACCCGATACATTCGGGGCAAATTGATTTTCATCTTCCGGTGAGAATTGGACTTCAATAGAGCATCTACATACAATATAGGATGCATTCTTATGCAGTGATGAAGATACCTTCATGTCTATAAACTGAGTGTGACTTCACCAACGGCAGTGAGCCAAGGGGAGTCAATGGGAGTGACCCGAGGGAAGCAGCGAGCTATCCCTGAACCTTTCTAAAGGTAGTGAGCCTGGGATAGAGTGTCTGTGCCCAAACCTTTGTAATCCATAGCTAGTGAAGATTAGTGGAATCGGGTATGACCGAAAACTTGTCGGCGTATGCTCCTTGGATGTATCCCTTAGTGGTGAACCAAGTAAAAAGTGTTGTGTCCTCTTTGTGCATGTGAATGTTTGCTTTCTAATCATAATCATCTTACAGGTTCAACAAGTTCCTATCAACGTGGGAACAAGATCCACCACATTAAAAGAAAAATTTGTCACCCTGATTCACCCCTCCCCTCTCAGGGTGTCCTGGGGTCCTTCATATCTCTATAATTAAAAGAGGAAGAAACCACCTAAGTGGTGGGATTTTGAAAAATATATGGAGAAGCCTAAATTCCTACCTCCATTTTTTGAGATCCAACTTCAAGAAGCACTCACCACTAAAAAATATATTGAAGTTCAACTAACTCAGGGAGTTGATCCTTTATTAAAATCATTCCCATATAATTTTATTAAATATGAATATGGAATTAACTCCCAATATTTTGAATTTTAATATCCAACCAATCCTTATTTTACCTTGGAGGAAGATGAAGAAGAATAATATGTACCTGTAGAGGAACACATAGAGCTTCTATAAAATACTGAACATAAATTAGTGGAAGTCCATGAAGAGGTCCAAGTGGTTGAGCCTGAGTAAAACATGACACATGATGATCACATTGAAAGGGATAATTTTCATTTTGATTCTACATGTTTAATTTTTTTTCAAGTAAAAATATATTCTAACCTTCCCTTTTTTTCATTCAATTAATGAATCTCACATTGAGAAAACACTTTATAATCAATAGGAGGTTTCACAAGTAACATCTAAGAATGAGGATGATCCATATTTCATCTTACCCCCTCCATAAAATTTTTACCTTATTTTTAAGGGGATGGATTTGGTATACTCTATCCATAGACTCCTCATTAAAAACAAAGAAGAAGTGAAAGATAGGAAAAGGATCATGTGGTGGTTCAAATCCAAGAAACTCCACCCATCGATGGATTATGGATAACAATTGTAGCTTCCCTTTTAGATGAAGTAAAAATATATGGGGCCACATGGGGGGGTTTAAACCAATACTTATCCCTTTACATTATTTCTTGGAAATTTTAATTTCATTCTTATAAATTTGTTTAGAATTCAGACCAATCCCTTCATTATTTTTGATATTTAATGACATGATCCTTGTGTTTAAAATAATTGATTTGATTTTTTAAGTCCATGATGTAATAAGTAATATACAAAAAATCTAATAAGAGAGGATTAAATCTTTATGATAATATGGATTTCATTTTTACATTCTTTAAATTTTAATCTCCTGTATTTTTTCTGAAAATTCTATTTTGATCTGAAAACTAGAAATTGCATGTCACACTTAAGATTTATGTTTTACTTGACTTATCTAGGATACATGAGTTATTTAGGAACCCTGTGATTCCATGTTTTATATTTAAATGATAATGATATTGAATGATTAAGGTGTAGAATTAAATTATTATAGTGAATCATGGATGTTAATTTTATTACTCATGATTTGAAAGAATTGGTTTATTCATGTAGATGAAATTACCCTACATTTTTCATAATTTGAATTAATAAAAATCAAGTGAATTTATTTTTTATTATTAGTCATTCCAAGAGTTATTTCCTAAATTATATGATTTATTTCCTGAGAGTATTTATTAACCCCATATTTTCTATTTTATCTTAATCGTATTTCTTGAGTGATCTTAGGACATGTCACCTACTATAACTTTCATTGGAACTTGTCAAATATATGAATGTAAAAAAACATTTAATATGATTGATGAATTTTTATTGATAATACTTTATACTTGAAACCACCTTCTACATTAATCCTTGTTTATCCCACAAATATCATGAATAACCTTGATAGGAATGATCCATGTTTCAAACCATTTATATCCATTCCAATCCTCCTATTAGTATTTTTCATGAAATTTTAAATTTTAAGTGTGGGGTTGAGGGAATTCATGGTGAAAGGGATACACTACATTATAAGGGAAAAGTGTTGGGTGATATTTTTTGGAATTGGTAATGGTTTTTTATTCATAAATTGAAATTTAATTTTTTTTCTATCCTTAAAAAATGAAAAAGAATGGGTTATGACTTAGGGAAATTCAAAAGTCACCACTATCAGACCTATGATTTTTTTTGTATGTATTTAGGTTTTGGATAAGTATTTTTCCCAAGAATATCTTTTGAAAAGGTAAAAAATAATATTTGAAAAAAGGTATTTTGAAAAGGGGAAAAAGTGAAGAAAAAAATAGGGAAAATTCAAGAAGATAAAAGTATTTCAATGATCTTACATTGTTCATAAACATTACTTTGAGTTTTAGGAAGAGTAAGTTATAATTTTGAATAGGATATCTTCATTACACTTGGATTTTGATATCATGCTTTATTATTTATAGATAAACTCTCACTTTTAGCCTTAATTATTTTAACATCAAAACCCACTAACCTTAAGCCTCGTAGTCATTAGATCCTTAATTGAAAAGACATCATGATTTCATGTGACTTTTTTCTATACAAATTAGAGAAATTAATACCTTTTAAAGAATATATAAAGGTTTATGTTCTCATGATATGAACATAAATATAATTTAATTTGTATCATGAGTGATGAGAGAAAAATATTCAAAGTGAGATATATCATAACTTTTCATTCTTGAGAATAATGAATTGAGAATATTGATTTTATGAAAGCATAAGTTGCACCATTTTCAAAAGATATAAAATAAAATACTTATATTTATTTATATTTTGAAAAATGTGAAGTTGGATTGATGTTTTATGTGGAACTTGAAATTTTTTTTAACATTGATAATCATTTTACTTAATTTCTTTGAGATTTAAATATTGGTAAAATTGGTTCCCTATTTAATTCAATGTTTATATTTAATTCTTGAGGAAAATTATATTTCATTTGTGGGGGTATTTGATGCATTCATTTTTTATGAAAACCTTTAAACTATTTTTAATTGTTTTAAATAGAATTTGATCAATTTCCCCATTTAATTATTTTTTTATTGAGAATTTGTGAAATTACATTTGAGGAAATAATATGGAAAAAATGGATAAAAATGTTGAAATTTGGATTAAAATTTTAATTATGAATTTCTTGTTGAAATATTATGGAGTGTTTGAACATTTTGTAGGTAAAAAAATTTCCAACATGAAAATCCCTCAACTATAGGGCCTGAAAGCCACATCTCCAGCCCAATATGTTCTATATGGACAAGAAATCCCATAGGAAGATCCCATCGAGTGGTAGGAGGACAATAAACCACACAAGGAGGAACCTGCACCACATGTGGACCAAGGCGCACATGGGCCACACACATCGGTGTGACCCATGTGAGTGTATGAGTATTATGTAGGTGTTGATCCCCCACTTCCATATAATTATGAGCCTCATATTCTATGGGGTATTATATATGTGAGAGATATTATGGAAACAACTCCAATGTGGGAATTATCTATTCATATACTATTCTTTAAATAATAAAAATGGTGCATATTCATGCCTTAGCTTCACCTCCCATTTCAAACATTTCCACTCCATTGCCAATCATGATTGACATTGTCAGACCACCATGCTTTCTCATCATAGATCACCATGTCTGCAACTTTTGAAGATCTAGTTTGATCCAAATGTCCACTACCAAGGTTGGGATCCCCATGGTTCTTATTAGGAGCCTAGGGTGACCACTATAAAGAATATTTTTAGGAGAAAAATCCATGCATAAAAGAGTAGCACAATATAACTGACCACGGTGAAGGATGGTTATTTTTAGAAGGAGATGTGTCGTTGCACCATTGTCGCACCATAAGTTCAAAGAAGAAGGAAGTTCTACTAGTCATTACACTGTGGTAGTTTACACTTTCCCATGGAAGTGTGAATATCAAAATTAGAAAGGGTTTGATGATAAAAATAAAACAGTGTCATAGGTTATACACTATGTCATAGCCTTTCAAGATCCATGTAGAAGGAAGGAGTCTACGTCATAGGAGTGTTGTTGTCCCATAGAATCACTCCAATGGGTAGTGCTGAAGTTTTAAGGGAAAATGGAAAAATGATGTTGCATTGTAAGATGTTTTCACTACACCGTGGAGGGTTCCATATAGGTAGTTTCATGTTTTTAAAGAATTATAGAGAAAATAAGCTACAATTATAGATTCCTTGGCTACACCACAACCCATGCATAGCCATGAAGATGAATAAAGGGTTATGAAACAATTAATTTCTCCATGCTGCATGATGAGTCTATGATGAAATTTGGAAAGCCCTAGTATCTTAGCATATTCAACCTGGTGAATTTAAAGATATATAATAAAAAAATTGACTAATAGGTATTGAATATTTTAATGAAAAAATATAGAATAGATTTATCCCTCTATAAATAAGTGGGGTGTCTACTGTATTGAAAATCAGAGGGAGCTCAACTGGGAGAAGTTATGTTGCTCTATATTTTGTTTTTTCTATATAATAGTTTTATATTTTCTTTTTAGCCTATAAATTCTATTTTAATCGAATTATTCCATTTGTTTTATACTAATATTTTATCATTATCCATCTCTCTCTATCTCTATATCTCATTATCTTTTCTTCTATTTTCCTCACTGCTCCACCAAGACCTCTTATACTCAACAATGAGAAACTAATCTGAGGCTTGGACTCAAGTGATTATTTGGTGTTCCTGAATTCTGAACTTTAAATTCTTAAATGGTTTGATCTTGTTTGTGCTGAATGAGGGTGATATTTATGGGTGAAGTGATTTTTCACCATGACATGGATCTCAAACTCACTTACATTCCTTTATTTATACATTTTCCCTCCCTTCCATTGAATGATATATCTTCACACGAAGGATTTGGTATGTTTAATGTATGAAATTAAATATGATATAGTTGGGTCATGGAATATTTCACACTCTCGATTGAGGTGTGTCATCATCCTTGATTATAAGAGGTGGTGGAGTTTCATTTACCAAAGAATATTCATAGGAATTCAAAATTTCATAACCAATAAATAAAATAATGGTAGTTAAAGAGTGATATTTCACAATTGGACTATCAAACTAAATTTAAACAACTGACATGAATAATTAAGGAACCCAAAACCAAACCTTAAGGCCAAGTTTTGTCTTCATTGACCCCCATTTTTTCATGTATTGCATGTTATGATGGTTTAGATTATCATTATCTTTTCATATATTTTCAATGTTTTCATAAAATAAGGACATAAAAAGAATTTATTTAGGTTAATTTGAATTATTAAGTGAATAACTATGAAGATACTCAAGTAAGATGACCCTATTCAGCCATTGTGTTGTACTAGGAAAAATATAAATAATAGATTTTTTCACACCCCACGATAGGTGTGAATCAATTATTTCATACTTCACATTAATCATATTGATAACATTAATATTTGTGACCTATAAAAATATCATTAAAGGGTTTTAAATGATTCCAATAATGATTATTAGATGAATTTAATGCAATTTAAACCCTTATTTGAGGATCTCCCATGCAAGATAAATGAAACTGCATATAAAACTGAAATGGAGAAATATTGGAATGATGTAAATATAGAATACCATAAACTGAATATCATATGAATCATCTTGATCACCATTTCATGGGTTTAAGAGAGATCCCTAAAATAATCTAAAATATATTCTTTCTCTAAAGGTATCCATGGGTTGAACGAAATCACACATTGCATGTGTGGGATTCTCCATCCTCCATGATGTTCTAGAATATCATGCATAATGGAGGTAAAAGAAAGAGATCTTCAGGTCAGGGAGTATTTTTTGAGCATCATGTAACTTAAATATCCATTATATGTCCTGTATTTATAAATCCACAAGTATTCTCCTCGGGCTATTTGCATTTACTCTTGTGTTCTAACACATGAGTAAATAGTTCATCCAAATTATGAAACTCTTTCATGAATAAATAAATCCCCCATATATTTCATCTTATGAAATGGTTTCTTTAATGATATATTTTTTAGATAATATATTGGGTTTCCAACACACATAGAATAATATACACAAATGTAATCAAATCATAATTTTCATGAAAGTCGGTATACAGGTCATATATATCATATATATATATATATATATAAATCTTTTAATAAAATTCCCATTAATATCTCTCTTTAACTAAATCCTAAAATACTTTATACCATTTCACCTTATATTATATCATATAAAATAACTTTTGAAATCATATCCAAAAAATATATATTATATTTTTTAGTTATTTTATAATCCATTTTCACTAAATATCTTATATATTAAGTATAAATATCTATTTACATTATCTAAAACATATTTCAAAAAATATATATTATATTTATATCAATATAAATATATTAATATATTAATATATTTTTTTTAATGAAAAATTATTTTTAAAATTATAATTTTATCAATGCTTGTAAAAAAAGTGTTGACAAAAGACCCCATTTACCAGTGCTTTTTTAAAAGAACTGATATAGGGTGGACCTTTATCAACGCTTGTAAAAAAGTGTTGATAAAGGTGGGTCATTAACTATGCTCTTTTTAGTTATGATAAAGGGGGTCTTTAATAGTATTTTTATCTAGCACTATTAAAGACCTCGTGCTGGATAAACCCAGTTTTGCAGTAGTGACACATTTATTCTTATAAACTGATTTGATAGATAAATACATCACACATAATTCATCCTTATGGATAAAAAAATATTATATACCTTATCTGGATAGATATACAATATTTAGGCATGTCCACACTCTCCCATAGTCTATCTCAATCAAGGTCCCAAATATCATACTCTTCATACGAGAGGACAAATCCCATCTTGGTTAATCTCTAACTTATGACATGATCAATAACATACCTGTAACATCCCAAGTAAATGAAGAATAATACATATTTCATATTTATTAATATTTTTGAATTAAATATTAATTTTACTTTAAAAGAGTTTCTATGTTCGATAGCGTACCCGATACGCAACAACGAGTTTCTTTGAAATCTTACATTGCACACTAATAATATAATATTATTTTTTAAAATGGTAGTTAACTCCAAGATTTTTTATTGGAGGGAATGAAAAAAACTAACTAAAATATGATTATACATGTTTGTTAAATGTATTTACATTTATCCAATAAAATTTAGAGGCTTAAAATGTGAATGAATCAAATTTTAAGCATAATTTACATTAAAAGGTCAATTTACCACCTTTTAATGGAAAACCCTCTTTAAATATAGTTTTGGTCACTTTAATACATTCTATTTTACCAAATAAAATACTTATTTAGAATGGGGAAATCAAATTTTACTTTTTGTAAATTTTTTAATTTTTCTGATAAAGTTCATTTTTTAATGAATAGTGAAAATATTGTATTTTAATTCAAAACTATGTTTTAATATAATTTATTTATATGGTTATATTATCTTTTTAATTGGTTTTAAAGTGTAATTAGAATATATTTTTACCATTTAATCCAATGTTTGTCATTGGAATTTATTTCACTTTGAAATTGGACATAAATAAGTGTCAATCTTTGATATTTATTGTTTCTTAAAAACACCCTATTTATTTTAACAACGGAAATTAATTTTAAATTAATTAATGCAAATTATATGTTTATAATTTGGAAAAATAAACATCATTTTTGAATTCGGAATATCAAATATAGCTTAGGCTGAATTTTTGGTATTTTTCTGAAAAACTTCAATTTTTTGTGAATAGTGAAACCACTTAGTAATAGTTAAAAAAACTGAATTTTTCATTTAAATGAAATTTTACCACTTCTGTGAATTGAATTTCAAAAATACAACATACATGGTTGTTATTAGTTAGTAAAATGTGGTTTAATAAGATGAAAATAATTTTTGGTGAATAGTACCTTTTGACTTTTATTTGCCGCGATTAAAGGTAAATAGGGTAATTCAAGGTAAAAGGAATATTATAATAATTCAAAATTACCTTAACACTTGTCCTAAACTTATTGGATGAGTAATGTAAGATCATGGGCATCCTTGGGTCAATTTTGGGACCTCATAGAGCCACTTATGAAAGATAATGACACTTTAGATTAATTAATTTAATGTGAAGACAAAATTGATATTAAAAAAATCTTTTAGTAATTAATTTTTGTATGGTGTTATATAAGTAATATTTCAACTATAAATATTCATTGGAAAGATGAAACTATTTTCTAAATGGTAGTATTTTTTTATAATTTTTAGACATCAAATAAATTAAATTATTCATGACACAATAATGATGCAGTATTTACCTCATTAATAAATGATTTAAATAAATAAGATTATAATGATTAAAATATTATTAAAAACATGTTCAATTCTGATTGGATGATTTTATTTTTACCATGAGTCATATTATATTCATCTTTAATGATTTTTGGACCTTTTGAAACCGAAGATATGTTTATAATAAAATAATGTTTTCACACTTTCCTAAAGAGCCCCTCCTCTCCCTTATAAAAGGAGACCATTTCTATCCAGTTCCTCACACCTCTCAAGCCATTTGTCTCATCCAAAATCTGCCCAATTGATCTCCCGACATACCTCTCCTCCTCCTATAAGCCTTACCTTATGAATAAGGCACTTCAAGAAGTCGTTTGGTTCAAACCAAATGGAGTTACCCAAATTAAAGGTAACAGTTTCTCTTAAATTGTTTTCTTTTATTCTACTTCTCCAACCCCTAAACTCTTTTTATACATTAATTTTGTAACACCACCAGTATCCTAAATATTCTAAGATGTTTTTATAAGAAGTATTCTAACTACACTTACACACACCTCCATCTAATGGGTGAAAACATATTGTTTCTGTAGATGGAAAATTAACGCCTCACGAAACGATGATTGTTCAATTACCTCTTATCGCCTCTCATGGTAGCCATTATGATGGAAATGTATTTATATATGATATATATTATGTTTATTATTTCCTTATTCTTCATTAATTCCCATTTATATCACACCTTTATGGTTTCCATAGTTGGTAAATACGATAATCTCATTTGAGGAAGTACGGACTACCACCCCCTCAAAGTGATGTGACTCGTTAATGCCTTATGTGAGATATATAAAAGATGGAGTTTATGATATTATATATGATATTATACTGTAATTAAAATATACCTATGTATCATTTTGTTTTAATTGCATTAAAATAATAAATAGAGATGAAAGTATCGTTCATCCGTACGTACGGCTTACCGTCTCCATGAACGGTGTATTTCATTTCTTACCTCTAAATGTTATGTACTTTTATAAATACATGTATATACTAGATATATATGATATATATGATATATAAATGATGAATGTCATTCTGGATATAATGAACTATTGAACACATGGACAACTTTTAAATAAAAGGTGTTCATTTTTTACTCAAGTACCAAATATCAACAAAATAGACGTTATTAACTTAAATGATTAAATAATGTTTATAACATGGTAATAAGTGATATAAAAGGAATAATAAACAAGAAAAAGGTTCTTAATCATTTAGAAATTAACTTTAGTTTATTATTCAGGAGATTAAAGAATAATCGAGTCAATTCGGACACGAGGTAAGGTACTTCGTCTCAATCTCCTTTCATTGAGGCATTGTTAGTTTTATACACGACTTTATTTTATATGGTGTATAAACCCCTTTGAATTTTCATTTTATTCAAAGGGAATATTTTTATATGAATCATTTTACTAAATGACAAAAAAGGAATGTTTTTTTACATAAGCAGTGACAACGACCTTTCCGCCACCGTGAGTATTATTTGATCTTTGGCTTCCTTAACAATCAGGAATGTTTTTAAAAGGAAAAATAAATACCATATAATCTTTTTACGTATTTTGGTATTGAAAATGATTTTGAGAATGGATTTATTATTTCAATATCTTTAAATGATATTTTATTATTGCAATGTGGAAATGTTATCTTTCCTTTATGCTTATGTTATGTGTTATGATCATGTTATGGTTCTTGGGAATTATTTACGTACAGAGGTGGTTCCGTGATAAACCTAGGGCAGGTGAGCCCGAGATAGCTCTCCAATGCATTGGGTAACGTGACGGAGGTAAACATGAATGTTTCTCCTAAGAGATTTAGGGAATATATTGTGATGGGTATTCCAAAGTAACTCCCTATGTAGTTGTGATGGGTACAATGTAAGTATGATATGGATGCCACAAGTTACCTTTATGATTTATGATTTCTATACATCTTTAATAAATCTTATTATTTCATGAGGTAAGTAAAAGTGTTCATGTTTTGTAAATATTTATGAAAAAATGTTTTCATTATTTGTTTTATAACCCTTACTGAGCCTTTTATGCTCATCCCAAGTTTTGAAATGTTTTCACAGGACTTAAAGATGAATAGGGTCAAGGATGGGATCAAGGAAAAGTCATGTTATCTAAAACATGGAACTAGACATGACTCTTTTTTTCAAGAGTTTATATTTTATGAAAAAAATGAAAATTGTGTAGAAGTGTCTGTTTTGAAATCTTTTGAGATGTAATAGTTATGTCCTAATTCTCTAAAACTCTAAACCTGAAAAGATCCTCAATGTGAACTATTCATTTAATTCAATATTATGTAATGTTTAAGGTCGTGTTCTTATAGTTGGTATCAGAGGTCGGTTTAGATAACTTTAAGAGTTAGGGTATTGTTGAATTAATATCCATAAAGTAATTTATGTTAATGTTGATATCATATAGCATTTAAATATTACCATGTTGCTTCACCTAAGATATTTCTTTTTTCAGAATGCTTTTCCGCAGAGGAAACAGGGCAGCTATGTTGGGAAGACATTAGGAGGAATACAACCTTCCAAATCAGCAACCTGAGACGGTCAGAATCGGAACTGAACATTTTGTTGCATTGATGGCATAGTTGACTCAGACTATAAATAGTGGTGGTATCTATGTACAAGATCATCCAGATCAACCACAGAGGAACATGTTAGTAGTGGATCATTTCATGAGGCAACATCCCCCATTTTTTATAGGATCATCTGATCCAGTGATACCAGAAGGGTGGATTAAAGCACTGGAAAAGATTTTCAATGTCATGGGTTATTCATAACATAAAATGGTAAGCCTCATTGTTTACCATTTTGAAGGTGAAGTTGATCAGTGGTGGTTGATGGTGAAAAATATCAGGGATAGTGAGGATATTGATGCTCTTGATTGGGATGAATTCAAAAGTATGTTTCTTGAGACATATTTTCCTAAGGTGGTTCGTCTTAGAATGGAAAAACAATTCCTGGAATTGATGCATGAGGATGACTCAGTGGCTGCTTATGAAGAAAAATTCACTCTACTGGCAAGGTATGCTCCAAATTTCATACGAGATCTTGATAGTAAAATCAAACGTTTTTACTCAGGATTAAAGCCAAATTATCGAAGGTATTTAGATTATCTTGAGTTCAAAAGTTATGAAAAACTTGTTCATTGTGTGGAGAAGGTGGAAATAGAGTTTACTGATGATCAGGTATTCTTTGAAAAACAACAGAATAAGAGGTTGAGGTGGCAGGAGAAAGGGAATAACTCTTCAAAAAAGTCTGATGGTAAGAAACTTAAGTTTACAGTTTGTGAAAATTGTGGTAAAAATAATGTTGGGGAATGCCTTTTGAATTTTGGTAAGTGATACCGATGTGGTAAAATGGGACATAAGGCTCGTAATTTCACTGAAAAAGATCAGGGCAATGGTAGGACAAAATCTGATTTGTATTCAGTAAAATGTTTTAAGTGTAATGAAATGTGTCATTATGCAAATGAGTGTCCAACAAAGAACTCAACTGAGGGAAATCATCCAGACTCTAAGAAGAAAGGGGTGGTTAAATCCTTTGCAACTACTTCATCAGATTTTGGGTCATCAAATGAAGTTTTATCAGGTACACTGTTTGTTTGTTCAGATTATGCCAATGTGTTGTTTGATTCAGGGTCTACACACTCTTTCATTTCTGAGAAGTTATCTAGTAAATTGGGAATTCCATCTCAAGATATGAATATAGAACTTATGGTAAAAACACTTGGAGGAAATGTTGAGACAAAAATAAAACATAAGAACATTCATGTCCTTGTGTGCGGAAAGAATCTACCTGCAAACCTTATTTTTTTCCTCTAGTAGAGTTTGATGTTATATTTGGCATGGATTGGATTTCTGTTTATCATGCTAAGATTGACTGCAGATATAAAGAGGTTTCTTTTCAGAATGATTTTCAGTTTGTATACAAAAATGAACCCTTTCTGTTGATAACATATCAGGAAGATGAGAAACTAGTAAAATATGGAAATGAATATTACCTTGCACATATAGTTGAAAACAAAGGAACTGTTTAGATTATTGATGTGCCAGTGGTAAATGAGTACCTTGATGTTTTTTTTGATGAGTTTTCTAATATTATACTTGATCAGGAAGTTGAATTTATTGTTGAATTAGTTCCTAATGCTAAGCCAATTTCAAAAACCCCTTATCGAATGGCTCAAATTGAACTTTTAGAGTTAAAGAAGCAATTGAAGGAGTTATTAGATAAAGGTTTCATTTGACCTAGCACATCACCATGGGGTGATCCTATCTTTTTTGTTAAAAATAAATAGGGTTCAGTGAGACTTTTCATTGATTATAGAGCATTGAATAACATCACTATTAAGAATAAGTATCCTTTGCATCATATCGATGATTTGTTTGATCAGCTCCAGGGAGATCAGTATTTTTCGAAGATTGATTTGAGGTCGGGGTACCATCATTTGAAAGTAATGGAAGAAGACATTCTGAAGACCGCATTTCATACTAGATATGGCCATTATGAATTTGTATTTATTCCTTTTGGTTTAACCAATTCACCTGCTGTATTCATGGATATTATGAATAGAATTTTCCTTGAGTTCTTGGATAAGTTTGTGGTTGTGTTCATTGATGACATTTTGGTTTATTCCAAAAGTAAGGAGGAACATGAAATTCATTTAAGGGTTTTCTTGTAAACATTAAAAGAAAATAAACTTTATGGGAAATTCAGAAAGTGTGAGTTTTGGTTACAACAAATTTCTTTCCTTGGTCACATTGTTTCAAAAAATGGCATAACTTTTGATCTTGCTAAAACAAAAGTTGTTGAAGAGTGGCCAAGACCCACAAATATAACCGAGATCTGTAGTTTTCTTGGTTTGGAGGGTTCTTACCGGAGGTTTGTTGAAAATTTTTCACAGTTATCTTGTCCAATGACTAAGTTAACTCGAAAAGGTGTTAAGTTCATCTGGAAAAAAGAATGTGATGATTGTTTTTAGGAATTGAAAAGAAGATTGGTGAATGCTCCAGTTTTGGCACTGCCATCCAGAAATGGTGAGTTTTTTATCTATAGCGATGCTTTGTTGAAAGGACTGGTTTGTTTCCTAATGAAGAATGATCAGGTAATTGCTTATGTTTCACTTTAGTTGAAACCTCACAAGTTAAATTACCCTACACATGATTTGTAATTAGCTTCTGTTGTTTTTGCTTTAAAAATTTGGAGGTATCATTTGTATGGAGTGAAGTGTGGAATATATACTGATCAAAAAAGTTTTAAGTATATATTCACTCAAAAATAATTGAATATCAGACAGAAGAGATGGTTGTAATTAATCAAGGATTATGATTGCACGATCCATTACCATCCGGGAAAATCAAATAAAGTGGCTAATTCTTTGAGTCGAAAAAGAAATGTTTCATTAACTATACTACGTTTAGAATGAGATCATTTGGTTTTTGATTTGATGAATTATGGCATAGAAGTTGTTGGTATGGGAAATTATTCTGTTTTGTATCAGGTGTTAGTGAGATCATCTCTATTAGACAAAATAAAGGAAGCACAGAAAGAAGACAGTGAGTTGCATAAAAAGTAGAGTTGGTTCAGAAGGGTAAGTTGCCTGATTTTAATCTTGATAATGATTGTGTGTTGAGGTTTTGGAAGAGATTACGTGTTCCTTGTGATTCAAATTTGAAGAATGAGTTGTTATGTGAAGCACATAGTTCTCCATTTTCAATTCATCCTGTAAGTACTAAGATGTACAGATATCTCCATGAGTATTACTGGTGGGATGGAATGAAAAGAGATATTGCTGATTTTACTGTGAAGTGTTTAACTTGTCAGCAGATTAAAGTAGAGTGGAAATTACTAAAACGGATGCTTCATCCTCTACCGGTTCCAGAGTGGAAATGGGAAAATATATCCATGGACTTCGTTGTGGGATTACCAAAGACATCTCGAGGTAATAATGCAATCTGGGTTATAGTTGATCGATTGACTAAATCTGTTCATTTCCTTCTTATTCTAGATACTTTGTCTCTAGATCAACTTGCTCGGTTGTATATTAAAGAGGTAGTCAGGTTGCATGGAGTTCCTCTCTCCATTGTATCTGATTGTGATCCCAGGTTTACTTCTAACTTTTGGAAAGGCCTTCAGAAGTCGTTGGGTACTGAATTAAATTTTAGTACAGCTTTTCACCCTCAATCAGATGGGCAATCAGAACAAACAATTCATAAATTGGAGGATATTATACGTGCTTTCTTGATGGATTATCAGGAAAGTTGGGATCAACATCTTTCTTTGGTTGAATTTATAGATAATAACAGTTTTCATTCTAGTATACAGATGGCTCCATTTGAGGCATTATATGGAAAGCGTTGTCAAACTCCAGCTTTTTGGGATGAATTAAGTGAGAGGAAGCTGATGGGACCAGAATTGGTAGAAGAGATGGCAGAGAAAGTTCAGTTGATTCATAAGCACATGAGAATAGCTCAGGAAAGACAGAAAAGTTATGTAGATAACCGTAGGAAGGATTTTTCTTTTGAGATAGGTGATCATGTCTTTCTCAAAGTTTCTCCATGGAAAAGTGTGATGCGTTTTGGTAAGAAGGGAAAGTTGAGTCTGAGGTTCATTGGAACTTATGAAATTATGGAGAAAGTTGGATCAGTTTCATACAGAGTGGCTTTACCTCTAAGTTTATCCTAGGTACACAATTTTTTTCATGTTTCTATGTTCAGAAAGTATATACCAAATCCATCTCATTTTTTGATCCAAGAGGTAGTTCAGTAGGAAGATAATATCTCTTTTGAAGAACAACCAGTCTAGATTCTTGACCCTAGAGAGAAAGTGTTGCGGAATAAGGTAATTCACTAGGTAAAGGTTTTGTGCAAAAAACATATGGTTGAAGAGGCAACGTGGGAATCTGAAAATGCTATGAGGGATAAATACCCCCACTTATTTTGATAAGTGAATAAAAATTGCGAGGAAAAAATTTCCAAAAGGGGTGAAGGATGTAACATCCCGAGTAAATGAAGAATAATACATATTTCATATTTATTAATATTTGTGAATTAAATATTAATTTTACTTTAAAAGGGTTTCTATGTTCAATAGCGTACCCAATACGCAACAACGAGTTTCATTGAAATCTTATGTTGCACACTAATAATATAATATTATTATTTTAAATGGTAGTTAACTCCTAGCCATTGTATTGGAGGGAATGAAAAAAACTAACTACAATATGATTATACATGTTTGTTAAATGTATTTACATTTATCCAATTAAATTTAGAGGCTTAAAATGTGAATGAATCTAATTTTAAGCATAATTTACATTAAAAGGTCGATTTACCGCCTTTTAATGGAAAAAACTATTTAAATATAGTTATGGTCACTTTAATACATTCTATTTGACCAAATCAAATCCTTCTTTATAATGGGGACATCAAAATTTACTTTGTGTACATTTTTGGAATTTTTCCGATAAAGTTCATTTTTTAATGAATAGTGAAAATATTGTATTTTAATTCAAAACTAAATTTTAATCTAATTTATTTATATAGTTAGATTATCTTTTTAATAGGTTTTAAAGTTTAATTAGAATATATTTTTATCATTTAATCCAATTTTGGTCATTGTAATTGATTTCACGTTGAAATTGGACATAAACAAGTGTCAATCTTTTGATAGTTACTGTTTCTTAAAAACACGTTATTTGTTTTAACAACAGGAATTAATTTTAAATTCATTAATGCAACTTCTATGTTTAAAATT
Source organism: Viscum album (assembly GCA_963277665.1). Classification (NCBI taxonomy): domain Eukaryota; kingdom Viridiplantae; phylum Streptophyta; class Magnoliopsida; order Santalales; family Viscaceae; genus Viscum; species Viscum album. The sequence continues at coordinate 1,252,222,837 of OY728120.1, read as the reverse complement.
TGGTAAAATAAAAATCATTTTTGAATTCGTAATATCAAATATAGCTTAGGCCGAATTTTTGGTATTTTTCTGAAAAACATCAATTTTTGATGAATAGTGAAACCACTTAGTAGTAGTTAAAAAAACTGACTTTTCATTTAAATAATATTTTACCACTTCTGTGAATTGAATTTCAAAAATCCGACTTACATGGTTGTTATTAGTTAGTAAAATGTGGTTTAATAAGATGAAAATAATTTTTGGTGAATAGTAACTTTTGACTTTTATTTACCGCGGTTAAAGGTAAATAGGGTAATTCAAGGTAAAAAGAATATTATAATAATTCAAAATTACCTTAACCCTTGTCCTAACCTTATTGGATGAGTAATTTCCAACAATGGTCATCCTTGGGTCGATTTTGGGACCCCATGGAGCCACTTATGAAAGATAATGACACTTTAGAATAATTAATTTAATGTAAAGACAAAATTGACATTAACAAAAATCTTTTAGTAATTAATTTTTATATGGTGTTATATAAGTCATATTTTCGACTATAAATATTCATTAGAAAGATAAATATATTTCCTACATGATAATATTTTTTATAATTTTTATACATCGAATAAATTAAATTGTTCATGACACAATAATGATGCAGTATTTACCTCATTAATAAATGATTTAAATAAATAAGATTATAATGATTAAAATATTATCCAAAAAATGTCCAATTATGATTGGATGATTTTATTTAGATCATGAGTCATCGTATCTTCATCTTTAATGATTTTTGGACCTTTTGAAATCGAATATATGTTTATAATAATATAATGTTTTCGCACTTTCCTAAAGAGCCCCTCCTCTCCCTTATAAAAGGAGACCATTTCTATCCAATTCCTCACATCTCTCAAGCCTTTTGGATCGTCCAAATTCTGCACAATTATTCTCCCTACATCCATCTCCTCATCCTAGAAGCCTTACCTTAGGCATAAGGCACTTCAAGAAGTCATTTGGTTCAAACCAAAGGGAGTTACCCAAATTAAAGCTAACGATTTCTCTTAAATTGTTTTCTTTTATTTTACTTCTCCAACCCCTAACCTCTTTTTATTCCTTTATTTTGTAACAACAACAGTATATTCAATATACTAGGATGTTTTAATAATAATTATTCGAACTACACTTACACACACCTCCATCTAATGGGTGAACAACATTTTGTTTCTGTAGATGGAAAATTAACGCCTCACGAAACAATGATTGTTCAATTACCTATTACCGCCTCTAATGGTGGAAATTATGATGGAAATGTATTTATATATGATATATATTATTTTTATGATTTCTTTATGCTTCTTTAATTCCCATTTATATCACGCCTGTATGGTTTCCATAGTGGGTAAATACGATAATCTCATTTGAGGAAGTGCGGACTACCGCCCCCTCAAAGTGATGTGACTCGTTAATGCCTTATGTGGGATGTATAAAAGATGGTTTTAATGATATTATATATGATATTATACTGTAATTATAATATAAATATGTATCATTATGTTTTAATTCCATAAAAATAAGAAATAGATATGAAAGTAGCGTTCATGCGTACGTACGGCTTACCGTCTCCATGAATGGTGCATTTCATTTCTTACCTCTAAATGTTATGTACTGTTATAAATACATATATATACTGGATATATATGATATATATGATATATAAATGATGAATTTCATTCTGTATATAATGAATTATTGAACACATGGACAACTTGTAAATATAAGGTGTTCATTTTTGACTCAAGTACCAAATATCAACAAAATGGACGTTATTCCATCCAATGGCCTGAAGGCCTTCATTTTTTATTGATTTTGATGATCCACCTTTCAAGGGGTGAGGTGGAACCCTTACAAGGCCCATAGGCGTAAGTATTACATGGCCCGTAGGCCTTAGAGGAATTCATTTTCCCTTAGGCTTCAAACATTACATACAACCCAGACTCACTACTTGGAACTGATCCTCCCCAGCATCTTCATCGTGAAATCAGCTCTCTACCTCCGCATGGCTATTCGTCTAGGCATTCTCGTGCATTCACAGGCTTGTCCTGATGGCAGGTGTCATACCCTCTCATTCTTGCAATCTGTTTAGCTTCTTCAGTGGTGAAATCTCCTTGCTCATCCTCCTTATAGAGCTTGTTCCTCATAGGTCATCTGGTTTGCATATGCACTTAAGGTATCCCAAAGGCCTTGAGGTGGCCCGAATACCTTACTGACCTAAAGGCATGGGTGGCCCGAAGGCTTTAAAGGACTTGGAGACCAAATCGGTGGCCCGAAGGCCCAAATGGGGGCATATTCCCAGCTGCTATAGTGCCAAACATTGCATGTTATAGTTCCCGCTACAGTACTGCTACAGTAACCTAGAAATAATGTCTCCGCTTGGATTTGATCCCAGGTCTCCGGGATGCACTTATGAAGTCCTTACCAACCTGTTTAAGGCTCATGTGCTTTATAACATGGTAATAAGTGATATAAAAGGAATAATAAACATGAAAAAGGTTCTTAAGAAAGTAGAAATTAACTTTAGTTTATTATTCCAGAGATTAAAGAACGATCGAGTCAAGTCGGACACGAGGTAAGGGACTTCGTCTCAATCTCCTTTCATTGAGGAATTTTTAGTTTTATACACGACTTTATTTTATATGGTGTATAAACCCCTTTGTCTTTTCATTTTATTCAAAGGGGATCTTTTTATACACAGCGTTTTACTAAATGACAAAAAGGAATGTTTTTTTATGTAATTGGTGACAATGACCTTTCCACCACCATGAGTATTATTTGATATTTGGCTTCTTTAACAAGCTAGAATGTTTTTAAAAGGAAAAATAAATACCATATACTCTTTTTACGTATTTTGGTATTGAAAATGATATTGAGAACAGGTTTATTATTTCAATATCCTGAAATGATATTTTATTATTGCAATGTGGAAATGTTTTCTTTCTTTTATGCTTATGTTATGTGTTATGATCATGTTATGGTTATTGGGAATTATTTACGTATACAGGTGGTTCCGTGATAAACCTAGGGTGGGTGAGCCCGAGATAGCTCTCCAATGCATTGGGTAACGTGACGGAGGTAAATGTGAATGTTTCTCCTAAGAGATTTAGGGAATATACTGTGATGGGTATTCCAAATTAACTCCCTATGTAGCTATGATAGCTACAATGTAAGTATGATATGGATTCCACATGTTACCTTTATGATTTATGATTTCTATGTGTCTTTTATAAATCTTATGATTTCATGAGGGAAGTAAAAGAGTTCTTGTTTTTTATGTATTTAAGAAAAAAAAATTTCATTCTTTATTTTATAACCCTTACTGAGCCTTTTATGCTCATCCCAAGTTTTGAAATGTTTTCAGATGACTTAAAGATGAATAGGGTCAAGGATGGGATCAAGGAAAAGTCATGCTGTCTAAAACATGGAACTAGACATGACTCTTTTTTTCAAGAGTTTATATTTTATGAAAAAAATAGAAATTGTGCAGAAGTTTCTGTTTTGAAATCCTTTGAGATGTAATAGTTATGTCCTAATTCTCTAAAACTCTAAACCTGAAAAGATCCTCAATGTGAATTATTCATTTAATTCAATATTATGTAATGTTTAAGGTCGGATCCTTATAATACCAACCCACCCCACCCACCCACCCCCACCCCCTGTATTATCTAAATAAATAAAAATAATTTAATAAGTATGGTATCAAATTATAAAGGTTCTCATTCTAGGTATCTCTCCAACCTTGGGTAATAGGGACTCAAATATGATCCATGCACCTCTGGTATCAAAACCATTTATATAACACTCCATGTGGTATACTTAGTAGATCATAGAGTTTACACAAATAATCTTATTCTTGTTTTTGTGCCTCATGATAATATTATGTACCAACATATTATATCCCTATTTACATTAACCTTAAATTTTCATCATAAGATAAAATAATTCATGAATAACATCAGTTATGGATAAACTCAAAGTCGTAATTTGAGAGGTCTATTATCATTTCACTTCATAAAATGTATATCTATATATATTTATGTAGACAACATGAAATAATGATAAAATAGAGGTTTCCTTTAATATTATACTTTTTAATATTCTTAAAATATTTAAAAATATTTAACATAACCAACATAAGAACCTATTTATAATATCATATATGATAAACTTCTAGATTAGCCTTATTTTTGCTACAATTTCTTGGTTTTGTTAACTAATTACATAAAATTTAATTCATGTAACATATCTATGAGGCCATCTGATAAATCTCCCACATGAAAACATTTATTGAGAAACATCTATGAATTAATCTAGTTTTAATAATGGTGAGACTTAGGAATTATATTCCTAATTTTTAAATTATTTGAACATATTCAAGCCTCTTAACTTCACAATATTAAATTTTATGATGTTGGCTATTATTTTCTACTTAATACCTTTTAAGTTCATGATCATCATCCTTATAACTCTATTCCATCAAAAATTCACCTTCAAATAATGTAACTACTTACATTATTATTTACTAATACATCCTAATCTCTCTTATGATATTAAGTAAAATTCACTTTTCATTTTGACTGGTACAATCCTTCAAGAAATAGTGTCTTTCATATTTCATGATAACTAAATGTAACACTTTGTATTTTTTTATTCATTTTAAAATTTCCTAAACTCTTTTAGAATATTGACTTAAAAATACTATAATATTATACTAGTATAATCTTTTAGGAAATAGTGACATTCACTTTCTAAATGGTAACTAAATGTAACACTTTACATTTTTCTTTACCATCACATATATTAAATATTTTAGGATATTAAGGGTAAATTTCTTTGACTTAATATTGGTTTTATCCTTTATTTTTTAATTTTGAACTTCTCTAAGTTCGAACATACTCCCACTAGCTTCTTATATACTATATTATTTTTATAATATTTTATTAAGAAAAAACCCAAACCTTTTGTGTTAGGAAATGAAATTTGTTTCCTTTTGATGGGATTATATAAAAAATAAACTATTATTTCCAAATAATATATGTAATTATATGTTTTTAGAACATTTTCATTTGAAAATAAGACTTTATTAAAATATACCACTAATGGATAGAAGGAACACATTCCCTCATATTTTAACAAATATTTGGATAAAAATTTTATCCTAGATAAAAAAAATTATCCATATATTCTTCTCAAAACATATTATATAAATTTATGAATCAAAAATCATGTGTACACATTTAATCATCTCATAACTAGTCACAACAACTCTTTGTTATCGAACAACTACTCTTATCATATAAGATAAAAAAGATGAAAATACACATCTTTTACTTATATTCATTTAATATTGATAAAATCCTTTACATTTAAATACATTATGTAGTAACTATTTACTTCATATCATGAATATAAACTACAATATCAACCAATTATTTGATTTTCAACTCCATTATATTTAAAAAATTGTGTAAAATATGCATTGGTATAACAAAATTCAATAATTAATCTCTATAACATTCATACCTAACATGGAAATTCCATGAAGTTTCACAAAATCTTTCAAGTATGTCTTGGATAATCTAATATTATTTAATTATTTCTCTCCTTTACTGACAACCCTAGGTTTTAGTAACCTTTATTGGATACTTAAAGAAACATTGTTGAAATTTTCAACCAACTTTTCTTCTTCTGGTTTGAACTTTTATCTACATGTACTATCTATATGGTGATTTAGATTCTAGACATCATATGCCTAGTGCATATATATTCCCAAAACTTTTATAAAATTGGTAAATGTTAACTTAATTAAATCATATTATGGGAACATTTTCATGGATGAAAATAAGATAAATTCCATAACCAGAACAATCTATTTTTAGCCTCCCCTTAAAGAATGTTATAGTATTAAATAAATCATAAACCATGTGAATTAAAAATACATATCTCATTACATTTAAAAAATTATTGTTTACATGTTCTTATCAAGAGATAAATGAGATAAAATACACATCTTAAGAAAATTATATCCAAGATTGAAGTATCTAAGTTATCAATGCAATAGATCTTTTTCTCTATTACTTAAAACCACACTTCAAGCCTAAATTATTTCCATCTTTTCTCATTATATATATGTGCACTACTTTTTAAAACATACAATTGATATCATATATATGCATAAATAATATAATTGATTTCTATAACTAATAATTTTTTAAGTAAACCTTTAGTCTCATTGATTCATCTAAATATTCCTGAATATTTAATATCAATTGACATAACCCATTATATTGAGTATATAAGACTAAAATTACTTAAATAATTGATGTACCTAATCATATTGAGTACATGAGTAGAGGCTAATATTACTTTGTTTGTTTTTATTCTGATTTCATTGAAACCTTGAATTAATTACTCAATGATTTCATAATAATCTATATTCACTTGTTGAACAATTTCAATACTTAGTTACTGAGGAAGGAATTATTATGACATATAAAAATTTTATCCTTAAGAAATTTTTCTTAAATCACCAATTTTTATTAAGAACTTTTTCTTAAGTTATTATTCTTATGAGTATATTGCTTTTATAGTCTACTTTCAAGTATTTATCTCAAAGTTTAGTTTAATAATGATGATGTTATTCATTTAAAACATAAGCTTTTATTACATGAGTATCATGTTTTATAACCATTCAATAAGGACTTTTATTAAATGGTATCACACTAAAAAATGGGACCTTTTAAATACCCATCATACCCATTAGTGAGATAAGATCTATATTTCACTAAGAAATGAGTCTGTTATAGCGTTAATCTCACCACTTAGTTATTTAAGTAGGTAATAATCTCAATTATATCATATATGACTCTTGGATAGTCGATATGACAACCCTTTTTCTAATCCATCAAATGGTTGAATACAATTCTATTTATATTGTATCTTAACCATTATATATTCTCATCTTGTGTTACCTAAATAAAATTCCAAAATCATGCAAATAATTAATAATTCACGGGAACCCGATTAATCACAAAACTACCAATTTGGATTATCAAGGTATTGAAAATTGCCTCTTTGGAAGGAATCTAACACTTAGTATTTAAGGGTATTTTAATATCGCCATATTGTCTCATGTTATTCCCTTTTATGTATGCGTTATTCTATTAATTTATTTAGGAAACCTATTCCCTCCACCAAACCAATATGTTCAAACCATATTGATGTGTAACTCTTTACACAGCCCACATGTTTGTGTTACTCACCTAAAAATATAATTCATACATATTCATACATATCTAAATGCATAATATACATAAGGTTCATGAAAACATCATGTAAAGGTTTTAAATTATAATATATTGAAAATATCCTCATGAGTAATCTTAGAGTGCTAGATATTCTACCTCATTCACTTTACAAGACAAGGCATAGTCCTCTAGGTAAATAGGTAGTATGATGCCAAGTCCCTCTACCTGGGAATACTTTACTAAATAGAGAATTAAATTTATAATAATAATAACACCTATTGTGAATAAATTATTCCCATCTATTAAATTCAAGATAATAACTCCAAATATAAACTGAGTTCAAGGTAAATGAAAAAAAATAAATTCATTAACAACACCTAACATGTAATGCAAGGATCTATCCAAGAAGTAGTTTAACATTTTTAAACTAAAGTATACACAATATTATAATTTATTAAACAATTTACTATACATTAATATAATATGGAATAACCTTTTAAATAAATGAAAAATTCAAATATTTAAACAAGAGATAACTATTCATGAAAAATTCATAAATAAAAAAATTTATAAACCCTTTTATAATTTAATATTTAACATTATGGGCATTAAATAATTTTAAATATAAACATTTTATATTCATTCCAATATAAATTATTTTGTATTCTTCATTATATAGAATTTTAATTTTAAATATATGATATTTTATGAATTACAAACAATTTATAATCCAATTTCTATTATATAAAAAATTTACATAATATAATATCATATACTTAAAATTATTTAAACCTTGATCATATCATCCATAAAAACACTTTTTGATGTGTCTTAAATAATATCCAAATAAGGACCCATTGATTTAAATAAATAAAATTCATTAATTATGAAAAATTCATAATTTAAATATAAAAATGTTATATTTTGGCCTTATTTCATAATTTATAACACTTTATAAATTATCACTTATGATTTTTAAATAAACACTTTTATTTTTATATCAAAACTCATGGAATATAATTTGTTTAAAATGTATTTCAAATACTGAAAAAATTTGGAGGGAAATGTTTCATAAAAAAAATTAGTTATAGTGACTGTTTATAATTGATTAATTAATTTATAAATTCCTTATAAATTAAACATTCCCAAAATACCTTTTAATGTGATTTATAAACATTTTATAGACCATATTAAAACATTTTATATATTAAAAACATTTTTAAAAATTTCTTATTTACCCTTATGCATGAATCATTTCCTACACAAAGGTAAGAGTGGTTACATTTATAAGGAACCTCTTATATGTTTCATCTTATGAAATGGTTTTTGAATAAATGATATCCTAGGTGGAAGAAGGTTTGGGTATCCAGACAATACTTCCAATATAGGAAATATAGAATAATATTCCTCAATATACATACAAATCACAATTCGTATGCAAGCCCCAATATCATATATATATATATAAAGATTTATGCAATATATCTCCTTTAATCTACCACTTTCACTAAATCATAATAGAATTTATTCCATTTCAACTTATATTATATACCATGAACTTATTTATCCCTTTTCTACTGAGAGTGATTTATAGGTAGACACTCTACTATCCATGTCAATTTTCTCAAAGAAAACCCACTTGCACCCAATGGGCCTCTCCCTTTTATTTAAATCTACCAAGTTCTAATGTTGGTTAGTGTATATGGATTCCATATCAGATTACATGGATTTTCAACATTTCTTTAAATCAAAACTCTCAATGGCCTCTTGGAAATAAGTAGGTTTATCTCCCATAAACATTACTCCATTATCACTATACATAAGAAATCTATATCTCCAAGCTCCTGAAAAATCCTACCAAAACATTAAGGTTATTATGTAACATGAGTCGTTTCTTCTTCCAAAACTCTTTGTGAAACTAACCCAATATCCATATCAGGAAAATTTTATGTTTTTTAGTATTTAACTTCTCCAAGTTCAATGTTCCTCCCACTAATTCCTCAAAAAATATATTGATTTTCAAGGAAACCAGTATTCCAATCCACAAACACTTTGTTCTTAGCAGGTTTCTAGAAAAAATATCTCATAATTTCATTAGGATAACCAAAAAATAAGAATTAATTTGGTTTAGGGTCAATTTTTTATGAATACAATTTTCATATTAGTGCTTTGCAACCCCAAATCCTCATAAAATACTAACTGGGAAGTTTCTCATACCATATCTCATATGGTGAATTTATAATTATTTAGATGGAACATGTTTTAATAAGAATACAGTAGTATCTGTGGCATAACCCCAGAATGGTATAGGAAGGTCACATGGGGTCATCATTGATTAGACCATGTTGGATAGGGTATGGTTCCTCCTTTCAGGTAAACCATTCTTTTATGGTTTTCCAAAAGGAGTGAGTTGTGAAACAATTCCATGATTTCTTAGATCATCTATGAATTCTTAGCTCAAGTATTCACCACCCTGATCCAATTATATGACTTTAATACTTTTTCTCAATTTATTTTGTACTTAATTCTAAAACTATTTGAAATTTTAAATGTTTAATGCTTGTGTTTCACTAGAAACATATAACAATACTGACTAAAGCCATCAGTAGAAGTAACAAAGTACCTAAAACCACTATTTTCTTATATACTCATTGGTCCACATACATCACTATCTATAATATCCCATAATCCACTAGCCCTCTCACATTTTCTCTCAAAAGTAGACTTTTTCATTTTACCTCATAAACAATATTCACATGTATAAAATTATTTATAATTGAATGTGTCCAAAAATCTATCTTTATGGGGTCTTTGAATGTGTTTCTAGTTTATATATCCAAGGTGACAATGCCAAAGGTCAGTGTGATTAAAATCAACACTGACCCTCATATTCTGAATGTTATAAATAATATTATCCATATCAAGAATATATAAATTGTTCATTATATTCCTAATTCCATAAAAAATTTCATTTTTATATAAAGAACAACTATTATTCTTAATAATGAATGAAAATCCCACCTTTTCCAAAAAAGATTCAAAAATAAAATTCCTATTTGAGGGGGGACATAATAACATTTTTTCAATTCTAGGATCAATCCAGTTGGTAAAACAATATCATAGGTGTCAACCTCTAATGTAGTAACTCTTGCTTCATTACAAAAATGAAGATCCACTTCACCCTTTATCGATTCCATCATATCTATGAGTCTGTTTTTTCAAAACAAATGTGTGACACACACCCAGTATCTAATGACTATGAGTTGAAGTTAGATAAACTGATTTTTATAACATTCACATTTGGGTAATCTAAATGTTTCTCCTTAAGAACTCTTCTTATTCCTAGATACCAGTATTTAATTTTTTTTCTATAGGAAATACCTATTAATGATCTCAATATTATTAATTTTTTCCTAAATGGTGGAGAAATTTATTGGAAGAGTTCCAAAAAAGGCACCATATAAGACTCAACAATAGAGGTAGAATACATTGTTGTATCAAATGCTACAAAGGAAGCTATTTTTATCAAGAAGTTCATTTATGAACTTAGAGTGGTTCCTAGAATCTATGGATTAATCAAGATATATTGTGAAAATAATAGTGTTTTTTCACAAGATAAGGAACTTCAGTCTCATCAAAGGACCAAACACATCCTTTACAAATACCATCTCATACAAGAGATCATTGATAGGGTTGATAAAAATATTGGTAAGGTGGATACTCAATAGAATGCAGTAGATTCATTGACAAAACCATTATTAAATCAACAACATGAGGGTCACATATAATCTCTAGGTGTAAGGAACATTATATATATATTTTATTGGTTATAAATGTATCATGTTACTATAATAAAGGTAATATTTTATTATTATTCATTCATGTGTGCTGTAATTAACTTTTCATGAATGGTAGAATGATAATATCCCCTCAAAGTTTGATTTTGAGTCTTCCCTAACCAATGATAATTATGGAGTATTATGGGTTGTAGTGATATGATAAGTTTAGCATGAATAGACTCTTGTATTCATTAAAAATATTTTTTTTATGATTTATGAAAACTGGATTCATGAGTTAATAAGAAAATTCTTCTTACTTGGATTGATCCACTAAATTATATCTCATGAAATATCATACAGTCATTGATATACTTGGGGTGTATGCTTATTTTTAATCCTTTTTACCTGAAGTTGGAAAGATAATTGACATGAGAACCTTTATACATTATACCCTAATTATGTAAGTCTAAATATTGAGTATCAAATATGAGGGTGGTTGGGTATGTTGTTGATCATGTCGTCAGTTAGAGAGAAACCAAGATGGGATTTTTCCAATTGTATGGAAAGTTAAATAAATTTATCCCTTGATTGAATTAGGATAATGAAATTTATTTCCATGTTTAATTTTTTAACATATGATATGTCTAAATACTTAGATAATTGAGATGTGATGTACTTATCAGAAAATTTTTGACATGCGATGTATCCATCAAATTGATCATCCTTTTTTGAAGAATCAATAAATGATGGGATGCTAATGATAGATTGATATTTTTTATGTTTAATGGTCATTATATTCCATGGAAAAAGGTATTATATATGTATACATATAATTTATATGATGCATATTGTGTTGGACATGTTCTTATAGTGAGTATATTTGATAAATATCACACCAGACCTCTTAATACTAGCACTGACTCTTTACTAGAGCTCACGCTTTTCCTACATCTATGAAATTTGTATTTCATAGTTTTTTTTGAATTATGTTAAGGATCATAGGGTCACACGGTTAGGACCTTGGTTAAAGTTTTGGAAAAAGTGTTTGTTCAAAATTAATATAGACTGATAAAATTATTCCAAAAGAGTTTGGATGGATTCACAAAGATTTTTGAAGTTTTTCATAAATTCCTTATGGTATTTTTGGAAAAGATGGAGATTTTTGGGAGTGCACATAAAAATATCATGCATGTGATGCATAATGAATATATTCATTCGATTCATTCATCTTAAACCGCCACTCTCAAATAGTTTTACTTCATTTATGATCCATAATATTTATCATACTAGTTGGAAGATACATATTCATTTAACTTGTTCAATGAATGAACATGAACAAGATGAAATGCTTGGGTTAGATGAATTGGAACCTGAACCATTATTGTCATGAACCAACTCGGGTCGACCCTCAACCAATCACCCGATCTGGTCCGCGACATGACCCGAGAGGCTTTCCCGATCCTCCCGGGCTAGCGACAAGTGTCAGGGAATCCACAGAAGACAAGTGGGAACGATTTGGCCCATGAAAATAAATAATGCAGAAGAAAAGGTAGAATAGTGCATGGCAAATAAAAGACACAAAAAAGGAGGAACAACCAACAACAGCAAACTAACCTGACCACAACCAAAACTCCTCGTGACTCCGAGAGTCGCTCACTAGTCCACAACCAACTCTCACCCACGGTGAGCAAGCTCAAGTCAAACCTGAAACAAAACTAAAAATAGAAAAACATTATAGGCGTGAGTATTAAAACTCATTAGGTGTTCCCAACAAACTATTCTTAATGCACTACCTTTAAATAAAGAAATTTTCTAATTCCAAGTTTGAACTAAATTATACAAAATATGGGTTTCCACACACACTTTCATTTCTAAAACAAGTAATATTCCATTGCCCTTTTTAATTTAAAAAACAAGTTTAATGTTTGAAAGAAACATGTGCATTGCATTTTTAAAACCATTTTTGTGAACCATTTAGAAACCCAAATTTTAGTTGTTAGTAAAAAGGGAAAACCACACAACACGCAACACACACTAAGGGCAATGGAAAAAGTGGCACACAAGGTCCAGCTACCAAACTAGACCTCTCAATCATCTGCCACATACAAATAAACACTAAAGGAAACATGGGTCGAACCTAGGAGCTCGTGAACAATCCAGAACGTACTATACATGTGACTCATCCTGAAGGCATGCCCTAACTCGATGACGTCATAATTCCCTAATGCTCGGTATAGCCCTTCATGGCCTAACTGAGGGGCCTAATCTCCATAACAGTAATAACTCAGTATTCCCTTGCTATGGGGCCACTATCCAGTGCATAATATAAACTAGTGTTGTAATCATTCTTAGAAGATTCACTTACTATGCTAGGTTCCCATGTCAACACACATAATAAAAGGGAAAGGGGTGAGTCAGCAAAGTCAATCAAGTAGCACAGATATCACACAAAACTCACAAAATCAACGTACACAAAAGATCACCTCAGGGTCACCCCAAACAGAGTTTTCCAAAATAATTTATTTTTACTAAATTTCCAAATGGGCCTTCACCAATTCTAAAGAAAAATCACATCTCTCAAGAAAACCCAAAACACTCGTTCACACTTCAGAATAAATCGTTTATCATTTAAACCAAAACTACATTTGAAATTCTGTGAATTATGTTTAAATTCCAAATGGGAATTCTTTCACAACTGAGTGTTCGTTCACCGATAAAACATTTCAAGTGTCGTGTATAAAATAAATGAAACTTTTTACACCAAATAATCATTTAAAAATTAATTATCTTATATTATTTCACATTTATCAAAATTAATAAAATATCAAGCAATTAATAAATTATGAATTTAAAGGCAGGTGCAGTGGGGGTATACCTCAATTTGATGCTTGAACACAATGAAGTGACACGCCTCGCATAGGCGTGCAAGCACGAGCAGACCGATGATCGTGGTAAGGCGGGGTTACCCTGCCAACACGCTGCAACAAAAGTAAAATAATATAAAACACAGAAACACTGACTAGCAGTAACCCAAAAATTAAACATCACAAAGATAACTACAGACAAACATAAACATTAATTTAAAATAATCAAAACAAAATACAGCGCATACCTCACTTGAATCTCAATGCAGGAGAAACGGCACGAACCCAAAACGCTCGCCTTCGGCAGCGGACGTTAGAAAAATCCAAAACAAGACCCAAGGAGGTCTTCGCATACTAAAAAATGAGTTGCGCACCGAAGAGGGCATTGGCGGGGTCGCGCGTGCCAGAGAGGTCACCGACAAGGGAGGTTACAGTTCTGGCAGGTGCGCGCTGGCAAGGGCGGAAGGCGTGGAGCGGCAGTCCACGGGTGGTCGGAGGCTGGAGTGGCGGTTGGATGCCGAATGGATAGGGGAGTCCACCCCAGACCAGGAGGGGGTCATGCCAGAAAAAGGTAGTGCCGGAAGGAGAGCACTGCGGGAGGGCGGCGCGACAGAGCCGGGCACTGCCGGAGCGCGGCACAGCAGGATCCAGGCACTGCTGGAGCATGGAATGGTAGAAGTTAGGAGCCGGATAGGGAGGGTAGCAGGAGGAGGACGTCGCAGGAAGGAGGCTGACGCGTCGGGTCACTGCAGGGCTAGAGGGTAGTCGGTGCAGGGGCTCAAGGGCGAGCGCTGGGTGAGGTCGGGGACGTGGGGTGCATCAGCCGCTGTTGGGCTGCTAGATCGTGGCTGGGAGGCTCTGCAGGAGCGCGGCGCGACGGGAAGGTGTTTTGCGGGGCACTCGGTCGGGGTAAGGAGTCAGACAAGGAGGCAGCAGGGTCAGCAGGTCGTTGCATGGGAGGGTGGCAGAGCTAGCGCTGCAGGAGGGGGTGAGCAGGGAGGGCGAGCCGGACGGGGAGTTGAGGGCTGACCTGGGGAAGACCCAGGGGGCGGCCGGACAAGGCAAGAGGCCGGGAGCCAGGTGCATCGTCAAGGGCAATCCAGAGCTGGAGAAGGACCGGTGGAGGCCTGACAGGGAGAAGGAGCGCAAGTCACAGGGGGAGAGCGAGGGCGTAAGGGGCACTACTGCAAGAGAGGTGGATGCATGAGGGGCGAAGGCGGGCTGCAGGAGGGCAGGAGGTGGAGGAAGTCGCACCAGGCGGTACAGGAGGAGACCTAGGGAAGACCCAGGGGGTGTGCATTGAAATAGGGGGGACAGGGGGGCAGCACCATGTGGAGAAAAAAAAAGATAAGAAAGAACAGGAAAAGAAGAAAAATAGAGAAGAAAAATAAAATAAAATAAAATAAAAAATAAAATAAAATAATAATACTAATACTAATATTATTATTAATACTAATAATAATAATAATAATAATAAAATAATCATAATAATCATAATAATAATAATAATAACAATAATAATAATAATCGGTTAACCGCGCAGTCTCCAGGACCGAACGCACGATCGGTACTAGCGGTGCAGTGACCGTGTACCCACCTGGACCAAATGCTCGGTGACCGCTAATAGTGCGGTGACTTTGCACTGGCCCGAGACCCACCGAAAACATCAAATCTTCAAAAAAAATTCAAACTCGGACCCAAACCCAACTCTGTCCAAAGGCGAAGGACCGAGAAAATAATAAAACAAAAGGCATTTGTGGTCGGGGTGTGACAATTCTCCCCACCACAGACACTTTCTACCTCTAGAAAGTCACCAAGCCAACGGTTGACACAACTTGATTTCGTGCCCAGATAAAATCATAGAAAACCAAGAGTCTCGGGGCGACCATTCTCAACAAACGTCACACCCGACCAATTCAAGGAAAATCACTGCTCGAGATTGAGGGGAGAACATGAGAGGGTTCTCCCCACCACAATAAGTCACTAATACAAAAACCCTTGAAACCCGAACAAACCACCCCCTAGGGGGGGTGAAACACGGGAACTCCCAAACCAAACTCATTCATTTTACCCACATGTACTGAACAACACACCTGATACTTCACGAAAATCTTGCTACAGAACAATCCATTGACTTGAGGATGAGAAATTAACTCAACACCTCCCGTCAATTTCACAAAACGAACAACTACCTAACGAACACACCTAAGACTAACTCAAAATTAGAACAAGACCATTTATTCATGGGTCCAATACCCCTTCGAGAAATCTGAGTGACTTAGAACCTATGGTAAGAGCAGATAAGGCCACTTGGATTGTGATTGAACAAGTTCATCACACCACCCAAACGAGGATGAGTTTATGATGAAGACGAGAATAGAATAAGGAAATTTTGGATATTTCCATCCCAAAGCTGAAAACATTGTCCAGAACAAGGTCCCACACACCCTTGGAAACTCCCGACTATATGCGAGCTTCACCCCAAGAATTGTGGTTGGGGCCCTGATGGTTGAAGTGTCTCCTGCCTCACAGTCAGGCATTTTCATCTTCTGGTCTCTCACTCCTTCTTCCGTTCGATGATTAAAACAATCACGATGGTCATATGTTTTCAAAGGAATGCAACATGATGAATTAGAATATCCAAACAGGCTATACTAGTGTCACACAAGAGAGCGGTCTGACGAACTAGGATCTGGTACCGACGAGGATGGTTTCTTGGAGACAGGTTCCACCATCCCACACTCCTTTCCAGAGGGGGAACCTTTGTGGAAGTCAACCACCATTAATAACATCCAAAATTCTAACAACGATGAGACATCTCATCTTTACTAGTCCAGAAATGAACCCTCAAATAACTCTTGGATAGTACGAACCTTAACTACCCTAGGAGTTCCCAACAACACGAAGACACGCCATATTTATGAACCATGCAACTGCCTCTAATGGACTTCGATTACCTCGATAAGTAGGCAACACACAAAAAGAACTGGGGACTAATCATAACTCATTAACAATTTTTGGAGGATTTATGGGCCCCAAGTATGGCATAACACTAAGAGGACCTTAAACCGGGAACTTGGACTCCACATGGATCACCACCCCATGTGAGGCCTCAAAGTGAACTGATTTTCCTCCATTTTCATCCCTCAATCCAAAGTAACCAAAGATAAGAGACTCAAATCTCAGACTAACCCTAGTAACTTAGGTCTCGTCACGAGCGGTGGTGATCACGCACTGTCCCATAACCTACCATATGAGCCCCAATATTCCTAATATCCTTCTACCAGACATCCCAAATAACAAGGGCCTGCTCTGATACCATTTTGTCACGAACCAACCTGGTTCGACCCTCAACTGATCACCCGATCCAGTCCGCGACATGACCTGAGAGGTGTTCCCGATCCTCCCGGGTTGGCGACAAGCACTAGGGAATCCACAGAGGACAAGTGGGAACGATTTGGCCCATGGAAATAAATAAAGCATCAGAAAAGGTATAATAACGCAAGGAAAATAAAAGACACAAAAAAGGAGGAAAAACCAACAACAACAAACTAACCTAACCACAACCAAAACTCCTCGCGACTCCAAGAGTCGCTAACCAGTCCACAACCAACTCTCGCCCACAGTGAGGAAGCTCAAGTCAAACCTACAAAAAAACTAAAAACAGGAAAACACTATAGGCGTGAGTACTAAAACTCAGTAGGCATTCCCAACAAACTATTCCCAATGCACTACCTTTAAATAAAGAAATTTACTAATTATAGGTTTGACCTAAATTATACAAAATATGGGTTTCCATAGACACTTTCATTTCTAAAACAAGTAACAGTCCATTTCCCTTTTTAATTTAAAAAAACAAGTTTAATGTTTGAAATAAACATGTGCATTGAATTTTTAAAATCATTTTTGAGAACCATTTAGAAACCCAAATTTTAGTTGTTAGTAAAAAGGGAAAACCACACAAAATGCAACACACACTAAGGGCAGTGGAAAAAGTGGCACACAAGGGCTAGCCACTGAACTAGACCTCTCAATCGTCTACCACATACAAATAAACACTAAAGGAAACATGGGTTGAACCTAGGAGCTCGTGAAAAATCCAGAACATACTATACATGTGACTCATCCTGAAGGCATGCCCTAACTCGATGATGCCCTAATTCCCTAATGCTTGGTATAGCCCTTCATGGCCTAACCGAGGGGCCCAATCCCCATAGCAGCAATAAGTCAGTATTCCCCTACTATGGGGCCACTAGCCAGTGCGTAATCTAAACTAGTGCAGCAATCATTCTCAAAAGATTCACTTACTATGCCAGGTTCCCATGTCAACACGCATAATAAAAGGGAAAGGGGTGAGTCAGAAAAGTCAATCAAGTAGCACAGATATCACACATAACTCACAAAATCAACGTACACCAAAGATCACCCCAGGGTCACCCCAAAAAGAGTTTTCCAAAATAATTTATTTTTACTAAAGTTCCAAACGGGCCTTCACCAATTCTAAAGAAAAAACGCATCTATTAAGAAAACCCAAAACACTTGTTCACGCTTCAGAAGAAATCATTTATCATTTAAACCAAAACTACATTTGAAATTCCATGAATTATGTTTAAAGTCCAAACGGACATTCTTTCACGACTGAGTGTCCGTTCATCAATAAAACATTTCAAGTGTCGTGTATAAAATAAACGGCTCTTTTTACAACAAATAATCATTTAAAAATTAATTATCTTATATTATTTCCCATTTATCAAAATTAATAAAATATCAAGCAATTAATAAATTCTGAATTTAAAGGCAAGTGTAGTGGGGGACCTTCCTCAATTTGTAGCTTGAACACGACGACGTGGAACACCTCGCATAGGCACACAAGCACACACAGACTGATGATCATGGTAAGCCAAGGTTACCCTGCCAATGCGCTACAACAAAAATAAAATAATATAAAACACAGAAACACTGACCATAAGTAACTCGACAATTAAACATCACAAAGATAACTACAGACAAACATAAACATTACTTTAAAATAATCAAAATAAGAGACATAGCATACCTCACCTGAATCTCAATGCACGCGAAACGACATGAACCCAAACCACTCACCTTTGGCGGCAGACATCAGAAAAAGCCATAACAAGACCCAATGAGGTCCTCACCTACTCAAAAATGATTTGCGCATATAAGAGGGCATTGGCGGGGTCGCGCGCGCCGGAGAGGGTGCCAATGAGGGAGGTCACGGTTCCAGCGGGTGCGCACCGGCAAGGGCGGAAGGCGCGAAAAGGCAGTCTGCGGGTGGCCGGAGGCCGGAGCGGCAGTCAGAAGTCTAATGGACGGGGGAGGCCACGTCATACTAGGAGGGGGTCGCGCCGGAAAAAGGCGTTGCCGAAAGGCGGGCGCTGTGGGAGGGTTGCGCGATGGAGTCGGGTGCTGCCAGAGTGCAGCATAGTGGCAGGCAGGCACTGCCAGAGCACGGCACGGTGGAAGGCAGGAGCCGAAAAAGGAGGGTAGCAGGAGGTGAACACCACAGGAAGTAGTTCGATGTGTCTGGTCACTGCAAGGCTGGAGGGCTGCCGGTGTAGGGGCTCGAGGGCGAGTGTTGGGCGAGGTCGGGGACGCGGGGTGAGGAAGTAGGTGTTGGGCTACTAGATCATGGCAGGGAGGCCCTTTAAGAGCGAGGCCCGATGGGAAGGTGTTGTTCAGGGCACTCGGCTGGGGTAAGGAGTCGGACAAGGAGGCAGCGGGTCGGTAGGTCACTGCATGGGAGGGTGGCACGGCTGGCGCTGTAGGAGGGGGCAGCAGGGAGGGTGAGCTGGACGGGGAGTCGAGGGCAAACTTGGGGAAGACCCAGGGGGTAGCCGGACAAGGAAGGAGTCCAGGAGTCAGGTGCGCCGTTGAGTGCGAGCCAGAGCTGGCGGAGGGCTGGAAGAGGCCTGATAGGGAGAGAGGAGCGCAGGTCATAGGGGGAAGACAAGGGCGGACGGGGTGCTTCTGCAGGTGAGGCGGATGCATGAGGGGTGGAGGCAGGGTGCAAGAGCGCAAGAGGTGGGGGAATCTGCACCAGGCGGTGCAGGAGGAGACCTGGGGAAGACCTAGGGGGCGCGCGCCGAAACAGGGGGGACAAGGGGGCCGCACCGCATGGAGGAAAAAAAGAAGAGAAGAAAGAAGAGGAAAAGAAGAAAAAGAAAGGAGAAGAAAAATAAAATAAAATAAAATAAAAAATTAAATAAATAAAAAATAATAATAATACTAATATTATTATTAATACTAATAATAATTATTATTATAATTATAATTATAATAATCATAATAATAATAATAACAATAATAATAATAATCGGTCAACTGCATAGTCTCTAGGACCGAACGAACGGTTGCTACTAGCGGTGCGGTGACCGCATACCCACCTAGACCAAATGAGTGGTGACCGCTAGCAGTGCGGTGACTGCGCACTAGCTCGAGACCCAATGAAAACATCAAATCTTCAAAAAAAATCAAACTCTGACCCAAACCCAACTCTATTCAAAGGCGCGGGACTGAGAAAATAATAAAACAAAAGTCATATGTGGTCGGGGTGTGACAATTATGATATATCCAATTATCTTATTTTCATGAAGAGTGTAATGGAAAGCTATACAAGATGATGAGATTCTCTCTTATTGGGTGCATGATACTTGTGAGACACTGCCAAACCTCTATTCTTCTTGAAAGGTTATTCATCGTTCACAATTAAGGCACTAGAAACCCTTCAGCTTTCAAGTATCCTATTAATACTATCAAGTATCCTAGTGGTCGATTTACTCCCCCATAGTTAAGAATCATTTTTTACTGCTTCAGTGATCCTTATCATGAATTCTCTTCATGAAGATAAAATAAAAGCTACTACGATGGCCAAATACTAGGTACTCTATTTTTTTATTGTTTACACATTGATTTCTTGAAGATAGATCTCTTGTGTTTTGGGTTGTATTCCATTTCCAATGATCATTATATAATCATATGAAACCCATCAACCTCAACCATCTAACGACCGGTCTCATTGTACTGATGACTCAGCTGACACAAGAGTCATTCACTCATAATTGATATGATGCTCCTAGGCATAGTAGTGTTTTTATCATTGACCAAAGAACCCAAATTCCCATTCTCCTTGTCCCATGAACTACTCATTACCTTATAAAATGATTGAAAATGGTTTTCCTGCTCATACCTGAGCACCAACACAAAACACTAACTGCTTGTTCTTGGACTACCAGGAATGATGTTCTCCAACTGCCAATGGTATCCTCCCCAGCATATGGATTCCCTTACACCACTACATGAGCACTGATCCAAATGGGTCCCCTAATCACATTCATGTCACTTCTAATCTACACTCATACCTCCCTGGAAACATCATTATCAAGCTTCAACCTAGATTAACCATGTCACCACACCCGATCTATTACTGATGTCACCACTCACCACTGAGTGATATATCCCATTTCATAGAACATGGTGCTGCCACTCCCATGAGCATCTCACTGAATACACCAATCATCTCACTTTGAGAGTGATCCCAAACTAAAACCACTAAAAATCCACCAATTTTACATTGATCGAGTTTATACCAAACCCAAAAAATTCCCAACAGACCTTCACATAGTCCATTCACTGATTTACAACCCAATAGGGTATCACGCATACCCATCCCACAAATTCCCACACACAATAAGTCTTTTCCTCAAAAATTCAATCCAATGATCACTATCCTCCTACAAAGGTTGAGTGACCCACCGAGAACCTTCTCACAGGTTCTCACTCTCTATATACCTTGGTCTCACCTAAACCCATCAATTTCATTCTCTCGTAAAACCTGATCACACAATTGGACTCATGCTCCAATGAGTCATGTCCCATCTAACCAAGGCTTACACACCCAACCCACCTACCATTCCCCCAAAAACATGTTAGTCACATCCAAAAACCCAAGTAATTTCACCCATTCCAAGGCTAAGAACACCACCACCCAGCACATGGGCATCGTTCCAAAACCATGTGCATCTACCCACACTCCCACCATGCTACCCAAAAGTGCATCATGAGAACCACGAGTCTAATAATCCAATTGATATTTCCCTCAAACCTCAACAAAAATGACAAAAACACTCAAATCACTTTTTATCCCAAATCCTGAGGTATTTCCAATGCCTTTTTATACAACCCCTTAGGGTTCCATCACTAAAGAATTCAATGCCTACACCAACCCACAAAGGGTAACTATATATCCCTTGATAAAGGGGCCAAATTTTTTATTATCACTAGAGAACACCTTGTACTAATATTTACATACTTTCCATCACAAGAAACCATATGTAGTTTAGTTGATTAAAATGTAACCAAAAAGTTATATATGAAAAACATCATATAAGTTATTATTGATACTTTAAACAATTGAACCCTCTTCAGAAAATCCAATCACACATAATCAGGAAAATGTTATGTGAGTCTACATTCCTAATCATGATGCATGTACATAGGCCTCTTTTTAGTGGTCTAAGATCCAAAAATGAAAAATCATATCT
The DNA here is from genome assembly GCA_963277665.1 of Viscum album. NCBI lineage: Eukaryota > Viridiplantae > Streptophyta > Magnoliopsida > Santalales > Viscaceae > Viscum > Viscum album. Next base: position 1,252,200,350 of record OY728120.1, on the reverse strand, counting down.
CCAGTAAAACCATTATATTCAATAACATCTCATTCATAATAGTGCAATCCAAAAACAACAATATATTTTACCTGGTAACCAAGACTTCCCACCAGAAATGTGTTCATGACTCTACATTTTGAGGTCCATCACAAGATCTGACAATTTCTTAATCCACCTATCTTCCAACTTCTCAAATTAGGAAAACATGATAAGAATTGATACCATTTTTTAATTTCCCAACCCAAGACCATTAAGCAATGTCTAGACCAGGGTCTCCACATGGAATCTGGTGTACCTCCCTATATTCTAGAGGCTTCTGACTAGTGTTGAGGTCCTAATCCATATAATGGGGAGACTATTAAATTGAATTAAAGTCATGTGAATATAGAGAAATAACCAAAACATCCATCACATAATTAGAGTACACGTAATCAAATAAACATAATGGTACAATAAAATGTCATGTGGAAGTTATATAGTCATGCATACACTAATCTCTCACTAGACCAAATACAAAATAAAAAAAAATTACAACGCACGTACACTGTCTTGACTTCCATCCTTGGGATTCACACACCTATCTCTAAAAACTCTTGTGCTGCCATAGTCTAATCTACTACACATATTATTCTAAACCAAAAAGTAATCATAAGATCTATATGTGCACCGGGGTTCCCATGAAGGGTGTGAGAAATGAATCTTAGAAGGATCTCACTAAGTTACCCTAGTATATTTCATTGTATATGTGTATAACTGATGGAAGATAAACATGTCACACAAGCCCCTTGGATATCATATAGTACACCATGACTCCTTGTACATTAGGTCACCATGTGCTTACCAGGCCACCATGGTACCTAATCATACCAGCTCTGGAACTATACTAGAATTAAAATTTTCATTTGGTGTCATCATGTTGATACCCAACCCAATCCCAGATACTTGGGGTATGGTGGAGTCCAAACATCGACCCAATACCCACAAAAACTAATAAAGGTCATATGTATATATCTCAACCCATTGCCTTGTCACTCAAGGATAGGTCTATTGGTCTCACATTAAATTGTACCCTGACCTAGAACCTAGGGTGGTTATTTTCCATGACCCAAGACACTCTTAGTAAGTAATGGTTTTGGGTACAATAGAAGTTCCTTGATAGAAGAATAACCAAAAAGTTTTTGTTAATTCTATGGATCATTTTAAATATTATACATAATGTAAATTTCATTACCAATGAAATTTTTTCATAGAATATTGAAATGGGGGGAAACTTGGAACCAAAAAGGATATTTTAATGTTAAATTTATAATTAATTTATTTATGATCAGAGGAAAATGTTACCTCATCTTAGGATCATTCTTCGATGTAGATTTTGATCATCCTAAAAACCCTATTTGGATTAACTTCTTTATTATTTTAGTATCCAGGTTTAGAATCCCTCTAGTGATGATACACACATTTTCTTTAGGTCTTCGAGCAACATCAATGGAATTTTGGGTGCTATCATGGTGTATCGATCATCTTGTGTTGTTCATATTGATCAATCAAGATATTTAATTCTTGAAAGGATTTCTTCTCTTGATCATCTCATTCTTGAGAGGAGGAGAGAAAGAGGAATTTTAGATAGAATCTCATTATATGTAATGATTATCAGTTCTCGATTAACTCTACACAATATACATAACCATATATTTATAGAGTTAGGGTTTAGGTTAAAATATTATTTAATTGTGCACTATCCCTTAAATAATATTATAATCCTTTATTAAACCCCATAAAATATAATAATATTATTATTATTATTATTTTATGGCATGCACCTACTTGTGCTATGATAAATATTATTTTAGAGGCTTGAAAATTAATATTTATCACCAGACAATGTCTTGGTTCACTCAAACTCCTTATAATTTATTGAATACCTGAATAAATATTATATTCATAAATAAACATTTTATCCACAAAAATAGTGAATATATATTTATTAAATATCCAATACATAAAATAAATATATTTTATTCACAATCAATTGAATAAATATTTATTTAATTTATGTGATCAATAAAACTTGAATAAAATTATTCCCCGGTCCTGAGAATAATATTAATTCCATTAATTAAATCCAAATAGAATTTAATTGATATCAATGAGAAACACTTAGTGTGTGACCCTCTAGGATTATTTCTCATTTTCATTAGGTTATATTTCCTAAAGTCCAATATTACTGTCTAGCAATGGGTCATAGCACTAAAGAGAAAGAAAATAATGTCACAACATCAACAACCACATACAAAAACTCCCTATGAAATATATTCCTTTTATCTAAATATCTAGTCAATCATGTTTCACATCGTTTAATCAAACTATACTCTAAATGTATCATTATTTGATTATCTGAAATAAACATGTCATTTCACTAAGTCCATGGAATTTAAGGAGATAGTTCCATTCTAATAAAAGGGTTGAGATATCAACTTCCATAAAGATGAAAGTTAAAAATACTTCCTTGACTTATCCATTAATAATATGTCACGCATGAAATTCCCAACTTACCCTACTTCCTAAAAATATATGGCATCACAATTTTGGTCAATAAATCTAAGTGTTTAATTCATGATATTCATTAATAATAATCTTGATGTATAAGGACCATTACACATGCTCAAGGATAGGAATATATGGTGACACCAAAACATGTGGAATTCATACTAGTGGTTTTGTTCTTATAATATCTCATATTAGAGATTACCAAGTGAAAAATTCATGAGATGAAGTCTCATACACTTATGAGTTCTCATACCTGAAAGTATACATACTATGTGAACTCTCGAAGTTCATTATCTAAACATGGATTTATATTTAAGAATATCATATAACACTTCAAGGTTCTCATAATAGTGGATAAATTCAATGACCTTATCAATGCGACGGATACCATAGGACATTATTATATCAAATTAATACAGAAAAATGAACAATATGTAATAAGAGGTTTTATTAATATTAAAATATTTGAATATACATGTAATCTAAAATAAAAAATAGTTGGTTCTAGAACACCAATTCCAACAAACTCTCAATCGGACTATAGCCAACTGCTTATGACCTTTAATCCACTAGATCTCACATGATGACTATGTTTCTACTGATTTAAGGCTTTAGTCAAGGGGTCCACCATGTTGTCTTCCATGGATATTCTTCTCACTGGAACTTCACCTCTCTAATAAAAATCCCTCAAGAGATGATACTTCCAAACTATATGCTTCATCTGTTGATGTGACCTTGGATCCTTAACGAGAGTTGCCATTGTAGTATTATCACAATAGAGTGTGATGGGGTCTTTAATACTAAGTACCACATCAATCTCTTAGATGAATTTGTGTATCCAAACTACTTCTTTAGATTCCTTAGAAGCCTCAATATACTCAAAATCTATTGTAGAATCTGTGACCACCATTTTCTTTGAGCTTTTCCAGCTCACAATACCACTATTCAAAGTGAATATATATCCCATCTATGATTTCAGATTATCCTGATCTGTTTAGAAACTAGAAATTTTATATCCTATAATGAAAAGTTACTCATTTCCTCTATATACATGGAACATATCCTTAGTACACCTAATATATTTAATGATAGTCTTGAATTCCATCCAATGGAGGACACCTGGATCAATATGATATCTTCCTTCCACACTTAAGGTGTTGGAAACATCTATCCTAGTACATATAAAAGCATACATGACTAGACCAATCATATATTTGTATGGAATCCTTTCCATTGTATATATTTCCTCATGTTTTAGAGGACACATTTTCCTAGAAAGATGAATTCCATGTGATATTGATAATAATCCCCTATTATATTGTTCCATAATGAAAATTTTTAGTATATTTTCAATTTATAAATATTGTCTTAGGTCGAGTAGTCTCTTAAATCTATCATGACAGATCTTGATCCCAATAATGTATTTTTCCTCACCTAATTACATCATGGGTAATCATTTATTTAACCATGCTTTAACAGACAATAAGACTGGTGTCTCATTTCCAATAAGTAATGTGTCATCAAAATATACTATTAAGAAAATTATTTCTCTCTAACTAAACTACTTATATACATAATACTCACATTCATTCTTTATGAAACCAAATTCTGTTATGGCTTCATCAAATCAAATGTTCTATGACCTGGATTCTTTATTTAATCTATAAATGGATTTCTTCAATTTTAAAACCTTGTTGGCATCCTTTGGAGTCACAAACCCTTCAGGTTGTGTCATATAGACATATTCCTAAAGGTTCTTATAGAAAACCTATCCTTTTACACATATCATTAAATGATTTTAAGTATAATAAAAAATCATATTACAATTCAATGATCGTAAAGTCTGGTGTCTTGGAAGATGGGGTACATAAAACTGAAAACATGGTACTAAATAAAAAATTTCTTTATTTAATCTTCATAAAGAGATCCTAACTTCCATTGTGCTCATACATATTCATAGGATAACCTGGGGATAACATAAAAAAAAGGATGATCTAGAAATCTCATTAAGGGAATAAAAATAAGAATAAAGCTTTAGCACATGGGTTAGAAGGCATGACCTAATGATATAAAAAGGCATGGAACATATGGAATCATGACATATAAACATGGGATCATATAAACATGGATTCATAGTAATTTTTAATCAATATAAAACATGAATTTATCATGATTAAATGATTTTTCACATAGAGGATCGCAAGTCAAGGTTAAACACCAAGATCGTTGCATATGGTAGCACAAGTCAAGGCTAACTGTCAGGACTGTTGCACATAACGTCTCGTGAGACTAAACTTCACACAATGCATTGGAGTGATATTTGGGTGCACCCATAATAACATGTTCATGAATATTATTTCCACATACATAATCATACATAATCATACATAATCAATCATACATAAATATAAGGGTTACCCATGGAAATAATTGGGTATCATATTTATTTCATAAAGCATAACAAATGGGTGTATCATAAAAGTGTACATGAAGAAAATGAATTAGATCATGCATGGAAATTAATAAGGTATAATAGGCACATATATTGATAAGTTATGTCAATTTTAAGTGATAAAATGAAAAAATATCATTTAAGAAACTTTATAATTAAAACATTTTAGTGTGGTTGAAGGAAAATATCAATGATCACTTAAAATAGAAAAGGGAATAATCTTTTATATAAAACCAGAAGTGAAAAAAGAATGTTTTAATAATAAAAATATTTTTTTTTTATAAAAATAATGGTGGATTAAAAAATATTATAGAGTGCACTTGAAATTGGGTAATAATTTTGGAAGTTCCCTTAAAACGGGCTTGCTTATCGGGAATAATTAAGGAGGGAATCAGTTAAAAACATGTATATACCCAAAAGAGAATGATGAAAGGATATTGATACATGATTTTGGATAATATATAAATAATTTATAATATTTGAATAAAAATAATAGATAACTTTATTTGGGTAAAAAGAAAGATAGAACAACATGAAGGGATAATAAAGGTTCGAGTAGAATCTCTTACCTTAAGTCTGATGGTGTCCTTCACTTGATTTTAATGTCTTGGATAACCAAATTAAATTCATTAATTAATATTTATAGAACCTATTATTAATTTAATTCATTTATTATAACCTTATTAAGTTCATTCATGACCTTTTTTATGGGTTAAGAGGTTCAATTTCATTGTTTGGGATCATTTGTTTCCTTGGTTTTCATGATTGGTTTACTTATATTCATGTAAGGATAAACATGTAAGATGAGAATGGTTGTACAGAATTGAAGTTTTATGTTATTATTGAACATCCAAAATATTACATGGTTATAAAATTCATTTGGTTATTTTTAGTGAAGATGAATCATTATATAAAACTTTAATGATAACAGTTTTGGTTAATTGGCGGTTTTTGGTCACATCGAACGCATTTTTCTTTATGAATTAATTTTACATGTAAAAAAGATTAAAGAACATTAAATTATACATAATAAATATATTATATTCTTTTTCAACCATAAAAATGGTTTCATGACCAGAATTGAATACAGTAATAGAAATTGAAAACTGGACATCCTTTAATGTGATAAATTAACACATCTCAGATGGTGTTTTCATTTCCAGTATAAAAGGAGGGGAAAAGAGAGATTATGATGAATTATTCCACTATCATAACAAAATTACAGTAAATTTAAGTTAATAGAGTTATCAAAAAAATTGATGAAATTAGGTGAGGAAAGAAAAAGAAAGAAAGGAACTTAAAAGAAAATAAAAGAAACGAAAAGAGAAATTTACGTCTTGAATATATCTTCCTTGAGAACCTCTTTAGGGAGAGGATTTGGTCTTTTGAAGAGACCAAGGGCTTATGGATGTTTTATAGTGGATTGGGAAGATATTTTATCCAAATTTGGACTAGGCACAAGGCTTGAGTGGTGTGATGAGAGGAGGTAAAGAGGGGTGGTATTTATAGTGGAGGAGAGGAGGGGTTTCCCATTATTTTAATCATTAGTTTAATATTTTTGCTCAAGACTATGAATAGTCTTGATTATTGTTAACAAAAATAGTAAATATAGAATTTTATTTTGAAATAATGGCCATTTACATCATCCATGACTCAAGATTGATGCATAAATTCATTTATTTAGTATTTATCGTAAATTATCGTATTTTACTATTCATCAAAAATTCAAGTATTTTAGAAAAATCCCAAAAATTCACCCCAACCATTTTTGGACATTTAGAATTAAAAAATTAACTCCATTTTATAAAAATAATTTTCTAAATATGAGAAATTTAATTTTTAATTAAAATCATAATTTACTTGAAAAATACAAATTCTAAAATTAAAATTACTTTTATAACACTTTGAAAAATTAATTAAAGTTTATTAAAATTATCTTATAATCATAAGTCATAAAAATAATTCTTTATGAATACATTTTATGAAAATAAATGTTATTTTAAATTATTAAATTAATCATAAAATTTTAATTAAATATACAAGACTTACAAAAATACCAACACTTAATTAATAATTTATAAAATATTTACTTACATAGAATGTGATATAATTATATCATATTGTCACCTATAAGATGGATAAATTTTATTTATAATTTTATTAGCTAGGTTTCTATTCAATTGGATGGTTTACTATTCATAATGTTCGCATTACAATTCCAAAGGTCAAGCTATTATTTCATCGGTATATGTTCCTTAACTTCAAGAGATGCCTTTTTTTCACTCATCCTTCATTTATAAGGTTTGTATTATGTTATATATTTAATATTATATTATTATTCTATAAGAATTAAATATAATAATGGAATTTCATTGATAAAACATTGGTTCGTTACAGTTCTCATTAAGGAAGGTTGTTTTAGCATCTATTTTCCGAAACTCATAGTCATGAAAATATGAAATGGGAAGTAGAATTTTTCTGGATTTAAGCATTGAAACTAGTTAAAAGGTTTCATCCTATTCAATTCCTTGATTTTATTTAAAATATTTTTCAACCATTCATGCCATATAAGTACTAACTTGTCCAACTGTGTCTATTTTCTTATTGAATACCCATTTATAACCAATGGGATTTACATACATTAGATGATATACCAAAATCTAGACTTTATTTTGGTACATGGAATCCATTTCATAATTCATAACTTCTTTCCACTTGGAAACTTTTTTCCACTTATTACTTCCTCGCAGGCTAGAGGATCAATATTATCAACTAATAATGAGTCACCATCCTTGGTGACTATAAAACCATACCTTTCTAGATCTATAACCTCTCTTGTACTCTAACATAGTATTTGTGTCTCTAAAATATATTATTTTATTAGGATTTTTGAAATTTTTTCCTCTTCGAACTCTTTTTTACCTTGATCCTCGACTTCATCAAATTCTATCTCGCTCCCACTATCACTTTTAAAGATGTGCTTTCTCTCAAGGAATATGTTGTTTCCTTCCACTATAACCTTTTTTTATAAGGTTTCGTATAGTTAATATCCCTTTGTTTCCTTAATGTATCCTATAATATTTACACTTTGTACCATAGAGTGTAATTTGGATACCTAAATCGGCCTTAACAAATGCTTTTCATCCCCACACATGTAAATTCAAAAACATGGTTTTTCTTCCACTCCAAAGTTCATATGTAATACCATTTATCAATTTTTTTGGAACTTGGTTTAGTATATGTGTTTTCTTAATGCATATCCCCAAAAGGATAATGGAAGGCTCACATGAATCTTCATTGATCTCACCATGTCTAACAAAATGTGGTTCCTCATTTCACTTACACTATTCCATTTTGGTGTATAAAGAGTGATGAGTTGAGATAAAATCCCATAAATATCAGTGAATACATGATTAAGATATTATCCACCATGATCTAAGTTTAGTTTCTTAATATTATTACCAATATGGTTCTCAACTTCATTCTTGTATTCCTTGAATTTTTCAAAGTAATATGATTTATACCTCATCAAGTAAACATATCCATATCTACCAAAATCATCGGTAAAAGTTATGAATTATGAGTACCCACCCCTTTCTCTAATAGTAAATGGTCCATACACATTGGTATGAACTAATTCAAGAATCTCCTTATCCCGTTCAGCATTTCTATTAAATGGGGATTTTGTTATTTTTCCTTATAAACATGCATAATATACACCAAGTGGTTTTAGTTAAAAGGAATCTAAATATCCATCTTGGTGAAATTTATTCAAACGCTTTAAATTTCATGACCTATCCAGTAATGCCATAGTTGGGTGTGGTATGAGTCATGTGATGTAGTTTTTTTTATCAATTTCAATTACTTGGTTCATGTAATCAAACACATAAATATTGTTATTTAAATGTTCTTGTAATAAATGGCCTTCAATTTTGAGGTGCTTATCAAGGAAAATCAAGACTTTGAGGTAAATTCCATACAATGGAAATTATATAGAATATTTCCCTACATTTCCTTTAATTTCATATGTAATTAAGAGGCTTACCCCTTTGAGGTTTGATTCTCTTTTGGTTTCATGTACTTGGTTTCCCACTTTTCCTTAAAAGTGATTTCTTGAAATAATAAAAATTTAAATTTGGATTTGGAGTTATTTAAATGTTTCTTACCATAAAAATTATATACTTATAAAATAATCAACATTTATTCCCAAATTTGAAGATAAATCCTTCTATATCATGTATGGATACAGAAATAATGTTTTTGTTAACATATGGCACATGATAAAAACCATTTAAAACCAAGATCATTCATGTTTTCAATGTGAGGTGGTAGTCACTAATAGATACAGTAACAAGTTTAGATTCATTTGTTTCTCATATATCTACATTCCCTTGGTCAATATTTATAAATATACTCAGTTCCTATATTTGAATACATATGTGAGCACCGGAAGATTTATCTAATACCCAATTTTTATAAATAGATAAATTTCACTCTATAAAAAACATACATGAATCTTCCCCTTTCTTCTTGGGCTAGGTTCAATTTTTCTTCCAATAACCATTCTTTCCACATGTGAAATAGATATCATCCTTCTCCCTTTCTAGCCCCTTGATATTTCTCTTCTTATAAGTGTGTTTTGAAGAATATTTGGGATTGGAGTACTTTTCTTGGACTTTCCATTTTTCACCATAAGGATTGATGAATTTTCATTATTCATCTCATTATATACTTAGTAAAGAAGAGTGATAAGATGTGGGAAATACTTCTCAATGTTGTTAATATTAAAATTAAAAAAAATATAGAGAATATCTGAGGGAGTAATGAAATAATGAGATCAGTGTACAGTTCATCAGGTATTTTAAACCCTAAAACATCTAGGCGCTCAATATAAACAATGAGTTTGACTATGTGAGGCTCATCTCGTAAACCCTCCCAAATTTTACTCTGAAAGAGTACCTTGGATATCTCAAATCGATCATGTATTTCTATCTCCTAGTATATACCATAGAGATTCTCAATCATCTTATAAGAATTCATGTTTTCATGAGACTTCATGAGTTCACTATATATAGATAAAAGCATAAAACATTGAACATTGACTACATTATTCAATTATTTTTCATATAAAACAAAATATTTTTCACTCACCTCTTTATAAGGAAGATCAGGTAATGAGGATTCTACCATGTAATATTTTTGTTCACGGTGCAACACAGCTTGAAGGAATCTGAACCATTCCTAGAAGTTACTTCCAGTGAGGAGATGGTATTTCTCCAATATTTATTATAGGGATAGTGTGTATAAAAAAATTTCCATTTATTCTATAATTAAAATAGAATGTTATTAGAATTTCACTTGATTACAATTTATGTGATGCATAATGAAAAAAAATTATTAAGTCTCTCACTATTTTATCAAGTCCCAATAGCCCTCAACATCAAACTTGGAATGTCTAGTTATAAATACATTATAGCGGAAAGGATTCATATTCCCATTCACATAAACCCAGTAAGGTTTTTTCACATTACTTAATGGTATTTAGGTAGACAGGTCCTTTCTAATAATAGTCTTGTATCTCCTCGATCAATTGAGTGGAATCCCGAATCCTAAAATCCTAATTTGGATTTCCTCAACACTTACCTTCAAGTTACACCAAGTCTAACAAGGACTAATCCTCTTGATTTAAAATGGTTAAGTCAACCCAAAACTTTCTTAAGAAATCCCCTTATAAAAGTAAGTATCCCAAAAAGTTTTGGTCAAACACTTAGTTCTATTGGTTTCATTACTGATCAAGTAATGGAAGGATTAGTCTGCCTTAATATATAGTTGATATATTTCTTTATTATTCATAAATTTTAACATTTTTTATTCTTTACATGTCTTTTTAATATTAAGTGGGTTTTACTTAAATGATTAACCATTTTTGGTAAAACATTTATGCATAATAAAATTATTCAAATTTCATCTTTTCATATTAATTAATTAATTAATGTGATCATGGTCTTGCATCCATAAAATAAATAATGCATAATATAGAAATAAAAAAATAAATACATAAACCTATCATGAGCTTATCTAACAGTTTATTTATTAATAGGAAAATAAATAAACTTTTGAACTAGGAAAAAACCAATATGGAGATCTTTGGCTTGAGTTATAGTACTCCACCTGTCCACATGTGTATCAATTGGGTTGTAATCATCTTGGTTATTTCTTGAACTACCTTCATGCACCTTGGGATACTCCATTTATTACATATATTTATAACTCACACGTATGTGAGGGGAATAAAAGGATTGGTTAAGGGTAATTACATAAATAACCTTGGAAAAATAGGTCCTACAAAATAATGGAGGGAGGGATGACTTACAGGCCATCATATTTAATTTAATAATAAATAATTACAAACTTGTGAAATAAATTAAACTAAATTAAACCAACGCATGCATAGGTCTAGTTCAAGCTCATGAATGTTCATACACATAAAAAAATATTTAAAATTATACCATTTAACATTCATTTTTATCCATTCTTTATTATTAAGAAAAACATGATTACATTAATTAATTAATTATATAATTACCTTTTATCTTAATGAACATCTGAATTCTCCTGGAGATACCCATCATTAAAATATTCTTGTAAAATAAATGGAATGACCAATAATTATTAATAATTATAATAAATGAATTTATCATTTTCAACTCTTGAAAAACTTTATTAAATTTTCAAACACATCAAGTTCCAATCAATATAAAAAATTTTGAATGTTGTAATCAATTATTTAATGTAACAAAATTCTATCCTTTATTGGAATACTGCACGACTAGTATTATCAAACTACATTCCATGCAACTTATGTTCCATGTACCTAAGATAAATATTTGGGGATTTGGTATGCACCTCAATAGGACTACACAATGTATATTATCCAGATACTTATTATGTATCATGATTTTCGTGTGTTTACACAACCCACCAAAGGACACCGTGTGTTCTTTAGATTTTGGACCACCCAAAATGTACTCTATCTACACGTTGTGTGTTTCACTTTTCATGTGTCCACATGAACCACCAAAAGGCTAAACGTGTTATTAAAATGTGGGACCACACTATTTGTACGCCAGCTACTCGTTGTGTGTTCCTCTAGCTGTGTGCCATTATGACTCACCAAATGACCTAGTGTGTATTTTAGATATGGTAAATAATGAACTAAATTTTGTGTATTCCAGAAACACATCGTATATATCATTAATGCTCCATGTTTTCAGTCTCATGTGGTTTTGACTATGTATTTGACCACATGATTTGTGTGAATTTTTCTACTAAACCATGTAGACTGCATTATGTGTATTCCAGCTACACACCATGTAATCCGACAAGCTATGTGCCATAATGGCCTGATCTACATGTGGGATTCAATAAATACACCACATGTAATTGATGATTGGTGTGTCATGTATCCCACGACACGAAAAAATGCAGTTCACATAAGTACATAGCATGTACTCTATCTACACATCATGTAACCCAGTCTTACCATCCAAAATTCTTGGAACTTCCTAACAACATCTCTAGTCTTTATTCATTAGTTCTTAGTCCTTTAATAAAATAAAACACTAAACGGTGATAATTAAAATGTTGAAATCATGTTAATTAAACAATCGGATCAAAGAAAGAATATTCCTGAAATGAAATATCTAACCACTATTTCACATATATATCAATAATCAAGTACAGAACTTGTTTTTTACTTATAAAACTTTTAAATATTTTTATTTATATTTTCAGAGCCAGGCATTGAGAAGACATGTGATTCCAAGGCCCAGTGTTCCTAGAATTAATTTTATAAAAATATTAAATATATTTTATATTACATGCATGAAGTTTATTAAAGAAAATGGGATAACTCTTAAATGAAATCTTAGATCAGAAATCTGATACCAATATTGAGTCTGTAATGTGACATTTACCCTTGGTGTGACCTAAAATAGGTCAGTGTGGGGTGTTTGGATAAAATCAGTTGTGGGAAGGTGCGTTTAGTTAAATAAATAATTGAATTTATTTATTTATTTTAATTAATCTAAATTGGTTTCCCTTTAAATAACTTCTTATAGTGGTTTTCTAGGGTTAGATACATAACCCTGGAACCATTTAGAGGAGCATTCTTCCACCCCTCATTGGTGAATTGGAATCAAATGACGAAGAACCTCTAGATCCAAGAAGATCGACATGAAGTGAATGAAACAACTCCTCTTATCCATTGACGAGCACATTTTTCATTGACTAATGATAAAAAATTAGGTATCACTCATAAATTTGTATATTCTTCCCAGATTGATTAAACTATTTGAGCATGATCATATTATTCCTTGATTTGCATCAATTGTAAGACTTTGTATGAGATCTTGTATCGAATTTTAATTGATTGTTCATTTTTTATCACATCAAGCATCCCAATCTATATATGTTGCACAAGAAATATTTTTCAAAGATCATTTCACATTTGTTTCTTGTTTCTTTATCCCTTCGTTATTTGCATTAGTCAGTGTTGTACCATGGGGTTGCAATTCAACATTGTCGGGCGGGACCAAGATCAATTGGGCCCACAAATTCATAGCAGATTCATGTGTGGAAAATGGAACAACTAATCAGGGATGTATTCAGAGGATTTTTGGGTTATGGGTGATCAATTTATTGAAATATAATTCAAATTGTAGATGGTAGGTGATTGGGTACGTGTGCGGTGCATGTAGGAAATGATAAACCAATTGGAAATCCATTTCCAGCCAACGGACGGCTGGAAATGAAAAATCAAGGGTCTTCCCTTCGATTTCAGGTAGCTTAGAGGTGATATCCAAAGCATCAAACTTAGTTATGGATGCTTGTGCATGGATCTAAATTTATCAAATGATACCAACTACACAGTGTGTACATAGAAAATCACACGTCGTGTAGTGCCCCTTGGATTTAGTACTTGGGTTTTGGGAAATTGAAGGATCACATACCGTGTGACCCTCCCTGGGTGGACAAGTTGTGTAATTAAACACATGGTTAGGTCCTTATGCAGATAGACATGTCCAAGAACACATCATGTACCAATGTTCATGGACACATCTAGGGATACAGGCAAAACCCCATGTAGAAGAACATGTTGTGTACTGAAGTACATGGACATGAGAAAACTTACACAGACAAGGACGGGAGCATAGGAAGGACCCATAGTGGCTGAGGCATTCCCTTTATTCCACCTAAATTCCATGTAGTTATACCTGAGTAGTGATCTGTATATCAGCAGGGCATGTCCAAGAGGAAAAGTGGGACCATACACTATGTGGGTCCCCTTACACACTATGTACCCCTTCTTTCCTTGTGAGTAAACTTCAATATCTCATATATCCTTCGTTTAGACTTGGATTTTGTCCCATGAGTATCATATCTAGAGTTTTTTTCTATGTACAATGCGACGGTGGACTCTATAGTGGATTTTGAGATATTATGTGAGATGTTACGAGTGTGATTCTTCTTTAGGAAGTGTTCAATAATGGAACTGATCATGAAGGATCACCAGAGGCACTAGAGTGGAACCCTTCTATTGGGATAGGGAATGGGTCCTCTAGCTTTTTATAGAGTGGCACCCTCCTATGAGATAGGGCATGAGTCTTCTATATTCTCTCAGAGTGGCACCCTCCAACTGGGTTGGGCATGGGTCCTCTACCTATCCACCGAGTGGCACCCTCCTGCATAGTTAGGGTGTGGTTCTTCAACTATGAGAGTGGAACCATCATGTTGGGTAGGGCATGGGTCCTCTGTCTTCTATCTGAATAGAACCCTCTTGTTATATTAGGGTATGAGTCCTAGATTATTAGAGTGGAACCCTACAGATGGGTTGGGCATGGGTCCTCTATCAACTACTTGAGTTTCACCCTCCTATCAGGATAGGGCATGGCTCCTCACCTATAGATTATTCCCCTTGACTATGCATCATAGTGGAGAGGTGTGGATTGAATTGTATTTCTCTTCAGTCAGATGCGTGAGATACTAGACATTATTGATAGACCCTTAGAACTGAGGGTGCTCTTCCAGGGGCTAGGCTATGAGATGGATATCCCATTCTCTATAATTTGGGTTTCTTGGGTTTGAGAATATGTGTGTGTGTGTGTTTGTGTGTGTCATTGGATTTTATACTCTTTTTCTTTGGGTTGAGATGTGTATTGTTTATTCTTATCATGTCTCTTACTTCCCCCCACCCTTCTACTTTAGAGACATCCTACTGGATATGTATATTCTCACCCTTGAATGGGATTTCCCACACATTTTGTGTCTTATGCAGACAACGGAAAGGTATGTGGTGACTAAAGAGGATCTTAGGTATACCTGGTGCATTAGACTGTATATGGTAGTCAGATCTTGGAGACAAGAGTCGGGATCTCTCATTATTTTACTCTTCCAATTTTATTAGGTTGGTACATCTTTATGGTTGGACATGCATTTTTTCCCTTACTTTTAGTTTTTACTATCATACTCTTGTACACCCTAGAGGTTTTTGCATGCATGGTTATTTATCTAGATATCGCGTCTTTTTCTTATTATTCATATTCACTTCTACAGTGATATGGTTGGGTATGTGCATACAAGTACACTAAGAAAAGGCCTCCCATGTTAGATATGCCTTTAGTCACTTCTCTCTAGCCCCTAACTTATGGATTCGTGCTTGGGGTAGTTTTGGATCAATCCATGTTCGGTTGGGTCATGATAGATTGGTATCATAGCTAGTTCTATCCTTAGGATAGTGTTTAGAGTAGTCCCCTTATGAGGATTTGGTTGGGATTTAGGGAAATAGTGTCAATGTTTCTTGATTATGGATCTCAGGCTAGGAAACCTAGTATTGGTGTGGCGGCCGAAGTATCCATTCACCATGACCTTGACTACCTAATCATAGACTCAGCATACCGTGACATTTGTTATAGGGATCAATGGTACATGAATTATATAGGATTGAGTCCTTCTGAATTTACTTCTTGATTCAACTCCCCATTTTATATATATGATCATCTGATTGTGGTATGTCTTGATTAGATTTTCAAGGTGCATATGTGATGACAACCATCCAGGTTACTAGTTATGGATCATGATGACGAACCAATGAGTGATGAGGCCTCAGTTTAGGGTCCATCCCTTATTATTCTTCCTCTAGGTGTATAGGTAGTAGCACCCAACCTATTGATAAGTAGATCATACTATCCGGATAGGATGAGGATGGGTACAGGCTTAGTGCACTCCACCAGATCCAACACCAGATGCTGTTGAGGTTCAGTAGTGAGGTAGATCCCCAAGTAGCATAGAATTGGATAGATTCGGGGATTTGTGTCTTCAGGACTATCTGAACACTGATTACTCAGGTTGTTTTTCTGGAATCTATCCTTTTCCATAGAGCATCTAGGTTCTTTTGGAGTATTTTTACACATATGCGTGATGAGTCAACACTCTCATGGCCTGACTTCTAGCAGTTTTCTCATGAGAAGTACTACCCCTCCTATTTTCACTTAGTTTGGATTCAGAAGCTTCTGGAGTTGTAGTAGGGAAGGATGTCAGTTACTGAGTATGAATTGAGGATCACATACCTTATGTGTTACTCCCTTGATATGATCTAGGATGACTACTTATGAGCATGGAAGTTTGATCAGGGACTCCACAGAGATATATGTGCTAGTGTGGTACCCTTGTGAATTCCCACCTATGTTGGGGTGTTGGATTGGGTTCTAGTGATGGATAGCTTCCTATCAAATGGATTCCAGGAAGATGGAGTTGGCACTGGGAATTATAGATCTGGTTTTTTTGTAGCATCTAACATATGTAATTTGATAGGATCTCAGTATAGGAGATCTTCCCAGGATCAGGATTGGCCACATGGTCAGGGATAGAATGGAGGACCAGGGCATCATAGAGATTGGTGGTTCTATTATTGTGATGGGATTGGTCACATGGAATATGAATTCTTAACTATATTTGATGAGGAGTGAAGGAATATAGCTAATAGACCACCATGGTATAGATAGCGTCGTGATAAGGGGTCTCCCAGGAAAGGGTAGGGTGGCCCCTAGGCCGTTGGAGCTAGCAGAGGAGTAGGTGGATCTCTAGGAGAAGGATATTTGGGTGGTGGACGATGCTATGAGATCCTTCCAACACCACCACTAGGCATCCCATGTCAGGCTCAGAGATATTTCACTCAAGGTAGTGGACAGCTAGAGACTATGGAGGCTTATGACCTAGTGGCACATGATATTATTAGAGTTATGATATGTGTTTATCATACTCTTTCCTTAGTATTATTGGACATAGGTGTGAGTCATTCCTTCATCTCTATACTATTGGTGTGAGAGCTAGAGATCCTGATGGAGGCTTTATCCCAACAACTTCATATTGAGGTTCTTATAGGGAACTCTTCTTATATATTTTTTATCTACTAGTAGTACAAGCTATCTCTTAGTGGAGAGAGGTTCACAAGGGACCTTTTGGTCATCACTATGGAACCCTATAATGTCATATTGGGTATGGATTGGTTTTTTATGATCCATGCATAGATTTATTGTCACTATAGATAAGTCGGATACCTTCACACTAATAGGATGAGATTCTCCTTTATTATGAGAGAGATCTCATGGAGGTATGAGTGGTTTTTGTGAGCAGGATCCTATCAGTTGGTGAGTGTAGCCCTTAATGAAGTAGGATCTTCAGGAATCTATATTCCTTTAGTCATGGAGGAATTTATGTACATATTCCTCAAGGAATATCTAAGACTTCCTTTGAGGTGGGAGATGGATTTTTTTCATTGACTTTCATCCTAGGACCACTATATTATCTTCTATGGCATATCGTATGGCCCCTACCAAACTCCAGGAGCTACAGTTGCAGTTTGAGGACCTCTAAGAGAAAGGTTTTAGTAGACCCAGTTTTTCCCCTAGGAATCTTTGGTGGTGTTCATGAAAAAGGGGGCATAATCTTATGACTTTGTGTGGATTATCATTTCCTGAACCAGGCCATGATAAAGAAAAATTACCCCTTTATGGGGATTGAAGACCTCTTTGACCAGTTGTGAGGTGTGAATTGGTTCTTGAAGATCTATCTCATGTCCGAATACCACCAGTTGAGAGTTCTCAAGGCTGATATTTCAAAGCAGGAATTCTGATGTCTCAACGAACACTATGTGTTTCTATTTTTTCCCTTTGGTGTGACGAATTCCTCTTCCATGTGTATGGATTTGATGAACCATATTTTCTAGTTGTACTTGGACCATTTTGTGGTTTTCTTAATTAATGAAATAATCATATACTCTACATCATAGGATGAGCAAGCAGAGCACTTGAGGATGGTCCTATATTTACTTTGGGAGCACCATTATTTATGAAAATCTATCAAAGTGATGGTTTTGGATTCATGAGGTTCACTTTCTAGGGAATGTCATTTTTTAGCATGGTTTATCCATGAACCTGGTGAATAATTATGTAGTTCTTTCTTGGTATCCATCCAAGAGTGTTTTAGTGGTGTGGAGTTTCTTTGGATTGGTGGAGTACTACAAGATGTTTGTGGAAGACTTATCCAGGATTATAGCCCATTTGACCACCCTAATGTGGAAAGGGAGGCCATTTACCTGGACTGAGTAGTGCCATATAACCTTTGAGGATTTGAGGATGAGGATAATGAGTGCCCCTATTTTGAGACTATTGTAGGAGGTTAGGGATCACATAGTGTATTGAGATGCCTCATGAGATGGGCTCAGCTGCATGTTGATGTAGAGGCTGGAAGTTATCACATATGGGTTGAGGTAGTTGATAACCCATGACTATAACTACATGACTTGTGACCTAGAGCTGGCAATGTTAGTCTTCACCATGAGGATGTGGAGTCACTATATTCTTAGAGATATATTTTTGGTTTATTTATACCAAAATAGTCTTAGGTATGTATTCACATAAAGAGACTTGAATTGAGAAAAAATGTTCTAGTTGGAGTTCCTGTAGGACTATGAATTTTAGGTAGTCTATACTTTGGGGAAGGTGAACATGGTGGTAGATTCCCTTAGTAGGAAGTATCAGGCTCATTTGGTGAAAAAGGCATCTAAGTAGTTGGATTCCCTATAATTGAACCTAGTTGATTAGGAGGGTACAACTTTACTTTAATCGATGGTGTTGACTCCTCTTCTCCTTCAATGTGTGAGGGATTCCTAGTTGGGATACATCTACTATGAGGTCTTATGTGACCAGATATCCTCAAGAGATTTACTATATGGATTTTCTAAAGGATGGAATCATGTCATTCTTTTCTAGGGATGGTTGGTGGTCCCAGTTATAATGTGGGAAGAGATGATGATGGAGTTTCATACTTCTACTTTAGTTGTACATCCCATTGAGGGGAAGATGTATAGAGATGTCCAGTGGAAGTTTTTGTGGGCCTACATGAGACGAAGCATGGATCAGTTTTTCTTACGATTCATTGCCTATCGGTAGGTAAAGGAAAAGCACCAGGTTCCTGTAGGTTTTTTGTAGCCTCTTGAGATCTCGGAGTGGAAATGGGGTGTAATATCCATAGACTTCATGACATGGATTCCATGGATAGTGAAGGTCCATGATTCCATCTGGATGATAGTTGACCAACTTTTGAAGTCGGTACACTTCCTTTATATTAGGGAGTAGAGTTTGGTGGAGAGTTTGGGGTAGTTGTATGTACGGGTGATTATTTTCCTTTATGGGGTGCCCTCGCCTATTGTCTTTGACCATAATTCATAGTTCATTTCATGGTTGTAGAGATGCTTGTAGGAGGAATTAGAGACCCAAATGAGGATGAGTATAGCCTTTAACCCCCAGAAATATGGTCAAACTAAGTGAACTATCGAGGTGTTGGAGGATATGTTGAGGGCTTGCGCGTTGGATTTTGGTTAGAGGTGGTAGGATCACTTTCCCTTGGTAGAGTTTTTGTAAAATAATAAATACCAATCTACTATCGACATGGAAACTTTTGAGACCCTGTACATGACATCTTGTAGGTCACCCTTATGCTGGATAGAGATCGGTGAGGCATCTATTGTGGATCTAAATATGGTACAGGCAATGATGGAGAAGGTCTAAATCATCTGCGAGCAGATGAGGATAGTCCGGATCAAGCAGAAATCTTATGCATATCAACATCGTAGGCCCTTTGAGTTTGAGAAGTGAGACCACATTTTCTAGAGAGTCTCCATGTGATTAGGATTGTGGAGATTCTGATGGGGAGTCAATATATCCATGAGGTTCATCAAGCCATTCAAGATCATGCAGGGGGTTAGTGAGGTTACTTACCATCTCACCCTACCCCCATTTTTTGATAGGGTTCATGATGTCTTTCACATATTACAGCTGAGGAGATATGTGCATGACCTCATCCAAGTTATTGACTGGGTCAGTTTTGACATTGAGGATAGATCCAATTTTTTGGAGAACCCGATGGAGATCGAGGATCGGTAGAAGATGACCTTTCATGGATAGAACATCCCCTTGGTTCATTTATTATGGCAACATAGGATCATGTATGAGAGCTCCTGGGAGCAATAAATCCAGATGTGGGCACAGTATCCCAAGATTTTTTTTGTTTTTCTTTTAAAGGATGAAAATCTTTAAGAAAGGAATGATGTAGAGACCCTATTTTTACCTTTTAAGAATTTTAAATATTTTTATATATACATTTGGATCCAGGAGCTAAGACAACTTGTGATTACAAAGTCCGATGTTCCTAAAATTAATTTTATAAAAATATTAAATATAATTTATATTACATGTGCATGGTTTCTTAAAGAAAATGGGATAACACTTAAAAAGAATCTCATATTAGAAATATGAGACCATGGTTGAGTCTGCAATGTCAGTTTTAACTTAGGTGCAACTTAAAATAGGTAAGCATGGGGAATTCAGATAAAAGGGTTTGTGTCCGGGTGCATTTATTAAAATAAATAATGAAATTTATTCATTTAATTTAATTAAACTAAACCAATTTACCTTTAAATAGACCATTATGGATATTTTCTAGGGTTAGTCGTATAACCCCAGAACCATTGAGAGAATCATTCTTCCACCTCTCCTTGGTGAATTAGAATCAGATGAAAAAAACCCTCTGGATCTAGACAGATCCATACGCAGCACACGCAATGAATCTTCTTCATTGGTGCATGCATTATTTATCAAAGAAAAATCCAAAATCAGGTAGTACTTATTAATTTTTTCATTATAACCTTGATTATTAAATTTTTTGATCATGATCATCCTATTATTTTATTTGCATCAATTTCAAGACTTTTCATATGCCTGTGTACTGAATTTTAATTGATTATGTAATTTTTCTCACCCTGGGTACCTCAATCTATATCCTTTGTCCAAGAATTCTTAGACAAAGATATTTTCGAAATTTTTCTTGTACCTTTCTCCCATCATTCTCCTCATTAGTCATTATTGTACCATGGGGTCATTATTTGACATTGACGGGCAGGATCGAGACCGATTGGACACCAGGATTCACAGAGGATTCACATGCGGAAAATGGAATGATGAATCAAGGATGGATTCAGAGGATTTTTTGGTTGTGGGTGATCGATTTTTTTAATTGGAATCCAAATCGAATATGTTAGGTGATGGGGTACATGCTCGGTGTGTGCGGGAAATGAAAAACTAAATAGAAATCTGTTTCCGACCAATGGATAGCCAAAAATCATGAATCAGGGTTCTTCCCTTAGATTTCAGGTGTATTTGAGGTGAGATTTGAATCTTTAGACTCAGATATGGGAACCCGATCCCAAATCTAAATTTCTCAAAAAATCTCAACTACACATCATGTACATTGAAGAACAAGCATTGTGCAGTTCCCCTTGTCTATGGCACTAGGGTTTTGGGAAAGTTAAGGATCACACACCATGTGACTAGGTCTCACATCATGTGACCCTCCCTAGGTGGACAAGCCATGTGATGGAGCACATGGACAGGTCCCCATGTTGAAGGACACAACTAGGCACATG
Source organism: Viscum album (assembly GCA_963277665.1). Classification (NCBI taxonomy): domain Eukaryota; kingdom Viridiplantae; phylum Streptophyta; class Magnoliopsida; order Santalales; family Viscaceae; genus Viscum; species Viscum album. Next base: position 1,252,178,328 of record OY728120.1, on the reverse strand, counting down.
ATATGTAATGATGTATATGGACATGGCTAGGGGAATTAGTAGAACCCCATATGGAAGAACACACCATGTAACGAAGTACACAGACATGGAAAAACTTACATAGACATGACCAGAGAGTACAAGTGGGACCCTAGGTGGATGAGAGATGTCGTTTCATACACCTACACACTAGTTATTTCTACATGAGCAGTGATCTATGTATGAGTAGGGACATGGCCAAGTGGATAAGTGGGACCACATTCCATGTGTGCCGCCTTACATACTGTGTTCCCCTTATTTCCTTATGAGTAAACTTTAACCTCTCATATCTTCTTTATTTGGACTCAGATTTTATCCTATGAGTGTCCTATCAAGATTTTTTTCCATGTATAATGTGATGGTGGTCTCCATAGTGGATTTTGATATACGATTTGAGATTTTCCAAGTGTGATTCTTCTTTAGGTGGTGTTATATGATAGTAATGATTGGGTAGGATCACCTAAGGAACTGGAGTGGCGGCCTCCTACTGGGATAGGGTATAGATCCTCTAGCTATTTATAGAGTGTCACCCTTCTATGGGATACAAAATGGGTCCTCTATATACTCTTAGAGTGTCACCCTCAATATGGGAAAGGCATGGGTCCTCTACCAACTATTAGAGTGGTTACCTCCTACTGTGATAGGGCATGGGTCCTCTGTCTATCCATCAAGTGTCACCCTCATGTAGATTCAAGGTATGGGTCCTCAACTACAAGAATGGAACCCTCTTATTGGGTAGGTAATGGGTCCTCTATCTGCTATCCAAGTGGAATCCTCATGTTGTAGCATGTTATGGATCCTCAACTATTAAAGTGGCACCCTCCATCTAGGCTGGGCATGGGTCCTCTATCGACTACTTGAGTGGAACCCTCCTGCCAAGACCGGGCATGGGTCCTATACCTAGAGATTGTTCCCCCCGACTATGAGGCGTAGTGGTGAGGTGTGGATTGACTTGGATGTCTCTTCAAACATACATGCGAGATGTTGGGCATTATTTATGGACCCTTGGAACTAATGTAACTCTTTCAGGGGTTGGGTTGTGAGATGGATATTCCCTTCTCTCTTATTTAGGTTTCTTGGTTCTGAATATGTGTGTGTGTGTGTGTTTGTATGTATCCATGTCATTGGATTTTGTACTTTATTTATTTGGGTCGATTAGTCTAATGTCTATTGTTATCAGGTATCTTACTTCTCACCCTTCTACTTTTGGGGCATCCTAGTAGGTATGTATATACTCACCCCTACATGGTATTTTCCCACAAGTGTTGTGTCTTATGCCGACAATGAATAGGTCAGCAGTGACTACATAGGAGCTTAGGTATACCTAGTGTATTAGAATGCATATGGTTATTAGAGCTTGGAGATCGGGAGATAGGATCTATTAGTGTTTTACTTTTCCAATTTTTTCATGTTGGGACATCTTTCTAGTTGGGAATGTATTTTTCCCCTTTACTATCATTTTTCACTTCCGTACTATTGTACACCCTAGAGCTTTTTTCATGCATGGTTATTTCTCTAGATATTTCATATTTTTCTTATTATTCATCTTCACTTTTGTAGTGATATGGTCGGGTGTGTCCATACAGGTACATTAGGAAAAGGACCCCCATGTTAGATATGCCTTTCGTCAGTTGTTGTCAGTCACTAGTCTATGGAAGTGGGTCATGACTGCTCTGATACCACTAGCCTATGGTGGCAGTTCGAGTAGTGAAAAATAAAATAAATAATTATATATTTAAAACATGACTCCTCTGATACCACTTGAAGGTTTTAGGTGTAATGGAAGTGCCTCGATGGGTGAATAACCAAGAAGTTTTTGTCAATTTGATGGATCATTTTCAATATTTCACAAGATGTAAACATCATGACCAAAAAAATCTTTCCATCATATATTGACATAGAGGAAAACTAGAAACTCAAGAGGATATTTTTTTGTTAAATTTAAAATTAATTTATTTATGATTGAATGAAAGGTTACCTTGTCTCAAGATATTTCTTTGATGTATATGTTGATCATCCAAAAAACTTTATTTGGATTACCTTCATTACGCTTGTAGGGTCTAAGTATAGAATCCCTCTAAAGGTGATCTACACATGTTACTTTGATATACAATCAACACTGATGGAACTTCAGGTGCTAGAAAAGTGGATTGATCATCTTGTATTGTTCATCTTGATCACTCAAGATACTTCAGGCTTGAAAGGTGTTCTTATCTTGATCTTTGGTTCTTGAGAGGAGGAGGAAAACTAAAATTTGAGAGAAAATTATATTGTGTTCAACAATTATCAATTATTGATTAAACTTATGTAATATACATAACCATTTATTTATAGAGTTAGTTTTTAGGTTAAAATATTATTTAATTGTGTAATAGACCTTAAATAATATTATAGTCCTTTATCAAACCCCATTCCATATAATGATATTATTATAATTATTATTTTATGGTGTGTTCTAACCCACGCTATGATAAATATTATTTTAAAGGCTTGAAAATTAATTTTTATCACTAAACATTAACTTGGTCTATTGTAACTCCTCGGTAATTATTGAATACCTGAATAAATATTAAATTCATAAATAAATATTTTATTCACAAACCAATGAATAAATATTTTTTAAATATTAAATAAATAAAATAAATATATTTTATTCAAAATCCAATAAATAAATATTTATTTAATTTATGAGATCAATAAAACCTAAATAAAATTATTCTCCAGTCTTTAGAATAATATTTTTTCCATTAATTAAATTAAAATAGAATTTAATTGATATCAATAGAAATACTTAGTGTGTGACCCCCTAGGATTATTTCTCATTGTAATTAGGTGGGATTTACTAAAGTCCAAGATTAATATCTAGAAAAATGTTAAGGAACCCAATAGAAATAACTTAATGTCACAACTTTGATAGCCACATATGAACACTCGCTATATAATATAATATCTCTATCTCAATATCTCATCAATAAGGTTGTGCGTCTATGTTATAAACATATATGCTTGATACATCCTTCTTTGACTATCTGAAATAAACACATCATTTCACCATGGACAAGGAATTTAACGTGATGGATCTATTCAAATCAAAGGGATGAGATATCAACTTTCATAAAGATGAAAGGGAGAAATCCTTCATCGACGTATCACTTAATAACATGTCATTAATAATGCACCCAATGTACCCTAATTCCCATGAACATATGGTGTCATAGTTTTGGTTAGTATATCTAAGTGTGTGATTCATGATATGAATTAATGATAATATTAAAGTATAATTATTATTACACATGCTCACATATATGAATATGATGACACCAAAATGTGTGGAATTATTACCGGTGGTTCTATTCTCATAATCTCTCATCTTGGATATTACCAAGTGAAAACTTCACAAGATAAAGTCTCATCCACTTATGACTACTTACACCTAACAGTATACATACTATGTTCCCTATCATAGAATGTTATCTAACCACAAAACTATATTTAAGAATATAATCATAACACTTTAAGGTTCTCATCATAGCGGGGAACTGCTATAACCTTATCAATGTGACAGATACCATGTGACATTATTACATAAATTTCATGAATAAAAATTAAAAATATGTAATAATATGTTTTATTAATATTCAAATCTTCAAATATACATGTAATCCAAAATAAAAATAGTTGGTTCTAGTAATCCAACTCTAACAGTAAGGTCCATTATCATCTATCGACCCATGCCCTCTCACTCAAGATGTGTTCATCTAGGCCTTCTCACTCAAGGAAAATTCCTTTTATACAATCACTACTCTATCACTCATGTTAGGTCCTGACTGCTTACACACCAACCCAATCCACACATGGAAAGGTCCTCAACCCAATACCACTGTCAGATCATGGTCATCACAGCGACCCATATCCACATGATCTAGGGAGATCGCAAGCATATAGGTTCATAGATTTTCACATAGCTCTCTCATTTATCCCAGTGTGATATACACTTAGGACCTATCCCCTTGTCAAAACATGTCTCACCTTTCCCATCAGGGCATCCACTGGGTCCTCCAGACCCATCTCAATCTCTGGTCATCGATACCATCTCACATGAATCACCCATCGGTGACAACACTTCCTAAAGGATCCTCCAACCCAATACCCAAGTCTTAGTCCATCTCCTCAATAAGTCCCTCAACACTCCTAATCCCACTACTCAGGGACCATCCCAAGTCACCACGCTCTAGTCCCATTGGAATTTCAATGCCAAGTCTTGAAAAATTCCCATGGCCCACATCTGGGTCTTGTAAAATGTCTCCTAATGGATATCTCTTAGACTTTCACTCATATGAAACACCTCTTGTCACACCTCATCCAGTCTCATAGGACTCTCCTTACTCATGGAACTTTCCAAACCTCATACCACCCTCTAGAAGGTGTCCCTCATTAGGCATGATATGAATGGTCATATCACATGTCATCATTAGGAGTAAGCCTTTCATACCCACCCAAATATCCCTAAGGAAACTTTTCATAGTCTACCCATGTCACATATCACATCCCGAGACCACCCAAGGTCTCATGTCAACTTAAACGTCACTATCTTCTCTTGGAGACATAGTTTTTAAGCAATTCCAAATTACCAAAGTGCTAAACAGCACTCATCTCAATTGTAGGTGGCCTAACATTGTCCTATATCATCTTCCCAAGGAATTCTAAGTCCCTATACATCTACCTACTCCAATGAAACATGCATGTGGGTAATAAATAATTCATAAACACGCATATGGATTTGTATTTAAGGGACCACCTACCCCTGAAATAGTGTTACCATCATCACTGAGCTCCTTAGAGCCTTGTCCAAGCATGTATATGCCTCATCCAAGATCATACCACCACCTAAGCTCCTATATCACATCATAAAACATAAATAATTAATTATAAAAATGTATAATTAATTATTTAATTTAAATCAAAGAGTAATAATGGTCAAATAACACATATAGAACTGTATTCATGTCAGAACTATGTTCAACCACCCATATAAGGTCTGTGGAACACCTGCGACACCATCCCAAAAAAATCCCTATCACATGACACCTATAAAACCGTCAATTTCATCTAATTTCATCAAAAACTCTAATAAAATTAAGTCAATGGCTTACCTCCACTGAAACAATAATGGACAATGTGAATATAGCATTCCAGGTCCTCTTATAGCCACCACACATGAAATCACCATCACACTCAAATGATTTCACCATTCTATGGTGAAATAATTACCCAACCCAAAATTGGAATCACCCAAATCAGCATGAAACAAATTGAATTAAGAGCATAAGGAGGATCTTACCTAGAATCTCTAGAAAAACCTTCCAAGAACCCTATTACATCAAGGGGAATAAGATCATGGGAGTCTAGCCATTCATCCCCTCTCATGCTTGTGCTCGACTTAACAAAAGTGGGAGTCAACCCTTTTTTAGAAATCAAAAAACAAACTTTCTTGGTGTGAATTTATGGTTCATGTCATAAACCATCTATGCATGGGGTTTTTCCCCTTTCCTCGGTCTTTCACACCATAAATCCTTGATTCGCGACATGAATGGCCTACAATAACCCCTACTGTAGCCCAGAAACTCTATTCCTCATCTGATGCTTGCCTAAACCCCTGGTTCATCCAGCGACCTCCAAACCCCATATAATAAAACCCTTTAAGGATACTTAAACCCTTAGGTTCCTAACCCGAGTCCCATTTGATGTAATAATGTGTTCCCTAAGCCTAACATAAGTAGTACTTTTTTATTACCATATCATGTATACAATGATATTAGTCATAAACATATGTGTTATGGTCTAGATACATCATTATAATAGGAAACATGTGATGTTTGACTATCAAATGATGGGAGCTCATAAGCATTGAGTCATCTTCTCATGAAGTTCACACTTGGTGATCTCAAGTACATGAAATCATGATGAATGATCCGCTAATAAAAACACCACATGTTTATGGTATCATTGGTACTTCCTATATACAAACATGTGTAATGGTCTATTAACTTGAGATTATTATCAATGAATACTATTTGGTCATGTACTTTAATGAAAGAAAAAAACTATGGAATTGATTTCATAGTGAGGTAACTTGCATTGGGTGCATCATTGGTAGTATGGAATTGATTGAATAATCAATAGAATTTTTTTATTCTGAAATGAAGTGATATCTCAAGACAAGTTGATCGGGATGGTAGTACCATCATTAAATTCATGGACCTAGTAAAATAATGTGAGTCCATCCAGTTAGTTCAGAAAACAATAAAGCGAGAAAGGATGATGACACAAAGTGTGTGCCCTGCTTTATGAGATATCATGAAATAAAGAGATTATATTACACGGAGTTTATTTGTAATAAATATTATTATTACTATGACTTGTCAATATCTCTTTAGGGGCATTTATGGGTTGTTATTCTTCACTCCTGGTTTGTGAATAGTATTCACTGCTATCGAGATAAGGTCCTAGAGGGTCAGACACTAAGCGTATTCAAAATTCTGGCATATTATTATAAATAGGAGTATATGACATGGTGGGGCCCAGCACTAGTGTAACGACCCAGACCCGAACAGCCACCCGAACAGTGCTAAATGGGTCGAGTGCTAATACCTTAGGCGCACCTCCCCGAACGCCAAAGGATGCTGACTAGCAGTGAGGGTCTTATAGGTATAGTGGGGAGGCTATACCCTCTCGGAGGATAATAATAATGGTACTGGTCCAATTATAATAATAAAGGTGAAGCGGAATAAATGACTCAGCAGACTCAAACCAGACCCGCAGAGTGGAAGCACATTCAATATCAATAAACAGTGGAAGCAATAAATATAAACAACAGTAGCAGAAATAAACACAACAGCATGTTGATCACTTGTAACTACTACTGAACAACAAAACAAGCATCCAAAGCAGGTCATATATATCTGAATATAAAAAGGTGACAATGGCTAACCAACTATAGCTAAAAAACATGTAAGAATTCTCATACAAGAATAAAGAAAAACATGGTAACTCCAGCTAGGCAGAACCTCAAGGTCCATACCATCTCCAAGAAATAGCTAATACATCCCAGCTCTTAAGGTTGGCCTCTTTCCTGAATGCAAATCCATAAAGTCTACACGCGTCCCAAAGGGCCCATTCAGGGTGTGAGACGAATCTTAGTAGGATACCACCTAAGGATGCATACCTAATATAAGTTTTTAAGTAGGCATGCATTTATAAGAAAAGCAGTCAACAGAACGATGCACAAATAAATACTAAATCCACTGGTGCTCAACAGCCACCATGGAGTGTCACCTGCTTCGGCCAATGTCAGAATCTCTATCATGTAACCCGACACCATGTGCCCCTGACACCGCATGTCTCAAGTACCGACGTCCCGAAGGCATGCCCAACAGTAGTAACCTGGAGTAACAATGATGTCTATCCTCAAATAAGTACCGGAGGGACAGTGATGTCTACCCTCAAATAATGTAACCAGAGGGACAGTGATGTCTTCCCTCCAATAAAGTACCTGGAGGGGCAGTGATGTCTGCCCTCAAATAAAGTATCTGGAGGGACAGTGATGTATGCCCTCAAATAAAGTACCCAAAGGGACAACGATGTCTACCCTTAAATAAAGTATCCGGAGGGACAGCGATATCTGCCCTCAAATAACGGAGAGCCTCTACCCCCAACAAAATAGCCTCAATTCTATCCCATGAAGGCTCCGCACCTCCCACGTGTCTTCCTATGGAAAGAACCCCCAAACCAATAGTACCTAAACCAAAACTAACTGGGGCCTCTACCCACACGAGTGGTCAAAACAACCTCATCACGGAGTCTCTCTGTGTGCACACTACTCAAAGTTTCCGGGTGAGCGGTAATCACCAAAATATTACCCAAGCCACCACGTCTCTCACACCTCGTGTCCCTACGACCATGTTGCTCAAGTCTGATGGAATCACCATCCCAGTAACCCAGGACATGACCAACCTGACAGTCATCCTACCTCAAACCGACATCCATGACACCCAATCCCATGGTCAGAACCACCCAATGTAACCCCGGGCCAAGCCCAACCTGTGATCAACATCACTCAAGAATACCCAGGCGATTCCCAACACAACCCAAGGGTTCCAGTATATGAAATTCAGCAATTTCATATATAACATATTTAAACAGAACACATAAACAAGCAAAATAATCTAAATAGTTGAATTACACTATGCAAGGTGTTGTCCCATACCATCACTGAGGTCTTGAATGCCTCTAACAAATTTATATCAAGTTCAATAAACTAAACTCAACAGTTTAAAACATTATAATTCAAATATAACCATTTTGGCATCCCCTGGATAAAATTCCCTAATGAGAAATGGCCTCTCACCCGGCCCCGCTCAATCAAAACTGGTAACAGGGCATACCCAAAGGCATCCCATAGGTCAAACAATCAATTCAATATGAAACAGTATATAAAACGGGTCCCGCTCAAAATACCCGAAAATGCGCTGAAGTATGCGTCACCTAAATGACCACGAAAACACAAAAATAGGTATACACCACCTACTTGAGACGTGTACGATGCTACTCCTCCGATAACAGCCTTCAATTAGGTCTAAAATGTGGTAGATCTATAAAAGAATCAAAACCGATCAAACCCCTATAACTCGTTCTAGAATTGAAATAAAAAAACGACTAAAGTGGAATTGAGGCCTTATCGAGGGGGTTCCAACACATTTGTCGGTGATTGAATCAGGTTTCAGATGAAGATCCAGGAGTGTTTTGAAGTCTCTTCTGGATTGGTTCATGAAACCCAACCAAAAATGAGTTCTGCCTCAAAAATGAGGCTAGTGCCCGTTTTAGAGAAAAAAAGAAAGAAAGTACATGGCGTGTACTTCATGACTAAACGCCATGTATATCATTTAATTGTTCATATAGTGGCTGTAATTCCACCGAATTACTTTCCAGAACCTACCAACATGAGTACACGGCGTGTACCTAGGGGTACACGACGTGTACTTGGTTTTCCTTCTCTTCCTCACCGACTAACCCACACGCCATGTATTTCTCTCATACACAGTCAGACTACACGGTGTGTCCAAAGAGGACACGGCGTGTACTTGGTTAAATGATTCTACCCGGACAACAGGCCTACACGCCATGTATATCCCTCATACATGGCCAAACTACATGGTGTGTCCAAGGAGGACACGGCATGTATGTGGTTTAAATGATTCTACCCGGTCAACAGGCCTAGACTCCATGTATGGCCTCCACACGGTCAAGGGTACACGACGTGTCGAAAACTACATGTCGTGTAGTAATAAGTTTCTACATGGTCATGACACAGCATATACTCGGCTAGCACACAGCCAGTCACTCGCCTAACATATACATGGAGTGTACTTAAAGTACACAGCGTGTAGTCTGGAAATTTCCAGAAACTGCCCAGTTCCTCCAGTTTTCTCAGGGAAAAATCAAAAATTCAAACAGGGTCAGGATTTTGACTCGTTCTAAAAACCCAGGTACTTAAAATCTTTCCACCTTAATATATCTCATCCCTGAGCTACCAAACGAAACCTGGAGATGGCACTGAACATACCACCCCGATAAAAAAAACCTGGGCTTCCTCGGTCTCAAAGGTCCTGGCTAAATTCTTCAAGGGGATCCCCATATTAGGAATCGCCTAAATCAGTATCAAAATGACAAAACTCAAAACAAAAAAGGTTCACTAACCTGTTTTCCAGATGCATAGTCCTTTCGTGACGCATCATCACCCCTGTATCTCATTGGTGCTCATGTGTCGTTCCTGACACCCAACATATCCTGCACTGCATCGGTGTCCACCTCCATGAGGTCTTGGTTCCTAGAACCTCAAGTAACCTGCATCATCGATGCCCTGATGCCCAAGGCACCTCAAGTAACCCACATCTTTGATGCCATGATGCCCACGACACCTCAAGTAACACACATCCTCGATTCCCCAATGCCCACGACACCTCAAGTAACCTGTATCCTCAATGCCCATGATGCTACGCATCTCATACTTATATATATATATATATCACGCACCCAATATGGTGACAATCCTACTAACTAGCATCTAGTCAGTCCACATAGATCATGTGCATCACATGCACTAAAAACGGACATGCCTCTACAGGTCATGCCAAAAGGAAACATGGAAATCATGGCCACATATGTGGTGTACCTCTAACCATCGTCAGCTCACCAGCCCGATCAGCCTCTGGAATCTCCACAGCATGCACCTGACCTAAAGTACGGCTGCCTGATGCCTAACCTTCATGTGGTGCTACTCCAGTCACTAGCCACTGACCCCTCAGCTAGATCCCGCTACCTCTATCACGTCCTCCACGTGCAGCTGAACCTAGGCTACCCTCTCCTGGTACTGAACCTGAACCAACTCTAGATGCCTCCATCTACCCAGGTCCCTACCTATCGACTATCTGAGAAGGCTGTCTACAAAACCTCTCCAGATGCCTGACTAGTCCACATGCCCATCACTCCTTTGGAGGCCTATCGCACTGAGTCCAAAAATTTCATGTTTGTCCACACTAAAAGAAAACCACTGAAGAACTACTATGAGGTGGTATAGCTAAGTCCTTGGTCTGACTGACCTAATGGAACTCATCCCATCCTCACTTCCTACTTTATGAACCCTCACTTGAAGTCGTCATCCAGCCAACCTAAGGCCTATCCTGCTGGTTTCCCTCCGTTATGAGTGCCTGATTCACTGCATCTAAAAAAGAACCCAGCCTAAAAATATTCACCTGAATCCGAATGGCGTGTCATAATCCATCCTCGAAGTGCCTCACCCTAGTCTCTTCATCTCTTACCATACCAGGTGCAAAGTGAGACTGGTTAGTGAAAGTAGCTGCATAGTCCATGACGGACATGTCTCCCTGATGAAGACTCAAGAACTCTCAAGATATCTCTTTTCTCAGTGTATCTGGGTAGAAGTTCTCAAAGAACCTGTCCTCTAAGTCCTTCCATGCCAATATCCCATGCCTACAAGCCTAAACTTGCACATCCCACCAACGCTTTGCTGGTCCTCTCAGCATGTACATCGTCAGCTTGATCCTCCACCCTAGAGGCGTCTCGAGCTGCTCGAAGATCATCTGCATAATCTCTATCCAGTTCTCAGCCGCCTACATACCACCCTCACCCTGAAAAAGAGGCAGGTGTTGCGAATGAAACTCCCGCATCAGATATTCCATGGATGGATCTGTACCCTATACACCTTTGTCAATCCCCTGCAAGACACGAACTAGGCTAGCTCAGAGCAACTTGTTGAGCCATGGTCTGAACACTGCCAAACCCAGATGTTGTCCTACCTACATGGGATCCTAAACCTGATCATGTCCCTGAGCCTATACTTGTGGCTCCTACTCTGACTGCACCGGATCCTGAACCTGATCCTGCACCTGCGGCTCTGTACCATCTCCCGTCTGAAGCTCCATCTGAGTCACCCAAAAATGAACCCGCTGAATACCATAACAGGTCAGATAGCCCATATATATATATATAACAATATATATCCAACGCAGATAAGGAAATAAGTAAAAGTCAGTGCATAGATACTACCCTCACTCTCCCCCACCGCAACCATGCCCCAGGGCATCCCAGCCTCATGGCCTCCTTACCCACCCCTATCAGGGCCAAGTATCAAAAGTACCCCGGGTCATTCCCATCCTGACAACTAATGTTTCCTCAAACCGACGACCGAGTCACCCAAACTGGTGCTCAAAATCACCTCAATCGATAGTACATGCCTGATCGTACAAGATCCATACCCAAATACCATATCACATGCAATTCTACAAATATATAAAGCATGGGATACACATTGCAACAACAAGAAATTCTATCAGGAATTTCACCTATTCACATTTTAGAGCATACTAGGCATGGAAATTGATTTTATCCACATGGAAATATCACTTCACAAAGCATATGTGAAGTTATGAAATTGAAATACCCTAAAAATATGTATATCAAAATCCAAGAAACCAAGCCTTTCCATACCGGTCCAAGGTCTAATTCTCCCTTACTGCACTGGGTCAAGAGTTACATATCACAATCAATAACATCACACACCAAGTGATCCACCAAGGTGGAAATCAAATAAACTGTAATCTGAGAAAAAAGTAGAAAACAATTCCCACCCAAGGTAACTTGGTCCATCCCTCGTACCTGGGGCTGCAGGCACCCAAGCACAAGCTAGAAACTGAGTTCCAGTAACAACCTATCTCTAGTCTACCATATCCCAAATAGTAAAACCAGTATAAATAAAAGATAAGGCTCAATATCATTAGTATACAATAAAATGATGCTACTAAATCCCTGTCAAGAACCCCTTTGATACCACTTTGTAATGACCCAAACCCAAACAGCCACCCGAACAGTGCTAAACGGGTTGGGTGCTACTACCTTAGGTGTACCTCCCCGAACGCCAAAGGCTTCCAACTAGTAGAGTGGGTCTTATAGGTATAGTGGGGAGGTTATACCCTCTTGGAAGATAATAATAATGGTACTGGTCTGAGTATAATAATAAATATGCAGCAGAATAAATGACTCAGCAGACTCGAACTAGACCCGCAGAGCAGAAGCACATTCAATATCAACAAACAGCGAAAGAAATAAATATAAACAAAAATAGCAGAAATAAACACAACAGCATGTTGATCACTTGTAACTACTACTGAAAAACAAAACATGCATCCAAATCAGTTCATATGTATCTGAATATAAAAAGGCGCCAATGGCTAACCAATTGTAGCTACAAAATAGGTAAGCATGCTGATACAAGAATAAAAAAAACATGGTAACTCCAGCTAGGCAGAACCTCATAGTCCATACCATCTCCATGAAATAGCTAATACAGCCCATCTCCTGAAGTTGTCCTCTTTCCTACACGCAAATCCATAAAGTCTGCACGTGTCCCGAAGGTCCCGTGCAGGGTGTGAGATGAATCTCAGTAGGATACCACCCAACGGTGCATACCTAATACAAGTGTTTAAGCAGGAATTCATATATAATAAAACTAGTCAACATAATGATGCAAAAATAAATACTAACTCCATTGGTGCTTAGCATCCACCATGGAGTGTCACCTGCTTCGGCCAATGCTAGAATCTCAATCATGTAACCCAGCACCATGTGCCCCCTGACACTGTGTGTCTCAAGTACCGACGTCCCGAAGTCACTCCCAACAGTAGTAACTCGAAGGAACAACGATGTATGTCCTCAAATAAGTACCATAGGAACAGCGATGTCTTCCCTCAAATAATGTAACCGGAGGGACAACGATGTATTCCCTCAAATAAAGTACCCAGAGCGATAGCGGTGTCTACCCTCAAATAAAGTATCCAGAGGGACGACGATGACTTCCCTCAAATAAAGTACCCGGAGGGACAGTGATGTCTACCCTCAAATAAAGTATCTGGAGGGACAGCAATATCTTCCCTCAAATAACAGCAAGCCTCTGCCCCCAACTCGATAGCCTCAATGTTATCCCCTAAAGGCTCCTCACCTCCCAGGTGGCTTCCTACAGCAAGCACCCCCAAACCAATAGTACCTAAACCGCAACTAACAGGGGCCTCTACCCACACGAGTGGTCAAAACTACCTCATCATGGAGTCTCTCTTTGTGCACACTACTCAAAGTTTCTGGGTGAGCGGTAATCACTAAAACAGTACCCAAGACACCATGTCTCTCACACCTCGTGTCCCTGCGACCATGTCGCTCAAGTCTGATGGTATCGTCATCCCAGTAACCCGGGCCATGCCCAACCTCACAGTCATCCTGCCTCAAACCGAAGTCCATGAAGCCCAATACCATGGTCAGAACCACCCAATGTAACCTCGGGCCAAGCCCAACCTGTGATCAGCATCACTCAAGAATATCTGAGCCATGCCGAACACAACCCAAAGGTTCCAGCATATGCAATTCAGCAATTGCATATATAAAATATTTAAACATAACACATAAACAAGAAAAACAATCTAAACAGTTGAATTGCAATATGCAAGGTGTTTTCCCATACCAGCACTGAGGTCTTGAATGCCTCTAAAAAATTTATATCGAGTTCAATAAACTAAACTCTACAATTTAAAACATTATAATTCAAATATAACCATTTTGGCATCCCCCGGCCAAAATGCCCCGATGAGAAATGGCCCCTCACCCAGCACCGCTCAAGAAAAACTAGTAATAGGGCATACCCAAAGTCATCCCATAGGTCAAACAATCAATTCAATATGAAACAACAAATAAAACGGGTCCCACTCAAAATACCCAAAAACGCGCTGAAGGCCGCGTCACCCAAATGACCACAAAAAAAACCAAAATATGTATGCACACCTACTTGAGACTCTTACGATGCTACTACTCCGATAACAGCCACCAATTAGGTCTAAAACGCGGTAGATCTACAAAAGAATCAAACCCTCCCAAACCCCTATAACTCGTTCTAGAACAGAAATCAAGAAAAACGGCTCAAGAGGAATCGAGGCCTTACCAAGGGGGTTCCAACGCATCTGTTGGCAATTGAATTGGGGTTCAGATGAAGATCTGGGAGGGTTTTAAAGTCCTGGCTGGCTTGGTTCATGAAACCCGGCCAAAAATGAGTTATTCCTCAAAAACAAGGCTACTGTCCATTTTATTAAAAAAAGTACATTGAGTGTACTTCATTACTACATGTTGTGTATATCATTTAAATGTTCATATGGCGGCTGGAATTCTGACGACTTACTTTCCAGAACCTGCCGAAATGAGTACATGGCATGTACCTAGGGGTACACGGTGTGTACTTGGTTTTCCTTCTCTTCCTCAATGACTAACCCACATGCCATGTATTTCTCTCATACATATCCAGACTACACGGCGTGTCCAAAGAGGACATGATGTTTACTTGGTTAAATGATTCTACCCAGACAATAGGCCTAGACGCCATGTATATCCCTCATACACAACCAGACTACACGGCGTGTCCAAGGAGGACACGGCGTGTACTTGGTTTAAACGATTCTACCTGGCCAACAGACCTACACGCCATGTATGGCCTCTACACAATCAAGGGTACATGGCGTGTCAAAAACTACACATCATGTAGTAAGAAATTTCTATACGGTCATCACATGGCATGAACTCGGCAAGCACACGTCCAGTCACTCACCTAACATATACATGGAATGTACTTAAAGTACATGGCGTATAGTCTGTAAATTTCCATAAACTGCCCATTTCTTCTAGTTTTCTTAGGGACAAGTCAAAAATTCAAACAAGGTCGGGATTTTGACCCGTTATAAAAACCCGGGTTCTTACAACCGGATCTGGGTGATGTCTGAGAATATACGATCACCATGAAATAAATAAAATCATATTGTTTGATTTTATAATAATTAGTATTGAATTTGTTTATAAAATGTATTCACAAGATATTAAGTGAATACATAGAAAAATATTTAACAAATGAATATTATTTTAATATTCAAGGTTTGTTTAATATTTGTGATAATTTTGAGTCTAGTTAATGGATTTATTTTTTCATGTAATTTATTTATTATATTACAAGAATGTGAGAAAAATATAAGTGATGTTTATGACATGGTTTTTTTTATAACATGTCATTTATAGCTTATTTAGTGGGAAACACATTTCTTGGGGTCAGTGATCCATTTCTGGGGATTTTGAGCATTTTTATCTAAGGATAACAAGGATCTCATTTATTTCACTATTCGTTACATGATTATGAGAGCCTCTCCAATTTCTCACTTCCAAGCTAGAGAAGTTTATTATCAAATAATCTGTTCTGAGTTCTTCTTTAAGGATCTAAGGACCATCTCTATAGTGATCGTCAGGACATCAAAGGCTTCTTCAAATCTTCACACTAGCAGCTGAAATTTTATGATCGACATTCCCATGGGCTTTAAAAGAATGTGTGGATGATCTATAGTCATTTGGATTCAGTTCCTTCAATAAAAATTCACAGGAAATGAATGGTTTTCGAATGTATCATAAAATAAAATGAGGTAATTTTTGGTTTAATTTTTGTGGTTAATTCATTCATGTAAGATCATGATCTTCCATACTGGGATGTGTATCACTAAATTCAATGTAGTTACATAGATCCAACAATGAGAAGTTTTAAATTCTCAGCTCATATGCTTCTTTTTCACTCCCCTATAACTATAATTGGTATTAGAGAGAGAATTTAATTTTTTATAACAATAAAAATTAAATTTATAATTAATTAATGTAGAGGGAATCACAATGGTCCTAACATTGTAAACATCAATCAAATCTGATATCGTATAACCAATATATGGCCATCTGAAGATCAAATATCAGATCATCGCCAATCTTTGTGATGTAAAATTTTTAAGAACATATGTATGTATGTGTGTGTGTGTGAGAGAGAGAGAGAGAGAGTTTTAATTATGCTGATGGTTTTTTTGGTGAACCCAATCTTTGTCCAGAATTATGAATGATGGAACAATGCTTTCCAGCCATAGGGGATTACACCACATGTGGAAATTTCAAATACAACCCCCCCCCAGGGTTTTTCCAAAAAACCTATCAAAGGAAAAAATCAAAAAAAACTTCTAATGGCAAGGGGTGACGTAGAACAAAGAAAAAAAACCCAAATTATTGGGGTGGGGTAGGGGCTGGATGACACAAACAAAAAAAGAAAAAAACATTTTTTTGTTTTTGACTTTGGGGCGGCAACACCGCTGCCCAACCACTGCACAATGCATGTCACCAACTAAGACACACCCCTCGACTCTACCTATCACTAGTGACCACCCACATCCCTAGTCTTAGCCACCACCTCCCTCTATGAATTCTCCTAATTTTTTACCTCCTGTCAACCCACCATGTACTTTTATGATGGTTCGACTAGACCATGCTGTTGGGAAAGATGGGAAAATGAAGAACGCGCAAACAATTGAAAAATGAATGCACAGTAGAAATTAAATCTTTCCCCCAAATAGAAGCGGATGCGCAGCGACAAAACTAAATGTGAAGAAAATAAAGTTGACACCGGAATTTTTTACATGGAAAACCCGAAAGGGAAAAACCACGGGACCTATTCCAGAAAGAGGGATCCACTAAAATCAAGAGGTACACGGTAGAGACTCCCCAAAATGGAAGGGATCTCAAAAGTAATACTCAAGAATAAAAGTGTGGATAAAAATGTGGAGAGCAAGAAATATGATCGTCGAAGAAAGGCGATCACTAAATGAGATTTTCTCTCGGTGTTGTTGGTGCTGATGATGTTGAAATGTCTTTCCTATGCCTCCTTATATAGGAAAAAAGAATATGCGTCAAATAATGTTGTCGTGTCAAAAGAGTGTCACCACGTGAATTAATTCATGCGGTCTTGGCCCGCATTAAAAACACCACATTAAAATAGAAACAGCGTGGGCACCATTTGAGGAGGCATTACGCGGTGTGCCAACCAGGAAGGTGCCCAAAACATGTCATCCCTTGCCACTCACACCTATGGACGGCTCATCCGACCTCCCTCGCACAAGCCCTCACCTCCGTCACTTGCTATCCATCCCCATATGGCTGCATCCCATAGATCGCGGCCCTTTCCACTACTCCGACCTCCCAGACCCGCCCCGCATGCCTTGGCTCACCGTGGCACCAACCACCATCATTTGGCCTCACCACTGTCAGCCTCCCCTCTACCAGTAAGACCCCCCCCCCCCTTGGACCCTTCCCACTCCACTTTTACACCCCACTACCAGCCTCTCACTACATAGGAGCCTCCTACTAGATGACCCACATCCAATCCAGGTTAGGGAAGATTGGGCCCTGCCTGACCTCCTCATCCTATTTCAGGTCCAGCATTAGCCTAAAACCACTTTTAGGGGTTTTCTGGGATACCAGGGGCTCGAAAAAAAAATTCAAACATTTCAAAATTAAGTTATTATTTCATAAAGAAAATTTAAAAGTGGGATCGAGCGACATAAATTATTTGAATTAAAATAAGTTATTTTAATTAATTTAATATCATAGACATATTTTTATCACAAATTTAATTTTTATTTAGAAATTAATTTGTGTGTTGTCTAATCTTGATAATTGACTGACCAATATATGTTTGAGATTAATTTATTAATTTAATTATTGTAATTTCATACATTATATAATAATTACTTTATTTTAGATGGTTTTTACATTGTCTATCTTCCTCATTATATGAATAAGGGTTTGTGTGTCCATGAGAGCTATATTTCATGTGTATTACGTATTCCTGAGACCCTATCACATTTATGTGAGTATTTATATATTATGAAAAATATGAACGAATATATAGACCGTGTTGAGATGAGGTGGTATTCTAAACAAAAAAAGGATACTTTGGATTAGGGGTGCGATCTACGATGCAAGTCATACACAATTCAAGTATTTTACCCCTAGGGTCACGGATTATCCGTTAAGTTTAAATGAATCAAACAATACCAAATTCTCAAGATTAATCTCACTGTTTATTTAAATTATGCATTGTTTATTATTTTTTTGAATATTCAAGTATATGAAAACACATAAAATAATAAACAATGATTGCATAGATTAAAATAAATTAAGACATGATGAATGTTTTTCTATTTACTACATAGTCAAATTGTGAGTACGATCACATTGTATGTTTACATCAGATATGAAAATAATTCATTCATTGGGAAATAATAAAAACCCTCAAAGTAATATTAATCCATAATGCCTTCTGTCGTTTTAATTTGAATAAAATTGAGTGTATAGGGTGCTTGTCTTCCCTAGTTGAGGGTGCCTCCTACTGTTGGGCGGTTCTTATGATAGTGATGGGTAAACTTAATTAAATATGACATCAAATAAGTAGTCATAGATATCTTGTTGAATATTTAGATTCAAATCATTGAGTAAATCAAGTTTATGATTTCTAGAAGCTGAGACTTCACTCAACAGTGTAAGGAGTCACGAGTTAATGAGGTTGGCTAGTCAAACACCTACCTTGAAACTCTATGAGTAGTCAAATATCCATAGCTTGAACTATGAGGATAGGTTTCAGGGATCCTTTCCACTATAATAATCTAGAGATTGGGTATTTTGAATCTAATGGTGAGTGCAACTATGGTTTGATAAAATAGTGTGATACATATAATGATTTAATTGATCAATAATATCTAATAGGTAATTAAGATAAAAGTATTAATATGTTAGTGTTTAATTTTTTAGAAATTGGAAAGTAATACCACAATTTCACTATGATTTATTTAGGAAAAAGAACATGTCCTCACTGGCATGAGTTTCCAAGAGTGGTATAGGCACTTGTGCAAAGTACTGCAATGTATGAAACTCTACGTGTCAAAGTCCCCACTACCTATTAAGCCACCTCAGGAAGAGAGGGTGATAAATATTCTTATAGGAGACTCATGTATAAGGCATTTGATGTTTAAATGATAATTTTATCATCAAAATCTAATTAGTTTTGGAAATAACATTTAGACGTGGATGATATCACCTGTTGTCTCATGTCTAAGAAGTCTGTGAAGAGACGATGAAGAAAGATATGAATAAGGTGATGATTACACTAAATATGTATAAATTGAAATATGGATCATGATATTTCGATACATCCATTTCTTATATCATTTTCACCTAGTCAATCCAATTTTTTTTAGGATTAAAAAAAATAGTATTAGGAAAACGCTTCATTACCTTTTGGTTAAGGTTTTCCATGTTGATAAGAACTTAAAGAAAGTTTAATATTTAGTTCTTATGATGATAAAGATGAAAGAAAAGGTGAAAAGACCCATGGAAAGTGTGCCACCAAAGGAAGATTCAAAACACCCATCTGGGAAATGATGTAGATCATCATACAAGAGGTTATTTTCTTCTAATGTCATATGATAAGTATATGGGATATTAAATGCAATGAATTGAAGTAGAAACAAGAGGAGGCTTCCACTTAGTGTATATTCATCATTCTATGTGATGTTTCTCTCATACTTATTGGGTATTAAATACAATATTCTTACCACATATGTGTATTTAAATATAGTAACCAAGTAAGAAAAGAAATGTTACAAGAAGTAAGGTATATTCTCCAAGAACCTAAGAAATTGTGATTCCTAAGTCAGTGGTGAGAAGTAAAAAACTTATAATTTCCAAGTTTACGGATTCTAGTTGAAATTTTTGTTAAGTATTACCAAAAAAATTATCTCATGTGTTCATTAGACACTAGGAGACATTATTCCATGAAGGAATAAATGTTGATTTTGGTGTCTAATACTTAACTAATGGTTCATTAATACATGAATCATTGGAAATACCTAATGAATATAAAATGTAAGACTTAGTAGTACCTAGTTTTCATAAGATAATTATTTTTATAGTAATACTAAGTGGTTTTCAATAATATACCCAGTATGGTTTTTAGAAACTTTGGATTCAAAGACTTTAGGTATTATTGACACATTTACTAATTTACTTTTGGACAAAGAAATTTTTGGAAATAAAGGTAATCCACAAAGTTTCCAAAATTAGTTTAACTAGAGAGTGTGAATTATTCCAAGGAGGAGCTAGAGGTAAATATATATACTTTATGAGATTACTTTAAGAGTTTTAAGGAATATAAAATTGAAGTATGGAATTTTCATGGTTAGAAGATGTGAGTTTCTTTGATTATGTGTGCTGAAGAATATCTTGACAAAGTATTCATCAATCATTAAAATGTAGCGTGGAGTAATTCCTAAATTCGCATTTCATGATACACATCAAAGTCATGATAAATGTAAAAGTAGAATCAATGTTGAGATTCATATTCATTATAGATACTTCCAAGACATGATTCACAAATAGAAGTGTTATCCCATAACCATATTCTAACCATAATGACAAATGGATATCATATGAGTTATAGTATGATATAAATCCATTATTTCATAAGAACATGTGTTTATATGCAAATATTTTTGTTATGAATATAAAAAAACTCACATAAAGAAAAACACAATGTGCATTTAATGTAATTGTACTAAATTTTTATAAGTATATTGTTAGGTCCACTAGGCTAGATACCCTAAGAGGGAGGGTAAATCAGGGTATGACAAATTAAAACAGGTGTCCCTTTTGATCTTGTTTTGTTGTTAGACAAAACTCTCTTCTCTCTCTCATTTCCATTGTAGAGTATGAATGAACCTTAAAGCATGCACAGGACACCGAAATTTTACTTGGTTCTCCCTCACTGGGCTACGTCCAAGGAGCATACACTGGTGATGTACTGATGTACCAAATTCACTATAAGCGCACTATTGATTACAAGTTCAAAGAGAACTCACTGTCCCCCCTGATTTATAACCATTCACAATTTGAGAACTCCCTACTCTCTCAACTGAAGTGATCTCACTGCTTCTTCAAAAGATCCACTCACAGTTTAAAGACTTATAGTTCCTTTCATTATCTCTAATGAGTGCATTCTTCACTATATATAGATGCTATGTTGAAGTCCAAATTTTATCCCCTGATGAATACCCATTTTCCACTGACAAATGGGAAACAACCTTTGGAAATAACATTGCAAATCACCCTACTTTATGAATCTCCTAATTTCATGAAGCTCAAACAAGCCTTCGCAATTCCCCTTCCTCTTCATGAAGCACAAACCTTCACAGAGCTCACTGCTTCACAGAGCACACTGCTTCGTAGAGCTCAAGACTTCGCAAAGATAAAGAATTTGCAAAGATTAGGCCATCACAGAGATAAAGCTATCTCAAAGAGACATCCTTCACAAATCTCACTGATCTAATTTAGAACACACCTCTTCAGCGGAGCTAGATTAGCTGTTGTGAAGCTCTTGCCTTTCGCGAAGCAAACTGCCTCCGCAAACCTCCTTCGCGATTTGAGAACAATAAATTTTTCTTGTAAAACTCTCTACTTATCTCAAGGGGGTTGAGGTATATTTATAGACGATTCCACCAACCCTCAAACCTTCCATGCGAAGTCAGCTCCATGTCAGCTCAAATCATGAACCTCTGAAATTTTCACCAAAGTTCTCTCTATATTGCGAAGCACCATGGAAATTTTCGGATCACGGAGCTCATCATAATCGCAGAGCATTCTGTCAATTCCTTTATTCCTTCACCGTAAATCTCCATTCTCAATGTCCTTCATAGCCATAATTCTATTCAACATTGTTGTCCGTGAAGCTCTTCGTAATCGCAAAGAACATCGTAAACTTTCATCATGTCTTTGTGAAATCCACATTAAGAATACCATCTTTGCGAAACTCATGAATTTTCCATATTTTGATGAGATCTTCAAAGAAATACACATTTTGCGATGCTCACCAAACTCCAAATTTTGGACCCCAAAAATTTGGAAAACACTAGAAAATAACGCCACCATGTATCTGCTCTTTTTGTACCGCCTCCAGATCTTCCATTACTTTTTCATGGTTCTTTGTCAACATGGATTGTCAAAAACATCATTGTAACTCGAAACTCACCATAGAAACCTGCATTATCAACAAACACAACCAACCCAAAAATGCTGCAATGTTACCTTGAGGTATTTTTGCCCAAAAATCACCCCCTTTGGGTTTGTTTGCAACTCTTCGAAAAATGATTATCTGCACTTAGATACCTCACAGATGGTCCATCTATCATCTACCATCATTCCCCTCTTGAGATTCAGATAGCGACCAAAGATTCACTCACCACATACTCTAATCCCACATGATCAATGCTCGGTGTGAGAAACAAGAGTAGTATGAAAAGTTTATCAATGGATCACTTCATTTATGACACCAATCATTGATACCATACTGATACCAATAAACCAATCTCATCACAAAACTCATATTTCATGATATCTAATCTTTGATCGATCACTTCAAGCATTGTCAGATTTAATACTCTCCCCTTATTTAATTTCTTTCCCTCTATCTCACTGCTCCACCTATCAGCTTCTTCCCGTGTATTTGACTAAGAAATTTTCTACCTTCTTTAGCCACATTTTATCCCCCTTTAGGATTAACTCTTTCTCCCCCTTTTTCAATGAACCCAAAGGTCCCTCCTTTGTGGTCTGGAATAGAGTAGAGAATATATATCATCATATTAGGGAAAAACACACCATACCTCGGGGAGAGGGGGTCCCACATATACACTTATTTAAGTGTGGGGAGTCGACTGAACTCTCAAATCCAGTCAATGCCTCTCAAAAGATTCCTTGGGTAAGTCATTTTTCAGAATGTCTCTAACCTATAGTTCTATAGGAACATACTCTTACTTCACAATTATCTGCTCAACCTTCTCCTTGATAAAATGATATTTTATCTCAATGTTATTTTTCCTTGAGTGATGGATGATATTTTTTATGAGATTTATAGAACTTGAGTTATCGCACTAGATTCTGATCGAAGACTTCACTTCAACTCCCATATCATCAAGTTATTGCTTCATTCACAATAACTGTTTACATACTTGAGTGGAGGAAATATACTCAGCTTTTTTGGTGCTCAATGAAATGAAATATTGCTTCTTACTTAGCCAAGAAATAAAAAAACCACCAAGATAGAAAGAACCTCCTGATGTTTATTTCCTATCATCCGCTAAACCAGACCAATCTGCATCTGTATATCCCAACAGCCCTTGCTGAGGTTTTTTAGTATACATCAAACTGAAATCCACAGTTCTTTTGATATACTGAAGTATTCTTTTAACTGAAAGCATGTGTCTTTCCTTGGTGATTTCTTTGATATCGCACTGGTTGACATGTGGAAAAAACAATATTAAGTCTCATCGATGTTATGTATAATAAAATCCCAATAATTTTCCTATATTCTATGATATTAACTTATTTTTCATCATCATATTTTGATAATTTCATTCGGGTAGCAACTGGAGTCTTCATATCCTTGGAATTTTCTATTTCAAATCTTCTCAGAACCTCCTTGGTATATTTTAATTGAGAAATTAATGTATCATTCCTTTCTTGTGACACCTTTAAACTAATGAAAAATGTAATCTCTCTAATCATTGACATTTCAAACTTATTTTTCATGAATTCAGAAAAATTTCTACCCTGAGCTTCATCTGATTCACAAAATATTATGTCAGCGACATAAACCAGAACCATCATCCTTTGATTACTATTGTTGTTGAAATAGAGATTGTAATCAACTCCACCACACTGAAAACCAAGCTTCTTCAAATACTGATCAATCCTTGAGTACCAATCTCTTGGTGCTTGTTTCAGCCCATATAATGCCTTATTCAGCTGACAAACCTTGTCCTCGTCCTCGTGAATGAGAAAACCATCTAGTTGCTTGATATACACTTCTTCCTCTAGAACTCCATTCAAGAATGCATATTTGACATCCATCTGGAACACTTTGAACTTCCATTGCACTGTAATGGCTAGGAATAATTTCATTGTCTCCAACCTTTCAACTGGTGAAAATGTCTCATCAACATCTATTCCCTCTATCTGGGAGTATCCTTTGCATGCTATTTGTTCTTTATTTCAAATCACTATTCCATATCCATTCATCTTGTTGTGATAGAACCATTTAGTCCCAATGACATTCTTATCTAATGTCCTTGAAACAATCTCCCATATCTAGTTCTTCTCAATCTGATCTAGCTCTTCATTCATAGCATGAACCCAGTTTTCATCTTCAGCTACATCAGCAAAGCATTTAGGCTTTACCTGAGATAGGAAAGATGGCTGCTGTAGTGATTTCATTATTCTTGTTTGAACTGGAGTTTACTGATCACCAATGATATTCTACCTATCAATTTCATCTTGAATCCTTGCCTTCTGTGTAGATACAGATTTTACTTCCTCATGCTCATCATCAGTATCTTCTTTTGAATCAGTATTGTCCACTTCTACTCCTCCTGTGTTACTTTCCTCTTCATCATTTTCATCAAGAAAATGTTCACTGTGCTATTGAGTATTATATTCATTTTCCAAAATAGTGACATCATTGCTCTCAATTAATTTTCCCAGCCTCTTGTTAAAGAATTTTTATGCTTTGATTTTTTTTGAGTAGCCAAAGAATATCCCCTCATCTCCACGCGACTCAAATTTCCTATGTTTCTCCTTGTTGAGGATAAAACACTTACTTCAAAATATTTGAAAGTATTTCATTGTTGTCTTATTTCCATACCACATCTCATACAGAGTATTTCCTTCCTTCAGACATAAAAGAGATCTGTTAGAAATGTAGACCGACGTCAACACTACTTTCTTCCAGAACTTATCTGGTAGGTCTTTTTCTATAAGCATTGTTCTGATCATGTTGTTGATGATCTGATTTCTCCTTTCAACCACCCCATTATATTAGGGAGTTCTTACTGACTAAACTTGATTCCTTATCCCATGTTTATTGAGATAGTATTTCACCTGACTGTTTGTGAATTCTATGCCATTATCACTATGAAACTTCAGAATTTTCTGTCCAAGCATCCTTTCGCAATCCCTCTGGTACTGCTTTAAGAAGCTAAACACATTGGACTTATGGGAAATAAAAAATACCCATGCCATTATTCTATAGTCATCAATGAAAATAACATAGTACCTCTTTCCTCCAATTTCTCTTGGTGTGATAGGCCCACAAACATCATCATGCACCAATTCGAGCACTCTTGTTGACTTCTTTTCTTTTGCCTTATACATCTTTCTGATGAGATTACATTGTTGACATGCTTCTCACATATGAGTATGATCTCATAATATCTTATGGAGGTCTCTAGATGCATCACACTTTACCAAATCTTCCAGGGATGGCTGGCATATATGGACAAGTTGTTTATGTCACAACTTGTTTTCTTCCTCTCTGGATTAAAAGCACATATCTTCTTCTCCACTTACCAAGTAGATATTCCCCTTTGTACC
This sequence comes from Viscum album, assembly GCA_963277665.1. Classification (NCBI taxonomy): domain Eukaryota; kingdom Viridiplantae; phylum Streptophyta; class Magnoliopsida; order Santalales; family Viscaceae; genus Viscum; species Viscum album. The sequence continues at coordinate 1,252,152,375 of OY728120.1, read as the reverse complement.
TTTTCCTTGTAGGATCATTGTACCATCTCTTCCCTTGACAACAAACTTATTATTGGTAAACTGTATAGAATTCCATGAGTCACATAGTTGGCTGACGATGAGAAAATTGTGACTGAGACCTTCTACAACCAAAACATCAGCACGTCTTATTTCTTTTCCCCTAAACCTAGCCTTTCCTGGTCCAATTATCTTTAGGCCTTTATAATTTCCAAACTTGAAAACTTCTTCTTTGTCATATTTTATTCCTGTAATAAGATCCTTGTTGTCTATCATGTGAGATGTACAACCACTGTTAAGAATCCACACACCAGAATGGTCTAATGCTTTAAGGGAAATTTCAGCAATCACTGCCTTCTCTTATCTCTTTTTCTTGGTCCATATTTTTGTCTTCACACTCGGTATAGATTGAGAATTATGATCTTTCTTAGAGTATTATGGACCGGATTCATCCTACAGAGTTGCAAATCGATTTTGAATTTTCAACTCACCAATTGGTTTGTTGATTTACTACATGAGACCATTTTTTCTGCTTTGGAACATTCCTTTGTATGGTAGATTTGTAGTCTCTATCCATGTGCCCAAATCCTCCACACCAAAAATATTTTCCTTAAAAGTATGTTCTAGAGAACTATTCTCTATTTGGATATCACCTCTGTTGTTGTGCCCTTAGATATCTCCTAGATATAGAACACACATTCTATGAGTGTCCCATATTTCCACAGCAATAACACCTAATGAAAGGTTCATTCCTATGTGTCAATTCTGTACTGCCAGTTGTCCCTTGGTTCCTTTGAATTTCCTGATTCTTCTTTGTACCCACATCAGTTTTCATCCTCATAACGGGCTCTTGCGGCCTGACTTCAACCCTGACTGCTTTTTGTTTTTGATCGATCCCCGAATCATCCATAACATATGATCTCAATTTTTGCTTCTTTCCTGGTAAACTACTAGGCTCCTCTTTCATCTTTTCAGTCTTCTGAATGATATGATTTCCCAATAACGTGTTGGGAGTTAGAAATTTTTCTTGGTCCTTAACTTTTTGTCACAGACTGACAACTTCCTCTTCAAGCTCTTCGATATGCTTGACATGAACTTTCATTGTGTTATTCAATCCATCAATCTCCCTCTTCTGGATTTCAACCTTTATTTTATACTCACTCACTGATTCTGAGTTCTTTGGTGCTAATGACTTGAGTTTCACAATTTCTTCCATTAGCTCAAACTTTTCTTCTTCTTATTGATGCATGTAGAGTTTGACATCATGGAAAACTTTGTTGGATTTTTTTGTTTTGGCTCTCCAAACAACTATCTCTTCAAGAGAAGCTTCTAACTCATCTTGAATATAAATTCTTCCTTCAACTTATTCTTATTCATCATTGTCAGCTTCTTTCTTTTCCTAAGCACTACCGAAAAAAGCCACCATAGAATTTTCTCCATGATCTTTGCAGTTTTTAATCTCCTTAACTTCTTCAACCTCTAACTCGTCTGAACTATCAAATTCTTCGGAAAGAAGATTCTTCTTCTTGAAGAAATTTCTCTTGAACTATTTCTTCCCTTTCACATAGTCTAAAGAATACTTCTTGGGAATTTCAACTTCATCATCATCATTATCATAATCTTGAAACTTTTTGGGGCACCTTGCTGCCAGATGACCAACATTTCCACATCTAAAGCATGATAGTGGAGGTTTTCCTTTAAAATTTCCTTTTCCTATTTGAAAATTTGAAGAAAGGAATGAAATCACCTCATCCATCTCTTCTTCTTCCTGGGTATCTTCAATGGTGATCTTTTTCATCGCCTTGAATGCCACCTCTTTAGATTTTCCCTTTTTCATAGCCTCATTATCATCATTCCATATTTCATATGCAACCAAGGTACTATACAAATTTTCTAGTGTCAGCTCTTTCGGATCGTTATCTTCCAGTACTGAAACTTTCGGATTGAACCGAGGTGAAAGTTTTCTCAAGATGAACTTCACGATTTTAATGTCTTCAATGACTTCTCCAAGACCTCACATATCTTCCACGATAATTTTTACCCTATTAAATAATTCATAAATAGACTCATTTGGGTTCATTTTCAGATCTTCATACTTATTCCACAACACTTGTAGCTTTTCATCTCTAGCCTTTGTATCTCCTTCATATATGTTCAATAGATTTTTTCACATAGCATGTGAGGTTTTGCATGACATCACTTTCATAAAAATAGAATTGGATAGAGATCCCCCTAAAGCATTGATTACCTTGGAGTCAACATCCAATTCTCTTTGCTCAGCTTCTGATAATCCACCACTATTAATATCGGTTGTTATACCGTGCATTCCTGTTGTAAACACATTCATTCCCAAAGATCAAAAGTAGTGTTGCATCTGATTATTCCGTAGCTGAAAATTGTTCCCGTCGAATATCAGAATCCCTTTATGATTGGTGACCTCCATTTGAGAGAGAAACACTGATATCAACCTTTCCCTATGATAATAATTGTTAGGTCCACTAGGCTAGATACCCTGAGAGGGGGGTGAATCAGGTTCTGAAAAATTAAAACAGTTTCCCCTTTTGATCATGTTTTGTTGTTAGACAAAACTCTCTTCTCTCTCTCCTTTCCATTTCAGAGTATGAATGAACCTTAAATCATGCACAGGACAAAGAAATTTTACTTGGTTAACCCTTACTGGGATACGTCTAAGGAGCATACACTGGTGATGTGATGATATACCAAATCCACTATAAGCTCACTGTTGTTTACAAGTTCAAAGTGGACTCACTATCCCCTCTAATTTACAACCATTCACAGTTTTAGAACTCGTTGTTCTCTCAACTAAAGTGAGCTCATTACTACTATAGAAGATCCACTCATAGTTTAAAGACTTGTAGGACCTTTCATTATCTCTAATGAGTGCATCCTTCACTGTATGTAGATGTTATGTTGAAGTCCAAATTTCATCGCCGGATGAATATCCCTTTGCCACTGGTCACTATTGTAACACCCTGACCCTAGTTACCTAGAGTCAATGCATTACTACATAACACTTTCATGATCACAAAAGATCAAGTCTCGAAAGACCGATTAGTTTAGTAGCCTTGAAACACTAGATACATTCATAAGTTTTACATTACATCATGAAATAAAAACAACAACAACATCTTGTCCCCTTTGAACACACTTATCCCTTAGACTATCCATGCAGGTCAATCCTAATACACTTATTCACATCCTTTGAATAATAAAACATAGAAAGGGGTGAGCTCATATGCTTATTAAGGATAACAATATAGCGGAAACTTTCAAAAACAAGCATAAACATTTAAGGCAATTGTATAACTAAAACAAAACCCTTTTAAACATGAACTTCAGAATAACATGGAAAAAATAAAATGAAATAATTCCATTTACTTATTCACATGGATATTCTACTAGTCGAATATTCACGTGCAATATAAATAACCACTTTCATAATGATGGAATGCATAATGCCAGACTATCATAACCACATAGTCAAGGCCCTATGCCAAGACTACAAATATGATTTTGTCAAGGCATTGTGCCAAGACACTAGTTTGTCTCATGAGACCTACCAATGCATTGAGGAGCTATAGTGGGCTACACCTGTCACTTACTAAGTCCAATTCATTCCTTATAGTAAAAGGTTTAAACATATCATAAACAATTCCCAAGAACCGTAACATAATCATATCACATAAAACATGTATAAAGGAAATATAACATTTCCACATTTCAATCACAAGATATCAATACAACACATTGATATAATCAAAAAATTATCAAAACCATTTTCAATACCAAAATAAAAGAAAAGTAAAACATGGTATTTATTTTTCATTTAAAAAAAATTATGGCTTGTAGAGGAAGCCGAAACTCAAATAATGGTCACGGCGGCGGAGAAGTCATTGTCGTTGCATACGTAAGACAAAACATTCCTTTTGTCATTTAGTAAAAATTATTCTTATAAAAAGATTCCTTTTGAATAAAAGTAAAAGTCAAAGGGTTTTATACACCATATAAAAGAAAGTTGTGTATAAAACAAAATATGCCTCAATGAAAGGAGATTGATATGAAGTCTCTTACCTCGTGTCTGACTTGACTCGATCGTTCTTTAATCTCCTGAATAATAAACTATAGTTAATTTATATTTTCTTAAGAACCTTTTTCAAGTTCATTATTCCTTTTAAATCACTTATTACCATGTTATGAACATTATATAATCATTTAATTTAATAATGGTCGTTTTGTCGATCCTTGGTACTTGAGTCAAAAATAAACTTCTTATAATTACAAGTTGTTTATGTGGTAAAATATCCATTATCTCTAGAATTATATTCATTATTTAGATATCATATATATCATATATATCCAGTATATAAATTCATTTATAATATTACATAACATTTAGAGGTAAGAAATGAAATGCACCGTTCATGGAGACGGTAAGCCGTACGTATGCATGAACGCTACTTTCATTTCTATTTTGTATTTAATGGAATGAAATCATAATGATATAAAGGTATATTATAATTATAGTATAATATAATATATAATATCATTAACTCTATCCTTTATACGTCCCACATATGGCATTAATGATTCAAATCACTTTGAGGGGGCGGTAGTCCGCACTTCCTAAAATTAAATTATCGCATTTACCCATAATGGAAATCATAAAGGTATTCCATAAATGAAAAATACAGAAGCATAAGGAAAACAAAAACATAATATATATCATATATAAATATAGTGACATCTTAATGGCCCCCATGAGAGGTGTTAAAATAATATTGAACAATCATCGTTTCATGAGGTAGTAATTCGCCACCCACAGAAACAGTATGTTCTTTAACCATTAGATGGAGGTCTGTGTAAGTGTAGTTAGAATACTTCTCATAAAAACATACAAGTATATTGTGGATACTGGTGTTTTTACAAAAGAAAATAATAAAAATATTTTAGGGGTTGTAGAAGTAAAAGAAAAGAAAAGAAGTTAAGAGAAATCTTTACCTTTAGTTTGGGTAACTCCCTTTGGTTTGAACCAAAAAGGACTCTTGAAATGCCTTCTTCCTAAGGTAAGGATTCTAAGATTAAGGGAGGAAAGTTGATAGGGTATTTGGGTAGAGTTTGGCCGATCCAAATGGCTTTGAAGGTGTGAATAAGGTGGTAGAGGTGGGGGCCTTTTATAAGAGGAGAGGAGGGGCTCTTTTTGAAAGATTGAAAATATTATTTTATTATAAAATGGTTTTCGGTTTATAAAGGTCCGAAAATGATATATTTAAAAGATAAGGTGATAAGGGTTCTAAATCCACCCATCTAGTAGGTTTTTGACAAGTTTAAGTCTTATATTTTACCTTATCTTTTCATTTTATTTAAATCATTCATTAATGAGGTAATCGCTGCATCATCATGGTGTCATAAATAAATTTATTTATTTAATGTCTAAAAATTATAAAACAATTACCATGATGTAGGAAATATTTTTATCTTTCCAATTAATATTTATGGTCGAAAATATAACTTGTATAACCCCTTGTAAAAATTGTTTCAGTAAAACAATTCATATTTGTGACATTTTTATTTTTACTTTAAATAAAAGGTATTAATGTCATTATCTTACCAAAGTGGCTCCATGGGGTCCCAAAAAACGTCCCATGGTTTTTATTGGTCGTCCATGACTCATCAAATAAGAGTAGGACATGTGTCAAGATATTTTTATATTTTTATAATATCATTTTTACCTTAAATTACCCTAATTACCTCTAATCGCGGTTAATAAAACTCAAAAGTTATTATTCACCAAAAATTATTTTCATCCCATTGAACCAAATTTTACTTAATAATGACAACCATGTATGTTGTATTTTTTAAATTCTATTCATAGAAGTGGTAAAGTTTCATTTAAACGAAAAAACGGTTTTTTTAACTACCACTTAGTGGTTTCACTATTCATCAAAAATTGAAGTTTTTCAGAACAATACCAAAAATTAACCCTAAGATATAATTTATATTTCGAATTCAAAAATGATTTATATTTTAAAAAATTAAAAACATATAAGTTTCATTAATTAATTTTATAATTAATTCCCATTGTCAAAACAAATAGCGTGTTTTTAAGAAACAATATCAATCAAAAGATTGACAATTCTTTATGTCCAATTTCAAAGTGAAATTAATTCTAATTAACACCATTGGATAAAATGGTAAAAGTATATTATAATTATACTTTAAAACCACTCAATATTATAATTTATCACTATAAATTATTTTGATTAAAAAAGTTGTTTTTAAGTATTTTTCACTATTCATCAAAAATTGGATGTTCTCAGAAAAATACCAAAAATTAAACTTAGGATAATTTCGATATTCTGAATACAAAAATGAAGTCTATTTTGAAATATAAAATTTATATAATTTAAAAAGTGGGTATTACTATTCATAACGGCTACTTTGATTGGTCACGGTGTGTTAGAATCTCGAACTTGCGTACAATGCAAGCTACTGTATTATTGAAAGAGAAGTGTATCGTGGAAGCTTGGGGTGTTACATTCTCCCCTCTTTCAATAAATTTCATCCTCTCAATTTGAAATTTTTCTTCGAAAATAAAAGGTTGAAAATAGAAAATACCTTTGTGGAAAACCCACATCGAAAATAAGGTTAATAAAATTTAGTCTTAATAAGAGGGAAAGGGAAATGAAAAAGTCACCACAATATTATGATCTCGATTATGATAACATTGGGGGAAATTAGAGACACATAATTGGAGGAAAAACATAAATATTTGTAGGGAGTGATTGAGGTCATCAATCACAAACAAGTGTAAAATTCAGGGCCTCAAAGCCTTCAATCTATGGTGATTTTAAATATCATCAGTTCAACAAAACATAAGGTATTAGGATAACACTTTTTTTTTAATATCCCTTTCCTAAAGTTTAAGAATTAATTTATTCATAGAATAAGATATATATATATATATATATATATATACTTGACAAGTAGAGTTTCAACCTTCAACTAATTTCTACCACAAACTCATCTTTCACTCAAAAAGATAATAGAACTCAAAAATATTATATTTATCCTAATAGTACAAGGTTCAAAATATTAACACATACCATTTATATTAGGAAAACTATTTTGTAATAACCAGGGACTTCCTGTAGGCTAGTGGTGGGTAATAAAGTCCTGTCGCACTATGGTTGTGGGTTCGATTCATGCAACTTTGTCCGACGCGATGGGTTATCCCCCGACCTGCAGGTTGTCCTTTTCCTAAAACTATAGTATTATAATATTCCAAAAATAATCTTCAGAAATGTTTTAAACTTAAATAATACTATCCAAAGTTCAACTTAATCCATTCCAACCTTTATAGTTATCCAAAATACCACTTTCCAGACTCTCTCTAAAAGGTCTCTAAATTCCAAAATCAATTGTAACATTAGATTCCCCAAACAAAGTAAAGTTTCTCTTATTGTCACATACTAAAAATCTGATTACCTTCATCATATTAAAACCTTAATGAAAAAAAAGTATTGTAATACAATCCTTATATATATCACATTATTCTTATAACCATAATATAGTTCTTGAGTCCAAAAACACAAATACAACAATTATTCAACTTCATCTGTAGTAACAGCATAAGCTTGGCCTTGCTCCCTTTTCCTTTTCTGAGGTAAGTTTCCTTGGAGCTTAGGGCATTAATTTTCATAATGCACCATTTATCTACAATTGTAGCATTCAACATTGACATCATCTTTCTTTCCCTTACAATCACGAGTCTGGTGACCTTTTTCTCCACATTTGTAACAAACTCTCATTCCTTTTAGGCAAGTATTGGGGTGTTTCTTACCACAATTATCACATAATGGAAAATCCTTATTTCCCTTTTTCCCTTTATCTGTCTCTTGCTCCACCGTTATCTTCTTCTCTTTCTTTACTTTGTTGTCATAATACTTAGAGAATTACTTTTCTGCCTTGATAGCACACGAGACAATATCTTGGTATTATGAGAAGGATTGTGATACTAAAGCTTGATGGAGAAATGGTTTTAACCCATCAAAGAAATGATCAATATTACTTCTTGGGTTACATATATAATATGTATCATGCCTCGCTAACCTTGTAAAGTTAGACTCATACTTTGGAACATTCTCGTCCTCCTTTTTCCTCAGACTTAGAAATTTTCTTTCCATATCCGCTCGATGGTCATGAGGAAAGTATTTTTCTAAGAAAATATCTTTAAACTCTCTCCATTCCATACTTGATACTTCTTCATCTACTTTTTTATTTTGAATCAATGACCACCATTGATTATCATCTCCGGTGAGGCGGTAAATTGTCATGACAACTTTTTACCTTTCACTACTCCCTAAAGCCTAAAATATTTTCTCTAGGAAATTTATCCATTTCTCAGCTACTAATGGATTTGTACCCCCATTAAAGTTTGGTGGTTTTTGCCTCATGAAGCGGTCTAACATTGATCCTCCATGTTGCGGATCAGGGTGCTCCATACAAGTAAGATTATTATTCGTAACCTGAGTGAGTTGTCCCAGTATGGTGATAAACTGATCGGCACCAGTTGTATCACCAGCTCCACTATAATTATCTGGAGCAGGAGGTAAATAACTACATGGAGTGAGTGAATTGATACAGTTTCCATTCCTTCCACTATGATCCATTTCTAAACAATTTCATAAACTAGATTAGTTTATGAATCGAAATGCATAATAACAAACTTTCAAAACACTTAACATAAATTGAACAGTTTATGGATATAATCCATAATCATAAAAAAAATTTCTTTGAGGAAGTATATACTCATAAACCCTTCATTATGGTTTGTAAAGAAATCACGAATTATCCTAAGCATATCCCCCGGAAGTGTCGTAACCAAGAGTGCAGCAAGGCCCGTTGTCGTGTACCAGGATACCCCGGGTCAAGCTCAAAACTCCTTGTCAGAGTTTTCACTCCTAGGTACATCTGTACCAGAGCCTCCTCTACCTGCTCGTATCTAGACAGGGATGTATTGCTCGGAAAATACACAAAATCTCTACTTTACCAAAATTCTAGGATGTTCTTCTATACTAATCCTCATAGACAATCTTAGGGTTATGTGCTCTAATCAGAGTTTACCTAAATCTAGTTTCCAAGGTTAGTACTAAACTGCCTCTGATACCAACTATAACACCCCGAACCTAGTTACCAAGAGTCGGTGAATTATTACATAACATTGGCATGATCACAATAGATCAAGTCTCGAAAGACTGATTAGTTTAGTAGCCTTGAAACACTAGATACATTCATAGTTTTTACATTACATCGTGAAATAAAAAAACAACAACATCTTGTCCCCTTTGAACACACTTATCCCTTAGACTATCTATGCAGGTCAATCATAATACACTTCTTCACATCCTGGAAAAAATAAAACATAGAAAGGGGTGAGCTCAGATACTTAGTAAGGATAACAATATAGCGGAAACTTTCAAAAACAAGCATAAACATTTAAGGCAATTGTATAACTAAAACAAAATCCTTTTAAACTTAAACTTCAGAATAAAATGGAAATAATAAAATGATATAATTCCATTTACTTATTCACATGGATATTATACTAGTAGAATATTCACATGAAATATCAATAACCACTTTCATAATGATGGAATGCATAATGCTAAACTATCATAACCACATAGTCAAGGCCTTGTGCCAAGACTACAAATAAGATTTTGTCAAGGCCTTGTGCCAAGACACTAGTTTGTCTCATGAGACCTACCGATGCATCGAGGAGCTATAGTGGGCTCCACCCATCACTTACTAAGTCCAATTCATTCCATATATGAAAAGTTTTAAATATATCATAAACAATTCCCAAGAACCGTAACATAATCGTATCACATAAAACATGCATAAAGGAAACATAACATTTACACATTTCAATCACAAGATATCAATACAACACATTCATATAATCAAAACATTATCAAAACCATTTTCAATACCAAAATAAAAGAAAAGTAAAACATGGTATTTATATTTCATTTAAAAAAAGTTATGGCTTGTAGAGGAAGCCGAAACTCAAATAATGGTCACGGTGGCGGAGAAGTCATTGTCGTCGTATATATAAGACAAAACATTCCTTTTGTCATTTAGTAAAAATTATTCTTATAAAAAGATTCCTTTTGAATAAAAGTAAAATTCAAATGTTTTTATACACCGTATAAAAGAAAGTTATGTATAAAACAAAGTATGCCTCAATGAAAGGAGATTGAGATGAAGTCTCTTACCTCATGTCCGACTTGACTCGATCGTTCTTTAATATCCTGAATAATAAACTATAGTTAATTAATATTTTCTTAAGAACATTTTTCAAGTAAATTATTCCTTTTACATCACTTATTACCATTTTATTAACATTATGTAATCATTTAATTTAATAATGGTCGTTTTGTCGATCCTTGGTACTTGAGTCAAAAATAAACTTCTTATAATTACAAGTTGTTTATGTGGTAAAATATCCATTATCTCCAGAATTATATTCATGATTTAGATATCATATATATCATATATATCTAGTATATACATGCATTTATAATTTTACATAACATTTAGAGGTAAGAAATGAAATTCACCATTCATGGAGATGGTAAGCCGTACGTACCCATGAACACTACTTTCATTTCTATTTCATATTTAATGGAATGAAATCATAATGATATAAATGTATATTATAATTCTAGTATAATATCATATATAATATCATTAACTCCATCCTTTATATGTCCCACATATGGAATTAACGATTCAAATCACTTTGAGGGGGTGGTAGTCCGCACTTCCTAAAATGAAATTATCGCGTTTACCCATAATGGAAATAATAAAGGTATGAAATAAATAAAAAATACAGAAGCATAAGGAAAACATAAACATAATATATATCATATATAAATATAGTTACATCTTAATGGCCACCATGATAGGTGTTAAAAGAAGATTGAACAATCATCGTTTCATGAGTAGTAATTCCTCACCCACAGAAACAGTATGTTCTTTAACCATTAGATGGAGGTGTGTGTAAGTGTAGTTCTAATAATTCTCATAACAACATCCAAGTATATTGAGGATACTGGTTTTGTTACAAAATAAAATAATAAAAAGATTTTAGGGGTTATAGAAGTAAAATAAAATAAAATAAGTTAAGAGAAATCGTTACCTTTAGTTTGGGTAACTCCCTTTGGTTTGAACCAAAAAGACTCTTGAAGTGCCTTATAACTAAGTTAAGGCTTCTAGAATGAAGCGAGGAAAGTTGATAAGGTATTTGGTCCAAGTTTGGCCAATCCAAATGTCTTTGAAGGTGTTAATAAGGTGGTAGATGTGGGGGGCTTTTATAAGAGAAGAGGAAGGGCTCTTTTGGAAAGATTGAAAATATTATTTTATTATAAAATGGTTTTCGGTTTATAAAAGTCCCACAATGATATATTTAGAAGATTAAGTGATAAGGGTTAGAAATCCACCCATAAAATAGGTTTTTGACAAGTTTATGTCTTAGATTTTACCTTATCTTTTCATTTTATTTAAATCGTTCATTAATGAAGTAATCGCTGCATCATCATGGTGTCATAAATAAATTTATTTATTTAATGTATAAAAATTATAAAAAAAATTACCATGATGTAGGAAATCTTTTTATATTTACAATGAATATTTATGGTCAAAAATATATCTCGTATAACCCCTTGTAAAAAATGTTTCAGTAAAACAATACATGTTTGTGACATTTTTATTTAAATAAAAGGTATTAATGTCATTATCTTACCCAAGTGGCTCCATGGGGTCCCAAAAAACGTCTTATGGTTTTTCTTGGTCGGCCATGACTCATACAATAAGATTAGGACATGTTTCAAGATATTTTTATATTTTTATAATATCATTTTTACCTTAAATTACCCCAATTACCTCTAATCGCGGTTAATAAAACTCAAAAGTTACTATTCACCAAAAATTATTTTCATCCCATTGAACCAAATTTTACTTACTAATTACAACCATGTATGTCGGATTTTTAAAATTCATTTCATAGAAGTGGTAAAGTTTCATTTAAAAGAAAAATCAGTTTTTTTAACTACCACTTAGTGGTTTCACTATTCATCAAAAATTGAAGTTTTTCAGAACAATACCAAAAATTCACCCTAAGCTATAATTTATATTCCAAATTAAAAAATATTGTCTATTTTACAAAATTCAAAACATATAAGTTTCATTAATTAATTTTATAATTAATTCCTGTTGTCAAAACAAATAGCGTGTTTTTAAGAAACAATGTCAATCAAAAGATTGACAATTATTTATGTCCAATTTCAAAGTGAAATTAATTCTAATGACCACCATTGGATAAAATGGTAAAAATATATTCTAATTATACTTTAAAACCACTAAATATTATAATTTATCACTATAAATTATTTTGATTAAAAAAATTGTTTTTAAGTATTTTTCACTATTAATCGAAAATTGGATGTTCTCAGAAAAATACCCAAAATTCAACTTAGGCTAATTTCGATATTCCGAATCCAAAAATGAAGTCCATTTTGAAATATAAAATTTATATAATTCAAAAAGTGGGTATTACTATTCATAACGGCTACTTTGATTGGTCGCAGTGTGTTAGAATCTCGAACTTGCGTACAATGCAAGCTACTGCATTATTGAAAGAGAAGTGTATCGTGGAAGCTTGGGGTGTTACAACTATGCAACAAACTTTGGAAATATCTTTGCAAAGCACCCTACTTCATGAAGCTCCCAATTTCGTGAAGCTCAAATAAGCCTTCATGAAGCCCTTGCCTCTTCGCAAAGCACACACCTTCACAGAGCTCACTACTTCACAGAGCACACTAGTTTGTAGAGGTCAAGACTTTACAAAGATTAGGTCATCGCAGAGCTCAAGCTATTGAAAAGAGACTTCCTTCGTGAATCTCGTTGAGCCAACACAGAACACACCTCTTTTATGGAGTTATATTAGCTGCCACGATACTCCTATATTACGATAAGCACACATCCTCTATGAACCTCCTTCGTGATTTGAGAGAGAAAAAATTTTCCTGGAAAACTCTCCGCTTCTCTCAAGGGGGTCGAGGTCTATTTATAGGCGATTCCACCAACCCTCGAACCTTTTGCGCGAAGTATGCGGCACGTCAGCTCAAATCGCGAAGCTCCAAAATTTCTATCAAAGTTCTCTCTATATTGCGAAGCACCACGGAAATTTTCGAATTGCAGAGCTCATCATAATCATGGATTGTTCCGTCAATTCCTTTACGCCTTCTCCACAAATCTCCACTCGCAATGCCCTTCACCGCCGTAATTCTCTTCAATGTTGTTGTCCACGAATCTCATCGTAATTGTGAAAAACACCATCAACTTTCATCATGTATTCATGAAATACAAATCAAGAATCCCATCTTCATGAAATTCATGCCTTTTCCATATTTTTATGAGATCTTCAAGGAAATTCACATTTCATGATGCTCACCAAAATCTAAATTTTGGACCCCAAAATTTGGAAAACACTGGAAAATGATGCCACCTTGTATCTGCTCTTTTTGTATTGCCTCCAGATCTTCCATTCCATTTTCATGGTTCTTTGTCAACATGGATTGTCAAAAACATCTCTATAACTCTAAAATTCACCATAAAAACCCGCATTGTCAACAAACACAATCAACCCAAAAATGCTGCAATGTTACCTTGAGGGATTTTTTCCCAAAAAATATTACAGAAATCCTTTAGATAGAAAATTTATAGTTAAGTGCTTGACTATATTTCTATAAAATGGTATATATCTCTATTTGAGATAGTGGGAGTAATATTGGACTGAATTTAGTCAATTCCAAAGATGAAAAATCATTTTTCATAGGAAAATCTTCCACAATAGCTTTTCTAAAAAGAATATTCAAGAGACACATATTGTATAGGAAGGATAAAAACATGTTAATGGTTTTACATTCACTGTGGTCAATGATGCATTATGCATTGGGAATAATAAATACTATAAGTAAGAAGTATGTAAAATTAGTTAATATTTAAATGCTCAATTAAAATAAAATAATGGATTCCTTGTATCAAAGTATAGGTACTTAGTGTTTTGAATGTTTTAAATCTTGATACTATAGTGGTATTTAAGAGAAACTTAACATGAGTGGTATAATAGGGGTACCAATAAGGATCCATTGGTTATACCAAGTCATCATTCCTAAATCCATTAGAATTTTACTTATCATAGCTATTTTATATGATCATTTTATTTTCCATTGGATGTAAATACCCCATTTTTTTTAAAGTGACTATATGATACAACCAGAAAAGTTTAGAGACATCATAAAATTCCAATAAGGGGTGTAAGTTACTAAAACCTAGATTTGGATCGATGTAAGAAACAAGATCATATAATTTTCATTTAGAATGAGTTTTTTCCATTTATATGAAATAGGTTAGTGGTATCACCATGGTTTTACAAGAAAAAATATGTTTGATAACATATGAAAAATAATTATTGGTCCTACGGTTAGTTAATCCCAGAATCAAAGTAACTCTCTAGTGATTGAATTAAAGTAGCAACCTAAGTTCTAGGGAATGGTGTCTACAAAGTTAGATTTAATGGGATTCTTAGATCAAGTCAAAAGTATATACACTAAAAATCTATTTAAAAAATACAAGTTGGAATAATTCGAGAGAGAATTGTTACCACTATAATATGGCATAAATATCTCTAAGAATATATGTATAGGATATATGAGGAGATTAAAAAAATTTGGGTACAACTGCAAAAGCTGCACACACACAAGGAAGAAAATTACATGTAAATTGCAAGCCCAAGGACTTGACCCCGCTACCTGCCCCTCACCCCCCCCCCCCCCCCCCAAGCCCTTACCACCCCACCACCAACAGTGGGGCATATATGAGGAGATTAATGTTGTGAGTAGAATTCCATATTCTTCTACGATGGATCAATTTTCCATGATATATACTAGATGAGATATTTATAATATATACTTTGTGGTATTAAAATATTAGTATAATCTAGGAGAACTATACATGAAGCATTCGAAACTATCCAATTGTACTTGAGAGAGTATAAGAGATATGTTCTTGGTACTTGGAGAGGAAGGGACACTAGTTGTAAGGGGACACAAACTAGTATTCCTTTGGATCAATAATATCTAATATAAAATTCAAGATAAGGTAATGATTAATAAAATATTATTAAATCTAGTGGTATCTATATCTACAAATAGCGAGTGTGTTGCTGCTTCTGATGCAGTTGAGGAAGTAGTTTAAAATATGCAACGATTTGTTCCAACTCTTGGAATCTCACCTATTAAGTAAAGTGTTATCATAATATAAATTTTGATAATCCTAATTTAATGGTACTAGACAATATTTCATGTTTTAAAAGTGTAAAAAAGGAATATACTCAAGGATATCATCTCTTAAGGATTCTTACTCGGGGAGGTGAAGTCACAAATAGTATAGTATCCATGAAACAAAGATGTGGTAGGCCCTACGACTAAAGGCATAACTCAACAGAAGAATGATCTTATCATGTGAGTGATAACAAAAATAGTTAGAAAGTAGTCTCTAGTCCAAGTGGGAGTGTTGTAATAGTGGGTACCTAATACCCAACTTAAGAAGTACTTTTCAATTACCATATCATGTATACAATGAGTTATGCATGGTGTATACTAACCATAATAGTGTTGATATTTATGTGTCCAAAATTTACATGGTAATGTCCATATATTATTTATCATATCAAAAGTTTATAGAAATTCCTAGGATATAATAATAAGCTTAAGATACTATAAAATTAATCTTAAACATATGTATTATGGTCTAGATATATCACACTAACTGGATATAGATGATTTCTGACTATCAAATGTTGGGGGCTCATAAGCATTCAGACTTCTTCTCATGAAGTTATCACTTAGTGATCTAAAGTACATAAATCATAATATTTGATCCGCTAATAGGAACACCACATATTTCAGGTTTCATTGGTAGTTCTTATCTTTGAACATGTGTAATGGTCTCTCAACTTGAGATTATTATCAGTGCATACTATTTGATCAAGTACTTTAATGAAAGATGAAAACTATGGAATTGATTTCATATAGAGGTAGCTTTTGTTGGGGGTATCATTGATAGTATGGAATTGATTGAATAATCAAGATATAATTTTTTTCTTTAGAAATGAATTTATATCTCAAGCCAAGTTGATCAGTATGATAGTACCTTCACTAAATTCCTAGTCATGGTAGAAGAAGGTAAGTTCATCTAGTTAAGTCAGCAAACAATAATGTGAGAAAGGATAGTGACACAAGGTGTGTGTCCTGTTTTATGAGATATCATGAGACAAATAGATTATATTACATGATGTGTGTTCATATGAAAGGTGGCCATTGCTATAACTTTTCCTTATCTCTTTAGAGGCCTTAATGGGTTTCTAGAATCTTATCTTGTTTTATGAATAGTATTCACTGTTATTGAGATAAAGGATTATAGGTTCATATACTAAGTGTATTCAAAATTCTGGTCCATTCTTATGAATAGGAGTATATGACATATTGGGCCCCACCATGGGGTCCAAGTTATTTTTGAGAATATATGATCACCATAAAATAAATAAATTTAAATTATTTTATTTTAGAATAATTATTATTGAATTTATTTATAAAATTTATTTATAAGATATTAAGTGACTAAATGAAAAAATATTTAATAAATAGATATTATTTTAATATTCTAGGTTTGTTTTATATTTACGATAATTAAGAGTCAAGTTAATGACTCTATTTTGTCACAAAATATATTTATTATATTACAAGTAAGTGATAAAAATATAAGTGATGTTTATGACACATTTTTTGTCCATAACACATCATTTATGGATTATTTAGTGGGAAACACATATCTTGGGGTCGAGGGGCCATTTCTGGGTATTTAAAACCTCTCTATATAAGAGGGAGGAGGGTCTCATTTAGGTCACTATTCACTGCACGATTTTTAGAGCCACTCTCCTCTTTCCCACTTTCCAGAGAGATAAGATGATGATATGAGCATCTTATCTAAGATTCTCTTCATGAATCGAAGGATCTCCACTATGATGATCATTGAGACATTGAAGGCTTCATCAGATATTCATTCTAGAACCCAAAATTTGATGATAAACCTTTTAGTGAAATTTTGAAGTTTATTTGGATGATCTATATGGATCCAAATTTGGTTCCTTTGAGAAACAGTCACCAACAATGAATGGTTGTTGAATGCTTCATCAAATCGGGTGAGGTAATTTTCAGTTTAATTTTTGTGCTTAATTAATTCACAAGGGATCCTTGGATTCCATACCAGAATTCATATCACCAGATTTGATGTAGTTACATCGATCTGATGATGAAAAATTTTAAATCTCAAACCTATCTACTTCTGTTGTGTGCTCCGGTTCCTACACCAGTTCTCAAAATGAACTACCCATCAGATGGAAAATTCAAATTCCCTTATAAATTTCCAACTCATAAATACTTGGTTCATTACACTAATATTCTATAGAATTGGTGGGGTATTAAATTATTTAAGTTTTATTATGGAATTTATGTGATTTTATTTGGGGTTTATGTCTTGTTTCTTGAATCATTCCTTGAAGTCCTTTTGTATGTTTGGAAAAACTGATTTTTTGGAATGAAATGGGGGACTTTATGAATTATTTTGAAAAAAAATTAACCTTAGTGGGATGTTTTAAATTGGTTATTTAGATTTTTTTTCAAAGATAATTTATTTCAAAATGGAATTTTTAAAGTGTTTTGAGAATTTTTTAGCATGGGTGTAAATATTAATTAAAATTTATGGTTTTATAATATAAATTCATAAGGTTTTTTGGTTTTGGAGAATAATTTTTTATATGTTTCTTAAGTGGGTTATGTTTTATAGTTATTTGATTTTTGATGGTGTGTGTGAATTGATTTGTGGAACATGAACTGATTGAGGTTCATGTTTTTTATATTTAGAACACGACTCCCAAAGAGTATTCTAAGATAATTAGGAAGTCTATTTGGTGGGTTGACCTTTAGTGTGGTTCTCCTCATTATTTAGGACCAGTTTCTATATGTGTCGACTCTACCCATACTCAAGGCTAGGTGGTGGGGATGAATTCTTCATAGGCCTTGATCTTTTTCTAGGACTTATTGAATCAAAGGGTCCTTTATCTTGGTCTTAGAGCTGATGTGGTTGTGTTAGATCCTTGTTAGAGAAATTTAGTTAGGGAATTCTAGTTGAAGTGAGTGGATATATTCCATTATATGGAAAGAAATATTTGGTAAATTCCAAGCTAGAAGGGAGGGTTGATTAGGGAAAGTATCCCCAGAAGAAGAAGAGACGTATTATGTGCTTTCAATATGGAGAACCTAGGCATTCCAAGCCATCTTGTGTGAATCTCTAAGGGATTTTCTTTAGTTTTTCCACTTGGTCTATATTTGTAAGTTTCATAAGTTGAGTTATCAGAAAGATAAGTATCAAGTGTATTCTAGTTTTGGTTGATCGATGTGTTTTAAGATCATTATCTAGAATTTTTTTAATTTTCATAGAGTTCTTTTGTGTATGATAGTTAATTTTGGATATTTGTGTGTGTGTTTTGATTTGGGTTTATTTTTCCTGTAGTTTTACTATGCATCTATGATGCAGATGTTTTTTGGTTGGTTTGCTAACATTTTGAACATGGGAAACCTTTTTCTTCATTCTTGGGTAACTAGGATCATTGTTTCCTTAGGGTATATGAGTGCTTTATAATGTTGTTCTTGTTGTTTAGTTTGTCGTGGGATGGTGTTCAAGGTTAGATGTCCTAGTTTACATCTTGATTGTAGTGACCTAATATCTAAAGCCCATATTTTCTTTTTTGGGGGTTTATTAGGTTTCCTTTGGATTTGGAATCAGTTTCTTGAGTGGTTTTTAACTTTGGTGATTTCCCATGATTTTGGAGACTCTTGGTTTCTTAGTGGAGATTTGTTCTGACATGCAATGTTCTATGTGGTAGTGTGTATTTTCCTTCATTCCAATATTTTAGATAAATAAAAAATAGTGGGGAGGCCTATTTTAGGTCTCCATCTCTTTTAGGGTTCATGCCTAGTGAATATGATTGTGTTATTCTTAGATAAATTTGGTAATTTTATGGAAATGTTTTGTTAACTTAGAGGATTATTTGTGTTTGATGGTTTCTTTCCTTAGGTTATTCCTAGTTATTTTCCCTACCCTACCCACATCTTGACATGAGGTGTCATGGTGTCTCTTTTCTTATTCCTTCCACTTCTACTAGAGACTTTCTAGGGTATAAAGTAGAACTATGGGGATATTATAACACCCTATGTTACTATTATTGTTATTTAACTATTTAATTTTGGGATGATTTATATTTTTTGGATTTGTTGGATTTTATTTTAAAAAATCTTGAATTTTTCTTCTTTTATGTGGTTTATGCGTAGTTATCACACAGTTTAGAAAATCATGCATAAGACCTTTATATAGGTCTTCATTTAAACACAACTTAGTGCACATTGTTTAGTGAAAACCTTACAAGTACCCTTACACAAGGGGTTTTCTAGTTCCTTTTGTTTTTTCATGGTTTGGTGTGCATGGGTAGTGTAAAGCTTGGGGCTAACTATGGGGTATCAGTGGAGACTATGTGAGGTACCCTTATATGTAGATCATGTTGCACACAGCTTTCACATGGTTAGTATAAACCATGCGGAAATTGTGTGATATTGTTGTAAGTTTTAATAGTGGGTTTTTCATGATTGGTGCAGGGCTTAATAAACCATGAAAGTGGGTTTTTCATGAGGTCTCTCCTTACTTGACTTAGTGTTTTCCATCAAATTTAATGACTTTTAGCCTGATTTTCATTGAACTAAGGCAGGTACTTTTGCATGTTTCGCTCATTTGTTATAGCATTTGGTGCTTGATGTTTCTAAATATTTTATTTTTCCAATTATAAAAATATGTGATAACAAAAGAGTATTTATAAATTTTTTATAGTGATTAATCACTTTTCATAAAGTTTATTTTAAAGGGGTTTTATTTTCTAAAGAGTTGTTTGAATGACAAGTGTTTGTAAAAATTCTTCGATGACTTGTTTCAAATGAATTTGGAATTTTAAATGGATTTGACCGCATTTGGGACATGAATTGGGAAAGCGGATGGTTTTGGTTTCTTGAATAGTTTTAAATGTAAAATTTTTTGTGTTAAAAATGGTTTTGAATTGGGTGTTTGAATGTTTGTTCTTGTGGAATTATTTGAAATGAAATTTCAAATTAAGTAAAGGGGATTGAAAACTTGAGCCTGTTTTGATAATTCATGTTCAGAACTTTCTAAATGAATTTATTATAATTAATGTGAGAATATCCCACTTTTTTATTTTGTTTAACATGGATTGTCTCCCAAGTAGTTTTTATTATATCTCACTATGATAAGGATGGCATTTTTGGGGTTGTTTCTTGTGAGTGAGTTAGAGGTGTGGTGAGAATTATTATTTTCTTTAGTATTGATGATGTGACTTTATTTATTACTCACCTCCTATTTTTTTAAATTCATGGGATCACTAGGTAATGTGTTAGAGTTCAATATTTATGTTAAACTAGGTTATCCTTCACACAATCTAGTGTCCCCTAGTGGTAAATTTTCTAGGATAGGGGTGATCCCCCAAGGAAGCCGGTGTGAGTGGAATCAGATGGATTGTGAGGGTTTAGATGAAACTTACACTAATAAAACACATTTTTATGGAATATTTTATTGATAATAATTGAAATAATTTCATCACATTGTGTGATATATGTTTATTTATGAAATATTTTAGATTAGATCATTCATTCTGAAAATTTGGTTAAAATTCTAGTTTTGACCCTTTGAAGTAAACTGTAGTATTTCGGCCATAAAAATTTTTATGTAACTTATTTGAACTTAAAATTTTTTAACAATGTTATTCAATAAATGGGATAAAACTTTAATTCAGTACATCTTTTCTATATCTTGCATTTCATTGGAAGAAATGGGCCATGAATTAAAAGATGTAATGGACTCTCTATATTAGATACCACTTCGCTATTTGGGAGATAACTTCTTCATTCAGAATTAAATTGGGCTTAAATTTGTACAATTATAGAGGCCCCAATTCCAAAGAAGTAATATTTCTAGAAGAAAAGATTTTTTTTGTGTTTTAGAGGTCAAACAGTCAGTTCAATATGGATTAAAATATGTGGACTTATTTTCTCATTCACACTTATAACCACTTGTAAATATATCCTCCCATACCCTATATAAATGTGTATTTTTATCCTTTTTAAGGGGTTTTCCATTAATTAGGAGAATAATGGAATATTATAATTTGTTTCTCTCTAATTATATAGGAATTTAAATAGGGATATCTCTTGAAGCAAGGATTCCATCATTGAAGCCTTCTTCTTCTTCTTCAGATTGTAATGATTTTCTTTTTATAATTAACATCTTAGTATTTCTTCCATTTATTATATTTTTTTCAATTTTATTCTTATTTAATTCAATTTTTTGGACTGGAAATCAAGAGTAGAAACATGATTTGGTTATACCCTTTATAATCCTTTATGAATGTATTTCATTTCTATGATGGCTACACTGCCCATGGAAGAGTAGTTTTTCATAGTAATTGGTATACCTCTAACCTTATTCATTTTTTTTACTTTTTTTAATCAATGAGAAACTATAATTAAATTAATATGATCTATGAATTTATTTTTTAACTTAAAATAAAATAATAAATCAATTGAACAATTAACACAAAACACGTGAGGTCGAGTAATGTGTGAATTGTGAGATCTCAATATTAATACGTAAAACAAAAAAACATGGGATCAATTTGTAAATATCAAATAAAAGATCAAAATTCAAATTATACTCATTTAAAAAATGTATATTTTACCTAATTTACCACTGAACATAAGTTATCCTTATAACATCAATCAAAGAACGGTGTTATGATTTCACATTCCAAATATAGATGAGGTTTTATTTCATTTCATCTTTATAGTTAAGTTAATTTTCATAGGATTTAAGGGTTAAAAAATTAAGGGATTATAATTAAATGGATGTTAATTTAAATTATAATGATTAATAATTAAGTGAATAGTAATAGTTAGATCAATTACACCTTCTAAAATATTTTAAAAAAAATACATTTTCTCATTGTGTTTTTTCAATCCAATTTCAAAAATAAAAAAGTAAAAAAATACAATGTTCTTCCAACAAATGTCTTATTGTGTTATAAAAAACAACCCCCCCCATCCTTTTTAATAGTTTGTTTTATTTTATTATGTTTTCAAAAAAGTACCTTTAATATGTTGTTTTAATTAATTTCTTCTTAGAGAACGACCTTATTCAACCACTATGTTGCACCTATGAAGTAAAATATTACACATCATTTGAGAGCGCCCATGACAGCACCTTTCAAATTGGAGTTGTTTCTGGGGAGGCTAGTGTTTTATTCAACTAATTAGAGGTGTTTTTTTCTTTTATTTTATCCTTTTTATCCTCTTCTTTCATCTTTATTCTTTTTACTATCCCATTTATTTATTTATTTCTCTTTTTTCTTCTCTTTTAGATCATAAATTGAAAATTACTCTCATGATATTATGGTAGTTTATTATTACTTTCTCTCTTTTCTTTGATTTATAATATGATCCCATCCTAGGGATATCTTTGATCTAGACCCTAATATTGAACACATCATTTAGGCTCGAATCATAAAATCTTGGTCTATGAGAAGTGTTGATATTTAACCAACTAAGAAATTCCATCATTTTGGGAATTTTGAAATAGGAATCACATATGAAACAAATATAAAACAAGATACAATGAATGAAAATAATAACAATGAACTCAATAGAATCATTTGAGAGTTAGTTGAACATGATATTAATTATAAACATACATGCATTTCATATCCTACTCTCAAATCAAACTTCAAACTAAAATCTGGGTTAATTCATCTTCTTCTAAAATTTCATGACTTATCTAGTGAGGATCCAAACAAACACCTTAAATAATTCAATGTGGTATTATCAACAATGAAACTACAAAATGTCTCTGAAGATCAAATCAAACTAAGAGCATTCTCATTTTCAATTGATGGAACTGTAAAGTATTGGAAGTATTATTTACAACCTAAAGACATAACATGTTAGAAAATTTTGAAAGATATTTTCTTGTAGATATTTTTTCTAGCATCGAGGACCATTTTCATTTGAATGGACATCTCAGTTATCAAGAAATCACAATGAGGGTCAATGTGTGAGTACTGGGAGTGATTCAATAAGTTGTGTTCAAGTTTCCTACATCATTGAAATAGTGAGAAACTCCTCATACAATACTTCTATAAAGTCCTCATGCATATGGAGAGGAGTATGGTGGATGTCTCGGATGGAGGGGAATTGATTGAAAAAACACCAGTAGCTGCATGTGAATTGATCGACAAGATGGCACAAAACTCTCAAAATTTTATTGATCGAGGTACACATCCTATTATAGGAGTACATAAGGTAAGTCCTTCTTCTCTTGAAAATAATTTAATTGACACTAAGTTGGAATAATTGACTACTATGGTGTGATAGATTACTTTAGATCAAAATGGATCCCAACCCACTCCTATGAGTCCTTGTAGAATTTGCACGAAAAGAAACCACCCAACCGACTGTTACCCCCAATTACAAGAGACAGAATATTGTGTAACCATATTCCCTATGAGACCATATCATCAGAAGCAACAACCACATCCCCATAAGAAGTATGATTCTTTGTACCAACATATAACCAAGGGTGGAAATATCACTCAGGCATGAGGTATGTATTTGGGAAACAACAAATGCCCCCTTTTCAACAAAATTTTCAATAGCCTCTAACTTACCAACAAGGTTTTCAACAACCTCAAAGTAGAGTTGAAGCCCAAGTATCAACAAGTCAACAATAACAAGGGAATTATCATCCAAATTTAGATTTTAATACTGATGTCCTTTTGAAATAAATTGTTCTTAATCAATAGAATGAATTGAAGAGTCAAGGTTTAGAGTTGATGGATTTGAAGGCACAAATGATCCAAATTACCACTTCCCTCCATGAAATGGTAAGTAAGAACTTCAAAAATATTCTTTCCAAACCGAATCTAAATCCCAAGGGGAATTTCAGTTATATCACATTGAGAAGTGGAAAGAAAATTACTGATACATTTTATCCTATAATTCCACTAGGATTCACCACAACTCTAGAGAAGCCCCATTCAAGACTAATTGATGAGCAACCCAATGAGAAAGAAAAAAGTAAGAAAAATATTGATGATGTTCTTTCTAACTCCCTTCCACTTCCAAATAGAGTTGTACAAACCAAGTAGATGGCTGAATAGGAGATGAAAAAAAGTGGTTTTGGATACATTTAATCATGTTGAGATCAACATCCCTTTACTAGAAGAAATCAAGTAAATTCCAAGGTATGCCATGTTTTTAAGTAATTATGTAAAAATAGAAGAGGGTTAATGGGAAATGAGTGTATAAACCTTGGTAGGAATGTATTTGAACTCATCACACCAACATTATCAATTCCTAAAAAGTGAAATGACCCTAGGAAATTAACCATTCCATCCACCATGGGGGAGTTACATTTATCTGATGCTTTATGTGATTTGAGTGCCTCCATTAATGTCATACCTCACTCTATTTTTACTTCCTTGAAGATTGGATAACTGAAGCTGATGAGGGTGGTAATTCAATTGGATAATAAGTCCACCATATACCCAATGGGAGTCCTCTATGATTTCCTTTTTTTAGTGAGAGATATGGTCTTTCTAGTAAATTTATATGTGTTGAATATGTAGGATGATCAGTTAAGTTCCCATGCTCCCTTATTTTTTGGTAGGACCTTCCTCAAAACAGCCAAGAAAATAATTATTTTCCATGAGGGTACACTTTCTATAGATTTTAGAGATTATATTATATGATTTAATATTTTAGAATCCATGAAGTACCCCTTAGAGGACCATCCTGGTTTTTTCATCTCCCATTCTGAACCATCTTGTAATGACACTCCAAATATTGATTTTCAAACTTTTCCAAATGGGGATAATTCCATTCTTATAGATACCTTAAGAATTGATTCTAGTTTGATATTATAAAATAATTTCACACCTACGTCTCACGATCAAACTACACTCATTTCTGATTCTTATGTGGATTCTTTTTCTGATTCTGATCATGTACGTTATGATTATGACATTAATATTTATGTTTCATATGGGTTTTATTAATTATTCACTAATTTTGATGATGTATATTCAAACTCATACATTAATTATACACATATATATGTTCCCACATCATTTCCATCAATACAGAACCCACCCAAACTGGAACTCGAACCATTTCCCCCAAACTTAAAATATTCAAACCTATTTAATAATGAAAATTTTCCTGTAATAATTTCTAATAATATCCTAATTTAACAAGAACTGAAACTTTTAAATATTTTAAGAGAGAATATTAAATAAATTGGATGGACCATAGAAGACATTTTGGGTATTATCCCCTCTATTTTCAAGAATAGTATTCTCTTAGAGGATAGGGCTAAACCAGTTAGACGACCACAAAGGGGAGTTCAACCCACATTATTAGAAACTGTAAAGAAATAGGTGGAAAAATTGCTTGAGGTGGGTATCAGTTTTACCATTTCAGACTCTTAGTGGGTTATCTTTTTCTTGGTTGTACCAAATAAAATTGGGTTCACTGTTATAAATAATGAAAATGATGAGTTAGTTCCTGTGAGAGTTCAAAATAGTTGTAAAGTGTTCATAGATTATAGGAAACTAAATAAATCCACTCACAATGATCATTTCCCTCTTTCATTCATTGATCAGATGCTTGAGAGACTTGTAGGTGGGACACACTATTGATTATTGGATGGGTTTTCAAGTTATTTGCAGGTTCCCATTATATCAGAGGGCCAGGAGAAGATGACATTCACCTACCCATTTGGTACATTTTCTTATCGTAGGATGCCATTTGGGATTTTTAATGCCCCAGGTACCTTACAGAGATTCATGGTGATTATATTCTCTGATTTACTTGAGAATTTCATGGAGTTATTTATGGATGATTTTACTATGTATGGTTCCTTATTTTATGAGTGTATCTTGAGTTTGGGTAATGTGTCGAATCATTTCATTGAGAAAATTTTGGTTTTGAACTCTAAAAATGTTATTTCATGGTAGATAAGGGAATTGTACTAGGTCATGTAATGTCACAGCATGGCATTGAGGTTGGTAGATCTAAGGTGGATATTATTTCATCCTTACCATGTCCTATATGTGTGTGTGATGTTCGGTCGTTCCTTATACAAGGTGGTTTTTATTGACACTTCATCATATATTTTAGTAAGATTGTTCTACACTTATCTTGATTGCTTCAAAAAGATATTGACTTCATTTTGAATATTCATTCAGGGTATCATTTGATGAGATAAAGAATTTTCTAACCACTCCACCAATTATACATCCCCCATGGTGGGAACTTAAATTAGAGCTTATGTGTGACGCTTACAACTTCGCAGTTGGAGTAGTCTTATTACAGAGGGTGGAGGGACATTCACATGTGATTTATTATGATTCAAGGACATTGGATTCAGCCCAAGAAAACTATGAAACCATGGAAAAGAAGTTTTTTGTTGTCATATTTTCCTTAGATAAATTTTTTTCTTATTTATTTGGATCTAAAGTAGTTTTTTTCTGATCATGCAGTTGTGAGGTGCCTCTTGAAGAATCTAGATGCAAATCCCATACTTATATATTGGATTATCCTCCTTAAAGAGTTAAATATTGAGATAAAGGGAAATAAAGGTTTAAAGAACTTTTTGGTAGACCACATGAGTAGGATCACTCACACACTATAGGATGATACCTTGGACCAGGTACCACTTTGGGACACATTTCCTGATGAACATCTTTATGTACTATCAGGTACACATCCTTAGTATGATTATTTAGTTAACTATATTGTTTCCTATGAAATACCTAAAAATATAAGGGAACACCAAGTCCAAAAATAGAAAAGTTATTCTAGGTATTATATGTGGGATGGCACATTTTTAGTGACCAAGTCATTAAGAGATGTGTTCATGGTCATGAGTTTGAGTCTGTTTTACATTTTTGTCATACACTTGCTTATGGTGGACACTTTGGACCCCAAAGAAAATCTAGGATATTAGACTATAGATTATATTTTATTACCATGTTTAATGATTCCCATGTGTTTTTTAAGTCATGATCACATTTCCAACACATTGGAAACATTTCTAGGAGACACGAGATGCCCCAACAACCCATATTATTCTATGATATTTTTTATGTATGGGGGATTGATTTCATGTGTCTATTTCCAAGAACAATTAGTTTCATGTACATTCTTGTTGTTGATTATGTTACCAAATGGGTTGATTCCAAGGCCACCAAGACTGATGATTCTCATGTTATAGTGTATTTTTTCAAGGCTCAAATTTTATGTAGGTTTGGATTACTAAAGGATATCATCATTGATCAAGGTTCCCAATTTTTTAATCAAAATTTGGATTCCATCCTTTGGAAGTATGGATTTACACACAAAACATCAACACAATACCACCCCCAAAAAATGGTCAGGTAAAAGTTTCCAATCTCGAGTTAAAGATGATATTGGAGAAAATGGAATAGCTGAATACGAAGGATTGGATTAAGCACTTGGATGGTTTGTTATGGGCTTATAGGATGGAATTCAAAAATCACATTGGTATGTCCCCTTACCAGATCATTTTTGGTAAATAATTTCATCTTCCCATGGAGGTCAAGCATCAGGCATATTGGGCTATAAATAAATGCAACATGGATTTAGTAAAATATATAATTCAAAGGAAGCTTCAAATTCAAGAGATTGGGGAGATTTTATTTTCATCATATGAGAACTCAAGGCTCAACAAGGAAAGATCAAAAGAGACTCATGATAGAATGATCTAAAAAAGGAGTTTCATATAGGAGAAAAATTCCACTACAGTTCATGATTGAAGTTAATGCTTGGTAAGTTTCATTATATATGGTTGGGACCATATGTTGTATCTTTTATTTTTCCTTATGGTGTAGTGTAGGTCTCATAATAGGTTAAAATAATGAGTGTTACAATAAATGGCTAGTGGTTGAAGTAGTAATTTGATGGATTCCCCACACATGCAATTGATTCTATGACACTGTATGAGCCCATCATCACATGAAAACGTCAAGTTGTCACTTACCCTCTCAATTTTATGTTATTTTTCCTAATTTTAATTCTTAATTTTATGTGCATAATTCCTTTTGTAAAGTCACATTAAGGAAAATGCAATATTTTAAGTGTGGGGGAGGGGATTTCATTTTTTTAGATTCTTTAGGATTTTTCTATTTGTGTGTTTCATCTTTCAATTGTTGTTTCCTTCAAAAAATAAATAAACAAAAAAATAAACAAAAACAAAAATCCAAGAAAAATATCATATCACATGCTCATTGCTTCCATGGAACTAATTGAAAATTTATGTTTAATTTTTTCCAACCTCATGGGAAGCATGTTAATCATGGGAAAGTTTTCATTATTGGTGGTCAATTTTAGTGAAAATAGAAGTTATTAAATGATATGTTTAATTGTGACATTATGAATGTTGGAGTTGGTTCCCTAGAACCAACTTCTTTTATACTTTATGATAACTTATATTCATGGTTTTGAATATTAAAAAATTTCTTATCACATAATGATTGTTCTCCTATGTAACATTATATTTGATAATGTCCTAAGAGTAATTGTCGCACTAAAAGGTCATAGTGGATCCCTACTATGATGAGAACTCGAAAGTGGTATGACACTATTATTGAATATATGTTCTATAGCCAAATGATATCATTTTAGGGACTCAAATGATACAGGCTATCATGGGTGGATACTCATAGGACTTTGAGTCACCTTCTCATGGTGTACACCTTTGGTAATGTCTAGGAGGATATTATGAGAGCAAGACCCACTAGTAGGAAATCTACATTTCTATGTGTCAATGGATGTTCCTATCTACGTATGTGTATATTGGTTCTTAGACTTTAATATTATTATTAATGGATATTATGAGTCATTCAATTAGATGAATTGATGAAATCCATGATGACATATGTTTGCAGCGAGGTAGGATATGTTGGGTTCGTCACGAGTAATGTTGCATTAATGAATAATATGAGAAATAATTTATCCCTTGTGTTCTTTAACTGAATATAATATATCAGGACCTTTGATGGAAATGATATATCCTAAATAAATCCAAGGTCATGGTGATCAATAGGCAAGTTCTATTTTCAGAAATTCAATGAAAGAGATATCGAGCATATAGGTTGATAGCACTGGCATGAAAACGTCTCTATTAGAGATATTGTGATAAAGGGATTATATTACATGGTAGTCATTCATATGAGGTGACATGTCATTGAAGCATTAAATTCATTCCCTATAGGTTCCTTGGCATGTTTCTAGATGCTAACATTATAATTTAGGCAGGTCCGCCTAATGCCACTTAGAAAGAGGTCTAGAGGGTCACACACTAAGTGTATCCAGTATCTCAGTTAAATAATTTATTATTTAACAAGTTGAATAAATGTTATTCTCGTTCATGGTTTAATAATTATTCATGTATGTCTGATCACATTTATCCCATCACTAGTTATTCTAGAGAATATATTGTGAGTAGAATAATTAATAAATATTTTGGAGGATTGGTGGACCAATTTTAATGGTCCATTAAGAAATAATAATATTGAATATTATTTGATTAAATAATATTTAATTATAACTTACAAGTTAAGCGCGTGTCAAGAAATAATAATATTACTGATATTATTTAACATGGGGGTTTTTTTAGGTTTAATGAAGTAAATAAAGGCACTTGTGTGGATTATTTATTATTACCCTAGTGAAATAAATGCTCAGTTGTATTATTCTCTTAATTATCCAAGGGCAAGCTAAGCGACAGTGATTGTGTTGTGCAAAACAAATTGGAGAAAAGATCTCAAGACTAGAGAGTTCATCCCTCTCTAAGAACACTCTCAAGAATGATAGAGATCCTCCTCCACTGGATCAAGGAGAATGCTTTAGAAGTAGTTCTCAAGGTGATTGAAGGCAGGAATCTCAAGTACAAGGATCATCCATGCTATCAACCAGAGACTCCTTCAGCGACGTCCATAGATACGTGGAACACATGTAGATCACCTCTAGTGGAGATCTACCCTTGATCTCTACAATGTAATGATGGTACACCTGTATATATATGTCTAAACGCATCAACAAAGAAAGAATCACCTTGGAGGTAATTCTTATTTAATTAAATTAATAATAACCAAAATATGTTGATCCTCTCTCTTAGTTCTGAGTTTATATTCATTTTTCCTATTTCTTTGATTTAATCTCATGGATCACAGTGTTCATCATCGCATAGATCTCATATTCTTCATTGAATATGGAACAAATTAAAGTTGGGAAGCATCTATCTGTGATTCCACTACGCTCAGAACCAACAAGTGGTATCAGAGTGGGCATATTATTGTTTATAATTATTTAATAATCATTGGTGATTTTCACATTTATAATTTAGTTTTTTAATTAAATTTTAATCATTACTTTTAATCTAAATGATTATATCTGTGTCTTCCTCTAACATTTCTCACAGATATAATAGAAATGATTAATGTTATGATTAAAATTATATCGAGGATATCGTCCGGAGGATCCAAGGATTCTGTCCAGGTAATTTAGTAGTGCACACCATGTAATAAGAATTATACATCATTTAGTCGTGTTCAATGCATTAGAAGTAGTTCAACAATTACTCAACCCATGTGCATTAATGACACATGGCGTAGTTAATTCTTACATCGCGTGTTGACCGGGATAGACTGGCGTATGATCAGCTGAACTACATGTTGTGTGGCCCGATGGTCATGGTGTATAGTTCCTTTTGGGTTAGGATTGGGCCATGTATTCCATACATGGCCTACCCAATAGGTGACTGTATAACAGGGAGCCAACATGGAATGTGGCCCACTAGACATGCTGTGTACTCCAAGATTTCTGAAGTACGCCTCACACATCAAGTCCCTAGGTGTGTACTTCGAATACACATTGAATAATGTACAGTCCATGTAGATAATATCTACACGCCGTGTACTTTTACCAGTTATGCATATTTAAAATTTATTATATTATGTAACCCTTGAGACATGTACTTTCATGTGGGAATAAATCTAGGACACACCATGTGCTAGGATTTAATATATATATATATATATATATATTTGTGTGTGTGTGTGTGTGTTTTATTAACATCTGTGTAATATTTAAGATCTTCACACCATGTATAAGTTGTATTATAGTTATTATTCTATATGAATTCTATGTCACAAATAATAAAGTGTATAAAATTATAATACATGTTGGGTAATTTTGGATGGTTATTCACCGGGTTACCTTTATGGAATAAGTTATGTACATAGTTAATTTTAAATGAATTTATTAATTTGTTTAAAATTATAATGGATAAGAATCTCAATGAAATTCAGAAAATTTTTAATATAAAAGGATTGATTAATTAAATATAACAATTAATCGATTTGATCATGATTTATCTTAAATAAGAACGATTAAAGAATTGAATTCTAGTTTTATTAAATGTGCAATTCATTGCATGCATGTGGATGATCATGAGCTAGACCAGACCTTTGTATGTGATTGTTTTCCTTTTAATTTATTATTAAATTAAAATTTTGGCATGTGTTCCTTCTCTCATTAATATACAGGGCCTACGTACCCATGGTTTCTTTTATGTAACCTCACTTGTGTGTGAGTAAAAGAATATGTAATGAAAGGAGATTTGAATCTAGTAGAGGCGGTTCAAGTTAGGATCCAAGGAAAAAACCAATCTAAGGAGATACAATGGTGGACATGTATAAATCTATAAACACAAACCTTAAATGGTTCAAGGTGTTTCTCCCCTAGGTCAGTGGTTAGTTTATCAACCGCTAGATAAACTAACCTTTAGAACAATCTCATGATCATCCCCTTTATTTTAATTCTATCGGTTGCATGGTTATTTCATTATGGATGTTTTTTCATGATCACATAATTAATGAATTAACAATCATGCAGGATGGAACTAAAATAAACTGGATTATGCGTAAATATTATCTAAATACGTGGTTAATCACTTAAGTAATCCCACTTAATATTAGAAAGAATGTGTAAAAGATAATAATTAAAAATTTATGCATAAAGGATAAAATCCATCAATAAAATATTAGTTCGGTATAGCCCTCCATTACTTTGGTTATAATCAAACCATAGTTCAAAATGCTTGACCAGCCAAAGTTGGGGTACTTTCAATTATCAGGGAAATCTAATTTGAGGTTTTGGGTTGACTTAACTTGGATGAAATCAAGGGTTGACTTCCAAATAAGGACTTGGTGTAACTGAGAGGAAAAGGTTTAGAAAATATAAATTAATGATTTTAGGATTGGGGAGTCCACTTAACGAATCAAGGAACTATGATTTAAAGAAATTTTCATTTGGAATGTCCATCTAAAACCTTTCAAGTTTCTTAAATAAGAAAATTTAGGATAATGAGAAGGGGAATATGGATCCTTTCCACTTGAATGTCCAAGAAATATGATATTCTGAATCCAATGGTGAGGGCTATTGGGTTTTGATAAAATAGTGGGAGACTAATGTTTATTTATTTATTTATTTGTCTAAATTTATCAAGATAAATTACTAAAATTATTCTTATCTTATTTATCGAAAAGGAATTAAAATGACATCAAACATATCATTGTGATCTATACTCGAGAAGAAAAACTTTCTCACCAATACTAATTTCTAGGAGTGGAAAAGGTGTCTATGGGTCATCCTTCTCCATGAAAGTAAACTATGTGTTCTAGAAGAACCTTTATCGGTTGTGCATAGAAATGAGGTGAGTGATGAAGATCTCTCTCTGTACAAAAAACATCTGAATGATTCTACATATGTTCAGTGATTCATGTTACCATCCATGTCCAATAATCTCTTGAATCAACATGAGTAAATGGATGCTTATATCATGATGTCTCACCTTCAGGATCTCTATCAAGAGAAGGTGATACAAGAGAGGTATGATATCTCCAATGCTTTATTCACCAATAACCTTGGAGATTTTGTGCTATCTAGGCCTAATATAGTCAATATTATCATCTATATTGAGCATCTGGACATCTTAGGGATTAAATTAGCGAATGATTTGTGTATATATATCATATTATCATCACTTCCAAAGGACTTATCTAGTTTTATTGTGAATTAAAATATGAGTAATAATGAGAAGATCCTATTGGAACTTCTGACCCTGATTCTCCAAGTGTATAAGGACGTGGGGCATGACAAACTCGTAGTCCTTATGGTGAATAGGAAGAGGAAGGAAAAGGAAAAGGGGCCTAATATTTATAAACATTATAAATACCCTGAGCACCATCCAACCAAGAAGAAGAAGATCCATAGGTAGGGAAAGGAAAAGGAGGCAGTATGTTTTGCATGTGGCAAGTCAGTCCACTGGAAGAGGAACTGCACCCAGAGGTAAGGGGAAGCCAAAGGTGTGTTTTTTATTGAGTTCAATATTTCCATTTCTACACATTGGGTATTATATATAGCTTTTTGTTCTCACATATGTTTCCAAATGTAGGAACCAAGTAGATTTCAGAAATTTTCCAAAGGAGAGGTGGATCTATGAGTTGCCAATAGAGTGAGGCTAGCTACTCTTTCCATTGGTGAATACCACCTTTTATTACCAATGGGAATGATTTTGGTTTTACATGATTGTTATTATGTACCTATTGTTACCAAAAAACATAATTTCTTTATCAAGTCTAGATACATATGGGTTTATTTTCATGTTCAGAAATAAAAGTTGTTTCTTTTATAATAAAAACATATGTTATGGTATGGAACATTTAAATAATGATTTGTATATATTAAATTATGAAAACTAAGTGTTAAAAATTGATAATGAATCATGTTTACACGGCTCATATAACACCCAGTTGTGGCATCACCGTCTTGGTCACGTAAACAATAAGCGCTTGAAAAAGATTTTTCAAGATGTCTATTTAGACTCTTCTGAGCTAAAATCACTTAATAGATGCCACGCTTGTCTATAAGGAAAAATGTCTAAACCACCATTTTGTGGACAAGGTGAAAGGGCCATAGAGATTCTAGGATTGGTACACACTGATGTGTGTGGACCATTTTTAGTAATGGATAGAGGTGGATATTCTTAATTCATAACTTTTACTGATGAATTGAGTAGATATGGATATATTTACTTGATGAGTTATAAGTCTGAGTCCTTTGAGAAATTCAAGTAATTCAATAATTAATTAGAAAATCAAATTGGTAAGAATATAAATAATCTTCGGTTGAATCAAGTTGGTGAATATCTTAACCAAGAGTTCATTGAATTTTTACGGGAGTTTGGGATTCTATCTCAACTCACTCCACCTTATACACCACAGTGGAATAGTGTTAGTGAAAGGAGGAACTGTACCTTGTTGGATATGGTAAGTTTGATAATGAGTCATGAAGATCTTCCATTATCCTTTTGGGGATATGCATTACAAACTATGGCATACACATTAAACTAAGTACCAACTAAAGAGGAAAATGGAATTCCCTTTGATCTATGGAGTGAAAATAAACCCATTTTATCATATAAACGTGTATGGGGATGTGAGATGTTTATTAAGGCTTTATAAGGCAACAAACTAGCACCTTGGGACACAAAGTGTATCTTTATAGGGTATCCTAAGGAAATAAAAAGATATTACCTATACAACCCCTCAGGAAAGAAAGTTATTGTCACCAGAAAAGCCATCTTTCTTGAGAGGGAGAACATCCTCAAAAAGGATAGTGGGAGAAAGATTGACTTTGATGAAGTTGATACTCAAGATACACAGGAGTTGGTACAGGAACAAGTTCCATAGGTTACCGTATAAGATGTGGTTCCTAAAATACAAGTACTATGTAGGAGTGTAATATAGGTAAGGGGAATAGAGAGATATGGTTTTATTATCACTGAAGATGGTGACTCGTTATTATTGGACAATGATGAACCTCTTTCCTACAAGGAGGTAGTAGAGAGCTCATAAGATGCAAGATGGTTAGAATCGATGAATTATGAGATGGATTCCATGTATCATAACCAAGTTTGGGTTCTGGTTCATATGAAAGTTGATGTAAAGCCTATTGGGTGTAAATGGGTATTCAAGAGGAAAATATACATGGAAGGTAAAGTAAGTACCTATAAACAGAGGCTAGTGGCTAAAGGGTTTAACAACGTTAAGGAATTGACTATGATGAAACCTTTTAACTAGTTTCCATGTTTAAGTCTGTAAAAATCATATTTTCCATAGTAACTTACTATGACTATGAGATTTAAAATATGGATGTAAAAACTACATTTCTTAATGAGAACCTTCAGGAAGATGTCTATATAACACAACTAGAAGATTTTTTCACACCAGGTGATTAAAAAAGGATTTTCAAGTTGCAGAGATCCATTTATGGATTGAAGAAAGAATCTAGATCACATAACATTAAATTTAATGAATCCATAAAAGAATTTGGTTTTATTAAAAACAAATGTGAGTCGTGTGTTTATAAAAGGTTTAGTGGGAATGTGGTCATTATACCAGTAGTATATGTTGATGACATATTACTTATTGTAAATGACATACCAGCCTTACAATATGTTAAGGACCAGTTGAGAAAGTTCTTCTCCATGAAGGACTTAGGCAAAGAAGCCTACATTCTAGGTATCAAGATCATTCATGATAGATCCAAGGGGATACATGGACTAATCCAAAGTATATATATTGACTAGATACTAAAGATATTTAGTATGGAACAATCCAAGAGGGGATTGGTTACAGTGTCACATGGTTTACACTTTCAAAAAAAATGTGTCCCCAAACACAATAGGATAAAGATAAAATGAGTAAGATCCCATATACTTTGGTGATAGGATCAATCATGTATGTTATGTTATGTACTAGACTTGATGTTGCCTATGCATTGAGCATGGTAGGAAGATATCAACCAGATCCAGGAGAACAGCATTGGACTGCTATTAAGACTATTCTTAAGTATCTCAAAAGAACTAAGGATATGTTTCTAGTGTATGTAGAAGATTATGAGCTTCTCATCAGAGGGTATGTTGATGCTAGTTTTTAGACAGATCGGAATGATCTGAAGTTTCAATCAGGATATGTTTTTTTATCTCAATGGAGGATCTGTGAGCTAGAAGAATTCAAAGTAGCCATTTTTAGTTGATTCTATAGAGGAGTTTGAGTACATAGAGGCTTCTGATGCATCCAAGGAAGCAGTCTGGATTTAGAAATTTTACTGGTTTATTGATGTTGTACCTAGTAGTAAAGACCCTATCACATTGTATTGTGATAATACTGTAGTGGTGGCTCTTGAAAAAGATCCAAGGTTATATCAACAGACAAAGAACATACTCCAGAATTATCACCTCTTGGGGGATTTTTATCAAAGGGGTAAATTTTTAGTGAGCAGGGTATCCATGGAAGAGAATGTGGAGGACCCCTTGATTAAAGTCATATCTCAGCAGAAGCATGAGTATCATGTGAGAACTAGTGGAATAAAGGTTTTTAGTAGTTGAATCTACTGCAAGTGGGAGTCTTTTGGAGTTGGTACCCTAGAACCAACTTCTTTTTTACTTTATGATAACTTATATTCATGATTTTTAATATTAATAAATTCCTTATCACATCATGATTTTTCTTTTACGTAACATTGTATGTGATAATGTTCTAAGAGTAACTGTTTCACTAAAAGGTCATAGTAGATCCCTACTATAATGAGAACCTGGAAGTACTATGAAACTATTATTGAATATATTTTCTATATCCAGATGATATCATTTGAGGTACACAAATGATATAACATATCAAGGGTGGAGACTCATAGGACTTTGAGGCACCTTCTCATAGTGTACGCCCTTGGTAATGTCTAGGAGGATATTATGAGAACAATACCTGCCAATAAGAAATCCACATTTCTATGTGTCATTAGATGTTCTTGTTTGCGGGCGTGTGTATTGGTAATTAGACTTTAAGATTATTATTAATAGATATTATGATTCATGCACTTAGATGTATTGATGAAAACCATGACGAAATATGTTTACAGCAAGGTAGGATATGTTGGGTGTATCATGAGTAATATTTCATTAATGAATAATGCGAGAAAGGATTTATCCCTTCTGTTCTTTAATGGAAGATAACATCTCAGTCCATTTGATGGAAATGATAGAGCCTAAAAAAATCCATTTCCATGGTGATCAATAGGCAAGTTATATTTTCAAAAAGCCAAAGAAAGAGATATCAAGAATATAAGTTGATGGCACTGGAATGAAACCTTCTCAATTAGAGATATTGTGATAAAGGGGTTATATTACATGGTAAGCATTCATATGAGGTGACATGTCATTGTGTAATTAACTTCTTTCTCTATGAATGATTTGGTGTGTTGTTAAATTCTAACCTTGGACTTTAGGTAGGTTATATAATGTCCTGGAATTTCTATATAATTTTTTTTAAAATTTTATGGAATTATTTCAAGACAACATGCTTTGAAGGCACGTGATTCCGAGGCCTAGTAATCCCAAAACGGAATTTTGAACTTGTTTTAGTTCATTTAAGTAAACGTGAAAGTGGGTTTTTCTAACTTTTAAATCAGTTCTAGGATCAAAAATCTGAGGGCACCGTTGAACTCGGAACACTGGGATTCGCCTAGAAAGGGCCTAACTTTGACCAGCAAGGGTCGTACGAAAAATTTAGTTTTTGGAAATTTTAGAAAATAATAAAATAACTTAATTAGTTATTTTATTTTATTTTTCATCATTGAGAAGCGGATGACGACGCTACGATGTGATGATGAAGCGCATTAAAGGAATCTCCTTAATGGCTCATTTTTTGTGAAGCATAATGATGCAACGTCACAGCGTAACAGAAATGTAGCGATGTGTTTCCTTTTAATAAGCTAACGCATTGGAGAGTTGAGAAATAAATAGTGGAAATTCTCTGATGAACCTATGGAAAGAACTCCCTCCAATGATGAACAATGAATGTTGGCAGGATCGCGAGTGATGTCGATGCCTTACGAAGAACAGGACCAGGAAGTGACGAGCGCCAATGGAGCTTGAATCCTTGAGGGCAGAGCGCTTCAATGAAGAAAATCAATCAAAGTAGGGGTTTATTTTTTTTACATTTTCCCCGTTCCTATTCTAAGAATGATGAATGCGGATCAACCCACGAACATGTTGATCTACAGATCATGCATTCTGGAGGAAGGGTGTTCTTTCATGGGTTTTCTATCCAGGATTTAATTATTTTTTATAAAAATGAATTCCAAGCCTCCCATGTTTTAAATTTCTAACATGGAGGGCACGGGCCGACACGAACAAATCCCGAGCCCCTTCTCCCTCTATGTTCTTCGTGGAAGAACATTATAATTAGTGGTAAGAGTAATTTGAGGCCTTTTTAAGGAAGGTGACACCCCATGGAGGTCGGAGGTGCTGTCAGTGTGAAGAACGGATCACCGGTGCGGACACGGTGGCCCATGAAAAGACCCCAGAGGCACACCGGCTCCGATGGTTTCCCGTGGCGGCGGTTGTGGGAGGGTGGAAGAACATTAAAGGAGCCCCAAGGTCAACCAACCACGGTGCTGCGGCAAGGGCTGGTGGCGGGTGGATGCGGCCACCCGGCCACATCAGTGGATCGCAGATGCGGCACCGCATCACATCCCGCATAGCAGAAAATTTGCGGTCGATTAACTGTGGCTGGGGAACTGGCCTCGTGGATGACCCATGAGGAAGGGGTGTGTCGGACGTGGCTTCCACCCACATCCTGACCAACCAAAGAACGGTCCACCTATGGCGGACTGGGCAGGGCGCAGTCCAAACCCAAGTCGGGCTGAACCCAAGACGGGCCGGACCGGGCCAAACCCAAGCTGGTCCAGACTGGGGAAAACCCAAGCCGGGCCAGACCAGGCTGAACCCATGTCAGGCCGGGTCCGGGTCGAGTCGACGGACCCAGGTCGGGTCGGTCTGGCCAGGTCGTGCCGGACCCAAACCCAATCGTCCCCTTTTTGGAAAAACATCAATAATTTGCAAACTGGGTTTCTGATTAATGAGACATTTGAGGTGTTGAAACCCTTGTGATGAGGCAAATCTTTTGGTATACCCTATGGAGGATTTCATGTAAGTTGAAATATGACTAAGGGATTGGGGAGAGGTTCTTTTGAGATCAAGCATGCTACGTTCGGAAACATTGTCGTTGGCTGAGACCTAAAGACTACTGACAAGAGACCCTGTGTGGATCAGATACTGTAGCCTAGTGGGAAGCGGCTTCTATGTGACCTGGAAGGCCCACGATGGGAAGCGGCTTCTGTGTGGCCTAACATACCCACAGTAATCAATAGGAGTAGTACCTCAGTATAGTCATAGGTGGGAAGTGGCTTCTGTGTGACCCGGCATGCCCACAGTGGGGAGCAGCTTCTGTGTGACCCAGCATACCCATGTTACTCATTAGGGATGAGTACCACAGTAGTCCTAGGTTAGTGGGAAGCATCTTTTGTGTGACCTGACAGGCCCACTATACTTATTGAGGAGGAGTTCTCCAACAGCCCATGGTGTTCAATGATGTGACTAATGGTCCTACTTCCATACTCTAGAATATACCTGGTGTGAGCTGTCTTGCTTTGTGATCATGCTTGGTGATCATTATTTGTGGTTTTTTTGTGGATGTATTTTTAGTCTTTCATTTGTGTTTTGGGGTCCCTACTAAGTATTTTTTTACTCACCCCTGCACGGGCTTCACCCGCATGTGTTGTTTCTGGTGCAGACAATCATCGCCTTGATGGAGGAATTGGTGGCCCAGGACTCGGTGGTTCCTAGTGAGACCAGGAAGGTGGGGCATACTTCTACAACTTTCAATAGCTACTCTTCACTTACCCATCAGGTGGGGTTTCTAGTAGACGGCTTTCAGATTTTTCCTTGTACTTTTCTGTTTTCAGTTTATCTTTTGTTGGGTTTGTATTCTGGCCTAGTTAACCTATAGTTTGTACTCTTACTCAGTGGTTTTTTAGTGGCATGCATGGTCACTTTTCTAGATTTGGGGAATGGTTGTGTGTTCGTGCATACAGGTACTCAGAAAAATTCTTCCCACTTGTAGGTTGACGCCTTTGGTGTTAGTCGCCAACCCCTGGCCTTCGGGAGGTGGGCTTAGGGTATGTCATAACATGGGCCTTGTGGGACGGGTTGTGACAAAGTGGTATCAGAGGTGGTCGGTTCTACCTCAAAGACTGGGAGTCTGTTGTTTTATTTTTGGGGAAATAGTGTTGAATGTTTCGAGTTTAACTTTCAGATTCAGGGCCAGTGTTGGTGCGGCGGCCGATGTATCCATACATGAGGACCTTGAATTCTTCTTTTCAACTATATACATGAAAACACTGGTTGTATAAGTTTCTTCTTATGATCTTCTTGAATAAGAGTCATCTCACAAGGTATAATATTCAGACAATGGTATATCTTGATTTATTTCAGGATGACACCACGCAGACAGCCAACTAGTCTTCTAATACATGATTGTGTGGACAACCCACCTAGTGATGATGCATTGGTTCAGGGACTAGTTCTAGAGATGGCCTCATAGGTTGGTTCACCAGTGTTTCCACCACCCATTGATCAGCATTTATGGACAGCATTACTGGTAGAGTATGTACTTAGACTCAGTGCCTTGTACAAGTTTCAGAGACAGAGACCTACCAGGTTTAGGGGAGAGACAGATCCTTAGGCCGTTGAGGACTGGCTGGAGGCGATGACGTGGGTCTTCCGCTTAGTGATGAAACCGCTTGACCAGATGGAAATATTGGTTGCGAGCCTTCTGTAGGGCTCAGTAGGGAGATGGTGGAGATTGACCATCCAAACGTGTGATGAGGCGACCCTCACCAAGACAGACTTCGAGCGACTTTTCTGGGAGGATTTTTTCCCCATGACTATGTTCTTTGTGCACATTCATGAGCTTCTTCACCTGCATTATGGCAGCATGTTAGTGGCTTAGTACTCTGTGAGGTTTACACACCTCTCTTGCTACTCCACATACATGGTTCGTGAACCTTTCTTCAGGGCCCGGATATTTGATAAGGGACTCAAATGGGAGATTAGGGAATCCATGGTGTCTCTCAGCATACCCACTCAGGATGGAGTGATGAAGTGACCCCTTCTTGTAGAGAGCTTCTTGGAAGAGCAAGCGCCGATAGCCAGAGCCACCATCAGACATCAGGCGGTAGAGTCTTTAGTGGTGAGCAGCAGGTAGTAGACACAGGGGGCCAAGCGGGCCAGTTCTTTCAGGGGATGACCCCAGAACTCAGGGTCGGTAGTGCGGGGATCCCAGAGCAGAGGGAGTTAGCAGGGAACTAGGTTGTGCTTTGCATGCAGCGGATAGGGACACATGGCTCGTGACTGCCCGACCCACCGCACAGATTATTGGCAGATGGTCGAGGGACCACCAAGTCATGGGTAGAGGTTCGAGCAAGGAGGCCTGTAGGGCGGCGGATGTGGCATGGGAGTAGGCTGAGCGGCAGGTGGTGGAAAATGGTTTGAGGTGCTACCACCACCACCCCCAGGTGGTCCACCATGGGCTCTAGGAGCTGATGAATAGGGGCAAGGCTAGATTTAGGTGATGGAGGTTTATGACCCTGATGCTCCAGAGATGATTAGAGGTACAATTTGTGTCTTATCCACCTTATATGAAATTCTTATAGACACAGGTTCCAGTCACTATTTCCTTTCCACAGACCTCGTTCGAGGCTCAGAAATTCTAGTGGATTCGTTTGTTGTATCCTTACTATTAGTGACTCCTATGGGAGGGGATTCAACGATTAAACACTAGTTCTGGTAGTGTGAGATTACTCTTGGAGGTGAGATCTTCGGTTGGGATCTCCTAGTAGTAGCGCTGAGGTGTTACGATGTCATCTTGGGTATGGACCGGTTATCTACATTATATGCTCATATCGACTGTTTTAGGTGTAAAGTGTGGTGTGTCCATGGGAATGGGACCAGGTTTTCCTTCACTGAAGAGAACAGTCCAAGCTTTCTTGTAGTGGTGGATGAGTATAAGGATGTCTTTCTTTAGGATGTTCTGGGACTACCTCCTCGCAGGGAGGTAGACTTTTGCATCGATTTGTACTCGAGGATGGCACTGATATCCACATCAGAATATCGAATGGATCATGCAGAGCTTTATGGATTGAGGGTACAACTAGAGGACTTGTAGGATAAGGGCTTCATGAAGCCCAATATTTCACCATGGGTAGCACCAGTGTTGTTTTCCAAGAAGGCAGATGGGATCTTGAGGCTATGCGTGGACTTCCGGTGCCTGAACTAGGTGACCGTGAAGAACAAGTATCCACTACCAAGGATTCATGGCCCTTCAATCAGCTGAAGGGAGTGAGGTGGTTCTTGAATATTGAACTCAGATCAGGCTATCATCAGCTTCAGGTATGGGGTGAGGATGTACCGAAGACAGCCTTCAGATGTCGGTATGGCCACTACGAGTTCTTGGTGATGCCCTTCATCATGACCAATGCCCCAGAAGTGTTCATGGGACTCATGAATAGGATCTTCTAGCCTTACCTTGATCATTTTGTGGTGGTCTTAATTGACGAAATCTTGGTGTACTCAGTGTTGGAGGAGGAGGATTCTACACACCTACGGATAGTCTTTGATACACTCTAAGAGCACCAACTTTACGATAAGCTCTCAAAGTTCCATTTTTGGATTTGGGAGGTCCACTTTATGGGACACGCCATCTCAAAGTATGGATTTTTAGTGGATCCAGCGAAGATAGAATTAGTGCTTGCTTGGGAGACACCCAGGAATGTGATTGAGGTGCGGAGTTTCTTGGGGTTTGATGGATACTATCGGAGGTTCATGCCTGACCTTTCTAGAGTAATAACACCTTTATTAGCCTTAACATGAAAGGGATGGCCCTTTGTGTGGATGGATAAGTGCCATCAGAGTTTCCAGGAGCTGAGGTGGAGATTGACGAGTTCCCCCATCTTGTGACTACTAGAAGAGGGCGTTGGGTATGTAGTTTTCTGCGACACATCAAGGACTGGACTGGACTGGGTTTTTTCCTAATGCAGGAGCGAGTAGTGATCTCCTATAGATCATGACAGTTAAGGAAGAATGAGCCGAACTATGCAACCCATGACCTAGATTTATTAGTGGTGGTCTTCTCCTTAAATATGTGGCGGCACTACTTGATGGTTGAACGGTTTACCATCTACTCTGAACAAAAGAGTCTCAGGTATATATTCTCCCAGAAAGACCTGAACTTGATATAGTAGTGATGTCTAGAGTTCCTCCAGGACTATGACTTTGATATAATCTATACTCCTAGGAATGGGAACGTGGTGGTAGATGCGCTCATTGGGAGGTCTAGTTTACAGCTGCTGAGTGAGGCGACGAAGTGGCTAGCCGCAATGAAGATATCCTTCGTGGATGGCGATTGAGAAAGCTACCTTCAGTCAATGATTATCACTCCCCCAATCTTATAACGAGTTAGGGAGGCATGGTTGATGGATGTTGACTATGAGGCTTGACGCGCTCATCTATCCTCAGGATAGGCTCCTGGTGTATTTTTTATAGGTAGGTATCACATCATCATTTTCATAGGATGCACCGTAGTACCAGTGACATTTCAGGAGGAGGTGTTGAGGGAGTTCCATACATCCCCTCTAGCAGTACATCCTGGTGTGGTGAAGATGTATGAGGACCTTCAACATCAGTACTGGTGGCTAGGGATGAAAAAAGAAGTGGCAAAGTTCATTTCACGATGCCTCACTTGTCAGCAAGTGAAGGCCAAGCATAGGTCCCAACAAGCTTGGCACAACCACTTGAGGTACCAGAATAGAAGTGGGATAGTATCTCCATGGACTTTGTGATGGGGTTACCATGCATGTTCAGGGGCCACAATTATATTTGGTTGATTGTTGACCGTCTTACCAAGTCGGCTCACTTCCTACCCATCTGGGAGCAGGGATCAGTAGAGGTATTAGGATGCCTCTACATCTAGGATATAGTGCAGCTACACGGGGTGCCTTTAATGATCGTCTCAGACTGTGATGCACACTTTACATCCCGGTTGTGGAATAGATTGTAGGAGGCGTTTGGGAATCATCTGTGCTTGAGCACAGCTTTTCACCCTCAGATAGATTTTCAAAAGGAGTAGACCATACAAACCTTGGAAGACATGCTTTGTGATTGCGTCCTTTATTTTGGTCGCAATTGGTAGGACCACCTACCACTTGTGGAGTTTACATACAACTATTGCTATCACTCAACCATTTTTATGGAACCTTTTGAGGCCATGTATGAGCAGCCATGCAGATCACCTCTATGCTGGACAGACCTAGGGGAGTCAGCACTAATGGGTCCAGAGTTGGTACGAGCTACCACTGAGAAGGTGCGG
This sequence comes from Viscum album, assembly GCA_963277665.1. Taxonomy (NCBI): domain Eukaryota; kingdom Viridiplantae; phylum Streptophyta; class Magnoliopsida; order Santalales; family Viscaceae; genus Viscum; species Viscum album. The sequence goes on along the minus strand of OY728120.1, from coordinate 1,252,107,653 downwards.
ATCATCTAGAAGTGTATGAGGACTCCACAAAGTAGGAAGAAATAGTATGTTGAAAGGAGGTGGAGGCCCTTGGAGTTTGAGGAGAGATTCCATGTCTTCATTCGGGCCTCACCCCAATGGGGATTATGAAGATTTGGTCAGGGAGGAAAGCTATCTTTGAAGTTCATCAAACCTTTCCAGATTTTGAGCAGAGTTGGAAAGGTGGCATACCTCCTAGATCTTCCCCCATAGATGCACCAGGTTCATGATTTTTTTCACATGTCACAGCTGAGGAGGTATGTGAACGATCCATTGTACATCATCAACTGGGGCAAGCTGAACATTGACGATGGGGCAACATTTATAGAATTCCTAGTAGAGATACAGGATCAACAAGATTAGGTCCTTCATGGATGGTCGATTCCACTGGTGTGTGTTTGGTGGCAGCACGGGAATCTACAGGAGAGTACATAGGAGTGGGAGGCACATATTCGTGCTCAGTACCCCCATTTGTTTGATTATCCCTTGTTTTGGATTTCGGGTACATAAAGTCTTAAGGTGGGGAGAATGTAATCTCTCATAATTTCCGTATATTTTTTTTTAAATTGTATAGAATTATTTCGAGACCAAACGCTTTGAAAGAACATGATTCTGAGGCCCAGTGAGCCCTGAATGGAATTTTGAACTTTTTTTAGTTTGTTTAAGTAAACGTGCAAGTGAGTTTTTCTAACTTTTAAATTGGTTCTAGGATCAAAAAATCGGAGGGAACTGTTGAACTTGGAACACCGGGATTCACCTAGAAAGGACCTAACTTCGACCGGTAGGGTTCATACAGAAAAGTTAGTTTTCAAACTTTTTGGAAAAGAATAAAATAACTTAAAAAGTTTTTTTATTTTCATTTTCACCATTGAGCGGAGGACGACAGTGGTGTGGTGACGAGGAGCATTAAAAGAAGCCTTTTAATGGCTCATTTTTTTGCAGCGTAATAGATACACTATTTCATAAATGAAACAGTGTAACGATGCAACGTCGTAGCGTAACATAAACTTTGCGAAATGTTTCTTTTTAATAAGCTAATGTGATGGAGAGTTGAGAATTAAACTGTGGAAATTCTCTGATGAACCTTCGGCAAGAACTCCCTCCAATGATGAACGAAGAATGCCAGTAGGATCGCTCGCGACGTCGACGCCTTACGAAGAAAGGGACCAGGAAGCGATGAATTCCAATAGAGCTTGAATACTTGAGGGTAGAGCGCTTCAAAAATGAATATCGATCGAGGTAGGGATTTATTTGTTTTACGTTTTCCCCATTCCTATTCTAAAAACAACGAATGCGGATCAACCCATGAACAAGTTGATCCACGGATTGTGCGATATTTCATGAGGATGTTCTTTCTTGGGTTTTCTATCCCGAATTTAATTATTTTTGATAAAACTAAGGTCCCAAGCCTCCCCTATTTTAAATTTCTAACGCAGAGGGTGTGGACCGACATGAACAAAACCCGAGCCCCTCCTCCCTATGTGTTCTTCACAGAAAAAATTTCAAATTAGTGGAAATAGGACTTCAAGGCCTTCTTAGGGAAGGCGACACCCCACAGAGGCTGAAGGCACAGTCAGTGCGAAGAACGGACCACCGGTGCGGACCCGGTGGCTCAAGAAAAGACCCACCAGTGTGTCGGCACTGGCGGAGGCAGCGGGCGGGTGGCGGCGCACCACGACAGCGCGCCGGAGGAGCGCCGCGATCAACCGACTGTGGCGGTGCAGCAAGGGTTGCTGGCTGGGCCAGCGGTGGGTGGACGCTACCACCCAGCCACGTCGGTGCACCGAGGATGTGGTAATGTGCCGCGGTCGATTGACCGTGGCTAGGGAGATGGCCCCGCGGATGACCCACGAGGCAGGGAGTGTGTCGGATGCATCTTCCAACTGCGTCCCGACCAGCTGAATTCTAGTTCTCCTATGGTGAACTAGGCAGGGCACGGGCCACCCCATCGGTCTGGGTTGGGTTTGGGTCAATTCGGCGGACCCGGGTCGGACCGGACCCGGACCCAACCGTCCCCTTTTTATAAAAATATCAATAACTTGCAAATTGGGTGTCCGATTGACGAGCCGTTTACAGCGTTGGAACCCTTGAAAAGAGGCGGGAATTTTGGGGTACCCTATAGAGGACTTCATGAAGGTTGAAATATGATAAAGGGCTTGGGGAGTGTTTCTCTTGAGATCAAGCATGCTACATACAGAAACCTTGCAGTTGGATGAGACCTAAATATTGTTGACAAGAGACCCTTTGTGGATCGGATACTATGGCCCAATGGGAAGCAGCTTCTATGTGACTCGATTGGCCCACGGTGAGGAGCAGCTTCTGTGTTTCCTGGCAGACCCACGGTACTTGACGGGAGGAATACCTCAGTATGGCCATAGGTGGGAAGTGGATTCTATGTGACTCGGTATGCCCACAGTGGGGAGTGGCTTCTGTGTGACTCAGCATACCCATGGTACTCATCAAGGATGAGTACCACAGTAGTCCTAGGTTAGTGGGAAGTGGCTTATGTGTGACTCGGTAGACCCACTGTACTCATTGAGGAGGAGTTCTCAAGCAGCCCATTGTAACGCCCTGACCCCAGTTACCCAGAGTCGGTGCATTATTGCGTAACATGGGCATGATCACAAAAGATCAAGTCTCAAAAGACCGATTAGTTTAGTAGCCTTGGAAACACTAGATACATTTATAAAAGTTACATTATATCATAAAGTGAAAAACTACAAGAACATGGTCTCCATAGTCCACACTCATATCCCCTTCTAACTATCCCTGCAGGTCATTCATAAAATACTTCTTCACATCCTGGAAAAATTAAAACATTGAAAGGGGTGAGCTCAGATGATCAGTAAGGATAACAATATAGCGGAAGCTTTCAAAATTAAACATAAACATTTAAGATAATGTATAACTAAAACAAAAGCCTTCTAAACTTGAACTTCAACATAATATGGAAAATGTAAAATGAGATAATGCCATTTACTTATTCACATGGATATTTTACTGGTCAAATAACCACATGAAATATCAATAACCACTTTCATAATGATGGAATTCATAATGCCATACTATCATAACCACGTAGCCAAGGCCTCGTGCCAAGACTACAAATAATATTTTGTCAAGGCCTCATTCCAAGACACTAGTTTGTCTCATGAGACCTTCCGATGTATCGAGGAGCTATAAAGAGCTCCACCCGTCACTTATTAAGTCCAATTCATTCCTCATATGAATAGGTTTAAACATATGATAAACCATAACATAATCATATCACATAAAACATACAGAAAGGAAATATAACATTTCCACATTTCAATCACAAGATATCAATACAACACATTGATAAAATAAAAAACACTTTCAAAACCATTTTCAATACCAAAATAAAAGAAAATTAAAACTTTGTATTTATTTTTCATTTAAAAAAAAGTGATAGCTTTTAGAGGAAGCCGAAACTCAAATAATGGTCACGGTGGTGGAGAAGTCGTTGTCGCCGCATACGTATGACAAGAAAAACATTCCTTTTTGTCGTTTAGTAAAACACTTCATATAAAAATACTCCTTTTGAATAAACGTAAAAGTCAAAGGGGTTTATACACCATATAAAAGAAATTTGTGTATAAAACAAAATATGCCTCAATGAATGGAGATTGAGACGAAGTCCCTTACAAAGATCATTTTTAAATAAAATAGATCTATTATGTGTATTCACCATAAGTACACATAAAGAAAGTAAAAATACAAGATAGGACATAATAATATCATGACATAATTTGAAAGTAGGAGATTAACCCAAAGCACAGAAATTGGGTTAAGAAGTTCCCTTACCTCGTGTCCGACTTGACTCGATCGTACTTTAATCTCCTGGATAATAAACTAGAGTTAATTTATACTTGCTTAAGAACCTTTTTCAAGTTAATTATTCCTCTTATATCACTTATTACCATGTTATGAACATTATGTAATTATTTAAGTTAATAACGGTCGTTTTGTCGATCTTTGGTACTTGAGTCAAAAATAAACTTCTTATAATTACAAGTTGTTCATGTGGTAAAATATCAATTACATCCAGAATTATATTCATGATTTAGATATCATATATATCCATTATATACTTTCCTTTATAATATTACATAACATTTAGAGGTAAGAAATGAAATGCACCGTTCATGGAGACGGTAAGTCGTACGTACGCATGAACGCTACTTGCATTTCTATTTCGTATTTTAATGGAATTAAACATAATGATATAAAGTTATATTATAATTCGAGTATAATATCATATATAATATCACTTACTCCATCCTTTATACATCACACATATGGCATTAACGATTCAAATCACTTTGAGGGGGCGTTAGTCCGCACTTCCTCAAATGAAATTATCGCATTTGCACAACATGAAAAGCATAAAGATATGTTTTAAATGTAAAATACATAAGCATATAGAGGAAATAAATATAATATATATCATAAATAAATATAGTTCCATCATAATGTCCACCATGAGAGGTGGTAGGAGAAGATAGTACAATCATTGTTTCGTGAGGCAGTAATTCGTCATCCACAGAAACAGTATGTTCTTTAACCATTAGAAGGAGGTTTGTGTAAGTTTATCTCGAATAATTATCATAACAACATACTAGTATATTGAACATACTGTTTTTTTTACAAAATAAAGAAATAAAAAGAGTTTAAGGGGTTGGAGAATCAAAATAAAACAAAAGAACATAAAAGAAGACATTACCTTAAAATTGGGTAACTCTTTTTGATTTGAGCCAAAGGCTTCCTTGGGAAGACTTATGCCCAAAGTGAGGCTTCCAGGAGTAAGAGAGGGAATTTTAGAGAGTATTTGGGCAGAATTTGGCCAAGCCAAATGGCTTGGAAGGTGTGAATAAGGTGGTAGTGGTGGGGGCCTTTTATAAGAGGAGAGGAGGGCACTCTTGGAAAGTCATGAAATGTTACTTTATTATATAATGAGTTTTGGATTTTAAAGGTCCCACACTTATATATATTTCGAGTATAAGGTGATAAGGGTTCGAAATATACTCATCCAATAGGTTTTTTACAAGTGTAATTCTTAGATTTTACATTATCTTTTCATTTTATTTAAATCGTTAATTAATGAGGTAATCGTTGCATCATCATGGTGTGATAAAAAATTTAATTTATTTAATGTCTAAAAATTATAAAAAAATTAACATGTTTTAGGAAATATTTTTATATTTCCAATTAATATTTATAGTCAAAATTTTAACTTATATAACCCCATGTAATAATTGTTTTAGTAAAACAACACATGTTTGTGACAATTTTATTTTTACTTTAAATAAAAAGTTATTAATGTCATTTTCTTACCCAAGTGGCTCCATGGGGTCCCCAAGTTGACCCACGGATTTTCTTGGTTGTCCATGACTCATCCAATAAGGGTAGGACAAGTGTCAAGATAATTTCATATTTTTATAATATCATTTTTACCTTAAATTTTGCTAATTATCTTTAATCACGATTAATAAAACTTAAAAGTTACTATTCACCAAAAAAAATATTTTAATCCCATTGAACCAAATTTTACATCCTAATGACAATGATGTATTTTTTATTTTTGAAATTCAAATCATAGAGGTGGTAAAATTTCATTTAAACGAAAAATCAGTTTTTTAACTACCGCTTAGTGGTTTCACTATTTATCAAAAATCGATGTTTTTCAGAAAAATGCCAAAAATTCACCCTAAGATATAATTGATATTCCGAATTCAAAAATGATGTCTATTTTAAAAAATTTCAGACCTATAAGTTTCATTAATTAATTTTATAATTAATTCCCGCTGTCAAAACAAATAGCGTGTTTTTAAGAAACAATATCAATTAAAAGATTGACAATTGTTTATGTCCAATTTCAAAGTGAAATTAATTCTAATAAAAACCATTGTATAAAATGGTAAAATAATATTCTAATTATACTTTAAAACCACTCAATGGTATAATTTATCACTATAAATTGTTTTTATTTAAAAAGTTGTTTTTAAGTATTTTTCACTATTCATCAAAAATTGGAAGTTCTCAGAAAAATACCAAAAATTCAACATAGGCTAATTTCGATATTCCGAATCCAAAAATGAATTCCATTTTGAATGATAAAATTTATAAAATTTCAAAAATTAGGTATTACTATTCATAATGGCTAGTTTGATTGGTTGTGGTGTGTTAGAATCTTGAAGTTGCGTACAATGCAAGCTATTGCATTATTGAAAGAGAAGCGTATCGTGAAAGCTTGGGGTGTTACATTCTCCCCTCCTTCAATAAATTGTGTCCTCGCAATTTGAATTTTTTTTTTGAAAATAAAGGTTGAAAATAGAAAATACCTTTTTGGAAAACCCACATCAGAAATAAGGTTAATAAAAATATAACTTTAAAAGAAAGAAAGAGAAGTACAAAGGTCACCCGAGATAGCCCATACTAGGATTCTATAAAAATATGGATATGGAGGAAAAACAAACCATCAAGGTCTGATAGAGAGTTGTAGAAAACAGTATTAGGAGGAAGTTTAACTACAAGAAAATCACAAACTTGTGATTAGTTAAACGATCATTGATTCCCCAGTAGGAAAAGTTAACCGACAACGTTTTTATTTTAAGTTACCTTTCATAAAGTTGAGGAATTTATTTAGGATATTTATAAAGAACATAAGGAAATATACATACTTGTCATGTAGACTTTCATTCTTATATAAATTTTTACCACAAACCCATCTTTCACTCAAAAAGATAATAGAACTCAAAAATATTATATTTATCCTAATCTTACAAGGTTCCAAATATTAACACATACCATTTAGATTAGGAAAACTATTTTGTAATAACCAGGGACTTCCTGTAGGCTTTTGGTAGGTAATAAAGGCATGTTGCACTATGGTTGTGGGTTCGATTCCTACAGCTTTGTCCAACGCGATGGGTTATCCCCCAACCTGCAGGTTGTCCTTTTCCTAAAACTATAGTATTATAATATTCCAAAAATAATCTTCATAAATGTTTTGACCTTAAACAATAATATCCAAAGTTCAACTTAATTTGTTCCAACCTTTATTGTTATCCAAAATACCTCTATCCAGACTTTCTCTAAAAGGTATCTAAATTCCAAAGTCAACTGTAACATCAGATTCCCCAAACAAAGTAAAGTTTCTCTTACTGTCACATACTAAAAATATGATTACCTTAATCATATTAAAACCTTAATGAAAACAAAAAGTACTGTAATACAATATATCACATTATTCTTATAACCCGAATATAATCCTTGAGTCCAAAAGCAATAATACATTAATTATTACTCTTCAACTGTAGTAACATCATAAGATTGTCCTTGATCCCTTGGACTTTTCTGAGGTAAGTTTCCTTGGTGCTTAGGAAATTCATTTGCATAATGCCCCATTTCTCTACAATTTTAGCATTCAACATTGATAGCCTCTTTCTTTCCCTTGCAATCACGAGCCTGGTGACCTTTTTCTCCACATTTATAACAAACTCACATTCCTTTTAGGCAAGTACCAGGGTGATTCTTCCCACAATTATCGCATAATGGAAAATCCTTCTTTCCATTTTTCCCTTTATCTGTCTCTTGTTCCACCGTTCTGTTCTTCTCTTGCTTTACTTTGTTGTCATAAGACTTAGAGAATTCCTTTTTTGTCTTGATAACACACGAGACTATATCTTCGTATATTGAGAAAGATTGTGATACTAAAGCTTGATGGAGAAATTATTTTAACCCATCAAAGAAACAATAAATCTTACTTCTTGGGTTACGTATATAATCTAGAGCATGCCTCGCTAACCTTGTAAAGTTAGCCTCATACTTTGCGACATTCTCATCCTCCTTCTGCCTCAAACTCAGAAATTTTCTTTCAATATCTGCTCGATGGTCATGTGGAAATTATTTTTCTAAGAAAATTTCCTTAAACTCCCTCCATTCCATACTTGATACTTCTTCATCTTCCTTTGTGTTTTGAAACAGCGACCACCATTGATCGGTATCTCCAGTGAGGCGGTAAACTGCCATGACAACCTTCTCCCTTTCACTACTCCCCAAGGCGTGGAATATTTTCTCTAAGGAGTTTATCCATTTCTCAGCTACTAAGGGATTAGTACTCCCATTGAATGTTGGTGGTTTTTGCCTCATTAAGAGGTCTAACATTGATCCTCCACGTTGCGGATCTGGGTTCTCCATACGAGTAAGGTTATTATTCATAACCTGAGTGAGTTGTCCCAGTATGGTGATAAGATGATCAGCACCAATTGTATCACCAGCTCCATTATAATTATCTTGAGCAGGAGGGAAATCCCTACATGGAGTGCGTGCATTGATACGGTTTCCATTCCTTCCACTAGGTTCCATTTCTAAATAATGTCATAAACTATATTAGTTTATGAATCGAAATACATAACAACAAACTTGTAAAACACTTAACCTAAATTTAACTATTTATGGATATAATCTATAATCATAAAAAAAATTTCTTTTTGGAAGTATATACTCATAAAACCTTCATAATGGTTTGTAAAGAAAATGAGAATTATCCTAAGCATATCCCACGGGAGTGTCATAACCAAGAGTACAGCAAGGCCCGTTGTCGTGCACCAATTCCCGTTCGAGTCTAGCTCAAAGCGGTGTTTTTGGGTTTTACCCCTAGGTACATCTGTTCCAGAGCCGACTCTACCTGCTCGTATCCAGGCAGGGATGTATTGCTCAGAAAACTCACAAAATCTCTATAATACCAAAATTCTAGGAAGTTCTTCTATACTAATCCTCAAAGTCTATCTTTGGGCTATGTGCTCTAATCAGAGTTTATCTAAATATAGCTTCTAATGTTAGTACTAAACTGCCTCTGATACCAACTGTAACGCCCCGACCCCAGTTACCCAGAGTCAGTGCATTATTGCGTAACATTGGCATGATCACAAAAGATCAAGTCTCGAAAGACCAATTAGTTTAGTAGCCTTGGAAACACTAGATACATTCATAAACGTTGCATTATATCATAAAGTGAAAAACTACAATAACATGGTCTCCATAGTCCACACTCATATCCCCTTACAACTATCCCTGCAGGTCATTCATAAAATACTTCTTCACATCCTGGAAAAATTAAAACATTGAAAGGGGTGAGGTCAGATGCTCAGTAAGGATAACAATATAGCGGAAGCTTTCATAAATAAACATAAACATTTAAGACAATGTATAACTAAAACAAAAGCCTTTTAAACTTGAACTTCAATATAATATGGCAAATGTAAAATGAGATAATTCCATTTACTTATTCACATGGATATTCTACTGGTCAAATAACCACATGAAATATCAATAACCACTTTCATAATGATGGAATGCATAATGTCAGACTATCATAACCACATAGCCAAGGCCTCGTGCCAAGACTACAAATAATATTTTTTCAAGGCCTCGTGCCAAGACACTAGTTTGTCTCATGAGACCTGCCGATGCATCGAGGATCTATAGTGGGCTCCACCCGTCACTTATTAAGTCTAATGCATTCCTCATATGAACAGGTTTTAACATATCATAAACCATAACATAATCGTATCACATAAAACATGCATAAAGGAAACATAACATTTCCACATTTCAATCACAAGATATCAATACAACACATTGATATAATAAAAAACACTTTCAAAACCATTTTCAATGCTAAAATAAAATAAAATTAAAACTTTTTATTTATTTTTCATTTAAAAAAAAGTTATAGCTTGTAAAGGAAGCCGAAACTCAAATAATGGTCACGGCGGAAAAGAAGTCGTTGTCGCCACATATGTATGACAAGAAAAACATTCCTTTTTGTCATTTAGTAAAACACTTCGTATAAAAATATTCCTTTTGAATAAACGTAAAAGTAAAAGGGGTTTATACACCGTATAAAAGAAATTTGTGTATAAAACAAAATATGCCTCAATGAATGGAGATTGAGACGAAGTCCCTTACAAAGATAATTTTTAAATAAAATAGATCTATTATGTGTATTCACCATAAGTAAACATAAATAAAGTACAAATACAAGATAGGACATAATAATATCATGACATAATTTGAAAGTAGGAGATTAACCCAAAGCATGGAAATTGGGTTAAGAAGTTCTCTTACCTCGTGTCCGACTTGACTCGATCGTTCTTTAATCTCCTGGATAATAAACTATAGTTAATTTATACTTACTTAAGAACCTTTTTCAAGTTCAGTATTCCTCTTATATCACTTATTACCATGTTATGAACATTATGTAATTATTTAAGTTAATAACGGTCATTTTGTCGATCTTTGGTACCTGAGTCAAAAATAAACTTCTTACAATTACAAGTTGTTCATGTGGTAAAATAACCATTACATAAAGAATTATATTCATGATTTAGATATCATATATATCCAGTATATACTTTCCTTTATAATATTACATAACATTTAGAGGTAAGAAATGAAATGCACCGTTCATGGAGACGGTAAGGCGTACGTACGCATGAACACTACTTGCATTTTTATTTCGTATTTTAATGGAATGAAACATAAGGATATAAATTTATATTATAATTCTAGTATAATATCATATATAATATCACTTACTCCATCCTTTATACATCCCACATATGGAATTAACGATTCAAATCACTTTGAGGGGGTGGTAGTCCGCACTTCCTCAAATGAAATTATCGCATTTGCACAACATGCAAAGCATAAAGATATGTTTTAAATGTAAAATACATAAGAATAGAGAGGAAATAAATATAATATATATCATAAATAAATATATTTCCATCATAATGGCCACCATGAGAGTTGGTAGGAGAATATTGAACAATCATCGTTTCGTGAGGCAGTAATTCGTCATCCACAGAAACAGTATGTTCTTTAACCATTAGACGGAGGTGTGTGTAAGTGTAGCTCGAATAATTATCATAACAACATCCTAGTATATTGAAGATACTGTTGTTGTTACAAAAATAAATAAATAAAAAGATTTTAGGGGGTTGGAGAAACAAAATAAAACAAAAGAACATAAAAGAAGACATTACCTTAAAATCGGGTAACTCTTTTTGATTTGAGCCAAAGGCTTCCTTGGGAAGACTTCTGCCCAAATTGAGGCTTCTAGAAGTAAGAGAGGGAAGTTGAGAGAGTATTTGGGAAGATTTTTTCCGAGCCAAATGGCTTGGAAGGTGTGAATAAGGTGGTAGTGGTGGGGGCCTTTTATAATAGGAGAGGAGGGCACTCTTGGAAAGTCATGAAATGTTACTTTATTATATAATGAGTTTCGGATTTTAGAGGTCCCAAACTTATATATATTTCGAGTCTAAGGTGATAAGGGTTCAAAATATAATCATCCAATAGGTTTTTGACAAGTTTAAGTCTTAGATTTTATATTATCTTTTCATTTTATTTAAATCGTTAATTAATGAGGTAATCGCTGCATCATCATGGTGTGATAAAAAATTTAATTTATTTAATGTCTAAAAATTATAAAAAAAATTACCATGATGTATTAAATATTTTTATATTTCCAATTAATATTTATAGTCAAAATGTTAGCTTATATAACCCCATGTAATAATTTTTTTAGTAAAACAACACATGATTGTGACAATTTTATTTTTACTTTAAATAAAAAGTTATTAATGTCATTTTCTTACCCAAGTGGCTCCATGGGGTCCCCAAGTTGACCCATGGATTGTCTTGGTCGGCCATTACTCATCCAATAAGGGTAGGACAAGTTTTAAGATATTTTCATATTTTTATAATATCATTTTTACCTTAAATTCCACTAATTACCTTTAATCGCGATTAATAAAACTTAAAAGTTACTATTCACCAAAAAATTATTTCAATCCTATTGAACCACATTTTACATACTAATGACAATTATGTATGTTGGATTTTTGAAATTCAAATCACAGAGGTGGTAAAATTTCATTTAAACGAAAAATCAGTTTTTTAACTACCACTTAGTGGTTTCACTATTCATCAAAAATCGATGTTTTTCAGAAAAATATCAAAACTTCACCCTAAGATATAATTGATATTCCGAATTCAAAAATGATGTCTATTTTAAAAAATTTCAAACCTATAAGTTTCATTAATTAATTTTATAATTAATTCCTGCTGTCAAAACAAATAGCGTGTTTTTAAGAAACAATATCAATCAAAAGATTGACAATTGTTTATGTCCAATTTCAAAGTGAAATTAATTATAATGACCACCATTGGATAAAATGGTAAAATAATATTCTAATTATACTTTAAAACCACTCAATAGTATAATTTATCATTATAAATTATTTTTATTTAAAAAGTTGTTTTTAAGTATTTTTCACTATTCATCAAAAATTGGAAGTTCTCAGAAAAATACCAAAAATTCAACATAGGCTAATTTTGATATTCCGAATCCAAAAATGAAGTCCATTTTGAAAGATAAAATTTATAAAATTTCAAAAAGTAGGTATTATTATTCATAACGGCTAGTTTGATTGGTTGTGGTGTGTTAAAATTTTGAAGTTGCGTACAATGCAAGCTATTGCATTATTGAAAGAGAAGCGTATCATGAAAGCTTGGGGTGTTACACCCATGGTGTTCGATGATGTGACTAATGGTCCTACTTACATACTCTAGAATATACCTGGTGTAAGATGTCTTGCCTCGTGATCATGCTTGGTGATCATGCTTTGTGCACTACTGCAAATATGGCCTTTATCAGCACTAGAAAAGGGCATTAACAGCGCTAGAAAATCGATGTTAATTGGGGCGAAGATAAAGGGGGGTCCCTTTTATCAGTTCTCAGAAAAGCGCTGATAAAGGCCCCTTTTATGAGCGCTAAAAAAGCACTAATAAAAGGGGCCTTTTATCAAAGCTAAAAAAAGTGCTGATAAATGGGTCCTTTCTCAGTACTTATTTTTAGCACTGTTAAGGGACCCCTTTTATCAGTGCTTTTAAAAAGAGTTTATAAAAGTTAAAAAACTGAAAAAATAAAAATATATATATATTCTGCATATCGGGGGAGGGGCTTCAACCCACCAGCCTTTAACAGCACCCCCCAGACCCTTTAACGGTTCTAGGCATTATTCCCCACCTACGGGCGCGACCTGCCTCCCCCAAGATTCAAACTCGGGACATGTTGTCTGTACGCCTAAGCCTTTACCACTCCACCATATTTCTTTTCTCTTCATTTATTAATATATATATTTATTTATATATATATTTAGTTATATTTACTCGTATATTAATATATATATATATATATATATATATATATATATATATATATTTGTATTAATATATATATATCTAGTTATATTAATATATATATATATTGAGTTATATTAATATATATATATATATATTCCTATATTAATATATATGTATATATATATCCATATATTAATATATATATAGTTATATTTATATATTAATATATTTATTTGTATATTAATATATATTTATAAGATCAGTTTTGAATGCATTTATAAAATATGCTTTTTATGTGTGTTTATAAATAAATAAATACATATATACAACATACACACACACATATATATATATATATTATGTATATTTGTATGTATAATTATACATATTTATATATATTTAAAATATTATATATTAATATGTATATATATGTTTAGAATATATTGATAATATATATCAGTTTGTCAATACAGACGCACACAAATATATATATATATAAGTACACATTATATAGGTATATAAATATTCATATATTTGTACTTTAAATAAAATGGATATTAGTTTCTTATTTAGATAAGTCTTATATATTGGAAAATATATTTTATATGTAAATATGTTTAATTATTTATTTATAAAATTAAATTTTTATGTGTGAATATATAAAAAATATGTATATATTGTTATATGGTTGATTATAAATAATAGTACATTGTGAAAAATGATAAAATTTGAAAGCCATAATATGAATATGAATGTAATCCATTGAAATAAATTCATTCCCCACTGAAAAAGGGAAAAAAGACCCCCTTAAACGATGCTGAGATTCCATCGAATGTTAAAAAATTGTGGTATCTGGACTAAAAACTCAGTTTTGGAGGCCTTTTGAGCCTTTTTTGGACTTTACAAATGTGACATAAGGTTCCCTTGGGTCATAATATGTAGAGCTCATCGCAAGCTTCAATTTGATATGTTGTAGAGGTCAAACGGACATCCGGATCAAAAGTTATGGTTGTTTGAAGTTCGAGTTACGTTTTCAACTTATTTTAGATCTTTTATTAATTTTTTTGATTTTTTGTGTCTTCAATTTGTTATTAAATGATTATTAGTTAATGATAATTAGAAAATTATTAATTAATAATTTTTAAGATATTTTATAAGACATTTTCACTACATATCTTACATATTAAGTGAAAATATTTATTTATACTTATCTAAAACATATTTAAATATATATATATATATATATTATATTTAAATAAATATAAATATACTTATATATCAATATATTATTTTTCATGATTTTTTTTTAAAATATAAACTTTCTCAGTACTAGGAAAAAGCGCTGATAAAGCTCCCCTTTATCAGCGCTACAAAAAAAAGCACCGATAAAGGGGGGCCCTTTAACAGTGCTAAAAAAAGCGCTGATAAAGGGGGTGCCTTTATCACCGCTAAAAAGAGCACTGATAAATTGTCAATTTTAACAGCACTTTTTTTAGCGCTGTTAAAAGTGCCCTTTATCAGCGCTTTTTTTTAGCGCTGATAAAGGCACCCCTTTATCAGCGCTTTTTTTAGTGGTGTTAAAGGGTGGCGCTACGAAAACCCAGTTTTGTGGTAGTGGTGGTTTGTTTTTGAATTGATTTTTAGTCTTTCCTTTGTGTTTTGGGGTCCCTACTGAGTATTTTGTTACTCACCCCTACATGGGCTTCGCCCGCACGTGTTTTGTCTGGTGCAGACAACCGCCGCCTTAACAAAGGACTTGGTGGGCCCAGACCTAGTGGTTCCCAGTGAGACCAGGCAGGCAGGGCGTACTTCTACGGCTTCCAGCAGCTACTCTTCACTTACCCATCAGGTGGGGTTTCCAGCAGACGGCTCTCAGAGTTTTTCGTGTATTTTCCTGTTTTCAGTTTATCTTTTTTTGGGTTTGTATTCTGGCCCAGTTGACCTATGGTTTGTACTCTTACTCAGTGGTTGATTAGTGGCATTCATATTTACTTTTCCAGCTTTGGGATGTGGTTTTGTGTGCATGCGTATAGGTACTCAGGAAAATGCCTCCCACTTGCAGGTTGATGCCTTCGGCGCTAGTCACTAGCCCTTGGCCTTCGCGAGGCGGGCTTGGGGTATGTCACGACACAGTTCGTGACAGGCTCGCCTAATGCCACTGAGAAAGAGGCCTAGAGGGTCACACAGTAAGTGTATCCAGTATCTCAGTTAAATAATTTATTATTTAATGAGTTTAATAAATATTATTCCTGATTGTGGTTTAATAATTATTCGTGTATACCCAATTGCATTTATTCCATAATTAGTTATTCGAGAGAATATATTGTGAGCGGAATAATTAATAAATATTGAGGGGGATTGGTGGACCAAGTTTAATGGTCCAGTGAGAAATAATAATATTGAATATTATTTGATTAAATAATATTTAATTATAACTCGCAAGTTAAGCACATGTCAGGAAATAATAATATTGTACTTATTATTTGACATGGGGGTTTCACTAAGATTAATGAAATAAATAAAGACACATGTGCATATTATTTATTATTACCCTAGTGAAATAAATTCCCAGTTATATTATTCTCTTAATTAGCCAAGGGCAAGCTAAGAGATGTCGATTTTGTTGTGCACAATGAATTGGAAAAAATCTCTCAACCCTAGAGATTCATCCCTCTCTAAGAATGCTCTCAATAACGAGAGAGATCCTCATCCACCGGATCAAGGAGAATGCTTTGGAAGTGATTCTCAAGGTGATTGAAGGCGTACATCGCAAGTGAAAGGATATTCCATGCTAGCACCCATAGACTCCTTTGACGACGTCCGGAGATACGTGGAACACATGTGGATC
Source organism: Viscum album (assembly GCA_963277665.1). NCBI lineage: Eukaryota > Viridiplantae > Streptophyta > Magnoliopsida > Santalales > Viscaceae > Viscum > Viscum album. The sequence continues at coordinate 1,252,091,554 of OY728120.1, read as the reverse complement.
ACCACTAGAGGATATCTAACCTTGATCTCTACAACATAAAGATGGTAAACCTATAGATTTGTGGCTAAACACATCAATTAAGAAAGAATCACCTTAGAGGAAATTCTTAATTAATTAAATTAATTATAAATAAAATATGTTGATCCTCTCTCTTGGTTCTGGGTTTCTATTCCTTTTTCCTATTTATTTGATTCAATTCCATGGAACACAGTGTTCATCATTGCATATATCCTGGATTGTTCATTGAATATGGAAAAAATAAAAGTTGGGAAATGTCCATCTGCACTTCCATTACACCCAGAACCTGCAATGAAGCCTTTGATATTTTGTAATCATTCTATGTGGGACATATTGTGGGGAAATTGTGTCATTTAATCTCTCTACATACTTCACACACAATCATGACTAGTGACTTTCTCTTAACCAATTGAAGGATAGCCAAATTAATTAATCTTTTTCACCTTATAACATGGTCTTTCCATATGTTTATTTTTCCTCTGATCAGTTCCATTATTATTCTAGATTGACCTATATGTGTGTACCTGATATCTTTTACATCCTCAAAAAATGAAAAAAAAATGAAAAAAAAATAAATAAATAAAAAACAATAAAATAATAAAGAAGGGTGTGATGAAGTGGACAACATGTGGGGATATCTAGGTTGGGAGATTAATGTTTGAATTTTGAGAATGATTAATTGAGTGGGTTTTGGAATTTGATTGCAAAGGATTTTGAACAGGTTTGGTGGAATATAATAAGGTAATAATAAAATTTATACTTGACCTGAATATACTGGATAAAGGGTAGAGTGACAAGCTTGAAATGATTGGCACACACACACATGGAGAATTTTTGGAACGGTTGACTAATAGGATGTTTTCACCTAATTAGTGTCATTGATATCACTGGATTTTGTTTTGATTCAATTTAAGAGACATTGAATTTCTTATTTGGTGATATTGACTTATTTTTTTAATTCTTTCTATGCTTATATTGCCATCATGGATTAAGAAATTTCAAATTGCATCATTTTTTGGATTATATGATATGAGGTTTTTCCCAGGAGTGAAAATGGGTAAGTGTGGGGGAGTTGATAAAACACATTTTAATTTATTATTATATTTATAATAATGACATAATTTTCTCACATTTTGTTAAATGTGTTTATTTATATAATATTTTTGATTAGATCATTCATTTTCAAATTTGATGAAAATTTCAGTTCTGAACCTCTAAAGTGAACTGTAGTATTTCGACCATAAATATTTTTGTGTATTATTTGAACTTAAAATTTTGTAATAGTGTTTCTCAATCAATGGGATAGAACTTTCATTCAGGACATATAAGTTGGATCTTGCATTTGATTGGTGTAAATGGCCCGTGAATTTAAAGTCAGACTGCACTCACCATATCAGACACTAATTCACTATTTGGGCCATAACTTCTTCAACTGAGATTGGATTGGGATAAAATTTGGAAAGAATATAGAGGACCAAATTCCTAACAAATAATCATTATGGAAGTATATATATAGTTCACACTTTTGGAGTTCAACCAATCAGTGCAATACGGATTAAAATATTTGGCTAAATTTTCCCACTCACACTTGAAACCACTTGTGACCCTAGCCTTCTCTCCCCTCTATAAATGTGTATTTTTCTCATTTTAAGGGGTTGGTAATTAATTAGAAGATTTAGGGTAGAGTATAATTGGTTTTACTTTATTTCTCCAGTTATTTCAAGAGGGTGGTATCTTGAAGTAAGGATCCCTTCATCAAAGTCTTCTTCTTCTTCTTCACATTGTAATGATTGTGTTTTCATAATTAACTTCTTAGTATATATTTTATTGCATTTATTTTGTTCAATTTTCTTCTTCTTTCATTCACTTATTTTGGATGGAAATCAAGAGTATAAATTTGATTGGTTTATACCCTTTCTTAACCTTTGTAAATGCAATTTGTTTCTATGATTACTACATCGTCCATGGAAGAGTAGTTTTTCTTAGAAATCGATCTACCTCTAACATTATTCATTTATTTATTTTTAATTAATGATATAGTGTAATTCACATAATATGATCTATGAATTTATTTTTTAACTTAAAATAAACAAATCAAGAAGTTGAAAAATTAACACAAAACACATGTGCTCGAGTAATGTGTGAATTGTGAGATCATGATATTAATCGGTAAAACAAAACAACACAGGGTCAATTTGTAGAGTGAAAATAAAATCCAGAAACTCAATTATTCCTCATTTACAGAATGGATATGTACCTTAATTTACCACTAACCATAATCTATCCTTAGAACATCAATCAAAGTAAGGTGTTATTTGTAACACCCCAGGTAAATAAAGAATATGACATTTTAACATTTATCCATATTTTTGAATAAAATATTAATAAATCTTTAAAGGGGACGCTATGCTCGATGGAGTACCCAATACGCAACAACGAGTTTCTTGGAATCTTACGTTGCACTCTAATAATAAAATAATATTATTTTAAATTATAGTTAACGCCTAGCCGTTGTAATGGCGGGAATGAACAGAACTAACTACAAAATGATTATATATGTTTGTCAAATATTTTTACTTTTTACAATAAATGTTAGAGGATTAAAAATGCGAATTAATCCAATTTTAAGCGTAAACATTCTAATATTCTTTAAAAGGTCGATTAACCGCCTTTTGATGACGAACATCTTTTAAAACCACTTTTTGAAAATTTTATGTGTTATATTTGAAAAAATAAAATTCTTCTTTAGAATCGGGACATCAAAATTTACTTTGAGTAAATTTTTTGGTATTTTTCCGATAAAGTTCATTTGTTAATGAATAGTGAAAAATGTTGTATTTTAATTCAAAACCTCTTTTTAATCTAATTTATTTATATGATTAGATTATCTTTTGAATTGTTTTTAAAGTTAAATTAGAATATATTTTTACCATTTAATCCAATAGTGGTCATTGGAATTAATTTCATCTTGAAATTGGACTTAAACTAGTGTCAATCTTTTGATACTTATTGTTTCATAAAAACACGCTATTTGCTCTGACAGCGGGAATTAATTATTAAATTAATTAATGTAACTTATATGTTTTGAATTTTTTAAAATAGACATCATTTTTGAATTTGGAATATCAAATATATCTTAGGGTGAATTTTTGGTATTTTTCTGGAAAACTTCAATTTTTGATGAATAGTGAAACCACTAAGTGGTACTTAAAAAACCGATTTTTCATTTAAATTAAATTTTACCACCTTTGTATTTTGAATTTCAAAAATCCGACATACATGGTTTTCATTAAGAAGTAAAATGTGGTTCAATGGTATTAAAATAATTTTTTTGGTGAATAGTAACTTTTAAGTTTTAATCGCGATTAGAGGTAATTAGTGTAGTTTAAGGTAAAAATAATGTTTTAATACTATGAAATGACCTAGACACATGTCCTACCCTCATTGTATGAGTCATGGGCGACCAAGACAATCCATGGGTCAACTTGGGGACCCCATGGAGCATCTTTGGTTGAAAATGACATTAATACCTTTTTATTTATAGTTAAAATTAAAATGTCACAAACATGTGTTGTTTTACTAAAACAATTTTTATATGGGGTTATACAAGTAATATTTTTTACTATAAATATTAATTTGAAAGATAAAAAGATTTCCTAAATCATGATATTTTTTTATAATTTTTAGATATTAAATAAATTAATTTATTTATGACACCGTGATGATGCAGTGATTACCTCATAAATGAACGCTTTAAAGAAAATGAGAAGATAGGGTGAAATCTAAGTCATACACTTGTCACAAACCTATTGTATGGGTGGATTTCGAAACCTTATCACCTTATCCTCTAAATATATCCTTTTGGGACCTTTTAAATTCGAAAAGCATTTTATAATAAAGTAATATTTTATATATTTCCAAGAGTGCCCCTCCTCTCCTCTTATAAAAGGCCCCCACCTCTACCACCTTACACACACCTCTCAAGCCTTTGGCTCGGCCAACACCTGCCCATTTCATCTCTCCACATCCCTCTATTAATAATTGAATCCTCACTTTGGGCATAATCCTTTCCAAGGAAGCCTTTGAGCTCAAATCAAAGAGAGTTACCTGATTTAAAGGTAATGTCTTCCCTTGTGTTCTTTTGTTTTATTTTTCTTCTCCAAACCCATAAAATATTTTTATTACTTTTTTTTGTAACACCGCCAGTATCTTCAATATACTAGGATTTTTTTTATAATAAGGATTCTAGCTACACTTTCACACACCTCCGTCTAATGGTTAAATAACATACTGTTTCTGTGGATGGCGAATTACTGCCTCATGAAACGATGATTGTTCAATTTTATTTTAACACCTTCAAAGGTGGTCATTAATATGTCACTATATTTATATATGATATATAATATGTTTATGTTTTCTTTAAGATTCTGTATTTTTCATTTATGGCATACCTTTATGGTTTCCATTATGGGTAAACGTGATATCTACATTTTAGGAAGTGTGGACTACCGCCCCCTCAAAGTGATTTGATTCGTTAATTTCATATGTGGGATGAATAAAGGATGGAATTAATGGTATTACATATGATATCCTACTTTAATTATAATATACCTTTATATCATTATTATTTAATTCCATTGAATTAAAAAAAGAAATTAAAGTAGCGTTCATGCGTACGTACGGCTTACCGTCTCCATGAACGGTACATTTCATTTCTTATCTCCAAATGTTATGTACTATTATAAGTACATATATATAATGGATATATATGTAATATATTACATATAAATTATTGATATCATTCTGGAATTATAATATATATATATCTCTATTTTTTTTAATTCCATTAATATGACAAAAAATGAAAGTAGCGTTCATACGTACGTACGGCCTACCGTCTCCATGAACGGTGCTTTTAATTTTTTATCTCCAAATTCTATAGAATAGTATAAAATGAATATATACTGGATATATATGATATTTAAAACATCAATACTATTCTTGATATGAAGTACCTATAACTACATGGAAAATTCTTTTCCAACAAGTTCGATTTTTACTCATGTACCGAACATCGATAAAAACGTCTGATATGAACTCACTTTATTAACCAATTATTATAACATTATAATATGTGATATTAACTGAATAATAATCTTTAAATTGGGTCCTTAAGAAATTATAAATTGACCAAATTTTATTATTCAGGAGATTAAAGAACGATCGAGTCATGTCGGACACGAGGTAAGGGATCCTACCCCTATCTTTCTTTTTAAGTACACTCTTTTATGTCATTCCTTTTAAGCTCATATTTCTTATGATTGGGATGTTATTTTATATTAATAATATTTTACTTTTTATTTTCATATGATGAGAGAACCTACTTTCTCTCATCAATCCATTTTGGAAGTTTTGAGTGGCGTCGTTAGGCTGTCGAATTTTCGTAAGAGATCTAACCTCTCTCTTTCTTTTTAAGTACTCTCCTTTATGTCACTTATTTTAAGATCCTCTTTGTTATTATGGGGGTGTTATTTTATATTCCTATTTATGTAAATTTTATTTTAATATGATGAGAGACCCTATTTGATCTCATCAATCCATTTTTTGGAAGTTTTAAGTGGCGCCGTTAGGCTGCCGCGTTTTCGTAAGGGATTTTTCATCTCACTTTTAGTCCCGTGAGATTTATGCTACATTTTCCACCATTTCCTTTGAGTGGTGTATGTACTTACCATTATTATACTCTTTGTGTAATATAATTTCATTTATGGGTATTTACATATTCATTGTATTACCCTTCTTCAATGGGGTGTGCGTTTCGAAAGTTACCAAAGTCGGTAAGGGAACCTTTCACCATCCTCTTTTTAAAAGACTTCTTTTGTTATGTCTTTTAATTCACATACTATTATGTTGGGATATGTTATTCTATATCCTTATTGAAGTAAATTTTATGTCCAAGTGATGAGATACCCTTTTTATCTCTCATCAACTCTTTTTCTGAATTTTGAAGTGACGCTGTTAGGCTGTCGAATTTTTGCAAGGGAACTTCTTAACCCAATTTTGGTTCTTTGGGATAAACTTGTACTCCTTGAATATGTCGTTCTATGAATATGTGTGAATTTCCTATGACTTTTTTACACTTAATATCCACTTATATTTGGTGTATTTGATTGTCACACATAATTATGTAATTGATTTATCCTTAATCCAAGGATACCGTCTTTGTAAGGGACATCATCTCAATATCCTTTCATTGAGGAATATTTTGTTTTATACACAAATTTCTTTTATAAAGTGTATAAACCCCTTTTACTTTTCATTTATTCAAAAGGAATCTTTTTATACGAAGTGTTTTACTAAACTACAAAAAGGAATGTTTTTCTTGTCGTACGTATGCGGCGACAACGACTTCTCCGCCACCGTGACCATTATTTGAGTTTTGGCTTCCTCTACAAGCCATAACTTTTTTTTAATGAAAAATAAATAAAATTTTTTACTCTTCTTTTATTTTGGTATTGAAAATGGTTTTCATAATGTTTTTATATCAATGTGTTTTATTGATATCTTGTTATTGAAAAGTTGAAATGTTATGTTTCCTTTATACATGTTTTATGTGATACGATTATGTTATGGTTCTTGGGAATTATTATGAAGACGGGTGGTTCCATGATAAACTAAGGGCGGGTGAGCCCGATATAGCTCTCCAATGCATTGGGTAACGTGAAGGAGTTAAACGTTAAGGTTTCTCCGAAGAGATTTAGGGAATATACTGTGATGGGTATTCCAAACGTAACCAAGAGGGTTACTCCCTACGTAAGAATGTTATGAATGCCTCAAGTTACCTTTATGCATTATGATTTCATACATGGACTAATGTTTTCTTTTTTATACTTTTATATCCCGTACTGATCTTTTTATGATCATCCCATGTTTTTGAAATGTTTTTTACAGGTCAAGGGAAAGTTGCATGATATGACGATAGTGTCAAGGAAGTGTCAAGAAAGAATCCATGTTTTATTTTAAATAAGTTTCCATTGATGGGAAAAAATGAATACTATCTTTTATGTAACCACTTTGTTTAAATGTGGAATGTATTTCATGATTTATGATCTAATTCTCTAAAACTCTAAACCTGAAAAGATACTCAATGTGAATTATTCATTTTATTCAATATTAAGTAAGTTTTAAGTTCGGGGCCTTATAGTTGGTATCAAAGGTCGGTTTAGATAACTTTAGAGGTTAGGGTATTCTCTAGGCATAAGTGACATTACCATAATGGTTAGGATTTCAGAAAGAGTCCTAGTTTTAGATAAAGTGAATGAGTAAGTATATCTTAGTGTTTATCTTCCTCATTAGTACATGATAGTTTTTTTGATATACTCACACTGAAATTTCTGTTTTTAGTGAATGAATGGATCTAGCAGGCACCAAAGTGACAATAGGTTTGAAGGAAACTGTGGTGGTTCTCTGATTAAGAGACTGGATGAAATGGGGGATTCAATGAGGAAACTCGTGGTTGTTCTAAACCAACTATCAAGGAGTCGTGATCAACCACTTGTACCTTGGTATGTTCTGTAATGCATCATGTATGAGATGACCAATCGATGTGGAAGTTTAGGTAATAATTATAAAGGTAACCATTAGGTTTTATATGATCCTTACTTTTGAGGTAATTATGGGTTATTATATATTATGATGGAAAATGAAAGGCATGAGATAAACTTGATGTTAAAATATGTTATGATTATTTTTTAATATTTTATCTCGTTTTGGGGAATGTTTTAAGAATTATATAGTTTTGGAAAAAGGACAACACGCAGACCATGTGACAACCCGTCGCGTCGGACAAAGCTGCGGGAATCGAACCCACAACCAAAGTGCGATTGGTATTTATCGCCTACCACTGGACTATGTGAAGTCCCTAGTTAGTTTGACTAATTCTTTTTTAGTTAGATTATTTTAGGAATCCAGAGTAAGTTTATTTTGGGTTATCTATGGAAATGGTTAACCTATCATCGAGGATATGTGATTAGGTTAATTACTTTTCAATATGATAATTTAAGAGCAACTGATGTTATTTGTAGATAAAACTTAATTTGTACCTTGGAAGACTATGTGATTAAATACTTCAAATATTTGGGTTTCAATTTTATATTGGTTTACTTTGAAGAATTTTATGGACAATTGTTTATCGAATGGTCTTCGTTGAACTTTGGGTTTTTTTGGACAAATTTTGGAGATTAAGAATAGATTTTCTTTCTATAAAGGATTATACTTTTGTGGATTATCTGATCTCATACTAACAATTTTGGTTTTGGATTTTGTCTAAAGACATGGGAAATATATAGTTCTCTTTTGTGGATTAGGTGATTCTCAAGAAGTTGATTATAGTACTCTTAATGCGAACAAGTCTTCCTAAATACTCGTCTTTTGGAGAAACTATGAGTTTGATTAAGGAATCTCGTAAAAGTTAAAAGTCTACGTGACAAGTAAGTATGTTTCATTATGATTTAGTTAAGCTCAAAAATAAATTTCTCAATGAAGAATAACTTAAAACAAAAATGTTGTCTGTTAACTTTTCCTACTGGGGAATCAAATATCGTTTAACCCATCACAAGTTTGTGATCTTCTTATGGTTAACTTTCTCATAGACATGTTTATTATCACTCTACCTCAGAACATGACCCTTTGTTTTTTCCTCCATATCCATGTTTTTCAACATGGAATCCTAGTATGGGTTAACTCGGGTGACCTCTGTTCTTATCTTTCTTTATTTTAACAAGATTGTTTTACTGACTCTTGTTCCGATGTGGGATTTTCAATGAAGTTTTCAAGCCCAATTTTAAAATTGAGAGGATGCAATTCCCAAAAGGGGGGAAGGATGTAACACCCCAGTTAAATAAAGAATATGACATTTTCACATTTATCTATATTTTTGAATAAAATATTAATAAAACTTTAAAGGGGACACTATGCTCGATGGCGTACCTAATACGCAACAACGAGTTTCTTGGGAATCTTACATTGCACTCTAATAATAAAATAATATTATTTTAAATTGTAGTTAACGCCTAGCCGTTGTAATGGCGGAAATGAATAGAACTAACTACAAAATGATTATATATGTTTGTCAAATATTTTTAGTTTTTACAATAAATGTTGGAGGATTAAAAATGCGAATGAATCCAATTTTAAGCGTAAACATTCTAATATTTTTTAAAAGGTCGATTAACCGCCTTTTGATGACGAACCTCTTTTAAATCCACTTTTTGAAGATTTTATGTGTTATATTTGAAAAAATAAAATTCTTCTTTAGAATCGGGATGTCAAAATTTACTTTGTGTAAATGTTTTGGTATTTTTCCGATAAAGTTCATTTTTTTATGAATAGTGAAAAATGTTGTATTTTAATTCAAAACCTCTTTTTAATCTAATTTATTTATATGATTAGATTATATTTTGAATTGGTTTTAAAGTGAAATTAGAATATATTTTTACCATTTAATCCAATAGTGGTCATTGGAATTAATTTCATCTTGAAATTGGACTTAAACTAGTGTCAATCTTTTGAAACTTATTGTTTCATAAAAACACGCTATTTGCTCTAACAACGGGAATTAATTATTAAATTAATTAATGTAACTTATATGTTTCGAATTTTTTAAAATAGACACCATTTTTGAATTCGGAATATCAAATATAGCTTAGGGTGAATTTTTTGTATTTTTCTGGAAAACTTCAATTTTTGATGAATAGTGAAACCACTAAGTGGTACTTAAAAAACTGATTTTTCGTTTAAATTAAATTTTACCACCTCTGTGTTTTGAATTTCAAAATTCCGACATACATGGTTGTCATTAAGAATTAAAATTTTGTTCAATGGGATTAAAATAATTTTTTTGGTGAATAGTAACTTTTAAGTTTTAATCGCGATTAGAGGTAATTAGTGTAGTTTAAGATAAAATAATGTTTTAATACTATGAAATGACCTAGAAACATGTCTTACCCTCATTGGATGAGTCATGGCCGACCAAGAAAATCCATGGGTCAACTTGGGGACCCCATGGAGCCACTTTGGTTGGAAAATGACATTAATACCTTTTTATTTAAAGTTAAAATTAAAATGTCACAAACATGTGTTGTTTTACTAAAACAATTTTTATATGGGGTTATACAAGTCATATTTTTGACTATAAATATTCATTAGAAAGATAAAAATATTTCCTACATCATGATATTTTTTTTATAATTTTTAGATATTAAATTAATTTATTTATTTATGACACCGTGATGATGCAGTGATTACCTCATAAATGAACGCTTTAAATAAAATGAGGAGATAGGGTGAAATATAAGTCATACACTTGTCACAAACCTATTGGATGGGTTTATTTCAAAACCTTATCACCTTATCCTCGAAATATATTCTTTTGGGACCTTTTAAATCCAAAAAACATTTTATAATAAAGTAATATTTTATAACTTTCCAAGACTGCCCCTCCTCTCCTCTTATAAAAGGCCCCCACCTCTACCACCTTACAAACACCTCTCAAGCCTTTGTCTCGGCCAACCCCTACCCATTTCATCTTCCTGCATCCCTCTATTAATCATTTAAGCCTCACTTTGGGCATAATCCTTTCCAAGGAATCCTTTGATCTCAAATCAAAGAGAGTTACCCGATTTAAAGGTAATGTCTTCCCTTGTGTTCTTTTGTTTTATTTTTCTTCTCCAAACCCATAAACTCTTTTTATTACTTTTTTTGTAACAACGCAAATATCTTAAATATACTATGATTTTTTTATAAGAATTATTTGAGCTACACTTTCACACACCTCTGTCTAATGGTTAAAGAACATAGTGTTTCTGTGGATGGCGAATTACTACCTCACGAAATAAGGATTGTTCAATATTATTTTAACATATTCAAAAGTGGCCATTAAGATGTCAATATATTTATATATGACATATAATATGTTTATGTTTTTCTTAAGCTTCTGTATTTTTCATTTATGGCATACCTTTATGGTTTCCATTATGGGTAAACGCGATATCTTCATTTTAAGAAGTGCGGACTACCACCTCCTCAAAGTGATTTGATTCGTTAATGTCATGTGTGGGATGTATAAAGGATGGAATTAATGGTATTACATATGATATCCTACTGGAATTATAATATACCTTTATATCATTATTATTTAATTCCATTTAATAAAAAAAAGAAATTAAAGTAGCGTTCATGCGTACGTACGGCTTACTGTCTCCATAAACGGTACATTTCATTTCTTATCTCCAAATGTTATGTAATATTATAAGTACATATATATAATGGATATATATGTAATATATTACATCTAAATTATGGATATCATTCTAGAATTATAATATATATATCTCTAATTTTGTTTAAATTCCATTAATATGACAAAAAACGAAAGTAGCGTTCATGCGTACGTACGGCCTACCGTCTCCATGAACGGTGATTTTAATTTTTTATCTCCAAATGCTATGGAATAGTATAAAATGAATATATAATGGATATATATAATATTTAAAACATCAATACTATTCTGGATATGATGTACCTATAACTACATGGAAAATTCTTTTCCAACAAGTTCGATTTTTACTCATGTACCGAACATCGACAAAAACGTCTGATATGAACTCACTTTATTAACCAATTATTATAACATTATAATATGTGATATTAACTGAATAATAATCTTTAAAGTATTTCCTTAAGAAATTATAAATTTACCAAATTTTATTATTCAGGAGATTAAAGAACGATTGAGTCATGTCAGACATGAGGTAATCATTCCTTTTAAGCTCATCTTTCTTATGATTGGGATGTTATTTTATATTAATCATAATGTAAATTTTATTTTCATATGATGATAGACCCTATTTTATCTCATAAATCCATTTTGGAAGTTTTGAGTGGTGCCGTTAGGCTGCCGAATTTTCGTAAGAGATCTAACCTCTCTCTTTCTTTTTAAGTACTCTCCTTTATGTCACTTCTTTTAAGATCCTCTTTGTTATGATGGGGGATATTATTTTATATTCCTATTTCTGTAAATTTTATTTTAATATGATGAGAGACCCTATTTGATCTCATCAATCCATTTTTGGAAGTTTTAAGTGGCGTCGTTAGCCTGCCGAGTTTTCGTAAGGGATTTTTCATCTCACTTTTAGTCCCGTGGGATTTATGCTACATTTTCCACCATTTCCTTTGAGTGGTGTATTTACTTCCCATTATTATACTCTTTGTGTAATATAATTTAATTTATGGGTATTTACATATTCATTGTATGACCCTTCTTCAATGGGGTGTACGTTTCGAAAGTTACCCAAGTCGGTAAGGGAACCTTTCACCCTCCTCTTTTTAAAAGACTTCTTTTGTTATGTCTTTTAATTCACATACTATTATGTTGGGATATGTTATTCTATATCCTTATTCATGTAAATTTTATTTCCAAGTGATGAGATACCCTTTTTATCTCTCATCAACTCTTTTTCTGAATTTTGAAGTGACGCTGTTAGGCTGTCGAATTTTTGCAAGGGAACTTCTTAACCCAATTTTGGTTCTTTGGGATAAACTTTTACTCCTTGAATATGTCGTTCTATGAAAATGTGTGAATGTCCTATGATTTTTTTACACTTAATATCCACTTATATTTGGTCTATTCGATTGTCACACATAATTATGTAATTTATTTATCCTTAATCCAAGGATACCGTCTTTTTAAGGGACATCATCTCAATCTCCTTTCATTGAGGCATATTTTGTTTTATACACAAATTTCTTTTATACAGTATATAAACCCCTTTTACTTTTCGTTTATTCAAAAGGAATCTTTTTATAAGAAGAATTTTACTAAACTACAAAAAGGAATGTTTTTCTTTTCGTACGTATGCGGCGACAACGACTTCTCCGCCGCTGTGACCATTTTTTGAGTTTCGGCTTCCTCTACAAGCCAAAACTTTTTTGAATGAAAAATAAATACCATGTTTTACTCTTCTTTTATTTTGGTATTGAAAATGGTTTTCATAATGTTTTATATCAATGTGTTTTATTGATATCTTGTGATTGAAAAGTGGAAATGTTATGTTTCCTTTATACATGTTTTATGTGATACAATTATGTTATGGTTCTTGGGAATTATTATGAAGACGGGTGGTTCCGTGATAAACTAAGGGTGGGTGAGCCCGATATAGCTCTCCAATGCATTGGGTAACGCGAAGGAGTTAAACGTTAAGGTTTTTTCAAAGAGATTTAGGGAATATACTGTGATGGGTATTCCAAACATAACCAAGAGGGTTACTCCTTACGTAAGAATGTTATGAATGCCTCAAGTTACCTTTATGTATTATGATTTCTATGATTTATTCATGATTTGATGAGGTATGTTAAAATGCTTATGTTTTATGAGTAAAGTATGATTTCATACATGGACTAATGTTTTATTTTCATACTTTTATATCCCTTACTGAGATTTTTATGCTCATCCCAAGTTTTTGAAATGTTTTTCACAGGTCAAGGGAAAGGTGCATGATATGATGATAGTGTCAAGGAAGTGTCAAGAAAGAATCCATGTTTTATTTTAAATATATTTCCGTTGATGGGAAAAAACTAATACTATCTTGTATGTAACCACTTTGTTTAAATGTGGAATGTAATTCATGATTTATGATCTAATTCTCTAAAACTCTAAACCTGAAAAGATCCTCAATGTGAATTATTCATTTTATTCAATATTAATTAAGGTTTAAGGTCGGGGCCTTATAGTTAGTATCAAAGGTCGGTTTAGATAACTTTAGAGGTTAGGGTATTATCTAGGCATAAGTTACATTACCATAATGGTTAGGATTTCAGAAAGAGTCCTAGTTTTAGATAAAGTGAATGAGTAAGTATATCTTAGTTTTTATCTTCCTCATTAGTACATGATGGTTTTGTTGATATACTCACACTGAAATTTCTGTTTTTAGTGAATGGGTGGATCTAGCAGGCACCAAAGTGACAATAGGTTTTAAGGAAACTGTGGTGGTTCTCTGATTAAGAGACTGGATGAAATGGGGGATTCAATGAGGAAACTCTTGGTTGTTCTAAACCAACTATCAAGGAGTCATGATCAACCACTTGTACCTTGGTATGTTCTGTAATGCATCATGTACGAGATGACCAATCGATGTGGAAGTTCAGGTAATAATTATAAAGGTAACCATTAGGGTTTATATGATCCTTACTTTTGAGGTAATTATGGGTTATTATATATTATGATGGAAAATGAAAGGCATGAGATAAACTTGATGTTAAAATATTTTATGATTATTTTTGAAGATTTTATCTCGTTTTGGGGAATTTTTTAAGAATTATATAGTTTTGGAAAAAGTACAACACACAGACCATGTGACAACCCATCGCATCGGACAAAGATGCGGGAATCGAACCCACAACCAAAGTGCGATTGGTATTTATCGCCTACCACTGGACTACGTGAAGTCCCTGGTTAGTTTGACTAATTCTTTTTTAGTTAGATTATTTTAGGAATCAAGAGTAAGTTTATTTTGGGTTATCTATGGAAATGATTAACCTATCATCGAGGATATGTGATTAGGTTAATTACTTTTCAATATGAGAATTTAAGAGCAACTGATGTTATTTGCAGATAAAACTTAATTTGTACCTTGGAAGACTATGTGATTAAATCCTTAAAATATTTGGGTTTCAGTCTTAGTTTGGTTTACTTTGATGAATTTTATGGACAATTGTTTATCGAATGGTCTTCGTTGAACTTTGGGTTTTTTTGGACAAATTTTGGAGATTAAGAATAGATTTTCTTTTTATAAAGGATTATACTTTTGTGGATTATCTGATCTCATACTAACAATTTTGGTTTTGGATTTTGTCTAAAGACATGGGAAATATATAGTTCTCTTTTGTGGATTAGGTGATTCTCAAGAAGTTGATTATAGTACTCTTAATGCGAACAAGTCTTCCTAAATACTCGTCTTTTGGAGAAAATATGAGTTTGATTAAGGAATTTAGTAAAAGTTAAAAGTCTACGTGACAAGTAAGTATGTTTCATTATGATTTAGTTAAGCTCAAAAATAAATTCCTCAATGAAGACGCCTTTTAATGGCTCATTTTTGTGCAGCGTAATAGATACACTATTTCATAAATGAAACAGTGTAACGATGCAACGTCGTAGCGTAACAGAAACTTTGCGACATGTTTCCTTTTAATAAGCTAATGTGATGGAGAGTTGAGAATTAAACTGTGGAAATTCTCTGATGAACCTTTGGCAAGAACTCCCTCCAATGATGAACGAAGAATGCCAGAAGGATCGCTCGCGACGTCGACGCCTTACGAAGAAAGGGACCCGGAAGCGATGAATTCCAATAGAGCTTGAATACTTGAGGGTAGAGCGCTTCAAAAATGAATGTCGATCGAGGTAGGGATTTATTTTTTTTACGTTTTCCCCATTCCTATTCTAAAAACAACGAATGCGGATCAACCCATGAACAAGTTGATCCACGGATTGTGCGTTCTTTCATGAGGATGTTCTTTCTTGGGTTTTCTATCCCGAATTTAATTATTTTTTATAAAACTAAGGTCCCAAGCCTCCCCTATTTTAAATTTCTAACGCAGAGGGTGTGGACCGACATGAACAAGACCCGAGCCCCTCCGCCCTATGTGTTCTTCACAGAAAAAATTTCAAATTAGTGGAAATAGGAATTCAAGGCCTTCTTAGGGAAGGCGACACCCCACAGAGGTTGAAGGCACAGTCGGTGCGAAGAACGGACCACCGGTGCGGACCCGGTGGCTCAAGAAAAGACCCACCAGCGTGTCGGCACTGGTGGAGGCAGCGGGCGGGTGGCGGCGCACCACGACAGCGCGCCGGAGGAGCGCCGCGATCAACCGACTGTGGCGGTGCAGCAAGGGTTGCTGGATGGGCCAGCGGTGGGTGGATGCTACCACCCAGCCACGTCGGTGCACCAAGGATGTGGCAATGTGCCGCGGTCGATTGACCGCGGCTATGGAGCTGGCCCCGCGGACGACCCACGAGGCGGGGAGTGTGTCGGATGCATCTTCCAACTGCGTCCCGACCAGATGAATTCTAGTTCTCCTATGGTGAACTAGGCAGGGCACGGGCCACCCCATCGGTCTGGGTTGGGTTTGGGTCAATTCGGCGGACCCGGGTCGGACCGGACCCGGACCCAACCATCCCCTTTTTATAAAAATATCAATAACTTGCAAACTGGGTGTCCGATTGACGAGCCGTTTGCAGCGTTGGAACCCTCGCAAAGAGGCAGGACTTTTGGTGTACCCTATAGAGGACTTCATGAAAGTTGAAATATGATAAAGGGCTTGGGGAGTGTTTCTCTTGAGATCAAGCATGCTACATACAGAAACCTTGCAGTTGGATGAGACCTAAATATTGTTGACAAGAGACCCTATGTGGATCAGATACTATGGCCCAATGGGAAGTAGCTTCTATGTGACTCGGTTGGCCCATGGTGAGGAGCAGCTTCTGTGTTTCCTGGCAGACCCACGGTACTTGACGGGAGGAGTACCTCAGTATGTCCATAGGTGGGAAGTGGATTCTATGTGACTCGGTATGCCCACGGTGGGGAGTGGATTCTGTGTGACTCAGCATACCCATGGTACTCATCAAGGATGAGTACCACAGTAGTCCTAGGTTATTGGGAAGCGGATTATGTGTGACTCGGTAGACCCACTGTACTCATTGAGGAGGAGTTCTCAAGCAGCCCATTGTAACGCCCTGACCCCAGTTACCCAGAGTCGGTGCATTATTGCGTAACATGGGCATGATCACAAAAGATCAATTCTCAAAAGACCAATTAGTTTAGTAGCCTTGGAAACACTAGATACATTTATAAATGTTACATTATATCATAAAGTGAAAAACTAGAAGAACATGGTCTTCATAGTCCACACTCATATCCCCTTCTAACTATCCCTGCAGGTCATTCATAAAATACTTCTTCACATCCTAGAAAAATTAAAACATTGAAAGGGGTGAGCTCAGATGATCAGTAAGGATAACATTATAGCGAAAGCTTTCAAAATTAAACATAAACATTTAACATAATGTATAACTAAAACAAAAGCCTTTTAAACTTTAACTTCAACATAATATGGAAAATGTAAAATGAGATAATGCCACTTACTTATTCACATGGATATTCTACTGGTCAAATAACCACATGAAATATCAATAACCACTTTCATAATGATGGAATTCATAATGCCAGACTATCATAACCACGTAGCCAAGGCCTCGTGCCAAGACTACAAATAATATTTTGTCAAGGCCTCATTCCAAGACACTAGTTTGTCTCATGAGACCTGCCGATGTATCGAGGAGCTATAGAGAGCTCCACCCGTCACTTATTAAGTCCAATGAATTCCTCATATGAATAGGTTTAAACATATGATAAACCATAACATAATCGTATCACATAAAACATACAGAAAGGAAATATAACATTTCCACATTTCAATCACAAGATATCAATAAAAAACATTGATATAATAAAAAACACTTTCAAAACCATTTTCAATACCAAAATAAAAGAAAATTAAAACTTTGTATTTATTTTTCATTTAAAAAAAAGTGATAGCTTTTAGAGGAAGCCGAAACTCAAATAATGGTCACGGTGGTGGAGAAGTCGTTGTCGCCGCATACCTATGACAAGAAAAACATTCCTTTTTGTCGTTTATTAAAACACTTCATATAAAAATATTCCTTTTGAATAAACGTAAAAGTCAAAGGGGTTTATACACCATATAAAAGAAATTTGTGTATAAAACAAAATATGCCTCAATGAATGGAGATTGAGACGAAGTCCCTTACAAAGATCGTTTTTAAATAAAATAGATCTATTATGTGTATTCACCATAAGTACACATAAAGAAAGTAAAAATACAAGATAGGACATAATAATATCATGACATAATTTGAAAGTAGGAGATTAACCCAAAGCACAGAAATTGGGTTAAGAAGTTCCCTTACCTCGTGTCCGACTTGACTCGATCGTTCTTTAATCTCCTGGATAATAAACTAGAGTTAATTTATACTTGCTTAAGAACCTTTTTCAAGTTAATTATTCCTCTTATATCACTTATTACCATGTTATGAACATTATGTAATTATTTAAGTTAATAACGGTCGTTTTGTCGATCTTTGGTACTTGAGTCAAAAATAAACTTCTTATAATTACAAGTTGTTCATGTGGTAAAATATCAATTACATCCAGAATTATATTCATGATTTAGATATCATATATATCCATTATATACTTTCCTTTATAATATTACATAACATTTATATGTAAGAAATGAAATGCACCGTTCATGGAGACGGTAAGTCGTACGTACACATGAACGCTACTTGCATTTCTATTTCGTATTTTAATGGAATGAAACATAATGATATAAAGTTATATTATAATTCCAGTATAATATCATATATAATATAACTTACTCCATCCTTTATACATCCCACATATGGCATTAACGATTCAAATCACTTTGAGGGGGCGGTAGTCCGCACTTCCTCAAATGAAATTATCGCATTTGCACAACATGAAAAGCATAAAGATATGTTTTAAATGTAAAATACATAAGCATATAGAGGAAATAAATATAATATATATCACAAATAAATATATTTCCATCATAATGTACACCATGAGATGTGGTAGGAGAAGATAGAACAATCATCGTTTCGTGAGGCAGTAATTCATCAACCACAGAAACAGTATGTTCTTTAACCATTAGACGGAGGTTTGTGTAAGTTTAGCTCGAATAATTATCATAAAAACATACTAGTATATTGAAGATACTGTTTTTTTACAAAAGAAAGAAATAAAAAGAGTTTAGGGGGTTGGATAAGCAAAATAAAACAAAAGAACATAAAAGAAGACATTACCTTAAAATTGGGTAACTCTTTATGATTTGAGCAAAAGGCTTCCTTGGGAAGACTTATGCCCAAATTGAGGCTTATAGGAGTAAGAGAGGTAAGTTTAGAGAGTATTTGGTCAGAGTTTGTCCAAGCCAAATGTCTTGGAAGGTGTGAATAAGGTGGTAGTGGTGGGGGCCTTTTATAAGAGGAGAGGAGGGCACTCTTGGAATGTCATGAAATGTTACTTTTTTATATAATGAGTTTCGGATTTTAAAGGTCCCACACTTATATATATTTCTAGGATAAGGTGATAAGGGTTCGAAATATACTCATCCAATAGGTTTTTTACAAGTGTAAGTCTTAGATTTTACATTATCTTTTCATTTTATTTAAATCGTTAATTAATGAGGTAATCGCTGTATCATCATGGTGTGATAAAAAAATTAATTTATTTAATGTCTAAAAATTATAAAAAAATTACCATGATTTAGGAAATATTTTTATCTTTCCAATTAATATTTATAGTCAAAATTTTAACTTATATAACCCCATGTAATAATTGTTTTAGTAAAACAACACATGTTTGTGACAATTTTATTTTTACTTTAAATAAAAAGTTATTAATGTCATTTTCTTACCCAAGTGGCTCCATGGGGTCCCCAAGTTGACCCATGGATTTTCTTGGTTGTCCATGACTCATAAAATAAGGTTAGGACAAGTGTCAAGATATTTTCATATTTTTATAATATCATTTTTACCTTAAATTTCGCTAATTACCTTTAATCGCGATTAATAAAACTTAAAAGTTACTATTCACCAAAAAAATATTTTAATCCCATTGAACCAAATTTTACATCCTAATGACAATGATGTATTTTTTATTTTTGAAATTCAAATCATAGAGGTGGTAAAATTTCATTTAAACGAAAAATCAGTTTTTTAACTACCGCTTAGTGGTTTCACTATTTATCAAAAATCGATGTTTTTCAGAAAAATGCCAAAAATTCACCCTAAGATATAATTGATATTCGGAATTCAAAAATGATGTCTATTTTACAAAATTTCAGACCTATAAGTTTCATTAATTAATTTTATAATCAATTCCCGCTGTCAAAACAAATAGCGTGTTTTTAAGAAACAATATCAATTAAAAGATTGACAATTGTTTATGTCCAATTTCAAAGTGAAATTAATTCTAATGAACACCATTGTATAAAATGGTAAAATAATATTCTAATTATACTTTAAAACCACTCATTGGTATAATTTATCACTATAAATTGTTTTTATTTAAAAAGTTGTTTTTAAGTATTTTTCAGTATTCATCAAAAATTGGAAGTTCTCAGAAAAATACCAAAAATTCAACATAGGCTAATTTCGATATTCCTAATCCAAAAATGAATTCCATTTTGAATGATAAAATTTATAAAATTTCAAAAATTAGGTATTACTATTCATAACGGCTAGTTTGATTGGTTGTGGTGTGTTAGAATCTTGAAGTTGCGTACAATGCAAGCTATTGCATTATTGAAAGTGAAGCGTATCGTGAAAGCTTGGGGTGTTACATTCTCCCCTCCTTCAATAAATTGTGTCCTCGCAATTTGAAAAAAAAAATTGAAAATAAAGGTTGAAAATAGAAAATACCTTTTTGGAAAACCCACATCAGAAATAAGGTTAATAAAAATATAACTTTAAAAGAAAGAAAGAGAAGTACAAAGGTCACCCGAGATATCCCATACTAGGATTCTATAAAAATATGGATATGGAGGAAAAAAAAACCATCAAGGTCTGATAGAGAGTTGTAGAAAACAGTATTAGGAGGAAGTTTAACTACAAGAAAATCAAAAACTTGTGATTGGTTAAACGATCATTGATTCCCCAGTAGGAAAAGTTAACCGACAATGTTTTTATTTTAAGTTACCTTTCATAAAGTTGAGGAATTTATTTAGTATATTTATAAAGAACAAAAGGAAATATACATACTTGTCATGTAGACTTTCATTCTTTTATAAATTTTTACCACAAACCCATCTTTCACTCAAAAAGATAATAGAACTCAAAAATATTATATTTATCCTAATCGTACAAGGTTCCAAATATTAACACATACCATTTAGATTAGGAAAACTATTTTGTAATAACCAGGGACTTCCTGTAGGATTTTGGTAGGTAATAAAGGCATGTCGCACTATGGTTGTGGGTTCGATTCCTACAGCTTTGTCCAACGCGATGGGTTATCCCCCAACCTTCAGGTTGTCCTTTTCCTAAAACTATAGTATTATAATATTCCAAAAATAATCTTCATAAATGTTTTGACCTTAAACAATAATATCCAAAGTTCAAATTAATCTGTTCCAACCTTTATTGTTATCCAAAATACCTTATCCAGACTTTCTCTAAAAGGTATCTAAATTCCAAAGTCAACTGTAACATCAGATTCCCCAAACAAAGTAAAGTTTCTCTTACTGTCACATACTAAAAATATGATTACCTTCATCATATTAAAACCTTAATGAAAACAAAAAGTACTGTAATACAATATATCACATTATTCTTATAACCAGAATATAATCCTTGAGTCCAAAAGCAATAATACAATAATTATTACTCTTCAACTGTAGTAACAGCATAAGATTGGCCTTGATCCCTTGGCCATTTCTGAGGTAAGTTTCCTTGGAGCTTAGGACATTCATTTGCATAATGCCCCATTTCTCTACAATTTTAGCATTCAACATTGATAGCCTCTTTCTTTCCCTTACAGTCACGAGCCTGGTGACCTTTTTCTCCACATTTATAACAAACTCCCATTCCTTTTAGGCAAGTACCAGGGTGATTCTTCCCACAATTATCGCATAATGGAAAATCCTTCTTTCCCTTTTTCCCTTTATCTGTCTCTTGTTCCACCGTTCTCTTCTTCTCTTGCTTTACTTTGTTGTCATAAGACTTAGAGAATTCCTTTTCTGTCTTGATAGCACACGAGACTATATCTTCGTATATTGAGAAAGATTGTGATACTAAAGGTTGACGGAGAAATGATTTTAACCCATCAAAGAAACAATCAATCTTACTTCTTGGGTTACGTATATAATCTAGAGCATGCCTCGCTAACCTTGTAAAGTTAGCCTCATACTTTGCGACATTCTCATCCTCCTTCTGCCTCAAACTCAGAAATTTTCTTTCAATATCTGCTCGATGGTCATGTGGAAATTATTTTTCTAAGAAAATTTCCGTAAACTCCATCCATTCCATACTTGATACTTATTCATCTTCCTTTCTGTTTTGAATCAGCGACCACCATTGATCGGTATCTCCAGTCAGGCGGTAAACGGCCATGACAACCTTATCCCTTTCACTACTCTCCAAGGCGTGGAATATTTTCTCTAAGGAGTTTATCCATTTCTCAGCTACTAAGGGATTATTACTCCCATTGAATGTTGGTGGTTGTTTCCTCATTAAGAGGTCTAACATTGATCCTCCACGTTGCGGATCTGGGTGCTCCATATGAGTAGTGTTATTATTCATAACCTGAGTGAGTTGTCCCAGTATGGTGATAAGCTGATCAGCACCAGTTGTATCACCAGCTCCATTATAATTATCTTGATCAGGAGGGAAATCCCTACATGGAGTGCGTGCATTGATACGGTTTCCATTCCTTCCACTAGGTTCCATTTCTAAATAATGTCATAAACTATATTAGTTTATGAATCGAAATACATATTAACAAACTTGTAAAACACTTAACATAAATTGAACTATTTATGGATATAATCTATAATCATAAAAATGTTTTCTTTGTGGAAGTATATACTCATAAACCCTTCATAATGGTTTGTAAATAAAATGAGAATTATCCTAAGAATATCCCACGAGAGTGTCGTAACCAAGAGTGCAGAAAGGCCCATTGTCATGCACCAATTCCCGTTCGAGTCTAGCTCAAAGCAGTGTTTTCGGGTTTTACCCCTAGGTACATCTGTTCCAGAGCCGACTCTACCTGCTCGTATCCAGGAAGGGATGTATTGCTCAGAAAACTCACAAAATCTCTATAATACCAAAATTCTAGGAAGTTCTTCTATACTAATCCTCAAAGTCTATCTTTGGGCTATGTGCTCTAATCAGAGTTTATCTAAATATAGATTCCAATGTTAGTACTAAACTGCCTCTGATACCAACTGTAACGCCCCGACCCCAGTTACCCAGAGTCGGTGCATTATTGCGTAACATTGTCATGATCACAAAAGATCAAGTCTCAAAAGACCGATTAGTTTAGTAGCCTTGGAAACACTAGATACATTCATAAACGTTGCATTATATCATAAAGTGAAAAACTACAATAACATGGTCTCCATATTCCACACTCATATCCCCTTCCAACTATCCCTTCAGGTCATTCATAAAATACTTCTTCACATCCTGGAAAAATTAAAACATTGAAAGGGGTGATCTCAGACGCTCAGTAAGGATAACAATATAGCGGAAGCTTTCATAAATAAACATAAACATTTAAGACAATGTATAACTAAAACAAAAGCCTTTTAAACTTGAACTTAAACATAATATGGAAAATGTAAAATGAGATAATTCCATTTACTTATTCACATGGATATTCTACTGGTCAAATAACCACATGAAATATCAATAACCACTTTCATAATGATGGAATGCATAATGTCAGACTATCATAACCACATAGCCAAGGCCTCGTGCCAAGACTACAAATAATATTTTGTCAAGGCCTCGTGCCAAGACACTAGTTTGTCTCATGAGACATGCCGATGCATCGAGGAGCTATAGTGGTCTCCACCCGTCACTTATTAATTCCAATGCATTCCTCATATGAACAGGTTTTAACATATCATAAACCATAACATAATCGTATCACATAAAACATGGATAAAGGAAACATAACATTTCCACATTTCAATCACAAGATATCAATACAACACATTGATATAATAAAAAACACTTTCAAAACCATTTTCAATACTAAAATAAAAGAAAATTAAAACTTTGTATTTATTTTTCATTTAAAAAAAAAGTTATAGCTTGTAAAGGAATCCGAAACTCAAATAATGGTCACGGCGGCAGAGAAGTCGTTGTCGCCACATACGTATGACAAGAAAAAAATTCCTTTTTGTAGTTTAGTAAAACACTTCGTATAAAAATATTCATTTTGAATAAATGTAAAAGTAAAAGGGGTTTATACACCGTATAAAAGAAATTTGTGTATAAAACAAAATATGCCTCAATGAATGGAGATTGAGACGAAGTCCCTTACAAAGATCATTTTTAAATAAAATAGATCTATTATGTGTATTCACCATAAGTACACATAAATAAAGTACAAATACAAGATAGGACATAATATTATCATGACATAATTTGAAAGTAGGAGATTAACCCAAAGCATGGAAATTGGGTTAAGAAGTTCTCTTACCTCGTGTCCGACTTGACTCGATCGTTCTTTAATCTCCTGGATAATAAACTATAGTTAATTTATACTTGCTTAAGAACCTTTTTCAAGTTCATTATTCCTCTTATATCACTTATTACCATGTTATGAACATTATGTAATTATTTAAGTTAATAATGGTCGTTTTGTCGATCTTTGGTACCTGAGTCAAAAATAAACTTCTTACAATTACAAGTTGTTCATGTGGTAAAATAACCCTTACATCCAGAATTATATTCATGATTTAGATATCATATATATCCAGTATGTACTTGCCTTTATAATATTACATAACATTTAGAGGTAAGAAGTGAAATGCACCGTTCATGGAGACGGTAAGCCGTACGTACGCATGAACACTACTTGCATTTCTATTTCGTATTTTAATGGAATGAAACATAGGGATATAAATTTATATTATAATTACAGTATAATATCATATATAATATCACTTAATCCATCCTTTATACATCCCACATATGGCATTAACGATTCAAATCACTTTGAGGGGGTGGTAGTCCGCACTTCCTCAAATGAAATTATCGCATTTGCACAACATGCAAAGCATAAAGATATGTTTTAAATGTAAAATACATAATCATAGAGAGGAAATAAATATAATATATATCATAAATAAATATATTTCCATCATAATGGCCACCATGAGAGGTGGTAGGAGAATATTGAACAATCCTCGTTTCGTGAGGCAGTAATTCGTCATCCACAGAAACAGTATGTTCTTTAACCATTAGACGAAGGTGTGTGTAAGTGTAGCTCGAATAATTATCATAACAACATCCTAGTATATTTAAGATACTGTTTTTGTTACAAAATAAATAAATAAAAATATTTTAGGGGGTTGGAGAAACAAAATAAAACAAAAGAACATAAAAGAAGACATTACCTTAAAATCGGGTAACTCTTTTTGATTTGATCCAAAGGCTTCCTTGGGAAGACTTCTGCCAAAAGTGAGGCTTCTAGGAGTAAGAGAGGGAAGTTGAGAGAGTATTGGGGCAGATTTTGTCCGAGCCAAATGGCTTGGAAGGTGTGAATAAGGTGGTAGTGGTGGGGGCCTTTTATAAGAGGAGAGGAGGGCACTCTTGGAAAGTCATGAAATGTTACTTTATTATATAATGAGTTTCAGATTTTAGAGGTCCCAAACTTATATATATTTCGAGTCTAAGGTGATAAGGGTTCAAAATATACTCATCCAATAGGTTTTTGACAAGTTTAAGTCTTAGATTTTATATTATCTTTTCATTTTATTTAAATCGTTAATTAATGAGGTAATCGCTGCATCATCATGGTGTGATAAAAAATTTAATTTATTTAATGTCTAAAAATTATAAAAAAATTACCATGATGTATTAAATCTTTTTATATTTCCAATGAATATTTATAGTCAAAATGTTAACTTATATAACCCCATGTAATAATTTTTTTAGTAAAACAACACATGATTGTGACAATTTTATTTTTACTTTAAATAAAAAGTTATTAATGTCATTTTCTTACCCAAGTGGCTCCATGGGGTCCCCAAGTTGACCCATGGATTGTCTTGGTCGGCCATGACTCATCCAATAAGTGTAGGACAAGTGTTAAGATATTTTCATATTTTTATAATATCATTTTTACCTTAAATTCCACTAATTACCTTTAATCGCGATTAATAAAACTTAAAAGTTACTATTCACCAAAAAATTATTTCAATCCTATTGAACCACATTTTACATCCTAATGAAAATGATGTATGTTGGATTTTTGAAATTCAAATCACAGAGGTGGTAAAATTTCATTTAAACGAAAAATCAGTTTTTTAACTACCACTTAGTGGTTTCACTATTCATCAAAATCGATGTTTTTCAGAAAAATACCAAAAATTCACCCTAAGCTATAATTGATATTCCGAATTCAAAAATGATGTCTATTTTAAAAAATTTCAAACCTATAAGTTTCATTAATTAATTTTATAATTAATTCCTGCTGTCAAAACAAATAGCGTGTTTTTAAGAAACAATATCAATCAAAAGATTGACAATTGTTTATGTCCAATTTCAAAGTGAAATTAATTCTAATGGCCACCATTGGATAAAATGGTAAAATCATATTCTAATTATACTTTAAAACCACTCAATAGTATAATTTATCATTATAAATTATTTTTATTTAAAAAGTTGTTTTTAAGTATTTTTCACTATTCATCAAAAATTGGAAGTTCTTAGAAAAATACCAAAAATTCAACATAGGCTAATTTCGATATTCCGAATCCAAAAATGAAGTCCATTTTGAAAGATAAAATTTATAAAATTTCAAAAAGTAGGTATTACTATTCATAACGGCTAGTTTGATTGGTTGTGGTGTGTCAGAATTTTGAAGTTGCGTACAATGCAAGCTATTGCATTATTGAAAGAGAAGCGTATCATGAAAGCTTGGGGTGTTACACCCATGGTGTTTGATGATGTGACTAATGGTCCTACTTACATACTCTAGAATATACCTGGTGTAAGATGTCTTGCCTCGTGATCATGCTTGGTGATCATGCTTTGTGCACTACTGCAAATATGGCCTTTATCAGCACTAGAAAAGGGCATTAACAGCGCTAGAAAATCGATGTTAACTGGGGAGAAGATAAAGGGGGGTCCCTTTTATCAGTTCTCAGAAAAGTGCTGATAAAGGCCCCTTTTATGAGCGCTAAAAAAGCACTAATAAAAGGGTCCTTTTATCAAAGCTAAAAAAAGTGCTGATAAATGGGTCCTTTCTCAGTACTTGTTTTTAGAATTGTTAAGGGACCCCTTTTATCAGTGCTTTTAAAAATCGTTTATAAAAGTTAAAAAACTGAAAAAATAAAAATATATCTATATTTTGCATATCGGGGGAGGGGATTCAACCCACCAGCCTTTAACAGCGCCCCCCCAGACCCTTTAACGGTGCTAGGCATTATTCCCCACCTACGGGCGCGACCTGCCTCCCCCAAGATTCAAACTCGGGACATGTTGTTTGCGCGCCTAAGCCTTTACCACTCCACCATATTTCTTTTCTCTTCATTTATTAATATATATATTTATTTATATATATATTTAGTTATATTTACTCATATATTAATATATATATATATATATATTTATATTAATATATATATATCTAGTTATATTAATATATATATATTGAGTTATATTAATATAAATATATATTCGTATATTAATATATATGTATATATATATCCATATATTAATATATATATATAGTTATATTTATATATTAATATATTTATTTGTATATTAATATATTTTTATAAGATCAGTTTTGAATGCATTTATAAAATATGCTTTTTATGTGTGTTTATAAATAAATAAATACATATATACAACATACACACACACATATATATATATATTATGTATATTTGTATGTATAATTATACATATTTATATATATTTAAAAATATTATATATTAATATGTATATACATATGTTTAGAATATATTGATAATATATATCAGTTTGTCAATACAGACGCACACAAATATATATATATATATATAAGTACACATTATATAGGTATATAAATATTCATATATTTGTACTTTAAATAAAATGGATATTAGTTTCTTATTTAGATAAGGCTTATATATTGGGAAATATATTTTATATGTAAATATGTTTAATTATTTATTTATAAAATTAAATTTTTATGTGTGAATATATAAAAAATATGTATATATTGTTATATGGTTGATTATAAATAATAGTACATTGTGAAAAATGATAAAATTTGAAAGCCATAATATGAATATGAATGTAATCCATTGAAATAAATTCATTCCCCACTGAAAAAGGGAAAAAAGATCCCCTTAAACGATGCTGAGATTCCATCGAATGTTAAAAAATTATGGTATCTGGACTAAAAACTCAGTTTTGGAGGCCTTTAGAGCCTTTTTTGGACTTTACAAATGTGACAGAAGGTTCCCTTGGGTCATAGTATGTAGAGCTCATCGCAAGCTTCAATTTGATATGTTGTAGAGGTCAAACGGACATCCGGATCAAAACTTATGGCTGTTTGAAGTTCGAGTTACGTTTTCAACTTATTTTAGATCTTTTATTAATTTTTTGATTTTTTGTGTCTTCAATTTGTTATTAAATGATTATTAGTTAATGATAATTAGAAAATTATTAATTAATAATTTTTAAGATATTTTATAAGACATTTTCACTACATATCTTACATATTAAGTGAAAATATTTATTTATACTTATCTAAAACATATTTAAATATATATATATATATTATATTTAAATCAATATAAATATACTTATATATCAATATATTATTTTTCGTGATTTTTTTTTAAAATATAAACTTTCTCAGTACTAGGAAAAAGCACAGATAAAGCTCCCCCTTTATCAGCGCTACTAAAAAAAGAACTGATAAAGGGGGGCCCTTTAACAGTGCTAAAAAAAGCGCTGATAAAGGGGGTGCCTTTATCACCGCTAAAAAGAGCACTGATAAATTGTCACTTTTAACAGCACTTTTTTTAGCGCTGTTAAAAGTGCCCTTTATCAGCGCTTTTTTTAGCACTGATAAAGGCACCCCTTTATCAGCGCTTTTTTTAGTGGTGTTAAAGGGTGGCGCTACGAAAACCCAGTTTTGTGGTAGTGGTGGTTTGTTTTTGAATTGATTTTTAGTCTTTCCTTTGTGTTTTGGGGTCCCTACTGAGTATTTTGTTACTCACCCCTACATGGGCTTCGCCCGCACGTGTTTTGTCTGGTGCAGACAACCGCCGCCTTAACAAAGGACTTGGTGGCCCCAGACCTAGTGGTTCCCAGTGAGACCAGGCAGGCAGGGCGTACTTCTACGGCTTCCAGCAGCTACTCTTCACTTACCCATCAGGTGGGGTTTCCAGCAGACGGCTCTCAGAGTTTTTCGTGTATTTTCCTATTTTCAGTTTATCTTTTTTTGGGTTTGTATTCTGGCCCAGTTGACCTATGGTTTGTACTCTTACTCAGTGGTTGTTTAGTGGCATGCATATTTACTTTTCCAGCTTTGGGATGTGGTTTTTTGTGCATGCGTACAGGTACTCAGGAAAATGCCTCCCACTTGCAGGTCGATGCCTTCGGCGCTAGTCACTAGCCCTTGGCCTTCGCGAGGTGGGCTTGGGGTATGTCACGACACAGTTCGTGACAGGCTCGCCTAATGCCACTGAGAAAGAGGCCTAGAAGGTCACACAGTAAGTGTATCCAGTATCTCAGTTAAATAATTTATTATTTAATGAGTTTAATAAATATTATTCCTGATTGTGGTTTAATAATTATTCACTTATACCCAATTGCATTTATTCCATAACTAGTTATTCGAGAGAATATATTGTGAGCGGAATAATTAATAAATATTGAGGGGGATTGGCGGACCAATTTTAATGGTCCAGTGAGAAATAATAATATTGAATATTATTTGATTAAATAATATTTAATTATAACTCGCAAGTTAACAACATGTCAGGAAATAATAATATTGTACTTATTATTTTACATGGGGGTTTCACTAGGATTAATGAAATAAATAAAGACACATGTGCATATTATTTATTATTACCCTAGTGAAATAAATTCCCAGTTATATTATTCTCTTAATTAGCCAAGGGCAAGCTAAGAGATGTCGATTGTGTTGTGTACAATGAATTGGAGAAAATCTCTCAACCCTAGAGATTTCATCCCTCTCCAAGAATGCTCTCAATAACGAGAGAGATCCTCATCCACATGATCAAGGAGAATGCTTTGGAAGCGATTCTCAAAGTGATTGAAGGCGTACATCGCAAGTGAAAGGATATTCCATGATAGCACCCAGAGACTCCTTTGACGACGTCCGGAGATACGTGGAACACATGTGGATCACCACTAGAGGATATCTAACCTTGATCTCTACAACATAAAGATGGTAAACCTATAGATCTGTGGCTAAACACATCAATTAATAAAGAATCACCTTAGAGGTAATTCTTAATTAATTAAATTAATTATAAATAAAATATGTTGCTCCTCTCTCTTGGTTCTGGGTTTCTATTCCTTTTTCCTATTTATTTGATTCAATTCCATGGAACACAGTGTTCATCATTGCATATATCCTGGATTGTTCATTGAATATGGAAAAAATAAAAGTTGGGAAATGTCCATCTGCACTTCTCCATTACACCCAGAACCTGCAATGAAGCCTTTGATATTTTGTAATCATTCTATGTGGGACATATTGTGGGGAAATTGTGTCATTTAATCTCTCTACATACTTCACACACAATCATGACTAGTGACTTTCTCTTAACCAATTGAAGGATAACCAAATTAATTAATCTTTTTCACCTTATAACATGGTCTTTCCATATGTTTATTTTTCCTCTGATCAGTTACATTATTATTCTAGATTGACCTATATGTGTGTACCTGATATCTTTTACATCCTCAAAAAATGAAAAAAAAATGAAAAAAAAATAAATAAATAAAAAACAATAAAATAATAAAGAAGGGTGTGATGAAGTGGACAACATGTGGGGATATCTAGGTTGGGAGATTAATGTTTGAATTTTGAGAATGATTAATTGAGTGGGTTTTGGAATTTGATTGCAAAGGATTTTGAACAGGTTTGGTGGAATATAATAAGGTAATAATAAAATTTATACTTGACCTGAATATACTGGATAAAGGGTAGAGTGACAAGCTTGAAATGATTGGCACACACACACATGGAGAATTTTTGGAACGGTTGACTAATAGGATGTTTTCACCTAATTAGTGTCATTGATATCACTGTATTTTGTTTTGATTCAATTTAAGAGACATTGAATTTCTTATTTGGTGATATTGACTTATTTTTTTAATTCTTTCTATGTTTATATTGCCATCATGGATTAAGAAATTTCAAATTGCATCATTTTTTGGATTATATGATATGAGGTTTTTCCCAGGAGTGAAAATGGGTAAGTGTGGGGGAGTTGATAAAACACATTTTAATTTATTATTATATTTATAATAATGACATAATTTTCTCACATTTTGTTAAATGTGTTTATTTATATAATATTTTTTATTAGATCATTCATTTTCAAATTTGATGAAAATTTCAGTTCTGACCCTCTAAAGTGAACTGTAGTATTTCGACCATAAATATTTTTGTGTATTATTTGAACTTAAAATTTTGTAATAGTGTTTCTCAATCAATGGGATAAAACTTTCATTCAGGACATATAAGTTGGATCTTGCATTTGATTGGTGTAAATGGCCCGTGAATTTAAAGTCAGACTGCACTCACCATATCAGACACTAATTCACTATTTGGGCCATAACTTCTTCAACTGAGATTGGATTGGGATAAAATTTGGAAAGAATATAGAGGACCAAATTCCTAACAAATAATCATTATGGAATTATATATATAGTTCACACTTTTGGAGTTCATCCAATCAATGAAATACGGATTAAAATATTTGGCTAAATTTTCCCACTCACACTTGAAACCACTTGTGACCCTAGCCTTCTCTCCTCTCTATAAATGTGTATTTTTCTCATTTTAAGGGGTTGGTAATTAATTAGAAGATTTAGGGTAGAGTATAATTGGTTTTACTTTATTTCTCCAGTTATTTCAAGAGGTTGGTCTCTTGAAGTAAGGATCCCTTCATCAAAGTCTTCTTCTTCTTCTTCACATTGTAATGATTGTGTTTTCATAATTAACTTCTTAGTATATATTTTATTGCATTTACTTTGTTCAATTTTCTTCTTCTTTCATTCACTTATTTTGGATGGAAATCAAGAGTATAAATTTGATTGGTTTATACCCTTTCTTAACCTTTGCAAATGCAATTTGTTTCTATGATTACTACATCGTCCATGGAAGAGTAGTTTTTCTTAGAAATCGATCTACCTCTAACATTATTCATTTATTTATTTTTAATTAATGATATAGTTTAATTCACATAATATGATCTATGAATTTATTTTTTAACTTAAAATAAACAAATCAAGAAGTTGAAAAATTGACACAAAACACATGTGCTCGAGTAATGTGTGAATTGTGAGATCGTGATATTAATTGGTAAAACAAAACAACACATGGTCAATTTGTAGAGTGAAAATCAAATCCAAAAACTCAATTATTCCTCATTTACAGAATGGATATGTACCTTAATTTACCACTAACCATAATCTAGCCTTAGAACATCAATCAAAGTAAGGTGTTATTTGTAACACCCCAGGTAAATAAAGAATATGACATTTTCACATTTATCCATATTTTTGAATAAAATATTAATAAATCTTTAAAGGGGACGCTATGCTCGATGGCGTACCCAATACGCAACAACGAGTTTCTTGGAATCTTACGTTGCACTCTAATAATAAAATAATATTATTTTAAATTATAGTTAACGCCTAGCCGTTGTAATGGAGGGAATGAACAGAACTAACTACAAAATGATTATATATGTTTGTCAAATATTTTTACTTTTTACAATAAATGTTAGAGGATTAAAAATGCGAATTAATCCAATTTTAAGCGTAAACATTCTAATATTCTTTAAAAGGTCGATTAACCGCCTTTTGATGAAGAACCTCTTTTAAATCCACTTTTTGAAAATTTTATGTGTTATATTTGAAAAAATAAAATTCTTCTTTAGAATCGGGACATCAAAATTTACTTTGAGTAAATTGTTTGGTATTTTTCCGATAAAGTTCATTTGTTAATGAATAGTGAAAAATGTTGTATTTTAATTCAAAACCTCTTTTTAATCTAATTTATTTATATGATTAGATTATCTTTTGAATTGGTTTTAAAGTTAAATTAGAATATATTTTTACCATTTAATCCAATAGTGGTCATTGGAATTAATTTCATCTTGAAATTGGACTTAAACTAGTGTCAATCTTTTGATACTTATTGTTTCATAAAAACACGCTATTTGCTCTGACAGTGGGAATTAATTATTAAATTAATTAATGTAACTTATATGTTTTGAATTTTGTAAAATAGACATCATTTTTGAATTTGGAATATCAAATATAGCTTAGGGTGAATTTTTGGTATTTTTCTGGAAAACTTCAATTTTTGATGAATAGTGAAACCACTAAGTGGTACTTAAAAAACTGATTTTTCGTTTAAATTAAATTTTACCACCTTTGTGTTTTGAATTTCAAAAATCCGACATACATGGTTTTCATTAAGAAGTAAAATGTGGTTCAATGGGATTAAAATAATTTTTTTGGTGAATAGTAACTTTTAAGTTTTAATCGCGATTAGAGGTAATTAGTGTAGTTTAAGTTAAAAATAATGTTTTAATACTATGAAATGACCTAGACACATGTCCTACCCTCATTGGATGAGTCATGGCCGACCAAGACAATCCATGGGTCAACTTGGGGACCCCATGGAGCAGCTTTGGTTGAAAATGACATTAATACCTTTTTATTTATAGTTAAAATTAAAATGTCACAAACATGTGTTGTTTTACTAAAACAATTTTTATATGGGGTTATACAAGTCATATTTTTTACTATAAATATTAATTAGAAAGATAAAAATATTTCATACATCATTATATTTTTTTTATAATTTTTAGATATTAAATAAATTAATTTATTTATGACACCGTGATGATGCAGTGATTACCTCATAAATGAACGCTTTAAATAAAATGAGAATATAGGGTGAAATCTAAGTCATACACTTGTCACAAACCTATTGTATGGGTGGATTTTGAAACCTTATCACCTTATCCTCGAAATATATCCTTTTGGGACCTTTTAAATTCGAAAAGCATTTTATAATAAAGTAATATTTTATAACTTTCCAAGAGTGCCCCTCCTCTCCTCTTATAAAAGGCCCCCACCTCTACCACCTTACACAAACCTCTCAAGCCTTTGGCTCGGCCAAAACCTGTCCATTTCATCTCTCCACATCCCTCTATTAATAATTGAAGCCTCACTTTGGGCATAATCCTTTCCAAGGAAGCCTTTGAGCTCAAATCAAAGAGAGTTACCTGATTTAAAGGTAATGTCTTCCCTTGTGTTCTTTTGTTTTATTTTTCTTCTCCAAACCCATAAAATATTTTTATTACTTTTTTTTGTAACACCACCAGTATCTTCAATATACTAGGATTTTTTTATAAGAAGTATTCTAGCTACACTTTCACACACCACCGTCTAATGGTTAAAGAACATACTGTTTCTGTGGATGGCGAATTACCGCCTCATGAAATGATGATTGTTCAATTTTATTTTAACACCTTCAAAGGTGGTCATTAATATGTCACTATATTTATATATGATATATAATATGTTTATGTTTTTCTTAAGCTTCTGTATTTTTCATTTATGGCATACCTTTATGGTTTCCATTATGGGTAAACGCGATATCTACATTTTAGGAAGTGTGGACTACCGCCCCCTCAAAGTGATTTGATTCGTTAATGTCATATGTGGGATGAATAAAGGATGGAATTAATGGTATTACATATGATATCCTGATGTAATTATAATATACCTTTATATCATTATTATTTAATTCCATTGAATTAAAAAAAGAAATTAAAGTAGTGTCCATGCGTACGTACGGCTTACCGTCTCCATGAACGGTACATTTCATTTCTTATCTCCAAATGTTATGTACTATTATAAGTACATATATATAATGGATATATATGTAATATATTACATATAAATTATGGATATCATTCTGGAATTATAATATATATATCTCTAATTTTTTTTAATTCCATTAATATGACAAAAAATGAAAGTAGCGTTCATGCGTACGTACGGACTACCGTCTCCATGAACGGTGCTTTTAATTTTTTATCTCCAAATGATATGGAATAGTATAAAATGAATATATACTGGATATATATGATATTTAAAACATCAATACTATTCTTGATATGATGTACCTATAACTACATGGAAAATTCTTTTCCAACAAGTTCGATTTTTACTCATGTACCGAACATCGACAAAAATGTCTGATATGAACTCACTTTATTAACCAATTATTATAACATTATAATATGTGATATTAACTGAATAATAATCTTTAAAGTGGGTCCTTAAGAAATTATAAATTGACCAAATTTTATTATTCAGGAGATTAAAGAACGATCGAGTCATGTCGGACATGAGGTAAGGGATCCTACCCCTATCTTTCTTTTTAAGTACACTCTTTTATGTCATTCCTTTTAAGATCATATTTCTTATGATTGGGATTTTATTTTATATTACTCATATTTTAATTTTTATGTTCATATGATGAGAGACCCTACTTTCTCTCATCAATCCATTTTGGAAGTTTTGAGTGGCGTCGTTAGGCTGCCGAATTTTCGTAAGAGATCTAACATCTCTCTTTCTTTTTTAAGTACTCTCCTTTATGTCACTTCTTTTAAGATCCTCTTTTTTATTATGGGGGATGTTATTTTATATTCCTATTTATGTAAATTTTATTTTAATATGATGAGAGACCCTATTTGATCTCATCAATCCATTTTTTGGAAGTTTTAAGTGGCGTCGTTAGGCTGCCGAGTTTTCGTAAGGGATTTTTCATCTCACTTTTAGTCCCGTGAGATTTATGCTACATTTTCCACCATTTCCTTTGAGTGGTGTATGTACTTACCATTATTATACTCTTTGTGTAATATAATTTCATTTATGTTTATTTACATATTCATTGTATGACCCTTCTTCAATGCGGTTTGCGTTTAGAAAGTTACCCAAGTCGGTAAGGGAACCTTTCACCCTCCTCTTTTTAAAAGACTTATTTTGTTATGTCTTTTAATTCACATAATATTATGTTGGGATATGTTATTCTATATCCTTATTGATGTAAATTTTATGTCCAAGTGATGAGATACCCTTTTTATCTCTCATCAACTCTTTTTCTGAATTTTGAAGTGACGCCGTTAGGCTGTTGAATTTTTGCAAGGGAACTTCTTAACCCAATTTTGGTTCTTTGGGATAAACTTGTACTCCTTGAATATGTCGTTCTATGAATATGTGTGAATTTCCTCTGACTGTTTTACACTTAATATCCACTTATATTTGGTGTATTTGATTGTCACACATAATTATGTAATTGATTTATCCTTAATACAAGGATACCGTCTTTGTAAGGGACATCATCTCAATCTCCTTTCATTGAGAAATATTTTGTTTTATACACAAATTTCTTTTATACAGTGTATAAACCCCTTTTACTTTTCATTTATTCAAAAGGAATCTTTTTATACGAATCATTTTACTAAACTAAAAAAAGGAATGTTTTTCTTGTCGTACGTATGCGGTGACAACGACTTCTCCGCCGCCGTGACCATTATTTGAGTTTTGGCTTCCTCTACAAGCCATAACTTTTTTGAATGAAAAATAAATACCATGTTTTACTCTTCTTTTATTTTGGTATTGAAAATGGTTTTCATAATGTTTTTATATCAATGTGTTTTATTGATATCTTGTGATTGAAAAGTGGAAATGTTATGTTTCCTTTATACATGTTTTATGCGATACGATTATGTTATGGTTCTTGGAAATTATTATGAAGACGGGTGGTTCTGTGATAAACTAAGGGCGGGTGAGCCCGATATAGCTCTCCAATGCATTGGGTAACGTGAAGGAGTTAAACGTTAAGGTTTCTCCGAAGAGATTTAGGGAATATACTATGATGGGTATTCCAAACGTAACCAAGAGGGTTACTCCCTACGTAAGAATGTTATGAATGCCTCAAGTTACCTTTATGCATTATGATTTCATACATGGACTAATGTTTTCTTTTTATACTTTTATATACCTTACTGAGCTTTTTATGCTCATCTCAAGTTTTTGAAATGTTTTTCACAGGTCAAGGGAAAGTTGCATGATATGATGATAGTGTCAAGGAAGTGTCAAGAAAGAATCCATGTTTTATTTTAAATAAGTTTCCGTTGATGGGAAAAAATGAATACTATCTTTTATGTAACCACTTTGTTTAAATGTGGAATGTAATTCATGATTTATGATCTAATTCTCTAAAACTCTAAACCTGAAAAGATAATCAATGTGAATTATTCATTTTATTCAATATTAAGTAATTTTTAAGGTCGGGGCCTTATAGTTGGTATCAAAGGTCGGTTTAGATAACTTTAGAGGTTAGGGTATTCTCTAGGCATAAGTGACATTACCATAATGGTTAGGATTTCAGAAAGAGTCCTAGTTTTAGATAAAGTGAATGAGTAAGTATATCTTAGTGTTTATCTTCCTCATTAGTACATTATAGTTTTTTTGATATACTCACACTGACATTTCTGTTTTTAGTGAATGAATGGATCTAGCAGGCACCAAAGTGACAATAGGTTTGAAGGAAACTGTGGTGGTTCTCTGATTAAGAGACTGGATGAAATGGGGGATTCAATGAGGAAACTCGTGGTTGTTCTAAACCAACTATCAAGGAGTCATGATCTACCACTTGTACCTTGGTATGTTCTGTAATGCATCATGTACGAGATGACCAATCGATGTGGAAGTTCAGGTAATAATTATAAATGTAACCATTAGGTTTTATATGATCCTTACTTTTGAGGTAATTATGGGTTATTATATATTATGATGGAAAATTAAAGGCATGAGATAAACGTGATGTTAAAATATGTTATGATTATTTTTTAAGATTTTATCTCTTTTTGGGGAATGTTTTAAGAATTATATAGTTTTGGAAAAAGGACAACACGCAGACCATGTGACAACCCGTCGCGTCGGACAAAGCTGCGGGAATCGAACCCGCAACCAAAGTGTGATTGGTATTTATCGCCTACCACTGGACTACGTGAAGTCCCTGGTTAGTTTGACTAATTCTTTTTTAGTTAGATTATTTTAGGAATCCATAGTAAGTTTATTTTGGGTTATCTATGGAAATGATTAACCTATCATCGAGGATATGTGATTAGGTTAATTACTTTTCAATATGATAATTTAAGAGCAACTGATGTTATTTGCAGATAAAACTTAATTTGTACCTTGGAAGACTATGTGATTAAATCCTTCAAATATTTGGGTTTCAATCTTAGTTTGGTTTACTTTGAATAATTTTATGGACAATTGTTTATCGAATGGTCTTCGTTGAACTTTGGGTTTTTTTTGGACAAATTTTGGAGATTAAGAATAGATTTTCTTTTTATAAAGGATTATAATTTTGTGGATTATCTGATCTCATACTAACAATTTTGGTTTTGGATTTTGTCTAAAGACATGGGAAATATATAGTTCTATTTTTTGGATTAGGTGATTCTCAAGAAGTTGATTATAGTACTCTTAATGCGAACAAGTCTTCCTAAATACTCGTCTTTTGGAGAAAATATGAGTTTGATTAAGGAATCTCGTAAAAGTTAAAAGTCTACGTGACAAGTAAGTATGCTTCATTATGATTTAGTTAAGCTCAAAAATAAATTCCTCAATGAAGAATAACTTAAAACAAAAATGTTGTCTGTTAACTTTTCCTACTGGGGAATCGAATACCGTTTAACCCATCACAAGTTTGTGATCTTCTTATGGTTAACTTTCTCATAGACATGTTTACTATCACTCTCCCTCAGAACATGACCCTTTGTTTTTTCCTCCATATCCATGTTTTCCAACATGGAATCTTAGTATGGGTTAACTCGGGTGACCTTTGTTCTTCTCTTTCTTTATTTTAACAAGATTGTTTTACTGACTCTTGTTCCGATGTGGGATTTTCAATGAAGTTTTCGAGCCCAATTTTAAAATTGTGAGGATGCAATTCCCAAAAGGGGGGAAGGATGTTACACCCCAGTTAAATAAAGAATGTGACATTTTCACATTTATCCATATTTTTAAATAAAATATTAATAAGACTTTAAAGGGGACACTATGATCGATGGCGTACCCAATACGCAACAACGAGTTTCTTGGGAATCTTACATTGCACTCTAATAATAAAATAATATTATTTTAAATTGTATTTAACAGCTAGTCATTGTAATGGCGGAAATGAACAGAACTAACTACAAAATGATTATATATGTTTGTCAAATATTTTTAGTTTTTACAATAAATTTTAGAGGATTAAAAATGCGAATGAATCCAATTTTAAGCGTAAACATTCTAATATTCTTTAAAAGGTCGATTAAACGCCTTTTGATGACGAACCTCTTTTAAATCCACTTTTTGAAGATTTTATGTGTTATATTTGAAAAAATAAAATTCTTCTTTAGAATCGGGACGTCAAAATTTACTTTGTGTAAATGTTTTGGTATTTTTCCGATAAAGTTCATTTTTTAATGAATAGTGAAAAATGTTGTATTTTAATTCAAAACCACTTTTTAATCTAATTTATTTATATGATTAGATTATATTTTGAATTGGTTTTAAATTGAAATTAGAATATATTTTTACCATTTAATCCAATAGTGGTCGTTGGAATTAATTTCATCTTGAAATTGGACTTAAACTAGTGTCAATCTTTTGAAACTTATTGTTTCATAAAAACACGATATTTGCTCTGAGAGAGGGAATTAATTATTAAATTAATTAATGTAACTTATATGTTTTGAATTTTGTAAAATAGACATCATTTTTAAATTCGGAATATCAAATATAGCTTAGGGTGAATTTTTTGTATTTTTCTGGAAAACTTCAATTTTGATGAATAGTGAAACCACTAAGTGGTACTTAAAAAACTGATTTTCCGTTTAAATTAAATTTTACCACCTCTGTGTTTTGAATTTCAAAATTCCGACATACATGGTTGTCAATAATAATTAAAATGTGGTTCAATGGGATTAAAATAATTTTTTTGGTGAATAATAACTTTTAAGTTTTAATCGCGATTAGAGGTAATTAGTGTAGTTTAAGGTAAAATAATGTTTTAATACTATGAAATGACCTAGACACATGTCTTACCCTCATTTTATGAGTCATGGCCGACCAAGAAAATCCATGGGTTAACTTGGGGACCCCATGGAGCCACTTTGGTTGGAAAATGACATTAATACCTTTTTATTTAAAGTTAAAATTAAAATGTCACAAACATGTGTTGTTTTACTAAAAAAAATTAGATGGGGTTATAAAAGTCATATTTTTTACTATAAATATTCATTAGAAAGATAAAAAGATTTCTTACATCATGATATTTTTTTTATAATTTTTAGATATTAAATAAATTAATTTATTTATGACACCGTGATGATGCAGTGATTACCTCATAAATGAACGCTTTAAATAAAATGAGAAGATAGGGTGAAATCTAAGTCATACACTTGTCACAAACCTATTGGATGGGTTGATTTCAAAACCTTATCACCTTATCCTAGAAATATATCCTTTTGAGACCTTTTAAATCCAAAAAACAATTTATAATAAAGTAATATTTTATAACTTTCCAAGACTGCCCCTCCTCTCCTCTTATAAAAGGCCCCCACCTCTACCACCTTACACACACCTCTCAAGCCTTTTTCTTGGAAAAACCCTGCCCATTTCATCTTCCCTCATCCCTCTATTAATCATTTAATCCTCACTTTGGGCATAATCCTTTCCAAGGAAGCCTTTTAGCTCAAATCAAAGAGAGTTACCCGATTTAAAGGTAATGTCTTCCCTTGTGTTCTTTTGTTTTATTTTTCTTCTCCAAACCCATAAACTCTTTTTATTACTTTTTTTGTAACAACGCCAATATCTTAAATATACTAGGATTTTTTTATAAGAAGGATTTGATCTACACTTTCACACACCTCTGTCTAATGGTTAAAGAACATAGTGTTTCTGTGGATGGAGAATTACTGCCTCACAAAATGATGATTATTCAATATTATTTTAACATATTCAAAAGTGGCCATTAAGATGTCAATATATTTATATATGATATATAATATGTTTATTTTTTCCTTAATCTTCTGTATTTTTCATTTATGGAATACCTTTATGGTTTCCATTATGGGTAAACGCGATATCTTCATTTTAAGAAGTGCGGACTACCACCCCCTCAAAATGATTTGATTCGTTAATGCCATATGTGGGATGTATAAAGGATGTAATTAATGGTATTACATATGATATCCTACTGGAATTATAATATACTTTTATATCATTATTATTTAATTCCATTTAATAAAAAAAATAAATTAAAGTAGCGTTCATGCGTACGTACGGCTTACCGTCTCCATAAACGGTACATTTCATTTCTTCTCTCCAAATGTTATGTACTATTATAAGTAAATATATATAATGGATATATATGTAATATATTACATCTAAATTATGGATATCATTCTGGAATTATAATATATATATCTCTCTAATTTTGTTTAAATTCCATTAATATGACAAAAAATGAAAGTAGCGTTCATGCGTACGTACGGCCTACCATCTCCATGAACGGTGATTTTAATTTTTTGTCTCCAAATGATATGGAATAGTATAAAATGAATATATACTGGATATATATGATATTTAAAACATCAATACTATTCTGGATATGATGTACCTATAACTACATGGAAAATTCTTTTCCAACAAGTTCGATTTTTACTCATGTACCAAACATCGACAA
Organism: Viscum album; assembly: GCA_963277665.1. Classification (NCBI taxonomy): domain Eukaryota; kingdom Viridiplantae; phylum Streptophyta; class Magnoliopsida; order Santalales; family Viscaceae; genus Viscum; species Viscum album. The sequence goes on along the minus strand of OY728120.1, from coordinate 1,252,049,609 downwards.
AAACGTCTGATATGAACTCACTTTATTAACCAATTATTATAACATTATAATATGTGATATTAACTTAATAATAATCTTTAAAGTAGATCCTTAAGAAATTATAAATTTACCAAATTTTATTATTCAGGAGATTAAAGAACGATCGAGTCATGTCAGACATGAGGTAATCATTCCTTTTAAGCTCATACTTCTTATGATTGGGATGTTATTTTATATTAATCCTAATGTAAATTTTATGTTCATATGATGAGAGACCCTATTTTCTCTCATCAATCCATTTTGAAAGTTTTGAGTGGCGCCGTTAGGCTGCCGAATTTTCATAAGAGATCTAACATCTCTCTTTCTTTTTAAGTACTCTCCTTTATGTCACTTCTTTTAAGATCCTCTTTTTTATGATGGGGGATGTTATTTTATATTACTATTTCTGTAAATTTTATTGTAATATGATTAGAGACCCTATTTGATCTCATCAATCCATTTTTGGAAGTTTTAAGTGGCGTCATTAGGCTGCCGAGTTTTCGTAAGGGATTTTTCATCTCACTTTTAGTCCCGTGGGATTTATGCTACATTTTCCACCATTTCCTTTGAGTGGTGTATTTAATTCCCATTATTATACTCTTTGTGTAATATAATTTCATTTATGGGTATTTACATATTTATTGTATGACCCTTCTTCAATGGGGTGTACGTTTTGAAAGTTACCCAAGTCGGTAAGGGAACCTTTCACCCTCCTCTTTTTAAAAGACTTCTTTTGTTATGTCTTTTAATTCACATACTATTATGTTGGGATATGTTATTCTATATCCTTATTGATGTAAATTTTATGTCCAAGTGATGAGATACCCTTTTTATCTCTCATCAACTCTTTTTCTGAATTTTTAAGTGACGTTGTTAGGCTGTCGAATTTTTGCAAGGGAACTTCTTAACCCAATTTTGGTTCTTTGGGATAAACTTGTACTCCTTGAATATGTCATTCTATGAAAATGTGTGAATGTCCTCTGATTTTTTTACACTTAATATCCACTTATATTTTGTCTATTCGATTTTCACACATAATTATGTAATTGATTTATCCTTAATCCAAGGATACCGCCTTTGTAAGGGACATCATCTCAATCTCCTTTCATTGAGGCATATTTTGTTTTATACACAAATTTCTTTTATACAGTGTATAAACCCCTTTTACTTTTTGTTTATTCAAAAGGAATATTTTTATAAGAAGCATTTTACTAAACTACAAAAAGGAATGTTTTTCTTTTCGTACGTATGCGGCGACAACGACTTCTCCGCCGCCGTGACCATTTTTTGAGTTTCGACTTCCTCTACAACCCATAACTTTTTTTGAATGAAAAATAAATATCATGTTTTACTCTTCTTTTATTTTGGTATTGAAAATGGTTTTCATAATGTTTTATATCAATGTGTTTTATTGATATCTTGTGATTGAAAAGTGGAAATGTTATGTTTCCTTTATACATGTTTTATGTGATACGATTATGTTATGGTTCTTGGGAATTATTATGAAGACGGGTGGTTCTGTGATAAACTAAGGGTGGGTGAGCCCGATATAGCTCTCCAATGCATTGGGTAACGCGAAGGAGTTAAACGTTAAGTTTTATTCAAAGAGATTTAGGGAATATACTGTGATGGGTATTCCAAACATAACCAAGAGGGTTACTCCTTACGTAAGAATGTTATGAATGCCTCAAGTTACCTTTATGTATTATGATTTCTATGATTTATTCATGATTTGATGAGGTATGTTAAAATGCTTATGTTTTATGAGTAAAGTATGATTTCATACATGGACTAATATTTTCTTTTCATACTTTTATATCCCTTACTGAGCTTTTTATGCTCATCCCAAGTTTTTGAAATGTTTTTCACAGGTCAAGGGAAAGGTGCATGATATGATGATAGTGTCAAGGAAGTGTCAAGAAAGAATCCATGTTTTATTTTAAATATATTTCAGTTGATGGGAAAAAACTAATACTATCTTGTATGTAACCACTTTGTTTAAATGTGGAATGTAATTCATGATTTATGATCTAATTCTCTAAAACTCTAAACCTGAAAAGATCCTCAATGTGAATTATTCATTTTATTCAATATTAAGTAAGGTTTAAGGTCGGGGCCTTATAGTTAGTATCAAAGGTCAGTTTAGATAACTTTAGAGGTTAGGGTATTATCTAGGCATAAGTGACATTACCATAATGGTTAGGATTTCAGAAAGAGTCCTAGTTTTAGATAAAGTGAATGAGTAAGTATATCTTAGTGTTTATCTTCCTCATTAGTACATGATGGTTTTGTTGATATACTCACACTGACATTTCTATTTTTAGTGAATGGGTGGATCTAGTAGGCACCAAAGTGACAATAGGTTTGAAGGAAACTGTGGTGGTTCTCTGATTAAGAGACTGGATGAAATGGGGGATTCAATGAGGAAACTTGTGGTTGTTCTAAACCAACTATCAAGGAGTCATGATCAAACACTTATACCTTGGTATGTTCTGTAATGCATCATGTACGAGATGACCAATCGATGTGGAAGTTCAGGTAATAATTATAAAGGTAACCATTAGGGTTTATATGATCCTTACTTTTGAGGTAATTATGGGTTATTATATATTATGATGGAAAATGAAAGGCATGAGATAAAATTGATGTTAAAATATGTTATGATTATTTTTGAAGATTTTATCTCGTTTTGGGGAATTTTTTAAGAATTATATATTTTTGGAAAAAGGACAACACACAGACCATGTGACAACCCATCGCGTCGGACAAAGATGCGGGAATCGAACCCACAACCAAAGTGCGATTGGTATTTATTGCCTACCACTGGACTACGTGAAGTCCCTGGTTAGTTTGACTAATTCTTTTTTAGTTAGATTATTTTATGAATCAAGAGTAAGTTTATTTTGGGTTATCTATGGAAATGATTAACCTATCATCGAGGATATGTGATTAGGTTAATTACTTTTCAATATGAGAATTTAAGAGCAACTGATGTTATTTGCAGATAAAACTTAATTTTTACCTTGGAAGACTATGTGATTAAATCCTTCAAATATTTGGGTTTCATTCTTAGTTTGGTTTACTTTGAAGAATTTTATGGACAATTGTTTATCGAATGGTCTTCGTTGAACTTTGGGTTTTTTTGGACAAATTTTGGAGATTAAGAATAGATTTTCTTTTTATAAAGGATTATACTTTTGTGGATTATCTGATCTCATACTAACAATTTTGGTTTTGGATTTTTTCTAAAGACATGGGAAATATATAGTTCTCTTTTGTGGATTAGGTGATTCTCAAGAAGTTGATTATAGTACTCTTAATGCGAACAAGTCTTCCTAAATACTCGTCTTTTGGAGAAAATATGAGTTTGATTAAGGAATTTAGTAAAAGTTAAAAGTCTACGTGACAAGTAAGTATGTTTCATTATGATTTAGTTAAGATCAAAAATAAATTCCTCAATGAAGAATAACTTAAAAAAAATGTTGTCTGTTAACTTTTTCTACTGGGGAATCAAATACCGTTTGACCCATCACAAGTTTTTGATCTTCTTATGGTTAACTTTCTCCTAGACATGTTTACTATAACTCTCCCTCAGAACATGACCCTTTGTTTTTTCTCCATATCCATGTTTTCCTACATGGAATCCTAGTATGGGTTAACTCGGGTGACCTTTGTTCTTCTCTTTCTTTATTTTAACGTGATTGTTTTACTGACTCTTGTTCCGATGTGGGATTTTCAATGAAGTTTCCAAGCCCAATTTTAAAATTATGAGGACGCAATTCCCAAAATGGGGGAAGGATGTAACACCCCAGGTAAATAAAGAATATGACATTTTCACATTTATCCATATTTTTGAATAAAATATTAATAAAAATTTAAAGGGGACGCTATGCTCGATGGCGCACCCAATACGCAACAATGAGTTTCTTGGGAATCTTACGTTGCACTCTAATAATAAAATAATATTATTTTAAATTGTAGTTAACGCCTAGTCGTTGTAATAGAGGGAATGAACAAAACTAAATACAAAATGATTATATATGTTTGTCAAATATTTTTACTTTTTACAATCAATGTTAGAGGATTAAAAATGCGAATGAATCCAATTTTAAGCGTAAACATTCTAATATTCTTTAAAAGGTTGATTGACCGCCTTTTGATGACGAACCTCTTTTAAATCCACTTTTTTAAAAATTTATGTGTTATATTTGACAAAATAAAATTCTTCTTTAGAATCGGGACATCAAAATTTACTTTGTTTAATTTTTTTCGTATTTTTCCGATAAAGTTCATTTTTTTAATGAATAGTGAAAAATGTTGTATTTTAATTCAAAACCTCTTTTTAATCTAATTTATTTATATGATTATATTATATTTTGAATTGGTTTTAAAGTAAAATTATAATATATTTTTACCATTTAATTCAATAGTGGTTGTTGGAATTAATTTCATCTTGAAATTGGACTTAAACTAGTGTCAATATTTTAATACTTATTGTTTTATAAAAACACGCTATTTGCTCTCACAGTGGGAATTAATTATTAAATTAATTAATGTAACTTATATGTTTTGAATTTTGTAAAATAGACATCATTTTTAACTTCATAATATCAAATATACCTTAGGGTGAATTTTTGGTATTTTTATGGAAAACTTCAATTTTTGATGAATAGTGAAACCACTAAGTGGTACTTAAAAAACTGATTTTTTGTTTAAATTAAATATTAGCACCTCTGTGTTTTGAATTTCAAAAATACGATATACATGGTTTTAATTAAGAAGTAAAATTTGGTTCAATGGGATTAAAATAATTTTTTTGGTGAATAGTAACTTTTAAGTTTTAATCGCGATTAGAGGTAATTAGTATAGTTTAAGGTAAAAATAATTTTTTAATACTATTAAATGACCTAGACACATGTCCTAACCTCATTGTATGAGTCATGGCCGACCAAGACAATCCATGGGTCAACTTGGGGACCCCAGGGATCCACTTTGGTTGGAAAATGGCATTAATACCTTTTTATTTAAAGTTAAAATTAAAATGTCACAAACATGTGTTGTTTTACTATAACAATTTTTATATGGAGTTATACAAGTCATATTTTTTACTATAAATATTCATTAGAAATATAAAAATATTTCCTACATCATGATATTTTTTTTATAATTTTTAGATATTAAATAAATTAATTTATTTATGACACCGTGATGATGCAGTGACTACCTCATAAATGAACCATTTAAATAAAATGAGAAGATAGGGTGAAATATAAGTCATACACTTGTCACAAACCTATTGGATGGGTGGATTTCGAAACCTTATCACCTTATCCTAGAAATATATCCTTTTTGGACCTTTTAAATCTGAAAATCATTTTATAATAAAGTAATATTTTATAACTTTCCAAGATTTCCCCTCCTCTCCTCTTATAAAAGGCCCTCAACTCTACCACCTTAAACACACCTCTAAAGCATTTGGATCGGCCAACCCCTGACCATTTCATCTCTCCACATCCCTATATTAATCATTGAAGCCTCACTTTGGGCATAATCCTTTCCAAGGAAGCCTTTGAGATCAAATCAAAGAGAGTTACCCGATTTAAAGATAATGTCTTCCCTTGTGTTCTTTTGTTTTATCTTTCTTCTCCAAACCCATAAACTCTTTTTATTACTTTTTTTGTAACAACTCCATTATATTAAATATACTATGATTTTGTTATAAGAATCATTCGAGCTACACTTTCACACACCTCCGTCTAATGGTTAAAGAATATACTGTTTCTGTGGATGGCGAATTACTGCCTCATGAAACGATGATTGTTCAATATTATTTTAACATCTTCAAAGGTGGCCATTAATATGTCACTATATTTATATATGATATATAATATTTTTATGTTTTTCTTAAGCTTCTGTATTTTTCATTTATGGCATACCTTTATGGTTTCCATTATGGGTAAACGCGATATCTTCATTTTAGGAAGTGCGGACTACCGCCCCCTCAAAGTGATTTGATTCGTTAATGCCATATGTGGGATGTATAAAGGATGGAATTAATGGTATTATATATGATATCCTACTATAATTATAATATACCTTTATATCATTATTATTTAATTCCATTTAATAAAAAAAATAAATGAAAGTAGCATTCATGCGTACGTACGGCTTACCGTCTCCTTGAACGGTACATTTCATTTCTTATCTCCAAATGTTATGTACTATTATAAGTACATATATATAATGGATATATGTGTAATATATTACATCTAAATGATGGATATCATTATGGAATTATAATATATATATCTCTCATTTTATTTTAGTTCCATTAATATGACAAAAAATGAAAGTAGCATTCATGCGTACGAACGGCCTACCGTCTCCATGAACGGTGCTTTTAATTTTTTATCTACAAATTCTATGGAATAGTATAAAATGAATATATACTGGATATATATGATATTTAAAACATCAATACTATTCTGGATATGATGTACCTATAACTAAATGGAAAATTCTTTTCCAACAAGTTCGATTTTTACTCATGTACAGAACATCGACAAAAACGTCTGATATGAACTCACTTTATTAACCAATTATTATAACATTATAATATTTGATATTAACTGAATAGTAATCTTTAAAGTAGGTCATTAAGAAATTATAAATTGACCAAATTTTATTATTCAGGAGATTAAAGAACGATCGAGTCATGTCGGACACGAAGTAAGGGATCCTACCCCTCTCTTTCTTTTTAAGTACACTCTTTTGTGTCATTCCTTTTAATCTCATCTTTCTTATGATTGGGATGTTATTTTATATTACTCATAATTTACTTTTTATGTTCATATGATGAGAGACCCTATTTTCTCTCATTAATCCATTTTGTAAGTTTTGAGTGGCGTCGTTAGGCTGCCGAATTTTCGTAAGAGATCTACCCTCTCTCTTTCTTTTTAAGTACTCTCCTTTATGTCACTTCTTTTAAGATCCTCTTTGTTATGATGGGGGATGTTATTTTATATTCCTCTTGCTATAAATTTTATTTTAATATGATGAGATACCCTATTTGATCTCATCAATCCATTTTTGGAAGTTTTAAGTGGCGTCGTTAGGCTATCGAGTTTTTGTAAGGGATTTTTTATCTCACTTTTAGTCTCATGAGATTTATGCTACATTTTCCACCATTTACTTTGAGTGGTGTATGTAATTCCCATTATTATACTCTTTTTTTAATATAATTTCATTTATGGGTATTTACATATTCATTGTATGACCCATCTTCAGTGGGGTGTACGTTTTGAAAGTTACCCAAGTCGGTAAGGGAACCTTTCACCCTCCTCATTTTAAAAGACTTATTTTGTTATGTCTTTTAATTCACATACTATTATGTTGTGATATGTTATTATATATCCTTATTGATGTAAATTTTATGTCCAAGTGATGAGATACCCTTTTTATCTCTCATCAACTCTTTTTCTAAATTTTGAAGTGATGCCGTTAGGCTGTCGAATTTTTGCAAGGGAACTTCTTAACCCAATTTTGGTTCTTTGGGATAAACTTGTACTCCTTGAATATGTCATTCTATGAATATGTGTGAATTTCATCTGATTGTTTTACACTTAATATCCACTTATATTTGGTGTATTCGATTGTCACACATAATTATGTAATTGATTTATCCTTAATCCAAAGATATCGTCTTTGTAAGGGACATCATCTCAATCTCCTTTCATTGAGGCATATTTTGATTTATACACAAATTTCTTTTATACAGTGTATAAACCCCTTGTACTTTTCGTTTATTCAAAAAGAATCTTTTTATACGAAGCGTTTTGCTAAACTACAAAAAGGAATGTTTTTCTTGTCGTACGTATTCGGCGACAACCACTTCTCCGCCGCCGTGACCATTATTTGAGTTTCGGATTCCTCTACAAGCCATAACTTTTTTTGAATGAAAAATAAATACCATGTTTTACTCTTCTTTTATTTTGGTATTGAAAATGGTTTTCATAATGTTTTTATATCAATGTGTTTTATTGATATCTTGTGATTGAAAAGTGGAAATATTATATTTCCTTTATACATGTTTTATGTGATACGATTATGTTATGGTTCTTGGGAATTATTTTGAAGACTGGTGGTTCTGTGATAAACTAAGGGCGGGTGAGCCAGATATAGCTCTCCAATGCATTGGGTAACGTGAAGGAGTTAAACATTAAGGTTTCTCCGAAGAGATTTAGGGAATATAGTGTGATGGGTATTCCAAACGTAACCAAGAGGGTTACTCCCTACGTAAGAATGTTATGAATGCCTCAAGTTACCTTTATGCATTATGATTTCTATGATTTATTCATGATTTGATGAGGTATGTTAAAATGCTTATGTTTTATGAGTAAAGTATGATTTCATACATGGACTAATGTTTTCTTTTCATACTTTTATATCCCTTACTGATCTTTTTATGCTCATCCAAAGTTTTTTGAAATGTTTTTCACAGGTCAAGGGAAAGGTGCATGATATGATAGTGTCGAGAAAGTGTCAAGAAAGAATCCATGTTTTATTTTAAATATGTTTCCGTTGATGGGAAAAAATGAATCCTATCTTTTATGTAACCACTTTGTTTAAATGTGGAATGTAATTCATGATTTATGATCTAATTCTATAAAACTCTAAACCTGAAAAGATCCTCAATGTGAATTATTCGTTTTATTCAATATTAATTAAGGTTTAAGGCCGGGGCCTTATAGTTGGTATCAAAGGTCGGTTTAGATAACTTTAGAGGTTAGGGTATTCTCTAGGCATAAGTGACATTACCATAATGGTTAGTATTTCATAAAGATTCCTAGTTTTAGATAAATTGAATGAGTAAGTATATGTTAGTGTTTATCTTCCTCATTAGTACATGATGGTTTTGTTGATATACTCACACTGACATTTCTGTTTTTAGTGAATGGGTGGATCTAGCAGGCACCAAAGTGACAATAGGTTTGAAGGAAACTGTGGTGGTTCTCTGATTAAGAGACTGGATGAAATGGGGGATTCAATGAGGAAACTCGTGGTTGTTCTAAACCAACTATCAAGGAGTCATGATCAACCACTTATACCTTGGTATGTTTTGTAATGCATCATGTACGAGATGACCAATCGATGTGGAAGTTCAGGTAATAATTATAAAGGTAACCATTAGGGTTTATATGATCCTTACTTTTGAGGTAATTATGGGTTATTATATATTACGATGGAAAATGAAAGGCATGTGATAAACTTGATGTTAAAATATGTTATGATTATTTTTGAAGATTTTATCTCATTTTGGGGAATGTTTTAAGAATTATATAGTTTTGGAAAAAGGACAACACGCAGACCATGTGACAACCCGTCGCGTCGGACAAAGCTGCGGGAATCGAACCAACAACCAAAGTGCGATTGGTATTTATCGCCTACCACTGGACTACGTGAAGTCCCTGGTTAGTTTGACTAATTCTTTTTTAGTTAGATTATTTTAGGAATCAAGAGTAAGTTTTTTTTTGGGTTATATATGGAAATGATTAACCTATCATCGAGGATATGTGATTAGGTTAATTAATTTTCAATATGAGAATTTAAGAGAAACTAATGCTATTTGCAGATAAAACTTAATTTGTACCTTGGAAGACTATGTGATTAAATCCTTCAAATATTTGGGTTTCAATATTAGTTTGGTTTACTTTGAAGAATTTTATGGACAATTGTTTATCGAATGGTCTTCGTTGAACTTTGGGTTTTTTTTGGACAAATTTTGGAGATTAAGAATAGATTTTCTTTTTATAAAGGATTATACTTTTGTGTATTATCTAATCTCGTACTAACAATTTTGGTTTTGGATTTTGTCTAAAGACTTGGGAAATATATAGTTCTCTTTTTTGGATTAGGTGATTCTAAAGAAGTTGATTATAGTACTCTTAATGCGAACAAGTCTTCCTAAATACTCGTCTTTTGGAGAAAATATGAGTTTGATTAAGGAATATAGTAAAAGTTAAAAGTCTACGTGACAAGTAAGTATGTTTCATTATGATTTAGTTAAGATCAAAAATAAATTCATCAATGAAGAATAACTTAAAACAAAAATGTTGTCTGTTAAATTTTCCTACTGGGGAATCGAATACCATTTAACCCATCACAAGTTTGTGATCTTCTTATGGTTAACTTTCTCCTAGACATGTTTACGTTCACTCTCCCTCAGAACATGACCCTTTGTTTTTTCCTCCATATCCATGTTTTCCTACATGGAATCCTAGTATGGGTTAACTCGGGTGACCTTTGTTCTTCTCTTTCTTTATTTTAATGTGATTTTTTTACTGACTCTTGTTCCGATGTGGGATTTTCAATGAAGTTTCCAAGCCCAATTTTAAAATTGCGAGGACGCAATTCCCAAAAGGGGGGAAGGATGTAACACCCCAGGTAAATAAAGAATATGACATTTTCAAATTTATCCATATTTTTGAATAAAATATTAATAAAACTTTAAAGGGGACGCTATGCTCGATGGCGTACCCAATACGCAACAACGAGTTTCTTGGGAATCTTACGATGCACTCTAATAATAAAATAATATTATTTTAAATTGTAGTTAACGCCTAGCCGTTGTAATGGCGGAAATGAACAGAACTAACTACAAAATGATTATATATGTTTGTCAAATTTTTTTACTTTTTACAATAAATGTTAGAGGATTAAAAATGCGAATGAATCCAATTTTAAGCGTAAACATTCTAATATTCTTTAAAAGGTCGATTAACCGCCTTTTGATGACGAACCTCTTTTAAATCTACTTTTTGAAAATTTTATGTGTTATATTTGACAAAATAAAATTCTTCTTTAGAATCGGGACATCAAAATTTACTTTGTGTAAATGTTTTGGTATTTTTCCGATAAAGTTCATTTTTTAATGAATAGTGAAAAATCTTGTATTTTAATTCAAAACCTCTTTTTAATCTAATTTATTTATATGATTATATTATCTTTTGAATTGGTTTTAAAGTGAAATTAGAATATATTTTTACCATTTAATCCAATACTGGTCATTAGAATTAATTTCATCTTGAAATTGGACTTAAACTAGTGTCAATCTTTTGATACTTATTGTTTCATAAAAACACGCTATTTGCTCTGATAGCGGGAATTAATTATTAAATTAATTAATGTAACTTATATGTTTTGAATTTTTTAAAATAGACATCATTTTTGAATTCGGAATATCAAATATAGCTTAGGGTGAATTTTTTGTATTTTTCTGGAAAACTTCAATTTTTTATGAATAGTGAAACCACTAAGTGGTACTTAAAAAACTGATTTTTCATTTAAATTAAATTTTACCATCTCTGTGTTTTGAATTTCAAAAATCCGACATACATGGTTGTCATTGAGAAGTAAAATGTGGTTCAATGGGATTAAAATAATTTTTTTGGTGAATAGTAACTTTTAAGTTTTAATCGTGATTAGAGGTAATTAGTGTAGTTTAAGGTAAAAATAATGTTTTAATACTATGAAATGACCTAGACACATGTCCTACCCTCATTGGATGATTCATGGCCGACCAAGACAATCCATGGGTCAACTTGGAGACCCCATGGAGCCACTTTGGTTGGAAAATGACATTAATACCTTTTTATTTAAAGTTAAAATTAAAATGTCACAAACATGTGTTGTTTTCCTAAAACAATTTTTATATGGGGTTATACAAGTCATATTTTTTACGATAAATATTCATTATAAAGATAAAAAGATTTCCTACATCATGATATTTTTTTATAATTTTTAGATATTAAATAAATTAATTTATTTATGACACCGTGATGATGCAGTGATTACCTCATAAATGAACGATTTAAATAAAATGAGAAGATAGGGTGAAATCTAAGTCATACACTTTTAAAAAACCTATTGGATGGGTGGATTTCGAAACCTTATCACCTTATACTCGAAATATATCCTTTTGGGACCTTTTAAATCCGAAAATCATTTTATAATAAAGTAATATTTTATAACTTTTCAAGAGTGCCCCTCCTCTCCTCTTATAAAAGGCCCCCACCTCTACCACCTTACACACACCTCTCAAGCATTTGGCTCGGCAAACCCCTGCCCATTTCATCTCTCCACATCCCTATATTAATCATTGAAGCCTCACTTTGGGCATAATCCTTTCCAAGGAAGCCTTTGAGCTCAAATCAAAGAGAGTTACCCGATTTAAAGATAATGTCTTCCCTTGTGTTCTTTTATTTTATTTTTCTTCTCCAAACCCATAAACTCTTTTTATTACTTTTTTTGTAACAACTCCAGTATCTTCAATATAATATTATTTTTTTATAAGAAGGATTCGAGATACACTTTCACACACCTCCGTCTAATGGTTAAAGAACATACTGTTTCTGTGGATGGCGAATTACTGCCTCACGAAACGATGATTGTTCAATATTATTTTAACACCTTCAAAGGTGGACATTAAGATGTCACTATATTTATATATGATATATAATATGTTTATGTTTTCCTTAAGATTTTTTATTTTTCATTTATGGCATACCTTTATGGTTTCCAGTATGGGTAAATGCGATATCTTCATTTTAGGAAGTGCATACCACCGCCCCCTCAAAGTGATTTGATTCGTTAATTCCATATGTGGGACGTATAAAGGATGGAATTAATGGTATTACATATTATATCCTACTGGAATTATAATATACCTTTATATCATTATTATTTAATTCCATTGAATAAAAAAAAGAAATGAAATTAGCATTCATGCGTACGTACGGCTTACCGTCTCCATGAACGGTACATTTCATTTTTTATCTCCAAATGTTATGTACTATTATAAGTAAATATATATAATGGATATATATGTAATATATTACATCTAAATGATGGATATAATTCTGTAATTATAATATATATATCTCTCATTTTTTTAATTCCATTAATATGACAAAAAATGAAAGTAGCGTTCATGCGTACGTACGGCCTACCATCTCCATGAACGGTGCTTTTAATTTTTTATCTCCAAATGATATGGAATAGTATAAAATGAATATATAATGGATATATATGATATTTAAAACATCAATACTATTCTGGATATGATGTACCTATAACTACATGGAAAATTCTTTTCCAACAAGTTTGATTTTTACTCATGTACCGAACATCGACAAAAACATCTGATATGAACTCACTTTATTAACCAATTATTATAACATTATAATATGTGATATTAACTGAATAATAATCTTTAAAGTAGGTCCTTAATAAATTATAAATTGACCAAATTTTATTATTCAGGAGATTAAAGAACGATCGAGTCATGTCGGACACGAGGTAAGGGATCCTACCCCTCTCTTTCTTTTTAAGTACACTCTTTTATGTCATTCCTTTTAAGCTCATCTTTCTTATGATTGGGATGTTATTTTATATTACTCCTAATTTACTTTTTATTTTCATATGATGAGAGACCATATTTTCTCTCATCAATCCATTTTGGAAGTTTTGAGTGGCGCCGTTAGGCTGCCGAATTTTCATAAGAGATCTACCCTCTCTCTTTCTTTTTAAGTACTCTCCTTTATGTCACTTCTTTTAAGATCCTATTTTTTATGATGGGGGATGTTATTTTATATTCCTCTTGCTGTAAATTTTATTTTAATATTATGAGAGACCCTATTTGATCTCATCAATCCATTTTTGGAAGTTTTAAGTGGCGTCGTTAGGCTGCCGAGTTTTCATAAGGGATTTTTCATCTCACTTTTAGTCCCGTGAGATTTATGCTACATTTTCCACCATTTCCTTTGATTGGTGTATGTAATTCCCATTATTATACTCTTTGTGTAATATAATTTCATTTATGGGTATTTACATATTCATTGTATGACCCTTCTTCAATGGGGTGTACGTTTCGAAAGTTACCCAAGTCTGTAAGGGAACCTTTCACCCTCCTATTTTTAAAAGACTTCTTTTGTTATGTCTTTTAATTCACATACTATTATGTTGGGATATGTTATTCTATATCCTTATTAATGTAAATTTTATGTCCAAGTGATGAGATACCCTTTTTATCTCTCATTAACTCTTTTTCTGAATTTTGAAGTGACGCCGTTAGGCTGTCGAATTTTTGCAAGGGAACTTCTTAACCCAATTTTGGTTCTTTAGGATAAACTTGTACTCCTTGAATATGTCGTTATATGAATATTTGTGAATGTACTCTGATTATTTTACACTTAATATCCACGTATATTTGGTGTATTCTATTGTCACACATAATTATGTAATTGATTTATCCTTAATCCATGGATACCGTCTTTGTAAGGGACATCATCTCAATCTACTTTCATTGAGGCATATTTTGTTTTATATAAAAATTTCTTTTATACAGTGTATAAACCCCTTTTACTTTTCGTTTATTCAAAAGGAATCTTTTTATATGAAGCATTTTACTAAACTAAAAAAAGGAATGTTTTTCTTGTCGTACGTATGCGGCGACAACGACTTCTCCGCCGTCGTGACCATTATTTGAGTTTCGGCTTCCTCTACAAGCCATAACTTTTTTTGAATGAAAAATAAATACCATGTTTTACTCTTCTTTTATTTTGGTATTGAAAATGGTTTTCATAATGTTTTTATATCAATGTGTTTTATTGATATCTTATGATTGAAAAGTGGAAATGTTATGTTTCCTTTATACATGTTTTATGTGATACGATTATGTTATGGTTCTTGGGAATTATTATGAAGACGGGTGGTTCCATGATAAACTAATGGCGGGTGAGCCCGATATAGCTCTCCAATGAATTAGGTAACGTGAATGAGTTAAACGTTAAGGTTTCTCTGAAGAGATTTAGGGAATATACTGTGATGGGTATTCCAAAACGTAACCAAGAGGGTTACTCTCTACGTAAGAATGTTATTAATGCCTCAAGTTACCTTTATGCATTATGATTTCTATGATTTATTCATGATTTGATGAGGTATGTTAAAATGCTTATGTTTTATGAGTAAAGTATGATTTCATACATGGACTAATGTTTTCTTTTCATACTTTTATATCCCTTACTGAGCTTTTTATGCTCATCCCAAGTTTTTGAAATGTTTTTCACAGGTCAAGGGAAAGGTGCATGATATGATGGTAGTGTCAAGGAAGTGTCAATAAAAAATCCATGTTTTATTTTAAATATGTTTCCGTTGATGGGAAAAAACGAATACTGTCTTTTATGTAACCACTTTGTTTAAATGTGGAATGTAATTCATGATTTATGATCTAATTCTCTAAAACTCTAAACCTGAAAAGATCCTCAATGTGAATTATTCATTTTATTCAATATTAAGTAAGGTTTAAGGTCAGGGCCTTATATTATTACTTCACATTTTGAAGCAAGCCTGGGTTTTAATTCATTTCATTTTTGTGGTTAAGTTAATTTTCATATGGTTCAAGGGATAAAAAATTAAGGGATCATAATTAAGTGGATATGAATTTAAATTATAATGATTAATAATTAAGTTAATAGGTATATTTAGATCAATTACGCATTCTAAAAAAAATCAGAAAAAATATCTTCTCATTGAATTTTTTCAACCTAATTTCAAAAAGAAAAAAATACAATCATATTCCAACATAAATATTCTTTTGATATAAATAAAAAACAACCCCCCCCCCCATCCTTTTTAATAGTTTGTTTTGTTTTGTTTTGTTTTCAAAAAAATACCCTTAATATGTTATTTTAAGTACTTCCTCCTTAGAGAATGACCTTGGTCAGCCACTCTGTTTCACCTAAGAAGTAAAAAAATTACACATAATTTGAGGGAACCCACGACAACACCTTTCATATGTCGGTATTTGGTCTCATGTGTTTTTATTGTCTAGGACCGATCATACCTTAGGACCTATTTTTTTTCCATGATACTATATGATTCCTATAGAGAACTCCATTTTCTTTAGGTTCTATAGCTTGAATAATGCATATGGAACCATGAATTTTCTATTGCATGTTTACATTCTTTACCTTATTATATGGTGCCTTGAATTTTTACTTTATTATTCATGCGGTCATACTTGTTTTATTTAAAAAATTTCTGAATATCTTGAAAATATGTATTTCGAAATTTATTTCAAAAGTCGATTTCAAAAGGGTGTTTTAGAAAAGGAGACTTAGGTCAAGTTAATGTTTTCAAAGTGATTGTTTTTTTTCAAATAAAATGATGTGGAAGTTTATAAATGATTATAGAGTATATTTGGTTTTCAGGTGCTTGCCTATAAAAACCTATTTTTCTAAATATATTTTAAACTAACATAAATGAAATGTCTTTTGAAAGGAAGTTGTACAAACTCCTTAGTGGGATCATACTGAGCTCGTTTTCATTCACACCCTACATAAACTATCTATTGTATGCAACTCTTATGGTTTCTTTTCAGGTGCCTGGCCTAGATCTTCTTCCTATTAGGTTTTTTCGGGTGATGACCATTTTGGGATGTGGATCATGGCCACAAGTCACATGGATTGTGGTGGTAGTTTTGTTTTTTTTTTTGTTTTTTGGGGATTCCTTTGTATCATCCTTTACATCTCAGACTTATTCTTGTTTATTTATGTGATGTTGTTTCTTCTATATTGTATCGTGATGTTTATTATTTTTGTTGTTTATTAAATGATATGTCATTATTTATTCATGTTGCATACTTGATTAGCCACTAACTGAGGCTAATATTCATTGTTAATATACATAATATTCGTGTTCTTTATTATTCATAAACACCATTTTAGTGCATTTTACACTTTGAACATCATTTCACATTATGATTGTAATACCTTCTTAAAATGCACTATTATGTGGTACATTTTTTTAACATCATTTAAAGTACCCAATGATTCATATGATTTTAAGGAATTGAATTATACAGATTTTAATTTGATATTTTTGTAAATTGATCTACACTTAAATATGAACATGTTTGATTCAGGGATCAGTGGAGAATTCATGGAGGATTATGGAGATATTTGGAAATGAAAGGAAGCAATTCTGGAGAAGGCTGATTGGACATCATCCCACTGATGAGACTGTGGGGCCCAACATACAGGCCCAATTAATCCCAAATTTCTTGGGATGCTATAAGACATGTATAAGAACAAATCACTATTCATGAGTTAATGCTAATTCTGCCTTCATGTTGGTCATTTAGGCGGCCCAAGTTAGAGATAAAATTCTGGTCCAGATTATGCATCCCAGAAAAACATTCCACTAAGTTGATCATATCTCCGAATAAACAACTCCAAATGGGCCCAAATTTTACAGGAGATTATAAGACATCATGATATCCATTTTCTTCTTCTATGGACCACCCTCATTCGGCCGTCTAGAAGCTCTTACAGACGCGTCTGTTCGGTGAAGGAAATCTGGCTGCCACCTCGGGTCAAATGTGGAAAAGTTCAAATTCCACAAGCTTTCCACCACCTATGGTCTACCAAAATTAATTGAGATGCTTTTTACTATTGGAGGATCGACCCAAGGCTCCCAAAATGCCTATTTAATGCATTGGTGGTGAAGGATTTGAAGATCTTGGATGCTTTGTTCAATTGTAATGTTATGCTGCATTTTTGTTGCCTCAATTTTGTCTTTCACATGTAAGTTGTTCAATTCACTTTAGTTTCTTAATAAAAGTTCTTCTTCTACTCTTATTCTATTGTTCTTAATATTACTTTGATACCTTTTGATCAAGGTGTGAATTTATTCACACCAACCCTTGTGAAATTATTCACACAACGGTGGAGTGATCATTTTATTTTTGTTGTTTTCTTTACTTCTCCATTTCCTCCCTCATGAGTCTACTTTCCACTTCCATTGAAACCATGGGATAAATGGAGGGCTAAACCACTTATGGTTTGATCCAAGGGAGTATAAATGGGCTGGATTGGATGTTATTTATCACCTAATTAATGTATAATCACTTCTTTAATTGGGATTTTTATTTGATGATTTTTAAACTCCATCGTCCTTGTTGAATTTAAGGCCACACACTTCAAGTACTAATACGATCCTTTACCTTGAAGTGCTCAAAACTTTGATCCTTCAAGTGTATAGGTGATTAGTATTAGAGGGTGTAGGCATTAAACCAGTAAGTGATGATGTTTTTTTATCTCCTTAAATGAACCCATCTCAAATTTAAGAAATTGAAATCATTAAAAAGAAAATATGTCCAATCCACCCCGAGCGATAAACTAGGATCAACTCATTCTTTTAAATTGAATTCACTTAAATATATTAGATATATTTCAAACCCATAAAATATCAATCCAATTTGGCCACTTCATAGCTGAAAACAGTCCATAGAATGTACGTGTCTATAGGTTTCTTCTTAGGTCTCTGTGGATTCGATAACCCAAGCTAAACTACAAGGACCGTCTTACCTTCTTCTCTTGGGTAAATTTGAGCGAGAATAAAATTTTTGCACCGTTGCCGGGGACCCAAGTAAGTCATATAAACACCCATTCTATTCTCCCCCATTTCTTCTTTTCTCATCCAAATTCTCTTATCTTGTCCCTTTCTCGTTTTTTTTTCTTTTGGCGCATGTCCGCCTACACCCGCGATCAATCAAACCGTCTTGTTAGGGTGGATAATCCTGGGGTGGGGGAGTCAAGTACACCAAGGTAACTCATTCCATTAGATCATAATCTTCCTAATACTCTAGAGTCCAAAATTGAGCCAATTTCAATGGAAGGTCTTCAAGGAAACCAACTCATAAACCCAGGTGGAAACCAAAATGGAAACCCAAATAAGGCAGCCCCAAACTTGGGGAATGAAATTGATCAAACCATGAATGACTACCTCACACCTTCTTGGACCAATGCCCCCTCATGCATTATACACAATTCCCTAGGAGATGCCAACTACATCTTTAAACCCCATGTCCTAAACCACCTTCCCATATTCCATGGAATGGAGTCCGAGATGGCATACCTGCACATTAAGGAGTTCAATGACATTGTAGAAACTATGTGTCCCCCACATCAACTAGAATCAGATAAGATGAGGCTATTTCCTTTTTCTTTAAAGGATCAAGCTAAAAATTGGCTAAACAATTTGAGACCATCATCCATAAACTCTTGGGACCAACTACAAAGATAATTCTACAAAAAATACTTTCCCCACCACAAAACAATTACACTTAAAAAGAGTATCCAAAACTTTTTTGAAAAAGAGGGAGAGTCATTCTATTAAACATGGGAGAGGTTCAAAGACACTCTAAACATGGTTCCACACCATGGTTTTTCTCTTCCTGAACAAGTGATAATTTTTTATGAAGGGTTGGGTCCAGGGAAAAAACAATTCATTGACATGATGTGTAATAGAACATTTAAAAACAAAGCCCAAAATGATGCTTACGAGTATCTAGAAAGCCTTTCTGAACAAAACCAAACATGGGGAACTTCACCTTATTCTGAAAAGCCACAAAGAAATACTGGAATTCATACACTTTGAGAAGAGGAAATCCTTAGGGCTAAACTCGCAGCACTCTCTAGGAAGGTTGAAGAGATAGACCTTAGGAAAGTCCATGAAATCCAAACTGTTGACCCTGTTTGCACAATTTGTGACAAACATGACCATAAGACAGACAACTACCCAACCATTCCATCCATCAAGGATGTTCTCTTAGGAGGACCCCAGAGGAATTAAATTCTTTGAAATTTCAAAAGCCTCAATACCAAAACACCTTCAACCCAAGGTATAACGACCACCCAGGCTTCCGCTGGAAAGATAACCAACAAACTAGCCAACCACAGGGAAAAAATCCTTACCCCCATCAAAAATACCAAACCCATAACCAGTTCCAAACCCAACCTATCCAATACCAACAGCCACCGGTCCATTTTCAAAAAACCATCACACCTCCAAAATATCCCCCTGGGATAAACCAATCTACTCAAGCACCAACCCAAACTGTTCCACAAAGCCTACTAGAACAACTGTGCAAACAAATGGATAGGATGAACTCAAAAGTCTCTTCCCTAAAACAAGAACTTCAAACCATCAAAACTGGAAAGGCACCCATGCCTACTCAGGCAGTTCCATCCTCAAATTCAAGGGGAGAGTCAAGTTGTGCTCAAACAACTCATGAACAACTAAAGGATGTGACTGTTTTAAGAAGTGGGAAATCAATTGAGAAACCTGAACAACTAATTCAGAACCCACCTGAAGATTCAAACTTGGATGAAAATTCAAATGAACCACAAGATCAAACTGAGGAAATTGATAACATTTTCAAGGAAACAACTCTTCAACAAACAACCCCACAACCTGCACCATTTCGTCAACGCATGAGGGGGAAACCCAAGCCTGAACTGAGTGAAACATTGAGGGAAATCTTCTCACAAGTCAAGTTGAACATTCCTCTTCTCGATGCAATCTAAACCATACCTTCCTAATCAAAGTACCTTAAGGACTTGTGCACTTTTAAAAGAAAATTTTCACATAAAAACCAAGTCCTTTTGGATGCTAATGTGAGTACCACCATTCAAGGGATCATTCCTCCTAAGTTGAAAGACCCAGGTTTCCCTTACATCAATGTTGAACTAGGAGAGAGAAAAGTTGTCAAGGCCTTGTGTGACCTAGGTGCTAGTGTCAATCTCATCCCTTATGTTGTGTACTTCCAGTTAGGACTAGAAGAGCTCCAACCCACATCTGTCACACTTCAGCTTGTTGATTGTAGCATTAGGGTTCCAAAGGGGATTTTAAAGGACGTTCTGGTAAAGGTTGAAAACTTCATCTACCCTACTGACTTCATTGTCCTTGACAACCATCCAAACTTAGGAAATAAGGAACAAACCCCAATCATCCTTGGTCGTCCTTTTCTTGCAACAATCAACTCTGTTATCCGAGTTCGAAATGGGAACATGACCATCACCTTTGGGAACATGAGTCTAGAATTGAACATCTATAATGAAAGCTCACAAATAGGGGATGACGAGGACATTCATGAAGTAAAAATTATAGGAAGCATTGATAATGAATCCATGGAACATCAAGGAATATTTGATGAATGTTTAAGTCAGGATGAGATTGATTTCCTTTGTTCATATGAAGGAAGTTTATCTCCTTGGCTTGAATAATTTTCAAATTTCTCTTATGATAAAGTCTTAGGTCCAACAATCAGTGAAACCTTTCAAGAAACCACTTTCATGAAGACCACTCCAAATTCCTTCCCTAAAGCTGATCAAGCCAATCTAGTAGCTGAAAATTCTACATGTGGGGAATCAATCCTATCTGAAACTCTAAAAAAAGAAATTGAACTTGATCCAATGTCCCAATCTTCTGCTGAAATTCTGAACCAACCTGATCTTGAATTGAAGGAACTTCCTGCTACACTCAAGTATGCTTTCCTAGGGGACAATCAAACACATCCTATTGTCATTTCTTCTTCTCTTGAAGCCAATCATGAGAGGATGCTTCTAGATGTCCTTAGGAAGCATAAGAAATCCATTGGTTGGACCCTTTCTGATATTACTGGGATTAGCCCACTTATCGGGACTCATAGGATTGTTCTGGAATCTGATTCAAAGCCATGTCGTCAACCTCAACGGTGACTCAATCCTAATCTCATGGAGGTAGTAAGGAAAGAACTTATGAAATTGTTGAAAGCTAGTTTCATATATCCCATAGCTGAGAGTGAATGGGTGATCCCAATCCAAGTGGTTCCAAAAAAGGCTGGAATCACAGTGATAACCAATGAGGATGGAGAGATTTTTCCAACAAGGGTGAGTAGTGGATGGAGGGTCTGCATTGACTATAGGAAGCTAAACTCATTAACCAAGAAGGACCATTTCCCCTTACCATTCATTGACCAAGTCCTTGAGAGAGTGGCAGGTCATGCCTTCTATTGTTTCTTAGATGGGTACTCAGGGTACAATCAAATTGAGGTCTCCCTAGAGGATCAAGGGAAGACTACATTCACATGTCCTTTCGGTACCTTTTCCTTCAAACGCATGCCCTTCGGGTTATGCAATGCCCATGGAACATTCCAGCGGTGCATGATGGGAATCTTCTCAGACATGGTAGGGGATTTTCTAGAGGTCTTCATGGATGACTTCTCTGTGTTTGGGGATACTTTTTAGGGATGTCTGTAGAATGTGGATAGATTCTTGTCAAGATGTGAAGAAAATAATCTAGTCCTAAACTGGGAAAATTGCCATTTCATGGTTAAAGAGGGACTTGTTCTAGGCCATCTGGTCTCGATTAGGGGGATTGAAGTTGATAAAGCAAAGGTTGACATCATTCGTCACCTTCCATCACCTAAAACTTTCAAGGAAGTGAGGTCTTTCTTAGGACATGTTGGTTTCTATAGAAGATTCATCAAGTACTTTAGTTCAATATCTCGTCCCCTTTGTGCTCTCCTAGTAAAGGATGCTCCATTTGTTTGGACAGAAAGCTGTGAGGGTTCATTCTCAACCCTCAAATCCTCTCTCACCTCTCCTCCCATTATGAAATCTCCAAATTGGAACCTTCCTTTTGAACTTATGTGTGATGCCAGTGACTTTTCTGTTGGAGCTATGTTAGGACAACGTTGTGATAAAACTCCTTATGTCATTGCTTATGAAAGAAAATCCTTAAATGATGCCCAAATAAACTACACCACTACTGAAAAGGAGTTACTTTCTATTGTGTTTGCTTTAGAGAAGTTTAGTTCCTACCTCTTAGGATCCCCCATCACTGTGTTCACTGACCATTCTGCACTAAAATACCTCTTCCAAAAACAAGATGCCAAGGCTAGACTGATTAGGTGGGTCCTTCTCTTACAAGAATTTGACCTCACAATCAAGGATAAAAAGGGAGTTGAAATGTTGTAGCTGATCAACTCTCTAGGATGGAATTAAAAGACAACTCAAATAACCTTTCTGTGTCTGATTCGTTTCCTGATGAACACCTATACTCTGTGAGTGACTGCCCTTGGTATGCTGACATAGTAAATTTCTTAGTGACAGGAGTCATTACAAAATTCTTAGGGACTCAATCTCGAAGAAAATTTCTTTATGATGTTAGACACTATGTGTTTGATGATCCATACCTCTATAAGTTCTGCCCTGACCAAGTCATTAGGAGGTGTGTTCCAGAATCTGAACAAGAGTCCATTCTTAAATTCTGTCATAGTGAGGCATGTGGAGGTCACTTTTCCTCTAAGAAAACATCTGCTAAGATTCTTCAATGTGGTCTTTTCTGGCCCACCCTCTCAAGGGAATCCTACACATTTTGTCAAAGCTGTCCTAGGTGTCAACAAGTAGGGTCCATCATAATAAGGAATCAAATGCCACTCACTCACATCTTAGTGGTTGAAATATTTGACTGTTGGGGAATTGATTTCATGGGTCCCTTCCCAAACTCTCGGGGATACCTCTACATACTCTTAGCTGTTGATTATGTCTCAAAATGGGTTGAGGCCATTCCCACTAAGTCCAATGATCATCAAGTTGTGATTCGATTTCTGAAAGAGAACATATTTTCAAGATTTGGAATTCCTAGGGCTATAATCAGTGATCGAGGAACCCATTTCTGCAACCACTCATTCTCTTCACTCATATCTAAGTATGGTATTTCTCATAAAGTGTCCACTTCATACCATCCTCAAACCAATGGTCAAGCTGAGTTAGCGAATAGGGAGATTAAGCAAATTCTTGAGAAAACTGTCAATCCTTCTAGGAAATATTGGTCTGAGAAAATCTTAGATTCTATTTGGGCCAATAGAACTACATATAAAACCATTTTAGGAATGTCCCCATATAGGTTGGTTTATGGTAAAGCATGCCATTTTCCAGTGGAGATTGAACATAAGGCCTTTTGGGAAATTAAGAAAATGGATTATGACCTCTCATTGGCCGGAACAAAAAGGAAATTAGATCTCACTGAACTGGAGGAACTAAGGATGGAGGCTTATGAAAATTCAAGGATCAATAAATCTAGAGTTCAAGCCTACCAATCTAGGAATATCAAGGTTAAACATTTTGAACCGGGAAAACTTGTGCTCTTGTATAGTTCAAAACTTCATTTACACCCGGGAAAGTTAAGGTCTAGATGGTCAGGACCTTTCATAGTGCATTATGTGTACCCCCATGGGGCAGTAGAAATTCAAGATCCCACAAGTGGTTACATTTTCAAGGTAAATGGTCAAAGTTTAAAACCATTAATTGAATCATTCAATAAACAGGAAATAGAGGTTGAGTTAACTGATCCAACCTATGAACCAGGAACAAATTAATAGATGTAGGGTCTATGTCGGGCTAACGACATTAAACAAAGCGCTGATGGGAGGCAACCCATGGTTTTCAAGTTTCCAATAATTTCGTTGTTTTAATCAACTTTATTTTTTAAATAGGGTTAATGAGACATTTTTATATTTAAAAAAAAGACTATTGACATGTTCTTCTATTACGAGTATGGATGGGTATGAAAGGGGAGCATTGTATTCATCCGTGTCACGCAGTGTGATCCTTGAGTAATACCTTACCCAGAAAATTAAAAGAAGACAATGTATCATTAGTTTGATTTAAAACAAATAAAAAAAAACAGGAAAAACCATAAAAATGATGATACTTGGAATTAAATAAGTCGTTGTGTTGTTTGTTTTTTCTGGTTTGTTCTTCTTTTTGTTTAGGTACTATTTTGAGTGATACATGTTCAATCAAGGAGGTGCCTACACCCCCCAAGAGATCAAAGGACTAATTTGGAGCAGCAAGAACTTCAACTTCAACCACCAGGTGATTTCATTCCATGATCCTCAGTTTCAATTTCCTTTTTGAACTTCTATCATCTGCCTCTACTCCTTCTAAATTTTTATTTCTTCAAACACTGGGGATAGTGTTGTTTTAAGTTGGGGGGGAGATAGAATAAAAAAATGCTTTTGTGTCAAAAAAAATAAATGATTTGAAAAAAAAATTAAATGGAAGGAAAAATTCCTTTAACTTTAAACATGGTAATACACATTGCACACTTTGAAACTGAATATCAAATAATTTAGTATACCATGATTCTGATTTTAATCCTTGTATAATTTCTTGAGCATAGATTTTGGAAAGTGTGGCTGTCCAATGTGATATTTCATCATTTATATTTTCATCCAAATAAAAAAAATCACAATACACGTCCTTTGGATAGTGGGGTATTATTTTAAGTTCATGGGGTCCCCTAAATAAATAGCATAGGTTTAGTGATCATTTTAGTTTAATATGAGTATTCAAAAAAAATTAAAAAAAAAAATTGCGCGTAGAGCAATGAATGACCTAATGCGTGGCTTTCAGCACTTGGGGATCGTGACTCCATAGTTGTCTGGCCCAGAGTTAGTAATTTTATCTCTATTTTTGGTAATTTGAATTTTTTTTTGACTGAGTTAACTCGAGATGATGCCCGAGTATGTGGGCTTCACTTGGTGCCCTAAGGTCTTTGAGCCTGGGAGTCATCGGCAAAGTCTCGCTACAGGGGTTGACTCTTTTGAGTGCAACTTCAATTACCATGGCAAAATTGCAAAAACAAAAAAAAACAAAAAAAAATATACAAAAAAAATGAATACTCATCTTAATATTGAAATTTGATTCCACCTAGCGCTTCTATAATTTCTCCCTTGAATAAAGATGAACCCCCATGTCTATTGTGATGCACAGCACATCCTCATACTTAATTGATATTGGATGAAATATGGAAATGAATTTGAACAAAGGAATGGGCTTGGGATTGGGATCATCTTATGAAACTATCTTGTATTAAAATATTTTGATGGGTTTCATGATTGTTTGGTATAATTTTTTCTGGTGATCATTGTGTATTAAAATGTTTTTGGAAAAGGGAATTCGAATTTTATATTTTTGAGATATATTTTGCTCAGGACTAGCAAAACTCAAGTTGGGGGGTGTGATTAGCCACTAAATGAGGCTAATATTCATTATTAATATACATAATATTTGTGTTCTTTATTATTCATAAACACCATTTTAGTTCATTTTACACTTTGAACATCATTTCACATTATGATTGTAATACCTTCTTAAAATGCACTATTATGTGGTACATTTTTTTAACATCATTTAAAGTACCCAATGATTCATCTGATTTTAAGGAATTGAATTATACAGATTTTAATTTGATATTTTTGGAAATTGATCTACACTTAAATATGAACATGTTTGATTCAGGGATCAGTGGAGAATTCATGGAGGATGATGGAGATATTTGTAAATGAAAGGAAGCAATTCTGGAGAAGGCAGATTGGACATCTGCCCACTGATGAGACGGTGGGGCCCAACAGACAGTCCCAATTAATCCCAAATTTCGTGGAATTATAGAAGACATGTATAAGAACAAATCACTCTTCATGAGTTAATGCTAATTCGGCCTTCATGTTGGTCATTTAGGCGGCCCAAGTTAGAGATAAAATTCTGGTCCAGATTCTGCGGCCCAGAAAAACAGTCCACTAATTTGATCATATCTCGGAATCCACAACTCCAAATGGACCCAAATTTTACAGGTGATTATAAGATATCCGGAAATCCAATTTCTGCTTCTATGTCCCACCCTGATTCGGCCGTCTAGAAGGTCTTCCAGACGCGTCTGTTCGGTGAAGGAAAGCTGGATGCCACCTCGGGTCAAATGTGGAAAAGTTCAAATTCCACAAGATTTCCACCACCTATGGCCTACCAAAATTAATTGAGATTCTTTGTACTATTTTAGGCTCGACCCATGGCTCCCAAAATTCCTATTTAATTCAGTGGTGGTGAAGGAGTTGAAGATCTTGGATGCTTTGTTCAATTGTAATGTTATGCTGCATTTTTGTTGCCTCAAATTTGTCTTTCACATGTAAGTTGTTCAATTCACTTTAGTTTCTTAATAAAAGTTCTTCTTCTACTCTTATTCTGTTGTTCTTCATATCAATTTGATACCGTTGGATCAAGGTGTTAATTTATTCACACCAACCCTTGTGAAATTATTCACACAACGGTGGAGTGATCATTTTATTTTTTTTGTTTTCTTTACTTCTCCATTTCCTCCCTCATGAGTCTACTTTCCGCTTCCATTGAAACCATGGGATCAATGGAGGGCTAACCCACTTATGGGTTTATCCAAGGGATTAGAAATGGGCTGGATTGGGTGTTATTTATCAACTAATTAATGTATAATCACTTCTTTAATTGGGATTTTTATTTTATGATTTTTAAACTCGATCGCCCTTGTTGAATTTAAGGCCACACACTTCAAGTACAAATACGATCGTTTACCTTGAAGTGCTCAAAACTTTGATCCTTAAAGTGTATAGGTGATTAGTATTAGAGGGTGTAGGCATTAAACCAGTAAGTTATGATGTTGTTTTATCTCCTTAAATGAACCCATCTCAAATTTAAAAAATTGAAATCATTAAAAAGAAAATACGTCCAATCCACCTCGAGCGATAACCTAGGATCAACTCATTCTTTTAAATTGAATTCACTTAAATAAATTAGATATCTTTAAAACCCATAAAAAATCAATCCAAGTTGGCCACTTCATAGCCGAAAATAGTCCATAGAATGTACGTGTCTATAGTTTTCTTCTTAGGTCTCTGTGGATTCGATAACCCAAGCTAAACTACAAGGACCGTATTACCTTCTTCTCTTGGGTAAATTTGAGCGAGAATCAAATTTTGGTGCTGTTTCCGGGGTCCCAAGTAAGTCATCTAAACACCCATTCTATTCTCCCCCATTTCTTCTTTTCTCATCCAAATTCTCTTATCTTGTCCCTTTCTCGTTTTTTTTTCTTTTGGCGCATGTCCGCCTACACCCACGATCAATCAAACCGTCTTGTTAGGGTGGATAATCCTGGGGTGGGGGAGTCAAGTAAACCAAGGTAACTCATTCCATTAGATCATAATCTTCCTAATACTCTAGAGTCCAAAATTGAGCCAATTTCAATGTAAGGTCTTCAAGGAAACCAACTCATAAACCCAGGTGGAAACCAAAATGGAAACCCAAATGAGGCAGCCCCAAACTTGGGGAATGCAATTGATCAAACCATGAATGAATACATCACACCTTCTTGGACCAATTCCCCCTCATGCATTAGACAAAATTCCCTAGGAGATTTCAACTACATCTTTAAACCCCATGTCCTAAACCACCTTCCCACATTCCATGGAATGGAGTCCGAGATGCCATACCTGTACATTAAGGAGTTCAATGACATTGTAGAAACCATGTGTCCCCCACATCAACTAGAATCAGCTAAGATGAGGCAATTTCCTTTTTCTTTAAAGGATCGAGCTAAAAATTGGCTAAACAATTTTAGACCATCATCCATAAACTCTTGGGACCAACTACAAAGAGAATTCTACAAAAAATACTTTCCCCACCACAAAACAATTGCACTTAAAAAGAGTATCCAAAACTTTTTTGAAAAAAGAGGGAGAGTCATTCTATGAAACATGGGAAAGGTTCAAATGCACTCTAAACATGGTTCTACACCATGGTTTTTCTATTCCTGAACAACTGATAATTTTTTATGAAGGGTTGTGTCCGGGGAACAAACAATTCATTGACATGATGTGTAACGGAACCTTTAAAAACAAAGATCCAAATGATGCTTACAAGTATCTAGAAAGCCTTTCTGAACAAAACCAAACATGGGGAACTTCACCTTATTCTGAAAAGCCACAAAGAAATACTGGAATTCATACACTTAGAGAAGAGGAAATCCTTAGGGCTAAACTCGCAGCACTCTCTAGGAAGGTTGAAGAGATAGACCTTAGGAAAGTCCATGAAATCTAAACTGTTGACCCTATTTGCACAATTTGTGACAAACATGACCATAAGACAGACAACTGCCCAACCATTCCATCCATCAAGGATGTTCTCTTAGGAGGACCCCCAGCGGAAGTAAATGCTTTGAACTTTCAAAAGCCTCAATACCAAAACACCTTCAACCCAAGGTATAACGACCACCCTGGCTTCCGCTGGAAATATAACCAACAAACTAGCCAACCACATGGACAAAATCCTTACCCCCATCAGAACTACCAAACCCATAACCAGTTCCAAACCCAACCTATCCAATACCAACAGCCACCGGTCCATTTTCAACAAACCATAACACCTCCAAAATATCCCCCTGGGATAAACCAATCTACTCAAGCACCAACCCAAACTGTTCCACAAAGCCTACTAGAACAACTGTGCAAACAAATGGAGAGGATGAACTTAGAAGTCTCTTCCCTAAAACAAGAACTTCAAACCATCAAAACTGGAAAGGCACCCATGCCTACTCAGGCGGTGCCATCCTCAAATTCAAGGGGAGAGTCAAGTTGTGCTCAAAAAACTCATGAACAACTAAAGGCTGTGACTGTTTTAAGAAGTGGGAAATAAATTGAGAAACCTGAACAACTAATTCAGAACCCACCTGAAGATTCAAATTTGGATGAAAATTCAAATGAACCACAAGATCAAGCTGAGGAAACTGATAACATTTTCAAGGAAACAACTCTTCAACAAACAACCCCACAACCTGCACCATTTCCTCAACGCATGAGGGGGAAACCCAAGCCTGAACTGATTGAAACATTGAGGGAAATCTTCTCACAAGTCAAGTTGAACATTCCTCTTCTCGATTCAATCCAAACCATACCTTCCTACTCAAAGTACCTTAAGGACTTGTGCGCTTTTAAAAGAAAATTTTCACATAAAAACCAAGTCCTTTTGGCTGCTGATGTGAGTACCACCATTCAAGGGACCATTCCTCCTAAGTTGAAAGACCCAGGTTGCCCTTACATCAATGTTGAACTAGGAGAGAGAAAAGTTGTCAAGGCCTTGTGTGACCTAGGTGCTAGTGTCAATCTCATCCCTTATTATGTGTACTGCCAGTTAGGACTAGAAGATCTCCAACCCACATCTGTCACACTTCAGCTTGTTGATCGTAGCATTAGGGTTCCAAAAGTGGATTTTAAAGGACGTTTTGGTAAAGGTTGAAAACTTCATCTACCCTACTGACTTCATTGTCCTTGACAACCATCCAAACTTAGGAAATAAGGAACAAACCCCAATCATCCTTGGTCGTCCTTTTCTTGCAACAATCAACTCTGTTATCCGAGTTCGAAATGGGAACATGACCATCACCTTTGGGAACATGAGTCTAGAATTGAACATCTATAATGCAAGCTCACAAATAGGGGATGACGAGGACATTCATGAAGTAAACATGATAGGAAGCATTGATAATGAATCCATGGAACATCAAGGAATATTTGATGAATGTTTAAGTCAGGATGAGATTGATTTCCTTTGTTCATATGAAGGAAGTTTATCTCCTTGGCTTGAATCATTTTCAAATTTCTCATATGATGAAGTCTTAGGTCCAACAATCAGTGAAACCTTTCAAGAAACCACTTTCATGAAGACCACTCCAAATTCCTTCCCTAAATCTGATCAAGACAATCTAGTAGCTGAAAATTCTACATGTGGGGAATCAATCCTATCTAAAACTCTAAAAAAAGAAATTGAACTTGATCCAATGTCCCAATCTTATGCTGAAATTCTGAACCAACCTAATCTTGAATTGAAGGAACTTCCTACTACACTCAAGTATGCTTTCCTAGGGGACAATCAAACACATCCTATTGTCATTTCTTCTTCTCTTGAAGCCAATCATGAGAGGATGCTTCTAGATGTCCTTAGGAAGCATAAGAAATCCATTGGTTGGACCCTTTCTGATATTCTGGGGATTAGCCCACTTATCGGGACTCATAGGATTGTTCTGGAATCTGATTCAAAGCCATGTCGTCAACCTCAACGGAGACTCAATCCTAATCTCATGGAGGTAGTATGGAAAGAACTTCTGAAATTGTTGAAAGCTGGTTTCATATATCCCATAGCTGAGAGTGAATGGGTGAGCCCAATCCAAGTGGTTCCAAAAAAGGCTGGAATCACAGTGATAACCAATGAGGATGGATAGATTCTTCCAACTAGGGTGAGTAGTGGATGGAGGGTCTTCATTGACTATAGGAAGCTAAACTCATTCACCAAGAAGGACCATTTCCCCTTACCATTCATTGACCAAGTCCTTGAGAGAGTGGCAGGTCATGCCTTCTATTGTTTCTTATATGGGTACTCAGGGTGCAATCAAATTGAGGTCTCCCTAGAGGATCAAGGGAAGACTACATTCACATGTCCTTTTGGTACCTTTTCCTTCAAACGCATGCCCTTCGGGTTATGAAATGCCCATGGAACATTCCAGCGGTGCATGATGGGAATCTTCTCAGACATGGTAGGGGATTTTCTAGAGGTCTCCATGGATGACTTCTCTGTGTTTGGGGATACTTTTGAGGGATGTCTGTAGAATGTGGATAGAGTCTTGTCAAGATGTAAAGAAAAGAATCTGGTCCTAAACTGGGAAAATTGCCATTTCATGGTTAAAGAGGGACTTGTTCTAGGCCATCTGGTCTTGAGTAGGGGGATTGAAGTTGATAAAGAAAATGTTGACATCATTTGTCACCTTCCATCACCCAAAACTGTCAAGGAAGTGAGGTCTTTCTTAAGACATTCTGGTTTCTATAGAAGATTCATCAAGGACTTTAGTTCAATATCTCGTCCCCTTTGTGCTCTCCTAGTAAAGGATGCTCCATTTGTTTGGACAGAAAGCTGTGAGGGTTCATTCTCAACCCTCAAATCCTCTCTCACCTCTCCTCCCATTATGAAATCTCCAAATTGGAACCTTCCTTTTGAACTTATGTGTGATGCCAGTGAATTTTCTATTGGAGCTGTGTTAGGAAAACATTGTGATAAAACTCCTTATGTCATTGCTTATGCAAGAAAATCCTTAAATGATGCCCAAATAAACTACACCACTACTGAAAAGGATTTACTTGCTATTGTGTTTTCTTTAGAGAAGTTTATATCCTACCTCTTATGATCCCCCATCACTGTGTTCACTGACCATTCTGCACTAAAATACCTCTTCCAAAAACAAGATTCCAAGGCCAGAATGATTAGGTGGGTCCTTCTCTTACAAGAATTTGACCTCACAATCAAGGATAAAAAGGGAGTTTAAATGTTGTAGTTGATCACCTCTATAGGATGGAATTAAAAGACAACTCAAATCACCTTTCTGTGTCTGATTCGTTTCCTGAGGAACACCTATACTCTGTGAGTGACTGCCCTTGGTATGCTGACATAGCAAATTTCTTAGTGATAGGAGTCATTCCAAAATTCTTATGGACTCAAGCTTGAAGAAAATTTCTTTATGATGTTAGACATTATGTGTTTGATGATCCATACCTCTATAAGTTCTGCCCTGACCAAGTCATTAGGAGGTGTGTTCCAGAATCTGAACAAGAGTCCATTCTTAAATTCTGTCACAGTGAGGCATGTGGAGGTCACTTTTCCTCTAAGAAAACATCTGCTAAGATTCTTCAATGTGGTCTTTTCTGGCCCACCCTCTCAAGGGACTCCTACACATTTTGTCAAAGCTGTCCTAGGTGTCAACAATTAGGGTCCATCACAAAAAGGAATCAAATGCCACTCACTCCCATCTTAGTGGTTGAAATATTTGACTGTTGGGGAATTGACTTCATGGGTCCCTTCCCAAACTCTCGGGGATACCTCTACATACTCTTAGCTGTTGATTATGTCTCAAAATGGGTTGAGGCCATTCCCACTAAGTCCAATGATCATCAAGTTGTGATTCGATTTCTGAAAGAGAACAAATTTTCAAGATTTGGAATTCCTAGGGCTATAATCAGTGATCAAGGAACCCATTTCTGCAACCACCCATTCTCTTCACTCATGTCTAAGTATGGTATTTCTCATAAAGTGTCCACTGCATACCATCCTCAAACCAATGGTCAAGCTGAGTTAGCGAATAGGGAGATTAAGCAAATTCTTGAGAAAACTGTCAATCCTTCTAGGAAAGATTGGTCTGAGAAAATCTTAGATGCTCATTGGGCCTATAGAACTGCATATAAAACCATTTTAGGAATGTCCCCATATAG
Source organism: Viscum album (assembly GCA_963277665.1). Lineage (NCBI taxonomy): Eukaryota > Viridiplantae > Streptophyta > Magnoliopsida > Santalales > Viscaceae > Viscum > Viscum album. Next base: position 1,252,016,590 of record OY728120.1, on the reverse strand, counting down.
GTTGGTTTATGGTAAAGCATGTCATTTGCCAGTGGAGATTGAACATAAGGCCTTTTGGGCAATTAAGAAAATGGATTATGACCTCTCATTGGCCGGAACAAAAAGGAAATTATATCTCACTGAACTGGATGAACTAAGGATGGAGGATTATGAAAATTCAAGGATCAATAAAGCTAGAGTTCAAGCCTACCAATCTAGGAATATCAAGGTCAAACATTTTTAACCGGGAAAACTTGTGCTCTTTTATAGTTCAAAACTTCATTTACACCCGGGAAAGTTAAGGTCTAGATGGTCAGGACCTTTCATAGTGCATTATGTGTACCCCCATGGGGTAGTAGAAATTCAAGATCCCACAAGTGGTTACATTTTCAAGGTCAATGGTCAAAGGTTAAAACCATTCATTGAATCATTCAATAAACAGGAAATAGAGGTTGAGTTAACTGATCCAACCTATGAACCAGGAACAAATTAATAGATTTAGGGTCCATGTCGGGCTAACGACATTAAACAAAGCGCTGATGGGAGGCAACCCATGGTTTTCAAGTTTCCAATAATTTCGTTGTTTTAATCAACTTTATTTTTTAAATAGGGTTAATGAGACATTTTGATATTTAAAAAAAAGACTATTGACATGTTCTTCTATTACGAGTATGGATGGGTATGAAAGGGGAGAATTGTATTCATCCGTGTCACGCAGTGTGATCCTTGAGTAATACCTTACCCAGAAAATTAAAAGAAGAAAATGTATCATTAGTTTGATTTAAAACAAATAAAAAAAACAGGAAAAACCATAAAAATGATGATACTTGGAATTAAATAAGTCATTGTGTTGTTTGTTTTGTCTGGTTTGTTCTTCTTTTTGTTTAGGTACTATTTTGGGTGATACATGTTCAATCAAGGAGGTTCCTACACCCCCCAAGAGATCAAAGGACTAATTTGGAGTAGCAAGAACTTCAACTTCAACCACCAGGTGATTTCATTCCATGATCCGCAGTTTAATAATAAAATAATATTATTTTAAATTATAGTTAACGCCTAGCCGTTGTAATGGAGGGAATGAACAGAACTAACTACAAAATGATTATATATGTTTGTCAAATATTTTTACTTTTTACAATAAATGTTAGAGGATTAAAAATGCGAATTAATCCAATTTTAAGCGTAAACATTCTAATATTCTTTAAAAGGTCGATTAACCGCCTTTTGATGAAGAACCTCTTTTAAATCCACTTTTTGAAAATTTTATGTGTTATATTTGAAAAAATAAAATTCTTCTTTAGAATCGGGACATCAAAATTTACTTTGAGTAAATTGTTTGGTATTTTTCCGATAAAGTTCATTTGTTAATGAATAGTGAAAAATGTTGTATTTTAATTCAAAACCTCTTTTTAATCTAATTTATTTATATGATTAGATTATCTTTTGAATTGGTTTTAAAGTTAAATTAGAATATATTTTTACCATTTAATCCAATAGTGGTCATTGGAATTAATTTCATCTTGAAATTGGACTTAAACTAGTGTCAATCTTTTGATACTTATTGTTTCATAAAAACACGCTATTTGCTCTGACAGTGGGAATTAATTATTAAATTAATTAATGTAACTTATATGTTTTGAATTTTGTAAAATAGACATCATTTTTGAATTTGGAATATCAAATATAGCTTAGGGTGAATTTTTGGTATTTTTCTGGAAAACTTCAATTTTTGATGAATAGTGAAACCACTAAGTGGTACTTAAAAAACTGATTTTTCGTTTAAATTAAATTTTACCACCTTTGTGTTTTGAATTTCAAAAATCCGACATACATGGTTTTCATTAAGAAGTAAAATGTGGTTCAATGGGATTAAAATAATTTTTTTGGTGAATAGCAACTTTTAAGTTTTAATCGCGATTAGAGGTAATTAGTGTAGTTTAAGTTAAAAATAATGTTTTAATACTATGAAATGACCTAGACACATGTCCTACCCTCATTGGATGAGTCATGGCCGACCAAGACAATCCATGGGTCAACTTGGGGACCCCATGGAGCAGCTTTGGTTGAAAATGACATTAATACCTTTTTATTTATAGTTAAAATTAAAATGTCACAAACATGTGTTGTTTTACTAAAACAATTTTTATATGGGGTTATACAAGTCATATTTTTTACTATAAATATTAATTAGAAAGATAAAAATATTTCATACATCATTATATTTTTTTTATAATTTTTAGATATTAAATAAATTAATTTATTTATGACACCGTGATGATGCAGTGATTACCTCATAAATGAACGCTTTAAATAAAATGAGAAGATAGGGTGAAATCTAAGTCATACACTTGTCACAAACCTATTGTATGGGTGGATTTTGAAACCTTATCACCTTATCCTCGAAATATATCCTTTTGGGACCTTTTAAATTCGAAAAGCATTTTATAATAAAGTAATATTTTATAACTTTCCAAGAGTGCCCCTCCTCTCCTCTTATAAAAGGCCCCCACCTCTACCACCTTACACAAACCTCTCAAGCCTTTGGCTCGGCCAAAACCTGTCCATTTCATCTCTCCACATCCCTCTATTAATAATTGAAGCCTCACTTTGGGCATAATCCTTTCCAAGGAAGCCTTTGAGCTCAAATCAAAGAGAGTTACCTGATTTAAAGGTAATGTCTTCCCTTGTGTTCTTTTGTTTTATTTTTCTTCTCCAAACCCATAAAATATTTTTATTACTTTTTTTTGTAACACCACCAGTATCTTCAATATACTAGGATTTTTTTATAAGAAGTATTCTAGCTACACTTTCACACACCACCGTCTAATGGTTAAAGAACATACTGTTTCTGTGGATGGCGAATTACCGCCTCATGAAATGATGATTGTTCAATTTTATTTTAACACCTTCAAAGGTGGTCATTAATATGTCACTATATTTATATATGATATATAATATGTTTATGTTTTTCTTAAGCTTCTGTATTTTTCATTTATGGCATACCTTTATGGTTTCCATTATGGGTAAACGCGATATCTACATTTTAGGAAGTGTGGACTACCGCCCCCTCAAAGTGATTTGATTCGTTAATGTCATATGTGGGATGAATAAAGGATGGAATTAATGGTATTACATATGATATCCTGATGTAATTATAATATACCTTTATATCATTATTATTTAATTCCATTGAATTAAAAAAAGAAATTAAAGTAGTGTTCATGCGTACGTACGGCTTACCGTCTCCATGAACGGTACATTTCATTTCTTATCTCCAAATGTTATGTACTATTATAAGTACATATATATAATGGATATATATGTAATATATTACATATAAATTATGGATATCATTCTGGAATTATAATATATATATCTCTAATTTTTTTTAATTCCATTAATATGACAAAAAATGAAAGTAGCGTTCATGCGTACGTACGGACTACCGTCTCCATGAACGGTGCTTTTAATTTTTTATCTCCAAATGATATGGAATAGTATAAAATGAATATATACTGGATATATATGATATTTAAAACATCAATACTATTCTTGATATGATGTACCTATAACTACATGGAAAATTCTTTTCCAACAAGTTCGATTTTTACTCATGTACCGAACATCGACAAAAATGTCTGATATGAACTCACTTTATTAACCAATTATTATAACATTATAATATGTGATATTAACTGAATAATAATCTTTAAAGTGGGTCCTTAATAAATTATAAATTGACCAAATTTTATTATTCAGGAGATTAAAGAACGATCGAGTCATGTCGGACATGAGGTAAGGGATCCTACCCCTATCTTTCTTTTTAAGTACACTCTTTTATGTCATTCCTTTTAAGATCATATTTCTTATGATTGGGATTTTATTTTATATTACTCATATTTTAATTTTTATGTTCATATGATGAGAGACCCTACTTTCTCTCATCAATCCATTTTGGAAGTTTTGAGTGGCGTCGTTAGGCTGCCGAATTTTCGTAAGAGATCTAACATCTCTCTTTCTTTTTAAGTACTCTCCTTTATGTCACTTCTTTTAAGATCCTCTTTTTTATTATGGGGGATGTTATTTTATATTCCTATTTATGTAAATTTTATTTTAATATGATGAGAGACCCTATTTGATCTCATCAATCCATTTTTTGGAAGTTTTAAGTGGCGTCGTTAGGCTGCCGAGTTTTCGTAAGGGATTTTTCATCTCACTTTTAGTCCCGTGAGATTTATGCTACATTTTCCACCATTTCCTTTGAGTGGTGTATGTACTTACCATTATTATACTCTTTGTGTAATATAATTTCATTTATGTTTATTTACATATTCATTGTATGACCCTTCTTCAATGCGGTTTGCGTTTAGAAAGTTACCCAAGTCGGTAAGGGAACCTTTCACCCTCCTCTTTTTAAAAGACTTATTTTGTTATGTCTTTTAATTCACATAATATTATGTTGGGATATGTTATTCTATATCCTTATTGATGTAAATTTTATGTCCAAGTGATGAGATACCCTTTTTATCTCTCATCAACTCTTTTTCTGAATTTTGAAGTGACGCCGTTAGGCTGTTGAATTTTTGCAAGGGAACTTCTTAACCCAATTTTGGTTCTTTGGGATAAACTTGTACTCCTTGAATATGTCGTTCTATGAATATGTGTGAATTTCCTCTGACTGTTTTACACTTAATATCCACTTATATTTGGTGTATTTGATTGTCACACATAATTATGTAATTGATTTATCCTTAATACAAGGATACCGTCTTTGTAAGGGACATCATCTCAATCTCCTTTCATTGAGAAATATTTTGTTTTATACACAAATTTCTTTTATACAGTGTATAAACCCCTTTTACTTTTCATTTATTCAAAAGGAATCTTTTTATACGAATCATTTTACTAAACTAAAAAAAGGAATGTTTTTCTTGTCGTACGTATGCGGTGACAACGACTTCTCCGCCGCCGTGACCATTATTTGAGTTTTGGCTTCCTCTACAAGCCATAACTTTTTTGAATGAAAAATAAATACCATGTTTTACTCTTCTTTTATTTTGGTATTGAAAATGGTTTTCATAATGTTTTTATATCAATGTGTTTTATTGATATCTTGTGATTGAAAAGTGGAAATGTTATGTTTCCTTTATACATGTTTTATGCGATACGATTATGTTATGGTTCTTGGAAATTATTATGAAGACGGGTGGTTCTGTGATAAACTAAGGGCGGGTGAGCCCGATATAGCTCTCCAATGCATTGGGTAACGTGAAGGAGTTAAACGTTAAGGTTTCTCCGAAGAGATTTAGGGAATATACTATGATGGGTATTCCAAACGTAACCAAGAGGGTTACTCCCTACGTAAGAATGTTATGAATGCCTCAAGTTACCTTTATGCATTATGATTTCATACATGGACTAATGTTTTCTTTTTATACTTTTATATACCTTACTGAGCTTTTTATGCTCATCTCAAGTTTTTGAAATGTTTTTCACAGGTCAAGGGAAAGTTGCATGATATGATGATAGTGTCAAGGAAGTGTCAAGAAAGAATCCATGTTTTATTTTAAATAAGTTTCCGTTGATGGGAAAAAATGAATACTATCTTTTATGTAACCACTTTGTTTAAATGTGGAATGTAATTCATGATTTATGATCTAATTCTCTAAAACTCTAAACCTGAAAAGATAATCAATGTGAATTATTCATTTTATTCAATATTAAGTAATTTTTAAGGTCGGGGCCTTATAGTTGGTATCAAAGGTCGGTTTAGATAACTTTAGAGGTTAGGGTATTCTCTAGGCATAAGTGACATTACCATAATGGTTAGGATTTCAGAAAGAGTCCTAGTTTTAGATAAAGTGAATGAGTAAGTATATCTTAGTGTTTATCTTCCTCATTAGTACATTATAGTTTTTTTGATATACTCACACTGACATTTCTGTTTTTAGTGAATGAATGGATCTAGCAGGCACCAAAGTGACAATAGGTTTGAAGGAAACTGTGGTGGTTCTCTGATTAAGAGACTGGATGAAATGGGGGATTCAATGAGGAAACTCGTGGTTGTTCTAAACCAACTATCAAGGAGTCATGATCTACCACTTGTACCTTGGTATGTTCTGTAATGCATCATGTACGAGATGACCAATCGATGTGGAAGTTCAGGTAATAATTATAAATGTAACCATTAGGTTTTATATGATCCTTACTTTTGAGGTAATTATGGGTTATTATATATTATGATGGAAAATTAAAGGCATGAGATAAACGTGATGTTAAAATATGTTATGATTATTTTTTAAGATTTTATCTCTTTTTGGGGAATGTTTTAAGAATTATATAGTTTTGGAAAAAGGACAACACGCAGACCATGTGACAACCCGTCGCGTCGGACAAAGCTGCGGGAATCGAACCCGCAACCAAAGTGTGATTGGTATTTATCGCCTACCACTGGACTACGTGAAGTCCCTGGTTAGTTTGACTAATTCTTTTTTAGTTAGATTATTTTAGGAATCCATAGTAAGTTTATTTTGGGTTATCTATGGAAATGATTAACCTATCATCGAGGATATGTGATTAGGTTAATTACTTTTCAATATGATAATTTAAGAGCAACTGATGTTATTTGCAGATAAAACTTAATTTGTACCTTGGAAGACTATGTGATTAAATCCTTCAAATATTTGGGTTTCAATCTTAGTTTGGTTTACTTTGAATAATTTTATGGACAATTGTTTATCGAATGGTCTTCGTTGAACTTTGGGTTTTTTTTGGACAAATTTTGGAGATTAAGAATAGATTTTCTTTTTATAAAGGATTATAATTTTGTGGATTATCTGATCTCATACTAACAATTTTGGTTTTGGATTTTGTCTAAAGACATGGGAAATATATAGTTCTATTTTTTGGATTAGGTGATTCTCAAGAAGTTGATTATAGTACTCTTAATGCGAACAAGTCTTCCTAAATACTCGTCTTTTGGAGAAAATATGAGTTTGATTAAGGAATCTCGTAAAAGTTAAAAGTCTACGTGACAAGTAAGTATGTTTCATTATGATTTAGTTAAGCTCAAAAATAAATTCCTCAATGAAGAATAACTTAAAACAAAAATGTTGTCTGTTAACTTTTCCTACTGGGGAATCGAATACCGTTTAACCCATCACAAGTTTGTGATCTTCTTATGGTTAACTTTCTCATAGACATGTTTACTATCACTCTCCCTCAGAACATGACCCTTTGTTTTTTCCTCCATATCCATGTTTTCCAACATGGAATCTTAGTATGGGTTAACTCGGGTGACCTTTGTTCTTCTCTTTCTTTATTTTAACAAGATTGTTTTACTGACTCTTGTTCCGATGTGGGATTTTCAATGAAGTTTTCGAGCCCAATTTTAAAATTGTGAGGATGCAATTCCCAAAAGGGGGGAAGGATGTTACACCCCAGTTAAATAAAGAATGTGACATTTTCACATTTATCCATATTTTTAAATAAAATATTAATAAGACTTTAAAGGGGACACTATGATCGATGGCGTACCCAATACGCAACAACGAGTTTCTTGGGAATCTTACATTGCACTCTAATAATAAAATAATATTATTTTAAATTGTATTTAACAGCTAGTCATTGTAATGGCGGAAATGAACAGAACTAACTACAAAATGATTATATATGTTTGTCAAATATTTTTAGTTTTTACAATAAATTTTAGAGGATTAAAAATGCGAATGAATCCAATTTTAAGCGTAAACATTCTAATATTCTTTAAAAGGTCGATTAACCGCCTTTTGATGACGAACCTCTTTTAAATCCACTTTTTGAAGATTTTATGTGTTATATTTGAAAAAATAAAATTCTTCTTTAGAATCGGGACGTCAAAATTTACTTTGTGTAAATGTTTTGGTATTTTTCCGATAAAGTTCATTTTTTAATGAATAGTGAAAAATGTTGTATTTTAATTCAAAACCACTTTTTAATCTAATTTATTTATATGATTAGATTATATTTTGAATTGGTTTTAAATTGAAATTAGAATATATTTTTACCATTTAATCCAATAGTGGTCGTTGGAATTAATTTCATCTTGAAATTGGACTTAAACTAGTGTCAATCTTTTGAAACTTATTGTTTCATAAAAACACGATATTTGCTCTGAGAGAGGGAATTAATTATTAAATTAATTAATGTAACTTATATGTTTTGAATTTTGTAAAATAGACATCATTTTTAAATTCAGAATATCAAATATAGCTTAGGGTGAATTTTTTGTATTTTTCTGGAAAACTTCAATTTTGATGAATAGTGAAACCACTAAGTGGTACTTAAAAAACTGATTTTCCGTTTAAATTAAATTTTACCACCTCTGTGTTTTGAATTTCAAAATTCCGACATACATGGTTGTAAATAATAATTAAAATGTGGTTCAATGGGATTAAAATAATTTTTTTGGTGAATAATAACTTTTAAGTTTTAATCGCGATTAGAGGTAATTAGTGTAGTTTAAGGTAAAATAATGTTTTAATACTATGAAATGACCTAGACACATGTCTTACCCTCATTTTATGAGTCATGGCCGACCAAGAAAATCCATGGGTTAACTTGGGGACCCCATGGAGCCACTTTGGTTGGAAAATGACATTAATACCTTTTTATTTAAAGTTAAAATTAAAATGTCACAAACATGTGTTGTTTTACTAAAAAAAATTAGATGGGGTTATAAAAGTCATATTTTTTACTATAAATATTCATTAGAAAGATAAAAAGATTTCTTACATCATGATATTTTTTTTATAATTTTTAGATATTAAATAAATTAATTTATTTATGACACCGTGATGATGCAGTGATTACCTCATAAATGAACGCTTTAAATAAAATGAGAAGATAGGGTGAAATCTAAGTCATACACTTGTCACAAACCTATTGGATGGGTTGATTTCAAAACCTTATCACCTTATCCTAGAAATATATCCTTTTGAGACCTTTTAAATCCAAAAAACAATTTATAATAAAGTAATATTTTATAACTTTCCAAGACTGCCCCTCCTCTCCTCTTATAAAAGGCCCCCACCTCTACCACCTTACACACACCTCTCAAGCCTTTTTCTTGGAAAAACCCTGCCCATTTCATCTTCCCTCATCCCTCTATTAATCATTTAATCCTCACTTTGGGCATAATCCTTTCCAAGGAAGCCTTTTAGCTCAAATCAAAGAGAGTTACCCGATTTAAAGGTAATGTCTTCCCTTGTGTTCTTTTGTTTTATTTTTCTTCTCCAAACCCATAAACTCTTTTTATTACTTTTTTTGTAACAACTCCAATATCTTAAATATACTAGGATTTTTTTATAAGAAGGATTTGATCTACACTTTCACACACCTCTGTCTAATGGTTAAAGAACATAGTGTTTCTGTGGATGGAGAATTACTGCCTCACAAAATGATGATTATTCAATATTATTTTAACATATTCAAAAGTGGCCATTAAGATGTCAATATATTTATATATGATATATAATATGTTTATTTTTTCCTTAATCTTCTGTATTTTTCATTTATGGAATACCTTTATGGTTTCCATTATGGGTAAACGCGATATCTTCATTTTAAGAAGTGCGGACTACCACCCCCTCAAAATGATTTGATTCGTTAATGCCATATGTGGGATGTATAAAGGATGTAATTAATGGTATTACATATGATATCCTACTGGAATTATAATATACTTTTATATCATTATTATTTAATTCCATTTAATAAAAAAAAAAAATTAAAGTAGCGTTCATGCGTACGTACGGCTTACCGTCTCCATAAACGGTACATTTCATTTCTTCTCTCCAAATGTTATGTACTATTATAAGTAAATATATATAATGGATATATATGTAATATATTACATCTAAATTATGGATATCATTCTGGAATTATAATATATATATCTCTCTAATTTTGTTTAAATTCCATTAATATGACAAAAAATGAAAGTAGCGTTCATGCGTACGTACGGCCTACCATCTCCATGAACGGTGATTTTAATTTTTTGTCTCCAAATGATATGGAATAGTATAAAATGAATATATACTGGATATATATGATATTTAAAACATCAATACTATTCTGGATATGATGTACCTATAACTACATGGAAAATTCTTTTCCAACAAGTTCGATTTTTACTCATGTACCAAACATCGACAAAAACGTCTGATATGAACTCACTTTATTAACCAATTATTATAACATTATAATATGTGATATTAACTTAATAATAATCTTTAAAGTAGATCCTTAAGAAATTATAAATTTACCAAATTTTATTATTCAGGAGATTAAAGAACGATCGAGTCATGTCAGACATGAGGTAATCATTCCTTTTAAGCTCATACTTCTTATGATTGGGATGTTATTTTATATTAATCCTAATGTAAATTTTATGTTCATATGATGAGAGACCCTATTTTCTCTCATCAATCCATTTTGAAAGTTTTGAGTGGCGCCGTTAGGCTGCCGAATTTTCATAAGAGATCTAACATCTCTCTTTCTTTTTAAGTACTCTCCTTTATGTCACTTCTTTTAAGATCCTCTTTTTTATGATGGGGGATGTTATTTTATATTACTATTTCTGTAAATTTTATTGTAATATGATTAGAGACCCTATTTGATCTCATCAATCCATTTTTGGAAGTTTTAAGTGGCGTCATTAGGCTGCCGAGTTTTCGTAAGGGATTTTTCATCTCACTTTTAGTCCCGTGGGATTTATGCTACATTTTCCACCATTTCCTTTGAGTGGTGTATTTAATTCCCATTATTATACTCTTTGTGTAATATAATTTCATTTATGGGTATTTACATATTTATTGTATGACCCTTCTTCAATGGGGTGTACGTTTTGAAAGTTACCCAAGTCGGTAAGGGAACCTTTCACCCTCCTCTTTTTAAAAGACTTCTTTTGTTATGTCTTTTAATTCACATACTATTATGTTGGGATATGTTATTCTATATCCTTATTGATGTAAATTTTATGTCCAAGTGATGAGATACCCTTTTTATCTCTCATCAACTCTTTTTCTGAATTTTTAAGTGACGTTGTTAGGCTGTCGAATTTTTGCAAGGGAACTTCTTAACCCAATTTTGGTTCTTTGGGATAAACTTGTACTCCTTGAATATGTCATTCTATGAAAATGTGTGAATGTCCTCTGATTTTTTTACACTTAATATCCACTTATATTTTGTCTATTCGATTGTCACACATAATTATGTAATTGATTTATCCTTAATCCAAGGATACCGCCTTTGTAAGGGACATCATCTCAATCTCCTTTCATTGAGGCATATTTTGTTTTATACACAAATTTCTTTTATACAGTGTATAAACCCCTTTTACTTTTTGTTTATTCAAAAGGAATATTTTTATAAGAAGCATTTTACTAAACTACAAAAAGGAATGTTTTTCTTTTCATACGTATGCGGCGACAACGACTTCTCCGCCGCCGTGACCATTTTTTGAGTTTCGACTTCCTCTACAACCCATAACTTTTTTTGAATGAAAAATAAATATCATGTTTTACTCTTCTTTTATTTTGGTATTGAAAATGGTTTTCATAATGTTTTATATCAATGTGTTTTATTGATATCTTGTGATTGAAAAGTGGAAATGTTATGTTTCCTTTATACATGTTTTATGTGATACGATTATGTTATGGTTCTTGGGAATTATTATGAAGACGGGTGGTTCTGTGATAAACTAAGGGTGGGTGAGCCCGATATAGCTCTCCAATGCATTGGGTAACGCGAAGGAGTTAAACGTTAAGTTTTATTCAAAGAGATTTAGGGAATATACTGTGATGGGTATTCCAAACATAACCAAGAGGGTTACTCCTTACGTAAGAATGTTATGAATGCCTCAAGTTACCTTTATGTATTATGATTTCTATGATTTATTCATGATTTGATGAGGTATGTTAAAATGCTTATGTTTTATGAGTAAAGTATGATTTCATACATGGACTAATATTTTCTTTTCATACTTTTATATCCCTTACTGAGCTTTTTATGCTCATCCCAAGTTTTTGAAATGTTTTTCACAGGTCAAGGGAAAGGTGCATGATATGATGATAGTGTCAAGGAAGTGTCAAGAAAGAATCCATGTTTTATTTTAAATATATTTCAGTTGATGGGAAAAAACTAATACTATCTTGTATGTAACCACTTTGTTTAAATGTGGAATGTAATTCATGATTTATGATCTAATTCTCTAAAACTCTAAACCTGAAAAGATCCTCAATGTGAATTATTCATTTTATTCAATATTAAGTAAGGTTTAAGGTCGGGGCCTTATAGTTAGTATCAAAGGTCAGTTTAGATAACTTTAGAGGTTAGGGTATTATCTAGGCATAAGTGACATTACCATAATGGTTAGGATTTCAGAAAGAGTCCTAGTTTTAGATAAAGTGAATGAGTAAGTATATCTTAGTGTTTATCTTCCTCATTAGTACATGATGGTTTTGTTGATATACTCACACTGACATTTCTATTTTTAGTGAATGGGTGGATCTAGTAGGCACCAAAGTGACAATAGGTTTGAAGGAAACTGTGGTGGTTCTCTGATTAAGAGACTGGATGAAATGGGGGATTCAATGAGGAAACTTGTGGTTGTTCTAAACCAACTATCAAGGAGTCATGATCAAACACTTATACCTTGGTATGTTCTGTAATGCATCATGTACGAGATGACCAATCGATGTGGAAGTTCAGGTAATAATTATAAAGGTAACCATTAGGGTTTATATGATCCTTACTTTTGAGGTAATTATGGGTTATTATATATTATGATGGAAAATGAAAGGCATGAGATAAAATTGATGTTAAAATATGTTATGATTATTTTTGAAGATTTTATCTCGTTTTGGGGAATTTTTTAAGAATTATATATTTTTGGAAAAAGGACAACACACAGACCATGTGACAACCCATCGCGTCGGACAAAGATGCGGGAATCGAACCCACAACCAAAGTGCGATTGGTATTTATTGCCTACCACTGGACTACGTGAAGTCCCTGGTTAGTTTGACTAATTCTTTTTTAGTTAGATTATTTTATGAATCAAGAGTAAGTTTATTTTGGGTTATCTATGGAAATGATTAACCTATCATCGAGGATATGTGATTAGGTTAATTACTTTTCAATATGAGAATTTAAGAGCAACTGATGTTATTTGCAGATAAAACTTAATTTTTACCTTGGAAGACTATGTGATTAAATCCTTCAAATATTTGGGTTTCATTCTTAGTTTGGTTTACTTTGAAGAATTTTATGGACAATTGTTTATCGAATGGTCTTCGTTGAACTTTGGGTTTTTTTGGACAAATTTTGGAGATTAAGAATAGATTTTCTTTTTATAAAGGATTATACTTTTGTGGATTATCTGATCTCATACTAACAATTTTGGTTTTGGATTTTTTCTAAAGACATGGGAAATATATAGTTCTCTTTTGTGGATTAGGTGATTCTCAAGAAGTTGATTATAGTACTCTTAATGCGAACAAGTCTTCCTAAATACTCGTCTTTTGGAGAAAATATGAGTTTGATTAAGGAATTTAGTAAAAGTTAAAAGTCTACGTGACAAGTAAGTATGTTTCATTATGATTTAGTTAAGATCAAAAATAAATTCCTCAATGAAGAATAACTTAAAAAAAATGTTGTCTGTTAACTTTTTCTACTGGGGAATCAAATACCGTTTGACCCATCACAAGTTTTTGATCTTCTTATGGTTAACTTTCTCCTAGACATGTTTACTATAACTCTCCCTCAGAACATGACCCTTTGTTTTTTCTCCATATCCATGTTTTCCTACATGGAATCCTAGTATGGGTTAACTCGGGTGACCTTTGTTCTTCTCTTTCTTTATTTTAACGTGATTGTTTTACTGACTCTTGTTCCGATGTGGGATTTTCAATGAAGTTTCCAAGCCCAATTTTAAAATTATGAGGACGCAATTCCCAAAATGGGGGAAGGATGTAACACCCCAGGTAAATAAAGAATATGACATTTTCACATTTATCCATATTTTTGAATAAAATATTAATAAAAATTTAAAGGGGACGCTATGCTCGATGGCGCACCCAATACGCAACAATGAGTTTCTTGGGAATCTTACGTTGCACTCTAATAATAAAATAATATTATTTTAAATTGTAGTTAACGCCTAGTCGTTGTAATAGAGGGAATGAACAAAACTAAATACAAAATGATTATATATGTTTGTCAAATATTTTTACTTTTTACAATCAATGTTAGAGGATTAAAAATGCGAATGAATCCAATTTTAAGCGTAAACATTCTAATATTCTTTAAAAGGTTGATTGACCGCCTTTTGATGACGAACCTCTTTTAAATCCACTTTTTTAAAAATTTATGTGTTATATTTGACAAAATAAAATTCTTCTTTAGAATCGGGACATCAAAATTTACTTTGTTTAATTTTTTTCGTATTTTTCCGATAAAGTTCATTTTTTTAATGAATAGTGAAAAATGTTGTATTTTAATTCAAAACCTCTTTTTAATCTAATTTATTTATATGATTATATTATATTTTGAATTGGTTTTAAAGTAAAATTATAATATATTTTTACCATTTAATTCAATAGTGGTTGTTGGAATTAATTTCATCTTGAAATTGGACTTAAACTAGTGTCAATATTTTAATACTTATTGTTTTATAAAAACACGCTATTTGCTCTCACAGTGGGAATTAATTATTAAATTAATTAATGTAACTTATATGTTTTGAATTTTGTAAAATAGACATCATTTTTAACTTCATAATATCAAATATACCTTAGGGTGAATTTTTGGTATTTTTATGGAAAACTTCAATTTTTGATGAATAGTGAAACCACTAAGTGGTACTTAAAAAACTGATTTTTCGTTTAAATTAAATATTAGCACCTCTGTGTTTTGAATTTCAAAAATACGATATACATGGTTTTAATTAAGAAGTAAAATTTGGTTCAATGGGATTAAAATAATTTTTTTGGTGAATAGTAACTTTTAAGTTTTAATCGCGATTAGAGGTAATTAGTATAGTTTAAGGTAAAAATAATTTTTTAATACTATTAAATGACCTAGACACATGTCCTAACCTCATTGTATGAGTCATGGCCGACCAAGACAATCCATGGGTCAACTTGGGGACCCCAGGGATCCACTTTGGTTGGAAAATGGCATTAATACCTTTTTATTTAAAGTTAAAATTAAAATGTCACAAACATGTGTTGTTTTACTATAACAATTTTTATATGGAGTTATACAAGTCATATTTTTTACTATAAATATTCATTAGAAAGATAAAAATATTTCCTACATCATGATATTTTTTTTATAATTTTTAGATATTAAATAAATTAATTTATTTATGACACCGTGATGATGCAGTGACTACCTCATAAATGAACCATTTAAATAAAATGAGAAGATAGGGTGAAATATAAGTCATACACTTGTCACAAACCTATTGGATGGGTGGATTTCGAAACCTTATCACCTTATCCTAGAAATATATCCTTTTTGGACCTTTTAAATCTGAAAATCATTTTATAATAAAGTAATATTTTATAACTTTCCAAGATTTCCCCTCCTCTCCTCTTATAAAAGGCCCTCAACTCTACCACCTTAAACACACCTCTAAAGCATTTGGATCGGCCAACCCCTGACCATTTCATCTCTCCACATCCCTATATTAATCATTGAAGCCTCACTTTGGGCATAATCCTTTCCAAGGAAGCCTTTGAGATCAAATCAAAGAGAGTTACCCGATTTAAAGATAATGTCTTCCCTTGTGTTCTTTTGTTTTATCTTTCTTCTCCAAACCCATAAACTCTTTTTATTACTTTTTTTGTAACAACTCCATTATATTAAATATACTATGATTTTGTTATAAGAATCATTCGAGCTACACTTTCACACACCTCCGTCTAATGGTTAAAGAATATACTGTTTCTGTGGATGGCGAATTACTGCCTCATGAAACGATGATTGTTCAATATTATTTTAACATCTTCAAAGGTGGCCATTAATATGTCACTATATTTATATATGATATATAATATTTTTATGTTTTTCTTAAGCTTCTGTATTTTTCATTTATGGCATACCTTTATGGTTTCCATTATGGGTAAACGCGATATCTTCATTTTAGGAAGTGCGGACTACCGCCCCCTCAAAGTGATTTGATTCGTTAATGCCATATGTGGGATGTATAAAGGATGGAATTAATGGTATTATATATGATATCCTACTATAATTATAATATACCTTTATATCATTATTATTTAATTCCA
Source organism: Viscum album (assembly GCA_963277665.1). Taxonomy (NCBI): domain Eukaryota; kingdom Viridiplantae; phylum Streptophyta; class Magnoliopsida; order Santalales; family Viscaceae; genus Viscum; species Viscum album. The sequence goes on along the minus strand of OY728120.1, from coordinate 1,252,000,277 downwards.
TTTAATAAAAAAAATAAATGAAAGTAGCATTCATGCGTACGTACGGCTTACCGTCTCCTTGAACGGTACATTTCATTTCTTATCTCCAAATGTTATGTACTATTATAAGTACATATATATAATGGATATATGTGTAATATATTACATCTAAATGATGGATATCATTATGGAATTATAATATATATATCTCTCATTTTATTTTAGTTCCATTAATATGACAAAAAATGAAAGTAGCATTCATGCGTACGAACGGCCTACCGTCTCCATGAACGGTGCTTTTAATTTTTTATCTACAAATTCTATGGAATAGTATAAAATGAATATATACTGGATATATATGATATTTAAAACATCAATACTATTCTGGATATGATGTACCTATAACTAAATGGAAAATTCTTTTCCAACAAGTTCGATTTTTACTCATGTACAGAACATCGACAAAAACGTCTGATATGAACTCACTTTATTAACCAATTATTATAACATTATAATATTTGATATTAACTGAATAGTAATCTTTAAAGTAGGTCATTAAGAAATTATAAATTGACCAAATTTTATTATTCAGGAGATTAAAGAACGATCGAGTCATGTCGGACACGAAGTAAGGGATCCTACCCCTCTCTTTCTTTTTAAGTACACTCTTTTGTGTCATTCCTTTTAATCTCATCTTTCTTATGATTGGGATGTTATTTTATATTACTCATAATTTACTTTTTATGTTCATATGATGAGAGACCCTATTTTCTCTCATTAATCCATTTTGTAAGTTTTGAGTGGCGTCGTTAGGCTGCCGAATTTTCGTAAGAGATCTACCCTCTCTCTTTCTTTTTAAGTACTCTCCTTTATGTCACTTCTTTTAAGATCCTCTTTGTTATGATGGGGGATGTTATTTTATATTCCTCTTGCTATAAATTTTATTTTAATATGATGAGATACCCTATTTGATCTCATCAATCCATTTTTGGAAGTTTTAAGTGGCGTCGTTAGGCTATCGAGTTTTTGTAAGGGATTTTTTATCTCACTTTTAGTCTCATGAGATTTATGCTACATTTTCCACCATTTACTTTGAGTGGTGTATGTAATTCCCATTATTATACTCTTTTTTTAATATAATTTCATTTATGGGTATTTACATATTCATTGTATGACCCATCTTCAGTGGGGTGTACGTTTTGAAAGTTACCCAAGTCGGTAAGGGAACCTTTCACCCTCCTCATTTTAAAAGACTTATTTTGTTATGTCTTTTAATTCACATACTATTATGTTGTGATATGTTATTATATATCCTTATTGATGTAAATTTTATGTCCAAGTGATGAGATACCCTTTTTATCTCTCATCAACTCTTTTTCTAAATTTTGAAGTGATGCCGTTAGGCTGTCGAATTTTTGCAAGGGAACTTCTTAACCCAATTTTGGTTCTTTGGGATAAACTTGTACTCCTTGAATATGTCATTCTATGAATATGTGTGAATTTCATCTGATTGTTTTACACTTAATATCCACTTATATTTGGTGTATTCGATTGTCACACATAATTATGTAATTGATTTATCCTTAATCCAAAGATATCGTCTTTGTAAGGGACATCATCTCAATCTCCTTTCATTGAGGCATATTTTGATTTATACACAAATTTCTTTTATACAGTGTATAAACCCCTTGTACTTTTCGTTTATTCAAAAAGAATCTTTTTATACGAAGCGTTTTGCTAAACTACAAAAAGGAATGTTTTTCTTGTCGTACGTATTCGGCGACAACCACTTCTCCGCCGCCGTGACCATTATTTGAGTTTCGGATTCCTCTACAAGCCATAACTTTTTTTGAATGAAAAATAAATACCATGTTTTACTCTTCTTTTATTTTGGTATTGAAAATGGTTTTCATAATGTTTTTATATCAATGTGTTTTATTGATATCTTGTGATTGAAAAGTGGAAATATTATATTTCCTTTATACATGTTTTATGTGATACGATTATGTTATGGTTCTTGGGAATTATTTTGAAGACTGGTGGTTCTGTGATAAACTAAGGGCGGGTGAGCCAGATATAGCTCTCCAATGCATTGGGTAACGTGAAGGAGTTAAACATTAAGGTTTCTCCGAAGAGATTTAGGGAATATAGTGTGATGGGTATTCCAAACGTAACCAAGAGGGTTACTCCCTACGTAAGAATGTTATGAATGCCTCAAGTTACCTTTATGCATTATGATTTCTATGATTTATTCATGATTTGATGAGGTATGTTAAAATGCTTATGTTTTATGAGTAAAGTATGATTTCATACATGGACTAATGTTTTCTTTTCATACTTTTATATCCCTTACTGATCTTTTTATGCTCATCCAAAGTTTTTTGAAATGTTTTTCACAGGTCAAGGGAAAGGTGCATGATATGATAGTGTCGAGAAAGTGTCAAGAAAGAATCCATGTTTTATTTTAAATATGTTTCCGTTGATGGGAAAAAATGAATCCTATCTTTTATGTAACCACTTTGTTTAAATGTGGAATGTAATTCATGATTTATGATCTAATTCTATAAAACTCTAAACCTGAAAAGATCCTCAATGTGAATTATTCGTTTTATTCAATATTAATTAAGGTTTAAGGCCGGGGCCTTATAGTTGGTATCAAAGGTCGGTTTAGATAACTTTAGAGGTTAGGGTATTCTCTAGGCATAAGTGACATTACCATAATGGTTAGTATTTCATAAAGATTCCTAGTTTTAGATAAATTGAATGAGTAAGTATATGTTAGTGTTTATCTTCCTCATTAGTACATGATGGTTTTGTTGATATACTCACACTGACATTTCTGTTTTTAGTGAATGGGTGGATCTAGCAGGCACCAAAGTGACAATAGGTTTGAAGGAAACTGTGGTGGTTCTCTGATTAAGAGACTGGATGAAATGGGGGATTCAATGAGGAAACTCGTGGTTGTTCTAAACCAACTATCAAGGAGTCATGATCAACCACTTATACCTTGGTATGTTTTGTAATGCATCATGTACGAGATGACCAATCGATGTGGAAGTTCAGGTAATAATTATAAAGGTAACCATTAGGGTTTATATGATCCTTACTTTTGAGGTAATTATGGGTTATTATATATTACGATGGAAAATGAAAGGCATGTGATAAACTTGATGTTAAAATATGTTATGATTATTTTTGAAGATTTTATCTCATTTTGGGGAATGTTTTAAGAATTATATAGTTTTGGAAAAAGGACAACACGCAGACCATGTGACAACCCGTCGCGTCGGACAAAGCTGCGGGAATCGAACCAACAACCAAAGTGCGATTGGTATTTATCGCCTACCACTGGACTACGTGAAGTCCCTGGTTAGTTTGACTAATTCTTTTTTAGTTAGATTATTTTAGGAATCAAGAGTAAGTTTTTTTTGGGTTATATATGGAAATGATTAACCTATCATCGAGGATATGTGATTAGGTTAATTAATTTTCAATATGAGAATTTAAGAGAAACTAATGCTATTTGCAGATAAAACTTAATTTGTACCTTGGAAGACTATGTGATTAAATCCTTCAAATATTTGGGTTTCAATATTAGTTTGGTTTACTTTGAAGAATTTTATGGACAATTGTTTATCGAATGGTCTTCGTTGAACTTTGGGTTTTTTTTGGACAAATTTTGGAGATTAAGAATAGATTTTCTTTTTATAAAGGATTATACTTTTGTGTATTATCTAATCTCGTACTAACAATTTTGGTTTTGGATTTTGTCTAAAGACTTGGGAAATATATAGTTCTCTTTTTTGGATTAGGTGATTCTAAAGAAGTTGATTATAGTACTCTTAATGCGAACAAGTCTTCCTAAATACTCGTCTTTTGGAGAAAATATGAGTTTGATTAAGGAATATAGTAAAAGTTAAAAGTCTACGTGACAAGTAAGTATGTTTCATTATGATTTAGTTAAGATCAAAAATAAATTCATCAATGAAGAATAACTTAAAACAAAAATGTTGTCTGTTAAATTTTCCTACTGGGGAATCGAATACCATTTAACCCATCACAAGTTTGTGATCTTCTTATGGTTAACTTTCTCCTAGACATGTTTACGTTCACTCTCCCTCAGAACATGACCCTTTGTTTTTTCCTCCATATCCATGTTTTCCTACATGGAATCCTAGTATGGGTTAACTCGGGTGACCTTTGTTCTTCTCTTTCTTTATTTTAATGTGATTTTTTTACTGACTCTTGTTCCGATGTGGGATTTTCAATGAAGTTTCCAAGCCCAATTTTAAAATTGCGAGGACGCAATTCCCAAAAGGGGGGAAGGATGTAACACCCCAGGTAAATAAAGAATATGACATTTTCAAATTTATCCATATTTTTGAATAAAATATTAATAAAACTTTAAAGGGGACGCTATGCTCGATGGCGTACCCAATACGCAACAACGAGTTTCTTGGGAATCTTACGATGCACTCTAATAATAAAATAATATTATTTTAAATTGTAGTTAACGCCTAGCCGTTGTAATGGCGGAAATGAACAGAACTAACTACAAAATGATTATATATGTTTGTCAAATTTTTTTACTTTTTACAATAAATGTTAGAGGATTAAAAATGCGAATGAATCCAATTTTAAGCGTAAACATTCTAATATTCTTTAAAAGGTCGATTAACCGCCTTTTGATGACGAACCTCTTTTAAATCTACTTTTTGAAAATTTTATGTGTTATATTTGACAAAATAAAATTCTTCTTTAGAATCGGGACATCAAAATTTACTTTGTGTAAATGTTTTGGTATTTTTCCGATAAAGTTCATTTTTTAATGAATAGTGAAAAATCTTGTATTTTAATTCAAAACCTCTTTTTAATCTAATTTATTTATATGATTATATTATCTTTTGAATTGGTTTTAAAGTGAAATTAGAATATATTTTTACCATTTAATCCAATACTGGTCATTAGAATTAATTTCATCTTGAAATTGGACTTAAACTAGTGTCAATCTTTTGATACTTATTGTTTCATAAAAACACGCTATTTGCTCTGATAGCGGGAATTAATTATTAAATTAATTAATGTAACTTATATGTTTTGAATTTTTTAAAATAGACATCATTTTTGAATTCGGAATATCAAATATAGCTTAGGGTGAATTTTTTGTATTTTTCTGGAAAACTTCAATTTTTTATGAATAGTGAAACCACTAAGTGGTACTTAAAAAACTGATTTTTCATTTAAATTAAATTTTACCATCTCTGTGTTTTGAATTTCAAAAATCCGACATACATGGTTGTCATTGAGAAGTAAAATGTGGTTCAATGGGATTAAAATAATTTTTTTGGTGAATAGTAACTTTTAAGTTTTAATCGTGATTAGAGGTAATTAGTGTAGTTTAAGGTAAAAATAATGTTTTAATACTATGAAATGACCTAGACACATGTCCTACCCTCATTGGATGATTCATGGCCGACCAAGACAATCCATGGGTCAACTTGGAGACCCCATGGAGCCACTTTGGTTGGAAAATGACATTAATACCTTTTTATTTAAAGTTAAAATTAAAATGTCACAAACATGTGTTGTTTTCCTAAAACAATTTTTATATGGGGTTATACAAGTCATATTTTTTACGATAAATATTCATTATAAAGATAAAAAGATTTCCTACATCATGATATTTTTTTATAATTTTTAGATATTAAATAAATTAATTTATTTATGACACCGTGATGATGCAGTGATTACCTCATAAATGAACGATTTAAATAAAATGAGAAGATAGGGTGAAATCTAAGTCATACACTTTTAAAAAACCTATTGGATGGGTGGATTTCGAAACCTTATCACCTTATACTCGAAATATATCCTTTTGGGACCTTTTAAATCCGAAAATCATTTTATAATAAAGTAATATTTTATAAATTTTCAAGAGTGCCCCTCCTCTCCTCTTATAAAAGGCCCCCACCTCTACCACCTTACACACACCTCTCAAGCATTTGGCTCGGCAAACCCCTGCCCATTTCATCTCTCCACATCCCTATATTAATCATTGAAGCCTCACTTTGGGCATAATCCTTTCCAAGGAAGCCTTTGAGCTCAAATCAAAGAGAGTTACCCGATTTAAAGATAATGTCTTCCCTTGTGTTCTTTTATTTTATTTTTCTTCTCCAAACCCATAAACTCTTTTTATTACTTTTTTTGTAACAACTCCAGTATCTTCAATATAATATTATTTTTTTATAAGAAGGATTCGAGATACACTTTCACACACCTCCGTCTAATGGTTAAAGAACATACTGTTTCTGTGGATGGCGAATTACTGCCTCACGAAACGATGATTGTTCAATATTATTTTAACACCTTCAAAGGTGGACATTAAGATGTCACTATATTTATATATGATATATAATATGTTTATGTTTTCCTTAAGATTTTTTATTTTTCATTTATGGCATACCTTTATGGTTTCCAGTATGGGTAAATGCGATATCTTCATTTTAGGAAGTGCATACCACCGCCCCCTCAAAGTGATTTGATTCGTTAATTCCATATGTGGGACGTATAAAGGATGGAATTAATGGTATTACATATTATATCCTACTGGAATTATAATATACCTTTATATCATTATTATTTAATTCCATTGAATAAAAAAAAGAAATGAAATTAGCATTCATGCGTACGTACGGCTTACCGTCTCCATGAACGGTACATTTCATTTTTTATCTCCAAATGTTATGTACTATTATAAGTAAATATATATAATGGATATATATGTAATATATTACATCTAAATGATGGATATAATTCTGTAATTATAATATATATATCTCTCATTTTTTTAATTCCATTAATATGACAAAAAATGAAAGTAGCGTTCATGCGTACGTACGGCCTACCATCTCCATGAACGGTGCTTTTAATTTTTTATCTCCAAATGATATGGAATAGTATAAAATGAATATATAATGGATATATATGATATTTAAAACATCAATACTATTCTGGATATGATGTACCTATAACTACATGGAAAATTCTTTTCCAACAAGTTTGATTTTTACTCATGTACCGAACATCGACAAAAACATCTGATATGAACTCACTTTATTAACCAATTATTATAACATTATAATATGTGATATTAACTGAATAATAATCTTTAAAGTAGGTCCTTAATAAATTATAAATTGACCAAATTTTATTATTCAGGAGATTAAAGAACGATCGAGTCATGTCGGACACGAGGTAAGGGATCCTACCCCTCTCTTTCTTTTTAAGTACACTCTTTTATGTCATTCCTTTTAAGCTCATCTTTCTTATGATTGGGATGTTCTTTTATATTACTCCTAATTTACTTTTTATTTTCATATGATGAGAGACCATATTTTCTCTCATCAATCCATTTTGGAAGTTTTGAGTGGCGCCGTTAGGCTGCCGAATTTTCGTAAGAGATCTACCCTCTCTCTTTCTTTTTAAGTACTCTCCTTTATGTCACTTCTTTTAAGATCCTATTTTTTATGATGGGGGATGTTATTTTATATTCCTCTTGCTGTAAATTTTATTTTAATATTATGAGAGACCCTATTTGATCTCATCAATCCATTTTTGGAAGTTTTAAGTGGCGTCGTTAGGCTGCCGAGTTTTCATAAGGGATTTTTCATCTCACTTTTAGTCCCGTGAGATTTATGCTACATTTTCCACCATTTCCTTTGATTGGTGTATGTAATTCCCATTATTATACTCTTTGTGTAATATAATTTCATTTATGGGTATTTACATATTCATTGTATGACCCTTCTTCAATGGGGTGTACGTTTCGAAAGTTACCCAAGTCTGTAAGGGAACCTTTCACCCTCCTATTTTTAAAAGACTTCTTTTGTTATGTCTTTTAATTCACATACTATTATGTTGGGATATGTTATTCTATATCCTTATTAATGTAAATTTTATGTCCAAGTGATGAGATACCCTTTTTATCTCTCATTAACTCTTTTTCTGAATTTTGAAGTGACGCCGTTAGGCTGTCGAATTTTTGCAAGGGAACTTCTTAACCCAATTTTGGTTCTTTAGGATAAACTTGTACTCCTTGAATATGTCGTTATATGAATATTTGTGAATGTACTCTGATTATTTTACACTTAATATCCACGTATATTTGGTGTATTCTATTGTCACACATAATTATGTAATTGATTTATCCTTAATCCATGGATACCGTCTTTGTAAGGGACATCATCTCAATCTACTTTCATTGAGGCATATTTTGTTTTATATACAAATTTCTTTTATACAGTGTATAAACCCCTTTTACTTTTCGTTTATTCAAAAGGAATCTTTTTATATGAAGCATTTTACTAAACTAAAAAAAGGAATGTTTTTCTTGTCGTACGTATGCGGCGACAACGACTTCTCCGCCGTCGTGACCATTATTTGAGTTTCGGCTTCCTCTACAAGCCATAACTTTTTTTGAATGAAAAATAAATACCATGTTTTACTCTTCTTTTATTTTGGTATTGAAAATGGTTTTCATAATGTTTTTATATCAATGTGTTTTATTGATATCTTATGATTGAAAAGTGGAAATGTTATGTTTCCTTTATACATGTTTTATGTGATACGATTATGTTATGGTTCTTGGGAATTATTATGAAGACGGGTGGTTCCATGATAAACTAATGGCGGGTGAGCCCGATATAGCTCTCCAATGAATTGGGTAACGTGAATGAGTTAAACGTTAAGGTTTCTCTGAAGAGATTTAGGGAATATACTGTGATGGGTATTCCAAAACGTAACCAAGAGGGTTACTCTCTACGTAAGAATGTTATTAATGCCTCAAGTTACCTTTATGCATTATGATTTCTATGATTTATTCATGATTTGATGAGGTATGTTAAAATGCTTATGTTTTATGAGTAAAGTATGATTTCATACATGGACTAATGTTTTCTTTTCATACTTTTATATCCCTTACTGAGCTTTTTATGTTCATCCCAAGTTTTTGAAATGTTTTTCACAGGTCAAGGGAAAGGTGCATGATATGATGGTAGTGTCAAGGAAGTGTCAATAAAAAATCCATGTTTTATTTTAAATATGTATCCGTTGATGGGAAAAAACGAATACTGTCTTTTATGTAACCACTTTGTTTAAATGTGGAATGTAATTCATGATTTATGATCTAATTCTCTAAAACTCTAAACCTGAAAAGATCCTCAATGTGAATTATTCATTTTATTCAATATTAAGTAAGGTTTAAGGTCAGGGCCTTATATTATTACTTCACATTTTGAAGCAAGCCTGGGTTTTAATTCATTTCATTTTTGTGGTTAAGTTAATTTTCATATGGTTCAAGGGATAAAAAATTAAGGGATCATAATTAAGTGGATATGAATTTAAATTATAATGATTAATAATTAAGTTAATAGGTATATTTAGATCAATTACGCATTCTAAAAAAAATCAGAAAAAATATCTTCTCATTGAATTTTTTCAACCTAATTTCAAAAAGAAAAAAATACAATCATATTCCAACATAAATATTCTTTTGATATAAATAAAAAACAACCCCCCCCCCATCCTTTTTAATAGTTTGTTTTGTTTTGTTTTGTTTTCAAAAAAATACCCTTAATATGTTATTTTAAGTACTTCCTCCTTAGAGAATGACCTTGGTCAGCCACTCTGTTTCACCTAAGAAGTAAAAAAATTACACATAATTTGAGGGAACCCACGACAACACCTTTCATATGTCGGTATTTGGTCTCATGTGTTTTTATTGTCTAGGACCGATCATACCTTAGGACCTATTTTTTTTCCATGATACTATATGATTCCTATAGAGAACTCCATTTTCTTTAGGTTCTATAGCTTGAATAATGCATATGGAACCATGAATTTTCTATTGCATGTTTACATTCTTTACCTTATTATATGGTGCCTTGAATTTTTACTTTATTATTCATGCGGTCATACTTGTTTTATTTAAAAAATTTCTGAATATCTTGAAAATATGTATTTCGAAATTTATTTCAAAAGTCGATTTCAAAAGGGTGTTTTAGAAAAGGAGACTTAGGTCAAGTTAATGTTTTCAAAGTGATTGTTTTTTTTCAAATAAAATGATGTGGAAGTTTATAAATGATTATAGAGTATATTTGGTTTTCAGGTGCTTGCCTATAAAAACCTATTTTTCTAAATATATTTTAAACTAACATAAATGAAATGTCTTTTGAAAGGAAGTTGTACAAACTCCTTAGTGGGATCATACTGAGCTCGTTTTCATTCACACCCTACATAAACTATCTATTGTATGCAACTCTTATGGTTTCTTTTCAGGTGCCTGGCCTAGATCTTCTTCCTATTAGGTTTTTTCGGGTGATGACCATTTTGGGATGTGGATCATGGCCACAAGTCACATGGATTGTGGTGGTAGTTTTGTTTTTTTTTTTGTTTTTTGGGGATTCCTTTGTATCATCCTTTACATCTCAGACTTATTCTTGTTTATTTATGTGATGTTGTTTCTTCTATATTGTATCGTGATGTTTATTATTTTTGTTGTTTATTAAATGATATGTCATTATTTATTCATGTTGCATACTTGATTAGCCACTAACTGAGGCTGATATTCATTGTTAATATACATAATATTCGTGTTCTTTATTATTCATAAACACCATTTTAGTGCATTTTACACTTTGAACATCATTTCACATTATGATTGTAATACCTTCTTAAAATGCACTATTATGTGGTACATTTTTTTAACATCATTTAAAGTACCCAATGATTCATATGATTTTAAGGAATTGAATTATACAGATTTTAATTTGATATTTTTGTAAATTGATCTACACTTAAATATGAACATGTTTGATTCAGGGATCAGTGGAGAATTCATGGAGGATTATGGAGATATTTGGAAATGAAAGGAAGCAATTCTGGAGAAGGCTGATTGGACATCATCCCACTGATGAGACTGTGGGGCCCAACATACAGGCCCAATTAATCCCAAATTTCTTGGGATGCTATAAGACATGTATAAGAACAAATCACTATTCATGAGTTAATGCTAATTCTGCCTTCATGTTGGTCATTTAGGCGGCCCAAGTTAGAGATAAAATTCTGGTCCAGATTATGCATCCCAGAAAAACATTCCACTAAGTTGATCATATCTCCGAATAAACAACTCCAAATGGGCCCAAATTTTACAGGAGATTATAAGACATCATGATATCCATTTTCTTCTTCTATGGACCACCCTCATTCGGCCGTCTAGAAGCTCTTACAGACGCGTCTGTTCGGTGAAGGAAATCTGGCTGCCACCTCGGGTCAAATGTGGAAAAGTTCAAATTCCACAAGCTTTCCACCACCTATGGTCTACCAAAATTAATTGAGATGCTTTTTACTATTGGAGGATCGACCCAAGGCTCCCAAAATGCCTATTTAATGCATTGGTGGTGAAGGATTTGAAGATCTTGGATGCTTTGTTCAATTGTAATGTTATGCTGCATTTTTGTTGCCTCAATTTTGTCTTTCACATGTAAGTTGTTCAATTCACTTTAGTTTCTTAATAAAAGTTCTTCTTCTACTCTTATTCTATTGTTCTTAATATTACTTTGATACCTTTTGATCAAGGTGTGAATTTATTCACACCAACCCTTGTGAAATTATTCACACAACGGTGGAGTGATCATTTTATTTTTGTTGTTTTCTTTACTTCTCCATTTCCTCCCTCATGAGTCTACTTTCCACTTCCATTGAAACCATGGGATAAATGGAGGGCTAAACCACTTATGGTTTGATCCAAGGGAGTATAAATGGGCTGGATTGGATGTTATTTATCACCTAATTAATGTATAATCACTTCTTTAATTGGGATTTTTATTTGATGATTTTTAAACTCCATCGTCCTTGTTGAATTTAAGGCCACACACTTCAAGTACTAATACGATCCTTTACCTTGAAGTGCTCAAAACTTTGATCCTTCAAGTGTATAGGTGATTAGTATTAGAGGGTGTAGGCATTAAACCAGTAAGTGATGATGTTTTTTTATCTCCTTAAATGAACCCATCTCAAATTTAAGAAATTGAAATCATTAAAAAGAAAATATGTCCAATCCACCCCGAGCGATAAACTAGGATCAACTCATTCTTTTAAATTGAATTCACTTAAATATATTAGATATATTTCAAACCCATAAAATATCAATCCAATTTGGCCACTTCATAGCTGAAAACAGTCCATAGAATGTACGTGTCTATAGGTTTCTTCTTAGGTCTCTGTGGATTCGATAACCCAAGCTAAACTACAAGGACCGTCTTACCTTCTTCTCTTGGGTAAATTTGAGCGAGAATAAAATTTTTGCACTGTTGCCGGGGACCCAAGTAAGTCATATAAACACCCATTCTATTCTCCCCCATTTCTTCTTTTCTCATCCAAATTCTCTTATCTTGTCCCTTTCTCGTTTTTTTTTCTTTTGGCGCATGTCCGCCTACACCCGCGATCAATCAAACCGTCTTGTTAGGGTGGATAATCCTGGGGTGGGGGAGTCAAGTACACCAAGGTAACTCATTCCATTAGATCATAATCTTCCTAATACTCTAGAGTCCAAAATTGAGCCAATTTCAATGGAAGGTCTTCAAGGAAACCAACTCATAAACCCAGGTGGAAACCAAAATGGAAACCCAAATAAGGCAGCCCCAAACTTGGGGAATGAAATTGATCAAACCATGAATGACTACCTCACACCTTCTTGGACCAATGCCCCCTCATGCATTATACACAATTCCCTAGGAGATGCCAACTACATCTTTAAACCCCATGTCCTAAACCACCTTCCCATATTCCATGGAATGGAGTCCGAGATGGCATACCTGCACATTAAGGAGTTCAATGACATTGTAGAAACTATGTGTCCCCCACATCAACTAGAATCAGATAAGATGAGGCTATTTCCTTTTTCTTTAAAGGATCAAGCTAAAAATTGGCTAAACAATTTGAGACCATCATCCATAAACTCTTGGGACCAACTACAAAGAGAATTCTACAAAAAATACTTTCCCCACCACAAAACAATTACACTTAAAAAGAGTATCCAAAACTTTTTTGAAAAAGAGGGAGAGTCATTCTATTAAACATGGGAGAGGTTCAAAGACACTCTAAACATGGTTCCACACCATGGTTTTTCTCTTCCTGAACAAGTGATAATTTTTTATGAAGGGTTGGGTCCGGGGAAAAAACAATTCATTGACATGATGTGTAATAGAACATTTAAAAACAAAGCCCAAAATGATGCTTACGAGTATCTAGAAAGCCTTTCTGAACAAAACCAAACATGGGGAACTTCACCTTATTCTGAAAAGCCACAAAGAAATACTGGAATTCATACACTTTGAGAAGAGGAAATCCTTAGGGCTAAACTCGCAGCACTCTCTAGGAAGGTTGAAGAGATAGACCTTAGGAAAGTCCATGAAATCCAAACTGTTGACCCTGTTTGCACAATTTGTGACAAACATGACCATAAGACAGACAACTACCCAACCATTCCATCCATCAAGGATGTTCTCTTAGGAGGACCCCAGAGGAATTAAATTCTTTGAAATTTCAAAAGCCTCAATACCAAAACACCTTCAACCCAAGGTATAACGACCACCCAGGCTTCCGCTGGAAAGATAACCAACAAACTAGCCAACCACAGGGAAAAAATCCTTACCCCCATCAAAAATAACCAAACCCATAACCAGTTCCAAACCCAACCTATCCAATACCAACAGCCACCGGTCCATTTTCAAAAAACCATCACACCTCCAAAATATCCCCCTGGGATAAACCAATCTACTCAAGCACCAACCCAAACTGTTCCACAAAGCCTACTAGAACAACTGTGCAAACAAATGGATAGGATGAACTCAAAAGTCTCTTCCCTAAAACAAGAACTTCAAACCATCAAAACTGGAAAGGCACCCATGCCTACTCAGGCAGTTCCATCCTCAAATTCAAGGGGAGAGTCAAGTTGTGCTCAAACAACTCATGAACAACTAAAGGATGTGACTGTTTTAAGAAGTGGGAAATCAATTGAGAAACCTGAACAACTAATTCAGAACCCACCTGAAGATTCAAACTTGGATGAAAATTCAAATGAACCACAAGATCAAACTGAGGAAATTGATAACATTTTCAAGGAAACAACTCTTCAACAAACAACCCCACAACCTGCACCATTTCGTCAACGCATGAGGGGGAAACCCAAGCCTGAACTGAGTGAAACATTGAGGGAAATCTTCTCACAAGTCAAGTTGAACATTCCTCTTCTCGATGCAATCTAAACCATACCTTCCTAATCAAAGTACCTTAAGGACTTGTGCACTTTTAAAAGAAAATTTTCACATAAAAACCAAGTCCTTTTGGCTGCTAATGTGAGTACCACCATTCAAGGGATCATTCCTCCTAAGTTGAAAGACCCAGGTTTCCCTTACATCAATGTTGAACTAGGAGAGAGAAAAGTTGTCAAGGCCTTGTGTGACCTAGGTGCTAGTGTCAATCTCATCCCTTATGTTGTGTACTTCCAGTTAGGACTAGAAGAGCTCCAACCCACATCTGTCACACTTCAGCTTGTTGATTGTAGCATTAGGGTTCCAAAGGGGATTTTAAAGGACGTTCTGGTAAAGGTTGAAAACTTCATCTACCCTACTGACTTCATTGTCCTTGACAACCATCCAAACTTAGGAAATAAGGAACAAACCCCAATCATCCTTGGTCATCCTTTTCTTGCAACAATCAACTCTGTTATCCGAGTTCGAAATGGGAACATGACCATCACCTTTGGGAACATGAGTCTAGAATTGAACATCTATAATGAAAGCTCACAAATAGGGGATGACGAGGACATTCATGAAGTAAAAATGATAGGAAGCATTGATAATGAATCCATGGAACATCAAGGAATATTTGATGAATGTTTAAGTCAGGATGAGATTGATTTCCTTTGTTCATATGAAGGAAGTTTATCTCCTTGGCTTGAATAATTTTCAAATTTCTCTTATGATAAAGTCTTAGGTCCAACAATCAGTGAAACCTTTCAAGAAACCACTTTCATGAAGACCACTCCAAATTCCTTCCCTAAAGCTGATCAAGCCAATCTAGTAGCTGAAAATTCTACATGTGGGGAATCAATCCTATCTGAAACTCTAAAAAAAGAAATTGAACTTGATCCAATGTCCCAATCTTCTGCTGAAATTCTGAACCAACCTGATCTTGAATTGAAGGAACTTCCTGCTACACTCAAGTATGCTTTCCTAGGGGACAATAAAACACATCCTATTGTCATTTCTTCTTCTCTTGAAGCCAATCATGAGAGGATGCTTCTAGATGTCCTTAGGAAGCATAAGAAATCCATTGGTTGGACCCTTTCTGATATTACTGGGATTAGCCCACTTATCGGGACTCATAGGATTGTTCTGGAATCTGATTCAAAGCCATGTCGTCAACCTCAACGGTGACTCAATCCTAATCTCATGGAGGTAGTAAGGAAAGAACTTATGAAATTGTTGAAAGCTAGTTTCATATATCCCATAGCTGAGAGTGAATGGGTGATCCCAATCCAAGTGGTTCCAAAAAAGGCTGGAATCACAGTGATAACCAATGAGGATGGAGAGATTTTTCCAACAAGGGTGAGTAGTGGATGGAGGGTCTGCATTGACTATAGGAAGCTAAACTCATTAACCAAGAAGGACCATTTCCCCTTACCATTCATTGACCAAGTCCTTGAGAGAGTGGCAGGTCATGCCTTCTATTGTTTCTTAGATGGGTACTCAGGGTACAATCAAATTGAGGTCTCCCTAGAGGATCAAGGGAAGACTACATTCACATGTCCTTTCGGTACCTTTTCCTTCAAACGCATGCCCTTCGGGTTATGCAATGCCCATGGAACATTCCAGCGGTGCATGATGGGAATCTTCTCAGACATGGTAGGGGATTTTCTAGAGGTCTTCATGGATGACTTCTCTGTGTTTGGGGATACTTTTTAGGGATGTCTGTAGAATGTGGATAGATTCTTGTCAAGATGTGAAGAAAATAATCTAGTCCTAAACTGGGAAAATTTCCATTTCATGGTTAAAGAGGGACTTGTTCTAGGCCATCTGGTCTCGATTAGGGGGATTGAAGTTGATAAAGCAAAGGTTGACATCATTCGTCACCTTCCATCACCTAAAACTTTCAAGGAAGTGAGGTCTTTCTTAGGACATGTTGGTTTCTATAGAAGATTCATCAAGTACTTTAGTTCAATATCTCGTCCCCTTTGTGCTCTCCTAGTAAAGGATGCTCCATTTGTTTGGACAGAAAGCTGTGAGGGTTCATTCTCAACCCTCAAATCCTCTCTCACCTCTCCTCCCATTATGAAATCTCCAAATTGGAACCTTCCTTTTGAACTTATGTGTGATGCCAGTGACTTTTCTGTTGGAGCTATGTTAGGACAACGTTGTGATAAAACTCCTTATGTCATTGCTTATGAAAGAAAATCCTTAAATGATGCCCAAATAAACTACACCACTACTGAAAAGGAGTTACTTTCTATTGTGTTTGCTTTAGAGAAGTTTAGTTCCTACCTCTTAGGATCCCCCATCACTGTGTTCACTGACCATTCTGCACTAAAATACCTCTTCCAAAAACAAGATGCCAAGGCTAGACTGATTAGGTGGGTCCTTCTCTTACAAGAATTTGACCTCACAATCAAGGATAAAAAGGGAGTTGAAATGTTGTAGCTGATCAACTCTCTAGGATGGAATTAAAAGACAACTCAAATAACCTTTCTGTGTCTGATTCGTTTCCTGATGAACACCTATACTCTGTGAGTGACTGCCCTTGGTATGCTGACATAGTAAATTTCTTAGTGACAGGAGTCATTACAAAATTCTTAGGGACTCAATCTCGAAGAAAATTTCTTTATGATGTTAGACACTATGTGTTTGATGATCCATACCTCTATAAGTTCTGCCCTGACCAAGTCATTAGGAGGTGTGTTCCAGAATCTGAACAAGAGTCCATTCTTAAATTCTGTCATAGTGAGGCATGTGGAGGTCACTTTTCCTCTAAGAAAACATCTGCTAAGATTCTTCAATGTGGTCTTTTCTGGCCCACCCTCTCAAGGGAATCCTACACATTTTGTCAAAGCTGTCCTAGGTGTCAACAAGTAGGGTCCATCATAATAAGGAATCAAATGCCACTCACTCACATCTTAGTGGTTGAAATATTTGACTGTTGGGGAATTGATTTCATGGGTCCCTTCCCAAACTCTCGGGGATACCTCTACATACTCTTAGCTGTTGATTATGTCTCAAAATGGGTTGAGGCCATTCCCACTAAGTCCAATGATCATCAAGTTGTGATTCGATTTCTGAAAGAGAACATATTTTCAAGATTTGGAATTCCTAGGGCTATAATCAGTGATCGAGGAACCCATTTCTGCAACCACTCATTCTCTTCACTCATATCTAAGTATGGTATTTCTCATAAAGTGTCCACTTCATACCATCCTCAAACCAATGGTCAAGCTGAGTTAGCGAATAGGGAGATTAAGCAAATTCTTGAGAAAACTGTCAATCCTTCTAGGAAATATTGGTCTGAGAAAATCTTAGATTCTATTTGGGCCAATAGAACTACATATAAAACCATTTTAGGAATGTCCCCATATAGGTTGGTTTATGGTAAAGCATGCCATTTTCCAGTGGAGATTGAACATAAGGCCTTTTGGGAAATTAAGAAAATGGATTATGACCTCTCATTGGCCGGAACAAAAAGGAAATTAGATCTCACTGAACTGGAGGAACTAAGGATGGAGGCTTATGAAAATTCAAGGATCAATAAATCTAGAGTTCAAGCCTACCAATCTAGGAATATCAAGGTTAAACATTTTGAACCGGGAAAACTTGTGCTCTTGTATAGTTCAAAACTTCATTTACACCCGGGAAAGTTAAGGTCTAGATGGTCAGGACCTTTCATAGTGCATTATGTGTACCCCCATGGGGCAGTAGAAATTCAAGATCCCACAAGTGGTTACATTTTCAAGGTCAATGGTCAAAGTTTAAAACCATTAATTGAATCATTCAATAAACAGGAAATAGAGGTTGAGTTAACTGATCCAACCTATGAACCAGGAACAAATTAATAGATGTAGGGTCTATGTCGGGCTAACGACATTAAACAAAGCGCTGATGGGAGGCAACCCATGGTTTTCAAGTTTCCAATAATTTCGTTGTTTTAATCAACTTTATTTTTTAAATAGGGTTAATGAGACATTTTTATATTTAAAAAAAAGACTATTGACATGTTCTTCTATTACGAGTATGGATGGGTATGAAAGGGGAGCATTGTATTCATCCGTGTCACGCAGTGTGATCCTTGAGTAATACCTTACCCAGAAAATTAAAAGAAGACAATGTATCATTAGTTTGATTTAAAACAAATAAAAAAAAACAGGAAAAACCATAAAAATGATGATACTTGGAATTAAATAAGTCGTTGTGTTGTTTGTTTTTTCTGGTTTGTTCTTCTTTTTGTTTAGGTACTATTTTGAGTGATACATGTTCAATCAAGGAGGTGCCTACACCCCCCAAGAGATCAAAGGACTAATTTGGAGCAGCAAGAACTTCAACTTCAACCACCAGGTGATTTCATTCCATGATCCTCAGTTTCAATTTCCTTTTTGAACTTCTATCATCTGCCTCTACTCCTTCTAAATTTTTATTTCTTCAAACACTGGGGATAGTGTTGTTTTAAGTTGGGGGGGAGATAGAATAAAAAAATGCTTTTGTGTCAAAAAAAATAAATGATTTGAAAAAAAAATTAAATGGAAGGAAAAATTCCTTTAACTTTAAACATGGTAATACACATTGCACACTTTGAAACTGAATATCAAATAATTTAGTATACCATGATTCTGATTTTAATCCTTGTATAATTTCTTGAGCATAGATTTTGGAAAGTGTGGCTGTCCAATGTGATATTTCATCATTTATATTTTCATCCAAATAAAAAAAATCACAATACACGTCCTTTGGATAGTGGGGTATTATTTTAAGTTCATGGGGTCCCCTAAATAAATAGCATAGGTTTAGTGATCATTTTAGTTTAATATGAGTATTCAAAAAAAATTAAAAAAAAAATTGCGCGTAGAGCAATGAATGACCTAATGCGTGGCTTTCAGCACTTGGGGATCGTGACTCCATAGTTGTCTGGCCCAGAGTTAGTAATTTTATCTCTATTTTTGGTAATTTGAATTTTTTTTTGACTGAGTTAACTCGAGATGATGCCCGAGTATGTGGGCTTCACTTGGTTCCCTAAGGTCTTTGAGCCTGGGAGTCATCGGCAAAGTCTCGCTACAGGGGTTGACTCTTTTGAGTGCAACTTCAATTACCATGGCAAAATTGCAAAAACAAAAAAAAACAAAAAAAAATATACAAAAAAAATGAATACTCATCTTAATATTGAAATTTGATTCCACCTAGCGCTTCTATAATTTCTCCCTTGAATAAAGATGAACCCCCATGTCTATTGTGATGCACAGCACATCCTCATACTTAATTGATATTGGATGAAATATGGCAATGAATTTGAACAAAGGAATGGGCTTGGGATTGGGATCAGCTTATGAAACTATCTTGTATTAAAATATTTTGATGGGTTTCATGATTGTTTGGTATAATTTTTTCTGGTGATCATTGTGTATTAAAATGTTTTTGGAAAAGGGAATTCGAATTTTATATTTTTGAGATATATTTTGCTCAGGACTAGCAAAACTCAAGTTGGGGGGTGTGATTAGCCACTAAATGAGGCTAATATTCATTATTAATATACATAATATTTGTGTTCTTTATTATTCATAAACACCATTTTAGTTCATTTTACACTTTGAACATCATTTCACATTATGATTGTAATACCTTCTTAAAATGCACTATTATGTGGTACATTTTTTTAACATCATTTAAAGTACCCAATGATTCATATGATTTTAAGGAATTGAATTATACAGATTTTAATTTGATATTTTTGGAAATTGATCTACACTTAAATATGAACATGTTTGATTCAGGGATCAGTGGAGAATTCATGGAGGATGATGGAGATATTTGTAAATGAAAGGAAGCAATTCTGGAGAAGGCAGATTGGACATCTGCCCACTGATGAGACGGTGGGGCCCAACAGACAGTCCCAATTAATCCCAAATTTCGTGGAATTATAGAAGACATGTATAAGAACAAATCACTCTTCATGAGTTAATGCTAATTCGGCCTTCATGTTGGTCATTTAGGCGGCCCAAGTTAGAGATAAAATTCTGGTCCAGATTCTGCGGCCCAGAAAAACAGTCCACTAATTTGATCATATCTCGGAATCCACAACTCCAAATGGACCCAAATTTTACAGGTGATTATAAGATATCCGGAAATCCAATTTCTGCTTCTATGTCCCACCCTGATTCGGCCGTCTAGAAGGTCTTCCAGACGCGTCTGTTCGGTGAAGGAAAGCTGGATGCCACCTCGGGTCAAATGTGGAAAAGTTCAAATTCCACAAGATTTCCACCACCTATGGCCTACCAAAATTAATTGAGATTCTTTGTACTATTTTAGGCTCGACCCATGGCTCCCAAAATTCCTATTTAATTCAGTGGTGGTGAAGGAGTTGAAGATCTTGGATGCTTTGTTCAATTGTAATGTTATGCTGCATTTTTGTTGCCTCAAATTTGTCTTTCACATGTAAGTTGTTCAATTCACTTTAGTTTCTTAATAAAAGTTCTTCTTCTACTCTTATTCTGTTGTTCTTCATATCAATTTGATACCGTTGGATCAAGGTGTTAATTTATTCACACCAACCCTTGTGAAATTATTCACACAACGGTGGAGTGATCATTTTATTTTTTTTGTTTTCTTTACTTCTCCATTTCCTCCCTCATGAGTCTACTTTCCGCTTCCATTGAAACCATGGGATCAATGGAGGGCTAACCCACTTATGGGTTTATCCAAGGGATTAGAAATGGGCTGGATTGGGTGTTATTTATCAACTAATTAATGTATAATCACTTCTTTAATTGGGATTTTTATTTTATGATTTTTAAACTCGATCGCCCTTGTTGAATTTAAGGCCACACACTTCAAGTACAAATACGATCGTTTAACTTGAAGTGCTCAAAACTTTGATCCTTAAAGTGTATAGGTGATTAGTATTAGAGGGTGTAGGCATTAAACCAGTAAGTTATGATGTTGTTTTATCTCCTTAAATGAACCCATCTCAAATTTAAAAAATTGAAATCATTAAAAAGAAAATACGTCCAATCCACCTCGAGCGATAACCTAGGATCAACTCATTCTTTTAAATTGAATTCACTTAAATAAATTAGATATATTTAAAACCCATAAAAAATCAATCCAAGTTGGCCACTTCATAGCCGAAAATAGTCCATAGAATGTACGTGTCTATAGTTTTCTTCTTAGGTCTCTGTGGATTCGATAACCCAAGCTAAACTACAAGGACCGTATTACCTTCTTCTCTTGGGTAAATTTGAGCGAGAATCAAATTTTGGTGCTGTTTCCGGGGTCCCAAGTAAGTCATCTAAACACCCATTCTATTCTCCCCCATTTCTTCTTTTCTCATCCAAATTCTCTTATCTTGTCCCTTTCTCGTTTTTTTTTCTTTTGGCGCATGTCCGCCTACACCCACGATCAATCAAACCGTCTTGTTAGGGTGGATAATCCTGGGGTGGGGGAGTCAAGTAAACCAAGGTAACTCATTCCATTAGATCATAATCTTCCTAATACTCTAGAGTCCAAAATTGAGCCAATTTCAATGTAAGGTCTTCAAGGAAACCAACTCATAAACCCAGGTGGAAACCAAAATGGAAACCCAAATGAGGCAGCCCCAAACTTGGGGAATGCAATTGATCAAACCATGAATGAATACATCACACCTTCTTGGACCAATTCCCCCTCATGCATTAGACAAAATTCCCTAGGAGATTTCAACTACATCTTTAAACCCCATGTCCTAAACCACCTTCCCACATTCCATGGAATGGAGTCCGAGATGCCATACCTGTACATTAAGGAGTTCAATGACATTGTAGAAACCATGTGTCCCCCACATCAACTAGAATCAGCTAAGATGAGGCAATTTCCTTTTTCTTTAAAGGATCGAGCTAAAAATTGGCTAAACAATTTTAGACCATCATCCATAAACTCTTGGGACCAACTACAAAGAGAATTCTACAAAAAATACTTTCCCCACCACAAAACAATTGCACTTAAAAAGAGTATCCAAAACTTTTTTGAAAAAAGAGGGAGAGTCATTCTATGAAACATGGGAAAGGTTCAAATGCACTCTAAACATGGTTCTACACCATGGTTTTTCTATTCCTGAACAAGTGATAATTTTTTATGAAGGGTTGTGTCCGGGGAACAAACAATTCATTGACATGATGTGTAACGGAACCTTTAAAAACAAAGATCCAAATGATGCTTACAAGTATCTAGAAAGCCTTTCTGAACAAAACCAAACATGGGGAACTTCACCTTATTCTGAAAAGCCACAAAGAAATACTGGAATTCATACACTTAGAGAAGAGGAAATCCTTAGGGCTAAACTCGCAGCACTCTCTAGGAAGGTTGAAGAGATAGACCTTAGGAAAGTCCATGA
This sequence comes from Viscum album, assembly GCA_963277665.1. Classification (NCBI taxonomy): domain Eukaryota; kingdom Viridiplantae; phylum Streptophyta; class Magnoliopsida; order Santalales; family Viscaceae; genus Viscum; species Viscum album. The sequence continues at coordinate 1,251,977,618 of OY728120.1, read as the reverse complement.
AATCTAAACTGTTGACCCTATTTGCACAATTTGTGACAAACATGACCATAAGACAGACAACTGCCCAACCATTCCATCCATCAAGGATGTTCTCTTAGGAGGACCCCCAGCGGAAGTAAATGCTTTGAACTTTCAAAAGCCTCAATACCAAAACACCTTCAACCCAAGGTATAACGACCACCCTGGCTTCCGCTGGAAAGATAACCAACAAACTAGCCAACCACATGGACAAAATCCTTACCCCCATCAGAACTACCAAACCCATAACCAGTTCCAAACCCAACCTATCCAATACCAACAGCCACCGGTCCATTTTCAACAAACCATAACACCTCCAAAATATCCCCCTGGGATAAACCAATCTACTCAAGCACCAACCCAAACTGTTCCACAAAGCCTACTAGAACAACTGTGCAAACAAATGGAGAGGATGAACTTAGAAGTCTCTTCCCTAAAACAAGAACTTCAAACCATCAAAACTGGAAAGGCACCCATGCCTACTCAGGCGGTGTCATCCTCAAATTCAAGGGGAGAGTCAAGTTGTGCTCAAAAAACTCATGAACAACTAAAGGCTGTGACTGTTTTAAGAAGTGGGAAATAAATTGAGAAACCTGAACAACTAATTCAGAACCCACCTGAAGATTCAAATTTGGATGAAAATTCAAATGAACCACAAGATCAAGCTGAGGAAACTGATAACATTTTCAAGGAAACAACTCTTCAACAAACAACCCCACAACCTGCACCATTTCCTCAACGCATGAGGGGGAAACCCAAGCCTGAACTGATTGAAACATTGAGGGAAATCTTCTCACAAGTCAAGTTGAACATTCCTCTTCTCGATTCAATCCAAACCATACCTTCCTACTCAAAGTACCTTAAGGACTTGTGCGCTTTTAAAAGAAAATTTTCACATAAAAACCAAGTCCTTTTGGCTGCTAATGTGAGTACCACCATTCAAGGGACCATTCCTCCTAAGTTGAAAGACCCAGGTTGCCCTTACATCAATGTTGAACTAGGAGAGAGAAAAGTTGTCAAGGCCTTGTGTGACCTAGGTGCTAGTGTCAATCTCATCCCTTATTATGTGTACTGCCAGTTAGGACTAGAAGATCTCCAACCCACATCTGTCACACTTCAGCTTGTTGATCGTAGCATTAGGGTTCCAAAAGTGGATTTTAAAGGACGTTTTGGTAAAGGTTGAAAACTTCATCTACCCTACTGACTTCATTGTCCTTGACAACCATCCAAACTTAGGAAATAAGGAACAAACCCCAATCATCCTTGGTCGTCCTTTTCTTGCAACAATCAACTCTGTTATCCGAGTTCGAAATGGGAACATGACCATCACCTTTGGGAACATGAGTCTAGAATTGAACATCTATAATGCAAGCTCACAAATAGGGGATGACGAGGACATTCATGAAGTAAACATGATAGGAAGCATTGATAATGAATCCATGGAACATCAAGGAATATTTGATGAATGTTTAAGTCAGGATGAGATTGATTTCCTTTGTTCATATGAAGGAAGTTTATCTCCTTGGCTTGAATCATTTTCAAATTTCTCATATGATGAAGTCTTAGGTCCAACAATCAGTGAAACCTTTCAAGAAACCACTTTCATGAAGACCACTCCAAATTCCTTCCCTAAATCTGATCAAGACAATCTAGTAGCTGAAAATTCTACATGTGGGGAATCAATCCTATCTAAAACTCTAAAAAAAGAAATTGAACTTGATCCAATGTCCCAATCTTATGCTGAAATTCTGAACCAACCTGATCTTGAATTGAAGGAACTTCCTACTACACTCAAGTATGCTTTCCTAGGGGACAATCAAACACATCCTATTGTCATTTCTTCTTCTCTTGAAGCCAATCATGAGAGGATGCTTCTAGATGTCCTTAGGAAGCATAAGAAATCCATTGGTTGGACCCTTTCTGATATTCTGGGGATTAGCCCACTTATCGGGACTCATAGGATTGTTCTGGAATCTGATTCAAAGCCATGTCGTCAACCTCAACGGAGACTCAATCCTAATCTCATGGAGGTAGTATGGAAAGAACTTCTGAAATTGTTGAAAGCTGGTTTCATATATCCCATAGCTGAGAGTGAATGGGTGAGCCCAATCCAAGTGGTTCCAAAAAAGGCTGGAATCACAGTGATAACCAATGAGGATGGATAGATTCTTCCAACAAGGGTGAGTAGTGGATGGAGGGTCTTCATTGACTATAGGAAGCTAAACTCATTCACCAAGAAGGACCATTTCCCCTTACCATTCATTGACCAAGTCCTTGAGAGAGTGGCAGGTCATGCCTTCTATTGTTTCTTATATGGGTACTCAGGGTGCAATCAAATTGAGGTCTCCCTAGAGGATCAAGGGAAGACTACATTCACATGTCCTTTTGGTACCTTTTCCTTCAAACGCATGCCCTTCGGGTTATGAAATGCCCATGGAACATTCCAGCGGTGCATGATGGGAATCTTCTCAGACATGGTAGGGGATTTTCTAGAGGTCTCCATGGATGACTTCTCTGTGTTTGGGGATACTTTTGAGGGATGTCTGTAGAATGTGGATAGAGTCTTGTCAAGATGTAAAGAAAAGAATCTGGTCCTAAACTGGGAAAATTGCCATTTCATGGTTAAAGAGGGACTTGTTCTAGGCCATCTGGTCTTGAGTAGGGGGATTGAAGTTGATAAAGAAAATGTTGACATCATTTGTCACCTTCCATCACCCAAAACTGTCAAGGAAGTGAGGTCTTTCTTAAGACATTCTGGTTTCTATAGAAGATTCATCAAGGACTTTAGTTCAATATCTCGTCCCCTTTGTGCTCTCCTAGTAAAGGATGCTCCATTTGTTTGGACAGAAAGCTGTGAGGGTTCATTCTCAACCCTCAAATCCTCTCTCACCTCTCCTCCCATTATGAAATCTCCAAATTGGAACCTTCCTTTTGAACTTATGTGTGATGCCAGTGAATTTTCTATTGGAGCTGTGTTAGGAAAACATTGTGATAAAACTCCTTATGTCATTGCTTATGCAAGCAAATCCTTAAATGATGCCCAAATAAACTACACCACTACTGAAAAGGATTTACTTGCTATTGTGTTTTCTTTAGAGAAGTTTATATCCTACCTCTTATGATCCCCCATCACTGTGTTCACTGACCATTCTGCACTAAAATACCTCTTCCAAAAACAAGATTCCAAGGCCAGAATGATTAGGTGGGTCCTTCTCTTACAAGAATTTGACCTCACAATCAAGGATAAAAAGGGAGTTTAAATGTTTTAGCTGATCACCTCTATAGGATGGAATTAAAAGACAACTCAAATCACCTTTCTGTGTCTGATTCGTTTCCTGAGGAACACCTATACTCTGTGAGTGACTGCCCTTGGTATGCTGACATAGCAAATTTCTTAGTGATAGGAGTCATTCCAAAATTCTTATGGACTCAAGCTTGAAGAAAATTTCTTTATGATGTTAGACATTATGTGTTTGATGATCCATACCTCTATAAGTTCTGCCCTGACCAAGTCATTAGGAGGTGTGTTCCAGAATCTGAACAAGAGTCCATTCTTAAATTCTGTCACAGTGAGGCATGTGGAGGTCACTTTTCCTCTAAGAAAACATCTGCTAAGATTCTTCAATGTGGTCTTTTCTGGCCCACCCTCTCAAGGGACTCCTACACATTTTGTCAAAGCTGTCCTAGGTGTCAACAATTAGGGTCCATCACAAAAAGGAATCAAATGCCACTCACTCCCATCTTAGTGGTTGAAATATTTGACTGTTGGGGAATTGACTTCATGGGACCCTTCCCAAACTCTCGGGGATACCTCTACATACTCTTAGCTGTTGATTATGTCTCAAAATGGGTTGAGGCCATTCCCACTAAGTCCAATGATCATCAAGTTGTGATTCGATTTCTGAAAGAGAACAAATTTTCAAGATTTGGAATTCCTAGGGCTATAATCAGTGATCAAGGAACCCATTTCTGCAACCACCCATTCTCTTCACTCATGTCTAAGTATGGTATTTCTCATAAAGTGTCCACTGCATACCATCCTCAAACCAATGGTCAAGCTGAGTTAGCGAATAGGGAGATTAAGCAAATTCTTGAGAAAACTGTCAATCCTTCTAGGAAAGATTGGTCTGAGAAAATCTTAGATGCTCATTGGGCCTATAGAACTGCATATAAAACCATTTTAGGAATGTCCCCATATAGGTTGGTTTATGGTAAAGCATGTCATTTGCCAGTGGAGATTGAACATAAGGCCTTTTGGGCAATTAAGAAAATGGATTATGACCTCTCATTGGCCGGAACAAAAAGGAAATTATATCTCACTGAACTGGATGAACTAAGGATGGAGGATTATGAAAATTCAAGGATCAATAAAGCTAGAGTTCAAGCCTACCAATCTAGGAATATCAAGGTCAAACATTTTTAACCGGGAAAACTTGTGCTCTTTTATAGTTCAAAACTTCATTTACACCCGGGAAAGTTAAGGTCTAGATGGTCAGGACCTTTCATAGTGCATTATGTGTACCCCCATGGGGTAGTAGAAATTCAAGATCCCACAAGTGGTTACATTTTCAAGGTCAATGGTCAAAGGTTAAAACCATTCATTGAATCATTCAATAAACAGGAAATAGAGGTTGAGTTAACTGATCCAACCTATGAACCAGGAACAAATTAATAGATTTAGGGTCCATGTCGGGCTAACGACATTAAACAAAGCGCTGATGGGAGGCAACCCATGGTTTTCAAGTTTCCAATAATTTCGTTGTTTTAATCAACTTTATTTTTTAAATAGGGTTAATGAGACATTTTGATATTTAAAAAAAAGACTATTGACATGTTCTTCTATTACGAGTATGGATGGGTATGAAAGGGGAGAATTGTATTCATCCGTGTCACGCAGTGTGATCCTTGAGTAATACCTTACCCAGAAAATTAAAAGAAGAAAATGTATCATTAGTTTGATTTAAAACAAATAAAAAAAACAGGAAAAACCATAAAAATGATGATACTTGGAATTAAATAAGTCATTGTGTTGTTTGTTTTGTCTGGTTTGTTCTTCTTTTTGTTTAGGTACTATTTTGGGTGATACATGTTCAATCAAGGAGGTTCCTACACCCCCCAAGAGATCAAAGGACTAATTTGGAGTAGCAAGAACTTCAACTTCAACCACCAGGTGATTTCATTCCATGATCCGCAGTTTCAATTTCCTTTTTGAACTTCTATCATCTGCCTCTACTCCTTCTAAATTTTTATTTCTTCAAACACTGGGGACAGTGTTGTTTTAAGTTGGGGGGGAGATAAAATAAAAAAATGCTTTTGTGTCAAAAAAAATAAATGATTTGAAAAAAAATTAAATGGAAGGAAATATTCCTTTAACTTTAAACATGGTAATACACATTGCACACTTTGAAACTGAATATCAAATAATTTAGTATACCCTGATTCTGATTTTAATCCTTGTATAATTTCTTGAGCATAGATTTTGGAAAGTGTGGTTGTCCAATTTGATATTTCATCGTTTATATTTTCATCCAAATAAAAAAAAATCACAATGCACGTCCTTTGGATAGTGGGGTATTAGTTTAAGTTCATGGGGTCCCCTAAATAAATAGCATAGGTTTGGTGATCATTTTAGTTTAATATGAGTATTCAAAAAAAAATTAAAAAAAAATTGCACGTAGAGCAATGAATGACCTAATGCGTGGCTTTCGGCACTTGGGGATCGTGACTCCATAGTTGTCTGGCCCAGAGTTAGTAATTTTATCTCTATTTTTGGTAATTTGAATTTGTTTTTGATTGAGTTAACTCGAGATGATGCCCGAGTATGTGGGCTTCACTTGGTTCCCTAAGGTCTTTGAGCCTGGGAGTCATCGGCAAAGTCCCGCTACAGGGGTTGACTCTTTTGAGTGCAACTTCAATTACCATGGAAAAATTGCAAAAACAAAAAATATATATATACAAAAAAAATGAATACTCATCTTAATATTGAAATGTGATTCCACCTAGCGCTTCCATAATTTCCCCCTTGAATAAAGATGAACCCCCATGTCTATTGTGATGCACAGCACATCCTCATACTTAATTGATATTGGATGAAATATGGCAATGAATTTGAACAAAGGAATGGGCTTGGGATTGGGATCTGCTTATGAAACTATCTTGTATTAAAATATTTTGATGGGTTTCATGATTGTTTGGTATAATTTTTTCTGGTGATCATTTTTTATTAAAATGTTTTTGGAAAAGGGAATTCGAATTTCATATTGTTGAGATATATTTTGCTCGGGACTAGAAAAACTCAAGTTGGGGGGTGTGATTAGCCACTAAATGAGGCTAATATTCATTGTTAATATACATAATATTCATGTTCTTTATTATTCATAAACACCATTTTAGTGCATTTTACACTTTGAACATCATTTCACATTATGATTGTAATACCTTCTTAAAATGCACTATTATGTGGTACATTTTTTTAACATCATTTAAAGTACCCAATGATTCATCTGATTTTAAGGAATTTAATTATACAGATTTTAATTTGATATTTTTGTAAATTTATCTACACTTAAATATGAACATGTTTTATTCAGGGATCAGTGGAGAATTTATGGAGGATGATGGAGATATTTGGAAATGAAAGGAAGCAATTCTGGAGAAGGCAGATTGGACATCAGACCACTGATGAGACTGTGGGGCCCAACATATAGGCCCAATTAATCCCAACTTTCGTGGGATTCTAGAAGACTTGTATAAGAACAAATCACTGTTCAGGAGTTAATGCTAATTCTGCCTTCATGTTGGTCATTTAGGCAGCCCAAGTTAGAGATAAAATTCTGGTCCAGATTCTACGGCCCAGAAACACCGCCCACTAATTTGATCATATCTCGGAATCCACAACTCCAAATGGGCCCAAATTTTACAGGCGGTTATAAGACATCCGTAACTCAATTTTCTTATTCTATGGGCTACCCTGATTCGGCCGTCTAGAAGGTCTTCCAGATGCGTCTGTTCGGTGAAAGAAAGCTGGCTGCCACCTCGGGTCAAATGTGGAAAAGTTCAAATTCCACAAGCTTTCCACCACCTATGGCATACCAAAATTAATTGAGATGCTTTTTACTGTTGGAGGCTCGACCCAAGGCTCCCAAAATGCCTATTTAATGCAGTGGTGGTGAAGGAGTTGAAGATCTTGGATGCTTTGTTCAATTGTAATGTTATGCTGCATTTTTGTTGCCTCAAATTTGTCTTTCACATGTAAGTTGTTCAATTCACTTTAGTTTCTTAATAAAAGTTCTTCTTCTACTCTTATTCTGTTGTTCTTCACATCAGTTTGATACCGTTGGATCAAGGTGTGAATTTATTCACACCAACCCCTGTGAAATTATTCACACAACGGTGGAGTGATCATTTTATTTTTGTTGTTTTCTTTACTTCTCCATTTCCTCCCTCATGAGTCTACTTTCCGCTTCCATTGAAACCATGGGATCAATGGAGGGTTAAACCACTTATGGGTTGATCCAAGGGAGTAGAAAGGGGCTGTATTGGATGTTATTTATCACCTAATTAATGTATAATCACTTCTTTAATTGGGATTTTTATTTGATGATTTTTAAACTCCATCGTCCTTGTTGAATTTAAGGCCACACACTTCAAGTACTAATACGATCCTTTACCTTGAAGTGCTCAAAACTTTGATCCTTAAAGTGTATAGGTGATTAGTATTAGAGGGTGTAGGCATTAAACCAGTAAGTGATGATGTTGTTCTATCTCCTTAAATGAACCCATCTCAAATTTAAGAAATTGAAATCATTAAAAAGAAAATACGTCCAATCCACCTCGAGTGATAACCTAGGATCAACTCATTCTTTTAAATTGAATTCACTTAAATATATTAGATATCTTTCAAACCCATAAAAAATCAATCCAATTTGTCCACTTCATAGCCAAAAACAGTCCATAGAATATACGTATCTATAGTTTTCTTCTTAGGTCTCTGTGGATTCGATAACCCAAGCTAAACTAAAAGGACCGTCTTACCTTCTTCTTTTGGGTAAATTTGAGCGAGAATCAAATTTTGGTGCCATTTCCGGGGTCCCAAGTAAGTCATCTAAACACCCATTCTATTCTCCCCCATTTCTTCTTTTCTCATCCAAATTCTCTTATCTTGTCCCTTTCTCGTTTTTTTTTCTTTTGGCGCATGTCCGCCTACACCCACGATCAATCAAACCTTCTTGTTACGGTGGATAATCCTGGGGTGGGGGAGTCAAGTACACCAAGGTAACTCATTCCATTAGATAATAATTTTCCTAATACTCTAGAGTCCAAAATTGAGCCAATTTCAATGGAAGGTCTTCAAGGAAACCAACTCATAAACCCAGGTGGAAACCAAAATGGAAACCCAAATGAGGCAGCCCCAAACTTGGGGAATGCAATTGATCAAACCGTGAATGACTACCTCACACCTTCTTGGACCAATGCCCCCTCATGAATTATACACAATTACCTAGGAGATTCCAACTACATCTTTAAACCCCATGTCCTAAACCACCTTCCCACATTCCATGGAATGGAGTCCGAGATGCCATACCTGCACATTAAGGAGTTCAATGACATTATAGAAACCATGTGTCCCCCACATCAACTAGAATCAGCTAAGATGAGGCTATTTCCTTTTTCTTTAAAGGATCGAGCTAAAAATTGGCTAAACAATTTGAGACCATCATCCATAAACTCTTGGGACCAACTACAAAGAGAATTCGACAAAAAATACTTTCCCCACCACAAAACAATTTCACTTAAAAAGAGTATCCAAAACTTTTTTGAAAAAGAGGGAGAGTCATTCTATGAAACATGGTAGAGGTTCAAAGACACTCTAAACATGGTTCCACACCATGGTTTTTCTATTCCTGAACAAGTGATAATTTTTTATGAAGGGTTGGGTCCGGGGAACAAACAATTAATTGACATGATGTGTAATGGAACCTTTAAAAACAAATCCCCAAATGATGCTTACGAGTATCTAGAAAGCCTTTCTGAACAAAACCAAACATGGGGAACTTCGCCTTATTCTGAAAATCCACAAAGAAATACTGGAATTCATACACTTAGAGAAGAGGAAAGCCTTAGGGCTAAACTCGCAGCACTCTCTAGGAAGGTTGAAGAGATAGACCTTAGGAAAGTCCATGAAATCCAAACTGTTGACCCTGTTTGCACAATTTGTGACAAACATGACCATAAGACAGAAAACTGTCCAACCATTCCATCCATCAAGGATGTTCTCTTAGGAGGACCCCCAGTGGAAGTAAATGCTTTGAACTTTCAAAAGCCTCAGTACCAAAACACCTTCAACCCAAGTTATAACGACCACCCAGGCTTCCGTTGGAAAGATAACCAACAAACTAGCCAACCACAGGGACAAAATCCTTACCCCCATCAGAACTACCAAACCCATAACCAGTTCCAAACCCAACCTATCCAATACCAACAGCCACCGGTCCATTTTCAACAAACCATCCCACCTCCAAAATATCCCCCTGGGATAAACCAATCTTCTCAAGCACCAACCCAAACTGTTCTACAAAGCCTACTATAACAACTGTGAAAACAAATGGAGAGGATGAACTCAGAAGTCTCTTCCCTAAAACAAGAACTTCAAACCATCAAAACTGGAAAGGCACCCAGGCCTACTCAGGCGGTGCCATCCTCAAATTCAAGGGGAGAGTCAAGTTGTGCTCAAACAACTCATGAATAACTAAAGGCTGTGACTCTTTTAAGAAGTGGGAAATCAATTGAGAAACCTGAACAACTAATTCAGAACCCACCTGAAGATTCAAACTTAGATGAAAATTCAAATGAACCACAAGATCAAACTGAGGAAACTGATAAAATTTTCAAGGAAACAACTCTTCAACAAACAACCCCACAACCTGCACCATTTCCTCAATGCATGAGGGGGAAACCCAAGCCTGGACTGAGTGAAACATTGAGGGAAATCTTCTCACAAGTCAAGTTGAACATTCCTCTTCTCGATGCAATCCAAACCATACCTTCCTACTCAAAGTACCTTAAGGACTTGTACACTTTTAAAAGAAAATTTTCACATAAAAACCAAGTCCATTTGGCTGCTAATGTGAGTACCACCATTCAAGGGACCATTCCTCCTAAGTTGAAAGACCCAGGTTGCCCTTACATCAATGTTGAACTAGGAGAGAGAAAATTTGTCAAGGCCTTGTGTGACCTATGTGCTAGTGTCAATCTCATCCATTATGATGTGTACTGCCAGTTAGGACTAGAAGATCTCCAACCCACATCTGTCACACTTCAGCTTGCTGATCATAGCATTAGGGTTCTAAAGGGGATTTTAAAGGACGTTCTGGTAAAGGTTGAAAACTTCATCTACCCTGCTGACTTCATTGTCCTTGAAAACCATCCAAACTTAGGAAATAAGTAACACACCCCAATCATCCTTGGTCGTCCTTTTCTTGCAACAATCAACTCTTTTATCTGAGTTCGAAATGGGAACATGACCATCACCTTTGGGAACATGAGTCTAGACTTGAAAATCTATAATGCAATCTCACAAATAGGGGATGACGAGGACATTCATGAAGTAAACATGATAGGAAGCATTGATAATGAATCCATGGAACATCAAGGAATATTTGATGATTGTTTAAGTCAGGATGAGATTGATTTCCTTTGTTCATATGAAGGAAGTTTATCTCCTTGGCTTGAATCATTTTCAAATTTCTCTTATGATGAAGTCTTAGGTCCAACAATCAGTGAAACCTTTCAAGAAACCACTTTCATGAAGACCACTCCAAATTCCTTCCCTAAAGTTGATCAAGCCAATCTAGTAGCTGAGAATTATACATGTGGGGAATCTATCCTATCTGAAACTCTAAAAAAATAAATTGAACTTGATCCAATGTCCCAATCTTCTGCTGAAATTCTGAACCAACCTGATCTTGAATTGAAGGAACTTCCTGCTACACTCAAGTATGATTTCCTAGGGGATAATCAAACACATCCTATTGTCATTTCTTCGTCTCTTGAATCCAATCATGAGATGATGCTTCTAGATGTCCTTAGGAAGCATAAGAAATCCATTGGTTGGACCCTTTCTAATATTCCTGGGATTATCCCACTTATCGGGACTCATAGGATTGTTCTGGAATCTGATTCAAAGCCATGTCGTCAACCTCAAGGTCAATGGTCAAAGGTTAAAACCATTCATTGAATCATTCAATAAACAGGAAATAGAGGTTGAGTTAACTGATCCAACCTATGAACCAGGAACAAATTAATAGATGTAGGGTCTATGTCGGGATAACGACATTAAACAAAGCTCTGATGGGAGGCAACCCATGGTTTTCAAGTTTCCAATAATTTCGTTGTTTTAATCAACTTTATTTTTTAAATAGGGTTAATGAGACATTTTGATATTTAAAAAAAAGACTATTGACATGTTCTTCTATTACGAGTATGGATGGGTATGAAAGGGGAGCATTGTATTCATCCGTTTCACACAGTGTGATCCTTGAGTAATACCTTACCCAGAAAATTAAAAGAAGGCAATGTATCATTAGTTTGATTTAAAACAAATAAAAAAAACAGGAAAAACCATAAAAATGATGATACTTGGAATTAAATAAGTCGTTGTGTTGTTTGTTTTGTCTGGTTTTTTCTTCTTTTTGTTTAGGTACTATTTTGGGTGATACATGTTCAATCAAGGAGGTGCCTACATCCCCCAAGAGATCAAAGGACTAATTTGGAGTAGCAAGAACTTCAACTTCAACCACCAGGTGATTTCATTCCATGATCCTCAGTTTCAATTTCCTTTTTGAACTTCTATCATCTGCCTCTACTCCTTCTAAATTTTTATTTCTTCAAACACTGGGGACAGTGTTGTTTTAAGTTGGGGGGGAGATAAAATAAAAAAATGATTTTGTGTCAAAAAAAATGAATGATTTGAAAAAATAATTAAATGGAAGGAAAAATTCCTTTAACTTTAAACATGGTAATACACATTGCACACTTTGAAACTGAATATCAAATAATTTAGTATACCCTGATTCTGATTTTAATCCTTGTATAATTTCTTGAGCATAGATTTTGGAAAGTGTGGCTGTCCAATGTGATATTTCATCGTTTATATTTTCATCCAAATAAAAAAAATCACAATGCACGTCCTTTGGATAGTGGGGTATTAGTTTAAGTTCATGGGGTCCCCTAAATAAATAGCATTGGTTTGGTGATCATTTTAGTTTAATATGAGTATTCAAAAAAAAAAAAAAATTGCGCGTAGAGCAATGAATGACCTAATGCATGGCTTTCAGCACTTGGGGATCGTGACTCCATAGTTGTTTGGCCCAGAGTTAGTAATTTTATCTCTATTTTTGGTAATTTGAATTTGTTTTTTACTGAGTTAACTCGAGATGATGCCAGAGTATGTGGGCTTCACTTGGTGCCCTAAGGTCTTTGAGCCTGGGAGTCATCGGCAAAGTCTCGCTACAGGGTTGACTCTTTTGAGTGCAACTTCAATTACCATGGAAAAATTGCAAAAACAAAAAAAAAAACAAAAAAAAAATATACAAAAAAAATGAATAATCATCTTAATATTGAAATGTGATTCCACCTAGCGCTTCCATAATTTCCCCCTTGAATAAAGATGAACCCCCATGTCTATTGTGATGCACAGCACATCCTCATACTTAATTGATATTTGATGAAATATGGCAATGAATTTGAACAAAGGAATGGGCTTGGGATTGGGATCTGCTTATGAAAATATCTTGTATTAAAATATTTTGATGGGTTTCATGATTTTTTGGTATAATTTTTTCTGGTGATCATTGTGTATTAAAATGTTTTTGGAAAAGGGAATTCGAATTTCATATTGTTGAGATATATTTTCCTCGGGCCTAGAAAAACTCAAGTTGGGGGGTGTGATTAGCCACTAAATGAGGATAATATTAATTGTTAATATACATAATATTCGTTTTCTTTATTATTCATAAACACCATTTTAGTGCATTTTACACTTTGAACATCATTTCACATTATGATTGTAATACCTTCTTAAAATGCACTATTATGTGGTACATTTTTTTAACATCATTTAAAGTACCCAATGATTCATCTGATTTTAAGGAATTTAGTTATACAGATTTTAATTTGATATTTTTGTAAATTGATCTACACTTAAATATGAACATGTTTGATTCAGGGATCAGTGGAGAATTCATGGAGGATGATGGAGATATTTGGAAATGAAAGGAAGCAATTCTGGAGAAGACAGATTGGACATCAGCCCACTGATGAGACTGTGGGGCCCAACATACAGGCCCAATTAATCCCAAATTTCTTTTAATGCTATAAGACATGGATAAGAACAAATAACTATTCAGGAGGTAATGCTAATTCGGCCTTCATGTTGGTCATTTAGGTGGCCCAAGTTAGAGATAAAATTCTGGTCCAGATTCTGCGGCCCAGAACAACATCCCACTAATTTGATCATATCTCGGAATCCACAACTCCAAATGGGCCCAAATTTTACAGGAGGTTATAAGACATCCTTAGATCCATTTTCTTCTTCTATGGACTACCCTGATTCTGCCGTATAGAAGGTCTTCTAGATGCTTCTGTTCGGTAAAGGAAATCTGGCTGCCACCTCGGGTCAAATGTTGAAAAGTTCAAATTCCACAAGCTTTCCACCACCTATGGCCTACCAAAATTAATTGATATGCTTTGTACTATTGGAGGCTCGACCCAAGGCTCCCAAAATTCCTATTTAAGGTAGTGGTGGTTAAGGAGTTGAAGATCTTGTATGATTTGTTCAATTGTAATGTTATGCTGTATTTTTGTTGCCTCAAATTTGTCTTTCACATGTAAGTTGTTCAATTCACTTTAGTTTCTTAATAAAAGTTCTTCTTCTAATATTATTCTATTTTTATTCATATCACTTTGATACCGTTGGATCAAGGTGTGAATTTATTCACACCAACCCTTGTGAAATTATTCACACAATGGTGGAGTGATCATTTTATTTTTGTTGTTTTCTTTACTTCTCCATTTCCTCCCTCATGAGTCTACTTTCCGCTTCCATTGAAACCATGGGATCAATGGAGGGATAACCCACTTATGGGTTGATCCAAGGGAGTAGAAAGGGGCTGGATTGGATGTTATTTATCACCTAATTAATGTATAATCACTTCTTTAATTGGGATTTTTATTTGATGATTTTTAAACTCCATCGTCCTTGTTGAATTTAAGGCCACACACTTCAAGTACTAACACGATCCTTTACCTTGAAGTGATAAAAACTTTTATCCTTCAAGTGTATAGGTGATTAGTATTAGAGGGTTTAGGCATTAAACCAGTAAGTGATGATTTTGTTTTATCTCCTTAAATGAACCTATCTCAAATTTAAGAAATTGAAATCATTAAAAAGAAAATACGTCCAATCCACCCCAAGCGATAACCTAGGATCAACTCATTCTTTTAAATTGAATTCACTTAAATATATTATATATCTTTCAAACCCATAAAAAATCAATCCAAGTTGGCCACTTCATAGCCGAAAACAGTCCATAGAATGTACGTGTCTATAGGTTTCTTCTTAGGTCTCTGTGGATTCGATAAACCAAGCTAAACTACAAGGACCGTCTTACCTTCTTCTCTTAGGTAAATTTGAGCCAGAATCAATACTATATTTGGTTATTTTAACACCATTGATTTGTTTATTTTTATTACAAGGGTGAAATTATTCCCAATGATTTCATTTTGATACCCTGGAACTAGTTACTAGATCAAGGTAATCAAAAATGTGCTTCAAGTATGTCATGGTCCATCTCGAGTGCCTGGTGCAGGGGCATCCTGGGTTGATCTGTGACAGGCTCTTGATTCTCCTATCCTCTACCTTGGCGCACACTGAGCCTTGAGCTCTATGTGTGTTTATATTTCTCTTTATCATGCATTGAGCATTGAGCTTGGGATTCATTCTCTATAAGCCCAAAATTCTCCAAAAAAATTCTCAGATTTCATGAAACTCTGTTGAATACTTTTTGAGCGCCCACAAACTCTTGTGGGACCAACTCACTTTCAATCAGATAAAAAATTCATATTTTCTAGTCTTTAACTTTAATATGGTCAATTTTTATCCCACTAAATCCTAAAGTAATATATTCCTTAATAAATATTCCATTTTGGTCCACAAACACTTTGTACTTAGTATGATAGATAGAAATAATATCACTTTTTTGGGATATCCAATAAATAGACACTTATCTGATTTTGGTCCAAGCTTATCTAAAATAGTTCACTTCACATATATTTCACAATCTCAAATCCCTATAAAAACATGTTGGGGTGTTTCCCGATCTATATATCATATGGTATTTTTATAATTTACTTAGATGGAATATGATTAAGTAGAAAATAAATAGTCTCTAAAGTATAATCACAAAATGATATAGGAAGATCGAACTCAATCATCATTAATCAAGTTATGTCTAACAAGGTATGGAATATCCTTTCAAATATATCATTCAAATTTTTTGCACATAAATGAGTGATTTTTTAAATAGTCCCACCATCTCTCATACGATCAATAAACTTTTATTTTCCACCTCAATTTGATTAAAATATCTTAATATTTTTTCTAATTTGATTTTGTGCTTAGTTTTTGAATATATTGAATATTTCAAAGGTTTTAAACTTGTGTTTCATGTCAACTAAAATTGTAAGCAAAAGTTACCAAGTAACGATAACCACTACTAGATAATGTGCTCTTTGGACCACATACATTAATATATACTCATCCCAATAGATCATTAGTTAAATATTTGTTTCCATTAAAAAGAGTTTAGGCCATTTTTCTTAAAAAAAGATTTACATATTTTGAATGATTCATGATCAAACTAATCCAACAATTTATCCTCATATATTTTTTGGATGCATTTCTCATTTATATGTCCAAGATGACAATGCCAAAAATAAGTGGTGTTTAAATCATCAAATTTTACTTTCTTATTTTGAAATTTGTATACTAAATTATCAATGTCAAGAATGTATAAATCATTAAGCATATTCCATGTGTCATAAGATATTTCATTCATGTATATAGAAAAACTTTTGTTCTTGATACGGAAAGTAATTACTTTTTTATTAAAATAAGAAACATAAATAAAATTTCAATTTATGGATGGGACATAGTATAATTTTCTAATTCTAGAATTAACCCACTTGGTAGATTTAAATCATATGTGTCTACCTTTAATGAATCAACTCTTATTCCATTGCCAAAATGTAGATTTACTTCTCCCTTAGATAATTATCTTCTATTTCTAAGTCTTTATACATCAATATATTTGTGTGATGCACAACGAGTATCTAATACCCATGAGTCAAATTAGAAAAAATTATTGATATAAATTTGTTATGCTCATGACCTTTCTCTTTATAGCTAACAACACTTCTCAACTTATAATACCAATCTATAAGGTTACATTGTAACATCCCGGGTAAATAAAGAATATGACATTTTCATATTTATTAATATTTGTGAATAAAATGTTAATATTACTTTAAATGGAATTCTATGTTTGATGGCATACCCAATACGCAACAACGAGTTTCTTTATCTTACGTTGCACACTAATAATATAATAATATTATTTTAAATGGTAGTTAACGCCTAGCGGTTGTAATGGCGGGAATGAACAGAACTAACTACAAAATGATTATATATGTTTGTTAAATATTTTTACAATTATCCAATAAATGTTAGAGGCTTAAAATGCGAATGAATCCAATTTTAAACATAAATATTCTAATATTCTTTAAAAGATCGATTAACCGCCTTTTGATGGAGAACCTTTTTAAAACTACTTTTTGTCAATTTTATATGTTATATTTGACAAAATAAAATCCTTCTTTAGAATCAAGACATAAAAAATGTACTTTGTGTAATTTTTTGTTATTTTTTCGATAAAGTTCATTTTTAATGAATAGTGAAAATGCTGTATTTTAATTCAAAACCTCCTCTTAATATAATTTATTTATATTTTTATATTATCTTTTTAATTGGTTTTAAAGTTTAATTAAAATATGTTTTTACCATTTAATTAAATGGTGGTCATTGGAATTAATTTCCCTTTGAAATTGGACATAAACAAGTGTCAATCTTTTGATAGATATTGTTTCTTAAAAACACGCTATTTGTTTTGACAAAGGGAATTAATTATAAAATTAATTAATGAAACTTCTATGTTTTTAATTTGGTAAAATGGAAATAATTTTTGAATTTGGAATATAAAATTTATTTTGGATTAATTTTTGGTATTTTTCTGACAAATGTTCATTTTTAATGAATAGTGGAAAATACTGCATTTTACTTCAAAACTACTTTTTCATCTAATTTAATTATATAGTTATATTGTCCTTTTAATTGGTTTTAAAGTTTAATTGAATTATTTTTTTATCAATTAATACAATGTTGTTCATTGGAAGTAATTTCACTTTTCAATTGGATGTAAAAACATGTCAATCTTTTGACAAATTTTACTTCTTTAAAACCCGTCTTTGGTTGTGGCAACGGGAATTATTTTTAAATTAATTACTAAAATTTCTATGTTTGGAATTTGGTGAAATGGATTCCATATTTGGAATCATAAGGTCCAAATTATGTAATTAAGACTCTTGTTTTTGGACATTATGAATAGTAATGACAACAATTATCTTTAATTATCATGATTAATTAGTAATCGGGTAGTTAAGGGTAATAAAATAATATCATAATAATATAAAATGACCCCAAAATGTGTCCAAGTCCTCTTGGTTGTGTCATGGCCGACCATGGGATGCCTTTTTCCAACTTAGGGACCCCATGGAATCACTTTTGTGTAATAGTGACCTTTTATCATATTATTTTTAAAGAAATGAAAATATAACCAAACTATGTAACACCTAAGTAAAACAATTTTAATTTTGTTTACATAAATGATATTTTAGACTATAAATAATAATTTTAAAGCTAAAAATATTTCCTACATCATTGTATTTTTTTTATAATTTTTAGACATTAAATAAATAAATTTATTTATGACACCATGATGATGCAGTGATTACCTCATTAATGAAAGATTTAAATAAAATGAAAAGATAAGGTAAAATCTAAGACTTGAACTTGTCTAAAACCTATTTGATGGGTGTATTTAAAACCCTTATCACCTTATACTCTAAATATATCATTATGGGACCTTTAAAATCCAAAAACCATTTTATAATAAAGTAACATTTCAAGACTTTCCAAAAGTGACCCTCCTCCCTCTTATAAAAGGCCCCCACCTCTACCCCCTTACCCACACCTCTCAAGCCATTGGATCATCCAAAATCTACTCATATTATCTCTCCACATCCCTCTCTTACTCCTATAAGCCTAAATTTGGGTATAAGTCTTTCCAAGGAAGCCTTTGGCTCAAATCAAAAAGAGTTACCCAATTTAGAGGTAATGTCTTCTCTCGAGTTTCTTTCTTTTATTTTCTTTCTTCACTCACCACTATCTTCTTATTATTTGATATCATAATAACACCAGTATCCTCAATATAATATTATGTTTTTATGACAATTATTCTACTTACACTTACACACACCTTCGTCTAATGGTTAAAGAACATATTGTTTCTGTGGATGGCGAATTACTGCCTCACGAAACGATGATTGTTCAATTTTCTTTTAACACCTCTAATGGTGTCCATTATGATAGAACTATATTTATATATGATATATATTATATTTATTTCCCCTATATTCTTCTGTATTTTATATTTAAAACATACCTTTATGCTTTTCATGTTGTGCAAATGCGATAATTTCATATGAGGAAGTGCGGACAACCGCCCCCTCAAGTGATGTGACTCGTTCATTCCAAACATGGAATTTATAAATAATGTAATTAATGAACTTATTTTACCTATATAACATATATATTATACTGGAATTATAATATATCTATGTCTCATTTAGTTTTAAAGTCCATCAATATGACAAAAAAATGAAAGTAGCGTTCATGCGTACGTACGGCCTACCATCTCCATGAACGGTACATTTCATTTCTTATCTCCAAACATTATGGAATATTATTAAATACATATATACTGGATATATATTATATTTAAATCATTAATAAAATTCCGAATATGATGTACTTATAACTACATGGACAATTCTCTTCAAACAAGTTCATTGTTGACTCATGTACCGAACATCAACAAAACGTATGATATGAACTCACATAATTAACTAATTATTATAACATGATAATATGTGATATTAATTGAATAATAACTTTAAATTAAGTCCTTAAGCAATTATAACTTGACCAAAGTTTATTATTTAGGAATATAAAGAAACGAACAAGACAAGTCGGACTTGAGGTAAGGGGATTTCTTATCTCACTTTTAATTTCATGAGATTTCCATTATTCGCCACTTATTTATTGCATGTGGTGTATTGTGTACTTAAATTTGATATATATTATCATGATTATATTTATATTCATGGTATTCTGAGATTCATTTTGTGTTTATTATCTTTTGGTCATACGACTCGATTTATTACAATGAGGTAAGGGGTTTTTATCTCACTTTTTATTCCCGTGAGATTCATGCTATATTTGTCACTATCTCATTTGAGTGGTGTATATAATTCCCATTATTCTACTCTTTGTGTAATATAATTTCATTCATGGGTATTTACATCGACATTGTATAGTCCTTCTTTCATAGGGTGTACGTTTCGAAAGTTACCCAAATCGGTAAGGGAACCTTTCACCCTCCTCTTTTTAAAAGACTTCTTTTTGTTAGGACTTTTAATTTACATCTTCTTAATGTTGGGATATGTTATTATATATCTTTATTGCTATAAATTTTATGTCCAATTGTTGAGATACCATTTTTATCTCTCATCAACTCATTTTCTGAATTTTAAAGTGACGTCGTTAGGCTATCGAATTTCTATAAGGGAACTTCTTAACCCAATTTCAATTATTTGGGTTAAACCTCTACTTCTTGATTATGTCATACTATGAATATGTGTGGATGACCTATGATTTTTTACACTTAATATCCACTTATATTGGGTGTATTTATATTTGTCACACATAATTATGTAATTGATTTATCTTTAATCTAAGAATATTGTCTTTGTACGGGACTTCATCTCAATCTCATTTCATTAAGGAATCTTTTGATTTCTACACAACTTTATTTTATACGGTGTATAAAACCCTTTTGACTTTTCATTTCATTAAAAAGGAATCTTTTTACACAAAGTGTTTAACAAAATGACAAAAGGAATGTTTTTTTGTCTTATGTATGCGGCGACAATGACTTCTCTGCCGCCGTGACCATTATTTGAGTTTCAGCTTCCTCTACAAGCCATAACTTTTTTTTAATGAAAAATAAATACCATGTTTTAATTTTATTTTATTTTGGTATTTAAAATGGTTTGGATAATGTTTTGTTTATATCAAGGAGTTGCATTGATATCTTGTGATTGAAATGTGGAAATGTTATGTTTCCTTTATGCATGTTTTATGTGATACGATTATGTTATGGTTCTTGGGCATTGTTTATGAAGTCGGGTGGTTCTATGATAAATTAAGGGTGGGTGATCCTGAGATAGCTCTCCAATGCATTGGGTAACACGAAGGAGTTAAACGCTAATGTTTCTCCGGAGAGATTTAGGGAATATACTGTGATGGGTATTCCAAACGTAACCATGAGGGTTACTCCCTACGTAAGAATGTTATGAAAGCCTCAAGTTACCTTTATGTCTTATGATTTCTCTGAGTTATTCATAAATCTTATGATTTCATGAAGTATGTTAAAGTGTTTATGTTTTATGAGTAAAGTATGATTTCATTGATCCTTATGTATACATGGACTAATGTTTTCTTTCCGTATTTTTATATCCCTTACTAAGCTTTTTATGTTCATCCCAAGTTTTTGAAATGTTTTCCATAGGACTTAAAGATGAATAGGGTCAAGGATGCGATCAAGGAAATACATGTTGTCTAAAACATGGAACTAGTCATGTTTCTTTTTTTAAGAGTTTTCATTTTATGAAAAAAAAGGAAACTGAGTAGAAGTGTCTACTTTATAATCTTTTCAGATGTAATGGTTATGTCCTAATTCTCTAAAACTCTAAACTTGAAAAGATCCTCCGTGTGAATTATTCATTTAATTCAAGATTATGTAATGTTTTAAGGCCGGGGCCTTATAGTTGGTATCAAAGGTCGGTTTAGATAACTTTAGAGGTTAGGGTATTCTTTAAGCTTAAGTGACATTACCATAATGGTTGGGATTTCAGAAAGAATCATAGTTTTTTTTAGATAAAGTGAATGAGTTTAAGATAACATGAATAATTATATCTTAGTATTATATGATTATTTTACTGATATACCCACACTGAACTTTTTGGTTTTAGTAAATGGCTGGATCTAGTAGGCACCAAAGTAACAGTGGATGTGAAGAAAACTGTGATGGTTTTCTGAACGAGCAACTGAATGATATGGGAGCTTCAATGATAACTCTTGTGGTTATTCTCAAGCAACTATCTGGAGTCATGATTGACCACCTGAACCTTATTGATTTTTATAAGGCATCGTATATGCGAGAAACAAATCCCTACGAATGTTCAGGTAATAATTGTAAAGGTAAGTATGTTCAAAAACCTATGTGTCAAAGATGTGGAAAGAAACACATAGGAAAATGTTTCAAAGGGACAAAAAGATGCTATGGATGTGGAAATGAAGGTCATAAAGCAAGAACCTTCCATGGAAAAAGTAAGCATCTAGTTGACTCTAGTAAAGGGAAAGAAGTTCTTTCTGAAGGATCAATTGAATGTTTTAAATGTGGTGTGCATGGTCATTATGCAAACACATGTCCTACGAAGAAGTTTCGGGAATGGGATCACTAGGATCGTAAAAATATTTTTTTACCAATACCTAATTTCATTCTGATTGAGGATGAAGAAACTAACAATGACCAATGAAAGGTATGGATTATTTCTTAACATATTTTTTCCTATTATTGAATCTTAGGATATGATTCATGATTTTGTTTGTAGGAAAGAAGTATTTTAGAATAAGTTGGAAAGGAATGGTTAATGGATCATGAAGAATGTTGAATGAGTAAGAAGTCAACATATAAGGGATTCAAGAGTTATGGTAGATTTTAGGATGGTGAAATGCTTAAAAGTATTAAGGCTCTTTTGATGATGAGATTACATTAGAAGACTTTTTATAGTATGTGTAACCCTGATGCTTGATATATGAAAATTTTATTCAAGGAATAATTATCTTTTCTTTTTTGGATATAGTTATAAAGAAACATTTGGGTGTATATGATCCTTGAATTTGAGGCAGTTACCAATTAATACATTTTGGGATTCAAAACAGAAGTTATTAGATAACCTTTGTGGTTAAAATATGTTATGGTTATTTTTGATGAATTTATCTCTTTTTGGGGAATGTTATAAAATTATTTAGTTTTTGAAAAGGGAAAACATGCAAACTGTGTGGCAACCCGTCGTGTTAGACGAAGTTGTGGGAATCGAACCCACAACCAAATTGTGACTGGTATTTATCATCTACCATTGGACTACGTGAAGTCCCTAGTTAGTATGTCTAATTATTTTTAGTTAGATGATCTTTTGAAACAAGAATAAGTTGATTTTGGGTTATCTATGAAAATGGTTAACCTATCATGGAGGATATGTGATTAGGTTAATTACTTTTTAGTATGATACTTTAAGATTAACTGATGTTATTTGGAGATAAATGTTAAGATTTACCTTGGAAGACGATGTGATTAAATCCTTCAGAGATTTGGGTTTCAATCTTAGTTTGGATTAATTTGAAGAATTTTATGGATAGATTTTTATTTAATGGTCTTTCTTGAACCTTGGGTTCTTTTTGTTGAATTTTGGAGATTAAGAGTAGTATTTCTTTTTATAAAGGATTATCCTTTTGGGGATTATCTAATCTTGTACTAACAATTTTGGTTTTGGTTAAGGTCTAAAGACCTAGGAAATAAATAGTTCATCTTTTGTGGATTAGGTGATTCCCAAGAACTTGATTATAGCGCTCTTAAGCTCAAAAATAAATTCCTCAATGGAAAGTAACTTAAAACAAAAACATTCTCTGTTAACTTTTCCTACTGGGGAATAAAATACCGTTTAACCTGTCACAAGTTTGTGATTCTCTGGTGGTTAACTTTCTCCTAAACATGTTTTCTATCACTCTCCATCAGAACTTGACCCTTTTTTTTCTCTTCCATATCCATGTTTTCATGGAATCCTAATATTTGTTGTCTTTGGTGACCTTTTTACTTCTCTTTCTTTCTTTTAAAGTGATAGTTTTATTAACTCCTTTTTCGATGTGGGGATTTTAATGATGTTTCTGAGCCCAATTTTAAAATTGCGAGGATTCAATTCCCAAAAGGGGGGAAGGATGTAACATCCCAGGTAAATAAAGAATATGACATTTTCATATTTATTAATATTTGTGAATAAAATGTTAATATTACTTTAAAGGGAATTCTATGTTCGATGGCGTACCCAATACGCAACAACGGGTTTCTTTATCTTACGTTGCACACTAATAATATAATAATATTATTTTAAATGGTAGTTAACACCTAGCCGTTGTAATGGCGGCAATGAACAGAACTAACTACAAAATTATTATATATGTTTGTTAAATATTTTGACATTTATCCAATAAATGTTAAAGGCTTAAAATGTGAATGAATCCAATTTAAAGCATAAATATTCTAATATTCTTTACAAGGTCGATTAATCGCCTTTTGATGGAGAACCTTTTTTAAAACTACTTTTTGTCAATTTTATATGTTATATTTGAAAAAATAAAATCCTTCTTTAGAACCGGGACATCAAAATGTACTTTTTTGTAAATTTTTGCTATTTTTCAGATAAAGTTCATTTTTAATGAATAGTGAAAAATGTTGTATTTTAATTCAAAATATCCTTTTAATCTAATTTATTTATATGGTTAGATTATCTTTTTAATTGGTTTTAAAGTTTAATTAGAATATATTTTTACTATTTAATTCAATGGTGGTCATTGGAATTAATTTCACTTTGAAATTGGACATAAACAAGTGTCAATCTTTTGATAGATATTATTTCTTAAAAATACGCTATTTGTTTTGAAAACGGGAATTAATTATAAAATTAATTAATGCAACTTCTATGTTTTGAATTTGGTAAAATGGAAATCATTTTTGAATTTGTAATATCAATTTTACTTTGGATAAATTTTTGGTATTTTTCTAACAAATGTTCATTTTTAATGAATAGTGGAAAATACTGCATTTTACTTCAAAACTGCTTTTTCATCTAATTTAATTATATAGTTAGATTGTCCTTTTAATTGGTTTTAAAGTTTAATTGAATTATGTTTTTATCGCTTAATACAATGTTGTTCATTGGAAGTAATTTCACTTTTCAATTGGATTTAAAAACATGTCAATCTTTTGATAAAATTTACTTCTTAAAAACCCGTCTTTAGTTGTGGCAATGGGAATTATTTTTAAATTAATTACTGCAATTTCTGTGTTTGTAATTTGGTAAAATGGATTCCATATTTGGAATAATAAGTTTCAAATTATGTAATTAAGACTCTTTTGTTTTTGTACATTATTAATAGTAACGACGGCAATTATCTTTAATTATCATGATTAATTAGTAATCGGGTAGTTAAGGGTAATAAAATAATATCATAATAATATAAAATGACCCCAAAATGTGTCCAAATCTTCTTGGTTGTGTCATGGACGATCATGGGATGCCTTGTGCCAACTTAGGAACCTCATGGAATCACTTTTGTGTGATAGTGACCTTTTATCATATTATGTTTAAAGAAAGGAAAATATAACCAAACTATGTAACACCTAAGTAAAACAATTTTAATTTTGTTTACACAATTGATCTCTTAGACTATAAATATTAATTGGAAAGATAAAAATATTTCATACATCATGGTATTTTTTTATAATTTTTAGACATTAAATAAATAAATTTATTTATAACACCATGATGATGCAGTGATTACCTCATTAATGAATGATTTAAATAAAATGAAAAGATAAGGTAAAATATAAGACTTACACTTGTTGAAAACCTATTGGATGGGTGGATTTCGAACCCTTATCACCTTATCCTCGAAATATATCATTATGGGACCTTTAAAATCCGAAAACCATTTTATAATAAAGTAACATTTCAAGACTTTCCAAAAGTGACCCTCCTCCCTCTTATAAAAGGCCCCCACCTCTACCCCATTACCCACACCTCTCAATCCCTTGGATCGTCCAAACTCTACTCATATTATCTCTCCACATCCCTCTCTTACTCCTAGAAGCCTCACTTTGGGCAGAAGTCTTTCCAAGGAAGCCTTTGGCTCAAATCAAAAAGAGTTACCCAATTTTGAGGTAATGTCTTCTCTCGAGTTTCTTTATTTTATTTTCCTTCTTCACTCACCACTATCGTCTTATTATTTGATCCCATAATAACACCAGTATCCTAAATATACTAGGATTTTGTTATGATAAGGATTCTACCTACACTTACACACGCCTCCGTCTAATGGTTAAAGAACATACTGTTTCCGTGGATGGCGAATTACTGCCTCATGAAACGATGATTGTTCAATCTTCTTTTAACACCTCTCATGGTGGTCATTATGATGACACTATATTTATATATGATATATATTATATTTATTTCCCCTCTATGCTTCTGTATTTTATATTTAAAACATACCTTTATGCTTTGCATGTTGTGCAAATGCGATAATTTCATATGAGGAAGTGCGGACAACCGCCCCCTCAAGTGATGTGACTCGTTCATGCCAAACATGGAATTTATAAAGAATGTAATTAATGAACTTATGTTACCTATATAACATATATATTATACTGGAATTATAATATATCTATGTCTCATTTAGTTTTAAAGTCCATCAATATGACAAAAAAATTAAAGTAGCGTTCATGCGTACGTACGGCCTACCGTCTCCATGAACGGTACATTTCATTTCTTATCTCCAAACATTATGGAATATTATTAAATACATATATACTGGATATATATTATATTTAAATCATGAATACTATTCCGGAGATGATGTACTTATAACTACATGGACAATTCTCTTTAAACAAGTTCATTATTGACTCATGTACCGAACATCGACAAAACGTATGATATGAACTCACATAATTAACTAATTATTATAACATGATAATATGTGATATGAATTTAATAATAAAATTTAAAGTAATTCCTTAATAAATAATAAATTGACCAAAGTTTATTATTTAGGAATATAAATAAATGAACAAAACAAGTCGGACTTGAGGTAAGGGGATTTCTTATCTCACTTTTAATTCCGTGAGATTTCCATTGTTCGCCACTTATTTATTGCATGTGGTGTATTGTGTACTGCCATTTGATATATATTATCATGATTCTATTTATATTCATGGTATTCTGAGATTCATTTGGTGTTTATTATCTTTTGGTCATACGACTCGATTTATTACAACGAGATAAGGGGTTTTTATCTCACTTTTTATTCCAGTGAGATTCATGCTATATTTGTCACTATCTCCTTTCCCATTATTCTACTCTTTGTGTAATATACTTTTGGTCATGGGTATTTACATCAACATTGTATAGTCCTTCTTTCATGGGGTGTATGTTTCGAAAGTTACCCAAATCGGTAAGGGAACCTTTCACCCTCCTCTATTTAAAAGACTTCTTTTTGTTAGGTCTTTTAATTTACATCTTCTTAATGTTGGGATATGTTCTTATATATCCTTATTTCTGTAAATTTTATGTTCAAGTGATGATATACCCTTTTTATCTCTCATCAACTCATTTTCTGAATTTTAAAGTGACGCCGTTAGGCTATCGAATTTCTGTAAGGGAACTTCTTAACCCAATTTCAATTCTTTGGGTTAAACCTCTACTTCATGATTATGTCATACTATGAATATGTGGGGATGACCTCTGATTGTTTTACACTTAATATCCACTTATATTGGGTGTATTTATATTTGTCACACATAATTATGTAATTGATTTATCCTTAATCTAAGGATACCGTCTTTGTACGGGACTTCGTCTCAATCTCCTTTCATTAAGGCATCTTTTGATTTCTACACAACTTTATTTTATACGGTTTATAAAACCCTTTTGTCTTTTCATTTCATTCAAAAGGAATCTTTTTACACGCAGCGTTTTACTAAACGACAAAAGGAATGTTTTTTATCTTACGTATGTAGCGACAACGACTTCTCCGCCGCCGTGACCATTATTTGAGTTTGAGCTTCCTCTACAAGTCATAACTTTTTTTTAATGAAAAATAAATACCATGTTTTAATTTTCTTTTATTTTGGTATTGAAAATGGTTTTGATGATTTTTTGTTTATATCAATGAGTTGTATTGATATCTTGTGATTAAAATGTGGAAATGTTATGTTTCCTTTATGTATGTTTTATGTGATACGATTATGTTATGGTTCTTGGGTATTGTTTATGAAGTTGAGTGGTTCCGTGATAAACTAAGGGCAGGTGAGCCCGAGATAGCTCTCCAATTCATTGGGTAAAGCAAAGGAGTTAAACGCTAAGGTTTCTCCGAAAAGATTTAGGGAATATACTATGATGGGTATTCCAAACGTAACCATGAGGGTTACTCCCTACGTAAGAATGTTATGAATGCCTAAAGTTACCTTTATGTCTTATGATTTCTATGAGTTATTCATAAATCTTATGATTTCATGAGGTATGTTAAAGTGCTTGTGTTTTATGAGTAAAGTATGATTTCATTGATTCTTATGTATACATGGACTAATGTTTTCTTTCCATATTTTTATATCCTTTACTGAGCTTTTTATGCTCATCCCAAGTTTTTGAAATGTTTTCCACAGGACTTAAAGATGAATAGGGTCAAGGATGGGATCAAGGAAAGACATGTTGTCTAAAACATGGAACTAGTCATGTTTCTTTTTTTAAGAGTTTTTATTTTATGAAAAAAAGGAAACTGAGTAGAAGTGTCTACTTTATAATCTTTTGAGATGTAATGGTTATATCCTAATTCTCTAAAACTCTAAACCTGAAAAGATCCTCAATGTGAATTATTCATTTAATTCAAGATTATGTAATGTTTTAAGGTCGGGTCCTTATATACACAATCAACTTAAAATTGATCTTAATGTCATGGAATTTGTGTTTATAGCCATTCTAATATAAAAAAAGATATTTATTGAGTATCATGTTTTACAAAGGTATTCAATAATGGCATTTATTGAATAAAATGATGACTTCATGCATTATATATTATTAGTGGGTCAATGCCCCCAGGGTGCAGCTCAGTGGTTGCAAACCCTACGGGGTCTTGATGAGGTCTCGAGTTTGAGTCTCGTCGAGTAATTCTCTGTTGGTAGTGTAGGATTTTATTGTATTTCTTCCCCCTCCCTGGACTATCATAAATATTTTTAGTGGGTGGAGATCCCCTGGGGGTGGTCCAATGGTTAGGGTCAAGGCTTCGGTCCTCGTGGTAGGGGGTTTGATTCTCACTGGTTGCGGCTTGTTGTCATAATTTCACTGTCTCACGACTTATCTTCTTGACAATACAGGGTAGCGTGGGAGTGCAATTTTACCCAGTACAACTGCATGGCGAAGGGCAAGATCGAGGGCCTTTAACCTATTTGTGGGGGGTAGCCTACTCAATAGAAGCATGTGATGGAGGCTGGGGTTTCTGTAAGAAAAAAAAAAGTAGGTCAAGATCCACATTTTATAAAATTTTGAGTCTATTATGGCATTTCTCTCATCACTTGGCTATTTTGGTAAATCATGTCAATTATATCATATATAACTGTTAAATAGTTATAAGAGAAACTGCTTGTCCAAATTCATCACATGAACCATCTTAACTCCATTCCTTTGATTTTTTTTATCTTATTAGGGTCACACATACCATACACATGCATATTACAAGTCATGTGATCCCTATATATATGCATGATTGTAACAGTTTAAAAACCATCTCATGTCTTCAACCAAATTAATATATTTCATTCATGTTAATGTATAACTATTAAACTAATCAAGGGTGTTATGAGGAGAAAAGGAAATCCCAGGAAAACAATATCCACTAAAAAGATAAGGGGACTACCTGTCATCGACTTCGCAGGATCATTTTGGGAATCGCTTCGCACAAAGAACACAAAGGCTTAGAGATAATGTATAGAGAGAATGTATGAAATCATTATAATTTCTATTCAAAATCACATCTCCGAACAAATGGGTCAGAGGTCCCTTATATAGGCCTCTAGGCTCATCCTGCCCGAGAAGCTGACTCGATTCTTATAAGGCACACTTTCGACAAAAATAAAAGAAAAAGCAAAAGCAAAAGAAAAAAGTGGGGTGCACAACCGTGAAACTTCCACCACACACTTCACACTAAAAATAAACTACATAAATGAAATGTTTGATTTGATCTGATCATCCATGCCGGATATGACGCGTGTCTAGATGAGCACCTATAATCCCTTCAAGTCGTACAGAGCATCAATCATTTCTCCAACTAAGACTTCTTTCTCTTACTCTTTCATTTTCATCAATTCTTTTATGGCGCGTTGGATTTGATCTATGATAATAATGATATCTTATTTATGTCCTTTCCACATCTTGAGTTCTTCAAGAATCGTGTCTACCTCCACCACAAAGTCTGTCAGATGTGTCATTTTTGCATGCTACATGTCCCTAGAGTTGATAGAGACGAACACATTGTCTTCTACAAAGAATATACAATCTTTTCTTGTTGATTTTGATTCAATTAGATAAATAATTCATGTGATTTGGATACATTCGTAATAGCTCTTATTCAAACTGAACTCTAGCCAATCTTCATCACTAAACTACAAATCTTTGAACACTTTCTGGACAAGTCATTTAGTCTAGTGCCCTGAGTACAGATTCCATAGCATGATCAATCTTTTTGTTAGTCTAATATGTTCAATATGTGCAACCCACCATAGAAAACTCGAATATGCATTGTTTAGAATCGTTCTCACCATCAGTGGTACCCAATTGAATGTGGAATTTATTTTCTTAAATCTCAAGAATTGTATTGTTCTCATTCTGAAAGTTTTCCGGTATTCAATGAACTCTTCTGGTTCTAATGTCGTATCTGGTATATGGAGCTTTGGAATCCTTGTTCTTGAAATTTTCCAAAACCTTTGCGGAACTGGATATTCTTCCACACTTATCTCCTTTATCCTTCTAACTTTGTTAAGAAGACCAGATACTTGGACCTTCAGCCTCATCTCTTTAGTGATGATCATGTTGATCATATCTTGATCAATCTTTTTATAATCCTCTATAAGATCTTCATATTCTTTAAGCATGTCTAAAACATGGTTCGAACCTCTCTTGAATACACGATCATCTTTATTTTTCTAGATTAGATTATAAACAACTGTGGATTTATTCCTTGAAATATTTGGAAACCTTTGCAAATATTTCCATATTTCCTTTGCTGGATTGGGCACTTCATCTAGATCATCATTCAAAATATCTTGATCTTGTTCCTGCTGGACATTCTATCAATGAAGTTATTTCTATGACTTGCTATTTTTCAAGTTCTTCTTCAACTTGATCATCCCAACTCTTATAAATGGTTTTCTTTTTTCCTTTAGAGCGTTCATTCGTGTCAATCTTATGGTTCTTTCGAGCATTCTTGTTTCTTAGATTCTATGTACATTGAGTGTTGTAATGGTCCTCTTGACCACATACAAAGCATTCAATATGACTTTTATCTTCTATCTAGAGATCTCTTTGAAGCATTCCTTAGTTTTTCAGCCTTTCTGGTTGAGGAACTCGCGCTTTCTGATCTTTCAACCTTACTGGATGAAGATCCCTTCTTTTGAAGGAGATTCTCTGCTAGAATCTCTTTTCTTTTCTCGAGTCTATCATTCATTACTTTGATAACTCATCATTCTTTCACAGAATGATTATCAATGCAAACGGAACATCTCCTTGATTTGTTATCTTATGTCATTGCACCTGCAAGAGTCAAAGTAGCGTGTTAGTGCATCTGGATTGACATTATCTTTTCATTTAATAATTTCTATATTAAAGTTATAGTATTGCAATTCATTCCTCCATCGTACCGATCGTGTCTGGGTAAACCTTTTTAATTTTATTCTCATAAAATTCTTTATATAAGAACGATTTGTTCTTATAGTAAAAGGTTTTCTCAAGAAAAGTTCATTAGCCCTAATTCCTTTAAGGACTGCAAGCAATTCTCTTTCATGGACAGGATAATTCTTCTCTGCTTTATTAAAACATCCACTCCAATATCTAATGATACTTTCATTATGGATTTTTCTTATCTTTAGAATACATCCTCATGTTGAGTCTGATGTATCTGTTTCTAAGATAAGTTGATCATCACTCTCATCTGGATACTCCAATTCTGAGAGGTTTTATGCTTTTTTTCTTCAAAATTCTGATTACTTCAGAATCTTCTTCTGTTCAATCCCAAGATACTTTACTAGACACCTTTCTCTGTATTGGTATTGAGTTTTTTGCTAAATCTTTGATGTATGCTCTGGCATAACTTAATATACCAAGAAACACTTGTATCTGCTTACGATTTGTAAGCTCATCGGGAAAAGTTTGCAACTTTTTTGCAATATGCGGTTGAAGCTTCTCTCTACTTAGATTTGTAATCATATTCTATCTTTGGTTGCATCCAAACGATCTTTCTTTCTGAAAGTATCATCTCTTCTTCTCTGAACACTTAAGCCACCTGGTGTAAAAGTTTTATATGCACTTCTGTATTTATACTAAATATGAGCATGTCATCAATATAGATTGTCACAAACTGTGATAATCTACTGAATGTCTTATCCATTCTCCTCTGAAATATTTCTGGCACATTCTTGAATCCCAATGGCATAACTAGCCATTCAAAAAGTCGTCTGACATTGTAAATGTTGTTAATGGTATAGCCTCTTCTTTTATCTTTATCTGCTAATATCTTGACTTAAAATCAAACTTAGAATATACTATTAGCATTTCATTCTTAATCATGCTTCTCAAAACTTCTTGATTGGGAAAATTGTAGTAATCCTTTATGACACAATTAAGATCACGATAATCTATAACCATTCTGGTCTTATCACGTTGTTTTTCTACATGATTCATTATCATGAATGTCACACTCCTATAAGGACTTTCACTATGCCAGATTAGTCCAAGACTGATTAGTTCTGAAATTTGTTTCCCAAATTTCTCAACAATTTTACCTGGATAGACAATTCTATTACTTTTAATCATTGTACTGGGTTCTTTAAGGATGATTGTAGCATCTAGCATAGTTTCATAGGCCTTTCTAACCAATTTTCTGATAAATAATCTTTTGACTTAATCAATGTATCTTCTTCATTAATCCTCAAAACTTTCAATCCAACCAGTTATCTTTCTATGGTATTCTTTATCTTCATCTGAAAAAAAAAATTCACTTTAGATACTAACTTATCTGAAACCATTCTGATTTTTCCAAAAGCAGTTGAAATCAGATAATTGTCACGGATAATTCCTTCTAAAAATATCATTACAGACTGATATCTTCTAAGAAATCTATTTCCAATCAAAAAGTAATCTGACAATTAAGGAATATAGGACAAAGAAAACGAACCCGAAAAACACAAAGGCTTAGAAAGAGAAGGAATGCCATGGCAAAATTGAACAGTAAAAAGAACTTTTGAAAGTTCTAAAGATTAAATGAATGAATGAACGATTCATTTATTTGATAGAAAACATTTTTAAACCAAACGACACACAACATTACAACATTGCTTGCATATCACAGGTTGTGATATCACATATCACTAGATGCGATAAAAATATTAATGTTATCATTTCATGACCAACACATTTGCATTTTAACATGGGTATTAACATCCAACAATAAGCCAAAACCATGTTTTGAATTATAACACATGCAATCAAATTGTTAAAATGCAACAACAATAAGATCCCGTATTCTCTAAATGGGTGACCCATGGCTCGTGTTCAGTATCCAAAAGCAATCAACTGGAGGTGGAATCTCCACAAGACTTTTGGAAGGATCTCATTTGCTGTTCAACGATTCAAATACACACACTACACCATATTCTATGCATCATGAGCCTTAGAAAGAAGAAAATGTGACAGGTTACATGGAAGCAAGTGAAACAACACACATATCAAAGAGCCATAAAATAGGAGTGTGCCCTTGTCTGGTTCAGTAGCCAAACGAACGTTACATTTCTACAACATAACCGCGATCAATCGCTCATATGCAGCAGTTAATTCAACACCCCAAAACCGTAAATAACAAAACCATACAAACTTCCCCCCTCAGAACACATCCGGATTGAAACGCCCCGAAATGGAGTTGCTTTGCTGCGCTTGCCTCAGATGCATTGACAATGCATAGTTCGTCATCTGCCCACACAAACAAATCATCACCCCACACAAAACATCATGCTCTTCTTGCTGCCAATAACATTCATATCATTGAAAACTTCCTTGAATCAAATAATTCCGAATCAGTTTTAAGTTTTTGCAATTAATTTCATTGATTTTAATAGAAAACATATGGATTTTCAAAAAAAAACTGATAAAATTAAAATTAAACCAATCAGCATCACCTTTATATTCTCAGAAGGCCCTTATCTGCTACTTTTATTTAATAAATAAGAATTAACAGAAGCCTTCCCAAGATTTATCTGATTTTGTTATACCTCCAGTGATTTCAACTGCTCCTGGTATTGAGACAGCAACTGCTTCAGATGCTGCAATTCCTGATTCCTGTTTTCATACTCCTTTTGCCTTTCGTGTTGGATTGCCACTGCACGTTTCAATATAGCATTATCCCGAATCAGACTTTCAATCTGCCCCTTCATCGACATATTTTCCTGACAAATTCATGAGTTAAATAATGCAACTTTATTTGACATGAAAGATGTGGTGGCTGATTCCAATAATAGGGAATAAGATGTATGAATCTAATGAAGCGAGGTGATGATAATTATAAATTTGAATATGACAGTTAAGAATCAAATCACAAATGACGGGCTTCACAGTTTGTTTTTTTATTTTGTGAAATCTGCCATCATTAAATTTTATGTAAGCATATATTTCACCCAATTGTTGTGATTTATTTCACTCGGGCATGCGCTTTTGTAGTGCCTATCACCCAAGACATTTTAGTGGTCATAAAGGCAACTTCCACCTTCGGCTGCCTTGGGACCAACCGATTGTTGATCCAACAATAAATTCATACTCGCTTGTCAAAACTGTAACCAACTAAACCTCAACTAACAAAATACAATCTCTAGTCCTGTGAAAGTATTCATGCGGATGCAAAACAAAAGGGATCAATGCAAATGTCGACAAAAAGATATACAAACATTTATGAAAAGAAAAAGCAATCAAGAAAAAAAGAAAAGGCGCTTTGAGAGAATGCAATGCTTAATCATACACAGAAGTGCCAATACGGCGCAGAAAATTCAGCACTTCCATTTCAAAATCATCGAGGTTTCAACAGAGGAGATTTAAAGGGATCATCCTTTCACGCAACATTTAAAAAGAAGCAAAGGGAATTTTAAGAAGGGATAAGTGCAAAAAATCTGCTAAAAGCAATAGAAAATAAAGCATCATCAGCCTCTAACCAACCCCCAAAAATAAAATCTAATCCCCAAACATAACCTGAAAATATACATGGGGGGGAGATTATGAAAATTGGAAGTGCTGCAATGGGTGGTTATCATGGCACTGCCAAATCATCAATTCACATGAAATTCATACTTACTCATCTCTAAAATGGATAAAGTTGTGTTTCAAAACCACATGAATGGGCCTCTAGACACGAAGTAATCCAAACCCAATCCCATCTTGGATTCCGGTTTGTCAACCACCACACAGCTAACAAAAGGTTCCTCGTTTGCCCCTCTATTTAAGCAAGGAAAATCTATTGTAAGATCTTCTATCTTATCCATCACGATAAACATAACCAACAAGCCAGCAGAAGGGTAAAACACCCAGCCTGATGAATTTGACATAAAATAGTAAAGGATGGTGGAAAAGATATTTATAAGAGCTAAGGCTATGTTTGGCATGGCAGAGAGATTTTTAGTTGAACTGGAAAGGAAAATGCAATGGAGAAGAGAATTGAAAACAGAATGCAAAGGGAGTTTAGAACTGTGCTTGGTCTGTAATAAAATCCCTATGAAATATTTAAATTATTTTAATATGAAACAAACTAAACAATTAAAAAAATACAGCCTCCAAACTCTTCCCCAAACTCATCTTCCCCAATCTCCAGCAAAATCACCGAGAACTTCATCTGCCTTGGGAGGAGTACCGGCTTCGGACGTCGGTTCTCACCAACCACTCCATTTCCAACATTGAGGGACACATTGCTTCCATCAAGAGGTCCAACATCTTCAACAAGCTTGTCCTGGTTACTACTTACCAACAATCATCCATACCCTTTCCCCTCATACTTTCCCTATTTTAGGTACATCATAAAGGGCTCAGACCCCAACCAACTGGTGGCCAAGAGGTACAAGAAATCCATGAGGTTTGTAGAATGATAAAAGAGGAATGAAACCCAATACCCAAGGTGCCTCTCTAAGGGAGGCATTGAGGTTATTTTATAATGAATACTAAAGACCACATCAGACCATATGTCTGATTTGCTATACAGACTTCAACACTCCGCCTCAAGCTAGGTGTACTTACCTTGAACACATAAAAAAAAAACAAAGAAATCAACAGACGATGCAAACACTCTCCATCAAGCTGGACATACTCAGCTTGATGACAAAAACAAAACAAAACATAATAAAAGATAAAGCGACATGATTGTTGCTTCCCCTCAGGAAGGTGATGGGTGATCGAAGAAAAAACGATATGCCAACGAGGCGCCGGGAAAGCCGCATAGGCAGGGCCGGACGACGGAGAGCTGGGAAATCCGCACTGGCGGGGCCGATCATCAGAGCGCCGGGAAAGCCGCACGGACGTGCCGGTCGTCAGAGCACCGGGAAATCCGCACTAGTGGGGCCGATCGTCGAAGCGCCGCGAAATCCGCATTAGCGGGCCGGTAGTCGGAGCGTCGGGAAATCTGCAAAGGCGGGGCCAGTCGATGGGAGACGGGGGCTGTCGCAGGAGGAGGCCGGCATGGAGGGAGCAGTGGTGGACAGGGAGGGAGTCAACGCAGGAGCATCGCATCGGGAGGGCCTATACAGAAGGCTGAAGCGGAAGCAGAGGAGTCACGGTAACGGGACAGCGGAAGCCAGGTGAGGGGGCTCGAAACCGTCATGCTGGAGATGCGGGTGTCGCACAAAAAAGGGGCGTACGGGAGTGCCCCAGCACCGGCTGGGGCGGAGCACTGGAGGCGCGCTGGCAGGGCGGTAGAATCCATCGCGCACAGAGAGAGTCGTTTCCCGGAAGGGTTCCGCTGGGAACTGTCGCGCGCAGGAGCGGGGGAGCCGTGGAGGCGAAGGACGTCACAGAGGGACGTCGACGGGGCCATCGAGGGTCGTCGGGAAAGAATTGCGGAGGAGTCGGCGCGGAGGAGTCGCCGTCATCGGACAAGACGTGGTCGGGCTCGCTGAAAGGGATCGCCTAAGGGGGTCGTCGCGCACAGGGAGAGGGCCTCGGGAGGGTGGGTCTCGACCGGTCGGGACAACGTTGTGCCCAACGGGTGGCCGCTTCGATCAAGAGGCTGACGAGTGGGTGATGTCGGGAGATCGTCGTGGGAGGGGCGGTGGTTGGGAGCCACGGTGAAGGCGGGTTGGGACGCCGCGCGAAGGAGGCAGAGACCGAGAGTGCTGAGGAGGCGGGATGTCAGGTGGAGGGCGAAGCCGATCGAGAGGGCAAGGCAGATCGCGACGGGAAGCAGGGGCTGGAACCGTGACGGGAGGTGGGGACTGGGAGGTGTGACAGGAGGCGGGGCCGGGAGTCGCGAGAAGCGAGTCGGGAAACCGCAGGTAGGGCGAGGCCGGAGCCGGAAAACTGCAGGAGGGCAGGGCCGAACGAAGCCAGGAGGCCACTGGGAGGGATTCTCCGAGAGAAGAGAGAGCGGGGGGGAAAATTATCGGGATTTTTCCTCTGATACCATGTAAAAGGATAAAAGAAGAATGAGACCCAATACCCAAGGTAGATCTCTATGGGAGGTCTTCAGGTTATTTTATAATGAATACTAAAGACCACAGCAGACTGTAAGTCCGATGTGGGATAGACTCCAACAAGATTGATGGGTGGTGGTCACCGAAACCATCTTCCACACTAACAGCCGGGTCATGCCTGGGGTGCATCGTCATCCCCTTCCCCGGATGCAAACTACCCACAATAACATCATCCCCCTTCCGCCCACGATTTCATTGCACCCATCTTCATCACTGATAAACCCCTCGCACCAGCAGTCCCACTGGAGTGGGCTGCTTTGCATTGTATTGAATCTATACGGGATCAGAATTACAGGAGGGGGAAGAAGAATCGGAACAGGAAAATACCCGGAAAGTCTATCTATCCCACCCAAGACCCAGGCCAATTCCAAGCTCAATCTTCTCCGTGCCTGTGCAGTACCCCTTCCTCTCTCATATATGGCCACTTACCTCTTCCTCCATCTCCCCATGGGCCCCACAGTAGATTCCCCTGTAACTACTACTTCCAACTCCCTGGGGCTCACAGCCAGCTGCCCACCCCACAAAGACTCTTTTTCCCCTCCTGGAACATTCTTTCCAGGCTATACTGCTGGCAGTGCCACGGGCTTTATCATTCGCTCCTCCTTGGGAATCAGTCCTGTCCTCAAAACTGGGGAGAAAGAACTGATTACAGTTGGTGAAACGAGTAGCGCACTGGGCTGAGGAACTTCCATGCCAAATCATACTACAGGCCTCTGCCAATCCAGCTTCCAGGCCATCCCTCTGTTTCTCAAATTGTGCCACCTCAGCTGCCAAAACCTTTTCCATCTCATACACTTCATTTACTTTAACAACTCAGAATTTTACTTCATTTGCTTTAATCTCGCTTGTTTGGACTGATGTCCTCAGTGACTCAAACCCCCTGTTTTATTTTCAAAACATCGTCCTCTCCACAATCCCACCTCGGCTTCTCCTGCTCAGGCATAGAAGTCGGAAGCACCCAGGGTTTCTACAGCTGACTAGCAGCTAAGTTCTCCATTTCTCCTTCACTCGGTCCATCAGCAAGCACTTCCACCCTCTTGAAAAAAAACCTTGTCCTGGAGGTGAAAAACTAGTCGGCATAGGCAGAGACTGACCCCACCTTCCATCTCTGGTGAATGAACGTGTTAACCGAATCATCCCGAGACAAAGTTGTGAGAAACTGAAAACTCAGAGCATCTTGTCACTGCCAGTGTGCAGTGCCACCTGAAGACTCCGCGAAGGACATGCCCATGGTGGTGGCTTTGGCAGTGGCTTTAGGAACAGTGCATTGGCCGAACAACGCTGGCTTATCTTTATTAATCCCCTGTATATAAACCTAGCACGGTACTTGCTGCTGCTTGCAATGTAAGCACAGCACTTGTGTGTACTTTTCGAGGGAAAGAACCATCAAGGCCCAATACATAGAGATCATGGAAAGTTGGTGTGGATGCATTCTGAGCTAATTTAGATAGCATCACTGGATGACTCAGCAATTCAACCGTACTGTTTCCAGTTGGTTCTAAACAAGATAGAGCAATATATCATGCTCCAGGCCGTGAAAGGCATCCTCCTTTAACTAGAGCTTCTTGTAATGCTAATCTTTTGAATGCATATAATTGAGCATCCATGAGGCCTGATCGAAGCTTCATCTAGCCTGCTGCTGGTACCAAGCTTTTCTGAATCCGGATATCTTTTTCAACTTCATCTCCCATTGCAATAAACAAAAGCTGCTTTCTGGGATTAAACCCAAAAATATTGCAGCGCACTGATTTCCTGCATTTGTTTTTCCCACCAGAAAATCCTGATTCTGAAGGTCTACTAACAGGGGCTGAACATAGCATTTGCAGTAGCAACTACATCATGTCGCCTATGAGCAGTTGCCGCAAATCCAGGAGAAACATCACAAACAATATTACCACCCAAAGCCAAAACATCCATTGTCAGTAAGATGGTGGGAAATGGCCCGAATTGCAACAACAGTTCCTATGTCCTCGGGTACTGCAGCAACCTGGGCTAGCGACAACTTCGACTCCTCTGTTGATGCCAGATATTCAAGTTGCTTGACATATTCTGGAACAGCACCCTTCTGATGAAGAGCCGGCAGCCCCTCGTACAGATTGTGAACTTCCAGCTCACTGAATTGCTCAATTAATTCCTCTTTAAATACTGACCATGACAAATTCGTATGGACCTCCACCACAATAGTAAATCAGTGTATTGTGACTCCCTCCATACTCACCTGAGCAAAAGGTACCTTTGATTCCTCCGGTGTCTACGGGATGAGGAAATACAGTTTCGCTCGTATAATTCATCCCCTTGGATCCTTCCCGTCGAACACTGGTAACTCCGCTCCCTTAGTGATCGGAATCAGATCTCGCACAACGCCAACCACATTTGACGTCCAAGCCGCATTCCTCTCTTGCGTCCCCCTATAGCCGACTTCATCTGATTGCATGCCAGATTCCTCCGTAGCCAGCAATGGCTGCTCGTCATCCTGCTGCGGTCTCCTCTCCAGGCAACGCATCACTCCAGCGAAGTACTTTAATTCCACCAAATCATGCATTTCCTAATCCCATAGCAGTTGGAGTTGCGTGATAGATTCCACCATGATGAGGGCCGCGCATCATCCTGTAACGGACTTGGTGAAGAAGACTCACCAAGAGTATGAGGTTTCTCCGGAATTCTGCATCTTCCTTCATTTCCAGGTTCATCTGCTTTTGGTTCCGCGTTATAGTACCCACTGTCGAAGCCAATTTAGAAATAGCTGCTTCGACAAGCTCCATCGTCAATGCTCTCCTCCCTCAAGAGTATCCAGCAGATCGAACCAATTAATAAACCCCTCGCACCGGCAGTCCCACTGGAGTGGGCTAATTTGTATTGTATTCAAACTATACAGGATCAGAATTACAGGAGGAGGAATCGGAAAACAGGAAAATATTCGAGAAATCTCTCTCTCCCGCCATTGCAAACTCAATCTGTTAGGAAGGCTGGCCGACCTCCTGTATTACTCACCTATCATAGGAGGGGACGGGGGTAGGCTGCTGTGAGTGGGGAATTAGTTCCTTGTAACTGTCCAGCAGAGTTAGTTAGACAAGGGGGTATATTTGTAATTGCACAGCAAAGTTAGTTAGACAGGGGGAATAATTGTAACTCTCCAGCAATGTTAGTGAGTATAAAGGGGCAGGTGCTGTTAGGCTTGAGTCAGTTTTAGCTTTGGTTCGAATCTGTTACAGCAGGGGAACAGTTCGGGGGAAGAGGAATCCTCTACAGGAGTTTGACGCAGCAGAAGTTCGTTCCAGCTTGTGGAAGGTTGTTGGAGTCTGTATCCCACGTCGGACTTGTGGTCCGATGTGGTCCTTATCATTCATTATAAAAGAATATCTCCGCCTCACTTTGAGGTAAGGAGGCAAGGGGGTTTCTCAACCTACATGGTATCAGAAGGTTTTCTAACCCGATCCCTCCCTCCCGTCTAGGGTTTTCCGACGTCAAGTCCCCCGTGGGGGGGCGGCGGCCTCGGTGGCCATAGGTTTTATGCCGCCGCCCCTCCGCATCGTGGCCCTCCTGCCCTAAGCGGATCTCCTTCAGCGCCCGGCGGTTCTTCCCGGCACTTCTGCCCTCCGGCGTATCTCCCCTCCGGCGCCTCCTGCCCGGTGCGGCTCCCCTACGCCTTCCCTCCCGGCGCGTGCTCCTCCTGCGCCTTCCCTTCCCGGCGCCCTCGCCCAACGGCGCCCTCGCCCCGGCC
The DNA here is from genome assembly GCA_963277665.1 of Viscum album. Classification (NCBI taxonomy): domain Eukaryota; kingdom Viridiplantae; phylum Streptophyta; class Magnoliopsida; order Santalales; family Viscaceae; genus Viscum; species Viscum album. Next base: position 1,251,936,545 of record OY728120.1, on the reverse strand, counting down.
CCCATCGAGGCTTCCCCCCGGTGCGCCTTCCCTCACGGCGCCCGCTCCCGGCCCCGCCTTCCGCAGCGGCGCCCTTCCCTCGGCCTCTCGGCCCTCTCTCTCGGTGCGGCTCCCCTTGCGGCGGCCCTCTCTCCACTCGGCCCTCTCTCCCGGCGGCACTCTCTCCCGGCGGCCCTCTCTCCCAGCGCGGCTCCTCAGTCGCGACTCTTTTTTTTTCTAGCGTGTCTCCAGCACGGGACTCTCCAGCGGCACGCACTCCACTCCTGCCGGCTCCTCCAGCAGCTGGTCTCCACTCCTGCCGGCTCCTCCAGCAGCCAACCTCCAGCTCTGCCGGCCTCTCGTGCCGCCTCTGCTCAACTGCTCCCTCTATGCCAACCTCCTCCTGCCTCCTGCGGAATCCCCGCCTCTCTGCCCGGCGTCTCCTGCGGAATCAAAGCATCCCATCGCCGGCCTCATCCTGCGGATTTCCCGGCGCTTCAACGACCGGCACCGCCATTGCGGATTCCTCGGCACTTTGACGACCGGCCCTCCCGTGCGGATTTCTCGACGCTTTGACGATCGGCCCGACATGACGGATTTCCCGACGCTCTGACGACCGGCCCGTAGTGCGGATTTTCCCGACGCTCTGACGACCGACCCTCCAGTGTGGATTTCCTGACGCTCTGTTGTCCGGCCCCGCACTTTTCGGGCGATGACCCGTCCTTTATTTTTCAGCGGCATCACATTACCATCTTCAGGGGGAGCAGCATCAAAAACGATTTTATTATTTCCGTTTCGTCTATTTTTGTCTTGTATTTGTCATCAAGTTGGGCATGTCCAGCTTGAGCGGGAGTGTTAGCATCTGTTTTGTTGCTTTCTTTTCATTATGTGTCCAACCTAGGTACACCTAGCTTGAGGGGGAGTGTTGGAGTTTGTATCCCACATCGGACTTGTGGTCCGATGTGGTCCTTTTCATTCATTATAAAAGAATGTCTCCGCCTCACTTTGAGGTAAGGAGGCGAGGGGGTTTTCTCAATCTATAAAGGTAATTGAAGCCCTGCGGTGGCCACTGTGGAACAGACGCATTTGGAACAGAATTTGGAGTTGATGCCTACGCGAATCGAGGAATGACTTTCTGGTGTAGAAATGACGCCAGAAGAATTGCAAGTCGTGTTAGAGCTGGAGTGAAGCTAGGAGATGGGCATAAGATGGCTACTACAGGAATGTGTCTACACATCTGGTTGACAATGGGGGTTTATGGGTGTTCAATAGAAGCACACATCTTGGATATCGGAGGGCTGGACTTAATTTTGGGTGTGGCATGGCTCAGTACCCTGGGAGATGTTTGCATCAATTGGAAGACTATGGTGATGAAGTTTGTAGTAGGAAATCAGTTGTTCACCCTTTCAGGAGTTCATCGATCAAACCGGGCAGCAGTTTCACTGGACCAGTGTTCTTCAAAGGGGTTTGCCGTCAAATAGTTGCAGGTAAACAGAGTAGTGGGGAGCAGCTCCTGACTTCACACCAAATGCAGGACTTACAGCAGATTTTTCTCCATTACCCTACAGTTTTTGATGAACCCCAGGGTTTTCCAGCACCTAGACAACGAGAGCATGCTATAAGTCTCATCCCTGGACAAGGACCGGTCTCGGTAAGACCATATAGATATCCTTATTTTCAAAAAAAAAAAGAAATAGAAACACAGGTGCAGGAGATGTTGTCCAGAGGAATAATCAGACCCAGTTCAAACGAATTTTCGAGCCCGGTATTGTTGGTTAAAAAGAAAGATAGGTCGTGGCGGCATGGTGTCGACTACTGAGCATTGAACAAGGTAACCGTACCTTACAAGTTTCCAATTCTCGTGGTTGAAGAATTACTTGATGAATTATTTGGTTTAATGAATGCCCCTTATACGTTTCAAGCAACAATGAACGATTTATTTTGTCCTCTGCTCCGACATTATGTACTCTTTTTTTTTATGACATACTAGTGTACAGCAGGGATTGGTCGACCCACCAGCAGCATGTTGCAACAGTCCTTGGCATTCTACAAGAGAATCATTTCTTCGCCAATAAGAAGAAGTGTCATTTCGGGCAGCAGAAAATCGAATATTTGGGTCACATAATTTCAGCTGTGAGGGAGTTTCCATGGATCCTGGGAAGGTGCAGGTAATGTTAAACCGGCCAATCCCAACTTCCGTTAAGGGAGTCCGCGGCTTTCTCACCCGAAAGGATGGCTTCCGGTGGACAAATGAGGCCCTCAATGCTTTCCAACAACTCAAACAACTAATAACAGAAGCACCCGTCCTTACTCTACCAGATTTTTCTAAGCAATTTGAGCTGGAGTGTGATGCTTCGGGGAGAGGCATAGGGGCTGTCCTCATGCAAGAATGACGACCAATTTCTTTTTTCAGCACTGCTCTCTCAGATCGTCACCTTGCTAAATCAGTTTATGAAAAGGAGATTATGGCTTTGGTTCTTTCCATTCAACATTGGCGGCCTTACCTCTTAGGCCAACCGTTTATAGTCTACTCCGACCACCGAAGCCTCAAATTTTTTCTGCAGCAGCGTATTACTTCCGTTGATCAGCAGTGTTGGATTGCTAAGCTACTGGAATACCAATTCAAAATCCGTTATAAGCCAGGTAAAGAAAACTCTGCTGCAGATGTCTTGTCTCGCAAAGATGATGACACAGGCCGCTGCTACCAACTACAAAGTCGGCCAGTTTGGGAAGAGGGGCGTGACCTGACTGAGGGGATTTCTACGGACCCCTTCCTGGGACCAATTCTTCAAGCACTACTGTCTGGACAGCAGACTGTTTCGGGTTTCTGTTTACACCAGGGTGTACTTCATTATCATGGTCGGTTAGTTATTCCAGCTAATTCCCCATGGATTCCCTTGTTATTGGCAGAATTTCATTCTTCTCCTCAAGGGGGGCAAATGGGTTTCTATCGAACTTACCGAAAATTGGCCAGCAATTTGTACCGGGTAGGTATGAAAGGAGCAGTTCAGAAATTTGTACAGCAGTGTGAAGTATGTCAGCGGTATAAATATTTTACCCTTGCCCCTGCCGGTTTACTTCAACCATTGGATATTCCTACAACAATATGGTCCGATATCTCAATGGATTTTATCTCAGGGCTGCCAAAATCAAAAGGGTATGATGTCATTTTAGTGGTGGTTGATCGGCTGTCAAAGTATGCTCATTTTTTGCTTCTTAAGCATCCATACTTTGCACGATCGGTGGCAGAACATTTTCTCCGAGAAATAGTCCATTTACATGGTGTCCCCACTTCTATAGTGAGTGACCATGACCCACTTTTTCTCAGTAACTTTTGGACAGAATTATTCCTTCTTTATGGCACTACTTTACACCTAAGCTATGCCTACCACCCACAAACGGACATCCAAACAGAGGTGGTTAACAGGTGTCTCAAAACATATTTGCTTTGTTTTGTGGGGGATCAACCTCGCTCTTGGTTATTTTGGATTCCTTGGGCTGAATGGACTACAATACCACTTGGCATATCTCCATCCAAACAACCCTTCTTGGTTTTCTGCCCTCTGAAGTTCGAGTTCCAGCAGTGGTTGCGGCTTTGGGGGACTGTGACGAAGCCCTTCGACAGCTTCGAAACCACTTAGCTCGTTCTCAGGATTATATGAAACGGGCAGCAGATAAGCATCGTCGGCATGTAGTTTTTCAGGTGGGAGAACGAGTTTTCCAGAAACTTCAACCACATAAGCAACACTCTGTTGTCCACCGAATTCACCAGAAATTGACGGCCAGATTCTATGGCCCTTTTACCATTGTCAAGCAAGTTGGTCCGGTGGCATATCGTTTGGATTTGCCAGCTGCTTCTCGGGTACACCCAGTATTTCATGTTTCGTGGTTGAAGAGTGTTGGTACACAGCTTATACACCCATCTCTCCCGCCGGGGATGGAACTTGATTCTACTCCAAGCCTTGAACCTCTGGCTGTTCTCTCTCACCGATTACAGTACACAGATGGCATAGCCAATCCGCAATTTTTAATCCAATGGACTGGCTGCTCGATGGACGATGCCACATGGGAAGACGAATTCACTCTTCAAAACCAATTTCCATCCTTCAGTCTTGAGAAAAATACTGGTTCTCAAGGGGGTGCAAGTGTTAGAGCTGGAGGGGACCCTGCCACCTGGCAGGTTTATTCTAGAAGAAGGGGGACAGCTGGAAAAGGGGAGGCAGATAAGGAGTCAGGTGGCGCTGGAAAGGGGGAGTATGTTAGGGAGCCACGTGGGGGCTAACTGCTTGGGGGCAAAGCCAACTCAGTGGATCAGGGGGGGAATAAAGTGGGTTGTGGGGGGGACCACATGGGGGATTCGGTAGTCTGTTACTGAGTAGCTCCTTGGAGCTTGGGCGGGAGAGCAGAAGGAGCCTCCCGAAGCGTTCCTAGTTTCCCTTCTTTCTCCCTATTTTGTGGCTCAGAGTCTGTAAACAGGCACGCTAATACTGCTTTATTGAATATACATTGTTCTGCTGCTAGCTCGGGTGAGGGAATTCTATCAAGTCGACTTGTGACAATAAGAAACAGGAAGATTGCGACAAGGCGAGCTTCAACAGAGGCAGGAAGAAATGAAGCAACGCACCTAGAAATTCAGATGCAACAGGTAACATCAATGATGCAGTTGGTTACAAACCAGTCTGGAAGTGTTGGTCGTAAAGAAGAGAGAAAGAAGAATGTAGTTAACGAAGAAGGTGAGGGAAGTTTTCAAGCAGTGGCAACGGTGGCGGACTTGAGGCCAGAATTGAAGGACGATAGCGCTGATGAGCGGAGAATTGGATGGGGAATGCATCGAGAACTATCTCAACCGGTAGAGATGCCAACATTTTCTGGAGAAGATCCGGTGTCGTGGATCATTCCAGCTTAAATGTACTTTTCAGTTTTCCAAATTCGAGAGGAGCTAAAGGTGCCTTTGGCGCAACTTTGTATGGACGGAATGGATATTGGATACTATCTTCGAAAACTATGAAATCAGAACTTAATTGGACGCAGTTCGAGGAGGAACTCTTGGGCAGGTATGGCAACGCGGGTGAGGAAGATCCGATAATCTTCCTCAAGGAACTTCTGTAGACAGAGAGAGTTGATGAGTATATATTTTTGATACAACGGGACCAAATTTGGTACTAGGAATGGCACGGCTGGAAACTCTTGGTTATGTTACTACACATTGGGGAGAACGACATATGAAATTTGTTTGGAAAGGTTGGGATATTACCTTACAGGGAATTCGTTTACCCCTGGCTGATACAGAGGCATTGCAGGAAATTTTGGGTAGGAAAAAAAATGCTTACCCCACAGGTTGCAGGTTGCAGTAGGAGTCTGCAAGTGGATTGAAGGTTCGGAATACTGATTTATCACTGGTTTAGCAAGGTCACCTTGGAGCATTGTTAGAACAGATGAAGACAGTTTTGAAGTGCCTAAACTGTTACCTCCAAAACATGTTACAGATCATGCCATCAAGTTAAAGAATGGGACAGAACCGGTAAATAAGCACCCCTACAAACTGGCTTACCATTTGAAGAATGAGGTGGAACGGCAGGTTCAAGAACTTTTGGATCTTAGATATATTAGGCATCGCTCCAGTCCATATTCAAGTCCTATAATTTTAGTCCAAAAAAAGACAGAGGTTGGCATATGTGTGTTGATTACGGGCCTTAAACCGTCTAACTATTCCGAACAGGTATCCTATACCCGTAATTGAGGAATTAATGGATGAGTTAAATGGAGCAGAGTATTTTACCAAAATCGACTTGAAATCTGGTTTTCACCAGGTTTGAATGCGGCCAGGGGATGTAGAAAAACCCGTATTTAAGACTCATGAAAGGCATTACGAATATCTTGTCATGTCATTCGGTTTGATGAATGCTCCGACTACCTTTCAAGCAACAATAAATGCGATTTTAAGGTTAATGCTTCGGAAATTTGTACATGTTTTTTTTTTTTATGAAATCCTTGTTTTTAGCAAATCATGGTAGGAGCATCTACGGGGTGTATCCAAAGTACTGCAAACAATGCAGGACAATTCTTTGGTTGCCAACTAGAAAAAATGTTCATTTGGACAACGGCGAATAGAATATTTGGGGCATATTATATCAGCTGAGGGGGGTTTCCATGGATCCCCAGAAAGTAGCAGTTGTGGTAAAACGACATCAACCTCAAAACTCTCGCGACGTCCGAGGATTTTTTGGTTTGACCGGTTATGATAGGAAGTTTATTAAAGATTATGGGAAAATTGCTCAACCACTTATTAATCTCACTGAAAAGGAAGGTTTCCTTTGGTCTGTTGAAGCCCAAAAAACTTTTGATAGTCTTCGCCATTGTTTGTCTACAGCACCTTTGCTTGATATGCCAGATTTTTCAAAGGATCTTGCCATGGAATGTGACGCTTCTGGGGCTGGTATAGGTGTTGTTTTAATGCAAGAAGGTCGCCCTTTGGCTTACTACAACAAGGCTCTTTCTGATTCAAACCATACCAAGTCAGTCTATGAAAAGGAACTTATGGCTTTAGTGTTGTCTATACAACATTTGAAACAGTATCTTCTTTGGCGGTGGTTTGTGGTTCTCACTTATCATCAAAGTCTTAAACATCTCCTCAACCAACATGTTATCCCCATTAATCAACAATGTTGGCATGCTAAGTTGTAAGGCTTTGATTTTGATGTTCACCATAAACCAGGGCGTTTGAATAGTGCTGCTAACGCTTTATGTAGAATGGGAGAGGACAAGGACCATATGGTTTTGGCTTTATCCGAACCTACATGGCTGGATTTCCAGCAGATTAAACAAGAAAATTCTTAAGATGCTTATATACAGAAAATTATTTCAGCTTTACAGAACAACATGGCTGCCAAATCGGGGTATTCTCAGAAGCAGGGACTTTTATTTTATAAAAACCGTTTGGTATTGGCTAAGGACTCTATTTTGATTCCGCGATTCCTTCACCATTGTCATTTTTCTCCAGAAGGGGGATATTTTGGGGTTTTGAAAACCTACAAACGCCTTGCACAGGGTTTTTTTTTTTGCCAGGTATGATTAAATCTGTTCAGCAGTTTGTTTGAGCATGTACAGTTTGTCAGCAAAGTATGAAGCAATGTCTCCGGCTTGTTTAATATAACCATTACCTTTACCAAATTTAGTTTGGGAAGAAACTTCTATGGATTTTATTTCTGGTTTGCCCAAATCTCATGGTTTCGAGATAATCTTGGTAGTGGATCGTTTGAGTAGATACGCTCATTTCTTATTACTTAAACATCCTTATTCGGCAAAGACAGTAGCTGACCTGTTTCTGAAGGAAATAGTAGGATTACATTGAACCCTTCAATCCATTGTTAGCGATAGAGATACTATTTTTACAAGTCACTTTTGGAAAGAGTTGTTCACACTTCAAGGTACCAAATTGAAAATGAGCTCTTCTTATCATCCCCAAAGTGATGGACAAACTGAAGTTGTTAACCGTGGATTGGAATTGTTTTTACGCTGTTTTTCTTCCGATAATCCAAAACAGTGGTCTACATGGTTATCTTGGGCTGAATATCATTATAATACTTCCTTTCATACTTCTACTAGACATACTCCTTCTGAGGTAGTTTATGGACGCACACCACCTACTGTTTTACATTATGTCGGAGGGGAGGCTGCAGATGCTGCAGTGGAGACTGCTCTAATTGATCGTGATTCAGTTCTGCGCCAGCTTCCTGATCATTTACTTTGGGCACAACAACTTATAGCCAAATTTGCAAATCAACATCGCCGTCCGGTTGATTACAATATTGGGGATATGGTTTGGGTTAAATTACGCCCTCACAAGTCTGGGGTTATGCCTCGAATTCATTCCAAACTTGTTGTACGGTATTACGGTCCTTTTGCTATTATTGGGCGAATCGGACCAGTTCCTTTCCGGTTATAGCTTCCTACTAATAGCGGAATTCATCCAGTTTTTCACGTATCTCAATTAAAACCTGTTGTTGGCCAACAGGTTGCTACTGTGTCTTTGCCCAGCGAATTTATTACGCAACAGGATTTTCCAGAAAAGGTGTCAACTGATAAGACTCAAGGTAAACATTTGAGGTGGCTGGTACAATGGCATGGTTGTCCTCCAGCTGAAGCCACTTGGAAACAGGCCGAAGATATCCAGTCGCATTCCTAATTTTCATCTTGTGGACAAGGTGCCTTTTCAGGAGGGTGGGAATGTTAGGAAGGCTGGCCAACCTCCTGTATTACTCACCTATCATAGGAGGGGACGGGGGTAGGTTGCTGTGAGTGGGGAATTAGTTCCTTGTAACTGTCCAGCAGAGTTAGTTAGACAAGGGGGTATATTTGTAACTGCACAGCAAAGTTAGTTAGACACGGGGTATAATTGTAACTGTCCAGCAATGTTAGTGAGTATAAAGGAGCGGGTGCTGTTAGGCTTGAGTCAGTTTTAGCTTTGGTTCGAATCTGTTCCAGCAGAAGAACAGTTCGGGTGAAGAGGAATCCTCTATAGGGAGGGGTGCCCCTGGAATTGTTGAATAAACTAGCATTAATAGTTGATCTTCTGTCAACTTTCGTGCTTTCATTGAGAGTCAATCGGAACTTTGGAGTCCGACGAAGCAGGAGTTTGACGCAGCAGGAGTTTGTTCCAGCTTGTTGAAGGCGATCGAAGCCATGCAGCGGCCACTGTGGAACAGACGTGTTTGGAGCAGAATTTGGAGTTGATGCCTACGCGAATGGAGAAACGACTTTCTGGTGTAGAAACGATGCTCTAAGAATTGCAAGTCGACTTGCGACAGCAAGAAACAGGAAGACTGCAACAAGGCCAGGTTCAGCAGAGGCAGGAAGAAATGATGCAACACCTGGAAATTCAGATGCAACAGGTAACATCAATGATGTCACAGTTCGTTACAAACCAGCCCGGAAGAGTTGGGCGTAAAGAAGAGAAAAAGAAGAATGTAATTAACGAAGAAGGTGAGAGAAGTTTTCAAGCAGTGGCAGCAATGGCGAACTTGAGACCAGAATTGAAGGACGACGGCGCTGATGAGTGGAGAATTGGATGGGGAACGCATCGAGAACTATCTCGACCGGTAGAGATAGCCAACATTTTCTGGAGAAGATCCGGTGTCGTGGATTGTTCGAGATGAAATGTGCTTTTCAGTTTTCCAAATTCAAGGCGAGCTAAAGGTGCCTTTGGCGCAACTTTGTATGGACGGAATGGTGCAATATTGGATACTATCTTTAAAAACTATGAAATCAGAACTTAATTGGACGCTGTTCCAGGAGGAACTCTTGGGCAGGTATGGCAGCGCGGGTGAGGAAGATCCGATAATCTTCCTCAAGGAACTTCAGCACAGAGGGAGTTGATGAGAATATAGATGACTTTGAGCGTGTTGCAATGTGTTTGCCTGAATTATCAGAGAAATTGTATATTAGTCGTTTCATTGGAGGATTACGACCAGAAATTAGCAGTACAGTTTTGACGCATGAGCCGCGGAACAAAACATGATTGCTTACGTTAACTAGAAGAGTGGAACGAGAATTAATTTTAAAAGGAGTGCTTAAGCGATCTGATGAACGCAGCAGGGACGGTGTCCGCACACAGGGGAGAGTGATTGTTCTGAATGCTGTGAATGCTGTGAATGCTGTGAAATTTTCTCCTACCAGAATCGGAGGGGAAAATTACATAAAAGGAGATGCTGTTAAAACAGTGGTACCAAAATGACATGGAATAAGAAATTTATCCAGGGCTGAGTGTGAAGATAGGAAAGCTCAGGGATTGTGCTACACCTGTGGGCAACGTTTCCAACCAAGACATAAATGTCCAAAAAAGGGATTTAAACTGATGATTTAGGAGTCTGAAATCTAGAGAAGACGGAGAAGAATCTTCTGTTATTGAAAAGGAAATGAAATTAAACAAAAAGATGGGGTAGAAGAGCTCCAAGTTGAAAAATGGGAAATGGAATTACTAGGAACTATAGTCAATGGAGAAGGAAGGAATTTAGCTAGGAATTCAAAATCAATGCAATTAGAAGGTAGCATCAATGGTGTTCCTGTTTTGGTGCTAATTGACAGTGGGGCAAATCACAATTTCTTGTCCAAACAACTGCTGAAATATATTGACATTCAAGTTGTGGATACCAGGCCTTTTTATATTCGGTTAGGCGATGGACATCGTGTTGAATCGAGAGGGGTTTGTAATTCTTTAACAGTGCATTTGGAAAAATAAGACTTTGAAGTAGAGGCATCAGCTTTTGGTACAAGGGGACCAGATTTGGTACTAGGAATGGCTTGGCTGGAAACTCTTGGTTATGTGTTACAAACAGAGGACTGGAAAGGTGTATTAATGGAGGGAAAGCATTACAGCAGTAAGTAGAGGAAAAACAGAGAAAATATGACAAGCTTCCCCCCCGGGAAACTCCTGCCCAAGCGTATGGCCGAACACCCTTCCAACAGAAAAGGAATATCCTCTCCTGCTTCCCACGTTCCCTTCTTTTTAACAGCTTCATAACAGCCCATGTGGCTTAACAACTTGAGATTCCCCCCACTATCTCTCATCCTACGTGTCCAGCAACTGAACCCACCCCCCCAGTTTGTTATTCTGTTTTCTTTGTTATTCTGTTTCTCCAGGCCCACTTGGCCTAACGGCCAGTTCCTTCTCTGATTGGGCAGTTTTGCCTCTCCTAAATAAACCTTCCACTCTCCCGGAAGGTCCCAGATCCTACCACTGCCCAGCACCTGCGAATCAGACTTGTCCTCAAGACTGAATGTGAGAAATTGATTGCGGAGTACAAATTCATCCTCCCAAGTTGCATCGGTAGCAGGTTGGCCCTTCCAGTGAATCAGAAATTGAGGCTTAAAAATGTCATCCTGGAAGTCGTAGCGGCGGGATAGGATGGCTGCTGGCTCCGGCTGGGAAGTGTCATCACCGGCCTAGTCCGAGGGAACGGAGGATGAGGCAGTAGGTATGCCGACAGCGGCTTTGAGCTGGGAGACAAGAAAAACATTGTTGATGCGGGCTGTGCTGGTCAACTCCAATCGGTAGGCAACCGGGCCAATCTGGCAGAGGATCTTGAAAGGGCCATAAAACTGGGGAAACAAATTTTGAGAGATCCGGCGAGCAAGGGAGTGTTGCCGGTGGGGTCGGAGTTTGACATAGACCTGGTCGCCAACTACAAAAGAAACATAGCGGCGGTGGCAGTTTGCTTGAAAGCGCATAACGTCCTGAGCTTGGTTGAGGTGGTGTTTGACTTGAAGTAAGGCCTCATCCCGATGCTTCAAAGTCGAAGCCACTGCAGCCACACAGACCTCCGAAGGAAGGAAGCAGGTGAGGCAAGAGGTTTGCGCCCATAGACGACCTCGAATGATGTGGTTTTGATTGTTGAGTGCCAAGAGGTATTGTAGGATAATTCCGCCCATGGAATTCAATAAGACCAGTGTTTGGGCTGCTCCCCAACGAAACAGCGAAGATAAGTCTCAGGGCAACGGTTGAGGACCTCAATTTGGCTATCCGTTTGCAGATGGTAGGCGGAGCTAAACCGCAACTTAGTGCCATGGAGGCGAAACAATTCTGTCCAAAAATGACTGAGAAAAATCAGGTCCCGATCACTGACGATTGATGATGGCAGCCCATGTAAACGGACAATTTCCTTGAAAAAAAGTTCTGCTACCCGGGTGGTTGTGTAGGGGTGTTTGAGTAAAAGGAAATGGGCGTACTTGGAGAGGCGATCCACCACCACAAAAAATAACATTAAAACCGCCATATTTATGTAGCCCAGTAATAAAATCCATAGAGAGATCTTCCCAAATGGCGGTCGAAGTTTCCAAAGGTTGGAGCAACCCAATAGAGGATAAGGTGGAGTATTTGTTTCATTGACAGACTGTACATTGGTGGACAAAATTCTGAACACCAGCTTTCATACCCTGCCAGTAAAGGGTAATAGTGAGGCGTCGATAGGTGCGATAAAATCTAAAGTGGCCCCCTTCTGGAGAGGAATGGTATTCTTCCAGGAGAGTAGGTATCCAAGGAGAGGACGTCGAAAGAACAAGGTGGTTCTTGTAGTGTAAAATGCCCTGCTGAAGATGGTAGCCCGGATAGGGGGTACGGTTGTCCTGTAGGGCGTGGATTATGTTTTGGAGGTGAGGATCTGTTGTATTGTCCTTGAACAAGTCCCGATCGCCTGCCCATTGGAGAACGGTTGGAGTAAAAGCCAATTCAACAGATTCATGGCAGCGGGATAAGGCGTCAGCAACAGAATTTGTCTGCCCCGGTTTATATTTGATTTCAAAGTGGTACTCCAAAAGGTTAGCAAGCCAACATTGTTGATCTGCAGTCGTAATGCGTTGTTGTAAGAGAAATTTGAGACTACGTTGATATGAATAAACCACAAAAGTGTGGGCCAAGAGGTAAGGGTGCCAGATGGCAAGTACAAGAGCCATCAATTCTTTCTCGTAGGTGGATTTAGCAAAAGTCTGAGGTGATAAAGCGTTGCTGAAATAGGCAATTGGCTGCTTATGCTGCATAAGGAAAGCGTCGATGTCGCGGCCCGATGCATCACATTCCAGCTCAAAAACAGAGGAAAAATCCAGAAGGAGAAAAGGAGCCTAGGTGACGAGCCGCTGCAAGTGGTTGAAAGCGTGTTGTGCTGCAAGAGGCCAGTGAAAACCTTCTTTCTTGGTGAGGGTTGGGAGTGGTTGAGCAATGGCGCCATAATTCGGAATAAAAGGACGATAGTAGCCGGTTAAAATGAGAAAGTCACGAACTCCTCAGACAGTAGTCAGCTGAGACCATTCAAGAACAAGCCGGATTTTGGCCGGATCCATAGCCATGCCTTGGCCGATGATAATATGACCCAAATACTCGATTTGGTGCCGAAAAAATTAACATTTTTTGGGGTTCAGAAAAAATGTATTGTCCAGTAATATTTGGAGGACAACAACAAGATGTTCTTGGTGGAGCTTCCAGCTGTGGCTGTAGACCAAAATATCATAAAAAAATATTAGCACAAACGTACGAAGTAGGGGTTGAAATAAAGCATTCATAGTCGCCTGGAAAGTCGATGGAGCATTAGTAAGGCCAAATGGCATTACTGGATACTCATAATGCCCGTGATAAGTTCGGAAAGCTGTTTTGTCAATATCAGCCTTGTGCATACGAATCTGATGATATCCCGACTTGAGGTCAAGTTTAGATTAACAATTGGCGTCGTGGAGCACATAGAGTAATTCTTCTACCAATGGTATAGGGAACTTGTCGGGGATGGTAGCTTTGTTGAGGACGCGATAGTCAACGCACATGCGCCAGGAGCTATCTTTTTTTTTTACTAGTAACACAGGGCTCGAGTAGGCACTAAAGCGAGGCCGAATCAAGCCAGACAGCAGAAGATTATGAAGTTGATGCTCGATTTCATTTTTTTGAACATAGGGGTACTGGTAAGGATGGACAACCACGAGACCCTGGTCAGGTAGTGACTGAATAACATGATCCCAAGGACATTTTGGCGGGAGGCCTGGGGGTCCTTGAAAACCAGCGCGAATTGAGAGGTCAAACTATTGTAAAGTGCTTGTAGTGTAGCAGGCAGATCAGAGGGAAGCCATGCAGGTTTGTCCCCTAGTAGTAAATGAAGATGACTGGATTCCAGTGAGCGTTTGGCCTAACCCATGGAGACGGCAATTTGAGTGCGCTGGGATGCTTCGTGCAAGCAGTAGGTGCGGTGAGCGACCGAAAATTTCATAATCATGGTGTGCCAATTTATCTGGACCTCCCCCAAAGTACAGAGCCAAGCTATTCCAAAAATAATATCCAGATTGCCAATGTCGAGCACATGGAAATCGAGGTGACAATTGTAATTGCCAATAAGCAGTGGTAATTGATGACAGATTCCCAAGGACCATGTCTGATGATTGTCCCCCATTTTAATACAAAGTGTTATAGTGAGCTGCACCTCGAGAGCAAGTAAACGAATTAGAAGTGGGGATATAAAATTATGTGAAGCGCCACTGTCGAACAGAAGTAAAATAGAAAGCCCCTTTAAAGAGCCTTCAATTTTCAATGAAGAGGTGGTGTGCTGGGGGCAGGGTGGGGCGGATCCCCTGAAATTTAGATACTGGAATTCCAATAGTTGGCATTCAGCGTCGTCCACTGTGGGGGAGTCAGTCAGAGCCACAGAAGGAACCACCATGTTAGCACTGCCTGTGTCGCCTTCCCCTGGAATGAGAATCCTTAATTTTGGGTCTGAGTAGCGTTGTGTGGGTGAATAGGGTAACCCACACCGAAAACAGAGTCTTTTTTCGACAGTCGTCCCATTCCTAAGAAGTTAAGTGACGAACATTGCGGCCAACAGGGTGGGAGATGCAAGGTGCTTCCCGTGCCAAAGCTGCCTTCTATGAGAAAGGGAGCGGTCAACCCGAAGAAAGAGGGGGGTGCACAGATTGATGAGGAATCCAGGCAGTGGCATTGCGATTGGCCAGAAGCAGACGGGGACCTCCCTTGGAAGAACTGGCAGAACTGTGGCGAAGGGCTAATTCAATATTACGTGCCAAGTGCATGGCCTGAAGGTGTGTGTCGAGGTTATGAATATGCACCCAAGATCGGATATCTTCCTGCAAGCCATTTAAAAAATAACTCAAATATTGTGGTTCCGGAAGATGCGGCAGCAAAGAGGCGAGATACTCATATTGTTCGATGTAGTCCTGAACAGAGGCGTGTTCGTGGAGCGCCACTAACTCATAGGGATTTTGGATGTCGAGACCACTAAAACGCTCAAGTAATTCATGTTTGAAAACAAACTATGTTAAGTCCAGGAAAACCTCTGTGAGAATGGTGAACCAATGGATGGCGGTGCCCTCTATACTAACTTAGGCAAACTGGATCCAGAACGGTTCTGGCGTCTGGTGAATATGGAAGTATAATTCTGACCTGGTGGGACGGCCTCTAGGATACGAACCATCAAAGAGGGGAAATTCAATACGGTGGGGGGTGGGAGAAGGATCAAAAAGAGTATCCATACGAGAAGGTGGAAAATGAAGAGGTTCGTGACCTGTGGTACCGGAGTGGGATGAAGTCTCTGGCAGTCAGGAATCTAGTGAGGTTCTTTCTCAGAATGGCGCGGCATCAATTTCTGGAACTCAGTTTGTTCGGCGAATTCCAATTCCCAGCGGCGTTGATTTTGACGGAGGTCCAGAATCCCCTGTTGGAGCTCGCCGACTGTTGTGGTGAGGGCGGCAATGAAGGAGGTGATAGTATCGATGCGCTGCTCGACGACATCCAAGCGGGATTGGTTTCTAACAGAAAAATAATATCCTCTCCCGCTTCCCACGTTACCCTCTTTATAACAGCTTCATAACAACACACGTGGCTTAACAACTTGAGATTCCACCCGCTATCTCCCATCCTACGTGTCCAGCAACTGAACCCGCTGGGGTCCCCCTAGTTTGTTATTCTATTTTCTTTGTTATTCTGTTTCTCCTGGTCCACTTGGCCTAACGGATCCTACCATTATGTTACAAAACATTGGGGAGTTTTAAACCCTCTTTTTATCATTATGGGCATTTTCGAGTCCCACATCGGAATACTCCTTTGTATCTTTCGCAGTATCATTCTATAAAAGTAGGCCCCCACCTTACCTTGAAAGTAAGGGGGTTTCCTCATTCTACATGGTATCAGAGGGTGATTAGTCCCGACCCTCCCTCACTGCGGATTCCCGGTTCTGTCCGGCCCCGCCTCTCCCCTCCTTACCGACTAGGGTTCTCCCCGACGGCCCTCCTGCCTGGCGTCTCTCCCGGCTCCCGACTCCCCGGCGGCCCTCCTGCCTGGCACGGCTCCCCGCGTCGCCCTCCTGCCTGGCGCGGCTCCCCGGCGGCCCTTCTGCTTGGCGTGGCTCCCGGCTCCCGGCTCCCCGAAGGCCCTCCTGCCCGGCGCGGCTCCCGGCTCCCCGGCGTCCCAGCTCCCCGCGTCGCTCTCCCGCGGCTCCCCGCGTCGCCCTCCTGCCTGGCGCGGCTCCCCGGCAGCCCTCCTGCCTGGCGCGGCTCCCGGCTCCCCGGCGTCCAGGCTCCCTGCGCCCCGCCTCCCGCTACTCCCGCGCCTCCCACGCGCTTCGGATGCTCTCGCCCCGCGGCTCCCCTCACCCAGCGGCCCTCTCTCCCAGCGTTATTTCCCTCCCGCAGCCCTCTGTCTAGGTGCGGTTCACCACTTCCCGGCCGCGCGCCCTCGTCCCGGCACCCTAGTCCCGGCACCCTAGTCCCGGCGCCCCCAGTTTCGCCCCGGCAGCGCACCCTCGTCCCGACAGCACGCTCTCGTTCCGGCGGCCCTTCCTGCACGCGCGCGTCCTGCGCAAGCTCATCCCACCAGCCCGCTGCATCAGCTACCCGTCGCTTCCATGGCAGAATCCCCGGGACATGGTCGTGCGTCCAGTCGTCTACGTCCCTTCTGTCAACATTGTGGCAAGTTTGGCCACCTGATCGCCCGATGTTGGGTCCTGAATGGACGGTCATCTCAGCACCCGCAGCAGGGACAGCCCGCGGTCCAGGCCGCGTCCGCGACTGTCGTCTCTCTTTCCCCGTCTCTGGCCCTTTCTATGGCCGACCTCAGGCGGCCTCACGATCCTCCGGCCTCTGTCCGCCCCGGTCCCTCCTCGGCTTCTCTGGCCCGTACTGTCCGCCCCACTGCCCTTATCAGTCATTGCTCCCCTGAATGGCTGCTGGACTCCGGTGCCTCCGACCACCTCACCGGTGATGCTGGTCTGCTGACGTCTTACTGCCCATATGTCGGTTCTTCAGCCATCACCGTCGCTGATGGGTCCACTATCCCCATAGCGGGCTTCGGCGCATGCTCCCTGACTCCATCGATACACCTACCCTCTGTGGCACATGTGCCCCGCAGTCCCTTTAATCTGCTTTCCATCAGTAAACTAAGGATTATAACTGTGCGGCCATATTTACCTCTTCTGGTGTTGTATTTCAGGAGCAGACTACGAACCGGGAACTTGGTCGAGGCCGGCTTCGAGACGGGGTCTACATGTTCGAGGGCCCAGCACCCATAGTTTGCACGTCTACCTCTTCTCGGGCACTTGATCTTCATTCCCGATTAGGACACCCGTCTGCATCCACCATTCATCAGATGTTTCCAGACTTCAGTCGGACTCCTACTTTTCATTGTGAGTCTTGTTCTTTTGCGAAACATCATCGCTCGTCTTACATTCCTCGCACGGATACACGGGCCTCCCACCCCTTTGATCTGGTTCATTCAGATGTTTGGGGCCCGTGTACCATTCCGAGTCACTTGGGATATAAATACTATATATCCTTCATTGATGACTATTCGCGAATGACGTGCCTTTACCTTCTTCGAGAACGCTCCGAAGTGTTTTCCGCCTTCCAAACTTTTTTTAATGAGATTCAGAACCGTTTTTCTATCTCTATCAAATGTCTCCGCTCGGATAATGGGCGCGAGTATCTCTCCACTTCCTTTCGGCAGTTTCTCCAGACGAATGGCATCCTTCATCAGACCTCCTGTCCTGATACACCCCAGCAAAACGGCGTGGCCGAGCGGAAACACAGACATATTCTGGAGACTGCTCGTGCCCTCATCTTCCACCGACAGGTGCCTCTGCTCTTTTGGGGAGATGTCATTCTCACTGCTACCTACCTCATCAATCGCCTTCCTTCTTCTATCCATAAGGGGGAGACTCCCTTTCGGGCTCTTTTCCCCACTCTCCCTCTTCATTCTCTCCCTTTTCGAGTGTTTGGTTGCTTGTGTTATGTTCGTGACACTCGCCCTGGCCGCACCAAACTCTCTCCCAAATCTCTCCGCTGCATATTCCTTGGTTATTCCCGCACTCAGCGCGGATACCGCTGCTTCTCCCCGGACCTTCGTCGGTATGTCATCTCCGCGGATGTCTCCTTTGTTGAGAGTTCTCCATTCTCCTTTCCCTCTCCTCCTCCTGACTCTGTCATTGATGACTGTCTTCACCTCATCATCCATCCTCTTCTGGATTTGCCTCCTCTCCTCATCCATCCTCCACCGGCGTCAACCCCTGTTGACAACCATTTTGGTCAGGTCTACTCCCGCCGTCCTTCGACTATATCCCCCGCTCCAGCCAGTGACACTGATGCTCCCGCTTCGTCCGCTGCTCCTGCTCCGCCACTCGAGGACTTGCCCATTGCCCTACAAAAAGGTACTCGCTCCGGCCAGAGTACTCTATTTGCATCTTCATACAGGGGTTTGCCCGCTCTGGAGACAGTTTCTATACCTCGCACGGTTGGTGAAGCCAAATCTCACCCCGGGTGGCTAGCAGCAATGCGGGATGAGTTACAGGCTCTGGAGGAAAACCATACTTGGGATCTTGTCCCCCTTCCAGCAGGCAAACAGGCAGTGGGCAGAAAATGGATTTACAACGTCAGGCTGAATCCCGATGGCACTCTCGATCGCCTCAAAGCCCGCCTTGTGGCCAAAGGCTTTGCTCAGACATACGGTGTTGACTACTTTGATACCTTCTCCCCGGTAGCCAAGATGGCCTCTGTCCGGTTATTCATCTCTCTCGTCGCCCATCATCAGTGGCCTCTTCATCAATTGGATGTCAAGAATGTCTTCCTCCATGGCTTCCTTGAGGAAGAAATCTATCTACAGCAGCCCCCCGAATTTTGTGCCTCCGGCGCTGAATCTCGTGTCTGCCGTCTACGCCGCTCTCTTTACGGCCTCAAGCAGTCTCCCCGTGCTTGGTTCGGCCGCTTTAGCACGGTCGTCAGCGACTTTGGGCTTTCCCGCAGTATGAAGGACCACGTTGTCTTCTATAGGACGACTCCACATGGCTGCATCTTATTGGTCGTCTATGTGGATGATATCGTCATCACCGGCAGCGACTCTGTGGGCATCACCCATCTCAAGGCCCATTTTCACCAGCACTTCCACACTAAGGATCTTGGTCCTCTCACATACTTCCTCGGCATCAAGGTTTCCTACTCCTCGGACACTGTCTCCCTCTGCCAACGGAAGTATGCATTGGATATATTGCAGGATGTTGGGTTGTCTCAGGCCACTGCGGTCGATACTCCTCTCGAGCCTGGAGAACGGTCTCTTTATGCCTCTTCGGCACTATACCCACATCCCGAGCGGTACCGTCGATTGGTGGGCAAACTCAATTATCTCACCATGACTCGACCCGACATTTCCTGTGCGATAGCCAAAGTGAGTCAATTTATGGAGCATCCGACCACATCTCAGTTGGATGCTGTCATCCGCATCGCCAAGTACATCAAATGGGATCCTGCCCGTGGGCTTCACTACTCCCAGCATCCTCATCAGCATATTGAGGCCTTTTGCGATGCTGATTACGCTGGTTGCCTTGCCACTCGGAAATCTACCTCTGGGTTTGTCATTTTCTTGGCAGGCAACCTCATTTATTGGCGCAGCAATAAACAGACGGTCGTCTCTCGCTCCAGTGTCGAGTCTGAGTACCGTGTCATGGCCACCGTCACTACCGAGATCCTTTGGCTTCGGCAACTCCTCCGAGAGCTTGGCTTTCCTTAGCAGACGTCTGCTCACATATGGTGTGACAATCAGGCAGCCACTAAAATTGTTTCGAACCCCGTCTTCCATGAACGCACGAAGCATATTGAGGTGGACTGTCACTTTCTTCGCCACCACTTGGAGCACAAACATGTCAGCTTTAGCCACATTCCGACGGCAGACCAACTTGCTGACATCTTCACCAAAGGCCTCCCTGGTGCTCGCCTTGCCTCGCTCAGTTCCAAGCTGGGGATCCACCACATCTAACACCCAGCTTGAGGGGGAGTATGTCTTGGTTTTGTGTGGTGTCATCTTATTCTTTTTTTGTGGGACTCATTGTCCAAGCTGGGCATGTCCAGCTTGAGGGGGAGTGTTAAACCCTCTTTTTATTATTATGGGTATTTCCGAGTCCCACATCGGAATACTCCTTTGTATCTTTCGCCGTATCATTCTATAAAAGTAGGCCCCCACCTTACCTTGAGAGTAAGGGGGTTTCCTCATTCTACAGGGAGAACTACAAATGAAATTTGTTTGGAAAGATCAGGATATTACCTTACAAAGAATTCGTTTGCCCCAAGCTGATACAGGGGCATTGTAGGAAATTTTGATGTATCCAAAGTACTGCAAACAATGCAGGAAAATTATTTGGTTGCCAACCAGAAAAAATGTACTTTTGGATGACGGCGAATAGAATATTTGGGGCATGTTATATCTGCTGAGGGGGTTTCCATGTATCCCCAGAAAGTAGCAGTTGTGGTAAACTGACAGCAACCTCGTAACTCTCGCAAGGTCCGAGGATTTTTTAGCATGACACGTTATTATAGGAAGTTTATTAAAGATTATAAGAAAATTGCTCGACCACTTACAAATCTCTCTAAAAAGGAAGGTTTCATTTGGTTTGCTGAAGCCCAAAAAGCTTTTGATGGTCTTCGCCACTGTTTTTCTACAGCACCTTTGCTTGGTATGCCAGATTTTTCAATGAATTTTGTTCTGGAATGTGACGCTTCTGGGGTTGGTATAGGTGATGTTTTAATGAAGGAAGGTCACCCTTTGGCTTGCTACAGCAGGGCTCTTTTATATTCTAACCTTGCTAAGTCAGCCTATGAAAAGAAACGTATGGCTTTAGTGTTATACATACAACATTGGAAACAGTATCTTCTTAGGCGGCGGTTTGTGGTTCTCCTGATCATCAAAGTCTTAAACATCTCCTCAGCCAACGTGTCATCTCCATTAATCAACAATGTTGGCATGCTAAGTTGTTAGGCTTTGATTTTGATGTTCAGTATAAACCAGGGAGTTTTAATAATGCTGCTGACACTTTATCTAGAATGGGAGAGGACAAGGACCATATGGTTTTGGCTTTATCCGAACCTACATGGTTGAATTTCCAGCAGATTAAACAAGAAAATTCTCAATATGCTTATATACAGAAAATTATTTCAGCTTTACAGAACATGGCTGCCAAACCGGAGTATTCTCAGAAGCAGGGACTTTTATTTTATAAAAAATGTTTGGTATTGTCTAAGGACTCTACTTTGATCCCACGATTCCTTCACTATTGTCATTCTTCTCCTGAAGGGGGATATTCTGGGGTTTTGAAAACCTACAAACGCCTTGCACAGAGTTTTTTTGGCCAGGTATGATTAAATTTGTATGCAATTTGTTCGAGCTTGTACGGTTTCACAGCAAAGTATGAAGCAATGTCTCTGGCTGGTTTAATACAACCATTACCTTTACCAAATTTGATTTGGGAAGAAATTTCTACGGATTTTATTTCTAGTTGGCCCAAATCTCATGGTTTCGAGATAATCTTGGTAGCCGTGGATCGTATGATCATTTGAGTAAATATGTTGATTTCTTATTACTTAAACATCCTTATTCGGCAAAGAGAGTAGTTGAACTGTTTCTGAAGGAAATAGTACGATTACATGGAATCCCTCGAGCCATTGTTAGTGATAGAGATCCTATTTTTACAAGTCACTTTTTGAAAGAGTTGTTCAGACTCCATGCAGTGGAGACTGCTCTAATTGATCGTGATTCAGTTCTGCGCCAGCTTCGTGAACAATTACTTCGGGCACAACAACTTATGGGCAAATTTGCAAATCAACATCGCCGCCAGTTGATTACAATATTGGGGATCAGGTTTGGGTTAAATTACGCCCTCACAAGTCTGGAGTTAAGACTCGAATTCATTCCAAACTGGGTGCACGATATTACGGTCCTTTTGCTATTATTGGGCGAATCGGACCGTTTGATTTCCGGTTACAGTTTCCTACTAATAGCCGGATTCATCCAGTTTTTCACGTATCTCTATTAAAACCTGTTGTTGGCCAATGGGTTGCTACTGTGTCTTTGCCCAGCGAATTTATTACTGAACAGGATTTTCCAGAAAAGGTGTTAGCTGATAAGACTCAAGGTAAACATTTGATATGGCTGGTACAGTGGCATGGCCGTCCTCCAGCTGAAGCCACTTGGGAACAGGCCGACAATATCCAGTCTCGCTTTCCTAATTTCCACCTTGTGGACAAGGTGCCTTTTCAGGAGGGTGGCAATGTTAGGAAGGCTGGCCGACCTCCTGTATTACTCACCTATCATAGGAGGGGATGGGTGGTGGGTTCACACCTATCTTAGGAGGGGATGGGTGGTGGGTTGCTGTGAGTGGGGAATTAGTTCCCCTTGTAACTGTCCAGCAGAGTTGGTTAGATAAGGTGGTATATTTGTAACTGCGCAGCAAAGTTAGTTAGACACGGGGTATAATTGTAACTGTCCAGCAATGTTAGTGAGTATAAAGGGGCAGGTGCTGTTATGCTTGAGTCAGTTTTAGCTTTGGTTCGCATCTGTTCCAGCAGGGGGGCAGTTCGGGTGAAGAGGAATCCTCTACAGGGAGGGGTGTCCCCTGGAATTGTTGAATAAACTAGCATTAATAGTTGATATCCTATCACGATCTTCTTTGTGTCTGTGCAGTACCCCTTCTTCGCTCTTATATAGCCACTTGCCTCGTCTTCCATCTCACAGTAGATTCCCCCGTAACTACTTCAAACTCCCAATAGCCCGCAGCCAGCTGCCCACCCCACAAAGACTCTTTTGCCCCTCCTGAAACATTCTTTCCGGGCTGTGCTGCTGGCAGTGCCACGGGCTTTATCAATCACACATATTACAAGTAGACCAAGCTCATGAGTAACACCGCCGTGGAGATCATCAACGCTCCCATGCCTCCTTGGCTAAGCAGTCCAGTGATCGAATGAGGTGATTTTGTCATAAAAATCAGATTCCTAGGAAGTGGAAAAACTCCACCGCGTTTGCATGGCAGAAATCAAATTCCATCATACAACAGAATTTGTGTTTTCCCAGCAAAAATTTTTCACACACCAAACAGAATGATGGACATTTTCCATCTCCCTTTTCCCATTTCCAAGTCCAAATTACTGTCCACCAAACCAAGCTTAAATCACTTTTCAACTATGCTATCTCTCGTCCACAATATAAACAAAAAATAACTGTTTCACAAGAATTAAGAAAATTAGTTAAAAATGGTGGGACATATTGAATTTATCCCAAACTATAATCAATTAAAAAAATACTCTTAGTTCAATATTAAAACAATAATCTCTCTCAAAAATATTAAAAGTTATTTGTGGAAAAAATGAACAAAATGCACTTGCTTTTTCTTGGATTTTGAACCACGAAAATGCCCACTGTTTTCCTTAAATTCAGGACCAGGGATAGTATAAAGCATTCACCATAAGAATGACCAGAAAAGAAAAAAGCAATAGGGAATCACCTAAATGAAAAACCCTAAGATCCAGAAAACAGCTGGCTGGATTCCTCACTAATACCAATAGACAATTTGTTTGGTTTAAAAAGCAATGAATCCAATTGTACTTATGAGAACCAAATCCATTCATCTCCAATACCTGCTCAAAAAAAAAATTAGGTTTCTTCAAAGGCAATTGTCAAAGTTATGCAGCCTTTAAATTCCAAACATTTCCAACTACTTAATTAGTAACAACAACAAAATGCTTCTCCCCATATATGACCGAAGACAAATCCCTTTCACATGCAAATTTAGGAATGTTTGGAGAACAAAGTAGCGGACAAAAAAAAAACTTGCACTGAATGCACGTATATTCTCACTTGAGAACTTATTAATTTGACTAAAGCGCCTTAGAAATTCAAGTAGCATACATGCATTGAATTGAAAACTTACTTTGTGAACATCTTGTGCTGCTTCAGTGCCAGTACGTGCACTGATGGACTTCTCTAAAATCTCAAGCAGCCCTGTGACACGTGATCTGGCATCATCCATGCTGGTAGCACTCTTCATTTCCCTCACAAATAATTCCACCCATTCTGCACCATCTGGAGGAAGGTTACTTGAGGCTGATGGTTTCTCAGAGGGTGCAGATTCTCCAGTAGAGGTCACTTTACCTGAAAAAATTTCAACCATGTGTGAGATTCTAGTCCTAAAGCCAATCACTACAGGTCAGGACTGTAGGATCCAAGGAGGGGGGGGGGGCAGTATTGGTCCTTGTCAAAAAACCAATTTATACTTTTATCCTTCTATCCCTTTTCTTTTACCACTTTCACTGGTTAAGGTGAATTGATATCCTAGTTCTCATTCTTCTCACTTTTCGTTCTTTCTTGCAGCACAACCAAACACACACACACGAGGCACAATGATTTACAAGGTTCAGCTCTCAGTATGAAAAGGCCAATCCTTGGTATGATCCGGTAAAATCCGTAGTCATAGAACTCACAAGTAAAACTCCATGACCCTTACACTATAGTCACCCGACAGTATAGAGTGTGTATTCCACACACTTGTTTGGTGAACCCCACACTCAGGTATATCCCATACCTTTACAAATTAATGTAGAGGAAACAACAAGATATTGTGACACCAATATAGAATGTTGCCTTGTTGCTCCTTCCCTTGCACAGTAGATTGAGAAAGTGGAATACACAAGGGAGTATTTCGATGTGGGACTCGGAAATACCCATAATAATAAAAAGAATAAAAAAGAGGGTTTAACACTCCCGCTCAAGCTGGACCTGCCCAGCTTGGACAACGAGTCCCACAAAAGCAATTATTCTTCCTTATAGATGAGTAAAAAGGAATACATGGTGGAGTATTCCGATGTGGAACTCGAAAATTTCAATATAATAAAATTGGGTTTAACAAAAACAATAATAATAATTGCAGCGTCAGTTTCTCCTTCACAAAATCTTTTCTCCCATATTTTCCTCCACAATTTCTTATTCATAATTGCACGTAACCAAAAGCAATTACTCTTCCCTTTAGTTCGATCAGAATGAAACCCGGTTTATCTTCTCATTAATTTTGGATACTATTTACTGTATGATATCTCATAATTATTCTTCATACCTGCGGCACGAATCACGATCCAGATATCGTGATTATCTTCATTGGAGGCTCGACTTAGTTGCAACGTCATGATAATTTCTTCCATAACTTCCTCATTTAAATACCACGAGGACTCGGGTATACATCCTCTTGTTTCTTCACAAAATTTGTAATAACCGCAAAATTTCCATCTTCATTAACTTTCCACGAACCAGTATCTCACGTCGGCATTTATACATTCATCGAACATTCGAATACGTAGAATCCCCTGTGTTTCAGGAATCACCTACGTGGCCCATTCGACTACATGGGTCGCCTACATGACCATTTGACTCGTGAATTGTCTACGTGGCCCTTCGGCTATGTGGATCGTTTATGTGACCATTTAGCTATGTGATTCACCTACGTGACCATTCGCATAGCATCTCCTATCCACAACGGTAGCACCTTCCTCACAGTCGCACAACCTTGTCTCTGCAGTGTAGCCTTTTCTTCTTACCCTTACGCGAGTCGTGAGCCTCACGCGACAAGGTCTCTTCAAGCACTTCCCAGAAAGATCAGATTTGCAAGAGATAATATTTTCTAACACCATTTTCATCTTTCTTCATTAGTCTTCCCCTCAAGGTAAACACTCCTTAACATTCATAATGGTGAAACTTGTAAAAACCTGATATTTATCTCAGGGACGGATCCTTTAAAATTTGGTCTAATTCGTTATTTTAGAGCTAATATTGAGGCCTTAGGAGGTTAGAAAGGTTACGGGGGAGTCTGGGCCTTGTTCAGAGCTCGAAACCACGACCGGTGGAAAAAACACTGAGTCGGATGGTAAGTAGAAACCGTGCGACCTAGCCTGCACGGTCTCTTCTAACTGTGCGGGATTGGACAGAGGAGCAAGCAGGGTGCATGGTTTGCCCTAACCGTGCGCCAGTGGTCGCACGCCCGTGTGGAATGTCTGCAGTTTTTAGCAGAGGTGATTCACACAGTTGGTGCACAGGGCCTAACCATTTGGGTGCCCTCCTTGAGCGATGGAAGGCACACGGTTTGGCCAAACGAGCGGACAAATCGTGCAACCCCTGTTTGGTGGGCAAAATTACCGAAATCCCCTCAATGACTTTTTGTGTTAAACCCCTCTTTTGGTTTCTCATTCCATCGGACACCCAACCCCATTTCTCTCTCAAATGAGCTCCTCCTCCTCTCTTCATAGGTTTTGATCCCGAGCTCCGATCTTTAATCTGATTCGACCCATGTTCGTCACGTTGGATGTTCATCGTTCTTCTTTCCCACGACGACGCTATTTAAATGTAGGCTCATATGCCCTATTTTCATGGCGTTGATCCATTCTTCAGATTTCTTCCGATCCAGGCCAAACAAAAAGCTAATACTGGACAAGGAGAGTCGTATGAGCTTAAGGTAGGTGGTATATGACTCATCCCTCAAGTTTCTCCATTTTATAAATTGTCATAGTGTGTGCGCGCCGATTTCATCGGGCGTAGCCTGTTAAATTCAAGTGTCTTGCTTATAATCATTGTGCTCGTATTCTAGAGCCCTTGCCATATAGTATCATTGCTTTGTTAGGTTGAGACCTCAACGCTTTCAACCCGAAGTAGGGTTTTTCCAAAAATATGTCTTTAGTGGTATGTTATGTTCGTCTACGCCACCATTCGGATGTGCTATGGCATGACCCTATTAATGGTAAGCCCCTAATAAAATGAAGTATGAATTGTAATGGTTAGCCCTTGAATATGATAATGCAACTTGACCCTTCTAAGTTAAGTGCTTCAATTAATTCATGAATCTCAATTGTAATGGGCAAGTGTATCTATATATATCACTTGGCCTATTTAAATATAAATGAATGACTAGCACACCTTGCCATTACTTATGGAAGGCAGTGAAGTAAACCTAATTAATGATTAACTTAAGTACTAAATGGTTGCATGCCTAGTTATGCCTTGTCAGACTAATGAAAGGGAACCAAATGACCCATTTAAATGGCATGAGTAAGAATCAATTATAAGGTGTCTATTGCATATGGACCTGTTTACTGCTATAGGAGTGGTCAAACTCAAGCCAGCCTTGGATTCCCGAGGGAATGCCTTGAGCACTCGTGGACGTCATTCTGATTCAAGGATGTCGGTTGCCAAGGATGATACCCACCTTGGAACCCGATCTTTGTCTACCAGTGGATGGCCGGCACGACGTCGTAGAATCCCTCCATTATCATTATAGGTTGCTTTGGATACACTCATTGGATCCAGCATGACGTCTACGAACATGTGGCGCCATGGATACACTCATTGGGCTTAGTCATTGCTTATCCCGTTTTACTTTGGATGAATTCCTTGGACTCAATTAGATCATA
Organism: Viscum album; assembly: GCA_963277665.1. Lineage (NCBI taxonomy): Eukaryota > Viridiplantae > Streptophyta > Magnoliopsida > Santalales > Viscaceae > Viscum > Viscum album. Next base: position 1,251,909,326 of record OY728120.1, on the reverse strand, counting down.
TTACAGTGGAATGCCTTGGGAGATGCCCTTGGATCACACGCAGACCCCTTATATGTTGCAGAATCGTCGGGAGTCGCAACGACAGAAACGAGAAACGAAAAGGAAAAATGCAGAAGAAAGGAAAGCAACAATGTAACGTCCCCGACCCGGAAGCCACTAAACCGGTGCTCTGAGCCGGGTGGTTACAAAACCTTAAGCGCGCCACCCCGTACGCCAAAGGCTGCCGACTAGCAGCGGGGGTCTATGGGGTCAAGTGGGGAGACTATACCCCCTTTTTATCAGAGTAAGCCACAACAGAATAACCAAACAGCGGAGACGATAACCAATAAACAAGGAACATGTATAGCAACCATTTCCAATAATAAACATGTCATGTCATACTACAAGTGCAAGAGTAAACAAAAGCCCAAAAATAAAAACAACAGCCAAAATCCCCAAGATGGTCCCGACTCCAAGTCTGGATCCTCCACCAAGTGCTACCCATGTCCACTCAGTTATCTAGCAAGGACCCTTACCCTTGCCCTGACCTGCAAACATGAAGTCTGCTCGGGTACCCAACGGCAGCCCGAGCAGGGTGTGAGTACAACTCAGTAGGTCACCACCAACGGTGTCTACAAAATATCCAGTATAAACAGATAGTGCATGCGTGGATCCTCCACCAAGTGCTACCCATGTCCACTCAGTTATCTAGCAAGGACCCTTACCCTTGTCCTGACCTGCAAACATGAAGTCTGCTCGGGTACCCAACGGCAGCCCGAGCAGGGTGTGAGTACAACTCAGTAGGTCACCACCAATGGTGTCTACAAAATATCCAGTAACAGATAGTGCATGCGAAAGGAAAATGGATGATAGAAGCCAGGTAATTATTTAAGTTGCCATTAACTAGTTCAAGGCCAAGCCTTTGCCACATTCATTCCATTCATTTCACATCAATCAATGTTACTTACCCTTTCATCACATTTCCATGGGTTAATCACATTCATCATGTTACATGGGTCTAAGGCCAACAATCACATGCTAGAGGGTAAACACATCGTTATCCTATCTCACTAGGACTAACCCCCTCATAGCAACCATATCCTCACCTCGAAGCCTCAGTCCGGGTAAATGCAACCGTTAGGAGAAAAGAGCATCAGTCCCCATTCCTAACCCGTGCAATTAGGGTGGAGTTTAGAGCCTCAGTCTTCACTCGACCCGTGGGCGTAGATCCTCAAGTCATACCCCACACTACCAAGCCATGTGCACATGCTTATATATAAGTATCCATCAACCATCCAACCATTGTCCATCGGCAAAACATCATTCACAACAACCCACATGGGAAACCACATCATGCCTTAACCCATTAACACATCACCATTTCACATCAGTTAACCATTCACCCAATTCTCATTGTTATGCCTATCTTACTAAGCATTCCACCCCAGACCCATAATCTATCCCATTATGGTCTTTAATCAATTTACACATTAACCCATTTAACCCGTTCATCATTTCCATGAATCACCCATTCATTCCATTTCAAATAACCCTTTGATTATTACCAAGTCTAGGTGCATCACCTAACTTCTATTCCACGTTCAACCAATCATGCCAACATATTCATCAATGGCTCTACCATTTACCACAACAAGATCACTTGTTTAATAACAATCCCTAAACCCGAGAAAAGCCGGCACATCCCATGGATGGCCCTAATTAGGTCAAGTCAATCCCAACACATCCCACGGGGATCGTGACGGTACCCATTTGCCATTTTAAACACAATTCTTCTCAAACATGCCAAGGCTATCCAAACATAACCAAGGAAAAGCAAGAACACAATTTAACATGCACAAAAACCCTAAATAACCATGGGATATAACTTGTAGACCACCTAGCTCGAATCCGCGGTTGAACGCACCCTCAATCGAGTCCTTAGACCTCGATTCGACCAACCCTTGGAGCTTCAACCTAGAACTCACCCAAAAGATAGGGTTTTAGGGTTTCGGAACGAGAGAGAAAAAAGATACAAACCCTAAACCAAGAAAAGAACCAAGGATGGGATTAGCCTTACCCGGAGCTTCAATCCGCAACCAACGGCACCAAAAACGCCTTAGGATCGAAGGAGATCTTCCTCTTGGAGCCCTTGGGAGGTCTGGTTCGTGTCTAGGGAGAGGAAGGAGGAAATGGAGGAGAAACTCGAGTGGGTTCTTAAAATCCCAAAATGGCAAACTTGTAATTTTTTCAACTTTAAGTGGCTGCACGGTTTAGCCGCACGGTTTAGCAAACCATGCGCAAACCGTGCGCACGCCACTGCCTAGAGGAGGGTCGCACGGTTTCACCTGGGCAGGCCGCACGGTTTGGCAAACCGTGCGCTCGCCACTGTCTGGGGGAGGAGGGGTCGCACGCTTCCTGGGCCGACCGCACGATTTGCCTAGGTCGTGCGCAAACCGTGCGCCCAGCCCTGTCTTGGCCAGACTTCCCTTATTTCGTGCCCCGAGCCCCCGGAACACCCCCAAGGCCTCTCATACCTTCGGGAAACATTTTAAAAACCCAAAAACAAGGGATTTAACCAAAACACAACAAAAACATACCTTTCCAAAAACCGGGATCTTACAAACAAGAACACAACGATTTACGTGGTACGGAAATAATCCCTACGTCCACGGAGAGGCAGAATTTCACTAATTCAGGAGCACAAATTACAGAGTTTTTCAATAGTAACCCTAGCCTAAAAATGGGCTATAAAATGGAGAAGACGATCCACTGTTTGCACAGGAAGTCCGCATAGCTACAGTGAAAGGCGGCCAGCTTTGTCAAAAGTGCTACAGTACGGTTGACTCCGAAGTCCGCACTGCTACAGTGTCTGTCGGTGTCGGCCGGTCAGCTCTGCTACAGTGGTCAGAGATGCTACAGTTGCGGGCCACAAGCATTCGGCCCAACCGGATCGGACTACATCAATCCAACAATCTCCCACTTTGAGCCTGATCCACTACATTGCTATGCTTCGATGCAACTGATGAAGACAACTTACTTAATCTGAGTTCTTCCTCTTCTTCACTCACTAGCGGCGTGCTTTCCATTCACAGATTCATGAAATACAAATTGTTTTCCTCTTGTGCTCTCATCGTGTCCTTATTATACCTCTCATCCTCCGTTCATCAGTGGAGACCAACAGAGGCACAGCAGCGCCTCAGCTTCTATATCACCATGGGCTTTGTCAACGTGTCTGCCGGATTGTTGGTTCCACAAATCTTCTGCAGCGTCAGCAACCCATCCTGTATCAAGCCTCTGATGAAATGGTAATTCAACTGAATGTGCTTCGTCCGAGCATGAAATATCGGGTTCTTTGCAAGATGTATAGCACTCTGACTGTCACAGTGCAATACATTCTCATCTCGATTTCTTCCCAATTCATCCAAGAAGTTTTTCAGCCAAACCATCTCTTTTCCAGCTTCTGTTATAGCAATGTATTATGCCTCTGTGGTGGATAAAGCCACCACCTTCTACAATTGTGATATCCAACTTACCGCAGTTCCTCCACAGGTAAATACATAACCCGTGGTACTCCTTCTGATGTCGACATCGCCTCCAAGGTCAGCATCCACATACCCCTGCAATGAATTTCCTTTCCCAAAGCACGGAGATACCTCCTTGCTGCCCTTCAAATACCTCAGTATCCACTTCACAGCTTCCCAATGTCGCTTTCCAGGGTTAGCCATATACCTGCTCACAACTCCCACTGCGTGAGTGATGTCAGGTCGAGTACAGACCATGGCATACATCAAACTTCCAACAGCTGATGCGTATGGAACTTTTGTCATGTACTCCACCTCTTCTGCCGTCTTCGGTGATTGCTCCTTTGATAGTTTGAAATGGCTCGCCAGGGGAATAGAGACTGCCTTTGCTTCCATCATACTAAATCTTCTCAGAACCTTCCCAATGTAATCATCCTGTGACAACATCAACATTCCAGCTTTGCGGTCTCTCTTGATCTTCATCCCCAGAATCTTGTCAGCTTCTCCAAGATCTTTCATTTCAAACTCCTCAGCCAACTGCCCTTTCAGCTCATTAATCCTCTGCATATATGATCCTGCAATGAGCATGTCATCCACATACAGAAGCAATATAATGTATTCATCACCAAAGGACTTGATTTAGCGACATTGATCCATGCCACATCGTTTATATTCATTTTTCGACATAAATGAATCAAACTTTGTGTTCCACTGCCTCGGCGCCTGCTTCAGTCCATATAAGCTCTTCTGGAGTTTGCACACCAGGTCTTCCTTCCCCGACACTACATATCCCTCTGGCTACTGCATGTAGATATCCTCCTCCAAATCTCCATGAAGGAAAGCAGTCTTGACATCAAGCTGCTCAAGGTGCAAATCCACTGACGCCGCAATGCTTGAGGTATAATGTCCGACGTATGATACACGTTATGCGAACTGTGGTGGCTCCCGAAAACTACCTGATTACTTTGGTTACGTGGACGTAGTGGTTGTGTTGTACGAGGTGCATGTTGTGGTGCTCGCCCAGGTGTCTGTGGGCAAGCCTTTTTGGAGAGAGATGCTTAGGACGTGCGACGTTGGGGCAAAGCGGCAAACCGGTGGAAAAGTGGTAGTCAGGTACCCTTGATATTCTTTATTATACTATATACTCTTGTATGCGATACTTGGTGAGAGTAGCCATGGTGAGACTGAGAGCTTAGTATACCTGTTTAGGTGACGAGTTAATTTCACTTGTTGTTCACTGTGCCTTAGCATACTTTATTTTTGCACAAGAGGCTCCGAGGAGGATCCTACTGAGTATATTGTTATACTCACCCTACGTATATATAAATTGTTTTTCAAGTCACTTTGAGCAGGTTGGAGATCAGGCTGGTTACTACTAGCTTGAGGTTGCAGGAGCTGTTCAGGCTTCGTGGTCACTGTTGTTTTTACTTTCCTTTGGTACTTGCAATTTTCTCTTTCAGTTGTAGTAGTTTTGCATGACATTACATATGTGTACTTTGGATTTATTTTATATTGCAGTCTGACTTGGAGTTAGTTGGTGTCTGTCTTATCTCTCTCTTCTGCATGTGTTCTCTTAGAGGGTAACGCCTCCCATTTGTGTGTTTACTATACCCTCGGTGCTAGTCGCCAACCCAGGGCCTACTGGATGCGGGACTCAAGGGTCACTATCTCTCTCTTCTCACATTGTCAGCCCAGGAGGGGTACACCTTTTGAAGAGGGGGTCGTGACATATTCCTTTTGCTTCTTTTGTATAGTGTTGCTACCTGCTGCCTTGTATACCTGTTTTTAGGTTTTCTAGACACATGACACACATTATCATCAGCTTTTTAGTATTATTATCAGTTGCACTGTTTATTATTTCAATCTGCTTCCCCTACGACGGGATACTGGTCCAATGTTATAGTGTCTGTTATCTGTTGGGTCATCTGTTTACTTATATTGCTTTCGTTATTTACCTGTTATTATACTTATCCGATGTGCTCTACTCTGGTAATGAGGGCATAGTCTCCCAATGGACACGCCTTAGGTCCTCGCAGCTAGTCGGCAGTCTTTGCTGTTCGGGGAGATGCGCTTGAAGTCATGAGGCCAAGCGGGCTCGGGGCGCCTTTGAGTGGCACCCGGGTTCAAGACTTCGCAAAGTGACATCAAAGGCTTTGTTTTCTTGATTTACTATTTGGAGACGATAGACAGGAGATTAGAAACGTTTTGGAACTTGGTTATAAGTCGTGTTTGGGAGTAGCTAACTCACGTTCGGGGTAAATAACGAGTTGCCTGAAATAAGAATTGTCGTTCTGCTTTTTGCTTATTACAGTTGATATCTTTTCACCGTTGGGTGACGCACATTCTATGTGATAGTTATTATTATTATTATGGTTGAGGATTACATTTATCCTTGGCCCGATGAAATGAGGGCAAGGAGCATTGTCACATGCATCATTATAGGCGTCCAGAATTCGCATGCCATGCATATGTCTTGTCATGCCATATAGGTGCATTTCGTTGCTTGCATTGCTTGTTTTGTTTGTGATTGTTGAGAGATGCTATGGTATTTATATCATGCCTATGTTGCTCTTTGGTTGTGATTGAGTGATTGTCAATTTCAATTCATGAGGTGTATGGGCCCTCTTAGGTTAGAATGGGTAGTTTACCGAGTCAAGCCATCGTATATAACCCATTACATTCTGAGACTGAATGTAGACTGAGTTAATTAGAAATTAAATGGTTGTCGATTTCAGTGATGAGTGTATGGGCCCTGATTCACTGGAAATGACAATCCATTTTAATCAGAATTTGATATAAGTTTACAAGTAAATGCAACTTAAAAAGTAAAACATGACTTGAAAATAAATAGTTGCCAGCAAATGAAGAGGCAAGGTGTTATTAACCCTTCACATAGAACTTCTTTACCACAAGAGTTGTATTGTGTTGACACCCTCTCATTAACTTTAGCTTCTTCATGTGGAATCTTTTCCTTACCTTTTGTGTTGGCTTCTGCTTTGGCTTCAGCCATCTTTCTTGTCTTCCCAAATCTGTTGGCCACACAACTAATATATCTTTGGGGTTATTGGCACCCTTCTTGGAGTTTCCACATTCTTCTCATGAGTCTTCTTCACATCAAACCTTTTAGATGTGACGCTCCTTTTAGTCTTCCTAGGCTTCTTGGAAAAATTCTGTTTTCTTGATTTCTTTAACTTTTTGTCCCAAGGCTGACTCATCTTTCTTCACAACCTCATGTGGTCTTCTCTGCTTTTTTGCATTTAATACATGCTGAGATGAGCATGCACCACTGTTGTGACCACAACCTCTGCCAACATCACAGGAATATTTGAGTGTAACAAATCTGTTTGATGTAAACAGATTCTTGTTGATTTGTGAATGTTGCATATTCTTATGTGCTTTCTCCCACTTGACATGAGCTTTCCTTATGCTTTAACATTTAAGAGATTGTACCAACAATCCAATGCATGATGTCCAAATCTATTGCAGCACCAACATTAACCCACAAACTTTGATCTTTTATCTTCTGCATGCTGTCCAGAATTTCCATCATAATCAGCATACTGTTTTTGGGCCTTCTTCACCACCTGTTGGGCGCTTCTTGGGGAACCATCTTCCACACTTCTTCAATCCACCATGGACACGGTAGTAGGTTTCTCACCATTTTTCTTCACCCATACTTGTGAAGAGTTTTTATTTAAACATGCATTTTTATAGAAACAGATTTAGCAAAATTATTACATTAAGATATGGATGATACCTCTTTCTCATCAGGTGGTGTAAAGATCTTCTTGCCATATGATGGAGATCTTTTGTCATAAGAATCCTCCGAAGAACACTGTGTGGCAGCATCTCCATACTTTGCTTATGAAGCCTCAACATGAGTATTTTCAAGATTGGTAAATTTGATTTCTAATACAAGACTTCTCATACCGAGGGCATTCTTTTGATCTTCAGTAAATGTCATTTTATCTTCACAATCCTTCCTCATCTTCGCAAAATCCACTTCATGCGCTGCATTCTTGGATTTGCTATTTTTCAGATTCGCTTCCAATGAATGGACTCATCCTTTTCAAACTCTTTAATGGACTCATCCTTTTCGTAGATTGTGTTGAACCACTCTTCTTCAAATTTAGAGCATCTCACCATAAGCTCCTCATACACATTCATTAACAGTTGTTGGAGTCTGCATCCCACATCGGATTTATGGTCCGATGTGGTCTTTATCATTCATTATAAAAGAACCTCAAAGCCTCCTTTAGAGAGTACCTTGGGGATTCAGGTCTACCTCTTTTTATCGTTCTGCATGGTATCAGAGGGAACCTAATCCCGAGCCCTCCTTCCCGTTTTATTTTCCCCCATCTAGGGTTTCCCATTATTTCTACCCCGTAGGGGGCGGCAGCCTCCATGGCCAGCGAGCCATAGGTATCTCCCATCCCCCCCCCGCAGGCTTCCCGTCACCCTCCTGTGCGAGGCCTCTCCTACGTGACGCATTTCCCGACCGGCGGGCATCTCTCCCAGACGGCTCCCTATCCGCGGAACCCTCCCTACGCCAGGTCGGCTCAACCCTGCGCGGACTCCCGACAGCGTTTCCCAGCCCCACCTCCCTTTCACAATCAGAGGTCCTCCCGCGTCGGCGAATCCTTCCCTCTCAGCGGATCCCTCATGCGCGACGGTTCCGCCTAAATCCCTGCGGTGGCTCTCGCTCGACCCGCCACTATCCCGTCGGCCTACCTCCCGTCGGGGTTCCCAGCCCGCCTCCCGGCGCAGCGCCTCCCGTCCGATGCACCTCCAACGTCGCCCGGCGCACCTCCCGCCCGCAGATCCTCCTCCCGTGGCGGTTCTCCCCGACAGCACTCCTCCTGCTCGCGAGACATCTTCCAGTCGTGTTTCTCCCCAGCGGCACCTCTCCCGTATGCGGCTCTCCAGCAGCGCCCGCCTCTCACGTTTCTCCCACACGCGGCCCTCCAGCGGCACCCACCTCATCTGAGGCTCTCCGACACCTCTGGCTGCCTCGCCTCCTGCTACGTGTGCGCCTCCCCAACTGTTGCTCCCTCCTCCTGCGCTGCTCTCCCGACAGTCGCTCCCTTTCCCGACGGAACCATTTCTGCGCGCTCCTTCCTCCATCGTGGCGCAACACCCCGACCGCCTTGGATCTGGGCCCTTTGGCGCCGCCAACTCCCGCAACGACTCTGCGGAATCACTGCCTCCCGTCGTCGGCCCCGCAAGTTCGGCTTTCCCGGTGCTAGTGTGGCTTTCCCGGCGTATCATCGATCAATCCCGCTAGTGTGGATTTCCTGACGCTCAGTCAACTGGCCCGATCTATGTGGTTCCTCTGCTGCGCCCGCGACATCTTCTTTCATCCATCATCCTCAGGGAGAGCAGTGATCTTGAGGGGGAGCTACGATCGTCGATTGTTTCTTTTTATTTCGTCTTGTTTTGTAATCAAGGTAGGTATATCTAGCTTGAGAGGGAGTGTTTGCAGCATTTCTTGTTTGCTTTGTATTGTCGTTGCTTTGGTCTTTTTTCTTCATGTGTCCAAGCTAGGTACACCTAGCATGAGGGGGCGTGTTGGAGTCAGCATCCCACATCGGACTTATGGTCCGATGTGGTCTTTATCATTCATTATGAAAGAATCTAAGGCCTCCTTTAGAGAGTACCTTAGAGATTTAGGTCTACCTCTTTTTATCGTTCTACAACAGTAACTTGTTTTGAGAGCTTAATGCAAGTAAATGATCTTTCTCTTAAAGCATTCTCCAAGTTATTTGACTCACCTTCAAGTTGAGTGATCTCTTTCGGTTGGCTTTCAAAAATCCAACAAATAAAAGCAACTATTTCTTGAGGAAAAGAACACAGTATTTTTTAATGCTTCAATAAATAGATGAATCTGTTGATATATGATCACACTCACTTCTTTTTGTGGACAATTTAAACCAAATTTTTCACATACCTTGGGATCACATGAATCCCTTAATCCTGATAGAAATATTGTCCAAATCATTTGTGGGGCATCGAACCACAAGTTTTTCTCCTTCCAAGCTAGATCTGGCTTCCTTGCTTAGAGAACTTGAAACTTCTTCCTCTTTTGATTAGAGGGAAAACTTCTTCATCTTCTTCTTCTCTTTCTTTTTCTTGTTCATCAAAGTCTCGGTAGAGACTGAATTCTGATTTGAGACAAAAAGAACTTCTCAAAAACTTCACTTCATTGTGATTTCATGAATGAAACTTCAAATCTTCAAAAGAGAACAACTTCATATTGAGAATCCAAAAGAGGTCAACCTCCCTCTGATACCAATTGTAGGAGGGATATGATTGATACTGAGAGGGGGGATGAATCAGTATTGGACCTTTTCAAAAAACAAATTTATACTTTTATCCTTTTATCCCTTTTCTTTTACCTCTTTCACTGGTTAAGGTGAATTGATTCTCTAGTTCTCTTTCTCCTCGCTTTTCTTTCTTTCTTACAACACAACCAAACATACACACACAAGAGGCACAGTGATTTACAAAGTCACCTCTCAGTAGGAGAAGGCTAATCCTTGGTGTGATCCGGTAAAACCCGTGGTCACACAAGCACTAATAAAACCTTGGGAGCATTACACTATTTTCTCCTGACGTGTAGAGTGTGCATCTCACAAACTTGTTTGGTGCATCCCACAGTATATCACATACCTTTACAAATTAATATAGGGGCGACAATAAGATATTCTAACACCAATATAGAATGTTGTTTTATTATTGATGTGTTGCTCCTTCCCTGGCACTGTAGCAAGTCACTTTTTCTGTTTGTATGCACAGCACTGCACACAACTTTTTCTTCTTTTCACAATAGCAATCTGATATGTTACACCTTCCTCTTCTTCTGTGTAAACAGGAGTGCACAGTACTTTCTTCTCTTATTATCTTCTTCCATTGTTCTTCTTCCATTCATAACAGGCTACACGGGATCTCCTTTTCTTTCTTCTCGACTTTTTAGAATGCATCTGAATAATCAAAGTCGGGATCTCTCTACAATTCTTCAATACCCACAGATATTTCCTTCAAATTCTGTATCGGATTAGCAACAACAACTCACATGAGGATTCTTCGACAACCTGCAATATATATGCATATGATAACAATAATAATAACTGCAACGTTGGTTTCTCTTTCACTCGATCTTCTCTTCCATGTTTTCCTCCATGATCACTTCTTCATAACTGCACGTAACCAAAAGCGCTTATTCTTCTTTTAAATTCGATCAAAATGAAACCCGAATTATCTTCTCATTAATTCTGGAAATTATTTGATGTATAATATCCTGGAATTAATCATTACAACTGCAGCATGAATCACGATCAAGATATCGTGATCATCTTCATTGGAGACTCTGCTTAGTTGCATCTTCATGACAATTTCTTCTATAACTTCCTCATTTAAATATCCAAAGGACTCGGGTATTCTTTATCCAGTTTCTTCATGTGGTTTGTAATAACCGCAACATTTCAACCTATATGGCCCATTTGGCTACGTGGATCACCTACGTGACCATTCACATCATTCATACTTTCACGCACCAATGTACACGACATGTCCTTCAAGTTTATGCAAGTCCGTATGCATGAGTATTGCACGCATAACATGTTGGTGTCCTATAACCAACTGTTTGTACGTTGATTACATGGATATTTAATGTATTTAAATATTAAACATCTTATTACATATTGTTCATTGTTCTGCATAACTATGATGTAATAATGTCCTAGAGTATTTGTTGCATTGATAAGGTTATGACAGTTCTCCGCTATGACAAAAACCTTGAAATGCTATAACAATATTCTTAAATATAGTTCTGCGGTTGAATGACATACTATGATGGAACACAAAGTATACAGACCGTCAGGTGCGAGTACTCGTAAGCAGATGAGACTTCCTCTCACGAACTTTGCACTTGGTAATCTCCAAGACGGGAGATTATGAGAGCAAACCCGCCAGTAGAAATTCCGCATGTTTTGGTGTAATCAGATATTCCTATCTGCGAGCGTGTAATGGCCCTTAGACTTTAAGATTATCATTAATACGTGTCACGACTCGCGCACTTTGATTTACAGACGAAAACCGTCACACCATATGTTGGCAGGAAGTAGGGTACGTTGGGTGCGTCACGAGTGTCATGTTATTAATGGATAAGTCGAGGAAGGTTTTGTCCCTTCCATTTATGGAAGTTGATATCTCAGCTATTTGATTGAAATAGAACCATCGCACGATATTCCATGACCATGGTGTAATGACGAGTTTATTTCAGGTAGTCAAAGAACAACATATCAAGCACAAAGGTTGATGAAACTATCATGAAACCTCCTTGATAAAAAAATTGAGACAAATGGATTATATTGCACAGTGAGCGTAAGTATGTGGATGTCGTTGTTGTGACTTTAAGTTCTTTCTCTTGGGTGCTTTGACCCACCGCTAGACGGTACTCTTGAACTTTAGGCAAGTCCGCCTAATCCCAGCGAAAAAGAATCCTAAACGGTCACACACTAAGTGTTTTTGGTGGTCTCGGTTAAATTCTAATTGAATTTAATTAACGAAATAAATATTATTCTCAAGACCGTGGAATAATTTTATTCAAGTTAAAATAATCGCATAAATTAAATAAATATTTATTCACCGGATTGTGAGTAAAATATATTAATTTAATTTATTGAACATTTAATAAATATTTATTTACTAGTTTGTAAATAAAATATTTATTTAAGAGAAATAAATTATTTATTTATTTATTCAGGTGTTCAATAAATGGAAGTGGAGTTAGAGCAAACCAATACTGGTCAGGTATTAAAATAATTATTTGCAAGACGGTAAATAATTATTTAACTAATTGGCACAAGTTAAAATAATATTAACGCTGCTGCAATTTTATGACGTGGATTTTATCTATAATACTGTTTTGCGCAAGTTGGCGCACCATAAATAATGACGCGGTATTATTATTAAGATCGGGGGTTTTCTCTGAGGTTTGGATGTATTTAATTATTGTTACGCAATTAAATATTGTAACTGAAGCCCCATGTCAATAAATAGACAAGTACGTCTATTGTGTCATGTACGGAACTGCACGCCCGGTGAATTGAGAATTGTTGAGTTAAACGATTTCTCTCTTGAAGGACATCGAAGCACGTGTGGATCACCGTTAGAGGAATTTTGGTTTGGATCCTCGCAAGCACAACGAGACAATCCGAAAGATCATTCCGAACGATCAACATCATCAACGAAGAAAGTACCAAAGATCTAGGTATTCTTTTCTTTATAAAATTAATTAAATTAATTATAAACATGATGTGCAAGATCCTTTCTCTCTTGGATCTGACGCCTTTCTTCTTTTGTCTGGATCCTACAAGTGGTATCAGAGCAAGATTCATCATAGTTTATAATTATTTAAATAATTCGATGATGATTTGCGGTTTAATAATTTAGTTTGTCAATTCAAGGTTAATCGTTCTTGTAATCTGGATTTCAATATCTATTCTTTGTTTTTCGTTTCTCACAGATTTCACAGAAACGAATAATTTTTGGATTAAAACTTTAACAAGGAACTCATCAGGAGGCGTCGACGATTTTTCCCAGGTGACACGAAAGTACACGCCGTGTTTTTGAATTTACACGTCGTGTTCTCTGCCATACAGGTCGTGTGGCCCGGACTACACATCGTGTAGTCGTGTTCAGCGCATCAGGAGTAATTCGGCAATTACTCAAACCGTGTGCATTTATTACACGCGGCATAGTTAATTCTACACCGCGTGTTGATCGAGACAGATAGGCACACGCTTACCGGATTACCCACCATGTGGCCCACTGCACACAGCGTGTAGTCCATTCGGGTCAAAGGCAAAGCAGTGTATCCCATACACGGATTGAGCCGACCGGTAACCGTGTAACGCAGAGACAACACGGCGTGTAGCCCATGTAAACGTCGTGTACTCCGAAGTTTCCGAAGTACGCCTCACACACAGAGTCCCTAAGCGTGTACTTCGGGAAAGACGGTGAAGGTAGTACACGCCGTGTAGTAGAAACTACACGCCATGTACTTTACCAAATTACACAAAGTTAAAACTTTAATGTTTGTGTAATGTTCAGCACTACTTATCAGGTACAAATCGTACTACTGGTTGTTACTCTATGCATTGAAGCATCATGTATCCTATATATCAGAAGAGTAAAACAGTATACGAATATAATACATGTTGGGTAGATTCGAACAGGTATTCACCAGGTTACCTCCAAGGTGCATTTATGTACAAGGATGAGAATCTCAAGAAAATTCAGAAAAAAAAATTAAGATAAAAGGATTGATTAATTAAAGATAATAATTAATCGATTTCAGCGTTATTTATCTTAATAATAACGATTAAAGAATTGAATGCTAGTTTTATTAAATGCGTAACTCGTTGCATGTATGTGGGTGATCATGAGCTAAACCAGACCTTGTATGTGATTCGTTTCCCTTATAATTTTTTTGTTAAATTAATTGTTGGTATGCGCGTCATCTCTCCTCAGTAATATGTAGGGTCTGCGTGCCCATGATTTCTTTTATGTAAACCCCTTTTTACCCCACCTGCGTGTGAGTTAAAAAACATATGTAATGGATGGAGCTTCCAAGACAGTGGAGGCGGTTCAAACCAAAGTCGAGACGAAACCAATTTCAGGAAATACAAAGGTGGACAGGTGGAAAGCTGTAAACACGAACCCAAAAGGTTCAAGGTGTTTCTTCCCTAGGACGGGGTTAGTTTATCAATCGTTACATAAACTAACCATTAGAAAAGCTAATGATCATTCACTTTATTTTATTTCTGTCAGTTGCATGTTTTTTTTTCATTGTGGATGTGTTGTCGCGATCACATAATTAATGAACTAACAAGCATTCAAGATGGGACTAAAATAAACCAAGCTTATGCGTAAATATTATCAAGACATGGTTAATCACTTAAGTAAGTTCCACTTAATATTAACAAGCATATGATAAAGATAATAAGCAATTTACGCATAAAAGATAAAAATCCCTCAATAAAATATTAAGGTTAAGCCTTCCGTTACTTGATTAAGGGCAAGACTCAATAAAACTATGTGTTTGACCAACCCTTGTTGGGACACTTTTATACAGGAAGCCCTTATGAAAGATTTCGGATTCACTTAACCATATTGCATCAAGAGGAGCAGCTCTTGCAAGACTTGGAGTAATATTGGAGGCAAGAGTTGAGTAAATCCAAGTCAGGATTTCAGGATTGGGGAGTCCACTCAACAGATCAAGGAGCTGCAAGCCCGCGGTTGGCAAAGACCAGCCTACCTAAATACCTTCAAATGGCTTGACCAACCCTTGTTGGGGTTATGCGAAGGGAAATACGGATCATTGCCACTAGAATGTAATAGCAACTGGACATTCTGAGTTCAATGGTGAGGGTCATTGTGACTTGATAAAATAGTGGGACACTTAATAAAATTAATCTATTATTTCTCATAAAATGCAATCAAGAAAGTATTAATCATCTGCTCTTTTAATTGTAGAATAAAATGACAACCTCGTCAACCACACTATCCCTACGATCAATTCTGGATAAAGACAATATCTTCACCGGCAGTAACTACCAGGAATGGTTTAGACGCCTTCGGGTTATTCTACGCCATAAACGAAATTCTTACGTGCTGGAGTCAGCATTACCTGATCCGCCTGCCCAAGAGGCGAGCGAAGAGTTCTTGGTCTACGAGAAACATATGAACAACGCGGTCGACGTTCAATTTTGATGTTATCATCAATGTCTAGTGAGCTCATGAAGTCTCACGAAAACATGGATGCCTATAGCATTCTCGAGCACCTTCGTGGTCTTTTCCAAGAGAGAACAAGACAAAAACGGTTTGAGATCTCTAAGGAACTCTTTTAGAGTAAGCTTGGAGAAGGCGCCCCAGCTGGGCATCACGTAGTCAAGTTCATTGGCTACATTGAACGCCTGGAGGTTCTAGGGTTTAAACTCCCCAAAAAACTGGGTACTGGTCTCATTCTTGCATCACTCCTTCAGAGCTTTTCCAGCTTTGTTGTTAATTTCAATATGAACAATATTGAGAAGTCTCTATGTGATCTTATCATCATTCGCCAAGTGGACAAAGATATGAAGCGCGAAAAGCCTTACGTCCTTATGGTGAATAAGATGAAAGGGAAGGCGGAGAGCTTTAAGCCCATAGCTTCTTCACGTCCTTCAAAAAAAAGGAAGATCAAAAGAGAGGCAAGGGAACAGGAAGCTGTTTGTTTCGTATGTGGCAAGAAGGGTCACTGGAAGAAGAACTGCACTCAATCTAAGAAGCGAGGGGAAGCTTCAGGTGCGTTTGTTATCGAATGCAATCTATTTGTTTCTACAAATTAAGTATTAGATACAATTTGTGGTGCTCACATATGTATCCAAATACAGGACCCAAGTAGATTCAAGAAGATTGACCAAAGGGAGGTAGATCTACGAGCAGCCAACAGAGCCAGACTTGTTGACGTAGCTGTCAGGGACTACCACCTCACGTTGCCAACTGGGATGATCTTGGTGAAAAGGGTTGTTATTATGTGTCATCTATTACTAAAAACATTATTTCTGTATCCAGATTAGATATAGATGGATTTGTTTTCAAATTTGGAAATGAATGATGCTTCTTTTACAAAGATAGCATCTTTTTTGATAGGGCACATTTTTACGACGGTCTTTACGTGTTGAAGAACACAAACCATATAATGGCAATCGATAACAAAGATACTTCGCGTGACTCATACCACACCCAACTTTGGCATCACCGGCTAGGTCATCTAAACGAGAAACGTTTGACAAAGTTACATTAAGATGGATATTTAGATCCTTTCGAACTAAAACCACTTGCGTGTGTCACGCATGTTTAAGGGGTAAAATGACCAAAGCCCTATTTAGTGGAAAAGGTGAAAGGGCTAAAAAGATTCTTGAATTGGTTCATACCGATGTGTGTGAACCATTTCCAGTTGAAGTAAGGAGTGGGTGCTCATACTTCATAACTTTTAATAATAATTTTAGTAGATATGGATATATCTACTTAATGAGGTATAAGTCGGATTCTTTTGATAAGTTCAAAGAATACAAGAATGAAGTTGATAACCAACTTGGTAAGAAGATTAAGAAACTCCACTTAGACCGAGGGGGGAATATCTTAATCAAGACTTCATTGATTACTTACGGAAGTTTGGGATCCTATCCCAACACACTCCTCCTTACATGCCCCAATGGAATGACATGAGCGAAAGGAGGAACCGCACCCTGTTAAACACGATGAGGTCAATGATGAGTCATCCAAGTCTTTCATTATCCTTTTAAAAATATGCGTTACAAACAGCAGCGCACATACTAAACCAAATACCAACTAAATCGATAAATGGTATTTCATATGAGTTCTGTAGTGGAAAGAAAGTCATGTTATCAAATCTACATGTGTGGGGAAGTGAAGCGTTTATTAAGGGTTCTTCAGGTAACAAACTTGCACCCTGAAGCACAAAGTGTACCTTTATTAGATACCCCAATGAAACAAGGGGATATTACCTATACAAACCCTCAGACAAAAGGGTTATAGTGGCAAGACGCGCCATATTCCTTGAGAGGGAACACATCTCTAAAAGAGATAGTGGGAGCGAGATAGACTTCAATGAAGTCGAGGCTCAAGGTACACAAGAGTTGGTACAGGAATAAATTCCACAAAGCCTCGTGGAAGAAAAAACTGTTCTAGAGACATAAGAACAGCGTAGGAGTACAAGAGAGGTTAGAGAACTAGAATGGTACAATTTTCTAGTCACCGAAGATGGTGACTCGTTATTAATTGATAATAATTATCCTAACCTACAAGGAAGCAGTAAGTGGCACAGACGTTGTACGTAGGGAATGGCCAGGGGGTTGTTGGGTTAGCTGGATATTATTGGGAAGTGGTTAGAGGGAGGATATTCTGTGGGGCCCAGGTGGTTTGAGGTGGAGTGGAAAGAGATTATAAAAGGGGAAAAGCAAAACCGCACAGAGGGGAGAAATTCTGTTTAGAAGTAGCGGCCAGCTAGGCTTGGGCAAGAGCTCCCTGGGGGACTCTTGAGTTTTCTTCTGCTTTATCTCCTCTTCTCCTCCTCCATACTTGTATTTCTTCTCTTTTTTTCATCTCTGGTTTAATATAAGAAGGTTGTCTTTATCATTTGGTCCGACCTGCCGCTGCTTCATTGCTGCATAGCACTTCTTCAGGTGGAGGGGAGCACAGCGGAAACGTGCGCCCATCACTCGGCCTTCATTTGTAGGCCGCGCACACCAGGAAGTCCCATACAACTGGCGACGCTTCCATTCACTGTTGGCGTGCACCGTTCAGTTCCGCACACCGTCGGTTTGCTTGGCTGCGCACACAAGGACGACGTTCCGATCCTCTTCCGCAGAATCCGTTTTGTCCTTCATCGCCAGTCCAGCAGATCACCCGCGCGCGGCCCGTTTCTGCTCTGAGGTAACGCCGCAAAAAAAAACTCTCATTTCTCTGCGCGTTCGGCCACGTCGCGCGTCGCCGCAACTTCGCTCGTCGTAGACGTCGGTGCACGAAACTCTCCCGACCTCACTCATTACCAGACGCGACACTGAGACGAGTCACGCTGCGCCTACTTCGTTTGGAGGTGACACGCACGACTCGAAGCAGCTCTGGCCTTCGTCTGCTTCGTTTTGCGCCGCGCTCGGCCTGGTTTTTTCGTTCGACGGAGCCCGACGAACCGCCTGCAGTTATCAACCTGCAGTAGATCGTGCTACCAGTTTGCGACGCAAGGCGTCATGCACGGGCATACACAGAGGGGCGCGTTTTTCCGTTCAGGTCAGTAGCATAGCCTCAAAGCAACGGGAAAAAAAAGGCGGCCCGATTTTCTGCTTCAAAGAAGGAAAAAAACCAAAAGAAAGGGGCGGCTCGCGTTTCTACCTCAGGAGGGAAAAGCAGGGGGAAAAAAATCTTGCTGGCGGACCACTCAGTGCTCCTACAAATGCAGTCTGACCAGCACTTGTGGGAGAAGAAATGGGCTCGCCATTGGCGAGAGGAGGCAGGATTTAGGAAAACAATGATATTATGGCTGATCATCAAGAGGAGCTGCAGCAACCAACGAAATTTGTCAACCCGCCACTACAACAGCATGAACTAGAGGATATGTCGGCGACTTGCAGGGTAACTACTCAGTCATCGCTAACTAGGGAGGCGGTCATCTCGCGTTCACAGGCAGTGCATCCGCTTCCACTGATGACCGGGCAGCTGGAGGTGCACTCCGTCTCCGTACAACTTGTTGTCGGCACTTTCATTGATGGACCGGGAAAGCTGGAGGCAAACGCGCCAGGGGATATGTTTTTTTGCGACCCCTCTTATCGACAACATGGAGACTTCAACTTTGGACGGTGTCGCAGTGAAGTAGTTGGCAAGGGGGTGTTGTCAAGCCACGCATCGACGGTGGAATTATGGTCAACCGGTATAGCAGGACATCAGGCAGCCGGGGGGTTGTGCCATCGAGGGGCAACGACACGGCAGGGAGACGAGTTGGCCATAGGCACACCTGCTTTAGTGATGGTGAGCACGGGGCAGCCGCACACAATGATGCCACCGGTAGCGCCTAGTTCTATCATGATGCTGGACTGCATAATGGGGGTGGCCGCACATTCGTTTCAACAAACACCGGCCGCGTCATCCACGAAACACATGTCACTCCCTCAGCTTCCGTTGGAGGGGGCAACAGTTATTCTGATGGAGATCACTGGGAACCGTCGAAAGTACATGACGGATCACGACCCCTCACACTGGAAGGAGCAGCATCGCAAACCGTTGACAAACCCTCTGCAGCCTGATCATCATCCGGGACGGACTATATGGGAAATTGCTTGGAAAGTCGCTATGTTCGGGCCGCAGAACCCACGAAGGGTCCACAGTGTTGGAAGGTTCATCTGGGAGATTGCCTGGGGAAAGTCAAGATACATAGAGCACGACTAGTATGAGAGATTGCTTGGCATGCCTGCAGCTTCCACCACCTTGAGGACAAGGTGGTTTTTCGGGATGGTGGTAGTGATAGGAATGCAGGGAGGTATGGTTGTACGTAGGGAATGGCCAGGGGGTTGTTGGGTTAGCTGGATATTGTTGGGAAGTGGTTAGAGGGAGGATATTCTGTGGGGCCCAGGTGGTTTGAGGTGGAGTGGAAAGAGGTTATAAAAGGGGAAAAGCAAAACCACACAGAGGGGAGAAATTCTGTTTAGAAGTAGCGGCCAGCTAGGCTTGGGCAAGAGCTCCCTGGGGGACTCTTTAGTTTTCTTCTGCTTTATCTCCTCTTCTCCTCCTCCATACTTGTATTTCTTCTCTTTTTTTCATCTCTGGTTTAATATAAGAAGGTTGTCTTTATCAGTATTCAAGAAGAAACTAGACATGGAAGGACAAGTCAGTACCTATAAGGCACAACTGGTTGCAAAAAGGTTCAAGCAACGTCCAAGCATTCACTACGACGAAGCCTTTTCACCAGTTGCAATGCTGAAATTAATCAGAATTCTATTGGTCATTGTCGCTTACCATGACTATGAGATTTGACAAATGGATGTCAAAACAACCTTCCTTAACGGGAACCTTCAGGAAGATGTCTACATGACACAGCCTGAATGATTTATGACTCCAAAGGATGCCAATAAGGTACGCAAGTTGCAGGAATCCATTTATGGATTAAAGCAAGCATCCAGGTCATGGAACATTCGTTTTGATGAATCCAAAACGGAATTTGGTTTTATCAAGAACGAATGTGAGTCTTGTGTCTACAAACGATTTAGTGGGAGTGCAGTCGTTTTTCTAATAGTATATGTTGATGACATATTACTCATTGGAAACAAGATATCAGTCTTACAGTCTGTTAAGGCATGGTTGAATCAATGCTTCTTCATGAAGGACTCGGGTGAGGCATCATATATTCTTGGGATCAAGATTCGTCATGATAGATCCAAGAGATTGTTGGGTCTAAGTCAAAGTACATACATTGCCAAGATACTGAAGAGATCCAGTATGGAACAATCCAAGAGGGGATTGTAGCCAACGTCACATGGCATTCATCTTTCCAAGAAAATGTGTCATCAGACACATGAGGAAAGAAAGAAAATGGCAAGGACTCCATACGCATTAGCGATTCGGTCAGTAATGTCAAGCTATGTACTAGGCTGGACGTCGCCAAAGCATTGAGTGCGGTAGGCAGATATCAAGTTGACCCAGATGATCGTCATTGAATGGCAGTCAAAACTAACCTAAAGTATCTGAGTTGTGCAAAGGATATGTTCCTGATTTATGAAGGATATGATGAACTAGTCATCAGAGGATATGCAGATGCTCATTTCCAGACTGATCAAGATGACATGAAGTCGCAAACGGGATACATCTTCACTTTGAATGGAGGTGCAGTGAGCTGGAAGAGCTTAAAGCAGGGTGTGGTCACAAATTCTACAGCAGAATCCGAGTATATCGCAGCTTCTAAGGCAGCTAAAGAAGCAGTTTGGATGCGAAGCATCGTCCAGGAGCTAGATGGGTTACCGAGCAGTAAAGATCTTATCCATAGTTATTTACGGTGCATGGCGCACAACGGCGACAAGAGCCCCCGGCGCAAAAACGCACAGCACGTGGCAATATTAACTTGGGGCGCACAAAAGAGGTGTATACATATATTAACAATAACAAATAATAAATTATACAATTTATATATAAAAAACAAATATTTATGTCAATAATTCATATTTCATACATCAAAAAACAAATGAAGTCAACAATGACACCTACAATTAAATATTAAAAACTATATATCTCAAAAAATCATATATATCAATTCCTGAAATATATTAAAAACCATATATCTCAAAAAACCAAGACGGGAGTAAAAAACCATATATCTCAAAAAAAACAACATGAGTAATTAGAAAAAAATAAGGGGCGAGCAACATAAATAAAATTGAATTAAAAACAAAAAAAAGTTATTGATTCGCACAGAAGGTGCGCCTGCTCTGGACAACATTGCGTATCTAAGTCGCGGTGGTTGAGGGAGCTCGGCTAAGTCGTAGTCGACTGGGTCACAGCGGTCGAGGGATCTCGATTTGGTCGTGGCAGTCGATGTGGTCCAACACCGGCTGGGTCGCTACGCTCACGGGAAGAGTGTTGCGTAGAGTCGAAAGGGGAGGTCGTTGTTTGACCTCAAAAGAGGTATTTCCAATCGGGGCGTAAGAGTTGGCAGGTTAAAAAAAAACAAAAAAAAATCAAAAAGGCTCATTGGCGCAACATGGCGCGCGCCATTGCGCAATATGGCGCACGCCACAGTGAGCCATCTTAAATGAGTCATGGCGAAGCCATGGCGCGGCGCACCACTCCCTGGCGCGTGCCATTAATAACCATGATCTTATCACACTGTATTGTGAAAATACTGCAGCAATGGCTCTCGCAAAAGAGTCAAGATTACATCGGCGGACAAAGCACATACTTCAGAAGTATCATCTCTTGAAAGATTTTTCTCAGAGAGGTGAAGTTGCAGTGAGCAGTATTTCCGCAGAAAACAGCATGGCGGACCCCTTGACTAAAGTCTTGACTCAGCAGAAACATGGTAATCATGTGAGGTCAAGCGGATTAAAAGTCATAGGCAGTTAGCTATAATCCAAGTGGGAGTTTGTTAGAGTTGGTGTCCTAGAACCAACTGTTTGAACCAATTGTTTGTACTTTGATTACATGGATATTTAATGTATTTAAATATTAAACATCTTATTACATATTGTTCACTGTTCTGCACGACTATGATGTAATAATGTCCTAAGATATTTGTTGCATTGATAAGGTCATGGCAGTTCCCCGCTATGATGAGAACCTTGAATGACATACTATGATGGGACACATAGTATACAGACCGTCAGGTGCGAGTACTTGTTGAAAGTGTGCGCCCTAGACCCAACTTGTTTTGTACTTTGATTACTGTTACATGTATTCAGTTTGTTATTATACATGTGGTTATCTTGCCATGATAGTGTAGATACTTCTGCATCCATTTTATTAATGGCAATGTCCTTAGATTACATGTCGCATCAAATGGTTATAGCAGGTCCCAGGCTATAATGAGAACCCTGAGATGTCATTACAGTAATCTTAAAGTAACGTCCTATGGTCCAGTTACATCATTCTAAAAGGACACAGATGATGTGTGACCATCAGGTGTTGAGGGTTCATAAGCATTGAGACTTCTTCTCATGAAGTTCGCACTTGATAATCTCTAGCTATTGAGATCATGAGGACAGACCCGCTTAATAGGAACACCACATGTTTCTGGTGTCATTGGTCGTTTCTATCTACGGACATGTGTAATGGTCTCCTGACTTGAGATCATTATCAATGAATGTCATTTAATTACGTACATTTGATATAAGGCGAAAACCATGGCGACAAGTCGTGGTGAGGTAGTTTATATCAGGTACGTCATTAATGGCATGACATTGATTGAATGATCGAGAAAGGATTTGTCGCTTCCGAGTTTAGGAAGAGATATCTCGGGCCTGGTTGATTAGGATGGTTGCACTTTCATTAAATCCATGGTCATGGTAGTGGAAGGTAAGACCATCCGGACAAATCAACAAACAAAATAAAGCAAATAAAGAATGATGACACTAAGTATGCATTCTGCTTTATTGAGATATCGATGACGAAGAGATTAGATTACACGGACCATGTTCGTAGGAAGGCAGTCGTTGCTTTGACTTTGCCTTATCTCTTTAGAGGCCTCGATGCGTTGCTAGACCCCGCTCTAGGTCGGTGATATTATTCACTGCTATTGAGATAAGTGCCTAGAGCGTCACACACAATAGCACCTTGAGAATCTGCCCTATTCTGGGAATAGGAATTTAGAACTTGGCGGGCCCCGCCAAAAGGTCCGAGCACTATCCAAGTTCTATGGATCACCAAAGAATAAATAAATTCATTAATTATTTGAGTTTAGAATAATTCGTTGAATTTATTTATAACATGTATTTACGAGTTATATAGTAAATACGCGTATTAATATTATTCGATTGGATTTAAATATCCTAGGTTCGTTTAATATTAGCAGGAGAAATGAGTCGAGTTAAAGACTCAAATTTATCACGTAATATATTTATATATTACAAGCAAGTGATAAATTGTAAATATTATTTATGGCATATTTTTATTTGTCATAAATAATTATTTATATCACTTATATAGCGGACGTCTATTACACGGGGGCCGGGAACCTATACCGCGTGTTTTAACACTCCCTATATAAGTGAGAGAGATGCTCTCCCACCATTACTATTCATCCATTGGAATTGAGAGTCTCTCTCTCCTCCTGAGTTCTAGAGAGAGACTCTCAAACTAGCAAGTTCTTCAAGTTCCGCCTTCACGGATCGAAGACGCTAGTTTGTGGTGATCATCGCTGCGTCGAAGTGTGCGTCGAAGATCCGCGCTAGCACCCAGATCTTGACGAACGGCGCGCAAGCAGATTTGCGAGGCGTGTGTGGACGATCTAGAGGACTTCGACGTCGGAGTCTTCGAGCAACGATCGCCGGCGTCCTGCACGTCAATTCTGAACAAGGTAAATGTTCAAGTTTATTTTTTTGTGCTCCTTAAGAACCTTGCGAGATCCTCAGACCAAGCCGGGACAAGATCACCGGAGTTGACAGGGTTATGTCACTCCGGTGAAGCAGAAAAATTTTAAAATCCCGGCCCACCGGCTTCCGCTGCGTAGTCCCGGTACCCAACAGTACTCGCAAGCAAATGAGACTTCCTCATGAAATTTGCACTTGGTAATCTCCAGGAAGGAGAATTATGAAAATAGATCCGCCAGTAAGAATTCCGCATTTTTTGTGTCATCAGATATTCCTATCTGCGAGAATGTGTAATGGTCCTTAAACTTTAAGATTCTCATTAATATATGTCACGATTTGCGCACTTTGATTTACTGACGAAAACTGTCACACCGTATGTTGGCAGGAAGTAGGGTACGTTGAGTTCGTCACGAGTGGAGTGTTATTAATGGATAAGTCGATGAAGGATTTGGCACCTTCCATTTATGAAAGTTGATATCTCGGCCCTTTGATTGAAATAGAACCGTCGCGCAAAATTCCATGATCATGGTGTAACGACAAGTTTATTTCAGGTGATCAAAGAACGACATATCAAGCACAAAGGTTGATGACACTCATGAAACCTGCTTGATGAGATATTGAGACAAAAGGGATTATATTACACAATTGAGTGTTCGTATGTGGATGTCGTTGTTGCGACTTTAAGTTCTTTATCTTGGGTGTCTTGACCCATTGCCAGACAGTACTCGTGAACTTTAGGTAAGCCCACCTAATGTCAACGAGAAAGAATCCTAAAAGGTCACACACTAAATGTTTTTGGTGGTCTAGGTAAAATTCTATTTGAATTTAATTAATAAAATAAATATTATTCTCAAGACCATGAAATAATTTTATTCAAGTTAAAATGATCGCATAAATTAAATAAATATTTATTAATCGGATTGTGAGTAAAATATATTTATTTAATTTATTTAATATTTAATAAATATTTATTTACTAGTTTGTAATAAAATATTTATTTAAGAGAATAAATTATTTATTTATTTATTCGGGTGTTGAATAAATGGAAGTGGAGTTAGAGCGGACCAAGGCCGGTCCGATAGTAAAATAATTATTTGCAAAGACAGTAAATAATTATTTAACTAGTTAGCCAAAGTTAAAATAATAATAACGCTGCTATTATTTTGTGACGCGAAATTTTATTTATAATTCCATTTCGCGCAAGTTGGCGCACCATAAATAATGACGCTGAATTATTTTTAAGAGCATTGGATTTTCTCTAAGGTTATGAATGTATTTAATTGTTACAAACTTAAATATTGTAACCGAAGTCCCGTGTCGATAAATAGACAAGTACGTCTATTGTGTCATGTACCGAATTATACGCCCGATGAATTGAAAATTTTTGAGCTAAACGATTTCTCTCTCGAATCTTCTTCCCTTCTCTCTCAAGAACGAGAGATGTTCTTCAAAACCGAAGAACAAGCGATCAAGAACGACCGACACAAGACACTCACTTCGCCGCGCTAGCACCCGAAGAACAAGTGGTGTCGATCGGAGACTATCGGAGCATGTGTGGATCACCGCTAGAGGGATTTTGGTTTGGATCCTCGCAAGCGCAAAGAGACAATTCGGAAAGGTCATTCTGAACGATCAGCATCATCAACGAAGTACCAAAGATCCAGATATTCTTTTCTTTATGAAATTAATTAAATTAATTATAAACATGATGTGCAAAATCATTTCTTGGATTCGGCGTCTTTCTTCTTTTATCTAAATCTTTGATTTTAATCCGTGGATATTGGCGTTCATTGTCATATTGATCCCAGATTGGTCATCGATTACGACAAAGACAAAGTTGGGCCCCACCCAACACTGCGCTTCCGCTGTGTCCGGATCCTACATGACATGCACAGTCTGCACCTTCGAAGTCGAAGCAACTGTATGTCGCTGCCTTTATTCATCTCATACGTCTTTTATGCATGCAAGTAACACTGCAAGCATGACCCATCATTTCAATTGTACCTCATGCATAAAACTAGCTAAATTATCATCCAAGTTTGCTGCTCGAGAACAGGTGGACAAGAACCCAACCAGTGTTTGTCTCATGTGCATGGCAACTCCTCTTGTCATGCGAAGCTTCTTCTATTGTGCAAAGGTCACAGTAGCTTCTCCTACCGTCAGAGCTTAAAGTATCACCTTCTATTGTTGTAGCTCACGATATCATCTTCTACCGCCAAGGCTGACGGCAGCATCTCCTATTCAACGGTAGCATATCCTACCATCGAGCGGTAGCACCTCCTACCGTCGAGGCTGAAGGTAGCATCTCATATCCAACGGTGTCACCTTCTTCACGGGCGCACAGCCTTATCTATGTGGCATAGCCTTTTCTTCTTACCCTTAAGCGAGTCGTGAGCCAACGCACGGGTTACCCTTAAACAAATCTCTTTACACTTACGCAGGTCGCTCAGATACCCTTACGCAGTGCGGGTTACCCTTACGCAAGTCGCTTTTCCCTTACGCAGGTCGCCCAGATACCCTTACTCAAGCTTCCAGATTTGTTGGCTACCCTTACACGAGCTTCCAGAGGTGTTGGATATCCTTACGCAATGTGAATTGTATTCTTACGCAAGGCATTGGTTACCTTTACGCTCGCGGGTTACCCTTAGGTCACCCAGCTTCCGTTACCTTTACGCATTGGGCCTGCAACCCTTACGCAAGCTGCCAGTACAGCTGCCAGTACCCTTGCATGAGCTTCCATACTCAGACGCAAGTCACCCGACTACCCTTACGCATGAGCTGTGTAGCATGAATGGCCACCTTGAACTTCCCCATACAAAAATATAAATCTTTTTTGCATGGTCTTCTCTTCAAATCCACTTCGTAATCTTCCAAGAATATTTGATAGGCATGGAACAACTTCTTGGGATCTTTTCTCCTTTAAAAGACTTCAATATTGACTTCAATATATTGACATTACTTCGACAACAAATACAACTTCCACGAAGTTGATTCAACAAGGCCTGTTCAAAACAAGTGCATAATGGATCTGCAAAGAAAATATTCTAACACCTGTAACACACTTGAAAAATATTCCAACGCTTCGAAAGTAGGGTAGACCGCACAGCATTTTGCCAAGAGCCTGTTTTGTGACCTTTCAGAAATCACAAAGCACAACTGTGCAGCAGGCACTAGGGGCCATCCCCATATCTTCTACCTCAAAAAGAGGCCTTGACTTTTAAGGAAACTAAATGAGACATCAGGAATTTAGGTCTTTGTGTTTGTTTACTCCCCTCTACCTATTGAACGTAAAAAGGTTGAGTGAACAGATGGATCATGCTCTAGAAACTAGAAATATATAACTGCAAATGCACAACCTGACACAAGGCAATGCAACCTTTAAGCTGTAACAATAAAGCAACCAAATACAAAACACAATGCATGGACACATGGACACAAACAAAATCCCATGTGCCATAATTCCTCAATTGACAATCGAGCATTAAGAATGTGTTGGCAAGCAGGTTAGATAACAAAACCCAATTGAAAAACTTGACAAAGAAACTGATATCTGAACAGAACAGTAAAATTAAGAATTTAGAAAGATTTATAAGCTTTACAAGTGGTTAAATGAACCCTGAACCCCACAAGAGAAGTTAAATTAGAAAGAAAAAAGAAAGAAAGAAGAAACAAAAAAGCCCGACACATGATCAAGTTGTACCAAACAACCCATGTTGTTTCTGCTAAGATAAATTATAATGGTTCAAAGCTCAAACAACATTTTCAATAAATAATGGGTAAGGAAAACATTAACAAATCTAACTAAAGGTCAAAACATGTGGGCCAGCAGATGATTAATTTTTTTTAAAAAAATAGTACCATTTACAATCTGTGCATCAACTTCTCCTGCGGACCGCAGGATTTCTTCTTCAGGTCCTAAATGCAGTTTGTGCAAGCTCTTAATGGCAGAATCTAAATCATTCCCACATTCTGCTAGAGCCCTTTCAAGAAGCTGAGAGGGAATATCAGGAAATTATTCAGAATTCATACAAACAAAGATATACTAAACAGTGAGAAATTACTAATGAAAACAAAATTTCCCAATGAGCAGTCAAGGATATTAAATAAATACTACCAAACAAAGTAACACGAGAAGGCAATTATAACCATGTGAACAAATATGTTGCTCGTAAACCAGATCCAAATTAAAAGGTGAAAGATCTACAAAAAGCTATTTGAACAAAAAGAACCTGATTGTAAACTGGAGCCACATAAAGTTATCAAATGGAAACAATAAAAGATATGAAGATATCTGATGTAGCAAGGAAGCAAATCGAATCCTTACCATGAGGAATTCAAAGAGCAAACGAGAACGATGATCAAAACATGTCAAAAGATTAAATTCAATAATAATAAGAAGAAATGCATTACAAGTGTCTATCCATAGTTATTAATAGGCACCTCCAATTACAACTATCGCCAAAATATAACAGAAAGTCAATTAAATTAAATAATAGAAAACATGAAAAATAAAATAAAAAGATAAAACAGAAAACAATAATGAAACCAAAATAGGGTGGAAAATGAGTAAACTGGACAAAAATAAAGCTGGTACAACACTGCATCATTCACCCCCGCTTGAAAAGGATTCGTCCCCAAGTTCTATATGGATAGAGATTGTCATCTGCATAGAATGGAAAGGTGTCGCATGAAATATTTAGTATAGGTGATCCTAAAGGAGGCGCCGATTCCTGCATAATACGGGTAGTAGAGCCGTTCGTAAGAGGTTGCGCAACAATGACATTACTGTGTGTGACCGCAAGCACCTCCATAGTCACTTCTAATTCTGAGTCTAAACCTGTCATCATCTCTGTTGATTCAAATGTCCTCTTTCATATCCTTTGTTTTGAAAAGCACAAAACACTTCATTTTGATTTTGAGCTAACTTGAAGTTTTTGTAAGTTCTGTTTTTATGCAGACTTAACTTCCGATAAGCTGAATTGATCCATCAAATTTCCAGAACTATGTCACACTAAACCATTTCAACATAAGATAAGCTTCGGATGTTGTTATAACCATACCCGAAGAACTCGGCGTAGTTTGTTACACCAACATCTATAAATCAGATTGAGGCTTCATGGAACGTAAGATGCTGAACACATTAAATTCGAGCACCGCACTCCCTCGGTGCTTTTGAGAGACTTCACGTGTATTTGTTTTCAATGTGATACTAAGAGCTTTCATTGTGAGGTTATTCATTGTAAAAGCTTTGAGTCTTTCAGTTGTATTAGTTTTGCTTCTAATCCAGTGAGATCGACGAGATTCTGGGGCTAGGAATCAGTATCTTCCAAACATTGGAGTTCGACAAAGCCCTGGTGTTGGACTTAATGCCGATCTAGTTGATTGAGGAGAAGCTCGGGGATAGAGCTATAAAACCCTGTGTCTTTTCCGGGTTATGAATTTCATAGGGGATTTGGATTTTGAATTCCAGAGCAAGGGTCGTTTTAAGAATTGGGTTTTCAGATTGAAATTCTGGGGGTTGGAGCGTCCCAATGAGATGTTTTTTTATATGGATTGAGGCCCAGGAGGTGTATCGGGTAGTCGAACGAGTCTCAGAAGCTTCGGGCCAGAGTTTGAAATTTTGGAAAGGGTTTCACGGTTATCGCGCGGTTAGGGAAAATCGTGTGGTTTGGTTTTGGCATAGGGTTTGGCACAGTTCCAGACAAACCATACAAAACCTGCAGTTCGATTTCAGTAGTGATCCGCACGATTGGTGCACGGTTTGACAAACCGTACGGCCTTCCAAATTTCATTAAAAATGGAAAATGACTATTTTGCCCCTAATGGATTTTAATCCCCTAACCTTACCCCCTTTCTCCTCTCTCACCCCCAGCCACCCAAGAGAGTCTCCCCCTCCTTCCACCTTCCGTTCCCCCTCCTTCCACCTTCGGTTCCCCCTCGATTTGGGGTGTTTAAGGTGCATTTTAGTGACGATTTGGGGAGAGTTTCTCCTTCATCTTCCTTCCTGTTAGGAATGAGGGGCTGTTGTAAAGACCCAGAATTTCCGTATAATTATTTTTTTAATTATATGGAATTTTTACGTGACCGCGAAATCTGACGGCACGTGATTCCGATGCCCAAAATGCCCGGAATGATCCGTCGAAAATCCGAAAATGGCATAACCGTAAATAAAAGAATTAAATAAAATTATTTTATTTTTCAAATGTTTATAACTCACAAACGGTGACTCGGATTAAAAATCTGAGACCACCGCTAAACTCGTGAGGGTATACTTTCCTTAGGCAGATACTAACTTTGGTTGGCACGGGCCACCAGTAGAAATTAGCTTTTTACCGTAAATAAAATAATTAATTGACAATTATTTTATTGTAAAATCTTTAACTTCTAAAAGGTAACTCGGATTGAAAATCCGAGAGTACCGTTTAGCTCGTGAGGGCGTGTTCCCTTCAGACGGAGCCTAACCTCGACCGGCGCGGGTCGAGGGTGACTGTTAATAATTTTTGAACTTTTCTTAAAGGTGCGTTCAGTAAACACAACGGTCATCGTCTGTTTTGATTCAGGATCGCTTGTTCTTCACGTTCTTTGTCGTTCTTCGACGATAATTTTTTGCCATGCTCAAACGACCTCCGATCTTGGAGCAAGACACATATCTGTGAAACTCTCAACCCGAGAAGTCTCAGTTTATAATCGGATTCGAGTTTCGGGCACCAGAGGAGACGCGGCAGCGAACGAAAGATCCGCCAACTTTTCGTCACGTCGAAACGTGGACGAAACTTCGAGCGGAGCACTCGGCAGTGTAGATCAGGATCTAAGGATCCCAGATCTAGTCTCAGATTAAATTTTAGACCACCGGAGTGGTCCGCGGAAGGTGGCGGCGGCGCAGCTCCAACGAGGCGACTCCGATTCAGGCGGCGCAGCGGCTGCAGGGGGGTGCGGAGGAGGCCGAAGGGCGGCGCGGAGGAGGCCGAAGGGCGACGCGGCGGTGGCCGCAAGGGGGCGCGGTGGTGGCCGAAGGTCAGCACGACGGGAGCCGCAGGGCTGCGCGGCGCAAGCCACAGGGCAGCGCGGAGGAGGCTGAAGGGCGACGCGGCGGTGGCCGCAGGGCGGCGTGGCGGAGGCCGACGGTTGGCGCGGCGATGGTCGCATGGCGGCGCGGCGGAAAGTTAGCGGGCCTGCAACGGCGCTCTGGGCTGGCGCGGCTGGGCCGGCAGCGGCAGCTCAAGCTGGCGCGGCTGGGTCGGCGGAGTGGGTCGGACCGGCCAGAACGGGCCAGTCTGGGTAGGCCTTCGGGCCGGGGGTGTTTTAAACCCCCATAACTCTCGATCCGGGTGTTCAATTCGCATGTCATCTACGACAACGCGACCCTTGCTCTGAGGCGGGCCTTTAAGGCCACTTAGAGAACTTTTTTCGGCACTGGTCTTCTGTAGAAAAAGTCACGGATGGCGTTTTCGTAAATAAAATAATTAAATTTAATTATTTTATCTCAAACGCCTAATTATATAACTTTTACACGGAGACTCAGATTGGCCGCAGGGCAGCGCGACGGAGGGTCGGCGGGCTGGCGGCGGCTTGGCTGGCGACGGCGGGTCAGGCAGGCGCGACTGGGCCGACGGAGCGGATCGGACCGGCAAGAACGGGCCGGTCTGGGCAGGCCTTCGGGCCGGGGGTGTTTTAAACCCCCGTAACTCTCGATCCGGGAGTCCGATTCGCATGTCGTCTGCGGCAACGCGACCCTTGCTCCGAGGCGGACCTTTTGAGGCCAGTTCGAGAACTTTATGTTTCGGGCTCAAGGCTCGATGGCACGAAACGTCCCATTAAAATAAATTTAAAGTAATTATTATTATTCGACGATTCTTGTATCGGACGTATCTTATGCATCCGATATCTGATGGACGCGCCGTCAGCGACGTTGCGATCCTACAATTGATGCAGACGTTCTAAAGACTGATTTCAAGCGCTTAAACCAAAATCAAGGTGTGGTACCCATGAGGCATGGTTTGTGCGTTTGCGGTGAAATGTCACTTTTCACCAGGTATCTGTTTTGGACAAA
Source organism: Viscum album (assembly GCA_963277665.1). NCBI lineage: Eukaryota > Viridiplantae > Streptophyta > Magnoliopsida > Santalales > Viscaceae > Viscum > Viscum album. The sequence goes on along the minus strand of OY728120.1, from coordinate 1,251,877,146 downwards.
TGAATAGCCTATCCCGTGTGTGTTTTCGTGAGGATGGTAACGGTGTGATCCGTTTGACGTGTTCCGGGATCGAGGCGTGGGCCCCGCAAAGCACCGTTCGTGTACGGCGCTTAGAGATGCATTTTCTTCACCAGGAGTCCGATTCGGGCAAATGAATAGTCGATCCAGTGCGTTTTTTCGCAAGGATCATGACGGTGTGATCTGTTTGGCTTTTCAGAGCCGTTTGAAGAGGCATGTCGGTAGAAGTATGTTTTCGCCCTTTGAATCAACAACAAGCAACGCGGGCTCATCAGCATTATGGCTAGAGGTGTCATGTACTCTGCAGTACACTAGGACGCCTAGGGGTACTTTATTGCAGTTCAGTACCCAGGTATGGCTAGGTACATGGCCATGCAATTAGGCGGGATCACCCGTCGTGCGAGCCCCACACGCGTCGTGTACCACTAAGAATCTTCTACCTCCCATATCTCCTTTTAGACTCGGATTTTGGTCCACTAGTAGACTATCTTGAGTGTTTTTTCACGTAGAACGCGATGGTGCCCTCTGTAGTGGCTTTCGAGATACGATGCGAGATGTTCCAGATGTGATGCCTATTCAGGTGACGTCCGACGACAGTACTGATCAGGCGTTGGCATATCAGTGCTCTCCGAGAGGTACGATCCAACAGGGATGGCCAATGTAGTTCCTCGATACCTTCCGAGTGGAGTACCCCTACTGGGTAGGGCGTGGGTCCTCAATGACCTAGAGTGGAATCCCCCATTGGCATGGGCGTGGGTCCTCTACGATGATTATTAGAGTGGAATCCCCCTAACGCATCAAGGTGTGGGTCATCTACGATTACTATTAAAGTGGAATCCCCATGACGTACTAGGGTGTGGGTCCTCTACTTTGGGTTTACTCTTTCCGGCTATGGATCAATGACGAGACGTACTTTAACGTTACTTTGGACTCACGAGTAAGAGGGGCGCTTTCCCCACCGAGACACATCCTTGTGACGCAACCCAAAACCGTGAGGGCGAGACAATGCCGCCCAAAGCGGATAGTATCAAGGTGTGGTGATTGCGTCCCTTTGACTTGCGTGTTCAAAACAGACGTGTGGGATGCCGGGCATCGTAGGTGGTTACTTCTGGAACTATTGGCGACTCTTCTTTCTAGGCTGAGCTGTGAGATGGAGATCCTCTTACTCTCTCGTTTGGGTTTCTTTGACCGAGCATATATATATCATGTTCCAGTACTCACTCCTTGGGTTTGGTTACTCTCCTTCCAAAAGAAGCGAAGACGCGCGGGGTATGCCACGTGCTTTCCGTGTCTAGTTTCTCGTGGTTGGACGAGCCTACTCTCCTACTATAGGTAGCAAAGACTCGACGAGAAGTTCATCTTCTCACCATTTTGAGCTCCTTGTGTTTGGATGAGTCTACCTTCATTATCTTGTTGGGTTGAGCTATACTCTTTTATTGTATCTTGTTCTATCTACTGCTCCGCTCTTCAGTACATCTTTTGCTGCTCCCTTGAGCCTTTAGGGCATCCTACTGAGTATTTTTATACTCACCCCTACTTGGGCTTTGTCCACACTTGGTGTGCCCTTGCAGACGACGGGCAGATTGATCGTGACATCAGAGGAGCTTAGGGATATCGGGTGCTTGGACCGCATATGATGGTCGTAGATTGGGATCCAGGAGCGGGGCTATCTCAGCTGTTTTACTTTTTAGTTACTGTCAGATTATGGCACTTTCTGATTGGGCGTGTATTTTACCCCTTTTTTCTTTATGTTTACTTTACAGCATTTGTACTTGTACTGTTTAGAGGTTGATGCATATTTGTGATTTATATATAGCAGTGTTGTATCTTTTCCTTTTTCTCTGCACTTTTGCATTGAGTTGGTTGTGTGCTTGTGTACAGGTACTTAGGCAAAAGCCTCACTAAGTTTGTTATGTCTTTGGCGCTTGTCGCCAGCCCCTGGCTTATGGAGGCGGGCTTGGGGTAGTTGTGGCTCGAGCCCCGGCATGGGTCGGGTCGTGACAGTGGTATTGTCATTCCATTTGTATTAGTTGTTGTGTTAGCTGGGGTTGTTAGGGAGTGGGTATTGGCTATTTAATTGAAGAGTCCAGCTGGTAAGGGGGGAATCATTTTTGTATCTTATGCTTGGTAGCAGTGGGAGGTGTTGGATTTGGGAAGTTGCTGTCAAGGCTCTACCGGAGAGCAGTCTTCTTCGACTGAGATTCTTCTTCTTTCTTCCACCTTCCCTCCCTTCTGTTATTCTTCTGTTGTAACTCACATATCCAATAGAAATATACAGTATTATGGTTAGTTCCTTCTTTTTTCTCTCTCTCCTCTCGTTAGCACTCATTGTGCTAACAATTGGCGACTTCGTTGGGGAGGTTTGCATGGAGAGAGCGATTGTATCTGTGAGTCACTAGCGAGACACGGCAGCTGTTGAAGTTGAACGTCGCTGGGGAACAAACGTCGGGGGGAGCACATGGGAGAGGACAAATTCTGGAAAAGGAAACAAGGAATGAGGATCTTGACCTGCGAACTCTAGAGGAGATTCTTGAAAGAGACGATCGCCAAGAGCGAACGCGGGGAAGAGACAAACACTGGATAGAGACATCACAGAGAGAGGACGCTCAAATCTGAGTTATTGGAGCAGTGAAGTTGTTTGTGGTTAGCCTACATAAGCAAGGTGAACAAAAGAACTTTCCTCGATTGTGATTTGGAGTGGAGCACTAGTGGTTCTCGCAGACTTTGGTTGACAAATATGAGAAGAGTGACTAGAAGAGTTGAGTTGCCATATTTTTCAGGAGAGAGGATCCTCTAGATTGGATTGCTAAAGCAGAAGTATATTTCCAGTTTCATCAAATTCTGAAAGACATGAAAATACATCGGGCACAGTTGAGTTTGGAGCGCGCAGTTCTTTACTAGTTCCTGTCGTGGCGGTATGCTAAACCCGATTTGACTTGGGAGGAGTTGAAGCCATCACTTTTAGAGGAGTATGACAACGGCCAGGAGGGGATCACTATAACTAAACAAAGAATTTGCAAAGACAAACTTGAGTATGGTGCAGTACTTCAAGAATGTGTTGAAGAAGAAGAGGAACACGTTGCACTGGAAGAAATGTCAGTAAACTTGAGGAGTTCCCCGGTTGGGCGGGAAAGGTTCAGCAGTGAAGTGCTGGAGGAGAGGTTGGAATCTAGTCCGAAACAACCTAATGAGGTATTTTATGTTCCGAATTCATCCAAGGATAAGCAGGGAAGGCATGCCAAGGAGGAGTTTGCACCAAATTTGAATTTGAAACCCCTGGCTGCGAAAGTATCGAGACCAGGAGTTACACAAGTTGTTCAAGAGTGGCGTAGAGCGGAGAAGATCGTTACACTTTCTTTGGGGTTAGGTGTGTGAGGACTTCTCTTGCTTGATTCTAGTGGTTAGCGTCAAAGGCGACATGATCCGATTCAATTTCGAGGTACGTGTCTCTATTTAAGGGCGTTTTCCATGGCTAACCTTTAATCCCTTATTGCCTTTGGGTTTTATTTATCAAATTGCCCTTAAATTGATTTAAGATTGATGTTTTACCCATGTTTGATGTGATGCATGGGTGGTGTTGGCAATTTGATGTTTTAAAGTAGCTTTTCAAAGGGAGTTTATCACACTCACAAGTGCTTGTTAAAATGGCTCAGAGAGGTTTTATGCTTTCAAATGAATTTTTGAAAGGGTTTTCAAAGAGGTCTTGCATGGTGTTGATGCTTGACTTAGAATGGGCATGATGGTTTATTAAATTAGCTTTTTAAATTGCTTTTATGATTGGCACTTGTTGATGCTTTGTGTGTTTGGCATTGAATAGCACATGGGAGACCATAGGTGTTTGTGAGTGCATGACTTCGACAAGAGGATGTTGTCCAAGGGACCGAATGAGCCTTTAGGAGGAAGACCGAGTGAGCCTTTAGGAGGAAGACCGAGTGAGCTTCTAAAGTGTTGTCCAAGGGACCGAGTAAGCCTTTAGGAGGAAGACCGAGTGAGCTTCCAAAAACGTTGACCAAGGGACCGAGTAAGCTCTTGAAAGTTTGGGCCCCGGGAAGACCGAGTGAGCTTCTGACTTGTTATACTTGCTTAACTGGCTAGCAAACCGTGTTTTAGTCTAAGTCACACTAGACCCTTATGGTTAGAGCCCATGTTGCGCATTGTTTATCCCGGGTTGATTTATATGCTTTCATGCATTATGTTAGTGCCTTGTTTGATTGAGATAGCATGTGTTATACCCATTTTCACTTCTTTGGTTATATAATGATGCTTAATCTTATACCCTTGTTATGCATTGTTTGGGTGTGGTGAGCATGATTATGTCAAATGGCTTTATCCTGTTACTGAACCTTGTTTACTCATGTTTTTAAACATGTATAGTTTGAGAAAAAAAAATGCGATTTAAAAGGGGAAAATGCTTTCAAGTGAACTAGGTTTTGAAAATGAGTTTCAAATTGGATTTATTGGTTTGCATGGTTAAAAGCCCAATATAGATTCATGTTTGTATCCTACTGGGCTTTGTGCATCACACCCTGCATATATCTTTGGACGTATGCAAACTTTGCTTTGCAAGACACAGGTAAAAGCAAGGGTGTCGTGCTTTACAGTGGCTCTTCTTGATTATCGCCGCCTGGGATTGTTTATGTTTGAAGAGACGTGGTTTGACGCAGTTTAGCTCATGAGGGAGTTGTTTTTTAGATTTTGGTTTAGTTGGGATGTTATGTATGTTGGAGTTGGTTGCCTAGAACCAACTACTTTGTACTTTATTTATTAATAAATACCTTATTGCATCTTGATTGTTCTTTTGCGTGACAATGCATGTGATAATATCATAAGGATAGTTGTTGCATTAAAGGGTCATAGCGGATCCCTGCTATGATGAGAACCCGGAAGTGCCATAACACTGTTCTTGAATATATGTTCTATGGTCGGATGATGTTATTTGAGGGACACAAATAATACAAGTTATTAGGGGTGAGGACTCATAAAACTTTGAGGCACCTTCTTATGGTGTGCGCTCTTGGTAATGTCCAGAAGGATATTATGAGAACAAGACTCGCCAGTAGAAAATCCACATTTCATAGTGTCATTGGATGTTCCTATCTGCGGACTTGTGTATTGGTCCTTAGACTTTAAGATTATTATTAATGGGTATTACAACTCGCGCACTTAGATGTATTGACGAAAACTGTGACGACACACTGTTCGAAGCGAGGTAGGATACGTTGGGTGCGTCACGAGTGATGTTGCATTAATAGATAATGCGAGAAAGGATTTGTCCCTTATGTTCCATAACGGAAGTAAATATCTCAGGCCTTTTGATGGAATTGATATAGCCTAAATAAATTCATGGTCATGGTGAGGAATAGGCAAATCAATTCCGGAAAGTCAAAGAAAGAATAATCGAGTATATGGGTTGATGGCACTAGCATGCAACCCGCTTGATTTGAGATATCGTGACAAAGAGATTACATTACACGGTAAGCGTTCGTAGGAGGTAACACGTCGTTGCGGCGTTAACTTCTTTCTCTATGGGTGCCTTGGCATGTTGTTAGACGCTAACCTTTGACTTTAGGCAGGCTCCACCTAATGCCACTGAGAAAAAGGCATGTGTCCAAGTATCTCAGTAAATATTAATTTAACAAGTTGAATAAAGATTATTCCCGACTGTGGTTTAATAATTATTCAAGGATGTCTGATAGCATTTATTTCAACACTAGTTATTCGAGAAAATATATTATGGGCGAAATAATATATTTATTAGCGAGAAATGCAGTGATATTTATTTGAAAAATAAATAGTTATTATTCAAGGTCTAATAAATGTGGTGAAGAAAATTAAGAAAAATGGAAAATAAAAGTACACGCCGTGTATATTAATATATACACGCCGTGTAGTTTTTCTGGGAATTTTTGAGAAATAATATTATTTATTTAATTAAATAATATTAGGTGTGATTCACTGGGCGCATGTCAAGTAATAATAATAGTCAACTGTTATTATTAGACATGGGGTATTACTAAGAATTAAATTAAATGAAATGAATAAATGTTTTCGGGTAATTAATTCATTTTATTATTATATGTAATTAAAAATCCCAATTATATATTTCTCATTAGCCCAGCCATTTTGAGTGGTTGTGCACAACGGATTTGGAAAAGCTCTAAAGCCAAAAGAGAATTCTTTTTCCACCAAGAACGCTCAAAAGCTACGAGAGAGAGATCCACCTCCACCGGATCAAGGCGATCGAAGGCGGACATCGCAAGTGAAGGCTCTTCTGCGCTAGCACCCGAAGATCCCTTCGGCGACGTCCAAAGATACGTGGAGCACGTGTGAATCACCACTAGAGGAATCCTACACTTTGATTCTACGACGCAACGACAAATCACATCGGATCGTGATCGGAGACATCAACGAAGAAAGAATTCCATCAAGGTAATTCTTGTCAATTAATTAAATTAATTATAACCAACATATGATGATCCTCTATATGGTTCTGGTACTCCCCTCTTTCTTTTTTGTTCTTCGTTCTATTCCGAAGATCCGGCGTTTTATTATCGTGACGGATCACAGATTGATCGTTGTTAACGCTAAAATTAAAGTTGGGTACACCCACCAACGCGCTTCTGCTGCGCCCGAAACCTACAATGTATTGACCATTTGGGTCTTGATCCATGTTTTGGGTTTTGAGTTGAGGTATTGTATATGACTTGTTATATATAGTGATGTGATGGTGTTAATGACATCTGATATCAATTATTGATGTGATCACTTTGTTGTATGTTTATATCTATTGATCTTGTTTATTCGCTTCGTGTGATCGTCCAATTCATGGATGGATCACGTCGGTTTCTCCAAGGGCAAAATCGTTCCCTAATGGTTGTTTGTGATGTCTTGGTGCTTGTTGTCAGCCCATGGCGATCAGGAACGCGCTTCAGGCCTTGTGGCGTGCCGGCTTGGGTGACGGGTCGGATTGACCCAAGTTGATTCACTACAAAATGGTATCAAAGGTCTTTATTTGGGGGACAATGGTAAAACGGAGATAGGGTCGTCGGTGCTCGGGTGGTAGGAGCGGATGAGTGTTTGGCCAGCTCTTCTTCGTGTCGAACCTCGAGTTACCATGGGTGGTCTGGAAATATGTTTCAAGTTTTGAGCCCAAATATGGGTTGTTTTATTGGGATTTGATGCGTTTCCCTATAGATTATGAGTTACAAGGCGAGCCCATGGGTTATACTGAGTTTCGAGGTGAAACGAGGAGGACAGCAGGAGGCGTCAGTGGTTCATACAAGGCGTGAGTCTGTGGTCTGTGGTCTGTTATCAGTGTGGGAGGTCGGGTCATACCAAACTTGATTGCCCCAAGGCTTCGAAGTCGGTGGTCTGTTATCAGTGTGGGAGGTCGGGTCATACCAAACCTGATTGCCCCAAGGCTTCGAGGACGTGCAACTGGTGTGGGTGTTTCCCATTCATTCATCTCGTTAAAGTTTCTTGATGCTTTGGGAATGCGAGCCAAGTTGATACCCTTTATGATGGATTTACTTACCCCACTGGGTAGGAAGGAGGAGCAAGGTTTTAAGTGCTCGGAGTGTCATGTTTTAATCGCCGATGTGGAAGTCGTATGGGATTTCCTTGTGTTGGACCTGGACGCTTTTGATCTCATCATCGGTATGGATCGGTTAATTAGCTTTAAAGCTCAAATTAATTGTTATCACTGCAAGGTCCAGTTTTTATCCCCTGATGGGAGCACTCAAGTCTTCCAGGGTGAGTGGGATCCGCAAACAGGGAGGGCAGGGCTCGTTGTTTCATAAATGGGATTGATCTTGTGCCAGCATTCCAGGATTTTCTTTGATGTCGTGGGGCAGAGTTCAATTGGTTGTCTTCCAATGGTCGTGGGTTGGTACCCCGATGTGTTTCCGAAGGATTTTTCTGGATTGTCGTCCCAGCGGAGAAAGGTCGAGTTCACTATCGATTTGCTCCCTGGGACGAGCCCCATTTCTTTACCATCTAATCGGATGGCTCCGGCCAAGTTGGCAGAGTTGAAAGCTTAGTTGGAGGACCTTGGGAGCAAGGGATTTATTCAACCTAGCGTGTCACCGCGGGTGTCGCCAATTCTTTTTGCAAAGGTGGACATGACTCTCTGGCTTTGCATAGATTACTGCAAGCTTAATCAGGTGACCGTAAAGAATAAATACTTGTTGCCTAGAATTGATGATCCTTTTTATCAGCTCAGAGGAGCACGTTGGATTTCTAAGATCGACTTGAAATCAGGATAGCGTCAGTTGAGGGTCCGAAGGGAGAATGTCCCTAAGACGGTCTTTCGAAGTCGGTATGGACACTTTATTTGGTTATGTCGTTGGGCCTTACCAATGCTCTTGCGGTCTTTATGGCCTTAATGAACCGGATCTTTCATCGCTTTTTGGACTCCTTCATGGTCGTGGTCATTGATGGCATCTTGGTGTATTCCAAGACGGAGGAGGACCACGCGAACCATGTGGAGGCTGTTTTGAGAATCTTGAGAGAGCATCATCTATATATCAAGTTATCCAAATGTCAATTTTGGATTCAAGAGGTGAAGTTTTTGAGCCACGTGATTTCCGAGAAAGAGGTTTCGGTGGACCCCGAAAAGATCCAAGCAATCATGTCTTGGGAGCGGCCCAAGAATGTGTTTGAGATCATAAGTTTTTTACGCTTGGCCAGATATTATAGACATTTTGTGCGGGACTTCTCCAGGCTAGCTTCTCCCTTGACGGCCTTGACTGGGAAAGGAGTGAAGTTCGAGTGGAGTGAGAAGTGTCAGAGTTCTTTTGAGGAGTTGCAGGCCCGTTTGACATCCGCACTGGTTTTGATTCTTCCTGAGCCGGGGAAAGCTTATGCAGTGTATTGTGATGCCTCGGAAGGGGAGTTGAGGTGTGTGCAGATGCAGGATAACTATGTGGTGGTCTGTGGCTCGCGGCAGCTATGCCCACATGAGCGGAATAACCCCATCCACAACCTGGATTTGGCGGCTGTGATACATGTGTTGAAGTCGTGGCGCCATTATCTCTTCGGGAACGTTTTACAATTTACTCGAATCATAAAAGTCTGAAGTATATCGTCACCCAAAGACTTGAACCTCAAGCAGAGACGCTGGGTATAGTATCTTCAGACCTTTGATTTCAATATAGCCTATACCCCTGCGGAGGGGAATGTTGCCGCCGACGTTTTGAGCAGAAAGTTTCCAATCCAGGCTGCTCGGGAATCAGCAAATGAGTGGGGTATGATGAGTTTGTTTGTTGATCTGAGGTTGGAGGTGCAGGTGGATGGAGAGCAAGTGGTTTTGACCAATGTGCAGGTCACACCTTCTCTTGTTGATCGGGTTCAAAGTGAGCAAACATACGACCCCGAGTGCCAACAGATAAGCGGTGTTTTAAATGGTGGGGAGATCTAAGGTGATTGGTCTAGTCTCTCAATGGTTCTCTCTTTTTAAGGAAGAGACTGGTAGATCCTTTGACCTTGAAGCAGGAGGTAATGCATGAGGGGCATTACTTGAGTTGGGCAGTGCACCCCGATGGTACCAAGATGTTTTATACCTTGAGTAGGTATTGGTGGCCCTGGATGAGGCGATCAGTTGACGATTTTGTTTCCAGATGTTTTACTTGCCAAAGGATCAAAGCTGAACATCAGAGGTTGGTCGCGTTGTTACAGCCTCTTCCCAATCCAATGTGGAAGTGGGATGAAATCTTGATGGATTTTGTGATTGGTATATCTCATGCTCTGAGTGGAAAAGACATTATATGGGTGATTGCCGATCATTTGACGAAATTAGCCCATTTCATGGAGTGACCTCTGTGAAGGTAAAGGAGCTCGAGCACCTGTATGTCCAAGAAGTTGTTAGGCTTCATGAAGTGCGCTCGACAATAGTTTCTGACTGGGATGCTCGTTTCACTTCTCGATTTCAGAAGGGACTTCAGGAAACTTTGGGAACCAAACTGAGGTTGAGCACATCATATCACTCGCAAACAGATGGTCAGTCTGAGCGGACCATCCAGACTCTTAAGGATATGCTCTGAGCATGTGTGATTGACGACTTTAGGGGTTCGTGGGAGAGGCATTTGTCGTTGGCTGAGGTTGCTTACAACAACAGTTACCAGGCCACGATCATGATGGCTCAGTTTGAAGTTTTGTACAGGCGGCTGTGTCAGTCCCCGTTGTGTTGGGCTAAGGTGTGTGAACGTTCCTTTCATGACTGAGTCTTGTCAAGGAGGCAACGAAGAAAGCACAATTGACCCAGAAAAAGCTAACGACGACTCAGAGTCGCCAAAAGTCATACGTCGATCAATGTCATCACCCAGTTTGAGGTCAGTAATCAAGTGTTTCTTCAGGTATCTGCTCGACTAAGACACCGTCGCTTGAGAAAGTGACGTGGTGGGGAGGTTTGTGACACTTGTCGGATCACTAGTATGTCTTATTTGAGTCTTTACTTATCTATTTATTCGTTTTTGGAGTTCTCGGGTGTCGAGGGTCGAGAATCTTGTTTTTGGGGAAAACAAACCCAAGCGTATAGTCAGCGTACGGTTTGTCTAACCATGCAGCTAACCGTGCAAGGATGGTGTCTTGGTGGCAGTGGGCTTTTGCACGGTTTGAGATGTCAAGGTGTGTGAGGACTTCTCTTGCCTGATTCAAATGGTTGTCGTCGAAGGCGACAAGATCCGGTGCGGTTTCGAGGTAGGTGTCTATTTAAGGGCGTTTTTTTGATGTTTTACCCATGTCTGATGTGATGCATGGTTGGTGTTGGCAATTTGATGTTTTAAAAAGGCATTCTGAAGGGGGTTGGCTTTAATGCACTCAGTGTTTTATAAAATGGCTCAAAGAGGTTGCATACGTTCAAATGGGTTTTTGAAAGGATTTTCAAAGAGGTCTTGCATGGTGTTGATGCTTGACTTGGAATGGGCATGTTGGTTTATTAAATTAGCTTGTTAAATGGCTTTTATAATTGGCACTTGTTGATGCTTTTTGTGTTTGGCATTGAGTAGAAAATGGCAGGGCTTGAGTGTGTGTGAGTGCATGACTTAGACAAGAGGATGTTGTCCAAGGAACCAAGTGAGCCTTTGGGAGGAAGACCGAGTGAGATTCTAAAGTGTTGTCAAGGGGTCGAGTAAGCCTTTGGGAGGAAGACTGAGTGAGCTTCTAAAAATGTTGATCAAGTAAGCTCTTGGAAGTTTGGGCCTCGGGAAGACCGAGTAACCTTTTGACTTGTTATACTTGCTTAGTCAGCTAGCAAACCTTGTTTTAGTCTAAGTCACACTAGACCCTTATGGTCCCTTATGGTTAGAGCTCATGTTGCGTATTGCTTATGCCCAGTTGATTTATACTTATGCCCAGTTGATTTATACGCTTCCATGCATTATGTTAGTTCCTTGTTTGATTGAGATACCATGTGTTATGCCCATTTCCACTTATTTGGTTATATGATGAGGCTTATGCTTATAACCTTGTTATGCTTTGTTTGGGTATGTTGAGCACGATTATGTCGGGTGGCTTTATCCTACTATTGAGCCTTGTTTACTCATGTTTTGAAATATGTATTGTTTGAGAAAAAACAAACGGATTTAAAAAGGGAAAATGTTTTCAAGTGAACTTGTTTTAAAAGTGGACTTGGTTTTAAAAATGAGTTTTAAATTGGAACTATTGGGTTGCATGGTTAAAAGCCTTATATAGATTCATGGTGGTATCCTACTAGGCTTTGTGCCCCACACCATGCATATGTCTTTGGGCGTATGCAGAGACACGGATAAAGGCAAGGGCACCATGCATTACGATGGCTCTTCTCGATTACCGTCGTTCGGGATTGTTTATGTAGGAGGAGACGTGGTCTCACGGGGTTTAACTCGTGAGGAGCTGTTTTTGAGATTTTGGTTTAGTTGGGATGTTATGTATTGCTCGTTTGGGTCTTGATCCCTGATTTGGGTCTTGATCCCTGATTTGGGTTTGAGCTTTTGACTATGGATATCATGTGTAGGTCTTGTATATGACTTGTTATATATAGTGATGTGATAGTGTTTATGATATTTGTTATTAGTCATTGTCGCGTTCACTCTGTTGTGCGTTTGTATCTGTTGATCATGTTTATTCGCGCGGTGTGGTCATCCAATTCATGGATGGGTCATGCTGGTTTTTCCAAAGGTGAAATTGTTCCCTAATGATTGTTTGTGATGCCCCGGTGCTTGTCGTCAGCCCGTGGCGATCAAGAACGCGCTTCAAGCCTTGTGGCATGCCGGCTCGAGTGACGGATCCGGTTGACCCGAGCTAGTTCGCTACATTTATACTTTGGGTGCGTTTCATCATAAGCTCTACAAGGGGCTTTTCATTTAAATTTTCAAACTTAAATCTTATTTTGTGTCTTGTAATTGTCAAAAAGTGGGAGATTTTGAGTCAAATGACCTCTTTCGTATCCTTTGTTTTGAAAATCATAATACACTTCATTTTGATTTTGAGCTAACTTGAAGTTTTTGTAAATTTAGTTTTTCTTCAAACGTACATTCGATTCAATGTTCCAGTGAGCTGAATTGATCCATCAAATTTCCAAAACTATGTGAAGTCGCACTGAACCATTTCAACGAAAGATAGGTCGAAGCTTCTGATGTCGTTATAACCGTACTCGAAGAACTCGGCGGAGTTTGTCGCACCAACGTCTACAAATCAAGCTAAGGCTTCGAGGAACAGAAAACACTGAACACATTACATTTGAGCTTTGCGCTACATCGGTGCTTTTAAGAGCCTTCGCTTGAAATTGGTTTCAGTGTGATACTTAAAGCTTTCGTTGTGAGGTTATTTATTGTAAAAGTTCTACGTCTTTCAGTTGTAATTGTTTTTCTTCCAAACTAGTGAGATCGACAAGATTTTGGGGCTAGGAATTTGCATCTTTCGAACGTTGGACTTGTTGTTGATCAGGTTGTTCGAGGAGGAGCTCGACGATAGAGTTATATGCTGCCAACAGTTTGTCGAGGAAGTTCCAAAGTGCGGAACTTGAATTTCCCAATCGGGGTGAGATCGATGAAGTTCCTATTTCAAAATTTGTATACCTTGGATTTGGTTACTGATTCCTCTACCGCTTTGGGATAAAGGCGAAGAGTTCCCTCGATGGTAACTGGTTATATCCTTAAAATATATTTTTTTAAAGAATGATTGTTATCCTAAACTCTGTTGCATTGTTTTTATATCATTCTTATTTCCGATCTGGCTTATCTCGGTTAAGTTCACAACTTCCGAGCTTTTAATTTTCGCTACATTTATTCTTTTACTTTATTGTACCTCTGGTCTTCTCGGAGCTTGTAACATCCAAACAATTTACATTCTTGAGTGGGAAAATTGAAAGTTTGATTTCAACTTCAATTCACCCCCCACTTGAAGCTGCCATATACTAGGAAAACAATCTTTGCTAGTGGAGTGTGTACAACATCACAAGGGGGTGCATAGGCAGGACTCCTTTAGTGCACTGAAATCAGCTCTTGCCAATGGAGGATGGGTAACACCACGTCTGAGAGATCGTGGACAGTAGTGTCGCTCTTTATAGATTCAACCACAGGTTGATCAGTTACATTAGGCATGACTTGTTTGTCACTGTTAGAGATTAAGTTGTGTCAAGTCCCACATCGAACTTGAGGTATCATATCAACTTTATTATTCATTATAAATATACACCAAGGTCTCCCTTAGTGAGTCATCTTGGGTATTGGGTTCACTCTCTTATCATTCTACATGGTGTCAGAGTGGGTTCTCTAACCCAAACTCTTCCTCCATCACTTTTTTTAGCACACCTAGGTTTTCCCCCGTTGGGGGTGGCTGACCCAGGCCCTGCACGCCGCTCCCCCCTCGTTTTCTGTCGTCGCCCCTTACCCGCAGCGCCCTAGAGCGTCGACCCTCCCAGCGCGATGGCCCCCTGCTAGTTCGCGCTCCATCTCCCGCGCGTCACCTCCCATGCGACGACACCTCCGTGCCTCAGTCCCTGCACGGCTGTTGACGACGGACCCTTCTGCCTGTGCACTCTAGTGCAACAACCCCCCTCCCGAGGCAACGCCCCCTGCCGTCGCCCCTCCCTGGGCAGGGACCCCTTCACAGCGCCCCTCCCAGGGCAACTCCACCCTCATGGCGCCCCTGTGAGATGTCCCTCTTCCGCACCTGAGCCTTCGCGCACCGTCTCCACTGGCGAGCACCGTCGTCGGTGATGTCAACGTCCAGGTCGGGCCGCAAGACAACGAGATCGACCCCTCCCTACAAACGCCTTCCTGCGCGACGGTTAACACCCGTCGGTTCGCCCCTGAGTCGTCTTCTGCAATCGCAGCGACTCCTCTGAATTCGCACAATCGGATATCAGAGAACCGTTGTGGAGCATGTGCATCATGACGAGCGCGTCGGAGCTCTTCTTCAACGGGAGATCCCGTTTGGGCCGCACACCATCGAGCTTCTTTGATGTTTTGTTTTTCTATTATTTGTTTGCTTTTTAGATTTGTTTTCCAAGTTGGGCATGTCCAGCTTGAGGGGCAGTGTCACAGATGTTTATTTTTGTTTTCTTATGTATCCAAGCTAGATACAGCTAGCTTGAGAGGAGTGTTAGAGGTTAAGTTGTGTCGAGTCCCACATCGGACTTAGGTATCGTATCAACTTTATTATTCATTATAAATAGACACCAAGGTCTGCCTTGGTGAGGCATCTTGGGTATTTTTCCAAATTGGGCATGTCCAGCTTGAGGGGTAGTGTCACAGATGTTTATTTTTGTTTTCTTATGTATCCAAGCTAGATACAGCTAGCTTGAGGGGGAGTGTCAGAACCATCGCTAGTGTAGTGCGAGCTCTGAGGCCACCAAAAACCATGCTGATAGAAGTCAACAATTGTTGCGATTGGATTTTTTTTTTGCTATTGTGGGGTAGTCAGTGATTGGTGTGGTGTACGTCAATTGATATTCTTCATTTTAAAGTCTTCTCTTCATAATCCACCTTAAAAGTCTACATGTTCGAACTTTGCTTCGGCCTACTCATGCTCTGTCTTCAAACATTCTTCCACACGTAATAATATTCTTCTGATATATTGGAAAGCATGACATGCTACATTACCTCATCCAAGCCCAGATACTCTTCTTCAAACTCATTGATAACTTAAGATTGTAGCAAATGAGCCAAGTCTGAGAATTCATCAAACAAGGGGATGGTACTTAGATCCTCCACATACATCCTATGAGCATACTCCCATGTGGCTATAGAATTCTAATACAAAGCCATAGGGAAAATGTGTGGTTAGGATGGATCGCTACAGCGAAAGGGACTAGATCGCAGCAAGCAAAAAGGGCTCAATGTTGTTGGGTACATCACGATCAAGGTACATGGTGTTGGAGTTGGTGGTCTAGAACCAACTACTTTGTACTTTATTCATTAATAAAAGTCTTATCACATCTTGATTGTTCTTCTGCGTGACAATCCATGTGATAATGTCCTAAGGACAGTTGTTGCATTAAAGGGTCATAGCGGATCTCTGCTATGATGAGAACCCAGAAGTGTCATAACATTGTTCTTGAATATATGTTCTATGGCCGGATGATATTATTTGAGGGACACAAATAATACAGGTCATTAGGGGTGAGGACTCGTAAAACTTTGAGGCACCTTCTCATGGTGTGCGCCCTTGGTAATATCCAGGAGGATATTATGAGAACAAGACCCGCCGGTAGGAAATTCACATTTCATAGTGTCATTGGATGTTCCTATCTGCGGACGTGTGTATTGGTCCTTAAACTTTAAGATTATTATTAATGGGTATTACAACTCGCACACTTAGATGTATTGACGAAAACTGTGACGACACAATATTCGCAGCGAGGTAGGATACGTTGGGTGCGTCACGAGTAATACTGCATTAATAGATAATGCGAGAAAGGATTTGTCCCTTTTGTTCCATAACGGAAGTAGATATCTCAGGTCCTTTGATGGAATTGATATAGCCTAAATAAATCCATGGCCATGATAAGGTATGGGCGAGTTCAATTCCGGAAAGTCAAAAAAAGAATAATCGAGCACATGGGTTGATGGCACTAGCATGCAACCCGCTTGATTAGAGATATCGAGACAAAGGGATTATATTACACGGTAAGAGTTCGTAGGAGGTGACACGTCATTGCGGCGTTAACTTCTTTCTCTATGGGTGCTTTGGCGTGTTGCTAGACGCTAACCTTGGACTTTAGGCAGGCTCCGCCTAATGCCACTGAGAAAGAGGCCTAGAGGGTCACACACTAAGTGTGTCTATGTATCCCAGTTAAATATTAATTTAACAAGTTAAATAAATATTATTCCCGACTGTGGTTTAATAATTATTTAAGGATGTATGAACGCATTTATTTCGACACTAGTTATTCGAGAGAATATATTGTGGGCGAAATAATATATTTATTAGTGAGTAATGCAGTTACATTTATTTAAAAAATAAATAGTCATTACTCAAGGTCTCATAAATGTGGTGGAGAAAAATGGAAAATAAAAGTACACGCCGTGTATTAATTATTACATGTCGTGTAGTTTTCCAGTCGGGTTTTTGAGGATATAATATTGTTTTATTAAATGATATTAATTATAATCAGTGTGGGCGCATGTCAAGCAATTAATAATTTGACATGGGGTTTCAATAAGAGTTAATGAAATAAATAAAACGCGTAACGCGTTTATTTATTGTCATAACTCTATTAAATTCAAACCCGATTATAAATATCCTCAAAACCCCAACACTTTTCCAGAGCCATTGTTGTGCACAACGGATTTGGAAATACTCTCAAGCCAAGATAGAATTCTCTTTCCACCAAGAACGCCCTCAAGTTACGAGAGCGAAATCCTCCACCGGATCAAGGTGGTCGAAGGCAGACATCGCAAGCGAAGGTTCTTCCGTGCTAGCACCCGGAGATCCCTTCGGCGACGTCCAGAGATACGTGGAGCACGTGTGGATCACCGCTAGAGGAATCCTATATTTGGATTCTACGACGCAACAACGGATCACAGAATCGTGACCGAAGACATCGACGAAGAAAGAATTTCACCGAGGTAATTCTTGTGAATTAATTAAATTAATTATAACCAACATATGATGATCCTATCTCAATGGTTCTGAGACTCTTTTCTTTTTCGTTCTTCGTTCCATTCCGAAGATCTGGCGTTTTATATCGTGATGGATCTCGGATTGAACGTTATTTAGCGCTAAAATTAAAGTTGGGCAAACCCTATAACGCGCTTCCGCTGCGCCCGGAACCTACACATGGTAGGTTGCGATGATGGCTATCTTAGGAAGATTGCAGTCGGTATTGGGGAGATTGATGGGGAATCAGGACAACTACCGATTAGTGGTGGTGAATGAGGATCAATCTCGCTTTGATACCAGCTGATATAGCATGGAAGCAAATCAAATGTTTGCCACGGGGAATTCGAAGAGAAAACGAGAACAAATCTCTCAAAAGACTAAACTCAATAATAATCATGAATGCATTACAAGGTGTCCATCCATGGATATTAATAGGCACCTCCCAATACAATTATCTCTAAAATAAAACAAAGTCAACTAAATTAAATAATAGAAAACAGAAAAATAAATAAAATAAGATAGAATAAAACATCAAACAATAATGAAACCAAAATTGGATGGAAAATGAGTAAACGAAAAAATAAATAAAATT
This sequence comes from Viscum album, assembly GCA_963277665.1. Classification (NCBI taxonomy): domain Eukaryota; kingdom Viridiplantae; phylum Streptophyta; class Magnoliopsida; order Santalales; family Viscaceae; genus Viscum; species Viscum album. Next base: position 1,251,859,454 of record OY728120.1, on the reverse strand, counting down.
AAACCTGGTATGATACTGCATCAATATCATAATTGCAAAAACACTATAGTTGAACCCACACTAACATATTTCAAAGATCTCAATCTCGCTTTGATACCAGCTGATATAGCATGGAAGCAAATCAAATGTTTGCCACGAGGAATTCGAAGAGAAAACGAGAACGAATCTCTCAAAAGACTAAACTCAATAATAATCATGAATGCATTACAAGGTGTCCATCCATGGATATTAATAGGCACCTCCCATTACAATTATCTCTAAAATAAAACAAAAAGTCAACTAAAGTAAGTAGTAGAAAACAGGAAAATAAATAAAATAAGATAGAATAAAACATCAAACAATAATGAAACCAAAATTGGATGGAAAATGAGTAAACGGAAAAATAAATAAAATTAAACCTGGTATGATACTGCATCAGTATCATAATTGCAAAAACACTATAATTGAACCCACACTAACATATTTCAAAGATCTATGAAGGTTGTTGTATTAGTAAAAATAAAAAACATCTGCAGATCACTAAAGCATGGCCAAAGTAAAGGAGCTGGATCAAAGAGATCATAATAGCATATGACCGTTGACTATGCCTCCGGCTGAAATGGCTTAATAGAAAATTTAAAAAAAAAATCAAGAGCATGTGTTGAAGATTCTCAAATGCCAAATGAATACTTTTTTATGTGGAAAAAAGAATCTCGAAATTCTTCCTGTCAAACGTAAGCATAAGATCCCAAAAGTATTTTTGAATGCATTAAAATTCACACATATGATAAAACATCTTGAACAGTCAACTGAAAAAAAATATACAAAGCAGGTGAAATTGGTTTCTGATGTTTGGCGAGATAATGTAAAGAGGAGAGAAATGATAAGAAGAGAAATGGATTTCTCTCCTACTATTGTTTTTAAATCACTCCAAAATTTGAATGATTTGGAAATAAATGATGGTGGAGGGTTGTTAATATTTTAAAATTTCAATTTTATCCTTATTTTCTAGATGTATCACAAAATAATTTCTTTTATTTTCCTTTAAGAAGATTCACCAAACAAGAATCCAAATCATTTATTTTTTTTTACTAAGTTATTGATCCAAACACAAAAAATAAATCACAATCATTTCTTTTATTTTATTTTCTTTTATAAACTATCAAATCATTTCTTTTATTTTACTAAAAAAAAACTCACCAAACACAATGATATTGTGCGACCACACCGACCCTCTCTGCTCTCTATATGCAATAGCACAACAGTCAATTTTAACGAAGCAGTTGAAGCGAAATCCAGTCAAAAATATTCCATTAAAAACAATCTCCAATGAAATCCCCCATCTCCAAACAACAACCCAGTTAAAAAAACAGTAAATTTCATCAAAGAAAGCGCAAAACAGAAGAAAAGGGACCTGGTCGTCCATGTGAGGGAATATGCCCCTGAGCAGTTGGAGAGGCGTAGGCGGCTGGGAAAAATGGGAGAATTGGATCGGCAAAGAGAAACGAAGCTTCTTTGATATCGGGGAAGACGAATTTGGCGTTGCGGGCAGGTCTTCGAAGAAGGATCTCTTGTTTCCGCACACGACCGCAGACATCGTGAGCCTCCGTCTGCTCTCTGAGGCTGCAGGTTCCCTCAGATCCTACGGCTCATGCACACCAAGGATTAACCAGAGTACAATCTGTCGAACGAGAGACGACCAGGGTTAGGGTTCCGGGTTCGGGCTGGCGATCTGATGAGAGGAGGAAAAGGAGAGCGCCGGGCTCTTTTTGCCCTCTCAAGTTACTTGTTTGTTATAGAACATCTTGGGGCTTTTAGGTACGTCCGGAGGGAAAAGGTAGGGGAATTGAGTTAATTTGGCTGTTTGGTGTAATTAAAAGGTAACACGTTTGTGTTGGTCAGATTTTAGTAAAAAAAAAGAATTGATTTGATATTTTATAAAATAAAATAAAATAAAAGATTGTGATTTCTCTCCTTGCGTTTGAATCAATAACTTAATAAAAAAAAACAAAATGATTTGGATTTATCTCTATCTTGTCAAGTAAATTTTTTTAAAAGAAAAGAAAATAAATTCTTTTGTGATATATGTAGAAAATAAGGATAAAATTTGAATTTTAAAATATTAACAACTCTCCACTATCATTTCTTTTCAAATCATCCCAATTTTGAAGTGATTTAAAAACAATAGCAGGATAGAAATCTATTTCTCTCCATTTCTCTCTTTATCATTTCTTTGATCTTAAAATTATCTCGTCAAACATGATAAACCAATTTTTATTCTCAATATCGTTTCATTTCTCTTTCTATCTTTCATGCCAAACTAGCCCTAAAGGAAAACCATTCAAAAAAAAACTATACACAAAAAATAAAATTACATCACTCTCCTTGTTCTCCTTTATGCAAATCTACAACGTCGGTCGAGGCTGTGGGCGCAGTGGCTAGGCGTGACAGGCCGAGGGTGGAAGTCGCGTCAATGGTGGGGTGCGGCGGTGGGACACGGCAAGCCTGTGGTGAAAGTCGCGACAACGGTGGGGCACAGCGGCGGGGGTGAGAGGCATGGCGGCAGGGGCAAGGCAGGGCGCGACATCAAGAGCTGACGTGGGAGCAAGGCAGGAGTGGCAGCAGCGGGAGGTACAACGACGACCGGGGGCGGTGGGACACGACAAGCCGGTGGTGAAAGTCGCAGCAATGGTGGGGCACAACGGTGGGGGTGAGAGGCATGGCGACAGGGGCGCTGCAGGGCGCGATGTCTGGAGCTGGAGTGGGAGCAAGACACGAGTGACAGCACCAGGAGGTACAACGACGACTGGTGTGCCAGCGGCGGCAGGCGCAACGGCGGAGTGAGGTTCCCTAGTTTAAAGGAGCAGACAGTTCAGTTCCAGAGTACACGTGGCTTTAATATACACCTAAACCTATTTAATGGCCACTTATTTATTTGATATGTTTGAACTTGATAACCTTCGTTGAAGTTTACAGTCGTCTTTCAACGGTTGTCTAACACTCCCTCTTAAAATGCACACCCCTACTAATGTCACATGTGTTTTGATATTTTATCATTAAAAACTTTTTTCCTGAAAAACCTAATGGGATAAAAACTAAAATAAGGAAAAAAGTGTAGTCACGTAGACTCTCTTTGAAGGTTATATTACATTACAAATTTTACAGTACATGCATCCCTATATTATGTACAAGTTTTCTAAAGACAACATTTGATAGTGCATTTGTAAATAAATCTGCAATGTTGTCGCTGGATCAAACATATTGCATGTTGATATCTCTATTTTCCATTAACTTTTGTGTGAAGGATAAAATTTTAGGTGGTATGTGTTTTGTCCAATCATTCTTGATTAAACCTTCCTTTAATTTGTGTGATGCAAGTGGTATTATCTTCAAATAATATTGTTGGGCTACAGTCCATAGACAATCCACTTGGAGCTCAAATGTGTCGAGTCATGGACCGCAACCAAACACAATCTTGACATGCTTTGTGTAAAGCTATTACATCTGCGTAATTTGAAGATGCTGCAACGAGTATATGTTTATGTGATCTCTAAGATATGACAATACCTCCAACTGTAAACACATGATTAGTCCGTGATCACGCATTATACGAATTAGATAAATAACTTGCATCTGCAAAATCGACCATCTTCTTTTCTATTTTGTTAGAGTAGGATAAACTCAAATCAACGATGCCGCAAAGATATTGATAAATATGTTTAATTTTATTCCAATGTCTTCTTGTAGGGGCTAAACTAAATCTTATCAATAAATTAGTAGAAAAAGATATATCAGGATGAGTACAATTAGCAAAATACATTAGTGCTCTGATAACACTGAGACGTGATACTTCTGGACCAACCAACTCCTCATTTTCTTCACAAGGTCAAAATTGATCTTTCTCGGTATTTAAAGATTGAACAACCATTGGAGTACTTAAAGGATTCACTTTATTCATATTAAAGCATTTTAAGATATTTCCAGTGTAATTCGATTGATGCAAAAATATACCACTTGGCATATGCTCAATTTATAATCCAAGACAATACTTGGTTTCTCCCTGGTCTTTCATTTCAAATTCATCCTTCAAGTTTCTCATTGCTTCATTGATCTTTTATGGAGTTTCGATGATATTTAAATCATCGATATAAACAACAATGATTGCATATCTAGATGTTGTCTGTTTAATAAAAACACATGGACATATGGGGTTATTTACATATCCTTTATTTAACAAATATTTGCTCAAACGATTATACCACATACAACTAGATTTAACTAAATATAGGTCTTTGAGTTCTGATTTCAATACTTTGGGTATTTTGAATCCTTCAGGGATTCTCATATATATACACTACTATTAAGTGACCCATATAAATAAGTTATAACAACATCCATAAAGACACATATTATCCTCCTCAGCTACTGCAAAGCCGATTAAATATCGAAAAGTAATAACATCCATTATAGGAGAATATGTCTCCTCATAATCAATTACAGGTCTCTGAGAAAAATCTTGTATGACAAGATAATCTTTGTATCCTGCAATCACATTTTTCTCATTATGCTTACACATAAAAACCCATTTATATCCAGCAGGGTTCACAACTTCTGGTGTGAGCATGACATGTCAAAAAACCTTTCACCTATTATGTGAATTTAATTCAACTTGCATTGCATCTTTCCATTTATTTCAATTGAGCCATTTTTTACATTCCATAAGAGAACTTGGCTTAGGGTCTTCATTTTCTATATCATGTGACATAGAATATAAAAATATTTCACCAATATTTCCCACATTACTTCAATTTCATATATCACTTGTAGTAGAATAATCAAGAGATATTTCATTATTTTCAAAACCTTTAGGGTTTTCTATATCCTATGAATTTTCTTTATGACTCTCATCATGCGTTTCTTTAAGAACACTTAAATTGCATGTTTCTTTTAGAACACACACCTCCATAATGGGGTTTCCAATTATACTCATTCCTTTTCTTTTTCTAACGATTTATATCCTCAGTGCCAATTGGTCTTCCACGCTTCAGACATGTTTTTGAGATTTCTGTAACATCATTATGTAATTGTGTCTTCGGGACATCAATTATAGCTAGTGCATTCACAAATAGTACGTGTGATTTAGTCATGCCATTTGAATCAATAAACACATCGGGCAATTGATTTTCTAGTTCATGAAAATGTAAAATCTTTTTCACTTCTATCTCACACTATCGGGTGGGAGGATCGAAAAAAGATAACATTTTCACATTTCATAAAAATCTTCTCCATTTTTTTCTTTTCTACCCCTAATGCTAGGAATACTTCTTCATTAAAGTGACAATTATCAAAACGTGTTGTAAATACATCACCGATTTATGGTTTAAGATATATGACGATGGATGAAGATTCATATCCTACATATATTCCTAACCTCCTTTTAGGTCCCATCTCTATACATTGTGGGGGTACAATTGGTGCATATATTGCATAACCAAAGATTCTTAAGTGGTAGATGTCACGATCTTGGACAAATGTCAGTTGGAGCGGAGAGTGCTAATGATATGCACTTGGTTTGTTGCGAATTAATGCTAAGGCTTTCAATATTGCATGACCCCATACAAAGCTCGACAACTTTGTTCTCATTATTAACGGTCTAACAATAAGTTGGAGGCATTTTATCAATGATCCAACTAAACCATTTTGTGTATGCACATGGGTGACTAGATACTCCACAGTAATCCTCATTGCCATATAATAATCATTAAAAACTTGAGAGGTAAATTATCCATCATTACCAAGCCTTGCTTTCTTGATGACATAATCAGGGAATTGCGCACTTAATTTAATTATTTGATCAAGAAATTGTGAAAATGCTACATTACATGTTGAGAGAAAACATACATGTGACCATATTCTAGATGCATCAATTAATACCATAAAATATTTAAATGGCTCACACGATGGATGAATTGGACCAAATATATCCCCTTGAATTCGTTCAAGAAAGGCTGACATTTCAACCTTAATTTTAGCTAGAGATGGTCCCTCAGTCAGCTTTCTAAGTGAACAAGGCTCGCATGAATTTTTTCTTAGTGGAGAGATCTCCTGGACCTTTATTGAATATCTATGAGAACTTTCAATTATTTTTTGTATCATTCGTTAACCAGACCGACACAATTAGACTTGCTAAAAACTAATGATTTGTGGCCCGTTCTTTACTACCATATGTGTTCCAACTGCATTTATATATGTATAATGCACTCCAGATGATAATTTTGGTAGTTTTTCTAGTACATGACACTTATCAAATTTATTAATGGTAATGCACATGTACTTTTCATTTCTATCAAATATAGTTTGGGTGTCATACCCATGCTGGTATATATCATTGAAACTTAACAAGTTTCCTTTGGAATTTGTGGAAAACAACACATCTCTTATAAAAAATCACGCCCCATTAGGTAAAGAAAAACTCACTTTATCAGTCTCTTCTATCAGATCTACATGACCTAATATAGTATTCATAATTGGTCTTGTTGGTTTAAGTTTAGAAAAATATTTTTTATTCTTAAGAAACGTGTGCATTGTTCCATTATCCAGTATACAAATATCTATCTCGTTTACACATTCCATTTAAATTCTTTAAAGCAAATCAAATAATATTATAATAAATACCATGTGAAATTACAACATCAAAAATATAAATCATATAGAACAAAACAAAATATCACATATCATCACCACTGTAGTTTTTCTAAATTATTTCCAACTATCATCTCATCAAAATCACAAGTAAAATCACCTACTTCGAGGTAAGTGAAATCATCATTTGATGGATTGTGATTCTCAGTAAAATTAACCTCATTTTTTTTTCCATTTATAGGATATCTCAACAAAGTATGGTTTATTCTTCTTTGATTCAAGAGATTATTTATAGAGATTATAAATATGCACTGGTGTTCGACAAACTCGAGACCAATGTCCCTTAAAACCACACCTGTAGCAAGAATCTTCAATATTCCTCAGAGTGCTTGAGCTAATATTTCTTTGATTATGATATTTATTTTGAGCGTGTCCATGGTTATGACCACACCCTCATCCGAGTCTATCACCAAAACCACGTCCACCATGAGAATTACATCCCTAACTTCTTCCATGATTGTTTTCATGAAATATAGTATTTGCTTTAGGAAATGCTTCTGCTGAACTAGTAGGATGATATTGGTGTTTTTTAATCAAAAGATCACTATTCTTCTTTTCTATAGGAAATGATGATATAATATTAGAATATTTGATATACCCTCACAAGTGATATTGTTGTTGTAGGGTGATGTGAGATGCATGCAATGTCGTATATGTCTTTTTAAGTATATTGACATTTGTAATCCCAATACCATAATACTTTAACCATGATACAATTCTATACATGTAATAATTGTAATCATTAACCCTTTTTATAGTCTTGGAAGCATAAATCATTCCATTCATCATGGGTCACGGGAAGAACAACCTCCTTTTAATGATCATACCTCTCTTTCAAACTCTTCTAGTGTTTACTTGGATCTCTTTTTATGAGGCATTCATATTTCAATCCCTCATTGAGATGCCCTATAAGGAATATCACCACCTTTTCTTTATTTTGGAGGGTTTGTGAATTATTTTCTTTAATTATTTTCATGATATCCATCAATTCAAGGTGCATTTCAGCATCCATTTTCTATGGAATGTAATTAATTCCGGTAATATCAAGAGTGGTGAATTCAAGTTTCGCAAGATTTGACATGATGATAACTAGGAGAGAGAGAGAAAAAATTTATTATTATTCAAAATAAGAATACAACAATAATTTACATTTGGGTTAAATCATATAAAATAGTATAAAAAAAACATTAAAATCATGTTAATATTATCATTTAATATTATATATATATATATCCCACATTAATTGGTTAATAAATCATTCACACAGGGGTTTAAAATAAATAAATCAATACATCACATTACTCATTTAAAACTTTCTTATCAGTAATTATTTATTAATTAGACCGTCCAATAAGGTGGTGTAAAATAAATAAATTAAAATCATTTGAATAGGCGACAACCCGACCTTTATGGCGGTAATTAAATAAACCACATAAACCGTCCAATATGGTGTTAAATAAATAATATTTTATAAATAATTAGAAATTTCCAACCAGGTGGTGAAAAAAAGGTTTAAGATTAAAAGAATTCATAATTAGAACCATCCAACCAGGTAGTGAAAAAAAGGTTTAAAATAAATAAATAAAATACATTTCTCCCTTCTTGATCATTCATGCTGATAACATGTTGTGAAAAACAAAATTGAAACAAGTAAAGTTTAAATAGTGGAGAAAGATGAGCAGGAATAAAGAAAGATATTTTATTAAGGCTTCTAACAATTTTCTTATTTTTTTTCCATTTACATGGGGGACTTCACTACCCTTTTATAGGAAGTGAAACATGGTAGGTGGGGGGAATTGGTGGTGGTGGGCAGTCCACCCCTATTGAATATTACATCCACCTTTTACTAGACACTTAATGATTTTCATGTTGATATCTTTTTCCTTTTTAATGTTTTTTAGAAAAGTTAATAAATGGAACATAAAATATATGATTTATCATTGTACATGAAACATCATTTTTCACATATTGTGATTTTCATATCAACTCTTTGAATAAATTTCATGAAAGGTGTTATTATTTTACTTGATTTTTTAAGACATGTTGGACCTGGACGAGATCCATTTTTTTATTTAATTTCACGACACAAAACCAATGTTATATCTATAACGGTTTGGGTTTTTCATCAATTGTAATTGTTGTTTCCTATAGTGGAAATTATTCCCCATGCCCATGGGTATAGATAAAATTGACCGAATCATGTAAAATCTTATGTGTTTGATTTTCTTTATGTTAGTGTGTGTGAATTTATTTCATTATATGAGTTTTAACAATTGGTATTAAAGAATCCAGGTAATGTTTTTTCATCAGAAGTTGGAAATTTAATTTAAGGTTTCTGGTTTTTGTGAATTAAAGATGTCAACATCACACAAATTTGTTGTTAAGAAATTCAATGGGTCAAATTATTTTACTTTATGGAAGGTGAAGATGCTTTCACTTCTTGTCCAATAGAGCTATGCACTAGTTTTAGAGGATTAATCCAAGTTTCTAACCGATTTGAATACAACATATTGGGAAAATGTTTTGATAGGGGCACTATGTGATTTTCTTGAGTTCATTTGATGAGGTTTTGTGGAAGTCGTTGATGAAGTGACACCTTTAAGACTTAAAAATAAATTAGAAGAAAATTTCCAGGAAAATACTCGACAAATGGACTCTATATGAGACAATGTATGTACACACTGAATATGTCAAAAGTTATGTCATTATAAGAGAAACTTAATAGTTTCAATAGAGTCATTATTAACTCACAAGGAGTTAGTGTGAAGGTGGAGGATGAAGATCAAATGATTATTTTTTGTGTTATCTGTTAAGATCCTTTGAAAAGTTCATCAAAATCATGATGTATGATAGAGACACAGTTAATGTCAACAATGTGAAGAGAATTATGCAATTTTAAGAGTTGGAGAACATGGTTTTGGGTCTTGAGAATTCTTTTGATTTTGGTGTGACAACTAGTAAGGTGAACAATCATGATCCAAATCGAGGTCAGATGGGATGTGATGTTTTTCCTGTATGCATAAAGGACACTTCAAAATAGATTGTCCATGAAGATCAAAAGGAAGCAAAAATAATGAATCAAATAGTGATTATAGAGTGATGGTTGTTCATGAGAGTTCTAGCATTAGTGAGGGCAATGATGTTTTGATTGTCAGACATCATGTTCAGATGATTCTTGGGTCTTTGACACTGGTGCTTCATATAATATTCCTTTCTCCACGGATCTATTATCATCCTTTAAGAAGTAGCCCGATGGCATGAGGTTGGGGAATAATGACAAGCTGAAGGTAAAGGATAGTGTCTTGGTGCAGATTCAGATGCATGATGGGGTGGTCAGATCGTTTGATGTCTTGCATGTCCCTAGATTAAGAAAAAAATATTATTTCTTTAGGTATCCTAGACAAGTAGGAATACCACCTCTATAGAGTGTGTGTGTAGGTAAAAGTCTCAAAGGGGGTCCTATTAGGATTTTGAATCCTCTTCAAGTAACTGAAATCAGTTTACCAGAAGGAGAAACTCTGGAAGTTCACTTTGATCTTGACAAGGCAATGATAATTGATGTATTCAAAACATGGGTACATTTATCAAATGATGGTGGACTTATGATGAGTGTTTAGTGAAGCCAAGTTGAGGTTTATCAAATGCAACAGTTGAGGTGGTGGCAGCTATAGGGAATCATAGGTTGACCGAATCCAATGGTGGGTTGATTGAAAACTTTAGATGGTAGTGAAACATGTCCCTCTGACTGATTACCACTACAAAATAAAGGTGGGACTAGTTTTCTGAGTATGATGAATCTAAGTGTAACATTGGATTCTTAGCTATAATGTTTCACTAATAGAGAAATGGGATTTGAATCACCCTGACATGGGCGACTGCCTTTGGCGGTCGCTGGGCTTTAAAAAAAAGCTTCGACGCCCCCCCACCCCCCCTCGTGAAACCCTACCCGCATCCCTCGATCGCCACCCGCCTGTCCCCCGTTGCCCTCCGCCCTCCGCCCTCTGCCCCCTCCGGACTCCGCCCCCTCCGCCCTCCACCCCCTCCACCCTCCGACCTCTGCCCTCCGCTCTCCGCCCCCTCTGGCCTCTGCCCCCTTTGCCCTCCGGCCTCCGCCCTCCGGCCTCCACCCCCACCCCATTTTCCCTCTGCCCCCTCGGCCCTCAGCCCTCCGCCCTCCGCCCCTTCGCTGCCCGTCCCCCATCCCCTCACCGCCCTTCGCTCCAACTCTCTGCCATCCCCCATCCCCTCCCTCTTTGTCCCCCTCCCTCATCGCACCATTGTCGCATGTACCCTCCCTCATTGTCCCCTCCCGTGCAGCACTGTCACCGCCTGGTCCCCTCCCTCCTCGCACGGATACTGCTCGTCCCCTCGCCGCTGCTGCCCATCCACTCCGGCTCCCCGCTGTCCTCTGTCCCCTCCCTCGTTGTCCCACCCTCACTGCACCGTCGGTACCTCACCGCCTCCTCTCCTCTGGCTCACCGCCGCCGTCACCGCCCATCCCCTCCCTCGCTGCACCATCTCTGGCTCCGGCTCCCCTCCACTGCCTCTACTCTCCCCCGCAGCACCGCATTTGGCTCCCCTCCCTTCCAGGTTTGTAGCGCAATCAATTATGACATTACATGGGCTTTCACTTACATTCCACTATCTATTCTCTTGTTTATTATTCAGAGATATAATTTGATTATTTTTTCAATGGTCCACAAGCAATTGGTTAGTATTTATTTTAAATATATTTGATATGAAAAATTCATGTAATAAGTCTTGTGTAAATTTTTGTTATATAGATATTATTATGGATAAGAGTTGGATTGATCTTCCAAATCGAATGTCTAGAGAATATTTCAATGTAATTATGCAGTTTATTGACTTCACCAGAGGATTTTAAAGTGACTATATTAGTTGTCCATGTAGAAAATGTGCTAACAGATATCAATTAAAACGAGATACAATGAGGGAGCACCTATTCTTTAACGGATTTCTGAAAAATTATAAGAGTTGGACTAATCATGGAGAAGAATATGTTTGTTGTCAAAATACAGATGCAGTTCAGATGGATGTTGATGCAAGGATGAATGATCCAATGCATGAAATGATTACTGAAATGGTATGTGGGTTGGATCCTGAAGGCATTGACATCCAGAATCTTGAGACCGGTGAGATAAATCTTCGCTCTGGTGCAGATCATGATTCGATGAGGTTTCATAAAGCACTCAATGATGCAAAAACAGAATTATATCCTGGATGTACTTCTTATAATAAATTGTCATTTATCGTGGAGTTGTTACATTTGAAGATTTTGAATCAGTGGTCAGACACATCATTCGACATGCTGTTGGTGTTATTGAAAAAGGTTCTTCCTGTCGATGCTAAGATTCCCGAGTCGTATTACCATGCTCGTAAGTTGATAGAGAACTTAGGTTTTACATATGATACCATAGATGCATGTGAAAACAACTATATGTTGTTTAGAAAGGAAATTGCCCATTTGGATATTTGTACGGTTTGTGGCGCTTCCAGGTGGAAAGAGAACAAGGGAAATCAGACTCATCAAAGTCAGATTGCGATACAGGGGAAACCAATTTCCGTAAAGAAAATGCATTACTTTCCCCTTAAACATAGGTTGAAAAGATTTTTTATGTTATTTAAAGTTTCTAATTTAATGGGATGACATGCAGAAAGAATTCATGAAAGTGATATGTTAACCCACCCGACAGACTCTCATGCATGGAAGGATTTTGATAAGAGACATCCTGACTTTGCTAAAGATGTCTGTAATGTCCGATTGGGGTTGGAAGCAGATGGTTTCAATCCATTCAAGTATATGGTTGGTGCAACTCAAAGCACATGGCCCGTGGTGTTGGTTCTGTATAATCTTCCTCTATGGCTTTGTATGAAGCAACAATTTATATTACTTTACACTCTTATTTATGGACCTAGAAGTTTGGGGGATAAGATTTATGTTTACCTTCAGCCATTGATTGATGAGTTGAATGAATTTTGGGGTGATGGTGTGATGACTTATGACTATGAAATGAATGAAATGTTCAAACTGCAGGCTGCTTTATTATGGACAATCAATGACTTCCCGACTTATGAAAATTTATCAGGCTAGAGTACGAAAGGGGAATTTTCTTTCCCATGTTTCCATAAAAGTAAAAAAATTTGTATGGCTTAAACATTCCAAAAAATGGGCATACATGGGCCACGGACGTTTTCTCCCCCCTCAGCACAGGTTAAGAAAGGATAGAGTGGCATTTGATGGTTCTAGTGAGTTCAGCCCAGCACCAAAGATCATGACAGGAGTCAAAACGTTATCGCATATTGAGGAAGAAAACATCCGTACGGTATATGAAATTTAGGATTTGGTGGATCATCCATTACGTAATATTCGTGCTGCGGGTAGGTAGAGCAATCCCAATTGGAAAAAGAAAAGTATTTTTTATAGTCTTCCGTATTAGAAAACTAACATGCTAAAGCATAATTTGGATGTCATGCATATTGAAAAAAATGTTTGTGATAACATATTGTGGATCATTTTAGGTGTTAGTGGAAAATCAAAGGACCATGTTAATGCACGCCGTGATTTGTAAGAAATGGGTTTAAGGAAACAGTTGCATTTACAGTTAGTTAAGGGAAACAAGGCATATACGCCTGCTGCATAGTATAAAATGACTACAAAGGAGAAAGAGACATTTCTTTCCATTTTTAAGATGCTTAAGGTGCATGATGGTTACTCTTCTAATATTTCAAAGCGTGTGAATCTGACGAGCATGACATTACAGGGGTTGAAAAGTCATGACAATCACATACTACTTCAGCAGTTGATTCCAATCGCAATTTGTGATTGTTTATCCCCCAATGTTGTTCAGTCGTTTATTGAGATGAGTAATTTTTTTAGACAGCTTTGTTTAAGAAATCAACGAATGAGTGATTTAAAAAGTTTGTAGGACCGAATTGTAATTACGCTTTGTCACTTTGAGAAACTATTTCCCCCCTCATTTTTCAATGTTATGGTCCACTTGAAAATACTCCTAACTGATGAAGTAATGGCTGATGGTCCAGTGCAATTCAGGTAGATGTATCCCATTGAGCGGTATTTGAGTACATTGAAATTATTTGTATGTAATAGAGCTCGTCCAGAGGCATCAATAGCCAATGGTTATTTGATGGATGAGTGCACTATTTTTTGTGCAGAATATCTTACGGATGTTGAAACAAAATTAGATAAGCCCTCTCGGATTCATGACGGTCCAGTTAGAGAAGGAACCATATTTGATACAGACAACATTGAGTGGATACAAGCACATCGATATATCTTGTTCAATACTCCATCAGTTGCACCATTAATGCAGTAAGTGTCTTATCACTTTTATTGTTTAACTTTTACATGTTTTTTTTGCATAAGTTGATCATTTAAACATCGCATTATCATTTATAGGAAACACATTAGTGATATTAAAGAAGAGATGTATCATGCGACTGAGTATCAAATTCAATAATCTCATTATGCGTCATTTCATGATTGGTTCAAGGATTATGTACATATAAATTGATTTTCATTATGAGTGAAGTATTATACTAATTTCTTTTTGTATAAATCATTATTGAATTCTATGAATTATGTAGGTTCATAAGCTGAGGGAGTTAGGGGACCCCACGCTAACTGAAGAATTTATCCAACTGGTTGAGGGTCCATCTATAACGACTCGTCATTATAAAGCTATAGATGCTAATGGTTTTCGATTTCACATTAAAGATTTTGATGACAAATGAGCAACACAAAATAGTGGCATTGAATTTCCATTCATCGATTCTAGTTATTACTATGGTTAATTTATGGACATCATTGAAGTTGTATACGCACACAGGTTGAAGTACATATTGTTAAAGTGTAATTTGGTTGATCCAGTCTGTGGATGTAAATTCGACCAATATCAGTTTTCATTGGTGAATTTTAACTATATGTTATACAGAAATGAACGAGTTGATAATGAACCTTTCATTTTGACATCACAAGCGGAACAAGTATTCTTCATTACTTCGCCTTCGAATCCAAGTTGGCAAGTTATTGTGAAAATGTCCCGACGAGGAGTGTTTTTATTTGAACAAGATGAACCCGAGACTACTTCGTTTGTTTCCTAATAGCTTGATCAACATACCGTAGTTCAACGTGAAGAAGATATTTATTGGGTCAGATCAGCCGTTGAAGGAGAAACGATCGATTTTCATGCTTAATGAAAGGTATAATTGTTTTCCCACTATTCAGTATTGAATGTCCCAAGATATCATAAATTATCTAACCATTTTATAAATCCTTGTAAGTTTTAATCCTCACTTTTGGAATTTTATACATTTATAAATATTTAGGGTGATTTCTCTTTTGGTATCTTCATGTTATTGTTGGTGTATCTTCCCATTGAGGTATTCCTCATTTGGTTCATGTGCTACTTGAATTTTTATTAATTCAATCTGAAATTTGGCTATGCATTGATTGGTTTTGTACATAATTTGTATATCTATTTTGTTAACTTTCTGATTTTTTTAAAATCCATTCACAACTAATTATTCAATCCCTTTTTGTTTTATTAACAACTGTACAAGTTTTATTTTTTTAAAAACAATCCAATTTATCTTTTGGACACTTTGGATAGTCCCTTTAATAATGTTTTTTATGACTGCAAGCATGTCAGGGGAAGAGGCAGCAAATCCACATCATCCATCTGAGCCATCTACGTCTCAGGGTCGAGGTATGTTTGAATGTCATTGTGTATATTTTTTATGTAATTGATAAACACACACACACACACACACATATATATATTTATAACATCTGTCAAATTATATATAAAATTGTTTTCAACATGATCAGACTCGACTACTTCTTCCTCTCGCAAGAGAGGCCCTAGTCGTGGCATTTTATCATGGAATTCCAACACGACATTTGATGCTTCCTTTGATGAGCTATTTCATCCTATGGGATTGAATGCCCCTGAATATATTCATTAGGTGGGTCATATCATACGTGACCCACATTGATTTCTATTGACCACACGTGATTGGGATTCTATCCCTCATGACACATTAGATCATCTTTGGAGGTAGGTTCAGGTAAGAAGACCATTTTACTTTATTCCCTATGTATAAAAAATACTAACATATGTGATTTTTTTCATTAATAGAAAAATTTGAAAGTATGCCCCGATGAGTTTCGGCCCGTGTGTATGAGAAAATGTTGTAATATGTGGAAAGATTATAAAGGCAAAGTCAAGAGGGACCACTAGGTACCAAATGTGGGTGCCCCAGACATTCTGGAAAAAGTCCCGAGAGGTGTCCTCCTGGCTCAGTGGCGTGACTTATTTGCATATTGGTCTACTAAGGGTATTGCGGTTTGTATATTTATTTTGGTATATATATTTTCAAGATTGTGTGATTTGTTTGAAATTTGAATTAATTGAATGTAGGAGGTGTCAGCACACCATTATGAGAATCGAGCGTTGCAGGGACCACCTCACAGGCTTGGGACTCGCCACGCATCTCAGATCCGACATGAGGTATTTATCATTAATTTTTTAATTTTTTTAATTAATATGGTTTGTGTTTATATTCTATTCATATACAGTTATGAGAGCAAGGTGCACCGACTGATAAAATGTTAGTGTGGATGAGGACTCATGATCGAAATGATCCAGAGGCTATAACAATGATAGTAAGTTCTTGTAATCATTACCAATACTTACATAAATCTGTATATTAACATGTATATGTATATATATTTAAACATTTCACAGGCTCAATTTGAAGCTGAGTTAGAACAGCTGCCAGAGGACCTGCAACAACTTCCCATGCGAATGGATGAGATCTTCCATCGCATTATTGGTCGAGACGGGCATGGATATAGTTTGACCTATGGAACAAGGATTCCTCGTTCTGTAGTATCACGCGCTGCGGTTGTCGGTCCTGCTATTGCTTAGATGACACAATAGTTGTCAGATTTTAAGGCACAGATGCACGCTTCCGAGGAGGTAAATGCGCAATTGATCGCTGAGGTTAGAGCACTGTGGGAATATGTGCATCCAGGCGATGGTGCAGGGGATCACATGACGTAGGTTTATACTGTATTTATTTATTTAATTTCTATTATTTTTGTTATGAAAATCTTCATAATTTTTATTTATTGTAGGCCCCTTCCCACCTGATGGAGGTAGCAGTCATGACCATGCATGACACATCATATTCACGAGGTGTGTTTCTTTTTTTATTGATGGGGTTGTTATTGATGTTTAGGTTGGGTTCTTAGTGAGATTTTTTGAGATTTGGGGGTATCATTTGTGTTTTGGCCTTATGCAATGTTTGTGTGCACGAATTGAGAAGTAACCATGAAACTGATTAATGATTTGGATATTTTTAGTTCATTTTATTCTTTAATGTTTTCAATTGCATGTTCTCTGAATAGTTTTGAAAAAACCATATGATTCCTAATAGAAACCATGGAACTTGTTTTTGGTGACTGAGCTCAGGTTCACTATTTGTAGGCCCCTGGCCCACCCCGGACACCTCCCCGCACCCAGACAGCCCCCCCACCCCGGACATCCCCCCCGCACCCCGAAATTCATTAGGACAATTGAACATTATTTCATTAGTGAATTTGTTCATTAGGCTATTAGGCCATTAGGGAAATTGGCCAGTTGGCCAATTGTCCAATTAGATGTAGGCCAAATGGCCATTAGGCCATTATGCCATTATTCTAATCATACAACTAGACAATAGGCTATTATTCCAATTATTTGTTAGGACACTATGCCATTAGGGAATTAGGGAATTAGGTGAATTGGTAAATGGGACAATTTGACATTGGGTCATTAGGAAAATTGACCTTTAGGCCATTAGGATAATTGATCGTTACGCCGTTAGGCCAATTGGCCATTAGGCCAATTAGTCGTTATGACCCCCTGGACAGCCCCCCTACCCTGGACAACCCCCACCCCGGATAGCCCCCCACTGGACAGCCCACCCCCCCCACACGCATTTCAAGCGTGGCAAACACCTAAAAACGCATATTCAACCGTACCGCGCAAACCGCGTGGCCGAATGATGTTTTGTCTCCTTATAAACCTAAAGAATAATAATTAGGGTGTTTTCCTATGTTTTCAAGTCATGCCTATGTCATTCGGTATGCATTTTGTAACACCCCAAGCTTCCATGGTACGCTCCTCTTTGAATAATAGAGCAGCGTGTGTTGTACGCAACCTCGAGTTCTAACACACCTCGACCAATAAAAGTAGCAGTTATGAATAGTAATAACCACTTTTTGAAATTATATATATTTTATATTTAAAAATGGACTCCATTTTTGGATTTTTAATATCGAAATTAGCCTATGTTGAATTTTTGGTATTTTTCTAAGAACTTCCAATTTTTTTATGAATAGTGAAAAATACTTAAAAACAACTTTTTTAATCAAAATAATTTATAGTGATAACTTATAATATTGAGTGGTTTTAAAGTATAATTATAATATATTTTTACTATTTTATCCAATGGTGGTCATTAGAATTAATTTAACATTGAAATTGGACATAAATAATTGTCAATCTTTTGATATATATTGTTTCTTAAAAACACGCTATTTGTTGTGACAGCGGGAATTAATTATAAAATTAATTAATGCAACTTATATGTTTGTAATTTTGTAAAATAGACATCATTTTTGAATTCAGAATATCAATTATAGTTTAAGGTGAAATTTTGGCATTGTTCTGAAAAACTTCAATTTTTGATGAATAGTGAAACCACTAAGTGGTAGTTAAATAACTGATTTTTCATTTAAATAAAATATTATCACTTCTGTGATTTGATTTCCAAAAATATGACATAAAAGGTTGTAATTAGGAAGTAAAATGTGGTTCAATAGGATTAAAATAATTTTTTGGTGAATAGTAACTTTTAAGTTTAATTAATCGCGATTAAAGGTAATTAGTGAAATTTAAGGTAAAAATGGCATTATAAAAATATGAAATGACCATTACACTTGTCCTACACCTGTTGGATGATTCATGGACGACCAATAAAATACATGGGTCAACTTTGGGACCCCATGGAGCCACTTTGGTAGGAAAATGACATAAATAACTTTTATTTAAAGTTAAAATAAAAATGTCACAAACATAAGTTATTTTACTAAAATAATTTTTAAATGAGGTTATACAAGTCATATTTTTGACTATAAATATTCATTATAAATCTAAAAAGATTTCATACATCATGATATTTTTTTTATAATTTTTAGACATTAAATAAATTAAATTATTTACGACACCATGATGATGCAGCGATTACTTCATTAATTAACGATTTAAATAAAATGAAAATATAATGTAAAATCTAAGACTTACACTTGTCAAAAACCTATTGTATGAGTAGATTTAGAACCCTTATCACCTTATCCTCAATTATATAAGTGTGGGACCTTTATAATCTGAAAAGCATTGTATAATAAAGTAACATTTCATTACTTTCCAAGAGTACCCCTCCTCTCCTCTTATAAAAGGCCCCCACCTCTACCACCTCATTCACAATTTCAAGCCATTTTGATCGGCCAAACTCTACCCAAATATTCTTCCAACTTCCCCCTATTACTCCTAGAAGCCTCACTTTGGGCAGAACTCTTCCCAAGGAAGCCTTTGGCTCAAATCAAAAAGAGTTACCCAATTTTAAGGTAATGTCTTCTCTTGTGTTCTTTTATTTTATTTTTCTTCTCCAACACCATAAACACTTTTTATTCATTTCTTTTGTAACAACACCAGTATCCTCAATATACTAGGATGTTTTTATAAGAAGGATTCTAGCTACACTTACACACACTTACATCTAATGGTTAAAGAACATACTGCTTCTGTGGATGGTGAATTTTTGCCTCACGAAACGATGATTGTTCAACACTCATATAACACCTCTAATGGTGGCCATTATGATGAAACTATTTTTATATATGATATATATTATGTTTTTGTTTTCCTTATGATTTTTTATTTTTCATTTATGGCATACCTTTATGGTTTCCATTACGGGTAAACGCGATATTTTCATTTTAGGAAGTGCGGACTACCGCCCCCTCAAAGTGATTTGAATCGTTAATACCATATGTGAGATGTATAAAGGATGGAGTAAATGGTATTATACACTATATTATACTGGAATTATATTATACATTTATATCATTATGATTTCATTCCATTAAATATGAAATAGAAATGAAAGTAGCGTTCATGCGTACGTACGGCTTACCGTCTCCATGAACGGTGCATTTCATTTCATACCTCTAAAAGTTATGGAATATTATAAATGCATGTATATACTGGATATATATGAAATATATGATATCTATATAATGAATATAATTATGGATATAATGGATATTTCACCACATGAACAACTTGTAATTATAAGAAGTTTATTTTTGACTCAAGTACCAAAGATCTACAAAACTACCGTTATTAACTTAAATAAATATATAATGTTCATAACATGGTAATAAGTGATATAAAAGGAATAAAAAACTTGAAAAAGGTTCTTAGGCAATTATAAATTAACTCTAGTTTATTATTCAGGAGGTTAAAGAACGGTCGAGTCAAGACAGGACGCAAGGTAAGGGAACTTCTTAACCCAATTTCCATTCTTTGGGTTAATCTCCTACTTTCAAATTATGTCATGATATTATTATGTCCTATATTGTATTTGTAATTTATTTATGTTTAATTATAGTGAATACACATAATATATCTATTTTATTTTAAAAATGATCTTTGTAAGGACTTCGTCTCAATCTCCTTTCATTGAGGCATATTTGGTTTTATACACAACTTTCTTTTATACGGTGTATAAACCCCTTTGACTTTTACGTTTATTCAAAAGGAATATTTTTTATACAATCATTTTACTAAACGACAAAAAGGAATGTTTTCTTGCCATACGTATGCGATGACAACGACTTCTCCGCCGCCGTGACTATTATTTGAGTTTCGGCTTCCTCTACAAGCCGTAACTTTTTTTTAATGAAAAATAAATACAAAGTTTTAACTTTCTTTTATTTTGGTATTGAAAATGGTTTTGAAAGTGTTTTTATTATATCAATGTGTTGTATTTATATCTTGTTATTGAAATATGGAAATGTTATGTTTCCTTTATGCATGTTTTATGTGATACAATTATGTTATGGTTTATGATATGTTTAAACCTATTCATATGAGGAATGCATTGGACTTAATAAGTGACGGGTGGAGCCCGCTACAGCTCCTCGATGCATCGGTAGGTCTCATGAGACAAACTAGTGTCTTGGCACGAGGCCTTGACAAAATCTTATTTGTGGTCTTGGCACGAGGCCTTGACTATGTGGTTATGATAGTCTGGAATTATGCATTCCATCATTATGAAAGTGGTTATTGATATTTCATGTGATTATTCAACTAGTAGAATATCCATGTGAGTAAGTAAATAGAATTATTTAATTTTATTTTTGCCATATTATGTTGAAGTTCAAGTTTAAAAGACTTTTTTTTTAGTTATACATTGCCTTAAATGTTTATGTTTATTGATGAAAGCTTCCGCTATATTGTTATCCTTACTGAGCATCTGAGCTCACCCCTTTCAATGTTTTAATATTTTCCAGGATGTGAAGAAGTATTTTATGAATGACCTTCAGGGATAGTCAGAAGAGGATATGAGTGTGGACTATGAAGACTTTGTTATTATAGTTTTTCACTTTATGATGTAATGTAACATTTATGAAAGTATCTAGTGTTTCCAAGGCTACTAAACTAATCGGTCTTTCGAGACTTGGTCTTTTGTGATCATGCCAATGTTACGAAGTAATTCACCGACTCTGGGTAGCTGGGGTCGGGGTGTTACAGTTGGTATCAGAGGTAGTTTAGTACTAACCTTGGAATCTAGATTTAGATAAACTCTGATTAGAGCACATAGCCCAAAGATAGACTTTGAGGATTAGTATAGAAGAAATTCCTAGAATTTTGGTATTATAGAGATTTTGTGAGTTTTCCAAGCAATACATCCCTATCTGGATACGAGCAGGTAGAGGTGGTTCTGGCACAGATGTACCTAGGGGTAAAACCCAAAAACACCGCTTTGAGCTAGACTCGAACGAGAACTGGTGCACGACAACGGGCCTTGCTGCACTCTTGGTTACGACACTCCCGGGGGATATGCTTAGGATAATTCTCATTTTCTTTACAAACCACTATGAAGGGTTATGAGTATATACTTCCTCAAAGAAAACTTTTTTTATGATTATGGATTATATCCATAAATAGTTCAATTAGTGTTAAGTGTTTTACAAGTATGGAATTATGTATTTTGATTCATAAACTAATCTAGTTTATGCCATTGTTTAGAAATGGCGCCTAGTGGAAGGAATGGAAACCGTATCAATGCACGCACTCCGTGTAGGGATTTCCCTCCTACTCAAGATAATTATTATGGAGCTGGAGATACAACTGGTGCTGATCAACTTATTACCATACTGGGACAACTCACTCAGGTTATGAATAATAACCTTACTCGTATGGAGCACCCTGACCCGCAATGTGGAGGATCAATGTTAGACCGCTTCATGAGGCAACAACCACCAACATTTAATGGGGGTAAAAATCCATTAGTAGCTGAGCAATGGATAAACTCCTTAGAGAAAATATTCCACGCCTTGGGGAGTAGCGAAAGGGATAAGGTTGTCATGGCAGTCTACCGCCACACTGGAGATGCCGATCAATGGTGGTCCCTGATTCAAAACACAAATGAAGATGAAGAAGTATCAAGTATGGAATGGAGGGAGTTTAAGGAAATTTTCTTAGAAAAATACTTTCCTCGTGACCGTCGAGCAGATATGGAAAGACAATTTCTGAGTCTGAGGCAAAAGGAGGATGAGAATGTCGCAAAGTATGAGGCCAACTTTACAAGGTTAACAAGACATGCTGCAGATTATATACGTAACCCAAGAAGTAAGATTGATCGTTTCTTTGATGGGTTAAAACCATTTCTCCGTCGAGCTTTAGTATCACAATCTTTCTCAACATACGAAGATATAGTCTCGTGTGCTATCAAGACAGAAAAGGAATTCTCTAAGTCTTATGACAATAAAGTAAAGCAAGAGAAGAAGAGAATGGTGGAACAAGAGACGGATAAAGGGAAAAAGGGAAAGAAGGATTTTCCATTATGTGATAATTGTGGGAAGAATCACCCTAGTACTTGCCTAAAAGGAATGGGAGTTTGTTATAAATGTGGAGAAAAAGGTCACCAGGTGCGTGATTGTAAGGGAAAGAAAGAGGCTATCAATGTTGAATGCTACAATTTTAGAGAAATGGGGCATTATGCAAATGAATGTCCTAAGCGTCAGGGAAACTTACCTCAGAAAAGGCCAAGGGATCAAGGACAATCTTATGCTGTTACTACAATTGAAGTAGAATAATTAATGTATTGGTGCTTTTGGACTAAAGGATTATATTCTGGTTATAAGAATAATGTGATATATATAAGGATTGTACTGCAATACTTGTTCTTTTCATTAAGGTCTTAATATGATGAAGGTAATCATATTTTTAGTATGTGACAATAAGAGAAACTTTACTTTGTTTGGGGAATCTGATAAATTGATTTTGGAATTAAGAGACCTTTTAGAGAAAGTCTGGACAGAGGTATTTTGGATAACTATAAAGGTTGGGATGGATTAAGTTGAACTTTGAATAGTATTGTTTAAGGTTAAAACATTTCTGAAGATTATTTTTGGAATATTATAATACTATATTTTTAGGAAAAGGACAACCTGCAGGGTGGGGCATAACCCGTCGCGTCGGACAAAGCTGCAGGAATCGAACCCACAACCATAGTGAAACATGCCTTTATTACCTACCACTAGCCTACAGGAAGTCCCTGGTTATTACAAAATAGTTTTACTAATCTAAATGGTATGTGTTAATATTTGGAACCTTATACAATTAGGATAAATAGAATATTTTTTGAGTTCTATTACCTTTTAGAGTGAAAGATGGGTTTGTGGTAAAAATTTATTAAAGAATGAAAGTCTACATGACCAGTATGTATATTCCCTTACGTTCTTAGTAAATCTCCTAAATAAATTCCTCAACTTTATAAAAGGTAACTTAAAACAAAAAACGTTGCCGGTTAACTTTTCCAACTGGGGATTCAATGACCGTTTAACCAATCACAAGTTTGTGATTTTCTTATGGTTAACTTTCTCCTAATCCAGTTTTCTACAACTCTCCACCAGACCTTGATGGTTTGTTTTTCTTCCATATCCATATTTTCATATAATCCTAATATGGGCTATCTCGGGTGACCTTTGTACTTATCTTTCTTTCTTTTAAAGTTATATTTTTATTAACCTTATTTCCGATGTGAGTTTTCCAAAAAGGTATTTTCTATTTTCAAACTTTTATTTTCAAAGAAAAATTTCAAATTGCGAGGATGCAATTTATTGAAGGAGGGGAGAATGTAACACCCCAAACTTCCATGGTACGCTCCTCTTTGAATAATAGAGCAGCGTGTGTTGTACGCAACCTCGAGTTCTAACACACCGCGACCAATAAAAGTAGCAGTTATGAATAGTAATAACCACTTTTTGAAATTATATATATTTTACATTTCAAGATGGACTTCATTTTTGGATTTGTAATATCGAAATTAGCCTATGTTGAATTTTTGGTATTTTTCTGAGAACTTCCAATTTTTTTATGAATAGTGAAAAATACTTAAAAACAAATTTTTTAATCAAAATAATTTATAGTGATAACTTATACTATTGAGTGTTTTTAAAGTATAATTATAATATATTTTTACTATTTTATCTAATGGTTGTCATTAGAATTAATTTAACATTGAAATTGGACATAAACAATTGTCAATCTTTTGATATATATTGTTTCTTAAAAACACGCTATTTGTTGTGACAGCGGGAATTAATTATAAAATTAATTAATGCAACTTATATGTTTGGAATTTTGTAAAATAGACATCATTTTTGAATTCAGAATATCAATTATAGCTTAAGATGAAATTTTGGCATTGTTCTGAAAAACTTCAATTTTTGATGAATAGTGAAACCACTAAGTGGTAGTTAAATAACTGATTTTTCATTTAAATGAAATATTATCACTTCTGTGATTTGATTTTCAAAAATTCAACATAAATGGTTTTCATTAGGAAGTAAAATGTGGTTCAATGGGATTAAAATAATTTTTTGGTGAATAGTAATTTTTAAGTTTAATTAATCGCGATTAAAGGTAATTAGTGAAATTTAAGGTAAAAATGGTATTATAAAAATATTAAATGACCCTTAAACTTGTACTACACATATTGGATGAGTCATGGCCGACCAAAAAAATACATGGTTCAACTTCGGGACCCCATGGATACACTTTGGTAGGAAAATGACATAAATAACTTTTATTTAAAGTTAAAATAAAAATGTCACAAACATAAGTTGTTTTACTAAAACAATTTTTAAATGGGGTTATACAAGTCATATTTTTTACTATAAATATTCATTAGAAATATAAAAAGATTTCCTACATCATGATATTTTTTTTATAATTTTTAGACATTAAATAAATTAAATTATTTACGACACCATGATGATGCAGCGATTACCTCATTAATTAACGATTTAAATAAAATGAAAAGATAATGTAAAATCTAAGACTTACACTTGTCAAAAACCTATTTTATGAGTATATTTAGAACTCTTATCACCTTATACTATAATTATATAAGTGTGGGACCTTTAGAATCCTAAAAGCATTGTATAATAAAGTAACATTTCATTACTTTCCAAGAGTACCCCTCCTCTCCTCTTATAAAAGGCCCCCACCTCTACCACCTCATTCACACTTTCAAGCCATTTGGCTCGGCCAACCTCTGCCCAAATACTCTCCCAACTTCCCCCTCTTACTCCTAGAAGCCTCACTTTGGGTAGAACTCTTCCCAAGGAAGCCTTTGGCTCAAATAAAAAAGAGTTACCCGATTTTAAGGTAATGTCTTCTCTTGTGTTATTTTATTTTATTTTTCTTCTCCAACCCCCTAAACACTTTTTATTCATTTCTTTTGTAACAAAACCAGTATCCTAAATATACTAGGATGTTGTTATAAGAAGGATTATAGCTACACTTACACACACCTACACCTAATGGTTAAAGAACATACTGTTTCTGTGGATGGCGAATTTTTGCCTCACGAAACAATGATTGTTCAACACTCATATAACAGCTCTAATGGTGGCCATTATGATGAAACTATTTTTATATATGATATATATTATGTTTTTGTTTTCCTTATGATTTTTCATTTTTAATTTATGGCATACCTTTATGGTTTCCATTATGGGTAAATGCGGTATTTTCATTTTAGGAAGTGTGGACTACCGCCCCCTCAAAGTGATTTGAATCGTTAATACCATATGTGGGATGTATAAAGGATGGAGTAAATGGTATTATACACTATATTATACTGGAATTATATTATACATTTATATCATTATGATTTCATTCCATTAAATACGAAATAGAAATGAAAGTAGCGTTCATGCGTACGTACAGCTTACCGTCTCCATGAACGGTGCATTTCATTTCATACCTATAAACGTTATGGAATATTATAAATGCATGTATATACTGGATATATATGAAATATATGATATCTATATCATGAATATAATTATGGATATAATGGATATTTCACCACATGAACAAGCTGTAATTATAAGAAGTTTATTTTTGACTCAAGTACCAAAGATCTACAAAACGACCGTTATTAACTTAAATAAATACATAATGTTCATAACATGGTAATAAGTGATATAAAAGGAATAAAAAAATTGAAAAAGGTTCTTAGACAATTATAAATTAACTCTAGTTTATTATTCAAGAGGTTAAAGAACGGTCGAGTCAAGACAGGACGCAAGGTAAGGGAACTTCTTAACCCAATTTCCATTCTTTGGGTTAATCTCCTACTTTCAAATTACGTCATGATATTATTATGTCCTATCTTGTATTTGTACTTTATTTATGTGTAATTATAGTGAATACACATAATATATCTATTTTATTTTAAAAATGATCTTTGTAAGGACTTCGTCTCAATCCCTTTCATTGAGGCATATTTGGTTTTATACACAACTTTCTTTTATACGGTGTATAAACCCCTTTGACTTTTACGTTTATTCAAAAGGAATCTTTTTTATACAAGCGTTTTACTAAACGACAAAAAGGAATGTTTTCTTGCCGTACGTATGCGGCGACAACGACTTCTCCGCCGCCGTGACTATTATTTGAGTTTTGGCTTCCTCTACAAGCCGTAACTTTTTTTTAATGAAAAATAAATACAAAGTTTTAACTTTCTTTTATTTTGGTATTGAAAATGGTTTTGAAAGTGTTTTTATTATATCAATGTGTTGTATTGATATCTTGTGATTGAAATGTGGAAATGTTATGTTTCCTTTATGCATGTTTTATGTGATACGATTATGTTATGGTTTATGATATGTTTAAACCTATTCATATGAGGAATGCATTGGACTTAATAAGTGACGGGTGGAGCCCGCTACAGCTCCTCGATGAATCGGTAGGTCTCATGAGACAAACTAGTGTCTTGGCACGAGGCCTTGACAAAATCTTATTTGTGGTCTTGGCACGAGGCCTTGACTACGTGGTTATGATAGTCTGACATTATGCATTCCATCATTATGAAAGTGGTTATTGATATTTCATGTGATTATTCAACTAGTAGAATATCCATGTGAGTAAGTAAATGACATTATTTAATTTTATTTTTGCCATATTATGTTGAAGTACAAGTTTAAAAGGCTTTTGTTTTAGTTATACATTACCATAAATGTTTATGTTTATTGATGAAAGCTTCCGCTATATTGTTATCCTTACTGAGCATCTGAGCTCACCCCTTTCAATGTTTTAATATTTTCCAGTATGTGAAGAAGTATTTTATGAATGACCTTTAGGGATAGTCAGAAGAGGATATGAGTGTGGACTATGAAGACTTTGTTATTATAGTTTTTCACTTTATGATGTAATGTAACATTTATGAAAGTATCTAGTGTTTCCAAGGCTACTAAACTAATCGGTCTTTCGAGACTTGGTCTTTTGTGATCATGCCAATGTTACGAAGTAATGCACCGAATCTGGGTAGCTGGAGTCGGGGCGTTACACATTTGACCTTTAAACGTATGTTTTGGCCATTTACGACACGCGACGTGCGCTTCCGGTCACCGTGGCCAAATGACACCTCTGATTGACATTCCGTTTGCCCGACCATTTCACAATTCACCCACCCTTTGTTTTCATCCGATTTCATGGCATTTCGAGGTCGTTCATCCGATTTTGATCACCCCACACACACTTTTCAAACGTTCCAAAACAACGTGTCATGGTCAAATTCAGAGAAAATGTGCTTAGAATGCCTTGAAATCACACAAAAACAATAGGAATACTATTCTTGATATGTAGGAGGAGACGACACATCAATCGGACATGTAGTGTGCATGGTACAACTGAATATGCTTTTTTAAACAGTTCAGCGCACTCTAAAAGGGCGCGTTGGGTGGTCAAAACCATCCGAACGAACTCAGAATGCCATGAAATCATAAGACAATAACCGTGGTGTGAATTGTGAAATATTCAAGTAGAAAACATGTCAATCAGAGGTGTCATTTGACCGCGTTGCCTGGAAACGCATTTCCAGAGTCATAAAATGCTAAAACGACTTGTAACGGTCGAATTCAGAGAAAACATGCTCAGAATGACTTGAAATCACACGAAAAAAATATGAATACTATTCTTGACATGTAGGAGGAGACGACACATCAATCAGATGTGCGGTGTGCGCGGTACGACCAAATATATTGTTTTGAACAGTTCGACGCGCTCTAAAAGGGCACGTTGGGTAGTCAAAACCAGCCGAACGACCTCAGAATGCCATGAAATCATATTACAACAACTGTGGTGTGAATTGTGAAATGGTCGGGCAGATGACACGTCAATACGAGGTGTCGTTTGATTGCGGTGACCGGAAACGCATTTCTGGAGTCATAAAACGCCAAAACGACGTGTAACGGTCGAATTCAGAGAAAACATGCTCAGAATGACTTTAAATCACACAAAAACAATAGGAATACTATTCATGACATATAAAAGGAGATGAAACATCAATCAGACGTGCGGTGTGCACGGTACGACCGAATATGCTATTTTGAACAGTTCAGCGCGCTCTAAAAGGGCGCGTTGGGTGGTCAAAACCAGTTGAACAACCTCGGAATATCATGAAATCATACGAAAACAACCTTGGTGTGAATTTTGAAATTTTTGGGTAGACGACATGTCAATAAAAGGTTTCGTTTGACCGTAGTGACCAGAAACACATTTCCGGAGTCATAAAACGCAAAAACGGCGTGTAATGATCGAATTCAGAGTAAACGTGATCAGAATGACTTGAAATCACAAGAAAACAATATTAATACTATTCGTGACATGTAGGAGGAGATGGCATGTCAATCGAACATGCGGTGTGCGCGGTATGACCAAATATGTTATTTTGAACAGTTGGACTCGCTCTAAAAGGGCGCGTTGGGTGGTCAAAACCATCCAAACAACCTCATAATGCCATAAAATCATACGACAAAAACCGTGGTTTGAATTATGAAATAGTAGGGTAGAAGACACGTCAATCGGATGGGTCGTTTGACCGTGGTGACCAGAAACGCATTTCCGGAGTCATAAAACGCCAAAACGACGTGTAACAGTCGAATTTAGAGAAAATGTGCTTATAATGATTTTAAATCACACGAAAACAATATTAATACTATTCGTGACATGTAGGAGGAGACGACACGTCAATCGGACGTGTGGTGTGCAAGGTACGACCGAATATGCTGTTTTGAACAGTTCGATGCGCTCTAAAAGGGCGCGTTGGGTAGTGAAAACCAGCCGAACAACCTCATAATGGCATGAAATCATACAACAACAACTGTGGTGTGAATTCTGAAATGGTAGAGTAGACAGAACATCAATCGAAGGTGTCGTTTGACAGCTGTGACCGGAAACGCACTTCCGGAGTCATAAAACGCGAAAACGACGCGTAACGGTTGAATTTAGAGAAAACGTGCTCAAAATGACTTGAAATCACACGAAAATAATATGAATACTATTCATGACATGTAGGAGGAGACGACACATCAATCGGACATGCAGTGTGTGTGGTACGACCGAATATGCTATTTTGAATAGTTTGACGCGCTCTAAAAGGGCGCGTTGGGTGGTCAAAACTAGCTGAACGACCTCAGAATGCCATGAAATCATATGAAAAAAACCGTGGTATGAATTGTGAAATGATCGGGTAGACGACACATCAATCAGAGGTTTTTTTTACCGTGGTGACTGGAAGCGCATTTCTGGAGTCATAAAACGCCAAAACAATGTGTAACAGTCGAATTCAGAGAAAACGTGCTCAGAATGACTTTAAATAACACGAAAACAATAGGAATACTATTATTGTTATGTAGGAGGAGACGACATATCAATCGTACGTGTGGTGTGCGTGGTACAACCGAATATACTGTTTTGAACAGTTTGGCGCGCTCTAAAAGGGCGCGTTGGGTGGCCAAACTAGCCGAACGACCTCGGAATGCCATGAAATCATATGAAAACAACCGTGGTGTGAATTTTTAAATGGTCAGGTAGATGGAACATCAATCAGAGGTGTCGTTTGACCGCGGTGACCAGAAACACATTTTCAGAGTCATAAAATGCCAAAACGACGTGTAACGATCGAATCCAGAGAAAACGTGCTCAGAATGACTTGAAATAACATGAAAACAATAAGAATACTATTCGTGACATGTAGGAGGAGACAAAATGTCAATCGGACGTGCGGTGTACCCGGTACGACCGAATATGTTGTTTTTAATAGTTCGACGCGCTCTAAAAGGGCGCATTGGGTGGTCAAAACTAGTCGAACGACCTCAGAATTTCATGAAATCATACTACAACAACCGTGGTGTGAATTGTGAAATGGTCAGGCAGACGACACATCAATTGGAGGTGTCGTTTGACCGCGGTGACCAAGAACGCATTTCCAGAGTCATAAAACGCCAAAACGACGTGTAACAGTCGAATTCAAAGAAAATGTGCTCAGAATGACTTTAAATCACACAAAAAAAATAGGAATATTATTCGTGACATGTAGGAGTAGACAACACATCAATCATACATGCGGTGTGTGCAGCACGACCAAATATTTTTTTTAACAGTTCAACGCGCTCTAAAAGGGCGCATTGGGTGGTCAAAACCAGCCGAACGACATCAGAATTCCATAAAATCATACGACAATAACCGTGGTGTGAATTGTGAAATAGTTGGGCAGACAACGCATCAATCAGAGGTTTTTTTTGACCGCGGTGACCGGAAATGCATTTCCGGAGTCATAAAACACCAAAACGACGTGTAACGGTCGAATTCACAACAAATGTCCTCAGAATGACTTGAAATCACATGAAAACAATATTAATAGTATTCGTGACATGTATGAGTAGACGAAATTTTAATAGGACATGTGGTGTTCGCGGTACGACCAAATATTTTTTTAACAGTTTCACGTGGTGTGCGCGGAGAGCATTCCTTTTTAGACCACATAACACTTCCATAAGCTCAACCAAAGACTCCAAAATAAGAAAAAAACCTAAAATGATAACATTTTTTAAATTGGGGTTTTAAATTATTATAGCACCCATAATTTGATGTCAGATTTAATTTTATTATATATATATATATATATATTAACTGAATAAATATGTTTAGTTTACGTTTGTTTTGTTTTGTTGTTGTTTTTATCTTATTGTAGATTTATTGAAGTAGAAGATTGAAATGGATTGGACCTGTTTGGATTGTTGAAGCATGTCTGTCATTTATTTTTTATGACGATCTTGATGTTTATGTTGTTTGGAATTGTTTTTTTTTATGATTTTTACCCTGTTTTTTTATTGGGAACCGTGATTTTTTTTTTAAAAAAAATTCTCCAGGATAGAGACTTCCATTGGCGGTCTCTATAGCTCAGTCGAGCATCAGAACTGCAACCGCCACTGGTGGTCACTGTAGCTCGGCCGAGGATCAGGACAGCGACCGCCACTGGCGGTCGCTATTGCTCAGCCGATCAATAGGTCAGCGACCGCCTGACGGTCGCTATTGCTCAGCTGAGCGGTCTCTATAGGCCATTAGAGACCACCATTGGCAGTCGCTAATGGCCAATTTTTTATTAGTGTTTGTAATTCATTTTTTTTCTTGGTAAATAAAAGTTTGCAATTTTCTCCCATGGATGTGAGATGAAAGTTTGAACCAATTAATCATGTGTGTTTTCTCTACTTTTCCTATTAGTTTCCATGGTTAAATGATTTGTTGTGTGTGTTTGTTTGGAGAGTGTGTGGGTAGTGTGACTTAGTGTAGTGAATAGAGTGCATGGTCTTCCCATCTTCCGGTACACTGATTTTAGGGGGGATTTCTGATGGTTTGGATTTTTTAGTATAGAACCGCTGGTGTGTGCCATCTTCTGATAGATTAGAATTCTATATTTAGGTGTTTTCATGGAAATTCCCCCCCAAAGTGTTATCAGAACTCCATGATTCACACTCAGTTGAAAAATCAAGTAGCATTCTCTATTGTCTCATCGTTATATTGATTTTAGTAGAGGTTACTGTCATCAAATGATATGATTTTGGAGGAAGAAAAGGTTTAAATTTGTCAATTAAATGTGAATGATTATGGTTTCTAGTGAATGAAAATAGAATATTATTTCATCCAAAAGGGTCTGGAAATTTTTTAGGTGGATACAATCCTGATAAGATTGAGAAAAGTGAATGGGAAAAGGTAAAAAGGAAATAACTTAGATTAGTGAGGATTTAATTGGCACAAAATGTAGCCATTAATATCCAAGATAGGAAGACAACAATTGAATTGAAGTTGGACTCATCAGATATGTACAAGAAACCAATAACACTAAACAAATTGTTCCTGATGTGATTCTTTTTTAGTATGAGTTTATCAAAAGGAAGGTCAGTAGAAAATCATGTGAACAACTTCTACATGATATGAAGACATCTTGAAGCAGTGAAAGTCACTTTCACTGATGATATGTGGGAAATTATTCTATTTTTATCACTACCAAAATCATGGGATAATATGGTTACTATAGCCAATAATTCCCACGGAACAACTGATCTGGTGTTTGAAGATGTCCAAAATTTGATTCTCAATGAGTAACTTTGAAGAATAGAGGTCCAAGTACCTTTCAGTGATACTTTGAATGCTAATGGAAGGGGGCACTCACCTCAGAGAAGGAATCATTGGTGATCAAAAGATAAATAAAGGGAGAAAATATGAGGAAAGTCAACTAGTCTAGGGACTTACCTACTAGCATTATAGGAAGCGTGGACATCTCTAAAGGAATTTTAGGAATCGTAAGGAAGTCACCAGTAAGACCACTACCAGTAGTTAAAAATCCATCAACACGATAGAGGAAAGTGACAATCTTCTACTTAGTGTTTATCTTTTGATGGAGTTTTGGGTGGTTGAATCCAATTCATCATTATATTCAATGAAAAAACATGGGTGCATGGTCAACTATGTATCTAGAAACTTTAGAAAAGTTCATCTAGTGAATGATGAAGCTTTGGAAGCCAATGGAAATAGATATGTAAACATCAGGATGAAGAATGGGAGCTTCCAATGTTTGAAGGAAGTGAGACACATTCTAAGTATCTATATGTAATGCCCCAAATCGAACCATTGGGTATGAGCCTAAGAGCCACAAGATCTCATGCGCACCTCCCCATATACAAGAGGATATCGACCAACAGTGAGGGTCTGGACATTATCAGTGGGGAGACTTTACTCCCACTATTATATCCTTACACCAATAATAATAATGAAATATAAACAACTCAGAGTAAATGATACCGAATAATATAAATTCAGATGACACACATTCTATACAATAAATAATGGACTCCCAATGTGGTAAGTCAAACCAGAGTAATAAGTGCAGGTAAATAAGTAAATCAGTAACATTGTGTAAATCCTCTAGAGTCCATTTTAGTTACATTACTAGCTCCATGATCCTATGCTCATCCATCCACCATGAGTCCCTCACCCTTTCCTGGATCCCTATATATGAAGTCTGTATGCGCGTCAAGATACCCATGCAGGTTGTGAGTAATAAAACCCAGTAGGACACCATCAATGCATCCTTAACAAGTGTGAACATGCATAACATGTGTATTCCATCATAACAATAAACACATAAGAAATCATAATCAATCATATATCGAGCACCTATGTGCAAACCAAGTCACCAAAAGACCCAACCGTACCTGCTTCGATTCCATGCCAGAAGGATGATCTAAAATGTATAACATGATCAAGAACTATCCGCAAGGCTGGAAACATGTCACTTGATATCCTCAAGGCATCTAGCGAACATGATACATGGTATCCACAAGGCATCAAGTTCCAACACATTACTCAGTATCCTCAAGGCATCGAGTTTTGGATTGGGCCATAAAGCTATCATGTTCCTACCCCATGCATAGACTCACCATCGCTATCACTACACATTGTGTGTTCTCCCTATCTAAGGGGTAAATATACCATGATGAACCACCTATTAATAATACTAAAAACAAAATCTCCAATGACATGGTAACACACATAACAGGGCATAACACAATAAGAAAAACATAACACATCATCATGAGAACATAGTAGCATCATATAACAACATTTGATTAACATCAAGCTTGGTAACAAGATACTCTAGAAATACCCATGAAATCAAGGATCATACATATAATGACCCAAACTTTTCATACATAAATATTACATCTTTTGAGATGAATATTCAATATATAACATTACAATCCACATCGGAACTATAAAGTTTTAGTGTCTTTAGAGACTAAATGAACAATATTCTTATTTCATGAAATATCTTTAACATATCACATAAAGATATTCCCATATAGTACTCTTCTTATGCATACCCTACTTAAACCTTTATTTATAACATGGTGGAAGGAAACATAAGAAAGGGTGAGCATAGATGTCTAGTAAGGGTAAACAAGGGAGATATCGATGGACACTTAAACATAACAAGAGCATAAGGGAATGAGAACATGGGATATTTCAAAATAAATACCCAACATATCATATATCATAATATTGAATCACGACATAAATTTTGATAGTTCATAAGAGATGAATCATAAAATAATCAAAGAACATGATTCATGAAAGCATAACATTGGTATAAGACATAAGTTTGTAGCATATATATAATCATAGAAAAAGCATTTCCTTAGTCAAGGATCACTTTCAAGACTATCATAGTGGATTGAGTTCACTCCCCATTCCATCAAATCCTTAGTCAATGTTCACTCCCAATACAATCATAGTGGACAAATTCCCTTACTAAATCAAGTTCACTCCCTATTCCAATCCTTATTATCTCATGAGATATCCATCTTTTCCAAATCCATTGGAGGGATATGTAATTTCAATCCCACTAATTAAATAATCATAATACATTAATTTGTGTTCCACAAGATTATAAAATATCCATCATATATCATAACCCATAGAAAAGAAATGAATTTTGTAAACATTTCAACAATTCATCATAACTTAAACCATGTAAAATAAATGGGTTTCATAAAAATATAATCATTATAACCATAAAAAATCTAGAGAAAGAATAAGTAAGGTATCATTGGATCATATCCCTAGTAAAGCATAAGTAACATCAAAGGATTCCATCTTAGATAAAAATTCCTTTAAAAGATCACTTAGAATATTTCTTAAGGGTTTATTTTGAAATCACTTCTTTAAAATATAAAAACTTTTAAAATATTATAGAAAACATTTTCTTTGAAGAAAAACATGGAAACTTATAGAGGAATCTTCAAAACATTGAGAGTTCATGATGGTGGAAATTTTCATTCATGTCGTGTATGTTAAAACAAAATTACTTTCACATTTTTGGTAAAAGTCAAAAGCACCTCATTCAGAAAATGATAAGAAAATTTCCTTTAAATAATTTTGTAAAAAATTAAATCATGGGTGAAAATGAATTTAAAAAATAATTATAGAATATTAAAATCATTCATGAAAACATCTTTAGAAAACATAGACATGGAAGAAAAAATATTTTCGACCGAAGAGAGAAATAAAGTCAGATTTCCTTAAAAATGGGTTTTTGATCTCTTGAGTATTTGAAGAGAGAAAAATGAAAGGAAAACATGTAATCTTAAAAAATAAACATAGAATAATAGAAATCATGATATTATTTAGATTTATATCATGAAATTTTATCATCAAAAACTTAATCATAAACAATCCTAGTAAATAATGAGATTTTAATATAAAAGTCTTACCTCGAGTTCGACTTGCTTCGAAAGTGATATAAAATTCTATATAATAAATTTAAATTTATTATAATTTTATACCAGAATAATTTAAATACTTATAATATCATATATAATCCTATTATAACATTTTAACACCAATTTATAAATAATTCCTTATTAAAATTGTCATTTTTTGGTGTTAACTATTTCATTTTTCACGAGAGTTTTAGTTCGGCAGTTTCGGTCCTTGAACTTTGATCATGATTAAATAAACCACAAAATATTAATCATGATATAAAAAATTATATATATTCACTATCTATATATATATAGTTATCCATAAAAGGTAGAGATAGAAAAATGATTTACACTGTTCATGGAGACGGTAGGCCGTACGTATGCATGAATGCTATTTTCACTTTTTGATGGATGAAATGAAAGAAATGTAAGTAATAATAAATATTTATAGAATTATTATTATATTATACCTAGCATATATATTTATTAAATTTATACTTATTATAATCCATGTAAATCAGAAGTGCAAAACAAATCACATCGTTTCATGGAGGTGGTAGTCCACACGTAAACACAAGTAGTGTTATCATTTTCCGATGGATGGGAAGAAGGTGGATAATAGTTGTTTCATAATCATAATAATAATTTAGTATATTGAATATATTGAATTCATTATTTTATAATTGATACCATATATTTATAGGAGGTATAAGAAGAAATAAAATTTAAAATGATTGGTTAATAGTTATACCTCTTCGTTGAGAAATCTATTTTGGATTACACCTTAAGCCTTGAAGAATGGTCTTTTGAAAATAACATAGGCTCTAGTATGTGGTTAAGAAATATATAATGATATTAAGTTAGGTATTTTCTGAGGTAGAAGGATCAAACATTGTGAATAATGAAGGAGATTAGGTGCCCTTTTATAAGTGAGGGGAGGGGCACTCTTGGAATTACTTAAATTATTAAATTAATAAAAATTAATTTTCATGTAAAATGGATCCAAATTGATATAATTATAAGATAATATATGTATGAGTATAAATACTCTCATCTAATAAAATTTGGACAAGTTTTGGTTATGTTTTCTCCTTTATCTCTCAGTTTTAACCCCGTTAACCCTTTTGACAATTATCGTGGTATCAGTATTTTTTACTCTTTAAGGGTAAATAAAGCTACTATAAAAACGAAAAGTGAAAAATAAATGAAACATGGTTGATATTTTAAACAATATATCATTCACTTGTCTGAATATAATATTTTTATGAATTTTAAATCATTTAATAAATTATTATTTATTATAAAATATTATTAATGTCATTTTTGAAACTATTAATTTAATTTGATTTTGAAAATAACATAAGAGAAAAATAATTAAAATATAAAACTTTAAAACATACCTAATATGTTATATTTATCTATAAAATTTTTGGGACACTATAACTCACTCAAACAAAATTACTTTTAGAGTTTTTAAAACCATTTAATTGATTTTTCTTCTACATGTACAAGCACCGTGTCAATGTTGCATAAGAATTTAAGGTAATTATTTCATCATTAATGTAACATATTGTTACTTGTTTTCATTTACACCTCAAACCTTCTTTTTATCATGCTTTAGTTAGGGTTTGTCTCAGGCTATTTCAGGTGAAATTTGGAAAATTTTGAAGGCTTTTGGGTTGTTCACGGTTGGCACATGGTTTGCCCAAACTGTGCACCCCCAGTGAAAACCATACATCACTGGATAGTGGGGAAATGCACAGTCACAACCTGAACCAAATAGGCTCAAGATGCAACTACCCTAGGCCCACCTTCATAGGCCATGGCTTATGTTAAGCACCTAAAGACATAACTAACATATGAGGCCTTTTCCTAGTGTATCTACACACACACACACCCAAATATCTCCATAAATAAGTGTAGAAAAAAAGTAACAAATGATGAAACATCTAGAGAATACACCATGCATGTAAAAAATCTAGGGCAAATAAGAGTACGTCAACATAATCTAAAAATTAAAAGGGTCAAAATACATGCCCAACCAGAAAGATGTACCAACCTGACAAAAAATAGAAAAGTAAAGTGTTGAGAGAACTTGGATCCAGTTCTCCAAGCCCCAACCACCGTATGTGGTCAAATGAAAAAGGGTATCCCTATGCTCCTATATAATCACCACTGACCTATCCTTCATCTGCATAAGATAAGACATGTGCGGGAAAATCCCATGTAGGTGTGAGTATATACATACCCAGTAGGTGTAAGAACCCGGTTCTTATTTTTGAGGTACATGTTTCTTCTTTTCTCCTTTCCTTAAGTGTTTTTGAGAAAATAAGGAAAATGGGGAAAAATCCTAAATTTTGGAAGTACACGCCGTGTACTTTGGCCGTGTGGGGTGAGTACACAGTGTGTGTAGCCATGTTGGCGACGAAGGGTGTAAAAAACCGACTACACGCTGTGTAGTTGTCCTTTACACACCGTGTAGTTAGTCGACAGACGAAACAGTAAGGCAGTGGAAGCAGCCACTAGCTGGGCGACAGTACACACTGTGTAGTCGGGAATACACGTCGTGTACTCATGTTAACGGATGAATAGTTTGGCGGTGCCTCCAGATGAACAGTTAAATGAAGGAAGTACATGCCGTGTAATCAGAAGTACACGCCATGTACTTTTTTTTCTCTCTTAAAATGGGCAGTAGCCAACCCTGTTCATAGGGAAGGCTTAGAACCGGATGGGAGCTCGGGAGGGGACGAACGAACCTTCAAGGATCTCCAGATCGAGCGTCGGGAATCCGTTTCCACCTCGGATGATCTCGTTGGAACCGCAAGGGTAATCCCTCCACTCTTCTTAAACCAGTCTTGCCAATTATTCCTCTAAGGGAAGTTATTTAAGTTTAAGTGAGTTTTCTTCTATGTCAGATCTATGTCATTCTTGGGCATTTCTGGAAGCGATGGTTGAGTATACTGATTAGGGGCGTTTAAGGTAGGTTTCTTGGTGTTATATTCCAACTGTTGTGCATTTTTGTGTACCATTGGGCCACGAACCCATGATGAGGTGTCATGTGGCTGAGGCCATGGATATTTTAAATACCTAGAATTGAATAGGTAATTAATTGTGATAATAAAACTACTATTTGGGATCGTTTCTTAGATCTAGGACCACCCCGGGGGTGCGTTCCTCTGTTTAACCGTTTGGCCAGGATACCCGAGGGTATTCCTTTAAAGTTATGATTGTAGAATTGCCTTGAGAGGAATTGCTTGTGTACTGCTTGTTTACATGTTGGGTATGGCCCGATTACCTGTTTTAGCCTGAGGGCAGTGTTGTGATTAGCTTGTGGGTACTGTACTATTTAGCCTGTGGGAAACTTCTTCCGTGCCTGTGGGCAGTTGATTCTGTGCCTGTGGGCGACACTTCGTACGTCTGAGGGCAATATCTGTTATGCCTGTGGGAAATTACCTATGGGTTATGATTCTGATTACCTGAGGGTAAGGGTTTGTGTGTCTGAGGACACTGATTGTTTACATAGAAATTCACTATAGTGGTTTCTTAATAATAAATAATGAAATGAATAATAAAATGACAATATAACTGGTAAAGTTAGTTACTTTTGAGTACTGCTTAGTTTATTGAATTTTTACTACTGCACACTGTTGTTGCATGTTACACACAGTTGGGCATGGGCCTTTGGTGGGTTTCTACTGGGATTTATTTCTCACACCCTGTTTGGGTCATTCTTTTCAGCCCAAACATATTATATTGCTGCAGGTGTGGATAGGGGAAAGAGTCCCTATACAAGTACTTGATTGCTGCTGAGGAGTAGGGGAGCATGGGACCAGGCTTAGGCTCACGATTCTACCAGTTGCTTTGTTCTGTATTTTATTGTACTACTATGTAACATGTTCAGGCTGTTTTCTTAGAACTTGAGACATGTTGCATTATATCTATATATATGGTTGGTTATCTTTTAATGCAGTTGTTATATTAAAGGTGTTATGGTTTATTGCTTACGTTGTTGTTGTATGATTTTTATTTTATTCCACTGCACTATACTTTGAAAAATGAGGGCATAGTTTCCCCACTATCAGACCTGAGCCCTTACTACTATTCAGCAACCTCTGGTGTTTGGGGAAATGCGCTTGAGGTCATGTGGCGAACCGGGTTCGGGGAACCCGTTGATTGGCACCCAGAACCGGGACGTTACAAAGTGGTATCAGAGCCGTTTCTTTTCTTTGACTTACTATTTAGAGCCTTAGTCAGGGATATGATAGAAACGGTAGTTGGTAATAAGTTGTGCCCAAACATAGCTAACCCGTGTACAGAGAAAAGCCGTTCTACCTCGTATTTTTGCAATTATTCTGATTTTGCAAATTTTACAGTTGATTTGATTTCACCATTGGGTGACGCACTTGGGATTGTGCTGTTATATTTTATCCATGGGTTCTATTTAGTTGCAACCTGATAAGATGAGGGTATTCCATCTCATGCATCATTTAGGCACATTCTAGAAATCACATGTCATGCATTCCTTCCATTCCATATAGGTGCATTAGAAATTGCATGTTGTTGTGATAGTTATTGTGTTAGAAAAGCACACTGTTGTGATAGCTTCTTGAAAAATAACTACTATGTGATAGGGTATTTCTGTATGAGCTGTTGAAAGAATGGATGCCAAACTTTGGTTTTTGGGGAGTATGGGCCCTCATTGACCGGAATTTGGTGGACCATTGACTGTTTATTTTGTTATAACACAGATAAGATGTCAAACTTTGATTCATGGGGAGTATGGGCCCTCACAGGTCGAAATTTGACACTTAGGTGTTGTTTTCCGTATTTTCTGGGTTCCGGGGAAGTTTCTGAGGCATACTATCCGAAAAACCCAGTATACACGCCGTGTAGTACCTTAAACACGCCGTGTATGTTCTTCTGTTCGGGAAGAAAAGAAAACTTTTTAAGTACACGCCGTGTACCTGAAGTACACACCGTGTAGTTTCTTCCCGTGTCACAAACTGTGTGGGTGGCGACATAGGGAGGGGAAGAGCTTGGGGTGAACACGCCGTGTACCTGATGTACACTCCGTGTAGTGTTGAACCAGAGTCCGTTCGTGTAACTAACAACACAGAAGGAGGAAAACTTAAGACATACACGCCGTGTCCACTATGGAACACGCCATGTAGTCTGACCTGGGGACCCGACCGTGTAACTAACAACATGGGTCAGTGTTATCCTCTCATATACACGCCATGTATATATAGAACACGCCGTGTAGTGTGAGTCGTGTGTCTGGCCGTGTAACTAATAAAATGGGTTGGTGAATCTCGTCTAATACACGCCGTGTACCTATGGGACACGCCGTGTAGTCTTGTTCGAGGACAGACCGTGTGGACTTAGTCGTGTGTCTGGAAAATAGGGTGGTATACACGCCATGTTCGGGTGTCACACGCCATGTAGTATCAAGACGAGTAGTCGGCCGTGTCATAATCGACACTGGCATTTGGAAATTACACCATACGCACCGTGTAGATGATATACACGCCGTGTAGTTTTGTTTAACGGGAGCCGTGTGGCTTAGCCATGTAGAAGGACCCAGGCAGGGGAAGAGAAGTTAGGTACACGCCGTGTAGTCAGTATACATGCCATGTAGTCTTGTTTTGCAAATTTTGAATGCCTTCTCCTTCCTGTTCCCTTTTGGGTTTCTTCATTTTCAGTCATTGATAATCTTGTTCTAAGGTGAGAGTTTGACCTTGTAGAGTCATGCCGCCTAGACGACCACACATTGTTCGCCAGGAGAGCAGCAACGATTATACTCCAGAGATGGTGGGCCATGGGCTACTAGTGGATCCTCCAGTAGAGCAAGATGCAGCGCCAACCATTATACCAGACACAGGCGCGAAGGTGCAGTTCTGTGAAGGCTTTATGCGGTTCATGCAGACCTTTCAGGGAGCACCGCCGGCTGCCACATCTATGACCGAGCTTACTCGTATCTTCCAGCAGCAGCATCCACCTACATTTTTAGGGGATGGTGGACCACAGGCTGCATATTCTTGGCTAGGATCGATGCAGACTATTTTTGAGCATCTTGAGACGCCTCCAGGGCGGAGGGTCAAGCTCACGACTTACATGCTGCGTGATTCCACCAAGAGGTGGTGGGATGTTACCACCCAGAAAGAGCATCATAGAGACATGGCATGGGAAGACTTTCAGGCAGTCTTCTATGACTTCTTCTTTCCAGAGACACTAAGGGCAGATCAAGCTCGAGAGTTCATGAATCTGTAGTAGGGCGCTATGTCGATGATGGATTATTCTGCTCGCTTTACCGAGCTTCAGCGTTTTGCACCCGTTTTGGTGGGTGATGAGACGTTGAGGGACAAGTGCTTTGAGGATGGTATCCAATATGACATCCAAGTGATGGTGAATGTTTTCAGGTTGCCTTCAGTACATGCTATTGTGAATCAGGCGCTGATTATAGAGAGGAACCTGCGGGAAGCTAGTGGTGTGGGCCAAGGCGGTTCAGCACCAGTTTCTGGTACTATTTCTACTGGAAAGAGGAAGCGATAGATGGACTTCTCTCAGGGTGGAAGTACCATCCAGAAGAATGTTTCAGGTGGCCAGGTCATGTGCTACCAGTGTGGTAAGGAGGGGCACAAGAGACCTCAATGTCCACGAGACCCAGTGGAGTGCCGAGCCTGCGGCAAGATGGGCCATCTGCAGTGCTTTTGCAGGGAATTTCTACCAGTGGCTAGTGAGAGGGGTTTTGTGTAGACTCCGCGTGCGGGAACATGACCAGAAGCCTCTTACCAGTCAGGAAAATGGAATACGTCAGGGCGTGCAGGACGAGATGGTGGTCGTGGCCGTGGTATCCAGACACCAGGATCTCAGAGGCAGTAGGGCGGGACAACTCAGGGTAGCCAGGCTGTGTCACAGGTCCGCGACACTGGGCATGCATATGCAGTGCAACAGACTCAGTAGGAGTAGGATCCCGGACCTTCTACAGTCATAGGTACTATTCTAGTATCTTCTATCTTATCTTCAATACTTTTTGATATGGGTGCTACACATAGTTTCATATTTTTTCCCTTTGTGGAAAGCCTTGGGATCAGTGTTTCTACTTCTTCTGATATCATGACGCTAGACACTCCGTTGGAGACTAGAACGACTGGTGTGCATCATTGCAAGGAGTGCCCCCTTGAGTTTGGTGGGTGTCACTTCCTTTGGGACCTCTATGTCTTAAAGATGACAGCTTATGACGTCATTCTCGGGATGGACTGGTTGGTTCCCTTTCAAGCCTTTGTATATTTCTATCATCTCAGGGTGAGTTTCACGTCACCAGAGGGCAGAGAGTTTTTATACAAGGGTGAATGGGATGTTCAGGTGAGTTGATCTGGACCAGAGCATCTTGGGCGAGGTGGAGTCACAACCCAGATTTTGAGTTTATATCTGGATGATCAGGGGACTTTTCAGACGGATTTCCCTCCAGTGGTTAATCGTTTTAGGGATGTCTTCCTGGTCGAATTTTCAGGTCTACCTCTGGAGCGAGAGGTGGATTTCTTTATCAAGCTTGTGCTAGGAGTAGCACCAGTGTCCATTCCTCCTTATAGGATGACCATGCCCGAGTTGCAGGAGCTTAAGAGGCAGTTAGAGGAGTTACAGGAAAAGGGTTTCATCCGACCCAGTACTTCTCCATGGGGTTCGTCGGTCCTCTTTGAGAAGAAGGCGGACGGTACCCTCAGACTCTGTGTGGATTATCGGAAGCTGAACCAGTTGATGGTTAAGAACTGATATCCCTTGCCAAGGATTGACGATCTTTTTGATCATCTTCATGGAGCACGAGTGTTCTCGAAGATTGACTTGATATCAGGATATCATCATTTGCGCGTTAGACCATCTGATATACCTCTCACAGCTTTCAGGAGTAGGTATGGTCTATATGAGTATACAGTTATGCCGTTCGAACTCACGAACACACTAGCTGGCTCTGATGAATCGTGTGTTCCATCCCTATCTGGATTCTTTCGTGGTAGTCTTCGTGGACGATATCTTGGTGTACTCTCACACTCGACACGACCATGCCACCCATCTTGAGATCTTATTGAGTACACTGAGAGAGAATTGGCTATATGATAAACTCTCAAAGTGCCACTTTTGGATGGACTAGATTCACTTCCTGGGTCATATCATCTCAGAGGTAGGAGTTGCAGTAGACCCAGAGAAGGTGAGAGCAGTAGTTTCTTGGGAGTAGCCAAAGAACATGTTTGAGATATGAAGTTTATTAGGGATGGCTGGTTACTACAGACGCTTCATCCAGGACTTCTCCCACTTAGCAGCACCGTTGACGGGTTTGACTAAGAAGGGTGTGAGGTTTGTTTGGTCAGAAGCTTGCGAGACAGCCTTTCAGGAGCTGAAGGGAAAGTTGACGTCAGCACCAATCCTGATACTTCCAGAGTAATGGAAGAGCTATACAATTTACTATGATGCATCAGGTATTGGATTGGGAGCAGTGTTGATGCAGGGCGATCGAGTAGTTGCGTACGAGTCTCGGCAGTTGAGGTCACATGAGAGGAATTACCCGACGCATGATCTCGAGTTGGCTGCAGTTGTTCATGCGTTGCGCTGTTGGAGACACTATCTATTGGGAGAACATTTTTTGGTTTTTACCGATCACAAAAGTCTCAAGTATATCTTTACTCAGCGTGACTTGAATCCGAGGCAGCGAAGGTGGGTCGAATACCTTCAGTCCTTCGATTTTGAGCTTGCCTATACACC
Source organism: Viscum album (assembly GCA_963277665.1). Taxonomy (NCBI): domain Eukaryota; kingdom Viridiplantae; phylum Streptophyta; class Magnoliopsida; order Santalales; family Viscaceae; genus Viscum; species Viscum album. The sequence goes on along the minus strand of OY728120.1, from coordinate 1,251,814,519 downwards.
TGGTAAAGGTAATGCAGTAGCTGATGCACTGAGCAGGAAGACTCAGATACATGCTCTGCAGGAGGCCAGTGGCAAGTGGTAGCTCATGGATTTGTTCTATGAGATGCATTTGGAGGTGCACAACACTCAGGGGAAAACTTATCATCCATCTTTAGCTGTGACTTCTACCCTCCTGGATAGAGTGAGGACGAGACAACTATCTGATTCAGAAGTCCTAGTTCTACGGGATTCGGTGGAAAGTGAAGACCCTTCTCCTAGTTGGATGATAGGCGATGACGAGGTACTGTGTATCCATGGATGAGTGTGGGTTCCAGGGGATATACGCGAGGATTTGATGCGGGAGTTTCATGATTCAGTTTGGGAAGTTCATCACGGAGTTACCAAGATGTACCGTGACTTGAGACGTCAGTACTGGTGGCCAGGTATGAAGAGGGAGATAACTGGTTTTGTTACGAGGTGTTCCACCTGTCAGCAGGTGAAGGCGGAGCATCAGAGGCCAGCCAGACTGTTACAACAGTTACCCATTCCGGAGTGGAAATGGGATGATGTCGCGATGGATTTCGTGACTAGATTGCCAAGTTCACCTTGAGGCAATGATGTTGTGCGGGTTGTTGTGGACAGACTCACGAAGGTACCTCACTTTTTGCCGATCAAGGAGACCTTCAGAGTTGACGAGCTCGGGAAGTTATATATCCGAGAGATTTTACGTCTTCATGAGGTCCCTCGTTCTATCGTTTCAGATAGGGATGCCCATTTTACGTCTCGTTTTTGGCAAATTTTTCAGATGGCACTAGGTACACAGGTGCTTCTGAGCACAACTTACCACCCTCATACCGATGGCCAGTCAGAGCATAAGATACAGGTGCTTGAGGACATACTACGTGCATGAATCCTAGACTTTTGGGGCTCTTGGGAGAAGCATATATCCCTAGTCTAGTTTTCCTACAATAATAGTTTTTAGGCAACTATTGAGATGGGACCTTATGAGGCTTTATATGGTAGGTTATGCCGATCACCCTTGTGTTGGTCAGAGGCAGGTGAGGCAGCTTTACTAGGACCACAACTCATGTAGGAGACTACTGAGCAGGTCCAGTTGATTCAGAAGCGGATGACTACCACACAGTCTCATTAGAAATCTTATGCTGATCGCCGCATACGACCCTTGGAGTTCGTGGTCGGGGATCAGGTTTTCTTACGTGTTTCACCGAGGTTGGGACACAGACGAATCATGAGACAGGGTAAACTTTTTCCGAGGTATGTGGGGCCATTTGAGATTCTGGAGAGAGTCGGGATGGTTGCCTATCGGTTGCAGTTACCACAGAGGTACCAGGCCATGCACGACGTCTTCCATGTATCTCAGTTGCGCTGCTATCATTCAGACCCGTCTCACGTCTTTCAGCCCGAGGAGGTTGAGCTTCAGGTAGATTTGTTCTTTGAGGAGCATCTGATTCGTATCATGGATAGGAGCACGAAGGTTCTCCGAGGCCAGTCAGTTCCTATCATATGGGTGCTATGACAGCATGGCTGAGTGTAGGACGAAACCTGGGAGCGGGAGACAGACGTACGTGCTCAGTGGCTAGAGCTGTTCTGATCTTTATCTTCACCACCCTTGGAAGGGCAATTCGGAGACAAATTGCTTTAAGGGGGGAAGTTTGTAAGAACCCAGTTCTTATTTTTGAGGTACGAGTTTCTTCTTTTCTCCTTTCCTTAAGTGTTTTTGAGAAAATAAGGAAAATGGGGAAAAATCCTAAATTTTGGAAGTACACGCTATGTACTTTTCCACACTCCGTGTACTTTGTCCATGTGGGGTGAGTACACAGGGTGTGTAGCCATGTTGGCGACGAAGGGTGTAAAAAACCGACTACACGCCGTGTAGTGGTCCTTTACACTCCGTGTAGTCAGTCGGCAGATGAAACAGTAAGGCGGTGGAAGCAGCCGCTAGCTGGGTGACAGTACACGCCGTGTAGTCGGAAATACACGCCGTGTACTCATGTCAACAGATGAACAGTTTAGCGGTGCCGCCATATGAACAGTTAAATGAAGGAAGTACACGCCGTGTACTCAGAAGTACACGCCGTGTACTTTGTTTTTTTTGCTTAAAATGGGCAGTAGCCAACCCTATTCACAGGGAAGGCTTAGAACCAGATGGGAGCTCAGGAGGGGATGAACGAACCTTCAAGGATCTCTAGATCGAGCGTCGGGAATCCATTTCCACCTCGGACAATCGTGTTGGAACCGCAAGGGTAAGCCCTCCACTCTTCTTAAACCGTTCTTGCCAATTCTTCCTCTAAGGGAAGTTATTTAAGTTTAAGCGAGTTTTCTTCTATGTCATATCTACGTCGTTCTTGGGCATTTCTGGAAGCGATGTTCGAGTATACTGATCAGGGGAGTTTAAGGTAGGTGGATTGGTGTTATATTCCAACTATTGTGCGTTTTTGTGTACCGTTGGGCCACAAACCCATGATGGGGTGTCGTGTGGCTGAGGCCATTACTATTTTAAATACCTAGAATTGAATAGGTAATTAATTGTGATAATAAAACTGTTGTTTGGGATCGTTGGTTGGATCCAGGACCACCCCGGGGGTGCGTTCCTCTGTTTAGCCATTTGGCCAGGATACCCGAGGGTATGCCTTTAAAGTTATGATTGTAGAATTTCCTTGAGAGGAATTGCTTGTGTACTTATTGTTTACATGTTGGGCATGGACCGATTACCTGTTTTAGCCTGAGGGAAGTGTTGTGATTAGCCTGTGGGCACTATACTATTTAGCCTATGGGAACTTCCTCCGTGCCTGTGGGCAGTTGATTCTGTGCCTGTGGGTGACACTTCATACGCCTGAGAGCAATATCTGTTATGCCTGTGGGAAATTACCTGCGGGTTACGATTCTGATTACCTGAGGGTAAGGGTTTGCGTGTCTGAGGACACTAACTGTTTACATAGAAATTCACTGTGGTGGTTTCTTAATAATAAATAATGAAATTAATAATAAAATGACAATATAACTGGTAAAGTTAGTTACTTTTGAGTACTGTTTAGTTTATTGCATTTTTACTACTGCACACTGTTGTTGCATGTTACACATAGTTGGGCACGAGCCTTTGGTGGGTACCTACTGGGATTTATTTCTCACACCCTATTTGGGTCATGATTTTCAGCCCAAACAGATTATATTGCTGCAGGTGTGGATAGGGGCAAGAGTCCCTATACAGGTACTTGATTACTGCTAAGGAGTAGGGGAGCATAGGACCAGGCTTAGGCTCGCGATGCTACCGGTTGCTTTGTTCTGTATTGTATTGTATTGCTATGTAACATGTTCTGGATATTTTATTAGAACTTGAGACATGTTTCATCATATCTATATATCTGGTTGGTTATCTTTTACTGCAGTTTTTATATTAAAGGTGTTATGGTTTATTGATTTCGTTGTTGTTGTATGTTTTTTATTTTATTCCACTGTGCTACACTTTGACAAATGAGGGCATAGTTTCCCCACTATCAGACCTGGGCCCTCACTGCTAGTCGGCAGCCTCTGGCGTTTGGGGAAATGCGCTTGAGGTCATGTGGCGAACCGGGTTCGGGGCACCCGTTGAGTGGCACCCGGAACCGGGACATTACAACAGGACACCCTAAAAGCTGAAGGAGGAGCAACAAGAGACACAATAGGAATAGACAGATCAACCCATAACAAGAGAGTAAAAAAATTCCAACAACATGGATACAAATATATATACATTCTCACAAAATAAACCTAAACGAGAGATAAAGGGGATCTCTATCTCATAGACCAGCCCAGGAAAATAGTTAACCATTAGTTCCAATTGTCTATCAGTGATTCCCAACATCTCACGTGTCTTCCCATAGGAGTAACCCTATGGAGGGCCCACACCTCACCATTGTACCACATAGTCAATGGGGCACAATCTCCAAGTAGAGGAACTACACCCTAGTGTGTTAGGGGGGTGCCACTCAATGTAAGGAGGAATCACACCCTATTCGATAAGGGGTAACACTCAGTAGATAGAGGACCTATGCCCTAATTCCTTAGGGGGTACAACTCAATAGACATAAAACCTTCACCTTAATGCCACAGGAGTTGTAACACTCCATATATAGAGGACTCACACCCTAATTCCATAGGGGGATACCACTCAGTATATAAAGTACCCAAACTCTAATGCCATAGTGGGGTACCACTCAGTAGATAGAGAACCCACACCCTAATGCCATAGGGGTAACACTCAGTAGATAGAGGACCCGTGCCCTAATATGCCAGGGGGTACCACTCAGTTGATAGAGGACCCAATCCCTAATCCATCCAGGGGCACCACTCTAATGATCTAGCCTAATAAATGTCATTTTCGAGCATCTCCTAAAGAAATGTCACGCTCATAACATCTCACATGATATCTCAAAATCCACTACGAAGGTCTCCATCACGTTCTAAGTAGAAAACACTCAAGATAGGCTACTCACAACTAAAATTTAAGTATAAACAAAGGAGATATGAGAGGTAGAAGTTTTCTAAAAAAGGAGAATACACGACATGCAAGGAGACCCACACGACATGTGGTCCCACTCTAATACTTGGTTGTGTCCCTACCATTACATGAATTACTACCCATGTAGCCCTACATGAATTGTAAGGGGACTACACGGCATGCCTTAGCCACTTGGGGTCATGTCTGTGCTCCTAGACATGTCCATGTACCTTGGTTGTGTCTGCGTACACTAGCCGTGTACCATGGCCATGTTCATGTACACTGGTTGTGTGTTTAGTTATGCTTGTGTCTGTGTAATCCCATAATAAATGCCGAGTCGCCAACACTAGGTCACACAGTGTGTGGGGGTCCCACACAACATGTGATATTTAACTCACCCGAAAACCCTAGTCACTACAGTTAGGGTCCTACATGCCATGTGTTCTTCAGACTACATAGTGAAAGTCATATTTTTCATAGAAAGTCCGGATTTTCTCCACACGTTCCTGTTTCACACCCATTGCTATAAATATGGATGTTTGACCACCTGAAAATGGTGGAAATATCCTACATCTATTGATTCTAGCCCTCCGGTGGATAGAAATTGGATTCTAATTCATCACTCGAAGCCTGAATGAACTTGTCGTGTGTAGTCGCGTCTCTGGCCATCAACCGTTGCCTCACTAGATTCCTAATCCACGATGGAATCACCTGCATCCCACCAAACATCATGATCTATCCTTTGATCACTGATCCATTCACATCACATGAATATGTCATGAATCTGGGGGTCTGATCATGCTCAATCCCACCCGACAATAGTTGAATTGTGACCCCATGGTCTAATGATGAAGAAAACAATGAATGGTTGGGAGAAAAGTATAAGAATAATGGTGCAACTATAACAACCCGAACTATTATAAGTGAAATTTTCCTTTTGATTTAATTAAATATATTATTTTTTAAAATGGATATAGAAAACACATGAACTCCATTTTTATTATATCCAATTGGATTTAAATAACCATTAAGTATCATTACCATTGATAATATAACCATTGAATAGTGATCACATGACTAGTATAAATATAGGGTTTTAACAAATCCTTTCGACATAGACAAAGGAGGTGATGGACTCAACTAGTAGGATCATTCCCTATGAAGTCCATTTATCAGAGATTCCAAAGGGAGAGAATTTTTTAGCTTTTCCCTAGACCAATCCCAAGTTGAGATCCAATAACTTAAGCATGATTGAAACCGTTTATGGGATAAGTTTAAGCTCATCGAGATCATGACCCAAACCATGTTTACCGAACAGAATCATGAAATCCCCACCATCGTACACCTTAATCTTAGGGAATATTATGGTGTAATAAAGGGATATGTATCAAGACCCTAGCATTATTATTATGTACATTATTTTTTCATAGAATAATGAATATAATTTTATTTTATTATTGTTTTTAAAGCACAAATAATATTTTTGGTTAATATTCAAATTGAATTAAGAAATATATGTTGATAAATTAATAAATAATATTTTAATAAAATATTATTATTAAATTAATTTTATTATATATAAATGATCATATAATTTTTATGAGGCCAAACGTAATTTTTATTAAGGTTTAAAAGCTGTTTTTTTTCAAAAGTTGTCAATTTTCAATAAATGTCGATTTTTATTTTAGAAGTGAAAATTAAAATATTTATAAAATTATTTGGGTAAAATGAATATTATTTTTGGAATCAGGACATCAAAATTATCCAACAGTGAATTATTCATAATTTTCCGAGACAATCAATTTTTTTGGGTAAAAATTAAATACCATATAAATATATAGTGTGTTTTATGACATCATAATGGACCAATCGTGATGTAATAAACACTATAAAATGGATATTCGGACAAATATAAGTTTTAAATTTAAAATAATGTGATTTTATATTTTTTTGACTTATTTTATAAATCCTTATTGAATCCTCCAAAATGTATAATATATTTTATGATTTTAAGTTCTTTTCTTTAATAATGCGACTCACCTTCACATAATAAAGGCTAATATTTTAATATATTCGGCCCATTTCATTATAAAATAATTTTTTACACTCCTATTTTTCAAAAACCATGGTCAAAAACCATGGGAAGGTTTGTGGTTTTGAATATTTAATTATATATATTCCAAAACCTAAGTTTGTGAAATATTAAAGAATTCCCCTCTCATTTCCTATATAAACCCAACCAAGATCCCACTTCTCTTCACTAAAAATACTTTGAGAACATAATTTCTATATCCTACCCTATCGATAATCCTCCCAAGGCACCCCAATCTCTCAAGAATCCCCTCTTCAATCTTTTGAATTCACACACTCAAGCAAGGGTTCCTTCCTTTCTCATTTTTTTATCCAAGTTTCCTTATATTGTTAAACCCTTTTATTTTCAATTAAAAATGATGGGGTATGTTTTAAAACCTCACACATACTTCATTTATTATGTTTTAATGATTATATACCCCTTTCTCTCTCATTAATCCCTCCCATGTACACTTATTACCATGCTGAAATTTCATAATAGTTATTCCATTTCTCCTCTTTCTTCAAGTTTCTTTATTATTTTATGCATTATATTTCCAAATTACTTATGTTGGGACATGTATTTATATAACCCTATTACTTTATATTTCATTTATACATTATTAGATACCTCTTTCTCTCTCATTAACCCTTTTTATGAATTTTTATGTCATGTTGTTAGGATGTAGAAATTGTACTGTGAATCTCCATTCCAAAACAATTGTGTAGTGAATACCATACCCATTCCCTATCAAGGGTTTTAACTTTTATACACATATACCTTTTTATTTAGGACTTAAATTTATGTATTCCACACCCCTTGATTTTGGAATAAATTATGATGATGAATGAATCCATGCTTTATGATCTATGTGGCACACATAAGCATGCGAATGAAATAAAAGTGACGGGTGTGCCTAAAATTATATAGCACCCCAATGCATTGGGTAATATTTAGTATCATGATATTTCATGTTGGGATATAGGTTTAACTGATTACTTTATAATACTTTTTCCACTATGATGTCTTGGTAGTTTAGCCTTGACCCATGATGCGATGTTTTAAGTTGTTGTCACATTTCCATGTTACGATTATCATGTTATATCATGCCTTTGTGTTCATATTTATTTTATAATCCATTGATATGACTATTTTCTAACATGTGTTGTATTCTTCATGTTTTCCATGTTTATTCCCTTACTGGGATTTATAGCTCACCCCATTCTTATGTATGTCCTTAGGTTATCCCATGCAATGTTAAGTATGAAGGAATGTTGTGGTCATGTAAAGGAAGTTTTCAATAATGATGTCGTATTTCATATTTTAAGTTACTATTTAATGTTACTAATTTCCCAAGACACTACAATTATAGATATTTTGGGTTTTATTAAGTGTAATTTTATTTCATTAAATCATTTATGAATGTAATTAAAAGAATAGGTTAGTTATAGTTGGTATCCGAGGAAAGTTTAGTTTTTTTTGGGATTAGGATTAGAAAAATCTAGTGAAATCCTTAGGGATAAGACTAATTATGAGAAAAACATCCCTAAATCTAGGTGATTATATATTAAGTGGTTTATCAAGCAAATACATCCATGTTTGGATATGAACAAGTGGATGTGGCTCTCGAACAGATGTATCTAGGGGTAAAACCCAAAAACACTGCTTTAAGGTAGACTTGAACGAGAACTAGTGCTAGAAAATGGGCCTTGTTACACTCCTAGTTTGACACTCATAGGGGATATTCTTTGATAAATTCACAAGCTTAGTATGAATCATTATTAAGGGAACAAAAAAAATCTCATAAGAATATACGTTAGGAAATAGATCATGGATAACTTAGATTGAAGCCTAGAAATTCATAAGTTAAGAAAATAAATGCAATTTATAAGTTATCCCTTTAATTTAACTATATAACCCTTTATGTGTTTAATAGTTTAAAATACTTACCCCTAATTTTCCTTTTATTCTATCCATTGGTCAGTAATTGGAGGAATCAGGCTAACAACTAATGTGAAGATCAATGTAATGACTGCCTTAATGAGATGACCAATCTGATGGGAGAGGGAATCAAAAACTTTTTCATGATACTCTCTCAGTTAACTCAAGTTTTGAATATAAACATGGATCAAGAGGAAATTTCAATCCCCCCTAAGAAATAACAAGTGGCAATCGAGAGCTTCATAAGATAAAAGCCTCATACTTTTAAGGGATTATCTGATCCCTCAATCACCGAATACTGGATCAACTCCATTGAAAATATCTTCTCCATCCTTAAATGCCATGAACAAGAGAATTCTATTATATATGCTTATCATATGGAGGTAAAATCTGATTAATGGTGGACATTGATAAAAAATACAAAGCCTGAGGAAGAGATCGAGGTGATAGGATGAAAGGATTTCTAGAAAAAAAAATTGATAAATATTTTCCTCACACCCTTCGACTTAATATGGAAAGTGAATTCCTTTCCCTCAAGAAAAAAGATAAAGAATCCATCAAAGCGTACATGGAAAACTTCACAAGGCTTACATGATACACCTTCAGATTTGTCGTTACCTCTGAATGCAAGGTTGAACGCTTCTTTGGTGGGCTAAAACCTAGCCTACAGAAATCCTTGGTGATCTGTGACTTTGATAACTATGAGGAAATGGTCCGATGTGCCCTCAAAGTTGAAATGGAGATCAGAAAGTCTCAGGGGTATCATGGGGATAAGAAGCGAAAGGTGGAGTCAAATTCTGGCGGTCTGATAAAGAGATCTAACAGTATCAGGAAATTTCAACACCCCACTTCCCAAAGGTGTGGAAAGAAGAACCCTAGAAATTTCTTGAAGGGGATGAGGAAATGCTTTAGGTTCATGAAGGAAGGTCACCTAACCAGTGATTTCTAGTAAGAAAAACCCACCACTGTGACGGAGGAAAGGAATTCTCTGGTAAACCCTCAACACATTGTTCATTGCTATAACTGCAAGGAACCATGACATTTCTCAAACCAATGCACTAATCCAAGAGTTTTTGGAGGCAACCAACAACCTCCAAGGAAGTAAGGGTGATCTTTTTCCATCACTACCACTGAAGTGAATCCTGATAATGAAGTAGTGACAGGTACGCTAGTTATTCATACAAGAATAAAAAATGTAATTTTGATTCTAGTTATATGAATTATTTTATATCCAGAAAGTTTAGTATAACAATCCAAACACCACCATAAAGCACATAAGTAGAGATTTTGATGAAAACGACAAAATGGGGCAATTATAGCATCCCATGTATATAACTCCTCCCCTGTTACAATTTTTGGATTGAACTTCCCAACAAACCTTATCATACTTCCATCGGTGAAATTTGATGTAATTATTGGCATGGATTGGCTTTCCCTATATAGAGCTAACATAAATTTCCATGAGAGGGAAATCACTCTCTATATGGAAAATCAAACCCTAATTCTATACAAGTGCAAGGAGGAGGATGAATCTTCTTTAGCACCATCATCCTAAGAATGAATATTACTGTTATATGAGCATATTTATCTTGCTCATATGATCGATTCTAAGGAAAGAACCATCCATAAAGACACACCTATTGTGAGGAATTCCACTGATGTGTTTCCTGAGGAATTGCTTGGTATTCCTCCTAGTAGATATGTTGAATTCTTGATTGATATTATACCTAGGGCATTGCCAATATCCAAGACTCCATATAAAATAATTATTGTGGAACTTTAGGAGCTAAAGAAACAACTATAAAAGAATCTTGATAAAGGGTTTATATGCCCAAGTGCTTCATCATGGGGTGCACCGGTCCTCTTCATCAAGAAAAAGGATGGGTTAATGCGCCTTTGCATTGATTATTCCTAATTATTCCTAATTATTCCTAATTATTTCCTAATTATTCCTAATTATTCCTAATTAATCCTAGATAATCCTAATTAATCCTAATTATTCCTAATTATTCAAAATTATTCATAATTATTCCTAATTATTCTTAATTATTCCTAATTATTCCTAATTATTCCTAATTATTTTTAATTATTGCTCATTAATCCCAATTATTCCTAATTATTCCTTATTATTCCTAAGTATTCCTAATTATTCCTAATTATTGCTAATTAATCCCAATTATTGCTAATTATTCTTAATTATTCCTAATTAGTCCAAATTATTCCTAATTATTCCAAATTATTCCAAATTATTCCAAATTATTCCGAATTATTCCAAATTATTCCAAATTATTACTAATTATTACTAATTATTCCTAATTATTACTATTTATTACTAATTATTCCTATTTATTACTAATTATTACTAATTATTACTAATTATTACTAATAATTACTAATAATTACTAATAATTACTAATTATTACTAATTATTACTAATTATTACTAATTATTATTAATTATTACTAATTATTACTAATTATTACTATTTATTACCAATTATTACAAATTATTACAAATTATTACGAATTATTACAAATTATTACTAATTATTACTAATTATTGCTAATTATTACTAATTATTACTAATTATTACTATTTATTACTATTTATCGCTATTTATTACTATTTATTACTATTTATTGCTAATTATTACTAATTATTACAATTTATTTCTAATTATTATAATTTATTACTAATTATTACTAATTATTACCAATTAATCCAAATTATTACTAATTAATTGTAATTATTACTAATTATTACAATTTATTACTAATTATTCATAATTATTTCTAATTATTACGAATTTTTCCTAATTATTTCTAATTATTAATTTTTTTTTCTAATTATTACAATTTTTTTTCTAATTATTACAAATTATTTCTAATCATTACAAATTATTTCTAATTATTACTAATTTTTTCTAATTTTTTTTAGTTATTACTAATTATTACTAATTAATACAATTTATTACTAATTAATACAAGTTATTACTAGTTATTACTAATTAATACTAGTTATTACTAATTATTTAAAATTATTGCCAATTATTACAATTTATTTCTAATTATTACAATTTATTGCTAATTAACACATAGATATAACTATTCATAAAAAATACTGAAAAATAAATATATAATTCTAATTTAATTAATTTACGTCTAATTAACAAAAATTATAAATAATTTAAAATAAAATAAATTGACTAAATAATAAAAAAATTAGATAAATACCTTGAAACTGAAGTTTTCAGAGTATTAAAGTCGCAAATAATTTTCTAATTTAAAAGCTTAAATTATGAAAACATTTAGAAGAAAATTTTTCAGTAGAGATAAAGAGAGAAGTTGAGTAAAGAGTGAAATGAGAGGAAAAACGGATGAAGGTATATACAGGTTAGATTATTTGCGACGGGCCCCGTCGCAAATGACTCTGCTCGCATTAATTACAGTGGGTCGTTAAAAAGTTATTTGTGATGGGCCCCGTCACAAATAGTACCTACCGACAAAGCATTTGCGACGGGGCAAGTATCCCGTCGCAAATACTAAAAACTGTTGGAAGTTATTTGCAATGGGCCCCGTCACAAATAGTACTTGCCGACAAAGCATTTGCGACGGGGCAAGTATCCCGTCTTAAATACTAAAAACCGCCGCCGGTTATTTGCGATGGGAATAGGAACCCATCGCAAATACCCTTACCCGCAGTTTGGTGCGTATTTCACGCCAAACCTTTTACGATGGGCGATAAGTGCCCGTTGCAAATAATGGTTATTTGCGATGGGGTAATCCGCTCGTCGCAAATATCCATTTTTTCCGTAGTGTACCACTCTTTAGATAGAGGACCCGTGCCCTAATTCCATAGGGGGAACCACTCAGTAGATAGTGGAATTGTGCCCTAATTCTATAGGGGGTACCACTCAGTAGATAGAGGACTCGCGACCTAATGTCATGGGGGGGGGGTACCACTCAGTAGATAGAGGACCCGTGCCCTAATCCTTCAAGGCGGTACCACTCTAATGATGCCGATTGATCACTGCCATCATCAAGTATCTCTTAAAGAAGTTTCATGCCTAGAAAAACTCGCATCATATCTCAAAAGCCAATATAAAGGTCACCGTCACGTTCTACATGGAAAAACACTCAGGATAGGCCACTCGTGGCCAAAATCTGAGTCCAAATAAAGGAGATACAAGAGGTATAAGTTTTCTAAAAAAGGAGGGTACATGGCGTGTAAGGGGACTCACACGATATGTGGTCCCACCCTGTTGCCTTGCCTTGTCCCTACCATTACACGACTTACTACCCATGTAGCCCTACACGACGGGTAAGGGGACTATACAACGTGCCTCAACCACCCAGGGTCCTGCCTGTGCTCCTGACCATGTCTGTGTACCTTGGTTGTGTCTATGTGCACTGGTCGTGTACTCGGGCTATGTACCTTGGCCTTGTCCATGTACACTAGCTATGTGCCTGGCCATGCTCATGTTCGTGTACTTCCAGGGTACATGTTGGGTCATCGACATTGGGCCACATGACATGTGAGGGTCCTACATGACATGTGATATTTAACTCCCCTAAAAACCCTATCCACCATAACTAGGGGCCTACATGTCATGTGTTCTTTAGACTATAAGAGGTGTAGTCAATTTTTTCACTGAAAGTCCAAATCTACTTCGCATGACCTAGTTCTGCACTAGCTATTGTGAATCCAGCCGTTTGAGCACTCAAAAATTGTGGAAATCTCCTTTGGCTACTGATTCTGGCCCTCTAGTGGTTGGAAATTGGATTTTCATCCATCACTCAAAGCCCTTATGAACTCACCGTGTGCCTTGGCATCTTCGACCATCACCCATTGCCTCATCAAATTCCCAATCCACGGTGGAATCACTTGTGTCCTGCAAAACATCCCAATCTATTCTCTAATCATCGATTTGTTTGTTTCACGTGAATATTCCATGAATCCAGGGGTGCAATTATGATCAATCCCACCCAACAATAGTCGAATCATGACCCCATGGTCCAACAATGAAGAATACAAAGAATAGTTGGGAGAAAAACACAATAACAATAGTACAACAATCTTTGGCCAAACATTCTTGGACAGAAAACTAGATTAGGGATAGCTGGGGTGAGAAATCATGGAACATCGAGGATTAAACCAATTAAATAATCAATTGAATTTGACAAGGGCTCATGTGAAGGTTTCAAGAATCGCAAATTAATAAGCAGATCAACAATCCATGCTTAAACAATTTAATCAAGAGGGAGACAACCACAATTGATGAGTCCTACCTTGATTCAGATCAGTTTTTAATGAATAACGTGTTTACTAATAAAGGAGGAAGGTCTGTTGCATTCACTGTGCCTCAATTAGATTTGATCTAGAGGCTCATTGTCTTCTGAGCTCGATTTTCCAATGATAGGTGGTGGAATCATCCTGTCATGAACCAAGCCTGGGTCAACCCTAAACTGGTCACCCAAGCCAGTCCGCGGTAGGGCCTGATGGGCGTTCCCGATCCCCACGGGCTGACAACCAGTGTCAGGAATCAAAATTTAATCACTGGGAATGATTTGGCCCATAAAAGACAGATAAATAAATATGAAAAAATAGAACAATAAAAATAAACTCTAGAAGAAGAAAAAGAATAAAACTAAACAACTAAACATACCTCCATGCGACCTTCTAAGTCACCTCACAACCAAAGGCCGACCTTGCTCCAATAATGAGAAACTCATCCAAAAAAACCTAAGCAAAGGAAACCTTCAACTGAAATGATAAAATAGGCTTGAGCATTAAAAATGATAAGTAGGGTTGCCAAGATAAACCACAAAATCCAACATCTCCTTTGCTGAAACAATCCACTAACACAAGTTTGGAATACAAATATAAAAGTAAGGTTTTCACATTTTAAAATAAGAAACATTTTTTTCTCATTTAAAATCCAACACACATGACATACCATTTCCAAAAATCATTTGTCATTTTATAAACTAAACCCAAAACAAAGTATACCAAAGATGGGATAAAGTAGAATAGGTAAGTAGTGTAAGATGGAAATAAACTTGTATAATGAAAAGTGAATAAGCAATGAAAAATAATCCAGTAACCATGGGTGATCCTGAACATCCCTAGAAGACCCCTAGACGTACTCAGTTTAGATCCACCTGCTGGCATATAGAGAAGCTTCTAAGTCTATAACCAACTGGCCGCCCTCACAGCAAAAGAAACCAGCGACACTCCCCATCTGGCCTCTATACCTACCAGTGGGTACCAATCCGTCTAATCGGGGATGATAAGAAACCATCAATCGATCAACTAAAAGGTGCCTAGGAACCCATGGTAGTTATAGTAATACTGTGTAAGTAGGAGGCCCTCACGCGCGTGACTCATCTGACCACACTTGCCTTCCCCAAACACGGACACTTTCTATGCATTCACCTATAAAGGGTTACCCTAGACAGGATCACCCCAAATACATATTCAATCATTTCACATTAAACAAAGTTCCAACCGGGCTATCACATCACATCCAAGTTGGAACCATTTTTCTAAAAACATTTAAAACTTTTTACAAAATAATAGAGTTTCCAAACGGGCACACGGTTATCAAACACTATATTTTCAAGGAATCAACACAAAAATTACACTACAACAAAAAGTTCCAAATGGGACTTTGAGTCGACATGTCTAAAACACCATAAAACTATTAAAAAAACACCACTTTTACATTTTCAAACCAAACAGGCCAACCCTGAGGAACACATTTAAAAACAAAACTTTTCAAAAATCATGAAGAAACACTTCATAAAACTCATCTAAAATCCTCTTAGAAACCACTCAAGGGGGAAAAATTTATTTGAAAACTAAAAATCCATTTAGGAAACTAAGGTTTATAGAGAAATTCCACTTTAAAAGTACCATATTCATTTGAGGGCACTTCCATGTGTTCACCTAGTGCACTCATGGATGTGCCGACATCCAATGACACACTACAATCTAAAGAGAACATCTAAAAACCAAACCCAAATGCACACTGAAACACCTTGAACCCATGATTATTATTTCAAACATCATTTAATAAATCATTTACTAATTTAAGAAAACCTTTTCAAAAGAACACAAAAAGGCTTACATCATGATTCTACCAAGTTCACACACAAATTACATTTAAATATCCAATGCATACCCAAACTCTTCAAAAACTACTTTCGCACCTTTCAAAACATAACTTGCACCACTTGCACAACCAAATGAACTATTTTCACACTTTTTGAAAACTAACATATAGATCAAAACAGGTTTTCACAAAAACACACTTCATGCCATACAAACATACTATCAAAAATAAAATGAACACAAGTTAAATTTTCTTAAAAACTAAGTTTTCACCAACCATTTTAATTAAAGAACATACTAAGTTAATTAGATATGAAAAATAACTTATCAAGTCATTCTTTTCACAAAACTACCTAAAAAAATCAGATAATTCATCCAAAACCTATTTTTAACAATTTTAACTAATACAAAAAAACACTACAATGAGTTAACTAAAATAATCATAAAGGTGTGAACGATGTAAAATAATAATTTTGAAACATACAAGTGCCATGAATTATTCAGGAAAGGAAAAATTTGGAAACTACCTACCTCAAAGGCGTGCGACTGCGACGCTGCTTCAGTGAAGGGAAGAAAAACTTGTTGAGGACTGACCATACACCTAAAACCACTAGAAAAACGCACCAATCAACACCTGAGATTTCAGGTTTTGGACAGCTTAAATAAAAACACTGAAAAATGAAAGAAAACTACCATTGGTGAGGTCGTCAGACTGGAGAACTCACACTGACCGGAGCGGGAGAGGGAGGTCATCGCTGGGTCATGCAACGGAGACCACCAAAAATGAGGGGAGGTCATTGGGAACCAGTTCGTTGCTGGCCAGAGCAAGGAGACCGGAGCGTGAAGGCTGAAATAGCGAGGGGTGAGGCAGCAGTTGGGAGATGGGTGCCAGAGCGGAAGAGGGTCGCCTACTGGGGGGTCGTTCATGGAGGGTTGCAAGGGGAGAGGGCGATGGACAGGGTAAGAGATGTGGGTGGTGGAGCGGGTGGAGATGGTTTCTAGGCAAGCACAGACAGGTTGGAGGCATGAGGTGAGGGTGGCAGGGACCTACTGTGGGCGAAGGCTGGGGAGTGGAGCGTGATGTGAGGGTGGTGGAGCGGCTACAGGAGGGGCGAGCGTGGAAGGTCGGATTGTGGAGGGCTGGGATGGCAGGAGGCTGACGCTGTGGATGAGTGTAGTGCCGTGTGAAGGAGGGGTGAGGCCGGAAGTATGGGAGGCTGGAGTAGAGAAATGAGGGCAGCGGAGGGCGATGCTAAGGAGCGCGGAGGGCTGTAAGGGAGGGAACACAAGGGGCAAGGTCTTAAGCGGCTGGTGCGACAGGATTAGGGTTAGTTTTTTTTTCATTCTTATAATTATATTATTATTACAACAATAAAAACAACAACAACAACAACAATAATAATAATAATAAAACCAAAAATAACAATTATAAAAATGACAATAATAAAGATAAAAATAATAAAAATTAATAACAATAAAATAATAATAATAATAATAATAATAATAATAATAATAATACAATAAATACAATAATAATGATAGTAAGAATAATGAGCAATTGCATGACACCTGACCCGATTGCGTGGCTACTGCCAATCGTGCATTGACTGTGCATAGGTCCGAAACCCAGTAAAATTGTTAAACAATTTTTTTAAACCAAGACCCAACCCGAACCTTGGCGTAAGAACCTGGATCCAAGAAATAATAAAATAAAAATTAATTTAAAAAGTCAGGTGTGACACATCCTATCAATGATCTTAAGGTTATGCGACTAACCCTGGAGATTCGCCATAATAGATATTTATAAAGGTCTTATAATTAGGTCATTTAAGTAAAATAATTAAATAAATAAATTAATTTAATTTAAACACACCCTCCAATGATCGCTATATTTGAACGCCCCTTGCTAACTAATTTTAGGTTGCACCTAGGGTAAAACTCACATTCCAGATTCAACCGTGATATCAGATTTTTTATTTGAGACTCTATTTAAGAGTTATAACATTTTTTTTGAAAAACCATGCAGATGAAATATATAATATATTTAATATTTTTATAAAATTAATTTCAGGAACACCAGGCCTTGGAATCGTATATCGTCTCAGCACCTCACTTTGAAAATATTTCTAGATATATTTCAAAGTCTTACAAGAAAAAAGGATCTCTAAATGGATGGTTGGTGCACAATTTCCCAAATGGTTCACCCACCTAGGAGAAACCATTCACCTTGGACAATGAGTTTAGAGGGGGTGCACGATTAAGGTGTACATTTTGCCTAATCATGCGACCCTCCCCAGGAAACCATGCATGTAGGTTTTAATTAACCCAAAAATTAATTTTTTAATTCCTAAACCCATATTTAAGTTTCCTATCGCCCCTACTCAGACCTAAATTGATTTATAGGATTGAGAAGGCTCACTAGAAGTGTTTTTTGGCTCCAACAACCTCATCCTTTGACGAATCAAAGTGCCAATGGAAGATCAGATCCCTCTTTGGTAAGTGGATATCCTCTCATTTAATCTCTCACAATCTCTCATTCCTTCCTCCTTAGAGTTTAATGGATCATCATGTATTGGATGGATCTAAACTCCATTTAAATGGATATCGATTCTAGGTTTTATTTCTACATCTCCTTCTCCTTCTATCTACATTGTCATTCCCATTATGAGCATTGATTCATGATCTTTGATTTAAGGTAGGTGGTTCCATAATTTTTCCCTATAATTTAAACCTTGAATTACTTGACCAAATTGAATTGAGTTTTTAATTGATTTAAAAACATGGGATTCTGATGTTTTATTCTTGAATTGAAATGGATATAGAAATTGATAAAAACCCCAATTTAAATTTTGGGGTGAATTTGTGAAAAATAATGGATATTTTTTGGAAATATTTTGATGGAAATGATTTGATTTTGATCTTGAGAAAGAGGATTAAATTGAAATATGTTTTGAAATGGCATGAAATGATAAAAACTTATGATTTGGTTTTGAAGTGAGAAGGCATGTTGAAAATTGAAATTGGTAAATTTTATTTTAAAGTTTTTTAAAATGATCGATTACCATTTTTTATGTAATTTTCCCTTAAGTGGGATTGGATGTAATTTTCCCTTAAGTGGGAGTGGATGTAATTTGACCTGAAGTGGGATAGGATGTAATTTTACCTTAAGTGGGGGATGAATTTTTTTGATTTGATATACCTTCCATTGATTTATGGAACTCTTTTATTCATGACAAATAATTTATATAAACTGTTTTATATAAAATGTTCATTTAAGTCTATTTAAAAGTTGTTTTGATACATCTTCCATATTTTGAATGAAATCATGTTTTAGTTTAAAATATGAAAATATAATTCCATGCCTAATTTTATTTAAATTTATAGCATATTTGGTTTATTTTTTTTGGAATTAATTATGGAATACTTGGTGAGACCCTATTGGGATTTATAGCTCATACCCTACCTTTACCTTTGGGAGTTTATAGATTTTCTTATTCCAGGTTAGAGTAAAGGGAAAGAACCACTTAGAGGCAGTGGATGTTCTTGATCCTTTGGATCATGGAGTGGATGATTATGTTTACTTTTTGATGTTTGAGTTTTATCTTGTCAGATATTGAGTACTTTGATGATGTACTACTTTGGGTTTTGGTATACCTATTTGGTTTCTAGTACTTTATCCCTTTGGAGTGTTGATCATAATGACTTGTAATCTTTTATATTCTTATTATTTGTAGAAAATTCATTCCCTCTTGATATTTTATGATACCAGGTGCTAGTCACCAACCCATGGGGATCAGGAACACCCTTCGGGCTATGTTAGAGCTGACTCGGTTATCAAAGTACCAGAGTATCTAGGATGGTTCATGAAAATTAAAAATTAAAAATAAACTACCATAATAGAAATAAATAAATTAATTTCAAAATAATATTTTATATTCATTCCATATATATATTTACTCACATCTACATAATGAACAATTATTTAATATGTTATTTTGACTTTTCTAGCCTTGCCCAAACATTACATACACATTTAGATAAGCCGCTTGTTATATAACTCCAAAATTTATATATATATACATAAAAATAATCATTAATACTTCATATTTAATAAACATCTCAATAAAGGGTTTCCACCTTCTGAAATATTATTTCAAAGACACCAAATTTGACTTTTCTAATGCTGCAAAAGCACTGCATCGACACTGAAAATGATTTTCATATTTATTATAAAATAAACTATAATTTATTATCTGAATTATTTTTTATGACACTTATATTATATTATAATACATGAGTATTTAAATAGGTTTCATAAAATTTTATATCGTATTAAGTTTTTGGATATTTCATAAAAAATATTGTATTTCATAAAAACTGTACTTTTTTTACTATTCATAAAAGTTTAATTTCTTTAGAAAAATCTCAAAAGTTTATCCTAAGATAGATTTGAATTTATTATTCCAAAAATTAAGTCTATTTAATCAAATTAAATTCCTATAAGTGGTATAAATCAATTTTAATATGAATGCATAAAACGGAACAAAAAGCATTTTTTTAGAAAAATTCTTTTTTATGCCCAAAAAATGAATTTATAAACAATTGATATAATTATGATTAAAATGTAATTAATTAGATAATATAAAACTAAATAATACTTATATTAATTTATTATAAAATTAAAATCATAATGATACTTTTATTAAATGAAAAGAAATGGCAGTTTCACAAAAATCAATATTTTTCACTATTTATTGAAAAATCAATCTTTTCTGAAAAATATAAAAATTTGACATTATGATAAATTTGATAATATTATTTCTAAAATTATACTATTTTTTATCAAATATAATTTTTAAAAGTTCCAATTTGTTTTATAATATTCTCTCATAGAACGAAATAAAAACCATTTTTGAAGAAAACGTATTTTGAAGAATAAAATGAATTTACTAAAAATTGAGTGCTTATTTATGAATAATTTATCAATAAATTTTTATTTATTATGGTATTTTTATATTTCATAATTTATTTTCTTCTATTCATACCCAATAATTCAATGACTATGTTATAATGATTATAAAATAATAATATTTCATGGTTCGTTAAAGCTTGGTGTTGCGTATTGTATATGCTATCAAACATAGAATTATATTAAAATATCAAGGTGTTACATTGTATCATGTTTAATAAATTGTATCCTCATAGTTTTAAATTTTTCTCACTAATTAAAGGGTTGTTATTTGAAAATTCCTTTTTTGTAAACCCACATCATAAAAAAGGGTTAATGAAACTTCCTCTTGAAAAGATGTAAAGAGAAATATGAAGGTCGTCTAGAATAACATATAACTAGGTTTCCAAATAGAAGAACATTAGTGGGAAGTTAATATATAGACATAGAGTAAAAATTAATGTCCAAATAATGATGGATAGTGATAAAGAACATTGATCACAAGAAAGTGAATGATCATAAGAAAATTAATGATCACAAAACCATAAATCATTGAGATGTGAAAAATACCAGTGATTCATCATAAATTAATGTAATAGGATAATATATTTTCTTCAAGATCCTTTTCCTATAATTGAGAAATTAATTTACCATTTATATTAACAAGATAAGGAAATATACTTACTGTATAAGTAGAATTTCATCCTTTAATCAATTTCTACTACAATCTCGTCTATTTCTCCAAATGATGAGTATTCAAGATGATTTTTTTTTCATGAATAAAACACGAAAATAAACATATAATAGATCACATAATATAAAATCTATTAATATTTTCTTTATATATTAACCAAAACTGAAATGGTCAGCACAAGGTAAGATAATATCCAAAATATTTAAATCTTCATGTGAAGAAATAATATATTTTACTCCAAAATTTCCACAATAAAACCAAAGGTTAAAATTAGATCACTCCATAAATAAATAAAAATAAATACCAAGTAACCTTAATAACCTCAACATTAAATAATGTTTTAACCTCAAAGGTGATATCATACCTTTTATCTTATATCGACAAAAAATTAATTGTATTCTTTCCAAATGTTCTTTCATGTTAAATCACACGTTAAACCTAAGGGTTACATATACCTAAACCCAATGAAAAATATACCAATATATCATTAATTACCATGATAATTATCTATATAATATTATAATTTACTTAAATTCACAAAAATACCATGAATTAAATTTAGATACTAAACTAAAAGGTAATCCTTAGCTTTACCATAATTACCTCTAAAAATATCGCCTTGAAATCGAATCAATTTTAAACTATAAAGATCATTTATATCCTACTATATAATGGATAATGATTAAATTAATATCAAATAATATATTAACCTCAAGGTTTATTTAAACTTATATAGAGTATTCTTCCTAAAACCCAGTCACCTCAAAATACCATCACATAAGACCTCAATGAAAACATAAATGATTACAAACTTTACAATATACTCTATAAATAAAAAAATGAATTAAAATTCACCAAATATCATATAAATCACTTTTTCATAAAATCTAAAATAAATTCCAAGGTCATAAATACTATCCAATTTACTTCATCATCTCTTTATTCCAACTAAACATTATTATCTCAACATCAAGCATCTATTAAGGGTTATTTATCCCTCAATAATGTGTCTCACAAAAATACACCTTATCACTAAATATGTTTTAAAATCCTTAAATAAAAATATTTTGGAACAATCCTTAGATGTTTCATGATTCTTATAACTAAAATATAATTTATTTAACACTTATACAACATAATTATTAAATCCCAATACATAAACACTCTTATCCTTTCACTTTAACAATCTTCCTTGGTCTATGGGTTAACCATTAGATTTGGACATTGGATTGGATAATACCCATATTATCTACACATAAGACATTGAATTATAAATTTTATCTTAGGTTTAACTTCATACCCCTCCATTTAACTCTTCATTTTTCCTCAGCAATTACTTGATTTATGCCCTTATTTTCTACAAATAAAAAATTTTCTCATTCCTCTAAGATATTTCCTTGAGCTATTCTTACCATATACATGAAATGTAGGAATATGAATATTATTACCTCCATATTCTTCTTTAAATTCCATTTTTATTTTACTATGTGTGACATGAAACTCACTCAAGTTGATATTTTTAATCATATAATGAGAAAACTGATTAGGAATAATCACAAGGCTTTGCCTTCCAGCTTGTATTTTATTTAGTTTCTTATAAGGAAAATCATTCTATTTTCCATCACATTAAATATTAACACAAATCCTTCTATCACCAACTATTGAATAAAACCAAAAAGTATAGTGTGAGAAATAATAGTTATAGTGAGAAGTCATATAATCATGAAAAATCATTCATAGGATGTCTAAATCATGAAACTTTTTTTTCAATCTATGACACCTTAGGTTTAACCTAGTCATCCTTGGTTATCATCTATTAAAATACTTTATAATGGTTCATGAGTAAAACGTGATTTAACCCAAGCATATCCCCTGGTAGTGTCAAACCAGGTGTACAATAAGGATACACTCACCATGCACCAGAATAATGGTCAAGATATACTTGACCAACTCCTTTTCAGGTTATTAACCCTAGATGCATTGTTCTAAAACCTCATACACTTATAGTATCCAAACATAGATGTATTTATAAGAAAACTATATAATTTATACCTTTCTAAAAATTTAGGGTGTTGTCCTATACTTAGACTTATCCCCAGGGTTTTCACAATTTTTTTCTATTACTAATCTCCAAAGATTGACTAAAACCTGCTCCGATACCAACTATAGTGACCCAAACTTTTTATACATAAATATTACATCCTTTTATATGAATATTCAATATATAACATTATAATCCATGCTATAACTATAAATGTTTAGTGTCTTGGAGATTTAATACACAATATTATTATTTCATGAAAGATATTCATTATCTCCCATAAATATCTTACCATATAGTACTCTTCTTAGACATAAAATACTAAATACTTTCTTCATAACCCAGGGAAAGGAAACATAAGAAATGGCGAGCTAAGATACCCAGTAAGGGTAAACAAGGTAGATATTTATGATCACTTAAACATAACACGAGCATAAGGGCATGAGAAAATGAGCTATTTGAAAATTAATACCTATCATAGATCATAGTCTTGAATCATGGAATAAATCTTGACAATTAACAAGACATTAATCATAAAGGAATCAAATAACATGATCCATGAGAGCATAACATTAACATAATACATAAGTTTATAGCATAAAAATAATCATAGAAAATCATTTCACCAGTCAAGTCTCATTGCCAAGAATATTATAGAGGATTGGGTTCACCCCCCATTATATCATATACTTAGTGAAGGGTCACTCCCAAGACCATCATAGTGGACCTAGTCACTTACTGAACTAGTTTCACTCCCCATTCTGGTTCTTATTATCTCATGAGATACCCACCTTTACCCAATGAATTATAGGTCTATATAATCCATTCATATTTGTTCCATAAGATTAAAAAATATTCATCATATATCATAACTTGTGAAAAAAAGGTTTTATAAACATTTAAAAAATTCATCATAGCTTAAATTGTGTAAAATAAATGGGTTTAATAAAAATATCATAATAATAATCCTAAATCATCCATATAAATAATAATGAAGGTATTATTAGATCATATCCCTAATAAAGTATAATTAACATCAAAGGATGTCATCTTATATTAAAATGTCTTTAAAATATCACTTGGAATAATTCTTGAGGAAAAAAACCTTTTCATTTTGAAATAACTTCATTAAAATTCTAATTTTTTTAAAATATTAAGGAAAATATTTTGTTTTAAAAGATCCATGGAAACTTATAAAGGAATATTCAAAACACTGAGCAATCATGATGGTGGGAAATTCTATTCATGCCGTGTATGTTAAAGTAAATATTCCTTTCACTTTTTATTAAAATTAAAAAGTACCTTGTTCGGAAAATTACAATAATATTTCTTTTACATTTTTTAAAAGTAAAACATGTGTGAAAATGAATTTAAACAATCACTAGAGAATAATAAAAACATTATTGAAACCATTTTTAGAAAACAAAGACATGAAATAAAAAGGATTTTTGACTGAAGAGATAAATAAATTTGGATTTGCTTAAAAATATTATTTTGGTCTATTGAATATTTAAAGATAGGAAAATAAAAGGAAAACATGTAATGTCTAGAAATAACAAGAGGATAAGAAAAGTCATGAGATTCTTGAGAGGTAGTTCATGAAATTTCATCATCAAAAAATTAATCATAAAAAATTCCAGTAACTAATTATATTATAACATAAGACCCTTATAATATCATATATGATCCTCTTATAACATTTCAACACCAATTTATAAATAATTCCTTATTAAAATTGTCATTTATAGGTCTTAACTGCTTTGTTTTTCATGAGAGTTTTTGTTTGGCAGTTTCAATCCACTAACTTTGATCATGGTTCTATGAACTCTAGAATATTAATCATGATATAAATATCATATATGTTAATTATATATATATATATATATATATATTTATCCATAATAGATAGATATATAAAATGATTTACACCATTCATGGAGACGATAGGTTGTACATACACATAAACATTATTTTCACTTTTCAACGGATGGAACGAAAGAAATATAAGTAATAATTAATTTTTATAGAATTTTTATTATATCATATATATCATATATATTTATTAAATTTATCCTCATTACTATCCATGTATATCAGAAGCGAAAAAAAGTCACATCGCTTTGTGGAGGTGGTAGTCCACATGTACGCACGAGCGATGTTATAATTTTCAAACAGATAAGAAGAAGGTGGATAATGGTTATTACATCATCCTAATAATAATTAAGTACACTAAATATACTGAATTCATTATTTTTAATGGATACCATAGATTTATAGGAGTTATAAGAATAAATAAAACTGAAAATTCTTAGTTAAGAGTTATACCTCTTTATTGGAAACCTCTTTTGGATTACACTTTAAGCCTTAAAAGGATAATATTTTAGAAGGAACAAAAGATATAAGATGTGGTGAAGTAATCTTGAATGATATTATGGAAATTATTTTCTAAGCTATAAAGAGAAAAAAATTTGAATAATGAAGGAGAAGAGGTGACCATTTATAAGTGTGGGGAGGTTCACTCTTGGAATTACTCAAAGTATTAAATTATTATAAATTAAATTTCATTGAAAAAAGGATATAAATTGATATAATTTAAATATAAGATGTTTAAAATTCTAAATCCTCTCCTAAAATAAAATTTGGACAAGTTTTGGTTATGTTTTAACCCCTATCTCTTAGTTTTAACCCCTGTTAACCCTTTTGATAATTACTGTGATATCAATGTTTTTTACTCTTTAGTGTTAGAGTTGGTGTCCCAGTACCAACTATTTGTAATTTGATTAAATTTTTATATGACTATTTGAATATTAATAATAATATATTGTTACATATTGTTCATTATTCTACATGACTTTAATGTAATAATGTTCTAGAGTATCTGTCACATTGATAAGGTCATAACAGTTCCCCGCTATGATGAGAACCTTAAAAATCTATGAAGATATTATTAAATATAGTTATATGGTTAGATAAAATTATATGAATGGACATATATAATGTCACTATCAGGTTTGATCACTCATAATCATATGATACTTCTTCTCATGAAGTTCATACTTTGTGATCTCCAAGATGAGAGATTATGAGAACATAACCACCAATAGAAATTTTACATGTTTTATCATCAGTGGATATTCCTATCTATGATCACGTGTGATGTTACTTATACTTTAATATTATTATTAATGTATATTATAACTCGTACATGTATAAGTTTTTCATAAACCATGATGATACAATTCATGGTGAAGTTGTGTACGTTGGGTGCGTCACAAGTGATGTGTTATTACTGAATAAGTCAAGGAAGTATTTTTCCTTTCCATATTTATGGAAGTTGATATCTCAGACCTTTTATTGGAATAGAACCATAACATTAAATTCCATTAACATGGTGTAACGACATGTTTATTTCAAATAGTTAAAGAAATACGTATCAAGCTTATAGGTTGATGACACATATGTACAACCTGCTTGATGAGATATTGATATAAATGGATTTATATTACACAGTTAGTGTTTGTATACAGTTTTTGATGTTTCAACA
Organism: Viscum album; assembly: GCA_963277665.1. Lineage (NCBI taxonomy): Eukaryota > Viridiplantae > Streptophyta > Magnoliopsida > Santalales > Viscaceae > Viscum > Viscum album. Next base: position 1,251,787,690 of record OY728120.1, on the reverse strand, counting down.
TTAAGTTATTTATCTTGGGTTCCTTGACCTATTTCTAGATGGTAATCTTAGACTTTAGGCATATCTGCCTAATTCCAATGAGAAGGAACCCTAGAGGTTCACATACTAATTATTTCCATTGATCTTGATTAATTTTTATTTGAATTTAATTAATGGAATAAATATTATTCTTAAGACCGTGGAATAATTTTATTCAAGTTTTATTGATCATATAAATTAAATAAATATTTATTCAATAGATTATGAATGAAATTTATTTATTTATATTATTTAATGTTTAATAAATATTTATTACCTAGTTTATGGACAAAAGTATTTATTTATGAATAAAATATTATTCATGTATTAAATAAATTCTTAGGAGGATGAATGGACTAAGACCGCATCCATTGATAAATATTTATTTATCGGCTGATAAAATTATATTTATCATTACACAAGTTAGCACATTCCATAAAATAATAATAATAATATTATTATTATATGACATGGGGTTTGTTAAATATTATTATATTATTTAAGGGCCGGTACACAATAAAATAATATTTTAACCTAAACTCTAACTCTATAAATAGATGGTTATATATATTGTATAGAGTTAATCAAAAATATATAACTGAGAATCATTGCACACAATAGATTTCTCTCTCAACTCCTCTTCCTCTCATCTTCTCAAGGATGAAAAGAAATCCTTCAAGCTAGAAGTACGAGTGATTAAGGTGAATAACACAATATGATTGATCTGTTATTCTAGCACCCAACATTCCATCAGTGATTTTTTAGAGATCAAAGGAGCACATGTGGATTACTGTTAGAGGGATTATACAATTGGATCCTATAAGCATAATAATGGTCATCCGGAAAGGTTCTTTTGGCCGATGAACATCATCATCATCAAAGAAATATTCTAAGATCAGACATTCATTTCTTTAGATCTAAATAAATTAATTATAAATTTAATATGCAAGACACTCTATTGGGGTTTTGGGAAACTTTAAGTCAAATTATTTTTGATTTATCACCCATAAAAGGTGATTTAACTTCACCCAAAACCTTTTAGTGGTACTAGTGTGGTCATGTTCAAATTTATAATTATTTATTTGATTGTTTATTGTTGCACATTTAACATTTAAGATTTTTTTTCAAGTTTTAATTTTCTCTTGATCTATTGTCAAAATATCTTCCTCCTCTTATTTGTTTCTCAAAAATATTATCAAGACCGATTAATGATTAAAAAATTTTACAAATGAAGATACCATCTGAAAGTGCTAAGGATCCTACCTGGATAATACAAGACTACATGAAGAGTACTCCTTTGTTACAAGTATTGTATCCTTGTTCATTACACAAGGATGTCCACATGGATTCTGGTTCATCATGTAATTAATATACGTCACATGTAATAAATTCACCACATGTAGAACATCCAGGACGGCACATGATTTTTTTAGAGTACATGTCGTGTAGTTTAACTATAGGCTGTGTAGCCCATGTGCTTTCAAGACTTAAAACATAGGGTTAAACCACATCATGTAATTAATACACCACATGTATTTAATAAATGATGTTTAAATACCAACAACCATGTAATTATAAGTATACACTTTGTATCCTCTATACACACCATGTACTTCATAAATGTTTGTAATAAGTACACACCAAGTCTTTAGGCATGTGTTGTGGATAGTCGATGAAGAGAAGCACACGCCATGTGGCTAGCTTGTACATGATGTGTACTTTACCTATTTATATGTAAATATTAAATTTAATTTATTAATCCATTAAACCGCATCGACCTAGGTTTCATGTTTTTCATTAAGTTTATAGTACACACCATTCATTAGGTTTTATATTATTTTAAATGATTAATTAATTCCACATAATATTCGATGCTATGAATCATGTATGGTTATTATACACTAAAGAATCAACACATTAAATTATTAAAGATACATAATTTTCATGAATTCCATGTGGAATTAAATTATATATTCACATAATGAAATTATGATACATGTCATGTACACAACATGTTGTATGAGTGAATTTTTTACAATTTATACCATATTGAGCAGTTCAGACAGGTAGTCGCCAAGTTTCTTCCAAGAACAAAGTTGCGTACTATTTTATTGAGTTTTAAATAAAATAAAATATTTTATTTTATTTAGAGTCTTAGAGGATGAGAATTTAAGGATGATTGTATGAAATAAGATAAAATGAATTAATTGATTAATAAGATAATTAATCATATTAATTTGTGTGAATTTTATCTTATCAAAGAATGAATTGAAATGCATGCTAGGTAGTTATTTTAAATGCATAATCATTACATATTAATAACTGATCATGATCTTGACCAAGACATGTGTATATGTTAGTATTAATTAATTTTAATTTGCTGCATGGTTTTTTAATTATTATTTATTAAATTAAATATGATGGTTTGCATGACATACCTCTCCCATTTATTATGTAGGACCTATGTGTCTAAAGGTTATTTATGTAATTCCACTTAACCAATCCTTTGGTTCCCACAACCTTCATGTGGGTTATAAATACATGTAATTAAAGGAGTTTACTAAGTCACATAGATGTGGTTCAAGATGGAACCAAGACCTTACTAACCCAGGTGATACACTGGTGAACATGTGGAATGTTGTAACTCATGCTAAGATTAAAAAAAGGAGTTTTCCCCTAGGTCATAGGCTGATTTATTGTCTTCTCAATAAATCAACCATTAGATAAGTTCATGATTGAGTCATTTATTTATTTCTATCTTATACATTATTTATTTTATAGATGCAAGACTGCAATCACATAAAAATTTAACTAATAAGAAAATATAGAATTTAAATAAATATATTATGCATAAATGTTTTATCAAAAAATAGTTAAATCACTTAAGTAAAATCCACTTAATATTAGAAAGATAAGTAAAGGATAAAATAATAAATCTGTATGCATAATTAAAACAAAATCCCTCAAGTTAATATCTAGTCATTAAGAATTCCATTATCTAAAATAAGATGAACCCATCGTTAAAATGTTGGTTCAACCTAATTTAGGGGAATTATTAATTATTAGGAAGTATTAACTAAGATAGTGGGTTTACTTAACCAAACTTGTATTAATTTTAACAACCAAAGTCTATTAAATACAAATTTGGAGGTAAGTGTTGAGGAAATCCAAGTTATAATTTTAGGATCAGGGAGTCCACTCAATGAATTAATGAGATACAAGCCTGTAGTTGGAAATTCCACCAGCATAAATACCTTCTTATGGTTTTCATATCCAAGTTTTGGATCATAAATAAGGGAAATATGGATCCTTTCCACTAGAATGTCTTGTGTGATAGGACATTCCAAGTTCAATGGATAGGGATGTTGATACTTGATAAAAGTAATGAGAGATTTAATAAAACCAATTATTATTATTTATCATATAATTTGTAATCAAGTAAATTACTAATAATATGCTTCTTTTAAATTTTAGAATAAAATGGAATGTTCTCATCCACACTATCCCTACGATCCATATTGGAGAAAGACCATATCCTCACTGGTAGTAACTTCTAGGAATGGTTAAAATTCCTTTGGGTTGTGTTACCCCATGAATGATAATATTATGTTCTATAATCCTCAATATATTATCTACTTGTCAAATACAATAGCAATGAATAGTTCACTATCTATGAAAAACACTTGAATGATGTAGTCAACATTCAATGTTTTATGCTCACATCTATGTCCAGTGAACCCATGAAGTATCATGAAAACATAGATGTTTATAGCATGATTGAGCGTCTCTATAGTCTATACCAGGAGAGAGAAAGATAAGAACAATTTTAGATCTCTAAGACACTCTTTTAGAATAATATTGACGAGGGTCCACTAGCTGGGCCTTATGTAGTCAATATCATTGGCTATATTGAGTGCCTAGATATTCTAGGGTTTAATCTCCCTAATGAACTATGCACTAATCTCATTATTGCATCACTCACTCAAATATTCTCCTTTTTGTTGTTGTTAATTTTAATATGAAAAACATTGAGAAGTCTCTCCCAGATCTTCTTACTCTTCCTCTCTAAGTATATAAGAAGACAAAGCACAAAAATCCTTTCGTCCTTACGATGAACAAACATAAAGGCCAAGAGAAGAGCTCTAAGCCCAAATATTCTTCACAACACCCTTCTAAGAAGAGAAATATCAAGGGTAAATCAAGGGGAAAATATTCTATCTGTGTTTCATATGGAAATAAGGTCCACTGGAAGAAAAACTGCACCCCAAAAAATAAGCAAGGGGAATATTTAAGTGCATTTGTTATTGAATGCAATTTATCTATTTATAGATTATGGATCTAAAATATGTATTAAAATATAGGAACCAAGTAAATTTAGAAGTATTGATCGAGGGGAGTTATATTTATGAGTATCCAACAAATCTAAGCTTACTTTTGTAGCTATCAATGACTTCCACCTCACGTTTCCAATGATAATGGCCTTGGTTTTGAAGGCTTGTTATTATGTACCAGTCGTTACCAAAAACAATATATATTTATCTATACTTGATAAAAATGGATTTATTTTCATGTTTAGTAATAAATGTTTCTTCTTTTATAAGTATAACATTTTTTATGGCAAGTTACATTTAAATAATGGTATTTATGTGTTAGATTGAAAAAACTAAGTAATAGAAATCGATAACAAAACTACTTCACATGAATCATACCAAACCCAACTTTGGAATCAACAGTGAGGTCATGTAAACAAAAAATGTTTGACTAAATTACATCAAGATGAATATTTTTATTCCTTTAAACTAAAACCACTTAGTTTATGTCATGTATTTTTATAAGGCAAAATAACCAAAGTCCCATTTAGTGGAAAAGGTGAAATGGATAAAGTGATTCTTGAATTAGTTTATACTAATGTGTGTAGACCTTTTCCTATTGAAGCAAGGTGTGGGTACTCATAATTCATAACTTTTACTAATGATTTTAGTAGATATGAATATGTATACTTTATGAGGTATATATTATATTCCTTTGAAAAATTTAAGGAATACAATAATGAAGTTGAGAACTAGATTGGTAAGAAGATTAAGAAACTCCACTCAGACCGTGGTTGAGAATATCTTAATCAAGAATTCATTTATTAACTATAAAAGTTTGGGATGCTATCCCAACTCATTCATCCTTATACACCTTAGTGGAATGGTCTAAGTGAAAGGAGGAACCACACCTTGTTAGATATGGTAATATCAATGACGATCTATGTGAGTCTTCCATTATCATTTTTGGGGATATGCATTATAAACAACAACATACATACTAAATTGAGTGCCAAATAAAGTGAAAAATGACATTCCATACCAATTATAGAGTGGAAAGAAACCCGTGTTGTCATACTTACATGTGTGGGGATGTGAAGCATTTTTTAAGGCCTCTTTAGGTAATAAGCTCACACCCCGAGGCATAAATTTTATCTTTATAGGATATCCCAAGGAAACAAAGGGATACTACCTATACAATCCTCCAAAAAAAGGTTATGGTTGAATGATGTCCCATATTTATTGATAAGGATCATATTTATAAAAGATATGGTGGGAGTGCAATGGACTTTAGTGAAATCTAGGCTCAAAATACACAAGAGTTAGAAAATGAAAAAATTCCACAAATCGCCATGGAAAAAAGATGTTCCATAGACACAATTACTACAGAGTACAAGAGAGGTTAGATAACTAGAATGGTATGGTTTTATATTCATAAATAATGGTGACTTATATTAGTTGATAATAATGATTCTTTGACCTATAAGGAAGCAGTAAACGACACATATGTTTCCAAGTGGCAAGAATCTATGAATTTTGAAATGGATTCCATATACCAAAACCAAGTTTGGATTTTGGTAGATCCTCTGGTGGATTTAAATACCATTGGTTATAAATTGGTATTTAAAAAGAAATTGGACATAGATGGACAAGTCAATACCTTTAAGGAATAGTTAGTTGAAAAAGGGGTCAAACAAAATTAAGGAATATACTATGATGAAACCTTTTCACCGATTACAATAATGAAATCTATAAAAATTTTACTTTCCATTATAGTCTTCCATGACTATGAGATTTGGAAAATGGATTTCAAAATATCCTTCCTTAATGGGAACCTTTAGGAATATTTCTATATGACACAATACAAAGGGTTTGCGACTCCAAAGTATGCTAATAAGACATACAAGTTGTAAAAATCCATTTATGGATTAAAACAAGCATCCAGGTTATAAAACATTTGGATTGATGAATCTACAAAAAATTTGGTTTCATAAAGAAAAAATTTGAATCTTTTTTCTATAAATGGGTTAGTGGGAGTGAGATCATTTTCTTAATAGTATATATTGGATACATATTACTTATTAGAAATGAAATACCATCCTTACATTATGTTAAATCCTGGTTGAATAAAGCTTCCCCCATGAAGTAATTAGGCAAGACAACATAAATTCTTGAGATTAAGATCCATTGTGATAGGTCCAAGAGACCGCTCAACCTATGTAAAAGTAATTACATTGACAAAATACTAAAGAGGTTCAGTATGGAACAATCTAATAGGGTATTGTTACTCATGTCAAATGGCATCCATATTTCTAAGAAAATGTTTCCTTAGACACATGATGAAAGACAAATAATGGAAAGAATTCCATATGAATCAAAAATTGGATGAGCCATTTATGTTATGCTATGTATTAAGCTAGATGTGTTCCATGCCTTGAGTGCAGTAGGAAGATATCAATCTGACCCAGGTGGCCACTATTGGATGGTAGTTAAGAATATCTAGTAATGCGAAATGAGTGGGCCGGGGCGGGGTGGGCCAAGACCACACAGGTTTGAGCCCGCAAGGGTTTGTTTGCAAAAGACCGCATATAATGGGAACAAAAAAATTCAAACCCGCCCCACCACGTATAAGCCCGTGGGTTACCCACATTTTAAAAAATTTATACCATTTATAATCATTTAAATATTTTATTTTTTTCTCATTTGTAATGGTTTTTATTGGGAGAAGTATGGATTGACAATACCTATATTTTTAAGGGATGTGATGGAACATTTTTATATGGGTTAATGGTGGCATGCAATGATGATGACATGGTGAAAAAATATTGCTATGAAAAGTAGGTGAGTGATCAGTGAGATATGTCAAATGATAATGTTGGTCATGTGATAATGCGAATGGCTGGAATGAACGATGAATTTCCAAACAACAATCAGTTTCAAATAAGGCTATTAGGGTTCCCCTAAGGTCCTTTCCTATTTTCGTAATAAAAAAAATAAAAAAATAAAATAAAAAAATTAAATAGACTCAAAAAATATTGTGATTATAATAACTCTTTTAGAATTAAAACCATGTGCAATGGAGATGAGTTCCATTTTTCAAGAGGTGGGATGACACATCATGTGAATATGGTGAATAATTACAATATAAATATTATAATATCATATTAAAACAATAAATATAAACCTATTTAAAATCCACATGTGAATGAATGGTGAATTATTATGATAATTACGGTGAGAAATCTTATGTCATGTGTTGGACTTACCTGTTTCGATAATCTCAATTATGTTTAGATATGCTTTGATAATCCCAAATAATGTCTATCTATATATTAATTATACTTTATGACATCATCCTAATAATTTGATATGAATATCATAATGATCATATCATATCATTGTAATATGTTACTCAATGTTTATTTATTATTTTAAATGTTTAACAATGATTAATATTGATACTAACTCAATCTAGAAATGAAATGAATAGAACATATACTTTATAAGCATTCGAGTTTTTGGGTCACTGATACAGACAAAGATACTGATAAACAAAGGTCACCGATAGACTAAGTCTACTGATAAACAAAGGTCATCGATAGACTAAGTCTACTGATAGACAAGGTCACTGATACAAACTACCGATAGAATGTAGCTACTGATAGAGGAAGCTACTGATAGAGAGAGCTACCGCTACCGATGTTAATAGATACTGATAGCGAGGAAGAGCTACCGATAGAAGTTCACCATTATGAAGAGCTACCGACAGATGGAGCTACCGATACAAGGAGCTACCGCTACACATGGAGCTACTGATACATAAAGCTACCGTTACAGAGAGTAACAACTACCGATGCAAGACCTACCGTTACAAGTCCACCGCTACAAGTTCACTGATACAAAGAGCTACCGATGGAAGCCAGTCATTGTTTCTCTAAACTCTATCACTGTTTTTTTATTAGCAATAGTCATATTTGGTGCTTTTAATGCAACTGATATTAATTAATGATGTTTGTTGGATGTTAGGAAACCGTACCTCGTACCTGCATAAGTAATCATGATTTATGTCAGAAATTAATTAATGATGTTTGTTGGATGGAACCGTACCTCGTATCTGTAGAAGTGATCATGCCTTATGTCGAACCACCACATGAGCTATAAAAGGCAGACCAAATCCACGCATTAAAGTGTGTGACATAGAGGATGCACAAAGAGGCACATACAAGAAGATACACACGTACATGTAGAGAATAACACACAAAGAACTCTAAGAACACTCATACACATCAAGAACAGAAGTTCCAAGAGGAGGTTCAAGTGCAGCAAGGAATACTTTCACATTCAAGATGAACACCTGTACTGGAAGTAAAGGAACAGAACCACAACACTCTATTTTCCAGAAAAATTCCAGAGAAGGACTCAAAGCTTCATCTACCTCAATCCAAAGGAGTCCAGTGCTGCATTGACATCACAAAAAATCATTCTAAACTCATCTCCATACTGTTGCTCTGTTGTGATCATCTCTATTAAATTACGAGTAGTGTGTGTGATTCTATCTGTTTGGATACACGCTGACTCCTAAGATGAACTGGAGGATACTGAAATCCTCACACCAAACTCTTTACACCTTTGTGTATCCCATGTAGAACTGTGGTAGAGGTCTGAGGACCTGGACAGCTTGTGTGCTGTTGTTGCTGCTTTCCCACATAGAACTGTGGTAGAGGTCTGAGGAACTGGATAGCCTATATGCTGTTGTAAACCCCGATTCAGGGTGTGGATCAAAGTTTTATATAAACTATTTGAGAGGACTAAGTCTCAGCTTGAGACAGAACCTCTTGGTTAAAACTGTTGTGCATATTATTTCATTTTAAACTATTTTCAATATTCCGTTGCTAACTTCTTTGAAATATAAAACTATTTTAAAGTAACTCTGATAGTTGAACTAGAAAGTGTTTGTAATTATTATGAACTAGTAAGTTAGTTTCAAAAGCTAACTTAATCTTCAGATTAAGTTAACTGAGAAATAATCAATCTTTGAGAAACTAATTGAACACTTACAATCTTTATAAATTCACTATAGTTTAACTTGTTTTATGAATTGGGGGATTTCAATATAAATCTTTTAAACAGAAATTTTTAATAGGAACTCAATTCACCCCCCTCTTGAGTATCCTCTATGGATAACATTTGGTATCAGAGGGAGTAGATAAAAGTTTTTCAAAACACTCTGTTTGTGAAAAGTTTTCAACTTTGATTTTAGTTGTATCTCAAAGATCTCAAAATTTCTGTTAATTCTAAATTTTTATATCTTTATATATCTTTTTAAAACTTAGTTATTATGTATAATAGATTATAAGGTGTAGCTACCAACATGCCACCCTTTTTTAATGGTGCTAATTATTCCCAATGGAAAATCAAAATGAAAATTCACTTAGAAAGTATGGGATTTGACATCTAGACTGCTATAGAGACTCAGTATACAATTCCAGAAACTGTTAGAACTACTTGGGATGAACCTACAAAAGCTGCTTACAATAATAATTGTAAAGAAATGAATACTCTGTATTGTTCTTTAGGAGATTAATAATTTAATCGAATATCTTCTTGTAAGACTACTTATGAAATTTGGGATACTTTGGATATTTCCCATGAGGGAACAACCAATGTTAAGAAAATGAGACTAAATACATACACTATTAAATATGATAATTTTAAAATGAAATCTGATGAATCTATTTCTGATATGTATCTCAGGTTTAATGAGATAGTTAATACAATGAGCTCACTGGGAAAATCTATTCCACCAAAAGAGAAAATAATGAGGATATTGAGATGCCTACCAGACAGATGGAGAGGAACCTCTGTCTCTATACGAGAATCATGTGACATTGGCAAGATACCTTTCAAGGAGCTGATTGGTAATTTGATGATGTATGAAGAAGATCTGAAGGTAAAAAAATAGGAAGATGATGAACCTAAGAAAAATTCAGTGGAATTTAAGTCTACTTCCTAAAAGACCAAGGACAAGGAGAAAGTTCACATACCTATCAAAATCTCAACAAGTGCAGGTTCAGATTCAGATAGTGATGAAGAGATGACTCATATAGCCAGGAGATTCAAGAAATTCTATAAGAAGAAGAAATTTTTCAGAAAATCAAATTATAAGTGTAAGTTTGACCAATGAGGAAATTGGAAGAGAGATTGGAAGAAAGCTGATAAAGATGATGAGATAGTCAATTATGAATGTAAAAGAAAAGGGCATGTTAAGGCTGAATGTCCAAAATTGAAGTTTAAGAAGAAATATGATTTCAAGGAAAAAAAATATAATAAAGCTATGAAGGCAACATGGAGTGATTCAGAAGATAGCTCAAGTGGATCTGAAGCTTCTGATTCTGAAGAAAATAATTATGCCAACATGTGTTTCATGACTAAAACATCCAAGGTAACACTTAATTCCCCTATTCAAAATGATTATTATTCTAGGAATGAAAGTGATTCAAATAATGATGATAATATGTCTAAAGATGAATTATTTGAATACTGTAATATGTTAGAAGATACTTGTAATGAGCTGAAAGATAAGTACAAATCATTAAAGAAACAATATTCCTTGACTAGTATTGATAAATCTGATCTTAGTATAGAAAAGGAAAAGAATACTCAACTGTTAAAGGAAAACACTGAACTTAAATTATCTAATGTGAAACTTAGAAAAGACTTAGAGAATTTCACAAATGGAAAGAATACTCTAACTCAAATGCTTGAAAAAAAAGTTGCACCAAAGTATACTACTGGTTTAGGATACCAACCTGGACAGAGACAGATTTTTAAGAATAAATTTATTCTAAAATCTAGATAGTTTGCTGCTAGTTCCAGATCTGGAAATTCTTATGCTTCATATAGCTATTCAAATTCTTGTAGACCAAACAAAGTTTATTTTTCAAAATATTTTGAATCTATTAATTATAGGAAACCCATTAGACAAATATGGGTGCCTAAAGTTTACTTTCTAACCTTTCTGGACCCAAGAAAATCTGGGTACCAAAATTATCTTTTGTCTAAATATGTTTTGTAGGAAACTTTCTTGAAAAGTTCCTGTAGGAAGATATGGTACTTGGACAGTGGTTATTCAAGGCATATGATAGGAGACTAATCATGCTTTAAGAGCTTAATCAAAGTTGATGGAGGGAATGTCACCTTTGGGGATAACTCAAAAGGAAAAATCATCGGCTTAGGCCAGATTGGTAACAATGATTCAATTTTAATTTCTAAATTATTATTTGTTAATGGATTAAAATAAAACCTGTTAAGTATTTCTCAGTTGTGTGATGATGGATTCAATGTAAAATTTGAAAATGATTCATGTAATGTTTTTGATTCTAAAAATATTTTGGTATTTACTACAATAAGAAATGAAAATATATATGTTGTAGATTTAAATTCTTTAGCCAAACAAAAGGTTACTTGTTTAAATGTTTTTCATAAAGAATATTGGCTATAACACAAAATATTAGGACACTACAATGTTCATTCACTTAAGAAACTGACTAGGAAAAATTTAGTTTGAGACCTACCCAAACTAAAATTCCCAACAGAAAAAGTTTGTAATCCCTGTCAAAAGGGAAAGCAACATAAGTTTTATTTCAAATTAAAGAAAGAAGTTTCAACTTCTCAACCTCTCGAGTTGGTTCACATGGATTTGTTTGGACCATATAGAGTTTATAGCTTAAATGGGAAGCACTATGTCTATGTTCTAGTAGATGACTTTTCTAGATACACTTGGTTATACTTTCTTGCTCACAAAAGTGAAGTTTATTCCTATTTAATTAAATAATACAAGTCTGTAGAGAACCTTAGTGGACTTAAGATTAAGACCCTGAGAAGTGATCATGGCCGTGAGTTTGAAAATCATGACTTTGAATCCTATTGCTCACACAATGGCTACAGTCACAATTTCTATGCCCCTAGGACACCTCAATATAATGGTGTAGTAGAAAGAAGGAATATAACCCTTCAGGAAATTACAAGAACTATGCTCAATGAGTATGAATTACCTGTTTACTTTTGGGATGAAGCTGTAAATACAGCTTGTTATATTATAAATAGAGTCTTGATTAGACCTTTTCTTAGAAAGGCCCCTTATGAGATTTAGAATAATAGGAAGCCTAAAGTTAGTTACTTTAGATTTTTTTTTTGCAAAGTCTTTATTCTCAATACTAAAGATAATCTTGATAAGTTTTCATCCAAAAGAGATGAAGGAATCTTTCTAGGTTATTCTATATCTAGTAAAGCTTATAGAGTATTTAATAAGAGGACCAAATGTGTGGAAGAATCTGTACATGTCAAATTTGATGAAACTGATCCACATGAACCTAAGACCCCTCTTGAACATCTTGAAGAAGATATGTCAATTCTAAACCTTAATGACAGAAATAATGAACCTGTTGTTAAGACAAACAGTTCTGGAAATTTTCCAGAACCTGTTTCTGTTGAACCCGAACTGGTAAATGAACCTGAAATCTCTAGCCCTACCTTTACTAGACTAACTAGGACCCTTAAAAACCATCATTTAGATGCTGTAGTAGGAGATTTAGATAGAGGAACACATACTAGAGCTTCTATAAGAAATCAGGTTGAACATCAAGCCTTTCTTTCACAGTCAGAACCTAAAAATACCAATGATGCTATCAATGATGAATTTTGGGTAATGGATATGCAAGAAGATTTAAATCAATTTGAAAGAAACAAATTCTGGGAACTAGTAGAAAAACCTAAGGACACTTTGACCATAGACACTAAATGGGTGTTTAGAAACAAAGTTGATGAATTTGGAAATATCATTAGAAATAAAGCAAGACTAGTTGCACAAGGATATAGTCAAGAATAAGGAATAGACTATGAGGAAACCTTTACACCTGTAGCTAGGTTAGAAGCTATTAGGATTCTACTTGCTTATGCTGCTCATCTAAATTTCAAGTTATATCAAATGGATGTTAAAAGTGATTTTCTAAACGGTTTTATAATTGAAGATGTTTTTGTTGAACAACCACCTGGATTTACTAATCCTCATTTTCCAAATTGAGTTTTTAAACTTTCTAAAGCTTTGTATGGTTTAAAACAATCTCCATGAGCTTGGTATGATAGACTTCGTAATTTTCTTATTTCAAAAGGTTTTATTAAAGGGATTGCTGATCCAACTCTTTTTATCAAAATAATTTCCAAAGATGTTTTGATAGTACAAATCTATGTTGATGATATTATTTTCGGATATTCTAAAAATGATTTGTGTATTGATTTTTCAAAGAGTATACAAAGTTAATTTGAAATTAGTTTAATGGGAGAACTCAAATATTTTCTTGGATTTCAAGTTTTTCAAAATGAAAATGGTATTATTTTAAGTCAAAGCAAATATACAAAGGATCTTTTAAAATGTTTTGGTTTGGATAATAATAAGTAAAGTGATACACCTATGAGTACCACTTGTAAATTGGATGCAGATGAAACTGGGAAACTAGTGGATCAAATCAATTATAGAGGTATGATTGGGAGTTTAATTTATCTTACTACTATTCGACCAGACATTGTGTTTAGTGTGTGTATGTGTGCAAGATTTCAAGCTGATCCAAAAGAGTCACACTTGCTTGCGGTTAAAAGGATGTTCAAATATCTTAAACATACTACTAATTTAGGATTGTTTTATCCAAAAGGACAATATTTTGATTTAATAAGTTATTCGGATGCTGACTTTGCTGGTTGCAAGTTAGATAGGAAGAGTACATCAGGAACATGTCACTTTCTAGGTAAGTCCTTGGTATCATGGTGTAGTAAAAAGTATAATTCTGTTGCATTTTCTACTGCTGAAGCAGAGTACATAGCTGCTGGTAGTTGCTGTGCACAAATTCTGCGGATGAAACACACTTTATTGGACTATGGATATCAATTTAGGCATGTATCTATAAGCAGTGATAACACTAGTGCGATCAATATTTCCAAGAATCATGTGTCTCACTCTAGGACTAAGCACATTGATGTAAGACATAACTTTTTAAGGGATCATTATCAAAAGGGTGATATTACTCTTGAATTTATAGGCACTGAACATCAATTAGTTGACATATTCACCAAGCCTTTAAGTTCAGATAGGTTAAGTTACATTAGACATGAGTTAGGAATGATAAACTTTCCTTAAACCTCACCATTAGATAAACCTCATCATTAGAAAAACCTCACTGATAGATAAACCTCACCATTAGATAAACCTCACCATTAGATAAACCTCAACGTTAGATAAACCTCACCGTTAGATAAACCTCACCGATAGATAAACCGCACTGTTAGATAAACCTCACCGTTAGAGAGACCTCACCGTTAGGATTCTCACTGGTAAATGTCACTGATATGTTTTGCGCTGTTTGGATTTTGTGTTTTTTTAATGGAAACCTTTATTATTTTTAATGTATTTCTTTTTATTACATCTCAATTCCTAAATGATAAAAATTAATTCTAAGTCACGTTTCAATCCACCGCGAACTCTCTTCTCTTCAAACCTTACTTCTTGAACCCCCACATTTCGTACAAACCCTAAGTTCTTCATTTCGGAAATGGAAAGAGTAAAAAGGACAGTATTCAGAGATGAAGGTGATGCGCTGAGTGAAAATAGGTAGAAAGAAGGATCTAAAGGTAGTGGCAGTGGAACAAGTCATGAGAAGAGTGCAGTGAACCTGCACTTACTGAATAGAAATATCATAATCGAGAAAGAACTCTGTGCAGAATGGCTCCTGCCTAGAAAATCTTTGGTTCTAAGGAAATTGGAGGAACAAGGATGGCTTGAATGTTTTGCGAATAACAATGGTCCCTATTATCTAAAAATAGTAAAGGAATTCTATGAGTTTGTTTGTTTTGAGAAATCTGAAGGTGAGAACAGAATGGTATCTGTAGTGAATGACAAGATAATATCTTTTTCTTCCATTGAATGGGCTGAGTGCTTGAAAGTTACACA
Source organism: Viscum album (assembly GCA_963277665.1). NCBI lineage: Eukaryota > Viridiplantae > Streptophyta > Magnoliopsida > Santalales > Viscaceae > Viscum > Viscum album. The sequence goes on along the minus strand of OY728120.1, from coordinate 1,251,772,363 downwards.
TGAGGGTTAATTTGGATATTTCTCAAAGTTATTACCTCCCACTAGTGAAATTTTTTAGTATGAAACTGCTTTGGAAGAGCTCACTGGGGATGGAACACCAAGAAAAGTAGTTGCTACAGAAATGGATGGAGAAAACCAGTTGCTGTTCAAATTTATCCAGCACGTGTTAAGTCCAAGAAGAGGGGATTTTTCAAACCTCATATTCCAAGATATATTCTTGTTGTATCTACTAAGGAATAGAGTCAAAGTGAATTTGTGTAGGCTTCTGATGATTCAAATCGAAGATATGACCAGGCCAAAATCGAAAAAAATACTCTATTGTTTGCAAAGATGATCTCTTTGATGATCAAGGTAAAAGGTGTGGATGAATCTCAGGATGAGATAGTGGTTGTAAGAGACAAATTTTTTGTTACAAAAATAGTTTGTAAGTACATGAAGATTGGCTGGAACCCATGGAAAAGGGAATGGGTAAATAATGATGAGAAAGTTTATGATAAATTTAACCCTGTTGAGCATCCCAATCGGACAAGAGATAAGAGAGATCCAGGTCTAGGACCCAATGAGGAGGAACCTCAATACAGTGATGATGATGTTGAGGAGGATACCTATATAGAAGATGGATGGGATCCTGATTTTCCTCTAAGCCCAGCTGCTGAAAAGGTATCATATGGAAAGGCAAGTCCATCTGTGAAGGAAGTTGTTCAAGGAGAAACTGTTGAAGAAATATCTTTAAATGAGGAAGACCTGCCTAGATCGGATTATAAGAAGAATGATCTAGATTCCATTAGTAATGATGATGAAGAGGAAGAAGTATCTAAAAATGGAAGTACCTGTTTGAGTCTCATTCCTCTGATTGAGAGCTCTATTATTCCTATTGAGGAGGTTCTTGAAGTGGACAAACCAGTACCTATTGCTAATATACCCCAACCTGTTACACCTGGTTTGGATATGAATATGGTTGTAGATGACTCTGATGAAGAGGAGGAAGCTCAGGTTTAGGGGAGAAACCTGTAAGGATATGATCAGTTTCTGTGACCTATGAAGTGGAAGATTGGTCTGAGGATCCAAGATTTGTTGTATTGGGACTAGACTATTCTGATTCTGATGATGAGACACCCATTAGATTGCATCCTGTGTCTTATGATATTTTCTCAGAGGAAGTTACTACTCAACCAGTAGCTCCTCTAGCTCTGCCTGAAGGCATTGTGAGAAAAGGAGGCACTGAAATCTGATTTGAAAACCTGTTTTTTTAAGAGCTAAGATGGAAAGTTCTTTGGTATCTTCTCTAAAAAGTGTTTTGTCAGGTGTTATGACAAAAGTGATGGATGAAGTGAAAGTTTTCCAAAATCAAATTGCGAGTTTGACGGAGGCTGTTGATTATTTGAAGCAATATGTTGCTTTATTTAATACCTTCATGAGTTCTAAATCTCAAGTTGATACTGACATCAACTACATTCGAGGTGTAGTGAAACAGTTTGTGGATGTGTTTAAAGATTTTAATAAGACCATAAAAATTCATGTCAGTACTCAGGATTTTGTTGTAAAAAATTTGATAAGTAATTTGACTCAGTCTTTTAAAGAAATAGTAACTTTTACTATAGCACCTCTTTCTGCATCAAATGTATCAGTTGATGTGGAACAATTTAGATCTATGATGAAAGAAGAACTTGGTCAAGTTAGTTCCAGTAGCTCATCTGATTCTCAGGTGATTACTACCACAAGGGATATCAGAAAAATCATCCAAGATTATATGAGAGATGCTAATGTAGCCCAGAAGGAAATCAAAGACAAAATTGATTATTATTTTCAAAGAGTGTACACCAAACATCAGCTAACCAATCATTTCAAGCTGCTGTTAGAGAATCTGAAACTGCCCCAGTCACTCAAGCCTTCAAAGATCAAGTTAGTAAGCTCAGGGAGTTGACTCCTGCCTTGGACAAGTTTATGGAGAACATGGATGATTTTATCTTTGCTATGGATAAAGGAGGAGGAATCATCATAGATTTTAGGAACCTGTTGCTGCCCTTTCTGCATGTGGAAAATACACCTATTATTGTACCTCCAGCCCTGCCTGCCTCTGGTCAGTCTGCTTCCACGCCTTAGTTGACTCCATCTCAAGATATTAGAAGTATTACTCCTATGATCACACAAAGGAGTACTCATTACAGTCCCGACAGTGTTTTAGTAGCTCAACCACCTTTGATCATCACTGGTGTTCCCAAACCTTCACCTATGTCTACCAAGCCTGAATCCTCTTCTGATCCCCAAGGAAAATCCAAATTACCTATTTAGGAGGTGGATTTATTAGTGGCTAGGACATTTGATAGGGATCACTTGTATTATTTTTGTATCATTTCTTTATTTCTATGTATCTTTGTATGAAGTAATACTGACACGATCTCATTATCCTTTAATTTATGTTATTTCTCTACTCAATTTTTGTTTACTCCTTTTTGCTAATCACAAAGGGGGAGAAATAATGCTATGGAGAAATGTGGGGGAGAATTATCTGGATAAGGATAGGGAAAATGAGTCTTAGAGATATAATGAGTTTTTTTGTTTTTATATATAATTCTACCTCTGATACATTCACCTTTTATACCATATTCTCTGTTTCATTTGAAATATTTCATTTATGGTTACAAGGAATGATATTTTGACATCATTTGAAAATATCATTGAACACACTGATAAGTGAGAACAAATATATTTTATACTGATTCATTAATGATTATTCTGGATTACAATTCCATAATTTGTGATTATCAAAAAGGGAGAGATTGTTGGACTCACCTGTTTTGATAATCTCAATTATGTTTAGATATGCTTTGATAATCCCAAATAATGTCTATCTATATATTAATTATACTTTATGACATCATGCTAATAAGTTGATATGAATATCATAATGATAATATCATATCATTGGAATATGTTAATCAATGTTTATTTATGATTTTAAATGTTTAACAATGATTAATCTTGATACTAACTCAATCTGGAAGTGAAATGCATAGAACAGATACTTTATAAGCATTTGAGTTTTTGGGTCACTGATACAGACAGAGCTACCGATAAATAAAGGTCACTGATAGACCAAGTCTACCGATAAACAAAGGTCACCGATAGACTAAGTTTATTGATATACAAGGTCACTGATACAAGCTACCGATAGAATGGAGCTACCGATAGAGGAAGCTACTGATAGAGAGAGCTACCGCTACCAATGTTAATAGCTACTGATAGCGAGGAAGAGCTGCTGACAGAAGTTCACTATTACGAAGAGCTACTAATAGATGGATCTACCGATACAAGGAGCTACCGCTACACATGGATCTACTGATACATAAATCTACCATTACAGAAAGTAACAGCTACCGATGCAAGACGTACCGTTACAAGTCCACTGATACAAGTTCACTGATACAAAGAGCTATGAATGGAATCCAGTCACTATTTCTCTAAACTCTATCTCTGTTTGTTTATTAGAAACAATCATATTTTGGATTTTAATGCAATTGATATTGATTAATGATGTTTGTTGGATCTCAATAAACCGTACCTCATACCTGCAGAAGTAATCATGCTTTATATCGGAAATTAATTAATGATGTTTTTTGGATGGAACTATACCTCATATCTACAGAAGTGACCATGCCTTATGTCGAACCACCGTATGAGCTATAAAAGGCAGACCAAAGTTGTGCATTAAAGTGTGTGACCTAGAGGATGCACAAAGAGACACATATAAGAAGATACACATGTACATGCAGAGAAGAACACACAAAGAACTCTAAGAACACTCATACACATCAAGAACAGAAGTTGAAAGAGGAGGTTCAAGTGCTGCAAGGAATACTTTCACATTCAAGCTGAACACCTATATTGGAAGTAAAGGAACAAAACCATGACACTCTATTTTCTAGACAACTTCCAGATAAGGACTCAAAGCTTCATCTGCCTCAATCCAAAGGAGTCCAGTGCTGCATTGAAATCACACATGAGCATTATAAACTCATCTCCATACTATTGCTCTACTGTGATCATTTTTATTACATTACAAGCAGTGTGTGTGCTTCTGTCTGTTTGGACACACACTGACTCCTAAGTTGAATTGGAGGATAATGAAATCCTCACACCAAACTCTTTATACCTTTGTGTATACCACATAGAACTGTGGTAGAGGTCTGAGGACCTGGACAACCTGTGTACTATTGTTGCTGCTTTCCCACATAGAACTGTGGTAGAGGTATGAGGATCTGGAAAACCTATATACTATTGTAAACCCTGATCTAGGGTGTGGATCAAAGTTTTATATAAACTGTTTGATAGGAATAAGTCTCAGCTTGAGACCGAACCTCTTGGTTAAAACTGATGTGCATCTTATTTCAGTTTAAACTATTTTCAATATTCCACTGCTAACTTCTTTGAAATATAAAACTATTTTAAAGTAACTATGATAGTTTAACTAGAAAGTGTTTGTAATTATTGTGAACCAGTAAGTTAGTTTCAAAAGATAACTTAATCTTTAGATTAAGTTAACTGAGAAATAATCAATCTTTGAGAAACTAATTGAACACTTACAATCTTTATAAATTCACTACAATTTAACTTGTTTTATGAATTGGGGGATTTAAATATAAATCTTTTAAATAGAAATTTTTAATAGGAACTCAATTAACCCCCCTCTTGAGTATCCTCTTTGTAAAACATAATGGTTTAATCATAATGTTTTTATTAAAAAAACTAAAATATTAAAGAAGCATATATTGTAAAAAAATATATTTTTTTAAAATTAGGCCCGCGGGTAAGCCCGCACCCATGTGGGATCAACCCGCCTTGGCACCCACGCAGGCTCAACACGCATTGGCCCGTTCTCTAAACGATTAATTTTTGTTTCCCACCCCATCCCGTATCCACCCCAAACCTACAAAGCCCGTGGGCTGTGGGACCATTTTTCATTACTAAGAATATCCTTAAGTGTAACAACCCCGACCCCAGTATCCTAGAGTCAGTGGCCATTTTATTAAAATGGAATATATAAAAGAGATCACATCACCAAGGATCGATCAGTTTAGTAGCATTGAAGAACTAGATACACACATGTTTCCATTATTACATTAGTAATTAAATATAGAACATAACAAAAGAAAATTAACTTCTTCTTTTCACTTATTCAAAGATTTCATCTTCACAACCTGGGTAAGGAAAAAAAATAAAAGGGTGAGCTCAAACACTCAGTAAGGGTTATATGAGACAATAATAAATGAAGAAAATTCAATAAGGTATAGACATTATGGAAAGATAAATAATCTGAATAGCACATTCCATAAGTATACTGAGAATGAAAATTCAACCATAAGTTTTGTCATAATGAAAACCTCATGGAAAGTAATAGCTAAATATTGAATGAAGAAAATGATTATTTATTGGACTTCTTGTATTTAGAACATGAACTATTATAACATTGATACGATTTAAGTCTATGGGTAAAAAACTATCTGATTTCTTTGGAAACAAACATGAGGGGTTTGTCACAAACTATTTTTGTCTTATGAGACCTATCGATGCATCAATGATCTATCTATAACCAGGCCACACCCATCACTTCAAGTACAAAGTATTATTCATACATATATTCAATTCAATAATAAAACCATATGTAAAAATGGTATATGGATAAGACAATAATCATATTCATGATACAAGAAATATGTATATTTAATGAATAATGATCATAAATAAAAGGGAAATATACATACACCACACATAAAGAATAAGTGGTCAAAGGGAATATCATAATGGTTTCCATGAAATAATGGATTTAAATCATACTTAGAAATTTATAAGGTAAAATAGGCATATATCAAGATAAGTGATGTCAATCTGAAGTGAAAACATGTAAAAATAGTGTTCAAGAGTCATTAGAAATGAAACATTTTAGTGTGTTTTAAAGAAAATATTAAAGAGTGTTTAAAGTGTAAAATGCACAATTTGTTTTCATAAAACCCAAAATGAACCAAAATAGTTTTTCATGATGAAATGAGTGATTTTATAAAAAATAATGGCCTCTTAAAATGTATTATGTAGTGCATTTAAATTTTGGTTATAAATTGGAAAGTTCCCTTAAATTAGGCTTTCTTATCGGGAGGAATAAAAAAGGGAACCTTATAAAACATGTATTTTCCACATAAGAGGAAGTAGAATTGAGATTGGTAAATATTTTTGGAATATAAACATAGAATTTAGGAGGATTAAATCATAATAATTAAGAAATACATTGGGTTAAAGAGAGAGAAAGCATAACCTGAATGAAAATGGAGGTTTGGGGAGAATCCCTTACCTTATGTCTGAAAGTGTTCTGCACTTGCACTTAATGTCCTGGATAATAAAATTGGATTCATTAATAATTTAATTAACAACCTATTAAATATATATTTGATTTATTATAATTTTATTAATTTCATTTATGTCCTTTTTGTGAGTTATAAGATTCAATTTTTTCGTTCGGGAGTGTTCGTTTCCTTGGTTTTCATGATTGATTCCCTTGTGTATAATTATGGGAATTCATGTAAAATGAAAAAAAACTCCATAATTAAAATTATTTAATATTAATGATCTTAAATAATATTAAATTGTATTATACATTATTTTGTTATATGTAATGAGTATGATTCATTAGATAAAACCTTAATGATAACCGTTAGTTTGTTTTGGTGAAATTTTGATCATCACAAACTAGTTTTGTTTTATTATTTAATATTATATATAAATACTGGTTCTAGAACATCATATGAATTATAATATGTATTATAAAATCTTATTTAAACATAATATTGGTTTTATAACCATTATTGGAAGCAGTAATGAAAAATGAAAACGCATCATCCATGATGGTGGTAAATCGGCACACCACGGATGATATTTTCATTTTTAGAATAAAAGGGAGAGGAGAAGGGGATTGATGATGTATTTTAAATTAAAAAAATAACATTATAGTATATAATATAATAGATTTATAATTCATGTTTTGATAGTGGAGGTGATGGAAGGATAAGAAAATAAATGAAATTGAAAGAAATTGAAGGAAAAGGATTAAGGGTTTTACCTCTTGAATTATTCTCCTTGAGAACCTCCTTAAGGGGATTGGGATTGGTATTTTGGTGAGATAAAATGATATTGGATATGATTGAGAGACTTGGGAAGAGTATTGGGTATAAATTGGACAAGTTTAAAGGCTTAAGAGGTGTGAGGAGAAGGGGCTCTGAGAGGTGGTATTTATAGTGGAGGAGAGGGGTGTTTTCTCATTATTTTATTAATTAGTTTATTATTTTGGATCAAGACCAAAAATAGTGATGATTCCATGACTAAATAAAGTAAATAGATAAAGATATTTATATATTATGTTACTTACATCATCCATGACTCAAGTAATAGTGTATTTAATTTATAATTTATATATACCATAAAATACCGTATTTTACCATTCACAAAAAAATCATGTATTTTAGAAAAATACAAAAAATTCACCCTAATAATTTTTTTATGTGTAGAATTAAAAAATTAACTCCATTTTATGAATTTAATTTTCTAAATATGATAAATTTAATTTTTAATTAAAACCATCATTTACTTGTAAAATATCAATTATAAAATTATGACTTATTTTATAACACTTTGAAAAATTAATTAAGGTCTCATAAAATTATATTATAATAATAAGAAAACAAAATATAAATTTATGAATACATTTTATGAAAATAAATTTTCTTTTAAATCATTATATTAATCATAAAATTGAAAACAGTCATTTATATTTATAAAAAATTTCAACACTTAATTAATAATCTCTAAAACATTTATTTACTTGTACTACGATATAATTATATCATATTACCATTTATAAGATGCCTAAATTTTATTTATAATTTCCCAGGTGATGTTACTATTCTATTGGAGGAATTACTATTCCTAAGGGTCACATTACTATTCCAAAGTCTAAGTTGTTATTTCATTGGTATATGTTCCTTAATTCCTATAAAAGCCTCTTATTTCATTTAGTCTTCATTTATAAAGTTTGTTTTGTCCCCCCTAAGTGATTTATATGATTTATACAATATTAAATAATTTTGTGTGCAATGTAAGTTATCGAATTATTTGGATTTATGTAAGAGGATACATACCGTAAAATCTTAGGGTGTTATATTAAGTACCTGAGGCATACCAAGGATATGTTTCTGGTCTATGGAGGAGATGATGAACTAGTCATCAAAGGATATATATATTCTAGTTTACAACCAGATCAAGATGATCTAAAATTATATATGGGATACATATTCACTTTGAATGGAGGTGTTGTGAGCTAGAAGAGCTCAAATTAGGCTATGGTCATAGATTCTATAGCAGAGTTTGAGTATATTGTGGCGTTTGAGGTAGTTAAAGAAGTATGGATATGAAATTTTTTCCCATGAAATTAATGTGATACCTAGTAGTAAAGGTCATATCACAATTTATTGTGATAATACTACAATGGTGGCTCTCACAAAATCCAAGGTCACTTCAACGGAAAAAGTATATACTTCAGAAGTATCATCTTTTAAGAGATTTTCTCAAACAGTTGAAGTCACAGTGAGTAGTATGTTCATAGAAGATAATGTGTCAAACCTGTCACATTCCGATTTTTTCAAATTTATTTTATTTTATTATTTTTTCGGCCCTGTAAATTTTTCGTCAGGGTCTGAGTTGGAGACAATTTAAAATTTTGAGCACTTATTTAAAAATGAAAATTTTGGCCTTGACAGCATTCAGTGCATCTCTCTGGAAGCCGCACGGCCTTGCCTGGGTCACAGAACGGCCTCACCCGGTTTCTCGCACGCTTTCCTGACGTTCAACTAATTAAATAGAATGAGCTAATAATCAAGAAATAAAATTAAAGGAGTGATAAAAATAAAAAAATAAGAGAAGGGTGATAAAAATTTAAATGAATTGTTTTAATGGTAATAATAGTATTATTATTTGAGATTATTATTATTATTATTATTATTATTATTAGTGTTATGAATATATATTTTATTAAGTTATCATTATTAATATTGTTAATGTTTTATTAAGTAATTATTTTTATAATTGTTATTACAAAATTATCAATGTCATTAATGGTATTAATATTATCACTATAGATTATTATCATTATCGTCATTAATTATTATCATTAGAATTGTTAAAATTTTAATTAATAATATTATCATTATAATTATCCTTGAGGGTATAATTTTTATTAAGCTATTATTATTATTCCTATTTTAGCTTATTATTATTATTATTATTATTAATTTCCATTTATTTTTATTTGTTTTTAATTTATTTTTTTGTCTCTATTTTTCTTAGGGTTCGGACCCCCCATTCTTTCCCCCTTTTTTAGTTGTGCCTCCTCTCCTGGGAACCCCCATCACACCGCACTCCCCTCCCCATGGCCGCTGGACTTCCCCTCTCCCTGCATGTTGCTAGCCGATGACCTCCCATCCCAGCTTCGTGACCCAACCATCACCGGACCACCCGCCTTCCTTCTGGTTAGCTTCCCTCGTTCATGCTACCTCCTGCTACCCAATTTGTGCTGCCCCTTACCCCCTGGAATCCCGTCGTGCCACTCACCACTCTTCTTGGCCAGCCTCCCTACTCCCCTACCGTTCTCCTTCGCCGTACCTCCCGGTCGGCCTGTCGACGTCGTCCACACCCCCCTCGGCTAACCCACATACCTAGCTCATCGGACCCCCTTGCCCTCGCTCCACGCCCGCAGTTCCCCTAAGCATTCCACCACAACTCACCTGCTGGTCCACTGGAGATCCCCTTATTGGCCGCAGCCTGGTCCAGCGCGACTCCTCCCTCACTGGCTGACATCGCTCTGACTCCCCTACTGGCATCTCGCCCTCCTTACGCGTGCACAAAACCCCCTCCAGTTAATTTCTCTTGTTTTCCCCTTAGTTTTTTATTCCTTTCAGAGGGTATGAGGTTCGTTAAGGTTTGTTTTTGAATCTCTATTTTTTCGAATTCTTGTTTTATGGTCTTTATCCGTTTGCTTGTAGTGAGGGTGGCGTACGGTGGGAGTCTGCGGGTTGTTTCGCAAAGTTACTACATACTGGTAGGTAGTTCCACACTTGACCATTGTTGATGAATTAATTTTCTTCTTAAATTAATTTAGCATATTTATTCATTAGTTTTTTTAATGTGAACCTAGTTTTTAATTGAAGTTGATACGTTTACATGATACATGTGTGTTTTCTGTGAATAACCATGCTTAATTGTTTATTTTCATTTTACAAACTATGCAAATTGTGTTTTGGTTTATCATCAATATGCGTTGAGTCATATATGGGTGTTTGGTTGAATTTATAATATTTTGACTCATGCGGCATATACTGAAAATTGTTTCATAAATTTTCTAGTGAACTAGTTTGTTAATTTAAATTAATTTAGCACAATTGTTAAGCAGTTTACATGCTGCTAAACTGATTTTTGACTGAGTCTTATTATGCATTTGATTTTTTAATAGAGTGTTTATGTGATGTTAAAGTGTTTTGTTGTGAAAACCTACATTGAGATATTTATTAGTGTTCTCAAGATTGTGCATTTAGTTTTTTTGAATGTGAAATAGTTGTAGTGTGTGTTTTGGGTGTGGCATCAAAGTACGTTTTGTCATAAAATATGTTCAGAGTGTGTTTTGGTGTTTGTGGAACCCACTATATTTTCTTATTTTCAAAATGTTTTGTTAAATGAAAATTTGGTGTTTAGTAACCGGTGATTGCGTGGTGTGTCCTTATGTTTTTGAAATGTTGGATTTGAGGCATTTTGAGTCGAGAATCCCTTTTGAATGATTTGTGTCCTGAGGTTGAATTCATATTTTTATGTTGATGTGAAAGCACGTGGTTAGTGGTTTCTTTTGAAAAGTGTTTCGAGAATACCTTGGAGTGGTACCCCCTGCACGTTTGATGTTCGCTTGCAGTATATCTTGGCCATTGGACTAGTTTGATTGGGTCTATGGTCTTCTATCTTGGCTAGCGCACACCCCCATAAAGTATTAGCATGGGATTGAAGTGCGGATACAGGTAATTCATTGTTGGCCGACCCTCCAGTTGATTAAAGAAAGGACTCTCCCTTTTTATTGATAGTGCTAAGTCTACCCCTTTACCCCTTTTCGGTTAAGAAGATCCTCTCATAGCAGGATGACTGATGCGAGGGGAGTTGGAAGGAGTTTTGGTCTCTTTGAGTCGTCGGAGTCATCAGGTATGAAGTTTGATATCATTGCGTCTGAAGGTTCCCCCTGGAAGTGGTGAAAGGAATTCCAACAGGGAAGGGTGAAGGTGATTCAGAGTTATCGGTGCTGACTAATGTCTTTAAAGTCTTGTAGTACTTTCATCGGCCGCAAGGGTTAGGTTTGGTGATGTCTTGCAGTGTGAGTTCTCATCGAAGTGCAAAGGTGGATTTCGTGAAACCCTCTGAGAATCCCTGTTTTCATGGGAGTGTGTCCTACTCTTAGGGAGTTATAATTTTTCTATTCAAGGGGGAGTGTTCATCATGTGTCTTTACTTCTTAATTTTTTTTGGTTAAGGTGAAGAGGTGATGCATGCAAATCATCTAAACCCCTATTTTGGTGGATGTGTTGTGAGGGGGTAGTTGGATGTCGTGGTGCATTGTGTTTGTTGGTGTTGTCTCGGTTGCAGTGTGGTTGCATGTGGCACCCAAAAGGAAAAGCTCTATATAGGAGTCTTCAATACCTAGTTTCAAGGTAGGAGATGCTTCGAACATCAGGGCTCTAACCATAGGCCTCGGAGTGAAGCTGGTGTGTGGTCAAGAACCCCTAGAGTGTATGGGACCCTGAATTTGTTTCTGTCATCGGTGTTGAAATTCAAAGCAGTTTAACTCGTTTCCTGTAGTTGTTCTATCCCAAATGACCCATTTGGGTGTGTAAGGGTTCCCGTGGCTATAAGGAGGCATGGTCATCTCATTACCTTAAAGTCCCGAGGGTTGTGTCCCACTAGATGTAATCTCCTTTAGTGGTTCTTATGGGGTCTGTTGGTTAATTCGATATCAAATTTGAATAATGCTCATCCAGCGATGTAGAGATGTTGGTTTGTCTTGGGTTGTGGTTTTGATGCCATAGTAGTTTGGCCCGACCCTCCCCGCCCCTTGTGGTGGGGTGTTTGGTCACTATCGAGAAATTTTCAAAGTTTTGTATCTTTCGTCAATCTTAATGGTGGGAAGACCCACAATGGGTCTCGCTCAAAAGTCTCTAGAATGAATCGGTGTTGGACTTCTTCATAATGGTGGAGAGTATTCTTGGGCCTCCTCGTGTCGGTTTTCTAGTTTTTTCTTGGGTGATAGTGAGTTTCTAATGGTGGGGATCCCCTTTGAGGTTTCCCCATGTTGGCCTTTTGGTTCCATTCCTCATATGTGGTCTGATTATGTTCGTTCATTATGGTCGAACATTGTGGTTTTTGTTCTATGGTGCTTGAGGTGTTTCAGTTTGTGAGGTTGGATTCCGTGGTTGCGAGTTTTCCTTTCCTTGATTGATCAACTGGGGGTGTTCCAGCACGGTGGGGCGGGTGACACTTAGCAAAAAGTATTTTACGGGTTTCTTGAGGTTATCATTTAAGTCACTTTCTCTAAGCACGGTGTGTTTTCCTCTTTCACTTGTTTATATTTTTGGGGATCCCCTTTAATCTTTAGGGGTATGTCATTTTCTACTTTAGGTCTCAGCCTTAGTTGTGGCTTTTTAGGGACAAAAATATTTATGGTGGGGAGAATTGTCACATTCTGACTTTTTCAAATTTATTTTATTTTATTATTTTTCCAGCCTTGTAAATTTTTTGTCAGGGTCCGAGTTGGATATGGTTTAAAATTTTGAGTACTTATTTAAAAATGCACATTTTGGCCTTGACAGCGTTCAATGCGTCTCTTTCGAAGCCACACTGCCTCACCTGGGTCACCACATGACCTCGCCCGGTTCCTCGCACGCTTGCCTGACATTCAACTAATTAAATAGAATGAGCTAATAATGAAGAAATAAAATTGAAGGAGTGATAAAAATAAAATAAAATAATAGAAGGGTGATAAAAATTTAAATTAATTGTTTTAATGGTAATAATAATATTATTATTTGAGATTATTATTATTATTATTAGTGTTATGAATATAGATTTTATTAAGCTATCATTATTAATATTGTTAACATTTTATTAAGTAATTATTTTTATAATTGTTATTAAAAAATTATCAATGTCATTAATGGTATTAATATTATCACCATAGATTATTATTATTATCATCATTAATTATTATCATTAGAATTGTTAAAATTTTAATTAATAATATTATCATTATAATTATCCTTGAGGGTATTTTTATTAAGCTATTATTATTATTCCTATTTTAGCTTATTATTATTATTATTAATTTCCATTTATTTTTATTTGTTTTTCATTTCTTTTTTTATCTCTCTTTTTCTTAGGGTTCGGACCCCCCATTATTTCCCCCTTTTTTATTCGCGCCTCCTCTCCTGGGAACCCCCATCACGCTGCACTCCCCTCCCCATGGCCGCTGGAATTCCCCTCTCCTTGCATGTTGTTGGATGATGACCTCCCATCCCGGTTTCACGACCCAACCATCAACGGACCACCCGCCTTCCTTCCGATTAGCTTCCCTCATTCGTGCCTCCTCCTGCTACCCCAATTCGTGCCGCCCCCTTACACCTTGGAATCTCATCGTGACGCTCACCACTCTTCTTGGCCAGCCGCCCTACTCCCATAGCATTCTCCTTCACCGAACTTCCCGGACGGCCTGTCGGTGTCGCCCACACCCCCTCATCTAGCCCTCATACCCAGCTCTCTGGTCCCCCTTGCCCTCGCGCCACGCCCTTGGTTCCCCTCATCCTTCCACCGCAACTCACCAGCTGGTCCACCAGTAATCCCCTTATTGGCCGTTTCCTGGTCCGGATCGACTCCTCCCTCACTGGCCGGCGTCGCTCCGGTTCCCCTACCGGCATCTCTCCCTCCTTCCGCATGCAAAAAACCCCCCTTCGGTTAAGTTCTCTTATTTTCCCCTTAGTTTTTTGTTCCTTTCAGTGGGTATGAGGTTCGTTAAGGGTTTTTTTTGAATCTATATTTTGTTTGAATTATTGTTTTAAGGTCTTTCTCTATTTTCTTGTGATGAGGGTGGTGTGCGATGGGAGTCTGTGGGTTGTTTCGCAAAGTTACTACATACCGATAGGTGGTTCCATGCTTGACCATTATTGATGAATTAATTTTCTTATTAAATTAATTTAGCATATTTATTCATTAGTTTTTTTAATGCGAACCTATTTTTTAATTGAAGTTGATACATTTACATGATACATGTGTGTTTTCTATGAACAACCATGCAGAATTGTTTATTTTCATTTTACAAACTATGAAAATTGTGTTTTGGTTTAGCATCAATATCTGTTGAGTCATATATGGGTGTTTGGTTGAATTTATAATATTTTGACTCATGTGGCATATACTGAAAATTGTTTCATAAATTTTCTAGTGAACTAGTTTGTTAATTTAAATTAATTTAGCACAATTGTTAAGTAGTTTACATGCTGCGAAAGTGATTTTTGACTGAGTCTTGTTGTTCATTTGATTTGTTAGTAGAGTTTTTATGTGATGTTAAAGTGTTTTGTTGTGAAAACCTACATAGAGCTATTTATTAGTGTTCTCAAGATTGTGCATTTAGTTTGTTTGAATGCGAAAGAGCTGTAGTGTGTGTTTTGGGTGTGGCATCAAAGTAAATTTTGTCATAAAAGATGTTCATAGTGCATTTTGGTGTTTAAAGTTGGGCGACACATTTTTGAAATTGTTCAATAAATTTTCATGGTGGTATTCTAAGTGTAAAACTATTTTATTTAAAATTACAAGTGGTTTAATTGATGGTGTAAGTGATGCAGATTAAATTCTAAAAAGATTTTGGGTGTGCGCTTAATTCCAAATGGGGATTTTGAGTGTGTTTTCATGTGTAAATCCTGGAGATACTCTTTTAGGATTGACTTATAAAAATTTCAATGGGTTTATAAAATTATATCCTTGGTTCGAAGCTTGTTTGGATATGGTTTTGGTGTTCATAGTATTTTAAAATGGAATTTGGGTGTGCAAATGATGGTTTGATGTGTGTAAGTACTCTGTTTGGATTTTATCCATAAATGTGACATGTGACATGATCATGAATTTTTTTAAAAAAATGGAATTGTTCGTGTAAATGGTATCTTGTCATGCGTGGTGTTTTGTTTGGATTGTTTATGTGATGTGAACCTATTAAGATCTTGAAATTTGTTTGAGCACAAAGCGGGAAGCCTGGGTAGCTAGGAAGGTGAACTAGGACTAGTGGTCTAGTGTTCCAGAGGTGACTCATCCCGGTTTCACTGGTATGACTAACGATTGCAACACTAACTAAACATATGATGACTGAGGGTCATGGTTTTAAGCCACGTTTTTCTAAGGGTCGTGGTTTCTAAGACACTTTTTTTGAGGGCCGTGGTTTCTAAGTCACGCTTTACCGAGACACGAAGATCTAGGTACCCAAGCTAGCTAACACCCATGAGGCCTCTCCCATATTTGGTGCTCCTTGGTTACATTATGTTCATCAGTGCGAAACTTTGGTTATTTTAAAAAGTAAGTGTGTGTGTGTGTTTTAATTTAATCTGTTTTATTTGAAATAGTTTTCTTTAATCCTGTTTTATTTAAAAGTGTTCAAGTATTCAACTCTTCTCTTTAATTTTAGTTGTTGTCTTTAAATTCATTTTCATTTAAAGCACCTGTCATTAAAAATTGTTTTCATTAAATACTATTTAAGCATTTATTTCCCTTTTATCTATTTTACTGGAAAATGTATTTGTCATTTAAATGGTTATGTGTGGAATATTTTTCTGGTGGCATCCTACTGTGCTCTTATCTCACACCCTACATACACCTTTGGGTGTATGTAGGCCTCTTTCTTTGTGTGTCACAGGTTGAGGCATCGTGCTTAGTGACAGTGGTTCGGGTTGTCTATGGTTTTCCCATGCAGGTCTGACGATGGTGGGTTGAGGAGGTGGCTCCTCATGTTGCATGAAGGTGAGAATAGATGTGTTAGTTTTCTTTCATTGCAGTCTTCTTAGAGTTTTAGTTTTCCCTTGTTGTCATCTATCTTGGTTTGTTGGTTCCAGTTGTAGACCTTTAAATATGGATTGTGTTAAGGGTCTGTTTGGTTGTATACAATCATTTTATTTCCATTAAAGTTGTTAGTTGTTTCTATGTGTTTTCTTTCGGGTAAATTGTTCCCATGGGTTAGTTTTGATACCTGGGCACTTGTGCCAGCCCGTGGGGATCAGGAACGCCCTTCGGGCCATGCCGTGGACTGGGTCGGGTGCCAGGTCAGATGTAGACCCGACCTGTTTCATGACAATACCCCTTTACTAAAGCCTTGACTTAGAAGAAACATGATTATCATGTGAGGTTTAGAGGACTTAAAGTCATAGACAACTAATTCTAGTCTAAGTGGGTTTTTTTTGGATTTTGTGTCCTAAGACCAACTGTTTTTAATTTGATTACATTTTTATCCAACTATTTGAATATTAATACTATAATCTTATTATATATTGCTCATTTTTCTATATGAATTTAATGTAATAATGTTCTAGAGTATCTGTCACATTGATAAGGTATTAGTAGTTCCTTGCTATGATGAGAACCATAAAATTATATGATGATATTATTAAATATAGTTCTATGGCTAGATAACATTATATTATGGTACATTTAGAATGTTACAATTAGGTGCTAGTACTCATAAACAAATGAGATTTATTCTCATGAAGTTCTCACTTGGTAATCTCCAAGATGGGAGATTATGAGAACATACCCACTAGTAGGAATTATACATGTTTTGGTGTCATCAAATATTCCTATTTTCAAGTGTGTGTGATGATCCTTATACTTTTAGATTATTTTTAATGCATATTAAAACTCACACACTTACATTTTTTTTGTAAACCATGATGATATAGCTCATGGTGAGGTTGGATACGTTGGGTGAATTAAGAGTGATGTTTTATTAATGAATAATTTGAGGAAGGATTTTTCCTTTCCATCTTTATAGAAGTTGATTTCTTAAACCTTTGATTAGAATAGAACCATCACATTAAATTCCATGGCCATGGTGTAACGATGTGTTTATTTTAGATAGTCAAATAAAGACATATCAAACATATAGGTTGATGAAACAAATGTAAAACTTGATGAGATATCAAGACAAAGGTATTATATTACACAATGAGCATTCATATTTGGTTGTCAATGTTGCGACATTAAGTTCTTTCTCCTGGGTTCCTTGATTCTTTGCTATACAGTAATCTTGGACTTTAGGCACACCCACCTAATGCCAAGGAGAACGAATCCTAGAAGGCCACACACTAAGTGTTTTCATTGGTCTTAATTAAAATATATTTGAATTTAATTAATGGAATAAATATTATACTCAAGACCGAGGAATAGTTTTATTCAAATTTTATTTATCACATAAATTAAATAAATATTTATTCATCGAATTGTTAATGAAATTTATTTATTTATTTAATTGAGTGTTTAATAAATATTTTTTTCATTAGTTTATAGATAAAAATATTTATTTATGAATAAAATTTTTATTTAGGTATTCAATAAATTCCAAGGATTATGAATAGACTAAGACCATGTTCATTTATAAATATTTATTTGCAGCCAGTAAAATTATATTTATCACTACGCAAGTTAGAAAACTCCATAAAATAATAATAATAATATTATTATATGTCATGAGGTTTGGTAAAGATTATTATTTTATTTAAGGGTTGCTACACAATTAAATAATATTTTAACCTAAACACTAACTCTATAAATATATGGTTATATTTATTATGTAGGGTTAATCGAAAATCAAGAATCGAGAATTGTTGCGCACAATGGATTTCTCTCTTAGCTTCTCTTCCTATCATCTTCTCAAGAACAAGAAGAAATCATTCAATCCTATAGGAAGAGAAATTAAGTAGAACAATAAAAGATGATTAATCCAACATGCTAGCACCTAAAGTTCCATCGATGATTTTTTTGGGATCAAAGGAGCATGTGTGGATCACTGCTAGATGGATTCTACACCTAGATCCTACAAGTGAAACAATGGTAATCCAAAAAGGGTCTTTCAGAAAACCAATAACATCATAATTGAAGAAATATCCTAAGAATATATATTAATTTCTTTATATCTAAATTAATAAATTATAAATTTAATTTTCAAGATCCTCTATTGGAGTTTCGAGCAACTCTAAGTCAAATTATTTTTGATTTATTTCCCATCAAAGACGCTCTTGCTGCACCCATAACCATAATTTATGGGCCAATAAAGTCACTATAAAAGTAAAAGTGACCCATAAATAGATCATGTTTGATATTTGAATCTATATACGATTTACTTGGATAAAGATAATATTTTTATGAATTTTAAATCATTTTAAAAAATATTATTTATTAAAAAATACCATTAATGTCAATTTTGAAACAATTCATTTAATTTAACTTTGAAAATAACATGACAACAAAGGAATTCGAATTTAAAACTTTAAAAAATATTTAATATGTTATATTTATTTATAAAATTTTTGGGAAACTATAAATCACTAAATAAAATTAATTTTATAGTTTTTAAAATCATTTACTTGATTTTTCTACTGCTTTCACAAGAACTGTGTTAACGTTGTGTAAGAATTTATTGTAATTATTTCATAATAAAAAATTAAAAATAAATTACCATCATAAAAATAAATAAGTTAATTTCAAAATAAACTTTTATATTCATTACATATGTATGTCTACTCACATCTATGTCATTAAAAATTAATTAATATGTTATATTGAATTTTCTAGCCTTGCGTAAGCATTACACAAACATTTGGATAAGTCCCTTATTATATAACTAAAATATTCATATATATAAATAAAAATAATAAATAAAATAGTTTATAAAGGTATTACTCCTTCTCAAAATATTATTTTTAGGACACCAAATTTGACTTTTACAGTGTTACGCAAGCACTACATCGACACTGAAAATATTTCTCATATTTATCATGAAATAAATTATAATTCATATGTTTTGAAATATTTTTGTATTATATTTATAGTATTTTATCATACATGATTATTTCCACAAGTTTAATAAATTTTTATATCATTTTTATTTCTTGGTGATATCATAAAAGATACCGTATTTCATAAAAACTGTATTTTTTACTATTAAAAAAAATTAATTTCTTCAAGAAAATCTCAAAAAAATAATATTAGGGTGAATTTGAATTTTAAAATCCAAAAATTAACTCAATTTCCTAAAATTCAATTCTTATAAGTGGCATAAATCAATTTTATTATGAATACGTAAAATGGAACAAAAAATAGTTTTTTAGAAAAATGCGTTTTTAAGCTCAAAAACGAACTTATAAAAAAATCAGGTATAATGATGATTCAAATGTAATTAATTATATAATATCAAAATAAATAATACTTATGTTAATTTATTTTAAAATTAAAATCATAATATGATTCCTTTTTCAATAAAAAGAAATAACAATTTCACAAAAAATCGATATTTTTCCCTATTTACTGAAAAATCAATTTTTCAAAAAAATACCAAAATTTCAGCCTAAGATAATTTTGATATTATAATTTAATTTTTTTACTATTTTTATTAAATAAATTTTTTAAAAGTTTTAAAAATTAATTATAATATTCACTCACAAAAAAGCAATAAAAACTATTTTTTAAGAAAACATATTTTGAAGAATAAAACGACTTTACTAAAAATTAAGTTCTTATTTCCTAATATTTTATCAATACATTTTTATTTATTATGAACTTCATATATTTCATAATTTATTTACTTCTATTAATACTCGCTAATTCAGTGATAATGTTATAATAGTCATAAAATAATAATATTTCGTGGTTTGTTAAAGATCGCTGTTACATGTTATATACACCATCAAACATAGCGTTCTATTAAAATCTCAGGGTGTTAAAATACATGTGAAACTTAGTCTATAAAAAAATCCATAAAAACACCATTAAACATGAACAATAATCTATGCTGACATAATATTAATCAAGGTGACAATAATATATAAGGGCTTAAAATGGTAAGGAACTTCCTACCTCAAAGTTGTTGATGATGTAATCCATAGTTAATCAAAGGATCGAAGACCAAACCATATTTAACACCCATGAAAAACTTTCTCGTATATCAAGGATGTTGATCTTGGTTTCATTTCATCGAATAAATAGGTTTAGAAAAGATACCCATGATGATTCCATGTCAAGAAGGTTGTTCTAGAATTTCATACCTCATAGATTCTATCAATAGAACTAGTTATGAGATATGTCAAAGAATATGATGTAAATTCATGGGATCCATTGTTGATTCATTAACGGATAATGAATTCCTCAACAATTCTAGAATAGAATCTTGGTCCTAGCCAGTAAACAACAATCCACCAACAATCCTTTAACAAAAAAGAGATCCAAGATGAGATTCAAGAAGGAGAAGATCTCAAGGTAATTGATCTAAGTAAAATTACCCAGAAACATCCATTGTTCATGAGGAATCAAGCTCCAGTCAAAGAGATTTCATTGACACATTTAATATACCACAAATTTACCAAAGGATCATCAAAAGAATACATTTTTATCCTCGATACACTATTAAGAATAGGTCTAGAAAGATGATTCATAAACACATAACTGAAAAATGTCTGTAATTGATTGTAGATCTTTATCTGATTAAGTAACATTGTAAAAATTCTAGATTAATCACCGATTTAAAAAGTAATAATTCATCATCATATTCCCATATAAACCACAAATCCATCATATATCCATGCATATGTTGCAATAAAAAAGAAGGATTTAGAGTATATCTAGAGAAAAATCATCATTCTAGCATCTTTAGAATGGTATAAGCTTTAATAATCAAGGGAAGATGAATGTGAGAGCTCTAATAAATATAGAGGAGGTATATAATTCGAAATGGCATGTTTAGGTTTGGAAGTTTGTATTTAACAAGTGTCAAAATAACGTGTAATTAAAATTAATGGAGTGAATTTAAGGCACCCTTGGACTGGGCGCACTGGCTAGATGGTGGAATCTACATAAAAATAAATATCTCTCGATTCCCTATTGGCTGGATGATGGGTTCCATTGGCTAGCTGGTGGAAGTTTTCCAGCCACAAAACAACCAAGAATTTCCTTATCACTCTAACCATTGATTCCCAAACCCCTTTCACTAAAAACCAACCTTCTAATAACACATAATAGAGAAGAATAAAAATATAATGGAGAAATTTATAAACTCAAAATATCTCATATATTGAAACAAGTTAGGATGTTATAATTCTCCCCCTCTAACAACTTCTCTTCCTCATGAAGTACCTTCAAAGGTTCTATTTAAAAAACTTGGTCTATCATGTCTGAACATCATTCTCCCATTAAAAAGTATCCTCATAAATCTATCCATGATGCCATAGAATCTAGACTAGTGATACAATATTCTCTTATAATACTTTCTCACTCTGATCTACAATCTGCACTGGGCACTCCATGTATGATGCATTAGGCTTCATCTCAATATCCTCATAGTTGATGGCATGCATAGGACCAGGCATGTAATTCCAGAGCTGAGACATATGAAACACATCGTGTATACATCAATATCAAGAAGAAAATCTAGATGGTATACCACTGTTCTAACCCGTTTAGCAATATCGAAAGGTCCAACAAAGCATGGAACTAGCTTCATTAAATATCAGTGTCCTAATTGAGGAGCCACTCTTAGAAAAACTCAATCACCTAAAATAATCTCCAAAGGTCTCCTCCTATGGTTGTTATGAGACCTTTTCCTTCTCCAAGATATGATCAACCTCTTCTTAATTAGTTTCACTTTCTTAAAGGTCTCTTATACCATGTTGAGCCCCACAAATACTGCCTCACTAGCCTCATGCCAACAAAGCAGTGAATGAAATAACCTACATTAAGATCCTCATAAAGTTTAACCTGAATTGAATCCTAGTAACTTTTTTTGTATGTGAAATCAACCAATGATATGTGATAATACCATGATCCACTGAGGTATAGAGAATAAGCCCTAAGTATATCCTCCAATATGTGAATCGTCTGCTCTGACTATCCATATGTTTGGGGATGGTACACTATGATCAATCTCAACTATGTCCCTAAGGACTTTTTCAATACCTACCAAAATTTTGATGTAAAATGTGTGTCTTTATCTGAAATTATTCTCAAGGGAACTCCATTAAAGTGTACTATCTCATGGATATACAACTTTCTTATCTCATCTATTGAGTGAGTCTCATGGATCAATGAGAATAGAACTACTTTTGTTAACCAATCAATAATCTCCCATAGAGAATAAAATCTCCTCAGGGTCCTGGGTAAACCCGTCAAAAAGTCCACCGTGATATCATCCCACTTCCACATGGTCATAAGAAGTTTCTAGAGAAAACTGGTAGGACTCTGGTGTTCAACCTTTATTCTACAAAAAGTAAGGCATCGAGAATCAAATCTAGGAATGTACCTCTTTATCCTTGGCCACCAGAACTTCCACTTGAAGTCATGGAACATATTTTTCAATATAGTATTTACCACCCAATTATAGGTATGGAAGTATCTCATCAACCCTTTCCTGATGGAAGTAGGGACTACAACTCTCCCATGTAGTAGGATTAAATTGTCTCCATCCAACGACCACCTAGGTATCAGTTCACCACCTACTAGCTATTATCTCATCAAAAAACACTCTGGGTAAGTCTCATATCTAGACTTTACCTGGTCTAATAAATAATATTTGACCATAAATGTGGCACATGTCATCATTCCTTATACCTTAGAAGCATTCAACCTCCAATTTTCCAACAAGATCATCAGATTCCACTATTCCTCAAAATTCACTAATATCCTAGGCTACTTGCATCTTATAGCTAAAATTATTAGAAATGATATTACCTTTACCTAGTGAATAGGAAATATAAAATTTTAAATTCTTTAGATACTCTACCTAGTACCTCTTCCTCAAATTGACGCATAAGATATTACCCACCCCTTACATTAATACTAACCACAAACCAACATCTGATGCATCATAGTATACAACGTAACCAAATAATTTCTCAGGAAGAATCAATATAGGAGTTGTTATGACCACTAGAACTTCACTCCCTTCTTTTTCATAATAGTATTGAGTGATTATAAGTGAGATAAGTCTTGAATAAAATGCTGATAATATTTTGCTAAACCCAGAAATCTAATGATCTTGAGAACGTTTCGTAGATGAGTCCAAGATATCATTGTATCAACATTTTTTGGGTCTATGGATATACTTGTATCAGACATCACATGATCCAATAATTTCACCTCCTAAATCCAAAATTTACACTTCTATAACTTGGAATAAATTCAATGAACTTGAAGTGTGCTCAGGACAATTTCGATATGTATGACGAGATGCTCTGGGGTCAGTGAGTAAAAGGGGATATTATCAACAAATAACATAATGAATGAGTCAAGATATGAATGAAAGATCTTATTAATGTGATCCATGAACACTGTTAGTTCATTAATCACTCCAAACGACATCACCAAGTACTCATATATCCCATACCTACTCTAAAACACCATCTTTAGGATGCCCCCCCTAACCCAAAACCGGTGATAGATTAATCGAATATCAATCTTGGATAACCACTGAGATCCTCATAACTGATCAAAGAGATCCTCTATCTTGGGAAAAGGATATATATTCTTCAACATCACTTGATTCTCATTTTGGTAATCTACACAGAGTCAAATACTAATATCCTCCTTATTGGAGAACAAAATAGGTGCACCCCATGGTGATGTACTCGGCCTGATAAATCCCTTATATTCCAAGTACTCTATTTGTACCTTGAACTCCTTCAAATCAGACCGTTTCATATGATAAGGGGGTATCGAAATGTTCTACACACCTGACATGAGATATATCTCAAATTCAACTCTTATATCAGGTAGATGTCTTGTGAAATTGTATGGGAATACATCCTGATAAAAATCCAAAACTAGAGGAAAAGATGAGGGGGATTCTAATGATCCTTCTAAAATATCCAAGCCTACAATATGTACCATGATCATCCCAAGTTGGATCAAGATTGAATCAACTCTACTTGTCCCCAATTCCCATTCTCTGGTCATCACATATTTCTATCCCTTGGATGATGTAAATGATACCCATATCTGATAAAAATAGATGTAGGCTTAGAATTTGGTTAGATAATCCATGCCAAGAATCACATAAAAGCCCATAATCTCTAAAATCATGAATCACCATAGATGTATATGACTAGTAATAACTGTAGGATACTCTGGGAATCACTGAAGATGGTCCACTTTTGTAGTCAATAGTGTATCAAGGGAAAGCAACCCAGAAGATAACTTGACCAGTAAGTCAAGTCCATAAATAACTTGTGTAGATATAGGGGAATGAGAATCACCATTATCAAACAAAGTGATATAAAACATAGAAGTGAACAATACTTTACCTTGAACAATATAAATTCTCAAACCACTATCTTATGAAGCCTGATCCATTGCATAAACTTGACCTAACATGACTCCGTGATCATTTCCTTGAGATGCATGAAATACCCGAGTCATCATCATATAAACATTCTACTGAGTACCTTGAGTGGATACCTAGGCCATAGATCATTTTTTTCCTTCAGCCCTATGGAACCTCATCTTTGAAGATATAGAGAATAACTACTAGATATACCCCTTCTTGTTGTACTATCGACACTTGGCCAGAGGTGCTATACAAAACTTGTGATAATGTAAAACATTCCAATGAGAAAATCACTATATAACTCCTCTTAAGGGGGATGAAGAATACATACTATGGTCTACCTACATACTATTACCTTATTTCATGTCTCTGATATTCCACCTACTTCTAGAAGTGACACTCACCACAATAGTAGGAGGTCCACCCACCTGAGTATTGAAGGGTGGAATAAGACAAACTTCTCAATCCTCCTCAAAGCACTTATCAATAGTCAAGGACTTTTTCAAAACCTATGGGAATTTTTTTAGGTTGAATCACCTAACCATTCTTTTGATTTCACGATAAATACTAATCTTGAACTTCCTATCCTTCTATGCCTTGTTCCCAACCAATAGAGGAGAAAAATGTAGTATCTTGGTGAAATGAGTAGAGTATGAAAATACCATCATGGACTCCTATAGTTTCTCAATGAACTCCTATACTTAGTCTAGTATCAAAAAATAAGGAAATAATTCCTCAAAGAAAAGGCCCTTGAAAGATTCCTAGGTGATACCCTCAGGTCTGCCATCCCATCCCATCACACACCACCACCTCATGGTGGGTCCATTTAGCATGAATGTTTCCAAATTCACTTTCTTATCCTTAGGTGTATCAATACAGTCAAAGACACCCTCTATGATGTTTATCTAGTCATATGTATCTTTCGGCCCTCTAGTACCCTAAAAGGCTAGTAGATGCTGGAGATGGAAGTTTCTAGCATAGCTAACTATAAACCTTGACACCCTCTACCCTAGAGAGGTATAAGAAGAAGGAATATTGGTTGAGGTGGGATCAATACCCACACAACTAGAGAATCCATGTGAGTATGATCTATTTCACCCTCCTACACAAAAAGTAGTGGAATGGAGGAATTCTCCCTAGCGAGGTATTCCAACCCACATCTTTTAAAATGCATGAGAATCATTTAGAAAAACTGAAGTCATTAAGAAATATCTTAATCAGTACATGTGATTACACAAAGGATATCCTAGTAGTCTACCCATAACCCAAGGTATACCCCTCCTATCATTAATCAATGTCCCCATCCCTACATATTTTTCACAATCAAATATATATAAAAAACATAATAGCATACTCAGGTTCAACTAATCAATGATAAAAAATATATCACAACAACATGAAAAATAGATATACCAATCAATCAAATAATAAAAGTCTATCCTGAATATATAATAAATGTCAAGGAATTAAATTAAAGAACCAGTCCATAGAACACGACATTTACATATATGGAATGTGATCCAACATGCCTAATCATGATTCATGAATGCACCCAAATCCCATACAACTATAAAAATAATCCCATCAATGGTAACTTGAAGGTCCATTACACATGAGCTGGCCAATAACATGGAAACCCCCCCTACCTGAGTCCCACACAACCTATCTTATTTCAATTATGTATTGGGTTAGTTAAAATAAAATAATAAAATTGTGCTCTAATACCATTTTGTAACACCCTAACCCAAACTACCAGGTATGAGCTAGAGATCCACAAGACCTCATGCATGCCTCCCTATGCGCATGAGGTTTCCAACTAGAAGTTAGGGTTCGAATGTCTTTAGTGGGTAGAATATACCCTTAGCATCATATCCTTTCACCTATAATAATAATAAAATATAAATAACCCAGATTAAAAAAGGAAAAAGAATATAATTTCAGATGGAACACATGTTATATAATAAATAATGGGCTTTCAGTTTGGTAAGACAAACCAGAGTAATAAGTGAAAGAATATAAGTAAATAATTAACACTATGGAAATCCACTAGAGTTTGTCCAAGTTATGCTACCATCTCCATGATCCTTGGATCAACTATCTACCATGGGACCCTTTCCCCTACTTAGATCCCTATATATGGATTCTATACATGCATCAAAATTTCCATAGAGAGTGTGAGTAATAAAACCTAGTAGGGAACCACCATTGAATTCTTAATAAGCATTCACATGTATAATAGGTGTATTCTATGATAATAATAAATGGTCAAGAAAGCATAAAAAATCATATACCAGGTATCTATGTGCTAACCAAGTCACCATGAGCCCCAACCATACTTACTTCAATGCCATGATGGAATGATGATATAAGATTTTGTAAGTGATCAAGAACTAGACACAAGGCTAGAGACATGTCACTCGATATCCTAAAGGCGTTGAGTGAACATACTACTTGGTATCCATAATATATTGAGTTCCAATATGTTACTAGGTATCCTCAATGCATTGAGTTTCCGGCCAGGCCATAAGGCTATCATGCTCATGCCCCATGCATGGGTTAACCATTATCATCACCACACATCATGTGTGATCCCCCTCTAAGGGGTAAAGATACCATGACATTTCACTTATTATGAATACTAAGAAAAAAAACTCCAACGACATAATAACACACATAAGAGGGTAGAACATAATAAGGAAAACATAGCACATCATCATGAGAATATAATAGCATCATATAATAACATGTGATTAACATAAAACTTAGTAACACTATAACAATACTCATGGAGTAAAGAATCATACATGGGTATCATGGGATATACACACCCACATCATCAATAAAACACCATCAAACATGAAAAAAAAGCTATTTCAACACAACATGGATCAAGTAAATAAGAGTATACAAGGGCCTCAAATTGTAAGGAAATTATTTTCTCAAGGTTGTTGATGAAGAACTCTAAACTTCATCAAAGGATCAAAGCTCGAACCATGTTGCACACCCATAGATAAATTTATCTCATGTTAAGGATGTATATCTCAGTTTCGATTCATCAAATAAAGAGGTTTTGAAAAGATACCTAAAAATATTCCATTTCATGAAGGTCATTCTATAATTTTACACCTCTCCATAAAATGAACTAGTTCTATGATATGTTGAAGAAGAGGATTTCAATTTACAGGATCCATCATCGATTTAAGAATGAATCTTGAATTCCTCATTAATTATAGAACAAAAAAAAGAGTAAGATCAATCCACCAAAAATCCACCAACAATCCACCAACAATCCACCAACAATCCATCAATAAAAAAGAGGTCCAAGATGATATTCAAGAAGAAGAATATCTAAAGATGGCAGATTTAAGTAAACTTACCTGGAAACATCCACCGTTCATGGGGAATCAAGATCAAGTCAAAGAGATTTCATTAAAATGTAAAATCCACCACTAACATACCAAAGGATCATCAAAATATTATAAATCTATCATTGATCCACCATCAAGAATAGGTTTAGGAAGATGATTCATAAACACATACCCATAAAAAGTCTGTAATTGATGATAGATCTCGATATGATCGAGATATGCTATCAAAACACTAGATCCATCACCAATCTATAAAGGAAGGAATAATTAATACTTATATCAACAAATAAACCATATATCCATCATATTTCCTTGCTCATATCACAATAATGAATAAGGATTTGTAGTAGATCTAGAGAAAAATCACCATTCTAGCATCACCAGATTAGTCCAAGCTTTAAGAATCAATGTGAGATAAATGAGAGAGATCTAATAATTAGAGATGAGATCTATAATTTGATATGGGATGTTTAGGGTCATAATTGGGTAATTAACAAGAGTCAAAAGTGTGTGGAATTAAAATTCATGGGGTGTATTTAAAGTATCCTCAAACTAGACTCACTAGCTTGCTGGTGGAGTATGTAGAAAATTGTAGACCTTTTGGATCCCCATCAGTAGGTTGATGGGTTCCACCAGCCATTTGATGATAGATTTCCCAACAACACACAACCAAGCCTTTCCTCATCATTAAAACCTTTTATTCTTAGACCCTTTCACTAAAAACCAACCTACTAATAACCCATAATATAGAAGATTAAAAATAGAACATAGAAATTTATAAAATTGAAATATATTATACATCAAAACAAGTGAGGATGTTACACCAAAAGAATCTCATTTTTGTTGGATAGTTGGATGATGCAATCCATAGAATGAACTTCACCAATAGAGTCTATAAAGTAACTCGAGGGTCTATGGTCGTTTCATGAGGAGTGAAATATTGACCACTCTTTTTGACTAGAAATTAAAATGAAATTGTATTTACTAGAACTATGATATAAAAAGATTAGGAGGTTTGACACTACAATATTGATCACCATAATGAGAATAACACTGCAACATCCCTGCCTAACCCATTGTCTTGGTCTGGGTTGGAGGAGACACCAACCTTAGGTGATATCCCAAAGACACCAAAGTCTGATAATAAATTCCAAGGTATTACCTAGACATTGGGGGGATGGTTTTCCATTTTTATAATAAACACAACCTGAAAAGACAAATATAAACAATAAAACCATATATATGGTGCATGTGAATAAATAATACAACTCACATGAATACAAGTAAAACAACACTATCATAGTTGCAATGATGAAGTAAATAAAATAGACTCAAGAAAACCAAATGAAAACCTGATGTAGCAACACTAATGTTTAATCACTCCAATGAATCTAAGAAATATACTCCAAGATCTAAACATCCCAAGGAATTATCACTATGACAATCCACTATAGAAATAATAGAACATTATTTTACTTGTTTCATGAAGAAAAACATCATCATATTAAAAAAGTGAATATGAAGGGGTGAGTAATCATACCCAATAGGCTTACCCTAAGAGTATTCCCAACACACACCACTAGGCCAAGAACACATTAGCTCATAGATTAAAACATAATTTATAACATGATAAAGATAACATCAAGTAGTTTCCCAATTTTTAAAAAAATTAAATTAAAAGAAGAAATAATCTATCCAATTATTCCACTTGGAATAAAAAAACCACATCTATACAATCACACAAACATTAATTATAGGTGATAGTCCCATACTCATGATTGGTTTCTTACCAATCCACTAAGTCTCCACTAGGTGACTAATCCCCAAGTGCCTTTAGTTTGGCACCATTCCCCTTATTCAGGGTCATATCCAATGAAAATGAAATCATAATAACCAAGTATAATAAGCTATCATATAAAATCATTCCACACAAAAAATTTATTCCATTTAAAACATTTTATAAAACATCTTAGTTTCATTAAAAAAAACCATAATTTTAAAACCATAATTTAAAATTATAAATTAGGGGGTTTTCCCAAATTTCCAAATCATAAACCAAAATGGTTTCCTTAAAGAAATAATTCAAAAATAAATTTTTAAATCCAATAAAACTATTCAAATATAACTAAGCCTTCAAGGTATAGAAAAAGTGGAGAAGAGAGAGAATCCACTTACCTCACAACAGGTGATGTAAATGGTGAACAACACTAAAAAACCTCTAGATATAGACTCAAAACCTCTTTACTTCAATAGATCTAGTCAATATCTCATCAAAACACATCATATATCTATCTATAATGGATTATATTTAATAATATAGGTGATATTAGATGAGAATATCTAAATATAAAGAAATAAAATTTAGACCTACCATTGATTCTAGATATCCAATGCACTTAGATCCAATAAAACCTACTTTTTAATCAAAGGTAATCACCAAGAACACTTAAGAGAGGAGAGAGGTCTGATAGACCAAGACAAGAGGTAAAAAATGAGGGTTTTAGGGTGTAAAACTGAGTTAAACTCTAATTTTTAGATATTTTTATGCATGTCGTATGGTTAGGTCACATAGTTTGAGAAAACATACATTAAACATCCACATGATAATATCTCCAAATTATCCCCTTGCATGGTTGGTTCACAAAATTTGAAAAACTATTCACCAAAAATGCTTTTCCCTCTATCACCACTCACATGGTTTCTCCTGGAACCCACATGGTTTGGATAAACCATGCACCAATCATGATCCTTCTGAGAAATTCCTAGAATCTCTTGTATGGTTTCTTGGAGAAGGTTCATAGTTTCCTCTTACTATGCTCAAACCATAAACCCTTAAAAACCCTTTTAAAACATGCCAAAAGGATCCAAAAACTCCTAAAACTTAACCCAAGTATTATATATCTTAAAAAATACATAATAAATGAGTAAAGTACCTAAAACCAGGGGTGTTGCATTCTCACCTAAATTAGGTTTTCTATCAATGGAAAGTTGGAGATTTATGGTGTTTTGGAAATGGTCAGACCGCTATTCTAGAATTTCCTTCTCACATTCCCAAGTTTCCTCCTGAATCTAATCATGATACCATAAAACTCACACCAAACCGATACTCTTTCCCCATAAAAATTTATCTTTTCTATCTAGAATATGTATCATCTCGTGTCAATGTGGTCCCATAAAATCACATGGTTAGGATAAAACAAACACTTATTTAATTAAGATACATGAAATACATTGTGTATAGAGCTAAATCATGGTGTTAAAGACAACTGATGATCCATGTAACCTATCTGATTTTATATTTCAAAAGTACTAATGTACTGAGGAGAAAATTTACCTTCCTTACCCAAACACCAATTCCCTAGCCTTAGAGAGACTTTCAAGAAACCATGATCTCCCACATCAAATGATAATGATTAACGGAGATGATCCAAATAATATTTCTAACATGTTTGATCCATCTCTATCCTTTTCCTTATCATCTGAATCTTCTCAGTCATCTCCTAAATAAGGCTAGGTCCAAAAAATGAAGTTTCTCTGATCTCTAACCAACAAAGTGGTAACTAAAATGTATGGAAATACAATGATTTAAAATGATCCATATATATTGAGGCTTGGTATATATTATTATATGAGAACTCCAATAATATTATATGATCCTCCCATGAACTTCTGAAACCCATAACACAAGATCGGAGAATGTATTCTGACATTTGGATCATTATTTCCAATTTTTTTATCAATTTTAGGATGATAATACACTCTCATGGTAAACTTGGTACCCAATGATTACTGTATAGATCACCAAATCCAAGAGTTAAAGTAAGATCTCATTTGGAGATGATCAAAATTGGTATTCCATGTAACTTTATGATCTCTAAAATATAGATTTTTTCCTTGTCTTATACCATATTGGATTTATAAATAGGGATGAAGTGACATTACTTTATAAGTTGATCCACGATCAACCATATGACATCATGTTTTTCAACTATTCTTGGTATACCTATGAAAAAATCCATAACTATGTGATCCCATTTCCAGAAATGGATAGGTAAAGATTACAACATACCAGCCGATTATTGGTGCTCAAACTTGACTTGCTAACAAGTGAGACATCTCATGACATAATCCCCAACTATCCTTTTCATGTTAACCCACCAAAAACAAGTTCTCAATTCCTTATATATCTTATTAATTCTAAGATGGACAAACCATTTTGAGTGGTGTTATGTATAAATAAGTTGTTCTTAACAAGACTGTAAAACAAATATTTGATCTTGAAAAAGAAACATGGATTCATCATCCTATTTTCATCTATCAATAATCTTCGCACCATTGAGTTTTTACATAATGGTTAGGTAACCGGGATTCATTCTTTTAGTATCCTTAAATTGCTCAACCAATTTAGGAATAAGATTCATTAGAAAGAAAACTACAACTTCATTTTTCTCAGTGTAATCCAAATACATATGAGTAACAATACTCATCAATTACCACTAATCAAAAGATTCTTTAGATAATTGATTGTATGACTTTTAACTCAAATCATCTGCCATATAATTGCCTCTACTAGTTATATAAACAAATTTAAAGTCAAACATTTAAATATATTTCATACATTGTATTTGTCTTATGTTTAAACCCCTTTTGAAAATATGCATTTCAAACTTTTATGGTTTGTGAACATAATGAATTTCTCACCAAAGAGATAATGATGCCAAGTTTTCAAAGTATGCACCACCACAACCAACTCCAAATCATGGGTTGGATAATTCTTTTCATGAATTCACAATTTCTTCCATCCATAAGCTACCACATAATCTCCTTGCATGAAAAAATATCCTAGACTAGATCCATATACATCAAAATAAACCATATAATTGTTCTTAGGTTCTATAAAAATAATAATTTGTTCAGAAGTGATCCTTTCATTAAGCTCCAAAAAGGATTGTTGATAATCCTCAATCCAATGAAATAGAGTACCCATTCCCACGAGTGTTTTCATTATAGATACAAATCATGACAAGTCCCAAAAAAAGAAATGATAGTAACTTTATAAGCCCAAAAATCTGTGCATATCAAAGTCACTTTTCGATGGTTGTTAAAAGAAAAAAACTTATATCTTCGTAGGGTCTACTAGTATACATTTATATGAAATAACATAGACAAGGAAGTGAACTTATTGTATTTA
Organism: Viscum album; assembly: GCA_963277665.1. Lineage (NCBI taxonomy): Eukaryota > Viridiplantae > Streptophyta > Magnoliopsida > Santalales > Viscaceae > Viscum > Viscum album. The sequence continues at coordinate 1,251,739,120 of OY728120.1, read as the reverse complement.
GAAATCGTATTTAGATAATTTTTCATAGAACCAGTGTTCTCACAGAACCCTCAACATAATGTCTAAATGTTCTTCCAGTTATTTTTGTGTTTGAGAATATACTAGAATTTCATCCAAAAATACCACAATGAAAGATTATAGGTACCACTGAAATACACAATTCATCAATTCCATGAAAAATCATGGTGTATTTATAAGATCAAAGGGCATGACCACATATTCATAGTAACCATAAAAACTCTTGAAATATATCTTTGTTATATCCTCTTTCCTAACATGGAGTCAATGATACCAAAAGAATAGATAGATTTTAGAGAACCATTAGGCTCCTTTGAATTGATCAAAAAGGTTATAAATCCATGGAAGTAGATTTTTTTCTTTATCCTAACCCAATTTATCTTATGATAATAAACATAGAGTTATAACAAGCCATCTTCCTTCTTGAAAAAAAGAACTGTAGAAACCTAATGTGACATACTCAGTCTTATGAACCATTTACTTTCCAACTCTTTTAATTGTATCTTCAACTCCTTAAATTCCATCAGTTCCATTCTATATGATGGAATTGAAATAGGATTTGTCTCTGGAAGAAGATCAATTGAAAATTCTACTTCCCATTCAGGTGAAAACCTAGTGAAATCTTTAGGAAACACATCAAGATAACGATCCAAAATGGTAAGAAAATTTATATTATAAATTATTTTATTAGTCCCCAAAGTGAATTCTATGAATTTACAAGAAATAGTTCCAACTATTGGTGTTAAATATCCTATTCTTCCTACCTTCACATCATAACCACCTTTAAAGATATTTATTTTCCCAACTAGAGATGAAAACTTTACCCATCGTGCATAAAAATCAATATGATCCTTGAAAGAAACTAAAAAATATATTACCATGATCAAGTCAAAGGAATCCATGTCTAAAAAATAAAATTATCAATCAAACAATACTCCATTGATTGTTACAGAATAAGATACACATTTAAATCCCTTACACTCTCACTACCTGAGGGGTGCCTGTATACTCATCATATGTGAAATCATCTCAATATGTAACCTCATTTGATCAATAACATGTGAATCAATAAAAGAGTGGGATGCACTAGTGGGATACACCAGTATCAAACATAACATGTATAAAATTCAAGATAAGAAGAATGGTACCTCATACAATTAAAGGACCTAATTGGTCTTCCATGATCATCTGATCAACACCCTACAATAGCTTACTTTCTCCCCATTGATCCTCTATTCCATGTTGTGGTTGAATTGTATGAATATTCAGGGTGTTCTTGGAATCACCTTGATTTTATCCATTCTAAGTATGATGACTGTTCTAAAGAGAATGTTGAGTTAAAGTATAATACGTATGGGATACATGAGATATATTTCCAGTAACTGACTTTATAGCACAAAAACAATAAGATTAAAGATGTCCCATATAATTATAGTTATGATACACTCTAGGTTTTTTATTACAATCTCACTTCATATGCTCAAACGAATCATATTAGAAACATCTAGTATTACTTTTGGGTTATGGAGAAAAGTTAACTAATTCTGTTTTTTGATTCTGAGATGCCCCACAACCTTGGAAGTATGTGTCCCTATTCTATTTATTCCAAACATTAGAGTTCCCATACATTCCTATAAATACAATGATACTTCCTCTAGTGGTATTTCCAAAGACACCCCTTTATTCCATTATCACTTTATTAACCATCTATATATAATCAGTAATATAGAGCATGGATATCTTAGAATGAAACTCTGGTCATAGTCCATACTCAAAGACGTGTGACTTCATGAATTCTATAACTACTTCTAGAGAAAAATGAACTAAGTTCATAAATATAGTTGTGTATTTAATTACTGATAGATTTTATTACTTCAAGCTGAAGAAATGTATCATTCTAAATATCTTTAAGATACAAGAATGAAATTTTTTGGTGATCAATTATTCGAATCCTTCCTATATAAGCACTTAGTTGAATTTATCTTGGGAAGAAAAATCCCACCATTGACATGTAAGATCCTTCAACATTTATACTATTAACTTGAATTTTATATCAGTTCATGTTCCAAGAAAATCAAATATTTGATTCATTATGTCAATCCAAACTTTTTTCTTTTCAAGTTTTGAATCCCCCTAAAATATTATTGGATTTTTTTCCAAAACCGCATAGAATGATATACTTGATGTGGTTCATCATTTTTATTTCATTTATCAACAGCATTAAAATATTGAAAAATTATCTACACAAGATATTGGTTCACTAGGGGTTCAGGTGAAACCATCTTCTCTATTTCCTCCTCAGGTGAGTTTTTATGTGATCTAACCTATTTCATTTCTCTATAGTCAGAAAAAAACACCACTTAATATTATTCATTAGTAATCGAAGGTTTGGAATATTTCAAATCATCAAAAACAAAAATTATTATCAACACTTTTAAAAAATCATGAAACATAACATGAGCAATGAAATCATAGTGTGAAGTCTCATTACTAATGCATGAAACACTACACTCATTAGCTAAACCCATGACGATGAGATGAAAACACACCTAGAAGTGTTTTAGATTTTTTTTATACCCGTACCACCCTAGTAACTTGAAGCTCAATATAAATAGGTTAGATATGTTTTTATATGATACATTTCAAGTTCTAACATTCCTATCTCATTTTTACTATCCTAAGGTGATAGAATGATACCATTTATAACATCTCCACCCAACCCATTAGTTTGGGCCGAGTTAGAGGTTCCAGTAACCTTAAGTGACATCCCCAAGACACCAAAGGCTACCAATAAATTCCAAGGGCTTACCTGAACATTGGGAGACTATTTCCCCTTTTTAGAATAAACACAACCATACAAGACAAAATATAAACAATCAAACCAACTATATTGTGGATGTGAATAAAAAATACAACTCACATGAAAAACAATAGAACAAAAATATTAGATTTATAGAAAAAAAAGTAAATAAAATTGACTTAAGAAAACCCAAAGAAGACATGACACAAAAAACCAATGTGTAATCGCTCCAATAACTCTAATAAATATAATCCAATATCTAAAAATCCCAAGTAAGTAGTATCATGATACTCCACTAGAGAAATAAGAGACCTTTCCTTTACCCATTTCACAAAGAACAGAATTTTCATACACACCAAAGTGTATATTAAGGGGGTGATTAATCATGCCCAGTAGGCTTTCCCTAAGATATTTTACAACTCACACCACTAGGACAAGAACACATTATCTTTCAGTTTAAAAAATAATTTATAACAATATAAAGATAACATAAATAACTTTACCAATTTAAAAAATAAAATAAATTTAAATTAGAAACAATATATCCATTTATTAAACTTAGAATACTCAAACCACATCCATCCAATCACACACACATTAATTCTAGGTGACAATACCAAACTCATGAGAATTTACTCACTGATCCACTAAGCCGCCACTAGGTGACTAATCCCAAGGTGCCTCTAGCCTGGAACCACTCCCCTTATTCATGGTCACATCCAATGAAAATGAACTCATGCCAACCAAGTTTTAAAATTTATTATATCAAATCATTACACATAAATAATTTCTCCCCTTTAAAACATTTCACTAAATATATTTCTTATGTTAAAAAACATAATTTTAAATTTTAAATTGGGGGGTTTTCTAAAATCCATTCAAATTACCATTTTCCCAAATAATAAACCAAATGGGTTTATTTAAAGAAATAATTAAACATTACCTATGAAAATAAATGAAAAAATTTCAAATATAACTAAGCCTTCATGTTCTAGAACAAGTGTAGAGGATAAAGAATCCACCTACCTCACAACCGGTGATAAAAATGGTGAATGGCACTACATAACCTCTAGATCTAGACTTGAAACCTATTTAATTAAATAGATCTAATAAAAAACTCATAAAAAAATCATAAATCATATATATATCCATAAAAAATTATATCTAACACTCTAGATGATAGGAGATAAGAATATATAAAGAGAAATATAGAAAACATGTTCTTATTGTTAATTCCAGAAATTCAACACACTTAGATCTATCAAAACTATTTTCTTGATCAAAGGGAATCACCAAGAATTCTTAGTAGAGGAGAGGAGTTTGAGATCCTGAGAGAATAGGTGAAAAATGACTATTTCAAGGTGTAAAACCAAGTTAAACTCTAATTTTTATAGATTTTAATTCACACCACATAATTAGGTTACACATTTTGGGAAAGCATGTGCTAACCATGCAAATGCTATTATCACCAAACCATACCCTCGAATGGTTGGTTCACATGGTTTGAAAAACCATGCACTAACCATGCCTTTTACCTCTATCTCCACTTGCATGGTTTCTCATAGCACACACATGGTTTGGAAAAATCATGTTATAACCATGATCCTTCTCAAAAACTCCCAAAGTATCTTACAAAGTTTCTAGGAGAAAGTGCATAATTTCCCCTAACCATGCTCAAACTATAAACCCTTAAAAAAACTTTCAAAACATTCCAAAACCATCCAGAAACTCTTGAAACTTAAACCAGTTAATATACATCTTTAAAAATATATAATAAAAAGGGTAATGTACTTGAAACTGGGGGTGTTACATTTCCCATATAAGTAGGCTTTCCATCCATGAAAATATATAGATTTTTGGTGCTTTGGAAAAGGTCGGTCCACTATTCAAACATTTCCTTCTCATGTTTCCAAGTTTCCTATTAAATCTAATCATGCTTCCATAAAACTCAAACCAAAATGATACTCTTTCCCCCAACACTTTCTCTCGTATATTAAAAATATGTATCAAAACATGTAGAAAAGTATCATCCAATGAAAGATAAACATGGTCCCATAAAATCAAATGTTCGGGATTAGTATGGTATATGTTCAATTGAGATACATGAAATACATTGTACACAAATCTGAATCATGGAGGTAAATCGAACCGATAAGCCACATCACCAATCCATTTTAGTGTTTCAAAATTTCCAATGTAAAAAGGATATACTTTACTTTTCTTACCCAAGCATCGATTCCATAGCCTCAAAGAGACTTTTCAAGAACATAGGATCTCCAAAATCAAATGATAACGACCAATGATGATGATCTATATAAGATTTTTAATGACTTTAAGTCGTTTCCATCCTTTTCCTAATCATCTAAATCTTCTCATTCATCACTTGAATAAGTTTAGATCCCATAAAAGAATCTTCTTCAGTCTACCCAAAAATGCGGAGATTGACAAGGATGACCATTCAATGCTTCAAAAGGAGCCATATGTATTGAGGGCTGATAGTTACCATTGTATAAAAACTCCACTAATGGTATATAATATTCCCATTAGCCTCTTAAATCAACAATACAAGCTTAGATAATGTCTTCTAATGTTTGGATCATCCATTATGATTGTCCATCTTCTTGAGGATGATAATTCATGCTCATGGTTAATTAGGTACCAAATGCATGCTATAAAGATCTCTAAATCCAAGATGTAAAGTGATGATCCTAGTCAAAGACTATCAAAACCAATATTCCATGAAACTTTATGATCTCCCAAATATAGAGTTTTGTCAAGTCTTCCACCACATTGGATTCATGAATAGGGATGAAGTGAGTCGATATATAATCACCCATATGGAATTGTGTTTCCAAAATATTCTTGGAAAAACTATGAAAAAATATATATCTTTGCACTCCCATTTCTAGAGAGAGATAGGTAAGGATTGCAACATACCATCTGGTTATTAGTGATGATCCTTGACTTGCTGAAAATTGAGGCATCTCAATACATACTCTACTACTTTACCTTTCATGCCATCCAAACATAAATGAGTTCTCAATGCATTATACATCTTATAAATTCTCATATGAATAGACTATTTTGAGTGGTGTTACATAGAAAGAAGTTCTTCTTGACAAGATTGCAGAAAAACTACTCGATCTCAAAAAATCAACAGGGATTCCTCATGCCATTTCCATCCATTAATGGTATCTCCACTACTAAGTTTTGATGTAATGGTAAGGAAATATGAATTAATTAATTGAGTATCCTTAACTTTATCAACCAAGTTAGGAATAAGAGTCACCAAAAATAAATACATGACTTTATTTTTCTTAGCGCAATCCAAATACATATCAGTAATCAAACTCATCAATTTCCACCGATCATAAGCTTATTTGGATAATTGATTGTATAAATTATAGATCAAATCATATTATATATAATTCCTTATTCTAGGTGTATAAACCAAGTCAAAGTCAAACATTTAAATATATTTCATCCATAATCTTTGTCTCAGTTTATCCAACTCCAAATAATATTCTAGATAATTCTTTTCATAATTTTGAAACTGTTGTGATCCATAATCTACCACATGATCTCCTTGAATGATAAAACAACCAATTATAGATCCATATGAATCACAAAAAACCACATAATACTTCCTAGGTTATTTAAAAACAAGAATTTGAGCGGAAGTGAGCCTTGATTTAATCTCTAAAATAATTGTTGACAATCCATACTTCAAAGGAATGAAGTACCCTTTCTCAAGAGTGATTTAATTAGAGATGAAATCCATGAGAAGTATTAAAAAAAAGTGATGATATTAACATGCTAAGAATAAAAATATACATATCTCAAAGTCACTTTTCAACAATTTCCAAGAGACAACAACTTCTATCTTTGCAGGGACTACTGATATGCCTTTCTTTGAAATAACATGGACAAGAAAGAGAACTTATTTTATCAATAAATCACTTTTAGATAATTTTTCATATAAATTTTTTCCCATAAAATTCTCAAAATAATCTCTAAATGTTCTTTCTATTATTCTTGAGTTCAATAATACATCGTAATATCATCCAAAAATACCAAAAAGAAAGAGTCTAGGTACCACTGAAAGACACGATTCATAAATTCCATGAAAACCACTGGTGAATTTATAATACCAAAGGGAATGAGTACATATTCATAATTATTGTAATGACTCCTGAAATTTTTCTTTGGTATATCATATTTCTTAACCTAGAGTTTGTGATACCTGGGTCATATATCAATTTTAGAGAACCATTGGGATCCCTTCAATTGATAAAAATTATCACCAATCTGAGGTAGTGGATATCTATTCTTTATCGTAACCTAATTCAATATACAATAAAAAACAAAGAGTCATAATGAACCATTTTCCTTCTCAAAAAAAAAAAAAATAACTGGAGCATCCCAAGGTGATATACTCGGTCTTATGAACCCTTTACTTTAAAACTCTTCTAATTGGATCTTCAACCCCTTAAATTCTATTGGTGCCATTATATATGATGGAAGTGAAAAAGGTTTTATCCTTATAAATAAATAAATTGAAAATTACACTTACCTTTCAGGTATAAAACCAGTGAAATATTTGAGAAACATGTCAGGATAGAGATCCATAATGGTAGGAAAATTTCTAGTCTCACTTATGTCATTAGTCCCCAAAGTGACTGCTGCTAATTGATAAGAAATGGTTCAAACCATTGGTTATAAAGGTAATATATTCATACCTTCACATCAAAAACTTCTTTAAAGAGATTAATTATCCCATTAGGAGATATAAACTTTACCCTTCACACATAATAATCAATATGGGCCTTGAAATAAGCTAACCAATCTATTCCCATTATCAATTCAAATACATCTATGTTCAAAACAAAAAAGTTCCAATCAAACTAGACTCTATAGATTATTATAGAATAAGATACATATTTAAATTCCCCACAACCTCACTACCTAATAGGTGTATGTATAATCATCATGTACTACATCATATCAATATGTAACCCCATTTGATTAGTTACACATGAAGTAATAAAAGAGTGAGATGCACTGATATCAAATTGAACTTGTATAAAAGTCATGTTAAAAATAATGACACCTCATATAGTCAAAGGACCTGGTTGGTCTTCCGTGATCATATTCTCAGAACCATATAACTTATTAATCGCTCCCCTTAATCCTTTCTTCCATGCTATGGTTTCATTGACAGGGGATTCAGGGTGTTCCTAGAATCACCCTGATTCTCTCTATTTTGAGGATGAGAATTGTTCTAATGAGAATGTCTAACTAAAGAATAAGATTTATAAGATACATGATATGTATTTCTAGTAACTGACATTATAGAACTATGAAAATAACACTAAATATGTCCCATATGATTACAATTATGACACACTCTGGGTTTATCATACAATCTTTCTTCATATGATCAAATGAACCACATTGGAAATATCCATGCTTGATTTTGGATCATGGAGTAAAGTTAAACCATTTCATCTAACAGAGAAAAAAATAATTTCTCCAGTGGGATTTATAGATATATCCCTTTCCTCCATTATCGTTCTATTAACCATATTCATTAATATATAGAAAAAATATCTTAGAGTGAATCTCTGGTTGTAGTCCAGACTCAAAGATTCATTCCTTCAAGGACACGCTAATAGATACTTTTGGAGTAATATTAACTAAGTTCATAAAATTAGCTATGTATTCTATTAATGAAAAATTTTCTTACTTTAATCTGAAGAAATTTTTTATTTTGGATATCGTGAATGTGTAAGGATAGAATTGTTTATTGAACAATTCTTCAAATCATTCCCATTTAAGGACTTGTTCAATTTTATCTTGGATAACTGAATCCCACCATTATCATTCAAGATTCTAAAACATGTATACTAATTAATTCAATTTTAGATTAGTCGATGTTCCATGAAAATAAAATATTACATTACTACCATTAAGCCACACTTTTTCCTTTTTAGGTTCTGAAACCCCCTCAAAGATTAGTGGATTCTGTTTTTGAAACTATACAGAATGATCTAGTTAACATGGTTCATCATTTCGATTTCCCTTATCAATAACTTGAAAATATTGAATAATACTCTGTGTCAGTTTTTGGTTCACTAGGGATTTAGGGGAAACCAAATTCTCTATCACCTCCTTTGGTGAGTTTATATATCATTTAACCAATTTCATTTATCTATAGTTAGAAAAAAACACCACTTATTATTACTCATTAGAAACTGAAGGCTTAGAATATTTCAAATCATAAAAAGAAACAATTATTATCAAAACTTTACAAAAATCATGAAATATAACATGTGTACTGAAGTCCTAGTAGAAAATATCACTACTAACACATGATATACTACGCCCATCAGCTAAATCCATAATAATGAGATAAAAACACACCTAGAAGTGTTTTAGAACACTTTTTTTACCTATACCACCCTAGTAACTTGAAGTTCAATATAAAGAGGAAATCTATATATTTTTATACTATACATTTCAAGTTTTGATATTCCCATCTCCTTTCCCCATCCCAAGGTGATATACCAACCAAGACTTATACCATTTGTAACATCCCCACCCAACCAATTGTCTTGGGCTAGGTTGGATGTCACGACCTGTCCCTCGGGGCCCGTGCCGTGACTACCCCAAGATCGCCTTCCATAGGCCAAGGGATGGCGGCTAGAACCAAAGGTGAAAATCACTAAAACTGGGAAGGCATTGCCTTTATAAACTGAAAACACACACACAACAGAGTACGCGCTGAAAGTAAACACTAAGTAAAGCTGAATACAAAAGAGTGCTGAAAAGTAAAGGGGCCCGAAATACAAGACCAACTGGAAAGTGCAAGTACAACTGAAAAACAAGTACAACTGAAAAATAAAAGTAGCTACTGAGTCATCCTATAGGGTTTCTACTTGAAGGGTTGGTACAAATGGCCTCCTCAACACTCTACGTCTATCAGTATCCTTCATGTACCGACTCGTCGTAAGGTCCACCTCCGGGTACCGTCCAGTCCTACTACTCAGCCTCAGTCAGCGCTATCCGTCATCTGCATCCAACACAACAAGGTGCTGGCATAGCCCGTGTAGGGGTGAGTATAATGATACTCAGTAGGGACCTCGGGACCCTCAAGGTCTCATAAAATCCAACAAGGATAAACCACAAAGTATAAAATCAACAGATAAACCCACTTAGGTATATGCCCATAGATATACCTAAGTTATCTGGTAATCCATCTCACTCATGAGGAAAACACAAGTTACTAACACATCTCACACAGGTATACAAATTTTGTAGAGAGATAGAGATGATCAGATGTAGCCATTGAATCATCTAAGCTGTTGGACCCACACCAGATCTAGGACCAGCGGTTAGAACTGTCAGACCCACACAGGATCCAGGAATAGTAGTCAGAGCTGTCGGACCAACACATGATCCAGGACTAGCTATTCTGTCAGACCAACACATGATCTAGGAACAGAAGTCAGAACTTTCGGACCAACACATGATCCAGGAATAGTCATCAGAACTGTCGGACCAACACATGATCCAGGAACAGTCAACAGTGCATAGCCAACCTCAGGGTTTCCACTAGTATACTTGATTCCGGGAGGGTCTTCTCCTCAAGCCAAGAGTCGATACATAAACTGCCACGTCATCCGATGTTTATGTATCCCAAAGATCCATCTTTCCATAAGAAACTCAATGCGACAGATGGTGCGTCAATCGGACGCCCGGTCTGAGAGTTATTGACATTTCCGTTCTGAGGGCCCGGTTGGATTTAGGTTCAATCCAACACGACCATACCCCAACTGAATCCAAACCTCAAGTGGGGTATTCCAAAAGAACCGTCTCTCTCCAATATTTTCATCTCCGTAGACAGTTCATCAATCAGACACTCGTAGCCCAAGTTATGGGTGAAAAGGTGAAATCGGGTCAAACAGATCCGGGTGGGGTCCGACCCAGTCTGACCGACCCGGACCGACCCATCCTGAGCCGTCCCAGTTCGGGTTGACCCAACCCGACCTGGGTCTGTACCGGGGTCTGTCTTGGTCTGTGGGTCCGACCCGGCCCTCCGAAACCGGCCCGACCCTCCGGAACCGGTTCGGCCTGCGGCGGCAGCCCGACCCGCGTGGTGGCCCGACTCGCGGGTAGCGCGGCCCGCGTGGCCTGGGTGGCCAGCGGCTGACGGCGCCCTGCGGGGCCCACCCTATCCACGTGGGGGGGGGGGGGGTGCCGCTCCCCCCATCTCCTGAACGGAACTGGCGCCTGGCACCGGTTCGGTAGCCCGCGGGACCTAGGAGGGTCCCGCCTCGTCGGGCTGGCCAAGCGGCCAGCCGGTCTGCTCCGCCGGCGGCCGGCCTAGACGGCCGCTTCTGCTCCACCGTTGCGGCCAGGGGGAGGTGGCTTCTTCCTCTGCGTGGCGCGATGGTGTTGTGCCCCTCTGGCAGTCTGGCGGCTGCCCGTGTGCACCTCCGCAGCCAGGGGCTGCGGTTCACTATTCTGCACGGTGTGACGGCGCCGCGCCCTTCCGGCGACCCGGCGGCCCTGCGCCGCTGGTTTCCTTCTCAGCCGGCCCGATGCCGGCCGCCATTACACTGCATCCATCGTCAACAAGTGAGGAAAAGTGGAGGGGGAGGGTCAAGCTGTGTTCGTTCGGCCCGCGCCCTCCACGTTATGGTGATATCAATCGATAAATCATAAACCAAGATTTGAACAATGAAGAACGGAAACAAATTCAAACATAAATCCCCTACGTCGGGTTCATTTTTTGTTGATGATGTCACAGAAAGGAGGACGTAGATTCGTTGACGTTGGGAAAGAAGATGAAGAAGTCGAGGATGTTGTCGTCGGCGTTCTTCAAGGACGACACTTCCCCCCTTGCCCCGGTTGAAGATCGTTCTTCTTTGGCGGAAGAAGTGTTCTTCATTGGAGAGTTTTTTTTCTCCCAATCTCCACCAAAAAGAAAAATTCTAACAAAATAATAGATTATGACATCTTATTAAATTGTTGGCATAGAATTCAAAAGGTTTAAATTAATCAATTGAATGTGTTCAATTAATAATTGAGAGGGTTGGCACCATAAGTGGGGAGTTCAAGGGGGTTTCCCCCCACTTAATGGGGGGTCCAAGAGGTTATACCTCAGGTGGTCCCCACCAAATTAATTAAGAAGAGGTGTTTAGACCTCGGGTGGGCCCCACCACCATAACCTCTCACGGGAGGTTAAGGTGTGGTGGAACCAACCTCCAACATCCTCTTGGAGGTTTTAACCAACTAAAAAAAATAAAAATAAATTAAGACAAGCACTTAATTTATTTTATTATTCCCACGTAAAACCCAAAAACTAACTTTCATTCCTGACCATCTGTCGTCGAGGTGAAATCCTTCTTAAGCAAATATCGGCGTTGCGAGTTCAACGGTGCCCTCATATTTCAATTCTGAGCACCGGTTCAAAAGTTATAAAAACCCACTCGCACGTTTACTGAATGTACCCAAACAAAACTTCAGAAATTGATTCTTGGCACACTGGGCCTCGGAATCAAGCGCTGTCAGTTTTCGCAGACTCGTAAAAATCCCATGTATTAAAAAAAAATTCCACGGGATTTCTGGGTCTTTACATTGGAGGTGAAAGAACCTTAGGTGATGTCCCCAAGACACCAAAATCTGAAAATAAATTACAAGGGATTACCTAAACATTAAGGGATGACTTAAACTTTTTAGAATAAACACAATTAGACAAGAAAAAATATAATCAATCAAACAAACTATATGGTGAATATGAATAAATGGTACAACTCACATGAAAACCAATAAAACAACAATATTAGAGTAGTAGTGAAAATGTAAATAAATATGACTCAAGAAAACCAAAATAATACCCGATGCATCAACACTTATATGGAACCACTCCAATAACTCTAAGAAAGGTACTAAAAGCCCCAAACATCCCAAGGAAGTAGCATCTTGATGTTCCCCTAAATAAATATGAGACCTTTCCTTTACCTGTGTCATGAAGAATAATACCTGCATACACACCAAAGTGAATATGCAGGGGGTGATCAATAATAACCAATTTTCATTCTCCAATATACTTTCAAACTCACACCACTAGGACAAGAATATGTTATCTCATAGTTTAAAACACAATTTATATTAATATAAAGATAACATCAAGTATTTTTCCAATTTAAAAACATTTTAAATTGAAAAAAAAAATCTATCCATTTATTCCACTTGGAATACCCAAGCCACATCCATCCACTCATATAATTACATTAATTCTAGGTGACAATCCCATAATTATGAACAATTACTCATTGATCCACTAAGTCTTCACTAGGTGAAAAATCCTCAGGTGCCTACAATCTGGCACCACACTCCTTATTTAGGGTCACTTCCAATTTACATAAAATCACAATGACTAAGAATGCCAAGTTCTCATATCAAATCATTACATATAAAAAATTTCTTCCATTTAAAACATTACATTAAACATCTTACTTGCGTTAAAACAAAACCATAGTTTAAAATTATAAATCGGGGGGTTTTCCAAAATCCATTCAAATTCCCACACTACTTAATCATAAAAAAGGGATTTCTTCAAGAAAAAATTCAATTTTACCTTTGAAAATACAAGAAAAATATTCAAATATAAATAAGACTTCAAGTTATAGAATAAGTGGAGAAGAGAGAGAATACACCTACCTCACAATGGGTGATGAACATGGAGAACTAAACTATGAAAGATCTAAACTTGAAACCCATTTCCTTTAATATATCCAATAAAAACATCATAAAAACACATCATATATTATATATTTATCCAAAAAAAAATTAGATACAACATTCCGGGTGAGAGGAGATGAGAAGATCTAAAGATAAAGAGAGAAAACATAGACTCACTATTGATTAAGGATATCCAACACACTTAGATCCATAAAAACTGGCTTCTGGATCAAATGAAATCACCAAGAACACTTAGGAGAGGAGAGGAGTTTGAGATCATGAGAGAAGAGGTGAAAAAATTAGGGTATTGGGCTGCAAAACCGAGTTAAAATCTAATTTTTAGAGATTTTAATGTATGTCACATAGTTAGGATGCATGATTTGGGAATCTGAGTGCTAATCGTGTTCATGATACTAATTATCCCCTCACATGTTTGGTTTAAATAGTTTGAAAAACCATGCACCAACCCTGATTTTTCCCTTAGTCTATACTCATAGGGTTTCTCTTGGCACCCACATGGTCTGGAAAATCTATATTCTAATGGTACTCTTGCACAAAATCTCTTTCATGGTTTCCTAGAGAAGGTACATGGTTTCCCCTGACCATGATCAATCCATGCACCCTTAAAAATCCTTCCAAAACATGACAAAACCTCTCAGAAACTCCTTGAACATAACCCAAGAATTATATAACTTCAAAAATACATTATAAAAGGGTAAAGTTCCTAAAATGAGGGGGTGTTACAATCATGAATATTCAATTAGGTAAAGGTATTTTGAATCTTGATCACACAAGCATCATAAGTTGTTAGAGTTTTGTACAAGGGAAATAAAAGCTAGTTTCATTCAAATTGAATGGTCATAAGCCTAGAGCCTGGAAGCTAGAATTAGTTCACTTAGATGCATGGGTAATGACCCCAGTCTGATCTCAAGGAGGATATATTTAAATTTTCATGTTCATTGATAATGAAAAAAGAAATATATGGTTGTTTTTTCTTAAGCATAAGTTTGAAGTTTTTAGTGTTTTTGTATAGTGTAAAGTTATGGCAGAAAGGGAAAGAGATTAGAAGTTGAAGTGCCTTATATCTAATAATGGTAGAGAGTAAAATTGTAGAAACTTCCAGAATTACTATCAGAAGATAGGGATTAGGGTGTAAATAATAGTACCTAAAACAACACAGTAAATTATTGTGGTAGAAATAATGAACTAGACTTTAAATGAGAAGGTAATATGCATGCACGTTCACTCTAAATTTTCTAAGTCCATTTAAGTATAAGTAATCAAAACTATTTCATACTTATCCAATAGAAGTCTATCAGATACTATGGGGAAGATTCTACCAAAATATATTTGGCTCCTTAAATTATCAGATGTTGAGCACCTTAAAATCTTCAAAAGTTTATCCCATGTTATTATCGATGGAAATGATAGAGAGAGGTCTAAGGAAAATTCCAAATTCTATTTTATTACGGCCTATGAGAATGAAGCGTTTAGTTTTAGACTAAGAGATAATGAAAACCATCAATTCATTATAAGTCATAATGTTCTATTAAATGAGAATAACCTATGGAAGGAACATAATTTTATTGAATCATGGGTTTTATAGAAAAATAAAACCATTAGAGTTCAATTTAATCTAAATAGAAACGTTAAAAGTTTTCAAGTTTTGGTGACACCAAATATCAATACAAAATAATTGGAAGTTAGAGCAATGGTATATGTTCTAAAATTATAAATGGTTTCTTAATCCCAAGGGAAATATCTAGAAATTTAGTAACCAATAGTTGGTGAATTGGGAGTTAGGGCATCAGAAATAACAACACCATAAAGAGAAGAATCTCCAACTGAGTTGAGAATATCTTCTAAAGTTAGCAAATTGATCCATTGATATAGATATGATATGAACTTATTACTTATAATATATTATATATAAACTGAGTGCCCAAAAAAATTGTCAACCCTTAGTGACTTGAAATAGTGGGAGTCAGTAGTTAGGGAAGAAATAACTCCCTTTAAGTTCAATAGAACTTGAAAGTTAGCTGATGTAAGATCCCAGGTTGTTCCTTGAGGTAAAAATCCTTTTAATTTCATTATAATTCCTTGGTTTTGACCTAATCTAATTTATTAATGTGTTCATGGGAGATTCGGTGGTGTCTGGGGCTTATAAAGAGGCCAAAGGCTTGGTTTATAGAAGAAGAAGTTGGGCCGCATGGTTAGTAGAAACCATGCTTCCTAGTCTGCACATATTATCCTAACAGTGCGGGGTGGTCTAGGGATCTATCTAGGACCACACACTTGTGAAAAGACATTCAGTTTTTAGCATAGGATGATAGCATAGTTTGTTCATGGCTTCCCAACCCATGCACATGAACCATGAAAGTTTCCTTTTGAGGTAGAGAGGGGCACACAATTGGTGAACTGTTTGGCCAACCAAGTATCCAAACCATGTGACCCAGTTAAAAAGGGTAGAATTTATATTTTTATCTTAAGGTATTTATATGTTTAAACCCTTCTTTCCTCCCATATTTCTAGAATATAGGGGGAGGGGTCTTCTCTCGTTTGATCCTTCTTCGATCCTAACATAGGCTTTGGTGCCGATTCTTTGTCCGACCTCCGATTCGACTTTCTACCATCTCGTTGGATAGATGCCAGTAAGTGATTTACTCCTTAGGATTGTTTCTTTATTTTACTTTCTTTTAGCGATGCTATTTTGGCACATGATTTTATACCATATTTTCAGGGTATTCATCCATTCTTCCATTTTCTTCCAATCCAAGTTGATTTAGGAGCCAATACTGGATGATTGTTCTACTATGAGATTAAGGTAGGTGGTCTATACCTTTTACCTTAAAGTCAAGTTATTTTATATATCATTTCCATTATTCCACATGATGGATCTTCCAGGAGTTTCTCCTAAATTAATTTAATTCCTTGATTAAATTATTGGAATCTTGTTAGGTTTCCCACTTAGCACCATGTGGCGGTTGGAGGTTGCCAACTTCAACCCGAACCACCCTTGAGGCGTGTTTATGTATATTTCCCATGATATACTATCCTATTTGGTGTGTATGAGCTAACCTTCTTAGTGGGATCATTAATTAATTAAATGAGATAGTATGAGAGGGATTATACATCCTTTCCATGTGATTACATGTTATTAAAATGATTAAATAGATTAAATGGAAAAAGTGGAATGAGTTGGATGAATTCATGGATTTTATATGATTATGAAATGGGTTATGAAATTATTAATGAAATGGTTATGATTATGCTGGATTCCATGGAAATTTCTACTCCAAGGATCATGATTACATTGGATTCCATGGAAATTTCTACTCCATGGATCTTGGTAACTTTGGATGCCAAATACATTTCTACTCATTGGATCTATCTTGCTTGGACCGCCTTAGACATGCTCTGTGGAAATGCTCCTTGGTATCCACCCAAGTATTTACCAAGTTTTCTATGGAGATGATACAAGGATTCAATGAGGATTCCTTGGTCATTTTATACCTTGGATCGGGCCCATGTAGTTCTGACACTGGATTACTCGGCATAGGCTGCAATGGATGTCTTATCATGCTTTACAGGTATCCCTTGTTATGGGTTCTTGATTACAGTTATTAGACCGTAAAATATCACTCATGTTTTAACATAATTTATAGTTATATCATGTTTATGATTACTAATTTATAGTGAGCCTTGTTAGACTGAAAAATATCACACTTACATATATCACTTTATTCCTATTATAAATTTCATAATACTTCAGCTTATATACACAAAATGGACTTGTTATAGACACCATTGGTGGTGGCCTACTGAGCATTATCTCAAACCCTATTTGGGCCACCATTGGGTACCCATATATACTTTATTGATGTCGGTAGGGAATAGAGAAAGATACCACTTTATGATGCTTGATTGATTCTGCATAGAGTAGGGGAGCATAAGACTGAGCTATAACACATGATGCTATATGGAGATAGTTATTTTGGTATTTCTGTATTATGATACATATATTGTTGTTGATTCTTCTTTCCATCACAGAGTCCAACTAATGGAAAAGGGGAATACCTTAAGCACAAAGAGGGCCACCCTTTGAAGAACATCAAAAATTGACAAAGGCATGGACTAGGAACCCATTTGGAGGGAGTTGCGCAAGTTTCCTACGTGCCGTTCAAGTCACTTGCATGCCACATATGGGTCACGCAAGTCACTAGCACACCCTATTCTTTTTTTCGCCCAAGGTGCTTGGGGGCCTATAAATAGCCCCTGTAAGCCCCCCATTTAAAGGACGAATTTTCCAAAAATCAAATTCAAGCTCTGGTTGCCCAAATCTTCAACTCAACTCTTCTGAAAACTTCTAAGGTAACTTTTTACCTAGAATGGAAGACTTGAAGGAGTAAGATAAGGCCTAAGTGTTTAGAATTCATCAACACTAGCACGCCTAAGTGTCCAGACCTCCTTAAAAGTAGAAACACTTGTGCGCCGCCCTATCCTTTCAATGAAACTTGCCCGCCACCCTTTTGGAAACATCTTAGGATAGTACTAAAGGCTTGAGTTAAGTCTCACCCAAGTATTACCATACAGATTCTCTATCAACCAGGTGAAACCATGCTATGCAATTACACTTGAGCAGCCAAGACTTGCGCACCAAATGACTTGCGCAACCTACACTTGCGTGCCAACTTCATTTGTGTGGATTTCTCCCGTTCACCTCTCCTCTTCATGATATTAGCCCTCAAAACCCTGTTCAAAGCTATTTATGGCATGGTTTCTTTGTTGGATTCCTTATCTGAAAGGGATTTTGTGAGAATCTCTCCTGACTTACAAGATTTATGTCACTACGGTTAGAGGTTTCCTCCATGTAACCTCATCCTTTAAGATGAGAAGATCTTTTAATTTGGGCCTCTTTCTCAGGAGTAATCCCCAAGTCATAAGTCCCATTAGCTATTTATGGCATGGTTCCTTTGTTGGCTTCCTTATCTGAAAGGGATTCTGTGAGAACCTCTCCCAAAAACTTGTGACTTATAAGATTTATGTCACTATGGTTAGAGGTTTCCTCCATGTAACCTCATCCTTTAAGATGAGAATATATTTTAATTTGGGCCTCCTTCTCAGGTGTAATCCCCACTCACAAGTTCCCTTAGTTTGGGCCTCCTTCTTAGGAGTAAGCCCCAATCATAATTTCTTTAATGAGGGCCTCTTTCTCAGGAGTAATCCCCAAGTAATAAGTCCCCTTAACCTGGGTCTCCTTCTCAGGAGTAAGCCCCAGTCAAAGTTTCCTTTAACATTGGGCATCCTCCTTAGGAGTAAGTCCCAATCTTAATTTCTTTTGGTTTGGGCCTCCTTCTCAGGAGTAAGCCCCAATCATAAGTCTCTTTTAATTTGGGCTTTCTTTTCAGGAGTAATCCCCAGGTTAAAACTCCAAATCTCTATAAAGTACAAATACCTTTATGGACCCTGTTCCTGGGCTTATTTCCTGAAGTAAGTCCTGGTCTTCATCTATTTGGGCAGTCATACATACGTAAGACCCACATCATTTCACATGACTGCATCTTTCATGGCACCATCGTCAAGTTTACTGATACCTCTTTTTTCTCACACCGATCATGGATCATGTGAGCTTAGAGTATAAAAGTAATCACACCATCTCTTTTTGGGCCATTAACCATGCATAAACCCTACATTTCTTTACCTGAACTATGTGGAATTTGATCTCTGCCTTAAAAATAGATTACGTAGGAATCCTTTATAAGGTCAAAGCCCATCTTTCATTAATTATTTTCCGTCTCATATGATGTTAAACTATATCCTTTTTATCAAACTACGTCGGTTCTAATTCCTTTTTAACAAGGATACGTAGGTAGCCCATTTGAGGGTATGATCCCAACTCTGAAATAATCCCTGTCTTTCTGAATGACAATAAACTTCAAGTGCCCCACTGAGTGGATTTAAAACCAGTATGGTTATCATAATGACCAAGAGATTTCTATATAATGTATTAAAGGATACCATTGAATAAGAATCTCTAATACATACGGAGGATTCTCCATCGATGAAGAACCTCTAATACATATAGAAGATTCTCTAAATCCCATACATATCAATCATTGATTACCAAATCTAAAGGAAAACTCATTTTCATGCTTGGTGAATTAATAAGGATTCATGAACATGACTTAAATCTATAAGAGAGTCCCGGAGTAGGTAATAATTCCCCCCAAAAAGGTGTGATGATTCTGACCTCCCATCCTCTCGACCAATGCAAATTCTTAAGCCTCGTCAGTCCACAACTAATGAGCACCTACCATTGGAAAGTAGGTCCAAATGGATATAGAATCATTGGATGTTTCTGGTTCTACAAATAAACCCATTAGAAACCGATTGGAAAGTTTGAACCTTAAACAAACAAGGTCATCCCCATTTCCATAAGAAACAAAAAATGGCGAACCCGACGTGAATCCTTAACCAAGTTAAATGATGTTTTACTTATTTGTTAGGCCCCTATTAAACTCAATATGAGGGCCAACAAAGCGATCAATAACATATGTGCTCATCCAAAAGATGTAGTCTGGCCAAACCTATCTTGATTATGTATGCTATATCAAATAGGCACTCTTTTCCAAGATCTCTCTGTAACACATAATGAATTATTTAAAGTTCACACCTATGAATGCCTCGGCCGCTACTCCTGTTGGATCCTCGTCCGCTCTGAGGACGACATCACCTACTCAGCGTCTTCAATGCTAGGTCTCAAATGCATTGGTGAGGGAATACCATCAACACAGTACCATCCCGACACTGGAGGCCGCTCGACAAGCCCTCCAAGTTAACAACTCACCCTGGTTGTCCAGACAGCGACGACCAGTGGTCAGGAAGTAGGTGGTGCCAACCACCGTCTCCAACTGTTTCAGGTCGTTATCCCCAGAACGCAACAACCTATCCCTCCCATATTATGAGGAGGTGAATGAATAGGTCACTCAAGGCCACAATTCAAGAAGACAGGATCCCTTCCTGAGGAATCCCACCAACAATCACTGCCAAACTCGTGCGTTAGTGCACCCTCACATGATGAGGGTATTTCCTCTAGGTGTTCGGCTCAGGTCCCTCAGACCCGAGCACGCAAGATGAATCGTCAGAGGTGAAATTCAGACAACAAGGAGAAGGTTCTTACCTCTTCCCCCTCCGGAGAAGTCCATCAACCTAACTTGATGGCAAACAACGAGCGGGCATATACACCCATCCGTCCTAATTTCACTGCCCAGCAGACTCGTTTGGAAGTAACATACCAATCCCGCTAGGCAATTTCGGTGGAGTACTATAGTTAGGCACATACAACTATTTATAAATCATCATCTAGTCAGTAGGCTCGTCTAACTACATCCAAAGAAGCTCGCCAACCAAATGTGGTGACCACCTATAAACATGCACATACACCTGCTTACACTCATCAATTCTGCTAGCAATCTCATATGCCAGTATTGAAGGAAGTTCATCAATCATATTTGGTGGAGAACAATCAGCAGGTACATACACCTGCAATTCATCAAGCTAACCAACAGTCTCGTTTAGTAGCACCCGGAGATGTCAATTGGAAAGCTCCAATGACAAACAGGAGGCAGACACAACTTTCTGCCCCCACACATGAGTATTATCAGAATTCACTGACAGGAAAAGGAGGACAGGGGAATGAACACACACCTACTCAAAATATGGAATGTACGTATATTCCCGTTTTGACAACTGAAGTCACCAAGAAAATTCTGACAATGGTGAAAGAGTAGAAGGAAATCCCTACCCATATTCTAGACACCTGTCAGGATATTATAACAACTTCAATGACATCACAGGGAAAGAAACACAAATATATCCCTATCAGTGGAGTGAATCATCAACATGTCACCCCGGATCAGATACACACCTCTGTTCCAGTCTAGAAGGGTCGTGGGTCATACTCCCTCATGTCATATGGACAATCAAGTCAGGCACATACACCCGATTTAAATGGAGATAATCAGCCTAACCTGACCATTTCTCCTGAGCAGGCACATACACCTACCCATAATAACCACTTTTGTCAAAAAGTGGTTTCCAAAGTGAGTAATAAGGCATCAAAGAAAAATACCCATCCAGTACAGTTAAAAAATCAAGTTCCAATCTGCAATAAGGCCTTTCTCAATGCTGGAGTTCTTGAATCCCTTAGACAATTATCTGTTGCAACTCAAGATTCTACTCTCTCATTTTCAAATTCCAGAAGTAACAACAATAATTACGAAGATCTTCATCAGGCACTTCCTCATGAATTCTTGCTTCATGACAATTTGGTCAATCTCAAAGTATCATATTTAGATGAGATCCATGATAACCCTCTGCATGGACATAATACCAAGGAGAAAAAAGTTTCATCTTTTGTTGTAACCCCCCATGGTGGTCCTCCCCATGATGATGAATTTAGCTGCGAAATTACTCTTCACAGTAGTAATTCGCATTGCCTGGAAAATTCTTCAATGGACAATGCAGTAATGAGAAAGCCCTCTTATCTTGAGGCACTTGCAAATGCAAAGCCAGTCATGTCTGATGCCTTACCACTATCAAGTGAAATAATTTCTCAATAAGAAGATAGTCCAGGGTGTAGGTCATTCTCCAAACCACCCCTGGGTCATTCATCTTCTAATTTGACAAATTAATTCTCTACCAATTTTGTTTAATCTGATGAAGCAACAAAGAAGCACCATCTTTGGTCTAATCAGGTAGAATAATCTTCATCAAATGAAAAAGAGGAAGTGCTGAATATGAGAAAACAACTGGCGAAAGGTGAGATACCGGTCATGTTTTGGCCTTTGGCTAACTCTCGGTATGATATTCCAGAAACGTTGACAGAATACTGTATTCATGATATTCATCTCAACATATGAAAAATTATTTGTCACTTAAAAGAGAAAATATTATCTTATGATGAATATCAAAATCATGTTAAGGTAATAGAAGGGTTGCAATGCCAAATTGACTTGGCATCTCTCTCAGTTTCCCAACATCCAAAGGTTGAAAAGAAGCAGAGAGACCTTCAGCGTACATTCCTTGGCGCATTAAAAAGGTTGCGCCAGTTAATTACTAATTCTCCATCTGGTATTCATATCAGGGAATGGGGTGTTCACGGAGAATTGAATTTTACTGTGATCTATAGTCAACAAATCCTGCCAAAATTGGTCTCATGCAATGTTATTGCCCATGGCTAGCCACATCTAACTGGTTTTGTGCGTAATCAAAGGATTGCTCAAGAACAGGCCTCAACTAGTTCTTCCCAAAGTTAGGCATATAAAGAAAAAGTTTTCAAATTACTCTTGAATCAAGAAAATGAGAATATCGAACAGGCTTCTATTTTAGAGCATGCGCATCATCAGGTGACAAAGGTGTCAGAAATAATCCAACAGTCATCTAAGACAAGTGATTTGAGTGGATGTAGGATGATGCATCCGGCTAATTTCCAGATGAAAATCTGCAAAATCAGGAGAGATTTTAAGAAAGTTTCAGATGTAGTAGCTCAAGATCCATCTCAGCTTTCCAGGTTGGGGAATATTTTAATCCAACCCTTGGGATCAACAGACAGGATTCTATGAGTTGAGCAGGAAAAACAAAAATAGTTCCAGTCCACCGGACTAGGGACTTTTTCGAATTCTCAATCTCTCTCTCAGTGAAATTCAGTCTTCTCTCGATTAGGGAAGAAGCCACAAGAGGAACGCAGATCCAAATTATCAGGAAATTCCCTTAAAATTATGGTTCATCAAGAAGTTCCTGAGGTATCAATAAAACAAAAGGAAATGTCTCATAAAGGACATGGAAGAAGACAATATCACAGAAACACTGACAGAAGGGATGCAATGCATTATGCATCGATAAATGTCATCAATTCCGTTGACACTAATCCCCCAGAACATGAGGCTCACTCAGAATGATCAGATGAATAAGTTCCTATTCAAGAGGTTGTACACATGGAAAAAAATGAAGGAGGTGTGCGTACTAGAAGCCAGATGGTTTCCTAGAGGCAAGATGTTCCTTCGGGTAATTCCCTTCCATAATCCAGAAAGGCACATGCCAAGGAAAAGGGTAAAAGTCAGGTTACATCCCAACCTACCTCTGTAGAAGGCCAATCACTCTCATTAGAGGAAAGGTTTGCACAACAAGAAGAAGAAATGAAGGAGTTAAGGAGGTTAAATGCAGAACTACTTCAAGGTAGTCTTCCTCCTAAGCGTGCTGGAGTTAATCAATCAAGGGAATTTGTTGCAGCTACTGGGATGGATCAAGAATATCCCCTTTTACAAGTACACCCTCACATATCCAATCCTATGGGTCATACGTGACAACGACCGGCAATAATACCATCAGTGGCAGTACCGGTCGCCACACCCATCCAAACTTCAACTATTACACCTACTCAGGTCCAAGATCAACCAGATGTTTCTCAAAAATTAATGACTACCATTGAGTCATTAACAGCTCATTTGGAATCTATGGAAGGAAAATGTGCACAAGTTCAGTCGGAAAAGAGAGCTTACCCTGAATGGGTGGATGCAATTCCCCCCCCCCATCAAATTTTTCGAATACCACATTCCAAATTTTTAATGGTTCGGGAGATCCAGAACAACACTTAACACATTTTGTTTCTCATTGTGATCCTATGATGGGAACTCCTCAACAACAAGAAGTATTTAAGCTTAGGTGTTTTGTGCAGTCATTACAAGGACCTTCTTTTGTCTGGTATACAATTTTTCAATATCGATCAATTACTGGGTGGGAAGATCTCCATCAAAGGTTCCTTCTTCAATTTATCTCAACATTACCAAAGACAAAATTTTTTTATCTTACCAATTGTAACAAAAGGTAAAATGAAAGAGTTTCAGATTTCATTGCTCACTGGAAGGGATTAACATATTCCTTAAGTTTAGAACTCCCTCAAGAAGAGTTGTTGCCAATCTGTGTGGCAAATCTACATGATTAATTACGCACACCGTTGATCCCTATGAAATACACAGGAGGGTTTCGAGACCTTACTTCAATCGCTCAACAAAAAGAAGACTCTCTTATAAATAATAAGGCTAAAAATCATGTAATTCCATAAGTTCCAGGAAGGAGAATAGGTAAAGCAAAGACTGATACAATTACACTTAAACAAGCACCTGTACCTGCTTCCACTTCAAAACCTTCATCATATCGAAGGGATCCACCTCCTGAGCGTCAAAAACAATGGCCGCCACGTCAAGATGATAAAAAAGATCAAAGGTGGAAATAGTTTTAGGATTTAAAGAACAAAGTTTATTCTTTCCAGAATGAACAATTTCCTGGTTACTTCATATCGGCTCTAGAAAACAATCTGGTTCAGTTGCCAAGGCCCAAAAGGACGAACAAGGAAGGAGATGAAGACCTCCCTAACTATTTCCCATTTCATCAAATGTTGGGGAATCCCATTCAGGAGTGTTTTATCTTCAAAGACCTCCTTCAAAAGATGGTGGACTCTGGACAAGTAAAACTGAAAGGTTCTTCAGCCCAGGTAGCATGTGTTACTGCTACTGATCCAAAGAAAGAGGGAGAGTGGCATGAAGTCAAAAGTAAAAACGTGCAGAAATATGATGATTGGATGGTCAGGAAAATGATCAACCGAACTCATGCCATTTTATGAACAAAATTGATGAATACTCTCTTATAAATACTAAGGCTAAAAATCATGTATTTCCATCAGTTCCAAGAAGGAGAATAGGTAAAGCAGAGACGGCTACAATTACACTTAAACAAGCACCTGTACCTGCTTCCACTTCAAAACCTTAATCATATTGAAGGGCTCCACCTCCTGAGCATCAACAACAATGGCCGCCACGTCAAGATGATAAAAAAGATCAAAGGCAGAAATAGTTTGAGGATTTAAAGAACAAAGTTTATTCTTTCCAGAATGAACAAGAACCTGGTTACTTCATATCGACTCTAGAAAAAAATCTGGTTCAGTTTCCAAGGCCCAAAAGGCCGAACAAGGAAGGAGATGAAGACCTCCCCAACTATTTCCCGTTTCATCAGATGTTGGGGAATCCCATTAAGGAGTGTTTTGTCTTCAAAGACCTCCTTAAAAATATGGTGGACTCTGGACAAGTAAAACTGAAAGGTTCTTCAGCCCAAGTAGCATGTGTTACTGCTACTGATCCAAAGAAAGAGGGTGAGTGACATGAAGTCAAAAGTAAAAATGTGCAGAAATATGATGATTGGATGTTCAGGAAAATGATCAACCAAACTCATGCCATTTTACGAACACAATTGAATCAACCAATTGTGTCTTCTGCTATTTCTGACACAACAAAACCCCCTTCATCAGAAGGAAAATCCTCAAAGAAGCGGCATAATTTGAAGAAATAAGAGCAGTCAGAAGAATATGAGCTTGTGTCAAAGCCTAATTTGTCTTTGACTATGGAAGATTTTATGCCATCTGATTCAAAAGAACAAGCACCACCCCACCAAACGGCACAACCTAAACTGGTTCATCAGGCAGAATCTTCATCAGATGAAGAATTGATCTTTGGTTCTGTTAACATGATTCATTTAACAGATCCCTATGCCGATAATAGTTTTGATCATGATGATCCTGAGTTCCCTATATCTAATAGAGGAATTAGAGGAAGAGACAGAGGTCTAGGATACAGAGGAATACGTGGATATTCCAGAAGCCACTATTTCAATCCTACCCCTGATAGAACTGTATATGCGGTAGAAACTCGTGGCAAATCCCTTCAGCGGGCTCAACATGAACAAGGAAGTTCTTCCACACAAGGCAGATTTGGTCCTGACAGAATTATTTTGGAGGACCGGTTAGAGGTTACACCTTCTTCCTCTCAAAAAATAGATAGACCTAGTCGATCTAATATACCGAAGCCAGGAGTGTTTCTAATTCCTACCCCGATACGGGATGCATCTACTGCCAAAGCATCAACTTCCAAGGAACCTGAAAAACCACATTTTCATGATGGGAAACACAGACCTTTGGACCAAAATTATGATGTCTTGAAACATTTAGCCCACGTACCGGCCAATTTATCAATTCTGGATGCCTTGAATCTATCAAAAGATCTTCGGGAGGCGCTTATTGAGGTTTTTTCAAGTCCTCAAGAATTCGAAACTAAAATTGCTGCAGCTGAGGTCTACCATATAGATAATGATCCTGTAGAATTCCATGCAGTGATATATTTTACAGATGAAGATGAAGATGATGTTTTACATGGACATATCAGACCTTTGTATCTATCTGGAAAATTCAATGATATAGACATCTGACGATCTTTCATTGATAATGGCTCAGGAGTCAATCTCATTCCTATTTGTACACTTTGTCGATTGGGCCTCACAAAATCTGATTTATCTTCTTCTACTTTGATGTTACAAGTATATGATAAGAATGAACAAGAACCACTGGATGAAATTACACTCAGAATTCAGTTTGGAGACCTTGTGTCTAATTTAGATTTCATGGTTGTTTGTTAGGACACAACCTTAAACATTTTTCTTGGAAGACCTTGGCTACATCAACATGCGGTTGTACCTTCTTCATACCATCAATGTCTCAAATATTGTTTCAATGGTCAAATTGGGACATTGTATGGTGACAAGGCCCCATTAAAAATGTGTGAATCTCAATACATTGAGGCAGAATTTTATCACATGGAAGGAAATAAAAAATCCACAGCAAAGAAGGTCAACAAAATTAATGCTCCAAATGGTTTGGAAAAGATTCCAGTAAACCCATTCATACATGTGAGTACAGATTATGTGTTGCCTATCAGTCAAATTGACAAGATATACCTAAATCCAAACACTCTTATAGAAACTTCCATAATTTCAATTACGGCTACCAAGCCAGACATCATGGGAGAAATTGTTGATTCGCCAAGTAGTGATGAAAGCTTAAATGAAGACGTCTTCATTTCATCCACTAAAATCCAGAAATTTTATACTTCATCAACCAGGACAGAAGAATGTATAGAAATACCAGAGGAAAAAAATGATGTTGATTCTCAATCCATCATCTCCTCTTTATTACCCCAGGAAGACCCTTTATCATCAATAGGGTCTGAAATTGCAGCCTCTTCTTCAAGATATTCAAATTTTAACTTCTCCCTTGATCATGGAAATTCTGCTTCGTCATCTACTATGCAAGTAGAAATAGAATAAGTAAAACATATTGAAGAAGAAGAGGAAGATCTCAGGGATTATCCTCTATCATTTGAAGAGGGTATCTCTAACACTGTGGATGAACTCAGAGAAATAAATTTGGGTACAAAAGAAGATCCACTCCCCACTTTAATTAGTGTAGACATGACTCTTGAAGAGAAATAAATGTATACTTCATTTCTAAAGAAAAATCGAGATGTATTTGCTTGGAATTATATAGAAATTCCAGGTCTTGATCCCGATGTTTCCACTCATCATTTGGGTTTTCCAGAAGAACATCGAGGATTCAAGCAAGCCGCAAGAAGAACACACCCAACTTATGCCTCCAAAATTGAAGCTGAAGTTGATAAGCTTATCAAAGATAACTTCGTCAGAGAAGTTCAGTATCCCAAATGGATGGCTAATATTGTACCTGTGAAAAAGAATAATGGATAAATTAGAGTTTGCATTGACTTCTGAGATCTTAATCGGTATTGTCCCAAGGATGATTTTCTAGTTCCGATCACAGAACTCTTAATTGATGCAATAGTTGGATACGAAGCTCTTTCCTTCATGGATGGTTACTCTGGGTACAATCAAATAAGAATGGACCCAGAATATGAGGATTCTAAAACCTTCAGAGCTCCTCAAGGTGTGTTTTTCTATCAGGTAATGCCCTTTGGCCTGAAGAATGCAGGTGCAACGTATCAACGTGCCATGCACCATATCTTCAAACCCTTTTTAGGGAAATTTTTTGAATGTTATATGGATGATTTGGTGGTTAAATCTAGTCAACGTTATGATCACTTGGTCGATCTGGAAATCATATTCAACAAACTTCGACAACATAATTTGAAGATGAACCCCTTGAAATGTGCTTTCGGGGCAACCTCAGGAAAATTTCTCGGATTTTTTGTACATCATCATGGTATCGAAGTTGATCATGAGAAGAAAAAATCAATCCTTGACATGTCACCTCCTAGAAATTTGATGGAATTAAGAGGACTTCAAGGAAACTTGGCCTATATTCGGTGTTTCATTTCCAATTTGGCAGGCAAGTGTTTTCCCTTCACCAGATTAATGAAGAAGGGAGTCACCTACCAGTGGACTGAATAATGTCAAGAATCATTAGATATTCTCAAGAAATATCTCTTGAGTCCACCAGTATTAATGCCACCCGTTGAAGGAAGACCACTTATTCTCTATGTGACAGCTTTAGAGCGATCATTGGGTGCCTTCCTTGCCCAAAAGAATGATGCTGGGAATGAAAACAGCCTTTACTATCTCAGCCGGACTATGCTTGAGGCAGAAACTCGATATTCAAGTATTGAAAAGTTCTTCCTAGAATTAATCTTTGTAGTTCAGAAATTGAGACACTACTTTCAACATCATGAGGTCCAATTGGTATCTCACAATAACCCGCTCAAATTTATCCTTAGTCTTCCAATTCTTATAGGACATCTAGCAAGGTGGGAAGTTATTTTGCAGTAGTTTGATATCTAGTATGTGTCTCAAAAGGCTATAAAGGGATAAGTTCTGGCCGATTTCCTTGCTGAACACCCATCTGTAGAAGATACATCTTTAAATATTTAACTTCCTGATGATGAAGTCTTCTCTATTCAAGATAATCCTCAAACATGGGAAATATACTTTGATGGTGCCTCCAGAAGTCCAACAGGGAAGAAAATGTAAGATCCTAAATTCAACAAAGTTGGGTTAGGAATCATGCTTATTTCCCCAGAAAAGGCATTGCTACCCTATTCCTTCTTATTGTTGGAAGGTAGTACAAATAATGAAGCAGAATATTAGGATCTCATCATAGGCTTGGAATTGGCGCTTCAGGCATAGGTGAATTACTTGAAGGTAAAAGGTGGTTCAGATTTGGTAATCAAACAAGTCAATGGGGATTATTCCATTAGAAAATAAGAGTTAATCCCTTTGTGTGATTACGTCAGAGAGTTAATGGAGGAATTTCCTTCAGAACCGACATTTTCTTATGTCCCGTGATCACAAAATTCCCAAGATGATGCACTGGCTAATGTAGCCACAGCCTTGGCAGACCCAAAACGGGATGAAACAATCATCAGTATTTCCCACCATAATATAGTTTCACCTTATATTCAAATTAGAACAGAGGAAATAAATGAAATTAGTCCCATTTCTGAACCATATGGTCATACTATAGGATGGATGACACCTATCAGGGAATACCTTCAAAATGGAACACTCCCACCTGATAGAGCCGGGAAAGAACAAGTCTGGCGACGTGTGGTCAATTTTACTCTTTATGATAGCCTAGATCACAAAAAAATTCTCTACAATAAAGGTTTTGATGGAATTATCTTCATATGTATTGATGGTGAAGAGACAATGGCTGTCATGAATGAAGTACATGCAGGAGTTTGTGGTGCCCCCCAGTCTGGACATAGACTGTCTGGTCAAATTCGAAGGCTTGGATACTTCTGACCTTCAATGATACAAGATTATGTTGATTTCACTAAGAAGTTTCATTCTTTCCAAGTATGTTCCAACTTCATTCATCAACCCCCGGAGTTGCTTCATACAGCTAAATACTCCTGGCCATTTTCTACATGGGGAATGGATGTAGTAGGACCTTATCCTCCAGCTATAGCTAAGCAGTTTAAGTATATTCTTACTGCTACTGACTTCTTTTACAAATGGGCAGAGGAAATACCTCTCAAAGAAGTCGGTGCTAAAATCATTGTTAGCTTTTTCAAGTCCAAAATCATTACCAGATTTGGTGTTCCTCATACCATATTGATGGATAATGGCACCAACTTTTGTTCATCTGAGGTAAGAAAATTGTATCAAGAATATGATATCAGATCCAACCATTCATCTCGGTATCATGCAGCAACCAATGGTCAAGTAGAGGCTTTCAATAAGTCTCTTTCAAACATACTTCAAAAGATGGTGGATAAAGATAAGAAGTCATGGCCTGATAAACCTTTTCATGCTCCATGGGCTCATCAGACTACCACCCGCACTGCTACACGATCAACTCCATATTCATTCGTATATGGAACAGAAGCAGTATTGCCTATTGAAGTCTAATTACCTTTTCTTAGAGTCTCTATTTGTGATTAGTTATATATATATGAACAATCTCAAAAGCGATTGGATGAATTGGAATGATTAGATGAAAAAAGATTGTGCACACTGCACCATTTAGAAGTATATCAAAATCGAATAACACGAGATT
This sequence comes from Viscum album, assembly GCA_963277665.1. Lineage (NCBI taxonomy): Eukaryota > Viridiplantae > Streptophyta > Magnoliopsida > Santalales > Viscaceae > Viscum > Viscum album. Next base: position 1,251,708,143 of record OY728120.1, on the reverse strand, counting down.
TCAATAAAAAAGTTCATCTTCATTCATTCATTCAAGGAGAATTGGTATTGGTCCTCAGAACCCCAATGATACTGGGAAAGAAGCCTCCAAAGCTTGAGCCAAAGTGGGAAGGACCATACTCAATACATAATGTCTACTCCAATGGAGCTTATTCTTTAATCTCAATGGATGGAGAACTCATTACAACTCCAACCAATGAAATATTCTTGAAGAAGTATTTTGTGTAACAAAAATACACCCATTGTCCTTACTGTAGGACATTAAACTACATAGCCCCTCTCTATCGTCCAACATGACGTTAAACTGTGTCCCCCTTTCGTCCAACATGACATTAAACTATGCATCGTCTGAGTTGCAAGACATTAAACTGCCAAGCACCCCAAGTCTGTGATACATGACATTAAACTGTGATAACCGCATGCATAATTGTCTTTTAAACTCCTTTTCCATGCGTTCCCTGGGCCGCTAACCACACTTAAGTCCCAACATCATCTTCGGGTCGCTGTCCTCAAGTACACCCCGATCGCCAAATCTCTCTCAATTGAACTATGTGGACTTTGATCCTTGCCTCCTCAGGTACGTAGGAAACCTCATAAGGTTCAAGCCCGAATCCACTTTCTTCACATTGATTCACCTTCATCCCATACGATGTTGATCCGTGAAGCCCCCATCAACCGTCTTATTCATATCAGTTCACTTTCGTCCTACATGACTTAAACTGTGTATGTCCCATCGTCCTAGATATATGACGTTAAAATATACAGTTCCCCATTGTCCTTGCTGCAATACATTAAGCTACATAGCACTGGTCGATGCATATGACCTTAAACTATTTGTACTTTTGTCCTGTATGACAATAAACTGCAACAATCCCTAATACCCTCACTCGAGAGGAATCATCATCGACATGGTCTCCAACCATATCATATTTCAAGAACTACGTATGGCTTGATTATCATCCTAATGAGATACGTAGTGACACCCAAGTCTTTCATCTTGGGTCCAGCCATAATTGCAATAAAATCCTCTTTACCCCTCATATGTATGAACCAAATCTGTACAAAGGGTATTTCAAGAACTACATGTGGCTTGATCCCAATCCTCATGGGATACGTAGGAATGCTCGAGCATTCCTCGAGTCCAGCCCCATCCTTTGGGCCTAACCCCAAACTCCACTTTCGGTCCCTTGGATGAAAAGTCCCACTGGGAGCACATGGTGTTTTATGGAACACCCTGGTCTTTTATTCGCATCAGGTTTATAAAAAATGCATGATGTGTCTCCCTCACTATGGTCCAAGCTCTATGAACCTAAACTAAGATCTTCCATGCTATCGTCCTGCATGACGTTAAACTGTATTTCAAGAACTATGTGTGGATTGATTCTCATCCTAATGAGAAATGTAGTGACATCCAAAATCTCAATTCAGGACCCAGCCGCAACATTATACAAATAATAGTCATGGTCTCCATAACCCTTTTCTTGACTTCTGGTCACAAAATGTTTGATACCTGAGAATTCTTTTTCCTGACTATGCATCACGTTCCCTTAGGTGGCCTTGCATAATTTGTCTACATAATGGACCAGTCAGCCCAAAAGATGCTACTATTTGACTATGCAGCTTATGCCCCAGTTGGACCTATATAATTCAGCCCCCATAACAGGTTTTCCAAGTAGTGGTAACTTCATTCTTAGGAGAAGCCTCTTTTGTCCCTATTAGTCTTAACGATGATATGTAAGGATCTAAAAAAACTTCCATCCTTAACATATTTGTTCCATACTCTTTTCCATGATCTAAAAATATTATGTCATATAATGTTTCTATCTCTGATTTTAGTCATATGATTTAAAACCACAAATACCTTTTTTCCTACGTTTGGGTCAGACCTTCGTAGAAGTCACATTCCTCTAATTCTTTGACAATTATGATTGGAAATATCCTCTCCATATTCAAGTACCATTCTCCATAAAGCAGACTCAATGATTTAGAAAGTTTGAATCCCCATAAAAATTTCTTCATCTTTTAGCAATAGAAAGTCAAATTTCTGATAATTCTTTTTCCCGACCATGTAGAACATGCCCTTAGGTGGCCTTACATAAGTTGTCTACATAACGGACCTGTCAGCCAAAAGATGCTACTATTTGACTATGCAACTTATTCCCCAGTTGGCCCTGCATAATTCAGCCCCCATAACAGGTTTGTCAAATAGTGGTAACTTCATTCTTAGAAAAGACTTCCTCTAATTCCTTTTAGCTCTTTTCCCATGTCATTCCTCAGATTCAAAATTTATCAAGTCACAGTTTACAATTTCCCCCCTCCATAATTGAATATGGTAATATGTTTCCAAACAAATTATCAAGAATTGAGTCAATATCATCCATTTGGTCAAAGCTATTTGACATTAAATATTATCCTTTTTATAGTCCAACATGCATGACTTTAAACTTCCAATAAAAAAATACATGGTACTAAATTAATTGGGAACCTATAAAGGGTATTCTGAATAAAAGTCGAGTCCCAGATCGCTAAACATACATTTTTTATGATTTAGGCAATATTGAGCAATTAAAGGATGAAAAGTTGCGGGTTTTATTTATATAAATCTAGTAAAAATAAAACTATGAAGGTATAGATGATTGAAGATGAAATGTTTTTTTATTTGATGAACAATATTAGAAGAACATCCATAGACTAGAGTCTTTTGTATTATTTTCAGAAATTACAAAAGACTTTCAACATGGTTTCGCATATGTTTCACAGCATCCCGAGCTTCATCAACAGCCACTTGAAGTTTGTTTACCCGACCAACTTCACTCTCTTCAGCTCAATGAAGTGCTTCTTTGGCATCTTTGATGGATTTTATACCATCTATTTGGACTTCTTTCAAAAAATTATAAAGCTTTTCAAGCTCCCCAGTAACAGCATCTAGCTCTTGATGAAGGTGCAACTACTGGAAAATCTAATCCTTGATCTTTTTCTTCAGTTCCTTCATCTTTGCAGCATGATCAACCTCAGCTCAGGACACTGAAACCTAAAATTCACTAATATTGATCAGCAATCTAGCTTTGATCAGGTCTTGATGAAATTTTTTCTCTTTCTCCCTCCTTCGAATGACTTGTTTCACTGCGACATGAATTTCTTGGTATCCAAAACCGCCAAGCCCCAACATGATGAATAGGGATGAGAGTCTTGGAATTTTCGAAGGCAGCTCTTCAAGAGGCACCTCAAATATTATCTTCCATATATTTTTTCATGCCTTGTGACATGAGAATTGGAGCGCCTTTTGCACCTCGGGGTCTGATTCAGCATCACTATCACAGGGATGAACATAGTTAGGGATTAATACACTTAAGAAAGTGCCCTATTCTGCTCCTTCCCTGACCCTGATTGCTTCCTCTTCTGCTACTGTTTGGGATGAGGCTGAGGCTTCACCTCCAGACCTAGCCATTGAAGTTGACAGCCCTGTTTGGTCAATTGAAAGTATGGTTAGTTTCAAAGGACAATAAAAGTTGATTGATTGTCTTGCAGGTTAGGTAAGCTAAAAATATCATCATATTTTACCTAACAGTAGATCAGTAACTTGTGAAGACTCCTCCCCATCTTTCCTAGCTTCAACAGGATTTTCAGGATGGGTTTTAGGAGGGTCTGCCATGTTAAGTTCCACCTGAGCCAATGTTTCTGCAATAATAGGGTTGACATCAATGTCTACACCCCTTTCAAGCGTTGTTGGTTCAGCAGTTTATTTAGATGGAACTGTACATTTTTTAACCAAACATGGTTAGAAGTGTAATCATGATAAGATTAACAGGAAAAATGATGAAACTCACGTCCAGTTGACTCTATAACTAGATCTCCAAAATCTTCTAAATCACATGGTAATTTAACATGGTCTAAAATTTCTTCAAAGGACATTCCAAGAGTCATCATTTTATCCAATGATGTCCTAGACCCCAAGTTATTCTCACTAGTGGGAGCAATCGGCATGTCTTCTTCGTGACTTTCATCTGGCAATCTCTGACCCCGAATAGCTTCTTCAGAGACAGTTGTGGGGTCAGCTTCGGCAGTTGCCAAATGATCTGATGCATGTGTTGAACCTAAAACATCAAAAAATGGAAGTTATTTGTTGTCTAATTTAAGGTTATATGAAGTATTTTTAATTTACTAGAAGTATTTTCTCTCCTAGCATCAGAAACAGGAGCGGTGCTAGGAACAAACACCGGCTCATCTGCTCTCAATATTTCTTCAAGAACAACCATTTTAGCAGGAACCTGTGGCCGTTCTACAGCACCCTCCACTGTACTTTGAGGATGGTAAGTCCTTTACCTTAAAGGGGAAACTGAATGAGACCCTACAATCCCAAGAAGTTTGGGAAATTTTTCATAAGTTAAGATTCATGACTACCAGAAAGAATTACCACTACTAATAAAACATTTGTCTATGGTCTTATTTCTTCGATACTTTTGATTCTTGGCCTTTTTGGGTGGACTAGCATCATCAAATTTGAAAACAGGTATCAGAGACATTAACACCATTTCTAACTCCTCGTCCATGGCTTGCTGGCCTGGAGATACTTTTCCCGGCTCACAAGGAGATTCAGTGGATCCAAGAGCGGTGCCACCAAGGCTATATCGTGAAGAAGGGATTTCAGTGGTTCTTTATTTTGAAAGATGCAGGATGAAGAAGATTATTTCCTTGAATAACAAATATTTGGATAAATTCAAAATTGCAAAGCAAATAGAAATATGATAAAAAGGAAACTTACATCTTCAGGAGCCACGTAATCACGCCACTCTTCGTCTAATGAAGGACAAATCCCCTCAGTGGTACCACGATCCATCATTTCCTTAACCTGCTTGGTGATAGGAACTGACTTATAAATGGCATATTTGAGCATTTACAACTCTTTTATGTAATCCCTCACTTCATTGGGATTGTCCTCAAAACAGATGTCAGAAGAATCCTGGAGATTCCCCACTCCAGGGATATGCATCCCATCGCATAAGTCCATCCAAGCGGTTTCAACATCACAATATAAAATCCGCCATGTCCGGATAGCCTTTGGTCGTAAATATTCAGAATGTGCACCAGAAGGCTGCGAGGAGGGTCCTACAATCTGGGACTTCAACTTCTTCCCAACTCCTACAATCACAGATAAATAATAAGAAAATGAATCTTTTTTCTCTTTAAAATAATGGCGACTAAATTGCCTCAATGATCTAACTCACCAGGATTCGATGTAGTAGGTCTCTTGACTCTAGCAGGCGAATTATATCTGGCACGAGGACACTTTGACACATTTAGAGCCTCATCATCCCCATCCTGGGAATCTGCTGAATCAGCTCCGGGTGTGGAATCCAGAGATTTGGAAGAGCCACCTTCCAAATGAAGATCTTCTTTCCTAATGGTTCTCTTCTTTATTCCCACCCTAGGTATCGGCTGATTTAGTACCCCTTTAGGGTATGATGCTACCCAGCTCTCGGCATACCATGTAGTCAATCGACTTGCCTCTCCAACAACTAGTAGGTCAAATACTGACCCAGTTTTCTCCATAGATGTCAGCAACCATAGTTGACGAGCAACCATCAGATGCTGCTCTAACCTGATATGCACCATAGGGGATACAATAATTTTCTACAAAAATTTGAATTGATGTGTGAATCTGTATGGAGCATAGACCTTACATATAATTTCTCCATCAGTCCTCATGGCTAGTGTACCATCTCTGCATGCCAACATGTATGCCCTTAACTCTAGGATGGCTATTCCAACATCAAAAAATAACCCTATTGGCGGATTTCCATATGGAAAGAAGTGAAACTCCTTGAACATGCTCAGCCTTATTTTGATATCATAAGCATTGAGGGATAAAGGATAAATTCCAGAAAAGGCTGGAATAGACGGCTGGAAAGAACTTCCAGGAACCTGTACCCCACTTTGTACAACATATTTACTAAAATGGGTGGCGATCCATACCCATAAAACTTGGAATGGTACCACTATTATTAGAGGAGACTTACCCAGATAAACATGAAGTAAGCTCCTATGAATCTTTGCCAAAACTGGGGTTTCCAACCCAACCATATTCCTTTCATCCAGCTTGGATGCAACAAAAAAGGTCCCCATCCTCACACCTCCTTTTGAATACCAAACTGGTAAAAGGTAAACACTGAGCCACTAGGCCAAAAAGCCTGCCAGACAGGTCTTCACTGGAATTTTCTGGTTCACTTCATACCCCCACTTATCAAACTCTCCTGCTTCCAGAGTTGGACAAAATGTGCTCGGATCACCCCTCTTTTTCTACTCTAGGGAAACTAGTAGGATGAGTGTAGGAAAGTACCTTCTCTCTCTTCTTAATCAGAAACATGTCCATCCACTCCTCTGGATGAATATCTTTTCTGGAGTGGGTTTTTGTGGTGGTGGTATTCTTAAGCATGTATAAAATTTTCATTAACTCTCGAGCCAAAGCTGGAGTCTTCTCTGAATAATTCTAGGTCACCTTAGGGGGATGAATTCATCATACATATCTCCCAAAATTGGATCCCCTAAAATCTTGTAGACATCCCAAAAAATGATGCCTACTTCTCCACGAGTCATATGGAAAGAATTTGTTTCTAGGCTCCAGCGGCTGATTAACTCCAGCACAAAATTATCATTTCTATAGACATATGTCTGCCCAACCTAGACAACTTCGTATATTGCAGCTCCCTTTAGATCATCGAAAAACTATGCACAGGTTTGTCTCACCCAATATGCCCACATCCAAGTCGGCTTCACACCTCCTCTAGGACGGAAATCCCAACTCTTCTTCCATCTCTTAGATTGGTCCATCTGAGAATTTCGAAAAATATAGGGATAACAATACGGCTACAGCTCAGGCGTGTGAGGCTTCAAATCTGGAGCACATGGGCTATGATGCATTATGAATGCCTTCTCCACTGTCCCAACATTGGAAAATGATCCTGCAACTGAGACATTTTTTGAAGAGAAGTTGGTGTAGGTTTGAAACCAGGAATGAGGGATGTAATTATTTGCCTCTTGAATGTTAACTCCTTGCAGATGACCATGGCCATAAAAAGTCAAGTAGATGCTCTGTGGAAAATTGGCATGATATTTCTTCAAGTACTTAGCCAAAGCTGGTAGAGTGCTGTCACAGATATCATAATAGTCATGACCAACGATGTTCATCATATCATCTATTCTCTTGTTGGACAACTCATCAGCTGATCCAATTCTTCTGGGAGCCATTGAATCTGCACAAAGATCAAAAAATCAACTCTTAATTAAGTTTGTTTTGGGAAATTTTGATGAAGGAAATAAAAAAATGGCAAAGTCATTAAGGCGCGCAAGTCCCAAACTTGGCGCGCAAGTCAAATGTGTCGCGCAAGTATTGTCACCCTAGTCATGGCACGCAAGTCGAATACCTCTTTCAGAAGCGTGATGAAATAAAAGAAGGGTGATTCGCTGAAGAATAGAAGCACTTGCGCGACGAGAGATCAAGTGCTTGAAGTCGAGTGAGTTTTCACAGGAGTGAGCCTGTATATATAGGCGATCCGGGCCACCTGCATGCCATTCCTACGCGCCCCAGCATCTGCGCGCCATTCCTGTGCGCCCTCACATCTGCGCACCATACTTGCACGACACAAACCCTTGATTTCTCTGACTTTACCTCAGAGTCAGATCCTCTTTCCTTTTCAGATCCAACTCTGAGGGGGGACTTTTGTTGACGCTCCTTTCCGTCACAGAGTTCAACGAATGGAAAAGAAGAATACCTTAAGCACAAATAGGGTCACCCTTTGAAGAAAATAAAAAATTGAAAAAGGCATGGACTAGGAACCCATTTGTAGGGAGTCACACAAGTTTCCTACGTTCCGTGCAAGTCACTTGCGTGCCACCTATGGGTCGCGCAAGTCACTTGCGCGCCCTATTATTTTTTTGGCCCAAGGTGCCCGAGGGCCTATAAATAGACCCTATGGGCCCCCCATTTAAAGGATGGATTTTCTAGAAATAAAATTCAAGCTATGGTCACCCAAGTCTTTAACTCAACTCTTCTAAAAAATTATAAGGTAATTTTTACCTAGAATGGAAGATTTGAAGGAGTAGGATAAGGACTAAGTGTTTAGAATTCATCAACACATGCACACCTAAGTGTCCATACCTCCTTAAAAGTAGAAACACTTGCATGCCGCCCTATCCTTTCAATGAAACTTGCGCGCCACCCTTTTGGAAACATCTTAGGATAGTACTAAAGGCTTGAGTTAAGTCTCTCCCAAGTATTACCCTACATATTCTCCATTGCCCAGGTGAAACCATGGCGCACAAGTACACTTGCACGACCAAGACTTGCATGCCAAATGACTTGCGTGACCTATACTTGCGCGCCAACTTAATTTGTGTGCCTCTCTACTGTTCACCTCTCCTCTTTATGATATTAGACCTCGAACCCCTATTCAAAGCTATTTATAGCATGGTTCCTTTGTTGGATTCCTTATCTGAAAGGGATTCTATGAGAACCTCTCCCAAAACCTCGTGACTTACAAGATTTATGTCACTACAGTTAAGGGTTTCCTCCATATAACCTCATCCTTTAAGATGAGAAGATCTTTTAATTTGGGCCTCTTTCTTAGGAGTAAGCCCCAAGTCATAAGTCCCCTTAGGTATTTATGGAATGGTTCCTTTATTGGATTCCTTATCTGAAAGGGATTTTGTGAGAACCTCTCCCAAAACCTTGTGACTTACAAGCTTTATGTCACTATAGTTATAGGTTTACTCCATGTAACCTCATCCTTTAAGATGAGAAGATCTTTTAATTTGGGCCTCCTTTTCAAGAGTAAGCCCCAGTCACAAGTTCCCTTAGTTTGGGCCTCCTTCTCAGGAGTAATCCCCAATCATAATTTCTTTAACTAGGGCCTCTTTCTCAAGAGTAAGCCCCAAGTCATAATTCCCCTTAACCTGGGCCTCCTTCTCAGGAGTAAGCCCCAGTCATAGTTTCTTTTAACATTGGGCATCCTCCTTAGGAGTAAGCCCCAATCTTAAGTTCTTTTGGTTTGGGCCTCCTTCTCAAAAGTAAGCCCCAATCATAAGTCCCTTTTAATTTTGGATTCCTTTTTAGGAGTAATCCATGGGTTAAAACTCCAAATCTCCATAAAGTACAAATACCTTTATGGACCCTGTTCCTGGGCTTCTTTCCTAAAGTAAGTCCTGGTATTCATCTATTTGGGCAGTCATACATACGTAAGCCCCACATCATTTCTCATGACTGCATCTTTCATGGAACCATCGTCAAGTTTACTAATACCTCTTGTTTCTCACACCGCGCATGACTCATGTGATATTAGAGTGTAAAAGTAATCACAACATCTCTTTTTGGGCCATTAACCATGCATAAACCCCATATTTCTTTACCCGAACTACATGGAATTTGATCTATGCCTTAAAAATAGAGTATATAGGAAGCCTTTATAAGGTTCAAGACCATCTTTCATTAATTATTTTCCATCCCATATGATGTTAAACTATATCCTTTTTATTGAAATACGTGGGTTCTGATTCGTTTTTAACAAGGATACATAGGTAGCCCATCTGTGTTTATGATCCCAACTTTGAAATAATCCCTATCTTTCTGAATGACAATAAACTTCAAGTGCCCCACTGAGTGGCTTTAAAACCAGTATGGTTATCATAATGACCAAGAGATTTCTATACAATGTATTCAAGGATACCATTTACTAAGAGTCTCTAATACATACAGATGATTCTCCATCGATGAAGAACCTCAAATACATATAGAAGATTCTCTAAATCCCATACATATCAATCATTGATTTCCAAATCTAAAGGAAAAATCATTTTAATGCTTGGTGAATTAATAAGGATTAGTGAAAATAACTTAAATCTATAAGAGAGTCCCAGAGTAGGTAATAATTCCCCCCAAAAAGGTGTGATGAGCCGACCTCCCATCCTCTCGACCAATGAAAATTCTTAAGCCTCTTCAGTCCACAACTAATGAGCACCTACCTTTGGAAAGTAGGTCCAAATGGATATAGAATCATTGGATGTTTCTAGTTCTACGAATAAACCTATTAGAAACCGATTAGAAGGTTTGATCTTTAAACAAACAAGGTCATCCCCATTTCCAGAAGAAACAATTGTGTTGATGCTTATTGTCATGTATTTCCTTACATTTTTTATAGAGACATGGCATAATAATTTAAATATGCTATTTTCCTTGGATTTTTTTATTACTCCTATTTCTTGGATGTTTATCTATTACTATTATTAATTTATATTATGCTTCCACTTATTTATTCACTTGTGATACCACTGCGTTACTCTGATCATGAGGTTATAGTCTCCCCACCATAGCATTATAGACCCTCATTTCTAGTTGGTAGCCTTTGGCATATGGGGAGGTGTTCTTTAGGCCACGTGACCCATCAGCTCGGGGCACCGTTTAGTGGCTCCTGAGTCGAGATTTTATAAAGTGGTATCATAGGTTTCTTTTCTTGCATTACTATTTTGAGACAATAGATAGGAGATTAGGAATGAAATGAAACTTGGTTATAAGCTGTTCTTGGGAGTAGCTGACCTGCATTTGGGGTAATTACCAAGTTTCCTAGAATAGAGAAATTGTTGTTCTATATTTTCCCTTTTATAGTTGATTTGATTCCACTATTGGGTGATGCACATGATATGTGATGTTATTATTAATATGATTGAAGAATTTCATTTTATACTTGGCGTGATATGGAAAAGAAGAATGGATCATTAATCATTTTAGGAAGCTTATAACATTCACATGCCATTTATATGCCATTCCATATAGGATGCATTTCTTTATTTCATGAAATTTATTATGTGTCCCTTGTGTTATATAATTTTTATCAACTAAAATTTCTCATAGAAGACCGAGAAACATAATTTATACTTACAGTGTATTCCATAACCTAAACAGTTTTTTCCTACATAGGCTACAATAGACACCTTAAGCTGTCAATTATGGAATGTTGAGTCATGGACCATTGGTCTCATGGGTTGGAATGTGTTATGGTTGAAATTAAATAGATAAAACACTTAAATTTATAAGGTGTATGGACCCTTATAAATTGGAAATGGTAATCTATAAAATTCAACCATTTTAAGAGAATTTTAATATAAATATTTAATTAAAATATTTTGAATTATGAAATGGAAATCTCTCTATTAAATGGTGTTTCCAATTGCAATTGAAAATCCATATACCGAGACCCGTGCTATGAAATAGAGAGCTTGAACTAGACCCAACCTTAGTAGTGGGTAGTAGGTAGTGACTCTGGTGTTCTTTATGAATATTCCTATTACCCAGTCCTAGATTTATAAGCAGCCATAGGGGTGTGGCTTGGTTATAGGAAGGCTTGTACCAGTGATATGTTTATATATGTGATTTGGTTGTTACCGAAACTTTTATGATATGTGTTCTTAGAATTTGTAGAGATATATCACCACCAAGACATCCATTCACGTGACAGGAGGGTGGATATGACCATGGTTAGAGGTGGAGGGCCCTAATCTTCTAGTAGATCCTCAAGTAGTCCCACTTGCAGCACTACCCATTATTCCTGACATGGGTGCTGATGCCCAGTTCCGAGAGGGTTTCCTATGATTTATGCATACTGTTAAGGGATCCCCACATCCTTCTATGACTATGGAAGAGTTGACACATGTGTTACAATAGTATCATCCACCCACTTTTTCTGGGGATGGTGGTCCACACACTGCTGAGATGTGGCTTGAAACTATCTTGTTGATCTTAGAGCACTTAGAGAATCCTCCAAATCGGAGAGTCAATCTCGCAACGTATATGCTCAGGGGAGCTGCTGAGCACTGGTGGGATGTTCTAAACTAAGATTATAGGATTTGAGACGTGTTTTGGATGGATTTATAATCCATATTTTATGAATATCACTACCACAAAACTGGGCAAGGCCAGTACCACCCCTTTATTAGTGCTAACGAAAAAGTGCTGATAAAGGGGGGGCCTTTATCAGCGCTCAAAAAAGTGCTGATAAAGGGTGCCTTTATCAGCGCTAAAAAAAGCACTGATAAAAGTACCCCTTTATCAGCGCTTTTTTTAAAAGCACTGATAAAGGGTCGACTTCAAAAAAAAATTTTAAAAAATATATTAATATATAAATATAGTTATATAGTTATATTGATATAAATATAATATATAATTTTTAAATATATTTTAGATAAGTATAAATGTATATTTACACTCAATATACTTAATATATAAGATATTTAGTGAAAATGGATTCTTAAAAAATTAAAAAAATATTTTTAATAAATAATTTGATAATTATTATGGAGTAATAGTCATTTAATAAAAATTTGAAGAATAAAAAAAATTAAAAAAATTAAAAAAAGATCCAAAATATGTTGAAAACAAAACTCAAACTTCAAACGACCATAAATTTTGATCCGGGTGTCTGTTTGAGATCTACCACATATCAAATCAAAGCCTGCGACAAGCTCTACATCGCTATAACCAAGGGAGCCCCGATCAAGCATTTTAAAAGGCCAAAAGAGGCCCAGAAGGCCTCCAAAACTGAGTTTTTAGTCGGGGTACCCAGATTTTTTAACATTTTGTGGATTTTCAGCCTCATTTAAGGGGGTATTATTGGATTTTTTTTGGTGGGGACTGAATTTATTCTAAGGTATTACATTCATATTGATATATATCTTTGAAATTTTATCATTTTTTATAATGCACTGCTATTTATAATCAAATATATAACTATATGTACATATTTTTTATATATTCACACCTAAAAATTAAATTTTTTAAATAAATAATTAAACATATTTACATATAAAATATACTAGCATTATCTAAATAATAACTAATATCCATTTTATTTAAAATACCAATATATGAATATTTATATAACTACTATATATTAATATAACTATATATATATTAATATAACTATATATATATATTAATATAACTATATATATATATATTAATATAAATATATATATATATTAATATAACTATATATATATATATTAATATAACTAAATATATTAATATAAATATATATTACTGTACGAATAAATATAACGAAATATATATATATAAATAAATAGATATATCATGAATAAGAGAACAAATCAATATAGTGTAGTGGAAAAGGCTTTAGGTGCGCATGAGGGAGGTCTCGAGATCAAATCCGGGTGGAGGCAAGGGCGTGCGTGCAAGGGTGATTTAAAGGGCTAGCGCTGATAAAGGGTGTAGGCGGTGCGGGCGGGCGCTGGATATATGGGAAAGCACTGATAAAGGGGAGATTAAGTGCTATAAAAAGTCCCCCCCACGAGATTGGCAGTATTTTTTTAATTTTTATCAGCGCTAAAAAAAGCGCTGATAAAAGGGGTCTTTATCAGCGCTTTTTGGAGCGCTGATAAAGGGGAGCCCCCCTTTATCTTCGACGACATTATCAGTGCTTTTTCTAGCGCTCTTAATGGCCATTTTTAGCGCTGATAAAAGCCATATTTGTAGTAGATACTTATTTCTAGAGACTTTGAGAGATAAACAGGCCAATGAGTTTATGCATATATAGTAGGGTGCTATGAATGTTATTGAGTATTCAGCTCACTTATAGAGATTTAACACTTTGATCTTGTATATCTTGCTAATTATCTATCTAGGGAGAGTCTCTTTAATGAAGGGCTCAAGCATGTCGTTCAATTATAGGTGAACATGTTTTGATTGACTACTATAACTGAGATAATAAATTAAGTGCTTATTAATAAATGCAACCCAAGGGAATTTGGAGGCCTAAAGAAAGTTAGTGTAACTTCTCGACCCATTTTTCTAGTGTCAATTGGTAGGAATCGATGTTTTGAGACTTCTCGTGGGGGTAATACCATCCAAGGTGTGAGTGCTAGTAGTTTTTTATTCTGTCATCAATATGCAAGGCATGGACACATGAGGAGATAGTGTGATAGAGCCCCAATCGAGTTCCAGTCCTATGGAAGGATGGGACATATATATTGGTTCTATAGGACCTCTACTCCACCGGTTAGTGAGAGTTTGTCGATATATACTCTAGGTTTAGAAATAGGATTCATAGATCTACATTAGACTAGGTTTTGGAGTACCACTGGTCATTCAACCCAAGGGGTTGGCCATGGCTGGGGGAGCCAGACAACAGTTACACCTCAATAGCAGGGTGGGACTGCTCAGGGTATTCAATCTATTTCTCAGGGCTGCGGTTCGGGCCCAATATATCTAGGACAACCTATACCCAAGGAGTATAGTATCGGGATATCTACAGTGAGAGGTACAATATTAGTAGATTCTACTCTAGTATTTTACCTTTTTGATATAATTGCTTCACATTCTTTCATATTTGTACTTGTTGTGGATATCCTTAGGCTCTATGTGTAGTTTTATGATGGAATTATGACACTCGATACTTTTTTTGGGATTTTATTAGAGAATATACACCAGTGTAGGGAATTAGCCTTTAGATAGGTGATCATCGCTTCTTATGTAATCTCTTTATTCTCAAGATTATGGGATTTGATGTTATACTTGGAATGGATTGGTTAGTTACTTGTAATTCCCATGTTGATTGCTATTTCTAGAGGGTATCCTTCACATCACTAGAGGGTGGTAGATATACCTACAAGGGTGAGTGGGATTTATAGGTAGGTAGAGCTGGACTAGAGCATTGTGAGCTATGTGGAATAACAACCCATATTTCTAGCCTTTATCTGGATGATTAGGAAATGTGATAAGATTAATTACCTTTAGTAGTAGATTATTTTAGGGATGTCTTCCCAGATTAATTTTCTAGTTTACCACCTGAGAAAGAGGTGGAGTTATCTATTGAGATGGTTCTAGGAGCTGTACTAATATCCATTACTCCTTATAGGATGGTCACAATTGATCTGTAGGAGCTCAAGAGATATCTATAAAACTTATAAGAAAAGGGGTTTCCATGTCCTAGTACTTCTCCCTGGGGTTCACTAGTACTTTTCACCTATAAAGTAGATGGAATCCTCAAGATATGCGTGGATTACAAAAAATTGAACCAGTTAATGGTTAAGAATTGGTATCCTTTACCTCATATGGATGGCCTCTTCAACCAGCTCTAAAGAGCTTGAGTTTTCTAAAAAATTGATTTGAGTTTAGGTTATCACCAATTACATGTTAGGCTGGAAGATATACCTCATACAACATTTCATATAAAGTATGGACTTTATGAGTATCTGGTTATGTTGTCCATTCTCACAAATGTGCCTGTAGTTTTCATGGATTTGTTGAATCGGGGGTTTCACCTGTATTTGGACTCTTTCATGGTGGTTTTTGTGGCTGAAATCTTGGTGTATTCTAAAACTTGACATTATCATTAAAAAAAACTTGACATTGTTCTGAATACACTGAGAGAGCATAGTTTTTATGACAATAGTACAAAATTTTAGTTCTGGATAGATAAAGTTTACTTCTTGGGTCACATAATCTTAGAGACATGTGGAATCAGAGATGGTTAGTGCTATGTATTCTTGGGACCATCCTAAGAATGTATTTTAAATCTAGAGTTTCTTGGGATTATCCAATTATTAAAGGCACTTAATATATAACTTCTTATTCTTATAATTACCTATTATAGGATTGATTATGAAGGGTTTGAAGTATGTATGGTCAGATGCTTGTGAGACAACCTTTCTGGAGCTAAAAGGGGGACTGACTTCAGTACCAATACTGATTCTTATAGATCCTAGTAGAAGTTATATAGTTTACTATGATGAATTGTGAATTGGTATGGAAGTAGTCTTGATGTAAGGGGATAGAGTTGTGGTGTACGGGTCTTTCTAGTTGATACCTCATGAGCAGAATTAACTAACATGTGATCTTGAGTTGGCATATGTGGTTCATGAATTGTGTTTTTGGAGGCATTATTTGTTGGGAGATAATTTTTTGGTGTACATAGACCAAAAAATACTCAAGTATATATTTACACTGAGTGACTTGAAACTTCATAAAATAATGCTGGTTGATTATTTCCAGTTGTTCGATTTTGAGTTAGCTTATATGCCTGGTAAATGAAATGCAGTTGCGAACACTCTAAGATGGAAGAATCAGACACATGTTGTTCATGAGGATATTAGTGAATGGAAATTTATGGTATTGTTCTTTGATATGCACTTTTAGGTGTCAGATAGTCATAGGAAAAATTTTATCTCATCTTTGGTAGCAACTTCCACTCTTTTGGATATGGTGAGGATGAGAAAACTGTTAGATTTGGAGGGTTTAGTCCTAAGGGAGAGCATGTCAGGTAATGACCCACCTCCTAGTTAGACAATTAGTGAGGATTAAATTATATGTATGCTTGGGTATGTTTGGGTTCTAGTAGACATCTGAGAGGAGTTGATGTGGGAATTTCATGCCTCATTTTGGGAAGTACATCCATACATCACTAAGATGTACTGAGATTTATGTTTCTATTATTGGTGTTCTGGTATGAAATGATAAGTAGGAGGATTTTTCAATAGGTGTTCCACCTTTCAGTAGGTGAAGGAAGAACACTACCGACCAACAGGGATCTTATTTCATTTACCCATTCCTGAGTGGAAATATGATGATGTTGCGATGGATTTTGTGATTAGGTTTCCAAGGTCACCTTGAGATAGTGATTTGGTATGGGTTGTTGCAGAAAGGATGACAAAGGTATCTCATTTCATGATGATTAGGGAGACCTTATTAGTAGATGAGCTGGGGAGGCTTTATATCTGTGAGATTTTGAACATTCATGGGGTTACTCATATAGTTGTATCGAATAGGGATTCCCAGTTTACATCTTGGTTTTGGAAAGTCTTAGAGATGGAATAGGGTACCTAAGTGCTTTTGATCAAGACATACCACCCTGATACTGATGGCCTGTCAGAGAACATGATACAAGTTCTAGAGGATATTCTTATATCACACGTCCTTGATTTTGGGGGCTCTTGGTAGAGGAATATACCCCCAGTTGAATTCTCCTACAACAATATCTATCAGGATACTATATAGATAGAACCTAATGAGGGTTTGTATAGTAGTCCACACCGATCAAATCTGTGATGGATAGAGGTAGGGTAGATAACACTACTTAGATCATCTATAGTTCAGAAGACTTTAGAGCAGGTTAAGCTGATCTAGAAATGGATGGAGACAAACAAATATTGATAGAAATCATACACCGATCTTCATCGATGAACTCTAAAGTTCAAGGTCGGGGATCAAGTCTTTTTACATATCTATCTGAGGCTAGGGAATAGAGGATTCAGATATAGGGTAAGATTTCACCATGATATATCAGGCCCTTCAAGATTATAGAGAGAGTTGGGACGATATCTTATCAATTACAGTTACCTCATTGGTACCAATCCATGAACGATGCCTTCCATATATGTTATCTATTTCGTTATCACTCAGAACCATCTCATACTCTTCAAATGGATGAGGTTGAGTTATAGGTAGATGTATTCTTCAAGGATCATCCTATACGTACCATTTATTAGAGTATGAAAGCTCTCCATGGTAGGTTAATTCCTTTAGTCTAGGAGATATGTTATCATGATGTTGTGCAAGATATAAACTGGGAGAGAGAAGTAGATGTACATGCTTAGTGGCTGGAACTCTTTTTAGATGCTTTAACACCCTCAAAAAAGAAACTTGGGGATGAGTTGTCTTAAGAGGGGGAGATTGTATGATCCTGAGTTTTTCCTTAAGGTATAAATCTTTTTAATTTTAGTTTAATTTATTTTTTTACCTAATGTGAATTCCTAATGAGTTCATAGGAGTTTTAGGGGTGTATGGGGATTTCACAGAGCCCGAAGGCTTGATTTTTAGAAGAAGTAGCTAAGAAACATGGCTAGTAGAAACTATGTAGCCCAGTCTACACAGTTTCTCCTAACCATGTGGGGTGGTCAAAGGCTCTATCCAATTTGATGAAACTGTGCATTTAGGTCCGTACGCTTGTGAAAAACACTTGCAATTTTTAGAAGAATATGATAACATGGGTTGTGCATGGTTTCCCGAACCATGCACATAAACTATGTAGTTTCTCTTTTGAGGCAGAGAGGGGCACACGATTAGTGCACAACTTAGAAAACCGTGCAACCCAATTAAAAAGGTTGGAATGTATGTTTTTCCCTTAAGATATTTATGTGTTTAAACCCTTCTTTCCTACCTTATTTCTAGTATATAGGAGGTCTTATTCTCCCATTTGATCCTTCTTCAATCCTAACCTTGGATTTGGTGCTGATTCTCCATCAAACCTATGATTCAACTTTCAATCGTCTCATTGTATAGTCATCAGTAAGTGATTTTCTCCTTAGGTTCATTTAATCATTTCCCCTTTTGTTGTTGATGTTATTTTGGTGAAAACTCTTATTCCATATTTTTAGGGTGTTCACCCGTTCTTTCATTTTCTTCTAATCTGGGCTGAGTTAGGAGCCAATACTGGATGAGTGTTCTACCATAGGCTTAAGATAGGTGGTGTATACCTTTTACCTTAAAGTCTATTTTTATAGCTTATTTCCACTATACCACACACCATACCTTTTGGGATTTTTTCATAAATTAATTGAATTAATTTATTAAATTATCAAAACCTTCCTAGGTTTCCCAGTTATCACCATGTAATGGTTAGAGGTTTTCAACCTCAACCTGGACCACCCTTGAGGTGTGTTTATGTATACGCCCCATGATATACCACCTAGTTGGGTACATGTGATCTCTCCATCTTAGTGGGATCCTTAATGAATTAAACG
Source organism: Viscum album (assembly GCA_963277665.1). NCBI lineage: Eukaryota > Viridiplantae > Streptophyta > Magnoliopsida > Santalales > Viscaceae > Viscum > Viscum album. The sequence goes on along the minus strand of OY728120.1, from coordinate 1,251,689,343 downwards.
AGATAATAGGAGAGGGATTATTTCGACTTTCCATGTGATTAAATGTTATTAAAATGATTAAATGGATTAAATAGAAAACATGGAATGAGTTGGATGGAATCAAGGATTGTATATGATTATGAAATGGGTTATGAAATGAGTAATGATATGGTTATGATTAAATTTTATTCCATGGAAATTTCTACTCCACGGATCTTGATTAGATTATATTCCATGAAAATTTATACACTATGTATCTTGATTAATTTGGATGCCAATGAGATTTCTACTCCATGGACTTAGCTTGCTTGGACCACCTTGAACACGATCCATGGACATGCTCCTTAGGATCCACACAAGTCTTTGTTGAGTTTTCTATGGAGATGCTCTAAGGACTCGATGAGGATTTCTTTTTCATTTTATACCTTGGATCCGGCCCATGTATAAATGACATTTTATTACTCAACATAGGCTGCAGTGGATGTTTTATCATGATTTACAGGTATCCCTTATTATGGGTGTTTGATTAAAATTATTATACTAGACAATATAACTCATGTTTTATCATGATTTATAGTTATACTATGTTTATAATTACTTTTTTATAGCGTGCCTTGGTAGTATGGACAGTACCACGCTTACATGTGTCACTTTAACCCTGTTATAAATTGCACACTACTTCAGCTTATATGCACATAATCAACTTGTTATAGACACCACTGGTGGTGGCCTACTGAGTGTTATCTCACACCCTATTCAGGCCATCGTTGGGTACCCAGATGGAATTCATGGATATAGGTAGGTACTAAAGCTAGCATCTTCTTTATGATGATTGATTGATTGTGAATAGGAACAAGGGAGCACATGACCAAGCTATGGATCATGATGCTATCTGGGGATAATGATTTTGGTCTTTTTGTATTTTAATACATGTATTGTGATGATTACTATTTACATGTATTGAATAGATTTTTTTATAGATACATGTAATACTCATTTTTTATATGATATTTCCCTTGGCTTTGTTTATAAATATGATTGTTTAGATGTTTATCTATTACTTCTACCAATTTATATTACGCTTCCACTTATTTATTCACTTGTGATACTGCTAAGTTACTCCGATCATGAAGGTATAGTCTCCCCACCATACCATTATAGACCCTCGCTTCTAGTCAGTAGCCTCTAGTGTGTTGGGAGGCACACTTGAGTCCATGTGACCCAACAACTTGGGGAATCATTTAGTGGATTTCGGGTTAGGATGTTAAGATGAACTACTATAAGGAAAGCAAGCGTTAGAGAACAAATGAGTTTTCTATTTAAAATAATAATATTAAAAAGTATAATATATGAGGCATGAATTATGGTGAAAGTATTCCAATATAAGTAGTGAATCAATTTATCAAAAATATTTTCACTGGAAGTTAAGCATACTAGAATCTAGATAGTGTTGAGTTTAATTGCTTCCAATGATCTACACTTAAATCAGATGGATGCCAAGACTATTTTTTTTTCATGGATTCTTGGAGGAAGATATTTACATGAAGAAAATAAATAGTTTTGAAGATAATTGGAAGGATTTCCTTATTTATAAGATTAAGTGAATAATTTATGGATTAAAATAGGCACCTCAATAGTGGAACCGAAAGTTTAAAAGTTTCATAAATGAAGAGGGTTTTACATGACATGTCTCTAATCATTACTATTATTAGAAGTTTTAGGATGATGATACTTACATCATACTCATAAAATATGTAGATGGAATGTTACTGGTGGGTCTAGAGAGTTTATGGATTCATGAGTTGAAATGAAAGTTATCTAGAAGATTTAAAATGAAGGATTTTATCCCATCCAAGAAAATATCGAGGATATGAATAAATAGGGATAAAAAATATGGTACACTAGTGTTTTCCCAAAGGGAACACATACAGAAGATCATTGATAATTTTGGGATGAACGGATGTAAAACCATCTTAACATACCTTTCCATACACTTTAAGTTATCCAAGGTACATTCACTAGAATCAGAAGATGAGTCATATTATATAGATAAAGAACCATATTCACCTTCCATTATAATTTTGACGCATGCAATGATTTGTATGTGGTCATACATTTCCTTTGTAGTGGGAGTAGTAATTCAATTTATGTCATACCAAGAAAGGTAGAACTGAGAAGCTGTGAAGTGGGTCATCTGATACTTAAAGGGATTTTAAGATATGAATTTATTTTTTGGAGAATATAATCTATTATAGGGATTTATGGATACATATTTTAATGGGGTTTCATATACCTAGAAGAGAACAACAATCTTCATGTGTATGTTTAGAGTAATAACGGTCAATTAAGTGTCTTGACTATAGTTTATGGTTATTTTTTCTATAATGAAATTAGAATACGTAGTAGCTATAAAATTTGGAAATTATTTATTCTAGTTAATACTCTTTCTAGAAGAATTTTTAAGGCCACCCAAAGGAGGAGTGTTATTTTATGATAGTCAAATTGAAATTCATCTTGTCCATAATCTAGTGTTTCATGTAATAATAAAGCACATTGAATTGAAATTTCATTTCATCTAGATTATACTAGAAGATAAATCATTAGAGTTATGGAAGATATATGGGAATAAAAATATGTATAACATCTTCATGTAGGTTTCATTCTAAAAAAATCATGAACCAACATTGTGCCTCAGTTGGACTCGAGTGAACAGAAGTTGGTGGATAATACTACATATATGAGGAATAAGGGCGAATTTTTCCTAAGTGTTGACAGGTACTAGAGAGATCCTTGAAGTAGTATTAAATTGGGATATTTTTGGGATTGTGAAGTCTCTTTATGTCATCAAAATCAGTTTACTTTAAGGAGAAACTCTGGAAGTTCACTTTAGTCTTGAAAAGGTAGAAACAATTCACATCTTAAGAATGTGAGTACATTTATTAGATGATGGTGTACTTATAGTGAGTGTTTTGTGAAGCCTAGTTAAGTTTTACTGAATTCAATATTTGAGAAAACTGTAAGGAATAAAACTCTAATCGAATCAAATAGTGGTTTGACTGTAAACTTCAGAAGGTGGTGCAACCTATTTCAGTGGTTTATTACCTCTATAAAAGAGAGGTGATATTAGTTATCAGAGTATGATGAGTTTAAATGCAATAATGGATCCTTAGTTATAATGTTTATAATCCTTTTTTTCCTAGTTGTATAAAATTCTTCCATTTTATCCTATGGGCATTGAATGAAAGTCCAAACCACATAATTTTTTGGGTCCTCTTTACTTTTCCTATTGTTTTCCATGGATGAATGCTTTTTTTATGCAAGTTTGTTCGGAGAGTGTGTGAGTAGTGTGACTTAGTGTAGTGAGAAGAGTACATAGTCTTACCATCTCATTATATACTAAAATTAGAGGTAATTTATAATGGTTTGGATTCCATAGTGTATAACCTCATGTGTGTTCCATATTTTCACATATTACAATTTTATCTTCTAATGATTGCATAGATGGTCCTTCCCCAACACATCCTTGGTTGTGATGAAAGGGAAGCTACAAAGTGGAGTATATTTTCTAATTGGTAACTCAATGATAGGGATAGTGTAAGTTTCATGATATTTATATTAAGTTTATTATATGGAGTTTTTTAATCATAGAATTGGGTATATGAGTGATAAAGAGATCATAATTTTGAGTAAGAAATGATTTTTGGAGGATGTTGTCATAGGAAAGTTAAAATTCTATGAGGCTTGTTTCATGGGAAAGTAATGCATGGTGAGGTTTATTATCGATAAAAATTATTATATATGTATCCTATATTAAATTTATTCAAATTTTTGGTGTCCAACTTTAGTGGAGTATCATGGGTGTCATAAGTACTTTGTTACTTTTATCGATGATTTTTAGAAAGACATGGGTTTGTTTCTTGAAATTTAAAGATGAAATGTTTGATCAATTTAAGAAGTCGAAGGCCATGGTAGAAAAAATATTATTCTAGAAGTAATATCTTTAAAATTACCCAACCTATGGAACCTCAAATACAAAATAAGGTTACTGGAAGGTCTAAAATATATCATCACCACAAATGGTGCATCCGAAACCAAGAATCCATCCAAAAAAATCTACGAACCCTGATCATGAACCTTATAATACTTTTTGACACCCATAATAAATATTTGTATCAGATAAAGAAATAAATGGAATTAAAGAATTCAATTAAGCAACACATGAAATTTATGTGGTTCAGAATAAGTCAAAATCCATAGGAAACAAAAACTTCACTAGAAAAGTATACAGGAGATTACAATGGAACTATTAAATCCAAAGCATAAGATAATATAATCCTAGTCTTAATAAATTTTTTTCATAATATATAAATGATTCTAGCACAAATTTACAACTATTAACTTATGGTAATTCCTATACCACCACCAACCAAAATCCACGAAGATAATTCCACATAGATCCAATCATAATGAGAATCTAACCACATGATTAAAGGCAATATCCAATAAACTAGTTCTCCCAGCGAATAACTAATACTTATGGAAACTCTAAAATATTACCCTTATGTACCATATAGATGAATTTTATGTATCCATAAGAAAAAAATTATGCAAAACCTATGTGTCTCTATACACCCACATCAGTTCCAAGATTCTGTAACACATCATTCAGCTTCAACACTTACATTATCTAGATTCATGAACACCACTATTAATAGTTCTAGACTTCTAAAACCTTGCATACAATATGTCACCAAGACTACCAAAATCAAAACCAAACCCAAATAATGATATGAGATTTAACCTTAGGTCACCAAACTCAATGGGTAAAATAGGACCTCAAAACCAAGACATCGCCTCATGGTGAACCTATCAAAAGAAAACCAATACCCTCAATTTTTCAATAGAATAAAGGAAACTCCCATACTAATTACCCAAGAACCAAAACTAAGGTTTTTAACCTGCCCCTATATCATTATCCAATCCTCTTTACCCAGCTAATGCACACTCGAACCTAAAGAAACCAGATTCCACCAACTAAGCACAACTATAACCATAAGAAGCAATTGAGAATATGCCCAAGAGGAACACCCTATAAGAATTTCCCCAAAGAAAAAACCAGATCAATAAACCTCAAAATATACTAATGACTTACAATCCAATAAAAATAAAACCATTCCAATTGAGAGTCACCCCAAGTGAAAAATATCCACAGAATCCCATGACACTTAACTAGGTTCTTCCATGAAACCTATAATATACCTAGATCACCACAAGATGAGGAAGAAAGATTCCATCCTCACCACACAATTTTGAGTTTAGGAAGGGCCACCAAGTAGAGTAACTGCACTCAAGGGAATAAGAAAATCACCCTAAGTTTCATCCCTAAAAATAGATTATCCATCCTTTTTCACATTTTTTCTAGGAGGGGTTTAAAAATTTAATAGCATGAAACATGAACTAAACTAGTCCTTGTATCACACACAAAATCAAATAGTCCCACCATAACTAGGGAAATCCCAAAATAATAAACCCATCAAACCAAAAAAGATCTATTCACACATTATAAAATCTCTTTTCCTTTTAAAAAATACTTTTTCCAAAATTTCCAACACTCATCTTTAAAACAAAAACCTAACTTCCACTTACCAAACATTTTTCCCAGCCTTTTTTTCCAAATTACCCACTTTCCCAAGCCCCTAATAAAAAAGAAAAATCTTTATTTTTAAATAATCCTCTAAAAATATTTTAAAAGATAACATTTTATGAAATCCCCTAATTTCACCCAAAACCAATGTCCATAAAATGCACACAACCAACGACACACTAAAACCCAAACCTCATTATCAACATATCACAAGACTTCCATGAAATCACCCCATCATTGGGTTCTGCTCAAGGTTAGTATAAATATCAAAATAAAATAAGATGTGGGACCATGATATATTAGACCACATGGTTTGACGGACCATAGTCCAGCCATGAAAAAATTCCTAAAATGTCTCAAGATCGAGTATTTGGTCTCTATAATGACCCAAACTTTTATGAATGAAATATCCCATTTGAATTTATGCATGTGTCACACTTAGTAATATAGTATAATATATAACACATGCACCACATAATAAAAATAAAAAAACACTTTATTATATTAATTCAAAAATTACATTTAGAGAATAAATATATCCATAATAATTGAAAGTGTTATAATAATACAAAGAAATAGAAAATAAGATAACTATAATATGAAAATTTGGATTTAATAAATCCCATAGAATAATAACACTCATGAAAACCACTATATAAATGAAGTAGAATATTAGAAATGAATCATCCATTTTGAAAATTAAAATATATAACCTTAAGATAAAATATAAGTGAATGAATAATTAATGAAATATGAGGTATTTATAAAAGGATAGAAATTGATATGACTGTTACAAATATGACTATTGGATAAATAATATGACAGTTAGGAATAATAACTTTATTGTTATAATAGTAACCTCATCTATGGTATAGTGAAATACTATTTATGCATCTTATAAAATTAAAATATAAAAAAATTATATCATATTTAAAATAAATAATTTTTTTTAAAATGATAAAATAAGTGTTCGTATTTTTTATAAAACATATATGTTTTATTTATATTTTTATGATAAATATTAGTATTTGAAATAAAATTTATTCTATAATTGTTTTATAACGAAATATTAAGTTTTATTATAATAATAATATAATTTTATGATACCATAAATAATTTTTTATAGGGTCAGAAAATTTATTATAAAATAAAATAGGATATTTTTCAAATAAATAAGGATTTTATTTAAAAATTAAATTTCTAATATTTAGAAAATTATTTACATAAAATGGTTTTTATTTTTTTAATCTACACCTCAAAAAAACTATTAGGGTGATTTTTTGGGTATTTTTCTAAAATAGTTGATTTTTAGTGAATAGTGAAACACAAAAAAATATAGTATTTAACATTATAAGCTAAATACATGAATTAAAGAGTCACAATTGATGTAAGAAACCTTTAGTTTGAACTTACATGCACAAATTATCATATTTATTCACAATATTCCTCACTATTGATAGTCTTGAGAAAAAATAATAAACTAATGAATATTATATTAAAAAACACTCCTATTCTCCTATTATAAATATCACCACTCACCACCCATTATTCTCACACCTTCTAAACCTTGTATATTACCAAAATTCTATCCAATTCTCTTCTGAATCCTCTTCCCCATATCCAGTGTATCTAGTATCACCAAAATACCACCCAAGGTTCTTTAAGGTGTTTTCTAAGAGAGAACATCCAAAGAGGTAATGTTCTCAACTTATCTCTTTTAATACTTTTCCTATTATACCTACTCAAAATATCAACCATCCAATATTAAATAATTAAATCAATGTAATAAATATATTGAAATATTTTTTTTAATGGAATATCCATTTTCCACCCTCCCCTCAATTTATTCTAAATGAAAATGTTGTTTATAATATGGTCAGATCACTACCCCCATGAAAAACAAATTTTAATTTTCACCACCACCTTCATGGATGGTTTAAATTCATATATTATGGATTTAAATGATATGAAAAAGTATATTATATTTTAATTCACTTTCTATAATGGATATATAGGCATAATATTAAATGAAACCCAATAAGTTTATCATGGCCAGAAAACCTTCCCAAATGAACTAAGCGTATAATAATAACACTTATACCCTATAAATAATGCCAATTTATGAATACTATTCAATACTAAGAACTTTTTTAACTTATAAAAACACATTAAATACATATCATTATACTTATGGAATTATTTAACCATTTCATAATGAACATCCATAATCATCCACAAGTGATGCAACCTTGGAACCCTGAAACAAACGACCTTAGGATGGTAGAAATTAATAAAGTATTTCAATAAAATGGTTCTAAAATAATATAAGAGCTT